>CANTUS010000008.1:32521000-33781500 GCA_947683365.1 Euphorbia pulcherrima
GGAAACATCCAGATAAAGATCCAGCTACAAAGCTGTCCATTGAAGGCATCAAATACCTTTGCACATGGAATGAACAGAATAAAGCTTGGAAAGGAAATAAGCTTTAATTCCTCAAAAACAATATCCAGAAGAGGTTATTACTATATCTCTAGAAGAAGCCAGATCAGGAGAATAAGAGTCCAAAGCCATCCGAAAGACTCATGCTTGAAGATAATGGGAAAAGTTTCAAAGTTAGCTTTTCCCTCCACCTTTTGGTCTGTAAAGTCAAAGATCATTTCCCTAAGACAAAGATAAAATGACAGCTCACATTTTTCAGAGAAAGGATAAAAGGACTGACCCCAGACTGAAAAAGCTGAAAACCTTTTTCACCTAGACCAATAAGGATGCACGTAAAGCTCACACCAAAAAGCTAATGGTGTAAAAGTTGGTGCATCACAAAATGCCAAGTAAAACAATCACTGACCACCTTTTAGCATCAATCCCTAGGAATCAAAGGGGTTAAATTACAGTCTAACGGATTGATCAATGGTTATAGAAGCGCCACCTATAACCTGATCAAGGGTGAAGATTTATTACAAGTTCAACAACCCACAACAGCTACATTTATGATGGAAGCCTATAAAAGGGAAACTTCACCAAATGAGAAGGTTGGCTGTTTGATTTACAAAAACAAGTAAGAAAGAACAAGCATTCAATCATCTTACAAATCCCGCCAAGAATCAATTAAATTCCACATCTATTGTAAGGATCCCTAAGTGGACTATAAACTTAAGGAAATCTAAAAACTAAAAACTTTGTGAAAATAAGAGTGCAAATATCTCCAACTTGGGTGGGTTGGGAGATTGGGATGCAACTTGAAGTTGGTGCTTTGAGTGGGAACTCCCTGTAGGACTCAACTTAGATTCGGGGTAGAAGTCTAAGTGGTATATCCTATTAAAGACTAAAGGACTTAGCTAGGGGTTGGTACTTCTAGTGGTATATCCTACATCCGGAAAGGGGTTACCATCCGGAGATAAATTATAAGGCTTGATTCCTGCCAGTTGGAAAGGAATTCACTAGTCAAAAAGCTCAGAGGAAGGAAACTCAAGGGACTGAAGTAGGCGGGGCCGAACCAAGATAAAAACCTTCTGTGTTTGATTTCTCTAACTTCTATTATTTGCATTATCTTATCATATTTGCATCATCCGGATCCATCATCAAGTTTATAATCAAATACGCTACACTAAGACTTCTTAAAGTCCTTATATTCCACGAAAAAGGGCCATTCACCCCCCTCTGACCTTATAAAGACCCTCACAGGGACCAACATGGAATTCACTTAGTTAAAGGACAGAAGGATCTCTTTGTTACTACCATGATGAGAAGAAAAGTATATGTTACTCCTAAATTGTTGGTTAGGTTGCTGGGAATGTGAGAGAGAGGGCTCAGAATATCCGTGATAAAGGATGAGGAGCATGTGGACATACCCATTAACTATGAGGTCCCCGCTGACTATAAAGCAGGTGAACTCATAGCATCTATGTTCACGAAGGAAGGGAAGTAGGCCTATGTGCTTGTAATAAAGATATTGCTGCCCAAGAAAAGTTCAACAGGAAGCTGCTTAAAGTTTGAGAGAGTCTTCATCTATGCTCTGACCCATGGGATGAGCATTAATTGGTCGCTGGTAATTTTACATAGATTCTTAAAGGTATCTAAGAACATGGTGTATGGACATTTGGTGATGGAGATATGCAGGGCATATGAGCTGGACTTGGAAGGATAGGCGCTAAGGATCAGAATCAATCTAAAAGTGATTGAATCCAAAATTCTGAGCAATGCTCATTTTCATGGATTAAGGTGTAATGAGAAGCCCAACAACACCAAATACATAAATCTGAAGAAGAGGAATTCAGAACCAAGATCCAAAGGCTATAATGACAATGAGGCCTATTAAGCCTGAAGAAGAAGATCTGACTTTGGATGCCTTTGTGGCCAGCGAGCTTGAGAGGATTACGAAGCTTAGAGCCTAGAAAGGAGAAGAAGAAGTGGCTGAGAAGCAGGGTAGTAGGAAGGAGGTTAGGAGAGACTCTAAAATGGAAGTGAAGAAAGGGAATTCAGCGAGCTCAGCTCCTGTAGGTGCCCCCATTCCTAAAAAGACCAGATCCATAAAGGGAGCTAAGAAAGAGAAGCCCAGAGACCTAACTCCTGAGGAATTTAAAGAAGAGAAGAAGGTTGAGGAGGAGCTGAGAGAAGAAATGCCTCTAAAAAGGCAAAAGAAGAGGAAAAGTGATGAAGCTCAGCTAGACTCAGAGACTACTCAAGGATAAGAAGCTATATCAGTTCCTATGCCTAAAGTAGGTTAGCAAAAGAAAAAGCTTATGTGAAGAAAGGAACTGGCATAGTCCATAATTTAAAAGAAGCTGAGAAGGTGAAAGCTGCTGAGAAGGAGAGAATTATGAAAAGGCAGGAAAAGATAGAAGGAGAGATAAGGAGAAAGGTTGAGGAAGCAGCAGCAAGAGCAAAGGCTAATACTGGGAAAATTCTTCAATCTACAGTAGCCAGTCTTGCTGAGAGAGAAGTTCCAAAAGCTGTGGAGGAAATGATCGAAGCTCTAAAAGGGATTGAAGATTGTGAAGAGCAGAAAGAAGATGAGGTAGTAGAAATAGAAGCTGTGGAATTTAATGTACTTGAATCTGACCAGTAAGTCAGTTTGACTGTTGAGGAAGTTAAGGAAGCAAGAAAGGAGAGGAAGAGAGGGTTATTGAAGAGAATGAAGGTGGTAATCAATGAAGATGAAGGAGACCTGAAGGATAAGGAGGATGATGTAGCTGAGCAAGGAGCTTAGCTGACTGAGCAATATCAAGCTCAGGTCAGTGAGTTCGCTATTGAAGGTGCTAAAGAGAGGGAAGGGGAGAACCAAGAGCTATTCTTTGCAAACCAATCTACTGAAACACCACTCTCACCTACACCCATATCTGCCATACCTCTACTAGAAACCCAAACACCATCCACATCCACCGCTGACCAACCAAACACCTCACACTCTGACCAAACAACCATCATTCCATACCTATCACCTATTGGATCTCCTAAACAAGAACCATTGCTATTGGAAGGACCCATTATCAAAGGGCCTCCAATCATTGAAGAGATTCCAAAACCCCAATAACCACAACCACCTCAACAACCACAACCACAACCCCAATTCAACCCATAGGCTGAGCTGTTAGGAGATATAAAGGGGATGGGGATAGAAAGATTTCTAGGACTTAGGACAGATGCTGAAATAGCTATATCTTTACTGTTTAAGGATGTCTTGAGGAGACTTGCAAAGGTTGTTGAGCCAGTGCAAGGGTTTGTAGAAGTAGTTGAGGAGATGAATGCCTATTTCAGATCAATCCTTACTCTAGTCAAAGAAATTATGTCCCATATATTGCCTTTGTTAAATATTGCAGGTAGGAAAGCTAATTATTTGAAGATGGTAGTTGCAGAGCTCAAGAAGAAGATGGAGAAAATTAATGAGAGTAATTGAAAAGTTTGAATGATGAAAGGTATTTCAGGAATTCAATGATAGATAAATTCAATCCCCTTTTGGAAGCAATGCAGGCAGTTCTGGATGGATACAACATTTTGAGCAAAGAAAATGGAGAAAACACAACTCGCCTAGATGTAGTTGTTAATGCTATCAATGAGTTGATCATAGTTGTTACTCAACACCATGGTATACATACTGAGCTGAGGAATGTGAAGGAAGAAGTGCTGAAGGGAGTCAAGGACTCAGAGGGAGAAGTGCTAAATGCCTTGAAGAGGCTAAACATTTATAATGCTCTGACTAGTGATAATGTAATGGCAGATGCTAAACAGGAATCATCGCTCTATCAGAAACTTGGTCCCATTCGTGATTAAATCAAGAAGGTTCACTCAAACATCATCAATGATGCTCAAGCCATTAATCGGATTCATGAAGAAGTTACTACTCATATAAGGAGCATTCTTATGCTAGAGCAAATTTTGAGAGAAAATAATTAAGCTAAGGATCTGGCCAATCTCACCTAGATATCCAAGGAAGGACTAAATGCTTAGTATCAAGTCAATCAATCTCAATCTCGTGCTTTAGTTGGCTTATTCTCTTTTCTCAGAGAATAAGACGCCATCTCAGAGGATATCTATGAGCTGTTGGTGCAGAATTTTTTAACCAACATCTATGATAAGCTCAAGACTTTTGACGATTCTCTGAGCTCGTTTGATCTTCAAACTCAAGCCATTTTGGATGCAATGGCAATAGGGGATAAATATCGCAAGAAGCGTGAGCAAGAAGAGAGAGAGAGAGATCAAAGGATTGCTGAATTTTTATACAATTTATCCCAGGATTTAGAGCACATTCATAGAGAGCATAATGAGACAAGAAAGAGGAAAGGCAAGGAGATCGCTCTGCCAAAGGAGAAGAAATCAAAATGGGTTCAGCAGGTGTATGAAGAAAGGCGAGCTAACCTTGGAGGACCACCTTTGCCTAAGTAGAATAGAATATTTGTAATCGTTAGCGCTGATTGTAAAACTTAGTATAGATTAAATCTTCATTATTTGTACTCAAGTTATTGATAAATGAAATGATTACTTATTCTGTTCTAATTTAAGATCTTCTTAACTTCTTATATTTTCTACTGCGAATATATGTGTTGATCTTTTTGTAGAAATATATGAGAAGTGTTCAGGAATGTTGAACTCAGAAGAGTCAAGAATTATGGAGGAGTTAGCATTCACTCTGAGCAAATTAAAGATGCTGAAAGACATATCAAGCAGAAGTATAAGGTAACTCCGATCTAGATATCTTATTGATTTAATTCTCGCTCAGTTAATTGCCATTGATCAAAATGGGGGAGATTGTTAACCAAGCATAAGTTTGACTGACTCAGTAGTGCTTAAGTTTTGATCACAATAATTAAGTTTAGTTTGAGTTAATTAAATCAATAATGATGTTAAAATAAATAATCTAGGGTTGTACGGGAGTTAGTAAATTCGAGGGTAGAATTTTAAGTCTCTATTGACCTAGTTCCTTAGTTTGACGCCGAGTGTTCTAGGCTGAGTATCCACTTTAGTTGCTGACTGGGTTATATTCACTCAGCACTTGATATTTAGATTTTGTTTCAGCTGTGCTTTACGATTCATTATTTTGCTGAGTTACTTTTTGTCTGTTAAAGGCATTAACCTTACAATTTAAGGTAAAATGGGATCTTTGCTTTTAGTGTTGCTTTTTGCAGGACATTAATGAGACACAGACAAAAAGAATTAATGCCTTGACAAGACCCAGTTTAATGAAGAAAATGACAAAGTCTTCCGTATTCAAGCTGCAAAAAGTCGTTTGTCGATTTGTGCAATTCTGCAGATCAACAACATAGTATCGTGCGCTCTGCAACATGTCAGATTACTAGAAGAAATGGGAAGAAGATACGTGGCAAGTCAGCGCGAGTTCTCTCTAACGAAAGACTGACATCAAATGACACAGGATTTAAATTGAAGCTCGAATCTCAATCTAACTGATTGATTTTCTATCTCACAATGGTGCAATTCTATCTCTTAACGGATTGATTTGGAGAAGCAACGGTTGAATAGATGAGCTGTTAGTTTCAGAAGATGCCAAAGGAAGTTCAATGGCTGCTTTCTCAATCCATCAATAAAAGGAGCAAGAATGAAAACATTAGAACTTGGTGATTACACCTGAATTTCTCAGAAGCTAAAACTCTATAAATTTGCAAGCTTTAAAGAAGTTCAAGCAAGAAAGCATCCACTCAGCGAGAATCTGCTTTTAAACAAGAGAGAATAGAATAGATCATTAAATTATAATATCTTATTATTGTAACTGGATCAACATTCTATAAGTTGAATCCAACTCTTGTTTAGACTCTTATTGAGTTGTTGATAGAAGAGGGTATTCTACTCAGCGGGTGAGCAATTGCAGTATGGAGGGTACTTACTATAATTGGGGATTTTGTGAAAGGCTTCTCCGCCTAGGGTAAAGGAGTTAAGATTAGTGGATTAAAGCCGAGATACTCTCTCAGGACTGGATGTAAGCACAGGTTGTCGAACCAGTATAAAAATCTCAGTGTTCTTTACTTTGAAGTTTTTCCAAAATTTTCACTCAGCCAGCTGACCTACTCAGCGGAGCTCAATACTATCGCGAAAAAGTTTACAAAGTTTTTTAGTGAGTCATTCACCCCCCCTCTGACTCATTGAGTGTATGCATAGGGACCAATAAACTCAAAAAAGTATATCATTATGGATCTACTTTTAAAATAAAACGAAATGAACAAAAAACTCTAGAGTGGCATATTGAAAAAACAACGGTCTGCGAGATAACTACGAAACATAGTAAAAAAATAAAAAAAGGAAGGAATCTACTAGGCAAGAGTAACGTGTGAAAAGAAAAAGTCAAATTTAAACTGTGTCAATATTTTATCCAACTCGTACATATCTTACAATTTCTCTTGAATTTAAGAATAAAGTTTCGGACCAAAACTCGATATGGCCCAATCCTAAATATCATTTTTTTTAAAAAAACACATAATTGCACATGATTGTGCAAATTAAAATAATTAGTTAAATGTCTCAAAGAATAGTATGTCGCCAATATAGAACATTTGACAAACTAATTAATCAAAATACGTCATATATAAACCAATAAATAAGGAAAATTTGCAAGTCATTCAAACATAATTCGCTATCGTTTTCTCTCAGCAGAGACCGTTGTTCGTGAATATTGCTTCATTCTTGTGTTTTTTCTTCTTGAATCCTTTATTCATTACTAATTTTCTTCTATAATTTCTCTTTTGCGATATGTGATCTGTAATTTTGATTTTTTTTTATCTTAACAATCAGAAAAACCAAATCAATTTATTAGATGATAACATATTTATTATTTGTTCTTATGTATCTGCAGCAGATTTATAACAGATTTGTACTAGATTTATATCTGTTACAAATTTGTTACAAATATGTTACAAATCTAATATAGATGTGTTATATATATGTTATAAACGTAAAATAAATATGTATGTTTGCTGTAAGCATGATAAATTTCTAATACAAGTGTTTGATGAATATATAACAGATTTATAACAGTATTGTATCAGTTAGGAATATGAATGAAGTGTTTCTTTGTATCTATTACATATCTAATACATATCTGTTACATATCTGTTATATATTTGCTACAAGTCTAATACAAGTGTTTGATGAATATATAACAAATTTATAACAGTTTTGTATTAGTTATGACTATTATAAAAGTGTAGGGCATAATCTGTATGTTATTTTGTATCTGTTACAAATCTGTTATAAATTTGTTATAAATGTGTGTAAATATCTATTATAAATCTGTTAAACATATGTTATAAACCTAGAATAAATTTGTATGTCTGCTACAAGCCGGATAAATGTCTAACACAAGTGTTTGATGAAATATGTAACAGATTTATAACAGTTTTGTATCAGATATGAATATTCTAAAAAAGTTTTGCATAATTTGTATGTTCTTTTGTATCTGTTACAAATATATTATAATTCTGTTATAAATGTGTTATATATTTGGTATAAACCTAGAATAAAATTTTATGTATGCTACAAGCTTGATAAATGTCTAATACAATTGTTTGATGAAATATATAACAGAATTATAAAATTTTTGTATCTGTTAGAAATATGTTATATTTCTGTTATAATGAAAAGCGTATAAAAGTAACAAAGTGAATGTGTAGTAAAAAAGTTATGAAAGCGTATATAGGTTAATTAGAAATTTAATATGAGCTTTAAGTAATTGAGCTAAAGTTAGTCAGAAATTAATAGTACCTAATCGGCAATTTCCCAGTCATTTTAACAAGTTGAATTAGGCATGGCCAAAAAATTTTGTTACGAGGCTCGACCGAGCTAGCCCAAAGCTATCCGGCCCTCCAAAGTAGTTTGCCGGGCCACCAAACAAAGCACCCACTTTTTCTCATTACGTGTCACATTGGAGGTTCCCATGTCTCGGGCAAAGCAAAGCTAAATTCGAAAGGTGTGCGCATCTCATCCACCCTGCTCCCTTTAGCAAACCGTATTCTATTTCAAATGCTAAACCCCTGACCTTCCTCTCACACTTTCCTTCCTTCCTTCGACGCCTTCGCCCACCTGTTCATTTCTTCTCTTTTTCCCTTATTTCCATCTCTAATCGCATACAATACAGTATGATTGTTGCAGCTGAATTCTTAGCTGTCAAAACCCCCAATCATTTGATGATTTCAAAGGGAGTTTCTTCCCATTCTTCACTGTCCATGGCGTATTCTTCGTTTCTAAAGTTTGATTCCTTACTTAGGCTTAGGGGTTACACAGCTTCAATTGGACCCCCTTGTGCTCTTACACCTAAAGGGCTGCAGATTGGAATCGATTTTCGTTCTTCGGAGAGGAGAAATTTGTTGAGCCGATCGATTGTGGCTTTGTCTGCTTCACATGAAGAATCGGTAGTTATGCTCACTTCTTTCTTGTTCATTTATTTTGGGGATTCAGTTTTTAATCTATGTTGGCCAGTTTAAAATTTAATTGAATGTTGTTATTGTTTTCATATCTTCAGTGGATAGTGAACATTTTCCTCATTTACATTATCTTATTCTTAGGTTTTAGAATTGGATCAGAATTATTGAGGATTTTGTTTTCCTTTCCTTTGCTTTGAATTAAATTTGTTGAAGCATCGAGAAATTGAAGTACTTAATCTTATCTTAAGGTTTTGGAGTTGGTACGGAATTATTGAGGTTTGTTTTCCTTTGCTTTGAATTAAATGTGTTGAAGCATTCAGAAATTGAAGTGGAGAAGGAAAAGAACAGTACTGCTGATGAATCAGAAGAAGCTTGGAAACAGACTCTGGAATCATTCAAAGAGCAAGCCTTGAAGATGAAAAGTGTCTCTCAAGAAGCATACGAGGTATACTCAAAGAAAGCGGCTGTCATTTTGAAAGAAGCTCAAGCACAGTTGAAAGTTCAAGCAGATAAGACTAGACATGACTTGACTTTGCTGGCAGAGGATCTTACTCAGGAGGGTAAAGAATACCTCTCAACGGCTGCTGAAAAATCTCCTGAACCAGTGAAAGAGATAGTTGAAACGTTTGCTTCCACTGATGATCTCAATGATATTTCTCGAGTTCGTGATTTCTACTTAGGAATACCTTATGGTAATGATTTTGTACCTTTATTTTGGTTGAAATTGTGTCAATTCATTTGGTTTTCAATATTTTCATTGCCTTCTTGTGTATTGCAGGTTTGTTGCTTTCTGTTGGTGGTTTCCTTTCCTTCATGTTGACCGGCAGCATTTCTGCCATTAGGTTTGGTGTCATTCTAGGTGGCGCTCTCTTGGCTTTAAGCGTTTCGAGTTTAAAGTCATTCAAAAGAAGTGAACCAAATTCTAGAGCCTTGAAAGGACAGGCAGGTTAGTGTATATGAATTATGATCCATTCCGTATGATAGGCTATGAACTATGAAGAACTCGTCTTCTTATATGGTTTTGTAGTCATTGGATTGAATTCCAGAGCTTCTAGCTCAAACTGGCTTGTAGGTTTCTTCATCAAGCGCAGTGTTTTGGTACTGACTAATTTTTCATTAATAGATCCATCCACGTGAAAACCGTAAACATGTACACCGATCATTTTATTTGTATAATGGGTTGGTCCAAGTCCAGGTGTATTTTCCTTTGAATTTACAAAAGCTTGCAGGTAGTTGTATTTCCCACATATAAAGTGGTATTTTATGTATAATAACGTTTAACACATTGATATGCAAATGGTACTGCTCACATTTTAACTAAACAGTTGCTGGAAAGTCAGTATAATATGTTTATTTGCTACAAGTATGCTTAGAGTTCTCTTCTTATATTATAGTTTTTCTTGTATATGAATCGAAGTTTCTATTTTCTAACTGTTTTCCGCCACTGCAGCTATAGCCTCAATAATATTTATTCGGGAGATAGGATTGCTATTTCGGGTAACTATTATCTGGAAGCTATTTTTGTTTACTTGTTTCCTTGGATTTTTCTGTATCTATTTCATGAAAAGTATTGACAACTTGTATTTCTGTTTTTGGCAGAGAGCTTCATTTCTTACCTTCCCTACAGCCATCATCAGGTTTGTAATGTTATGTCTTTTTGTTGATTTTTTTAGTACTTCAAAACCAATATTTACTTTTTTTTTTTGGATTAAAATTGTGGTAAGGAGCTTATAGGATTAGATTTTACAAGTTTGAGTCTTTGAGAAAGGTTGCTTCTGTGTTGTCAAATTGAGGATGTAGTGGTTGATGGATTTTTTTTTCTCGGAAGTCATGAATTAGGATTTCTGAGTTTGACTTTTTGATAGGTATCTGATTTTCTAGTGAAGGAAAATGTAATGAATCGTAATTGGGGTATCTTGGTTCTTTGATTTGTATTGTAGTGGTGCAATGGTGGCATTCTATCTATACAGAATTGCAATGGATGGCAAGAACACCAAAGGATCGGACTTGGGGCAGGGAGCTGAAAATTGATGTATTTCTAAAAGGTTGGTTGCATTAGCATAAGTGCACAAAGTGAATTTTTCGATTAGGACCCGAACTAGCTGAATAACTTTTAATACATGTCCTGCAGGTATCAAGGCTTGTAGACACTGGTAGCTGTTGAAGAAGAAGATGAAGTTGCAGGATTGTTACTGGGAGCATATTATATGGAGTAGTGGAACATGAAAAAGTTGCAATAATGGATCTTATATGTCCAAATGAATTTGCCTTTTGTATGAAAAGTTGTAGTGATGTATTGATATTTGTTCATTTTTAAAGGGGAATTAGTTTAGTTTATGGCTGTTGAGTAAAATGCCTTGGGTGATCAAAGTGTTCCATGTTGCAGACCAAATGACTATCTATAGCCTGGCCTTAACCTAGATATGCTGAATAAGCTTGCTTTCAGTAGGTCTCTGTTACATGATCTAAGATGCCACCAGAGCTAGTGCAGTTCCAATATTTCGAGCAAAGCCGCGGTTAATTATTTACCTCTCGGCATTAACTGGCTAGAACTACTAACAGCCACCTCCAAGTATACTCTAGGTTAAACTTCAAAAAAGTGATTTTGTGATTTCACTCATTTGCAAATAGGGGTTTGAGGATATTTTTTTTTTGTAAAATGAGATTTGTGGTTTTAAAAAATTTGTAAAAGAGGCTTATAGAATATTTTAGACAATTTAACATTCTAGTAATTTAACCTTATTATTTAAAAATTATACGTTATAATTTAAGTAATTTTTGAAATTTTTTTTATTTTTTTTATAATTTTTTAAAGTCATCATAATTTAATTAAAAAAATATTTGCAAAACTCAGAAAATTTTAAAATTTTTCACTGATGTGTATTGTATATTTAATAACCATCCCACAAAAATTTAGATAAAAACGAATATAATTACCCATTTTTGTGACATAATTTAATATTGAGGATCGTTTATTTGTAAATTTTTTTAAACCTCCGACCCCGTTTTGCAAAAAAAAATTCCTCAAGCCCCATTTTGCAAATGAGTGAAACCATATGGTACTTTTTTAAAATTAACCCTATACTTTAACCCAATTCCATGCAATATATGGGTTTTGATCTTACTAGGGTGTCTCCAACCCAGGCCAAATGTGGGGTCGGAGAGATTATAATGCTCCAATGGAGCACTATGAATCCACACTAAATATTGGGGAGCTACAGTCCAAATATGGAGGGTACTGTGGCTCCTCTAAAAAAATTTTATATTATTTTTTTTTCTTTTTAAATTCTTATTTTGTTTTAGTTAGTTTTTGTTTTATATTAGGAATATAATAATAATAATAATAATAATAGTTAGGTAGGAAGTAATAAAATAATAATACTGTAGTTTAGTATAAAAATTTGGAGATGTGTACACAGTAACCACATCAAATTATAGAGGAAAATGAGATTTAGTATGAAAAAAGGGGTGTGGGGTTGGATATGCTTTTAACACTAAGGTTGTGTTTGGTTCACAGAATGTTTATTCCTTGGAATAGAATAGAAATGTATGGGAAGATGTCAAATATGACACTATCCGCCGACGCACGGAAAAACTATGACACACTATTCATCTAGAATCCGTCGATGCACGGAAAAGCTATTCCTAGTTTATATACATCTCCCGGAAAAGCTATTCCTAGTTTATATACATTTCTCGGAAAATCTATTGCTTTTTTTTCGGGGTATGTATATAAACTAGGAATAATTTTTCCGTGCGTCGACGAATTCTAGACATATACTCTACTATATTTGACATCTTTTCTTTCATTTCTTTTTCTATTCCACAGAATAGACATTCTGCGAGCTCTAACAGTAGCCCTCATTAACACAAGCTTAGACCTCCCCGGTATTATAGTTGGTTGTGCCTAAACATGTTTAACTGACCCGCGACCCGCCTAGGCCCGTTCTTTGTAGGTTGGGCTTGGGCAAATATATTATGTGAAAATCCCGATCCAACCCAAGCCCATTGAAGCCCGAAGATATGTTGGGTTGGGGTTAAGTTTGATATGAAAACCCAAGCCTTGCCCGGCCAGAATATGTATATTTTAATAAAATATATATTTATATTTATTAATTATAAATATATATAATTATAAATTTTAAAATAAAATTTATATATTTAAAAAATATTTATTAGGATCTGCTATTAGCCTATTACTTTGCCCAATCGGAAAAGAGTGCTGATTTATGCCCGAGAATTGCTCATGCTGCCAATGCCATTGTTTGAGAGTGAATTGCTACGATAGTTTGTTTTGACCTTAGCTTTAATGTTGTCTATTATATTAGGTCCGAGTAGAACTTTTTGGATGACAAAGTAATATTCATGTTGGAAAAAATATTTATTAATTGATGGGTGAGCTTGGCCGGACTTAGAGTTGAAGTTCAAAACTTAAGCCCATCTCAATCCATATCTATGTTGATGCGGACTGGACTAAGATGGGCTTAGATATAGCTAATTTTTTGTCGGCCCAATCAGGTCCGGCCCAACCGCCCATTGAACATGCCTCACTGCCCAATAAAGACATTACAAGACATGTACGCACCCAAAAAGTTATCAAATGATACAAGTAGAAAATATAAAAACAAACTCAATTGTAGTAATTTACAATTCCCTATACCAACTACTAAGCTTTCAATTGAAGGATAGAAATAATTAAGGATTAATCTTGGCGCATTCAAAATCCAAATCTATATATATATATATAAAGTTTTGATTTAGAGAGACTTCCTCGACAATCTCAATCTGATAAACACAATCATTTTCATACCATCTCGTCAAATTAGAAGACAACAAAGCCAAATTCAGTTGGAAAAATCTCAAATTTAGAATCCTAAGTGAATGAGTTTAGGTTATTGAAATAAGGGGATTGTTAATAGAGAATTTTCTAAATAAATGTGAATGTGCGTTAGAACATTAAAGTTCTATTTCAATAAAAAAAAATCTTTGGTAGCTTAACAAATTGAGCAAACCCCTCGCTTGAAAAACTTTAAATTAATCTTGCTTTCGAAGGAGTATGAATGCAAGAAGAAAGTTTAAGCTTGATATTATATAATTATCAATCAAATAAGAAGTTATGCAAATATATTTATTTATGTAATAGAAGAAATTTTATATAGGTCCAAATATGTAATATCTACCCATGCGACCCGTAATAACTTTATATTTAATAATAATATAAATAATTATGGGTAGCCATGTAAAATACTCAATATAAAATAGCAAGTCAAGTGGACGATTTTCTATTGATACTTGAAAAGCGCTAGATAACAATTGAGCTAGCTCGAAATTCACATCATTATTGAATTTTCTAACCTCTTTTTTTAATTTAGTTACAATATATACCTCATATAATAATTAATTAATAAATATTAAATATTTTAAATAATGAATAATAAAAAGCAACTAAGAAATATTAAAAAAATTTGTTAATTATTATTTTTCAATGAATAATTGTGTTTGTTAACAAATAAATGAATAAAATAATAACAAAATTATCTTTCAATAATAAAAAGCAACTAAAATCTTATCCTTTTCTTTTTATTTATAATTAATTCTCCCAATTCAGCATGTCACTCTCCAAGTCCATGTATAATTGCACATTTTTCAAGTCCATGTGTTAAATTAGAAATCATAAAATAGTTCAACAAAAATCAAGGCTGAGAAATGCTTTTCCAACACAGAAAAAAAAAGGTAAAATCCGAGGCAATTTATGCATCAGGCATCTGATTGTAGAGAACAATTTACAGTGATCCTGAAACTGAAAATGCATGTGTTGTAGTTGCATAATTAAATATACAGAAAACTAGTTAATAAAACACCCCCCTATATCCATCCACCTTTTAAATTCTCATAAAACCAAAACCATTTTAACTTACATGATCCCTATAATCTCCCTCTTTCATCCTCAGATCTCAGCCCTGGAAGGATGATGAACTGGGATATCCGTTTGATTATCCAACGGCATGTATTGCGCCATTATAGCTCTTATCTCTGAATCCATGTACCTCTGCAACAAAAATAACACCACTTAATAATGTCTTCTACTTTTTCAAAAACAACCATAACGACCGTATATTCTAATTTTGAGAGTTCAAGAAGGGTTTCGATTATGCTTGCCCGGATTCTGTATTTGTAAGTTGCATATCCAGCAACTCCAGCAGCAGCCAATGCCAGCATTATTATCCAAACGAAGCTCCACCTAACCTGTGTGCTTGTAGCTTTACCTAAACACGGTCAAAATGAACACATTTTATCAAACCCAAGATTATGGAAGGTAATGCAGGTGAGTAGTGAGTACCGATGCAAGCATCGTGCTCTTGCATGTAGAGTAAACCATTCCTGCAGCTGCATTCGTAACTACCCCACGTGTTCTTGCAACTGCAATCTGGACATTGGCAGGCTGACTTCTCTCTACATTCATCCAAATCTGAAAGATAACCCAAAGTAAAATTGGGCTGATAAGAAAATCTCACTCAAAATGAGCATAATCAAAAGCTAACCAAGAGAAGTGAAGTACCTTTGCAGGAGTTGACTCCATCACCTTTGAATCCTGGAGGACACTTGCAACCTTCTGAATGGTCATCCTATTACCGATTCCAAAGGTATCCAGTGAGAATATGATAGACTATAAAACTTGAACAATATAAAAGCATGAACAGAACATAACAACTATGAGAGTATTCTTATTGATGAAATAGCAGTTAATAGCTAATTCATTATTTAAAATTGGAATCCGCTAAGTGCATAACATCAAGACGTCCACTAGATATGAGTTGAAACACTTACAATACAAGCAGAAAATGTTCTGCCATCCTTGGTTTGCTTCCAGCATCCCCCATTGTTTATTTCACAACGCAAAGACCCTGAAGCTGTTCAATTCAAACAACAAAATGTAAACAATGTAAAAAGAGAGATGGTTGCTAACCGAAGCTACAAACATATCCCTGAGGTATTATATTTACCCCATTATGCCAAAGATATTTATACTCAAGAAAAACTTCTCTTCATTTTATTACATAGAAATTAAAGACTATTTGTAACCACCAAGCCATTGCTTGGTGGCTATTGAATTCCATCAACGAGTATGGGGTTGCAAGTTAAATGGTGACAATATCCAAAAAGTTGGCAAAATGCCGCAAATTTATAAAAAAAACGTTATTTGTTATGAATTATAAAACTCCCAGAAATGCATCAATTTTTCTAACAATGTCAGAAGAAACTCTAAATCTCGATATATCTGCAGCCAAGTTCACCATACAAACTTTCTCATCCCTGCTATATATCTGGTTAATCATCAACTTTCAGACTAGAGATACACTTTGCATGATGCCCATAACAATAGCCATATGATTGATTGACTTCATTTATATATATGAAGAGGGTATAATACTCATGGAATTTGAATCCGTAGATTCAGAGTTTAGATGCTTTTGAGTATACAGCTTTGTTCAAATTAAAAATCTACCACACAAGATCCCAAATCATCAAAGTGCTGCAACCCAATAATTTCCACTTCCCTAACAAAATAAACATTTTTGTTCTAGAAACAGCATGTTTCCAGAATTCAGCAGTAGTTTCATCTGTTATTCAAAGACAGCATGTTTCCAGAATTCAGCAGTGGTTTCATCTGTTATTCAAAGATGTGAAGATAACACGTCAATATAGCAAATTGGGAAAATAGCCATAACCCTTATCATGAAGGATTCAGCATGTTTCGAATGTGAATGATCTACTGTTTCCATGTTTCCTCCTGTAGTGTATGTGATATACGGGAGCCATGAGTCTCACGTTGACCGTTAAAATTGAATTACATGAGGCATTACCTTGACAATGAGTATAACCATCACCAACGAACTTCGTGCCTCGTACAACTGGGCATTCACATGCTCTTCCCCGAAAAGTGTCCTACAAGAGATTAGGCGCATATAAAGCAAAATAGCCACAAAAAGGCAAATATCATATATGCTACAGTACATGGCATGTTATATACCTTGCAAGCAGTAAGGTTAGCAGCCTTGTCTTGCCAGCACCCACCGTTGTTCTCCAAACACTCGTTGGTTTCTACATCTGCAAATAATTAAAACAGTAAGGAAGGTCTGTATGTACTACATTTTCTATGCACTTCTGCAGGCTAAAAGTAGAGAATAACCTGGACTCAAACATATGGCTGGCTCTGTTGTTTCTTGGAAACCTGCACAAATGGCCTTAAGAACTGCTCCTTTATCCAACTTCCCTGAAATTGATAACATGTAGGTTCATAAATGCAAACTCATTCAATAAAGTTCTTAACTAGATGAAAGAACATGCATCTGCTTCACACCTCTATACTGCCTGTTGTTTATGACAAGAGTTGGCAATATAGTCACGTCTCCTCGAGCACCTTTGCCAATCTGAAAACAATATAGTAAAACCCAAATATGTAAGAGTTCCCGGACAAAGGACTTCATGATGAGACCATAGTTGTCAAATCGGGATTCGAATCAAGAATTGAAATCCAAATTTTGTAAATCGAGAATCGCCAATCGAATCGAATCGTAAGATTCGGGTTCGAGTTCATAAAATAATAAAATATAACATTTAGAATGTTAACTTCAAATACTATTGAATTTTAGTCTAGATATGCAAGTTTAGAATTCAAAGAGACTTATTTTCGACTTTTCCTAAAGTAGAGACTAATTTCAAAGAAAAGTTTAGACGCGATTTGCTTTAGTGCAAAACTGCTCCACCGCTTAGTCGTCGCCGGAAGGCCATTGCTGGCAGCGTGGCGTTGGGTTCCTCTTCCATCCGACGACTAATTGGTGGAGCAATCGGTATTGGTTACCTTGAGTTAAATCTTTAATTTAATTTTCAAAATGATACGCTTCTGCCATGCTTTAATTTATTATGGTTCATGAATCGACTGAATCGGTAGAATTGTAAGATTCGGCTGATTCGCCACCGAACCGGTATTGAATCCTGTGAATTTAGATTCACCCCATAGATTCGAATCGATTTGGGGTTGAATCGAATCGAATCGTATTGAGAATCGTAAGATTCTGATAACTATGGATGAGACCCAAACGAAATCCTGAAAATGGATTGTTAGACTTCTCATACCTGTGCATCTTGTTCAGCTTTAAGAACTGGGTTTTCTACATCTGCATCAGTGTCACCTATGCATTCATTTATCTTCTTGAGATCAACACCTAACAAAAAAATAGTTTATCATAAGCTCTTCTTTTGGAAATATAAAACCTATATCTGTACAAAATTCCATACTCTTGCAAAACAAAATTCTGCAAGTTAATGTGTAAAAGTGATAGCGTACAGAGCTTAAAATTTTCGGACTTAAAAAGACATAAGGAGAAAAAGGAAAATCAGCAGCAGTCTTCACAACTATCATGAAGAATAAAAAGCAAAAATTAATCCCTAAGAAAAAGAACTATGACAAAGAGAATGCAAACATATGTTGTCAAAAGAATTGCAAAAAGGCAGTCAGAATCAATTTTTCAGGAAAGAAAAGCTCCTCGGTACATTTAAAAGGAAATGAGTGAAATAACAAAAAGCAAGCGGTAATAGCTACTCAAAAACCAACAAGAAAACTTAGGTCTTTCACCTACCAAGAGATTTGATGACATCTTCTGCACATTCTTTAGTATACTTCTGCTGTTTCATTGGACAACGAATTGAAAAGTCAGTCACATAATCCCACCATACCCATGGCTTTCCACTTTCATTAGAAACTTTATACACACAAGCCTGACGCAGATTCTGAACCACAACATCCTTCCCATCATACCCTCTATTGAAATCCTGCTCAGGATCAGGAGCACAGTACCTTCCATGGTTTATACACTGCGACTTGCATTGCTTGCTCAGAAGAAATGCTTCTGGGCAGTACCAAGTGATATAACGAGGAGTAAACTGAGTATAACCCTTTCGCTCTAGTACCTGAGCCGCACCTTTGAAATTCCTTACAAATTCCAATTGACTTTCACACTTTGGCCCACATTCGTCATTGCTATTCGTCCAAAACTCATATTCAACTCGTTCGTCAGGATGTGGAAGAGCCTCGGTCCAATCGAGATTGATACTGACCATCTCCCCATTAGATAAAGCCTTCTTGATTTTGTCTCCCAATGGCTTGGTGATAAGGGCTGAGGGAATGTTGATTTTTTGCAGATAATCAGCATCTGCATTTTCTTCTTCAGGTGTGTCCATAGTAATCAGAGGCTCAACTCGGTCATCAGCAACCAGAATAGCTGCTGCCCCACCATTTTGTGCATTCCAGGCTTTCAAGGTGAAATAACAATCTACAAAGAGAAAAATTTACCGATGAGTAAAAATTATTTAAGCACAAACAAAAGGAAATAGGAGCAGCAGTTTACTTGAGAATATTTATTACAGAAGACAGTATCAAGTCTATGTGAATAAAAGCCTAAAGACTGAGAGAATTACGGCAAGCTACAACATAGCAAGAGAAAGAAATGAGGTGTACAACAGAATTAAAAATTTGATTCCTTTCCCAAGACTACAGTTGATGTAATGAATTACTCATATCTGACTGGATCAACCAAAAGGTTAAATGAGATTTGAAATTAACGGAAACCCATCAAAGATAGCGAATTTCTGCAAATGCTAAATGAATAGCAAGCACAAAAGGGAATTAAAACCAAATTTTAATTTGATCTATTTTCAATACAATCATGCTTCCTCAAATTTAACGCCAAAGAGTTAGCAGACAATTCTATAAACTGTCGTACAGGATCTGTCTATCTATCTATCTATCTATCTATCTATCTATCTATCTATCTATCTATCTATCTATCTATCGAGGACAGTTACAGCAATTAAAGAATAATATACACAATATCAAAACATCATAACATGCCATATATGGCCGAATAACAATCTAATTAAACATACCATATTAAGTCAACCGTATAAAATATACAAGCTTTCGGTTTCATTCCAGACAAACATCAACACAATCAAATAAAAAAAAATTGAAAGATTATTGACTGACCTCCTCTGTCGACAAGGAGAAAAGTGGGAAGACCACCAGGCTTGGATTTGAAAGAGGAATCATCAAATTCCTGGCAGGCTTTGTAATTTGATTTAGGGTAAATTACAGTTCCAACTAAAGTGCCTCCATACTGAGGAACCCCAAAATTCCCAATCGCACATTCATGCGTTCCTTTTACTGAATCAGGCGAAGTCACCCTCAAGCTATTCTTCTCAACTACAAACCTAGCCAAACAAGATCCAAACAGAAAAATCCACACACACAATAACAACAGTAGCTTTTCCTTTTCCCTCATCTTTTCTCGATTGGAAATTCAAATAAGAAGAAAAAGGGAATGAGTATATAGCAATGAAATCTTAAAGGCTAAGTATTGACTGAATAAGAACAAAATCGGAAAACAACAAATTCAATCAATGACGAATAGAATTTATCTTGAGATGGCGAGAATGGAAGCCGTGGTTGAATTAATTGTAAACCAGATTGAACTCCGAAAAGGAGAATCCGATCAGGATTTGGATACCGAGTTTGAAATGGTAAAATAAATAGGGAAATCTAAAAGGAAGACTCCATTGATTAAGGATTAATCATTGATTAACACAACAGTGTCTTTATTTTGCTTTATCGCAATCAAGGAAATCAACGGTTGAGATTAGATAGGGTCAAAGTGGAGCATATGCATGAACAAAACGTGTTGGATAAGACCACTAGACACGTCATGGGATTCTTTTGCAATGGCATAGTACAAATTTGGCTACGGTCCAAAGATAACACATAACATATTGATGTTAAGGTTTTTGAGTTACATAATTTAACCAATTATGGCGTTTTCAACGTCAAATAAATTACTCGAGTTTTTATAAGTAATATACCTACTACCAGAATCGGTTAAATTTAAAAATTAAATCGAATAAGATAAATTGAAAATTTGATAACTAAATATTAGAAATCTTATACCGTAAATTTAGATTGGCTGACATTATATCTAAATATTTCAGGTCACTTTTTTTATTATAATAAAATTAAAAGTAATTATATCTCTCGTGTACAAATTTTTTTTGTCACTTCGGTTTAAGAATTATTGAAATTCTTAATTTAATTATATAAATTAAAATAGTATCTTTTTTTCTCGAGATATTGTTAAAAATCTCAACATCTCATCAAAATATGTACAAACTCACAAAGCTCCTTTAATATTTACATCTTTTATTATTTTACTAAAATATTTATAGGTATACCACCTATATAAACTCCCTTGTTTAGTCAGTTAACGATTTTCTCTCCATCTGTTTCTCTTTTGATTTTCTTTCTGAGCTGATCTTCTCCTTTGCGTTTACTCTTTGCCGATATGATCTAGCCTTCTCCGATATTGTTGCCGTTGTTTTCTCCCATGCTATGGTTCTTCGATTTTCTCTTCTGAGTTCATCTTCTTCACTTATTTTTGCGTTTTTTGTTGTTGAGCTGATCTCGCTATTCTATAGTTTTTGCAGCTGCTCGCTTGCTGCTCTGGTTTTGCAATTCCATTGCTTTCTCTTTTTGCTTTTTGTAATTTCGATTTTGACTTTCTATTGCGATTTTGTTTCGTTTTGTTCTTTACTCATTCTGCCAATTTTGAGATTCTAGCTCATAATTTTATTTTTAATGGATGATATTGCTTATTTAATTTAATATAATGGAACATGGACTTGTGATGCTAAGTTTATCTCCTTTAGTACGGTTGGTGGCTTGATTCCTAAGCCACCTAGCTTTTCTATTTTTAAACGCTCTATAATTTACAATATGGAGTTAGATGAGCAGAATTTTGATATGAAGTTTCAGATGGATATCCCGTTGTTGAGATAAAAAAATGATCTCTCTGTTCGGTTTTATATTCAATTGAAGTCTTAGAATTTGTTGATCACAGACTATCCTCTGTGTGTTACATCGGTTTTTTCTGTTTTGGTTGAAGCTCAAGGTAATTATTGTTTCATATGTTTTGTTTCTCATCATTTATTTTAGTAGTTTTTGGATTTTTTTATCTAATTTGTTACCACATATTCATCTGATATATAGCAGATGTATATTAGCCATTTGTTTGGTTTTTGGTGCTTCTGATACCTTTTTACTAGTTGTTTACTTGATGTACATCATATGTCTACCATACGTTTACTAGCATTTTACATGATGTCTTGTAATTTTGTTACTTTGTTTACTAGTTCTTTATTAGATGTCTGCCAGACATCTAACAGTTTTTACTAGATATTTTATAATTTACAGGTTAGCCTTCTCTATCCTCTTTTTCAATTTGTTTTTGTGTTTTGTACTTTCTTGTTGTTGGTGTTTTTGCATCGTTTTTTGTTAATATATCATCTGTTTATTAGTTGTTTACTAGATATTAACCAACTGTCTACTAGGTATTTATTAGATTACTAGTAGTTGATTATGTTTTGTTTAAACTATTGTAGGTAAATCCATCCACTGGTCGTTTTGTTTCCTTTACTAGTAATGGTCAAGAGTTCTCAGTTGATTTGAATAAGAGGACTTGTACGTGTCATGTTTTTCAGATGGATGAGCTTCTGTGTGAGCATGATGTTGCTCACATAAAGAAATTTCATTTGTCTACTTATACTTACTGTTCGGAGTATTTTACGAAATTAAAAATATTAGCACCATACGAAGGAACTATATTCCCGCTGCCTCCAAGAGCTTCTTGGGTGATATCTGACGACATTAAGCAGAAAGTGGTTCTTCCTCCATATGTCAAGGCAAAAGTAGGCAGGCCGATAAAAAAGGGCGATATCGATCAATATGGGAGAAAAGGGAGTACATCCACTGTGAAATGCAGTTCTTGTGGGAAAGTTGGGCATAATAGGCGATCTTGTAAGGGTGGGAAATAAGGTTTTTTTTAATCTGTTAGTATGATTCAAACATTTGAACAAATTCTTTGGTGGTGAATTACTAGTAGTATACTATTGGATTTGTACTAGTTGTATATCAGTAAACTACTTGATGTCTGATAGATTTTACCAGATGTCTGATCAGTTTTTTTTGTTTTCGGTATCTAATTCAAATTTTTTCGTGAAGGAACTTATTTCATTTATTGCACTTTTTTCTTTGTTTGTTCAATAAAATTTTATGGGTGGTTAATTTTTAGTTACTGTTCTTTCATATTTTTGCCAAGTGACGACACTTTTATGTACCGGCTGACTACTAGATGTTTATTAGATACTTACCAGGTGTATACTATATTTTTACTGCATTTATATCAGGTGTCTACCAGATTTTTACTTCATATGTTGTGTTTTATTTTTACATATTTAGTTGTTTTGTTCATTTTTTAAATATACTTTCTCTTCTTTGCATTGAAGATTTTTGCTATCAAACACATATCTTCCAAACACAATATCATAACTTGTGAAATTTAAAATGTTCAAACCAGAAATGTAATTTAACTACTTATATCCCTATCCACTTAAGTTCTATCAACATTATCCAACACAAGCAAACTATAACTGCTCTTCTGGATCAATGAATGTTCTGACATACTCCTCGTCACTCTCAAGGTCGTTTTCTGCATATTCAACTCCATGCTTGTAGAGGCTGAGAGCTAACCAAGTCATGTGTACTTTAACATCAAAGTTTTATGGTATTTCCGTTGTTCAATGATATATTCCATGAAGTTCATTATGAATATTCCACAGTCACTGCAATTTTTGTTGCAAACACAATATCAGTATGTTAAATCATATTTTTAGTTTCAATATTTTTTCATTGTGAGATAGAACAAGTGAGAGGGAGTGTTATTATTTTATCATCTGCGGATGTTTTCATTGCAGGAACCCATTTAGTGTCTTCTGGATATATCAGTTGGTACTTTGGTTGTTCTTGACTTCTAGGCACCTGCACAAGTTTCAAGATGAGAAATTATTCAACGTATTTATACGGAAGTCTACGACTTAATAAAGCAATTGTCTAGTTTAACCAAGTTATGTACCACATCTAGTAAAGCAAGATCTATTTGACATCTGGTTGTTATCTAGTAGACAGCCTGTAGGTTTATGGTATCTGTGTAGTTGACATGTGGTAGTGTTACAGTAAACATCTTATTTGTTTTAGGACTCTTTCGTATATGCATATCACAGACATACCCAGCATTTTGCATGTGAATAATGAATGCATTTTATGTAGTTGACAAACCTACTTATCAGATGTATTGTATGATTCATATTTTTGACATATAGTTGATATGTAGTAGATATTTCTTAAGTATATTTGGTGTACGTCTAATTGACATATGTTAGGCACCATAAATTGTTTAGCTATGTTTGTATCATAACCAGCGCATATAATTTATAGCAATTTCCATACAATATGCTTATTTATTATCATCTAATATTTATATAGTAGAAATATGGTTGAAATCTTGTAAAAATCTAATGGATATCTAGTATTTGTCTAATAGCGATTCACTTTTGGTTTGTTTCTTTAGCAGATCTAACAGTTTTACTTTGATTTCCGTTTTTCTGAACCATTTTAATTTTTATTTGATTTTTTAGGCTTAGAAAAGCAACATTACATTTTTTAGCATACTACATTGAGTTGTTTTTAAGTTATTATAAAATACATGTTATTTTGTGGTTGTTCGGTCTTGCTCTGTTTGCTTGCTTGCTTGTTCTGTTGCTTGTCTTCTTGCTGCCGTTCTTTTTGAGCCATCGCACACTATTTTATACATATTTCACTAATTTAGCTACTGAACATTTGTGATTATAGAAGAATGTTAGGGTTTTTCGATTATTGCCTTTGCAGCTCTTTCCGATTTTGAAATAGAAATCTTAGTGGAGATGAGTTGCAATCAACAATCTTCAAAATCTGGGGAAATCCGGTCAGTTTTGTAGTTGATTAGAACGGATTCTATGATCATGGTTTGGATTTGAACTGATTTTCGGACGATTTTGAATTTGATTTCGAAAGAAATCATTTCTTTGTTGACTATTTGTTGTTTGGAATTCCTTTATTCTAAGACCGTATGTTTGTAAATTTTTGTCCCTGTTTTTGTTTAGTTGTAGATTGTTTTTGTATGAGCTCAATTATTTTGGGTTTTATTGGCCTTTTTGTAACAAGCCCTTTTGTCTTATTGTTTTTTTTTTGTTATGCTTATCTTACAGTTGGAAAAACATACGTTATCAATTTAAGAAAGGTTTAATGTATCTCTAGGTATCTGAACTTGTAAAAAAAAAAATCAATTGTCCCATGAACTTTTATAGTGACTTTGTAGCTTCATCAACTCTCAAAAAGTGCACCACTTTGCTCATTGAATGTCACATGTCAGCTTTTGACTGAAGAGAGAATAAAAAAATTACATCTTTGAAAATTCAAACCAACCAAAAAGCTGACACGTGGTGTTCAGGGACAAAGTGATAGACTTTATTTAAGTTGAGAGAGTTACAGGGTCATTTTAAAAATTCAAGGGCAATAATTTTTTGGGACAAATTTAAGCACCTGAAGATACGTTAAGCCTTTTCAAATGATATTTACAATTGTGTATCTTTTTAACAACAGAATTATTAGTTTTTCATAAAAAGGTAGTAAATTCGGGAGGAAAATCTTACTTCGTTTATATATTTTTTAGTTACTTTTAAGAGATTATTGTGCAAGTGTGTTTTCAAGACACTTATAAATAAATTCATTGTTCTTTATGTATTATTCTTATTTATTTATAAGAGTTTGTCATATTCAAAAGATTCATGCAAACAAAAGATCGAGTTAGAAGAAAGACCAATCGAGTGAAATTTGACACACCTATTAAAAAAACAATGTTATGGACTTAATTATATATCAATTTTTTATTCTAATTTTAGTTTTACAATTTAATTAATTATTTTTATTTTATTATATTTGTTGAACTTATTATCATCTCCTCCAAATACACCCATCCAATTAACTTTCCATCAAAATTATTAGTGATCGATTAATTTTAAAATTGTCAACTAATTTAATTAATTGCTGATAATTACCAATAAAGAAATAATTTTTCTACACTGAATAGATGCAAGTGATGTAAGTTTTAATATAAATTTTTTTTCAATATTTTCGAAACAAAATTTAATGAACTAAAAATTAAGTAGATAAAAAATATATTGATAAGCCATGAACCGAGCTTGAAAATGACCTTGTAAGTCTAGTTCGAGCCCGACCTGAACTCAAAATTCTAATAGCATGTTGTAATAAAGATTTATGTTTGGCCTAATGCTTCACAAACTCCTTCAATCCATCTTATCCAACATATTGTCCCATGAACTTTAAAAGGTTCACATAGCTTCCTTTTCAAAAATTGCATCAGTCTGCCCTATTAATGTCATGAGTCAGCTTTCGATTGATTTGACTCTTCAAAGATGTCATTCTCTTGATATCCAACCTGAAGCTAACACGTTGCGTTTATGGGAATATTAGTGCATTTTTGTTAGGTTGAGGAGGTTAGTGTGAGCACGAGATTTTGCAGTCCCTCTCGCAAGATGATGATGACGTATATTCAAATTTTTATCCATGTTAAAAAATTCATTTCGAATATTTTTATCACAGTATAAATTCAGTTCAGCGTGTCCGACTACGTGTCCGGTAAAAGCTCGAACAGATGATTTTCACAAAGATCCCAAAAGATCCGTTTTGACCTTTTTAAGGCAGATTTGACCCCTTTAATCAACTTTTTAGGCTAGATTTAGGGGTGTGCAGAACCGAACCGGAATTAAAATCCAAACCGAAACCGAATAAAAATAACCGAACTGAGCTGAACCAAATTTATTTCGGTTTGGTTACGGTTTTTAAAATTCTTAAAATTCGGGTTTCGGTTCGGTTTCGGTTTTCACCACAAAAACCAAAATAAAACCGAATCAAACCGAATAAATTAATAAATATTATATTTTAATATATATTCATAATATATTTAATATTCTAATCAATATTGACAATATACAACACACTAGTTAGTAAACAATAATAACAAATATGAGATTTTAACTTAAGTAATCCTAATCTAGAAAGAATTGTTTTACTTTACAACTTTAGGAATATGACTCATTAAATAATTCATTATATGTATGTCATACTACTTGAATTAATATTTTTTATGTATCAATATTTAAATTTATTGTTGTAAATATAAATTTTAAAGTCTAAATACTATCAAATTTAACACATGAAATTACTTTAAGTCTCTCTCATATAATCCTAAAACGAAAAAATAAATTACAAAATATTTTATAAATTATAGTGTTTGAGCAATTCAGTTATAACCGAACCGAATCGAATCCAAACCAAATTATATACGGTTCGGTTTGCACCGAACCGAACTACATTAGATTCGGTTTTGGTTCTTATGGGTTTCGATTCGGATTGGACCGAACCGACATTTGCTCACCCCTACCTAGATTAGCTACTTTTCTGACCTGCCTCGAGGTCATGAAGCCGCCATCGGCTTCATGATACCTCCGAAGGTTTGACTTTGCACAGGCAGACAACTTTTTACCATGCCTTTACTCGATACCCACCACGTAATCGGAGAAAGTCAGCCCTTCTCATATTTTGGTCATAACAAGACCAGAAGTAGAAGAGAGAGGGAGTTAGCAACTCTAATTTTGAATTTGAGAGCAATTCTAGAGTGAGAAAGTGAGTTTAAGTGAGATAGGTGAAGAAAAAGTAAGAAAAGAAGAATTACTTCATCTTTTCTTGGTTTTTCATTATTGATTCTCTTAGAATTTAACTTAAAATTGGTAGAACTTTAGTTTAAAATCAATCTAATAGGATTTAGAGATTTAAATATTTAGTTCACTACATAAATCATCACTTCAAGCTTTCCAGAGGTGTCTTTGGATCACGAAGAGGTAGATTCACGGCCCCGACCCCGAGGTAAAATCCTGAGTCTCATAAGCTCTTTGGCTTTTCTTCCTTGCTATTTGTTGTGTTTATTTGGTTTTTCGTGTTCGTTTTTTAGGTTTCGGGCGTTAGTTGATCGTTAACCTACTGCTGCTGCAAGAAGGTAAAACCGCCGGTGACATGTGAAGCCGTCGACGGTATCATTCATGTCACCATCGACATCAATAATACCTCCAGTGGCCTCATTTGTCACCAACGACTTCCTCCTTTTTATGGGACCCTTTCTTTATGGTACCCAGAAAGTTAACTCCCGACTTATGTGATTGAGGCTGCTGACAACATTAATGATACCGCCACCAATATCACTCATACTGCAGGCAACATGACCTTCTGGACAACATATTTACTTTTATTTCCTTTTGGCCTAGTTTAATTTCCAAAGCTAGGATGAATAGTGAAGCGACGGGTAACTCAAATTACCCCGAAGATAGTCCTCACCCATGATATGTAGCATTTTCACTAATAATCCGAATAAAATAATAATCGAGTCTAAAAATAAAATGGGATTTCCATAAGAACCGTCCAATATTTGTTTCGGCCATCCATTGGGCCTCATAAGTCGCCTAATTATCATGCTAACAATCTAACTCATGTCCCGTTTGGTTCACTAATTATGCATGCTATATGTGGTATATCTCGTATACATGTCGTATTTGTGCTAACCTTTGTGGATGTAGGTTGATTTAGGTTAGATGCATGTTTAGGCCTTCATGTACTTATATTTTTCATTTGTTTTAGATAAATGTATAGGATTTGAAAGCCTGGTAATAATTAATTCCCACATATTTATTCGTTGGATAACTGTAATAATTTGTTTATTTACGGCTTTTGAATGCTTGTTAAAACACGCGAACACAACATATGAATCGAAAATGCTATCTATGATGGATTAAAACCGCATAAGAAAGGTTGACACTTTTATTACGATAATTGATTTAATTTGGCTAACGAAGAGTAGGTAAGATCATCCGAGCTCGAAATCTCTACTTAAATAGTCTACCACCCGGTGGGAAAGTCGTATCTAAATTTTCCGGTTGAGTTGAACCAGGTGGCGTCTCTGTCTTAAGTGCGAGATTTAGGTCTCGTTTTTTTAAGAATTAAAATATGCAAAACCATTTTCTACACTCACTTATCTCATTTTCGAGGTTGGTCCTTCGGCCCGCTTCGCAACCGTCCTAGACGTCGTCCGCTCACAGTTAGTAAGGACAAATTAAAGTTTAGGAGGCTGGTAGGCAAAATAAGTTGAAGGGGCTAACCTTCATGTCTTAAAGTTTAGCTTTCTTTTTAAGCATAATGCATGT
Source organism: Euphorbia pulcherrima (assembly GCA_947683365.1). Lineage (NCBI taxonomy): Eukaryota > Viridiplantae > Streptophyta > Magnoliopsida > Malpighiales > Euphorbiaceae > Euphorbia > Euphorbia pulcherrima. The sequence continues at coordinate 32,549,734 of CANTUS010000008.1, forward strand.
TTCACTCCTGTAATCTTGACAACTCTGAATTTCCACTTGTTGCTACCTTCGCCTCAACAAAAGTGCAATATTAAGGGAACCAGGTGATAAAACCAACGTTATCAATACCGGAACGAATATCATACCAATGAAGTTAATGATATGCGGTATTACTGCTATGACCGGTATAATTAGTGGTTTACCGGTTTTTAATTTTTAAAAGAATATATATTATTTAGGGTTTTCAGTGGCTATTGCAGCGCTTTTTGAGTCTTTTGCAACATTTATGTGTGTTGCCTCTGTTTTGGAACTCTTACGTTTCCTTGCAACGCATTATGGGCTTTTAGCAACCTTGTTTGAATCTTTTGCAACATTTTATGGGTGTCACTAAATTTTTTAAAAAAACATTTTTAAGTTGAACCGTATCATATTCATGACCGATTTACCGTAAAATTAGTCGAACCGACCGGTACGGTACGATTTTCATAACATTGGACAAAACATGTTAAGTTCGAAGGAAGCTTCTTTTTACTCCCAACTTTATCGAATACAAAGTTTGTTTTATATTTTCTTTTATTATACTATAAGGTTTTCTATATTGTCTCAATATATTATTACCTAGATTACATTTTGTCAAGATATTAATAAATATGTTATCTGTTTTGCTTAATCTGGTCTCACTTCATCTTTATTTGGAATTCATTTATCAACAATTTAATTACATCTTCTAAAACCACATAGATTAGGGTTCAAAGTATACATGTTTGCAAGCCAGGGCAATTCATCGGGCCCAATCCAACCTCGGTCCAATGAGTTGCGTTTGGACAAACAATTTCTTATTAAGCCCGAGCTCGAGCCCGATAAATTTCAAAGTTTAATGTATAAATATCCGAGCCCAGCTCAAGCCCGATCTGACGAATAAATTAAAAAAATTACTTGGTATTTCTTATGGTCAGTATACATTAACTCGGTGCTAGTGGGCTTTCTCAAAGGTACCTATATGTTTCAATGCTAAGAATAAGTCCAACCATTCCCTAAAATAAGGAATGACTATAGAGAATGATTGAATCCAACCATTCCCTATATGGTATACTCAAAGGGATCTCGAAATATAAAGATCCCAATTTTAGGGAATGAATATTTATTTATTATTTGTTTTTAATTTTTTTAATTATTTTATTGGTTGGTTAGAATAGAAATGATGTAAAAGAATTAATAAAATAATAATAATAATAAAATATTATTATTTTTAGAGAATGTAATATGAGAAATGAAAAATATGGTCGATGGTTGGAAAAAACACTGTAAATCCTTTAAAATAGAGTTTATGAAATGAAAAATAGGGAATAACGGGCTTTCTTTCGTCCCATGTGTCTCACTTTCTTAAAGAATTAACGGGCAAACCAATAGACTTAATCTAATAGTCACAACTTCCTCTTAAAGTAGAAAGAAGTTGGAGGTCTTAGATTGAAGCCCCAAATTTCTTAAATATTTAAAATGATCATGCTTCTAAAAAAATTTGAAAAAAGGGTTAAGGGGAAAGAGATTAGTACACGTGTGCATACAAATTGAAAAAAACAACAAAAGAAAAGAGCGCAGAAAAGTAGACGTTAAAGCCGCAAAACCATAACCTCTACCATTACTTCTATTTCTAATATTGCTGGAAACATCTACAATCCCCTATTTAAACTCACCTTATAAATCCCCTATTTAAACTCCTTTTCATTTCACTTTGTCAAACTGTATTTCATATATATATACATGCTAATTATTGGCATTTTAGTGTAATTAGATCAACTAATTGATCAATGCAGTCGTAATATTTCATTGAATAAGTAAGGAGAGTGTGAAGTGCACGCTTGTTCGAGTTCTATTACGATACCTAGCTTGCGAGGCTCCGGGAGCTACCTTTCGCAACACCTCTGTTATGAATTGTTGCAGCTGCTCTAATGGACACGTCTTTTCGCAACGCTTCTGTTATGAACAGATGCAACTGCTCGAATGGACATGACTTTTAGCAACACTTTGTCTTTAAAGCGTTGCAACTGCTCGTTTCAGGTTTATAAAAGCCTGACTTTGGCAACACTTGCATGTGATTTTTGCAACGCTTACGGGCTTATTCATTTTTTCTTCACAACGATAATTCATTCTAAGTTCTTGAGTTTACTCTGATTTTAGCCGATTCAAAAATTTTGGAGAATCACCAAATTAGTTTCAATCTGAAAGTGTCATCACGACTTCAGAGATTATCCAAGTTATTTTCAGGAATTTCCCCAACAAAGATTGAAACTACTTTTTTTTTAAAAATGATGAACGGAGAATCTGTTGAAGAAGTCGTGTAAATCTATTGATATTCGAAGTACAGGTCATTCAATCTCATTTTTTGCATACAAATGGTGTTATAATGGCATTCTTTGATCTTGGGCACGGAAAAGGTACACAATTCGATCCGTTCTTATTCGAATTACCTCTTTGATATCATAGCGAAGATTTTTGCTATGTTTTTTCTGTGTTTTTTTACGTAAATTCTCTCTCCTTTTTCTGAAAATTCTGAAATTTTTGTTCGGAATAATTTTCCGTGAATTTTTTTGTCGAATTTACGGTTAAAGCATGTAAAATGGTGTAAAAATTGTGTTTTTGGAGCGTTTTTGCCATGATTCTGTAATCAGGTCAATAATTGAACGAAATTTTGTATTTTTTATGTTTAAAGTTGCATTTGAATCGATTATGTTCGACTTCGGGTATTTTCACGTTGTTTTCATCGAAAATGTTGTATTTTCGCATTATTTTGGGTAATGGCAAGTGTATGTTCGTTTTTTAGTGAAAAGAACGAATCCATTGGACTCGAGACGTTGCAAAATCTTATGAGGGGTCTGGTCGGAAGCCAGACTCGTTTTCGGAACGATTTAAAATCAGAATTTGTTTTTCTGCGTTTAGCAAAGGATTCTGAATCCGTTGCAGAATCCGTTAAAGAATGAAAAATTGCGACGGCTTGTTGTGACAACCGTTTTTCGCGACGGTTCAAGCAGCTTTTCTGTGTTTTGCAAGGGAAACATGTTCCATTGCAGAATTCGTTGCAAACGGAACAATTGTGACGCTTCACTTGTGGTGACAGTTACTTTTGGTGACGGTCAGAAAGAAGGTGACGATTAATTTTGTTGAAATAGTTATGGCAACGATTAAGAAAGAATAAAGCGTTGCCAGAAACTTTTGTCTTCATCCAACCACGTGGCATATGATGTGGCTTTAGTTTAACCTTTGGGTTTGACCGGCCAATGGATGACTGCCACGTGTCGGTCAAAAGTAAAAGTTGACTGGTCAATATAATGTCACATGGCACGTCCCTAATGGTCCTATATGTGTTTTTGCGATTTGAAGCCCTAAACAACGTCATTTTGCTTTATGGTTAATTTTTCCTACCCACCATTTTCCCTCCCACCATTTTCATATTTTTTGAATTTAATGGTTAGCTTTTCAAAAATTTTTAAGGTAGAAAAAGTGAGTATTTGATTTATTTTGTGCAAATAAATTCATAAAAATTTTAGAAAATAGTTTGTGAATTTTATAAAAATTTCTAATATGTTAGAAATTATTTTTACAAAATTTTCATTTGTTGATTAATGTGAAAACCTTATAATTCATCAAATGGATGTAAACTCCGCATTCCTGAATGGTGAATTGAATGAGGAGATTTATATGAAACAACCAGAAGGGTTTGTTATGTCAAGTTGTGAAAATAAAGTATGCAAGCTAAAGAAATTGCTATATGGACTAAAACAAGCACCAAAAGCTTAGCATCAAAAGCTTGATGATGTGGTTTTGTCTAATGGTTTTGTTATAAACTAAGCGAACAATTGTGCATATAGCAATCTAGTACTTCTGATAAAGGAGTTGTAATTTGTTTATATATGGATGACATGTTGATTTTTGGTACTGACCAATAAATTTTTGTCATCTAATTTTGAAATGAAGGATTTGGGGGGGCTGAAGTGATTCTTATATAAGAATCAAGTGGAAGAACAATGTTATCTCAATTTCTCAATCACATTATATTGAGAAGATATTGAATAAATTTAACTTCAAGGATTATTCTCCAGTTAGCACTCCAATGATTTCCTTCGATTGTTGAAGGTTATCCGGATGCATGTTATATTTCTAATGTAGAAGATATTTCTTCCACAAGCCGGTGGGTATTCCTTCTTGGGGGAGATGTTATCTCTTAGACATCAAAGAATGATAGTGAAACTGCCTTGGTCAATGCTTATAAGTGTACAAAGGCAGGTTTAGTTATTTTGGTGTGTGACATAACATGATCTAGGAGAGTATCATGCGTGGAGTCATATAATTAGAGTTTATAAAAACTGAGCGTAATTTAGCCGATCATTTAGCCAAAGGGTTAAGAAAAGATCTTGTGAACAAGTCGACTATGGGGATGGGGTTAAAGTCCATCTAAAATCTCTCATGTTAAGATACCCAATTCCCATCTAATATGACATTAGGTGCTGAATTCAATGAGGAAAGTTTAACATCTAGAGATTAGAACACACTAATAATAACATCCCAAGGTGTGTGTTCAGACCTGCAAGATAAAGGAGGTTGAAGTTTAACTTCTTAATAGTTCTTTTGAAAAATTGCATATGCAAGTTCAAGAGTAAAAAAGCTACCTATATGAGAATGAAGTTTAGCTGCTTCAAGAAGCTTAGACTTGACTTTGATATGCTTATGAAGGATAGGGACACAAGGTTAGTAAAAGACAGTGTCAAATAAGAACATGTTAGAATGTTGACTTATGTGTATATTATCTTTGAGTATTCGAGATGGATAACAAAGGTTCAATCCATAATGATACCTTTGGTATTCGAATACTTGGAATGTGTAATATACTAAGATGAAATTCAATCGTCACGATATTTCATTTATGCATAAGCTTGTTATTTGTCATAATATTGTTTAGTTAATCATGGATTACACTAAAATGGGGGAGAATTGCTGGTATTTTAGTTTAATCGGATCAACTAGTTGACTAATGCGGTCGTAATATTTCATTGAATAAGTCAGGAGAGTGCGGAGTGCACGCTTGTTCGAGTTCTATTACGATACTTAGCTTACGAGGGTTCAGGAGCTACCTTTCGCAACACTTCTGTTATGAATTGTTGGAGCTGCTCGAATGGACACGTCTTTTCGCAACGCTTCTGTTCTGAACAGATTCAACTGCTCGATGGACATGACTTTTAGCAACGCTAACCCGGATGAACAAGTCTACTCTATCAATCAAACAATGACAGTAGGCAACAGAATAAGTGCTAGTTTGTCAAACTCTTGAACATCTACCGTTTTATTTTCTCGACACCAAATAGCAATTGAACCAAATGTTTATAATTTGAATGACCGCTATCAACTGCCCCAGAGAGACCCTTAAAATTGGTGAATCAGGATTTCAAATATCATTATTTTTTATTAAAATTTCGCAATAAAATACAATAGTAGTAGTTTTTTTTAAAGATACAAACAGTAGTAGTTGACATTACGAAAGAAATAGTAATACAAACCAGGAATAAGGTAAACCCTAAGATTCAAAATTCAAATAAACAAAACAAATAATTAAAATAAGGTGAAATTGGATGAGCAACAATTAAAGCTACTAGTGGTGGTGGTGGCCGTGGAAGCCAAAACAGCGGAAGAAGGGAAAACAAGCCTCGTAAAAGCATCTACCAATGCCCCTGAATATAGAACATACCAGAAAGCATGGACAGCAACAGCATGCCAAAAACGGATCGTCGTACGGGCTATCTCCGCCGTGATGGTGGTGGTGGTGATGGTGGTTGTGGTGGTGGTGACCCATCGCACTTCAAAATCAAAATCCGACGGCTGCAATATCGAATGAATTAAGAGTAGCTTATGTATTTGCAGAGCAAACAGCTATTTGAATCGACAAATCTGAATTGGGGACTTTCTTTTTTTTAGGTATTTATACAACTACCCACGCGGACATTTCCGTGTCCTCATCTGCTCTGCCGATTTCTTTTTATTATTATTTTTTAAATATTTACTCTTTATTCTTTTCAATAATTACTTTTAATAGGATAAGAAATATTTACTCTTTATTCTTTTCAATAATTACTTTTAATAGGATAAGAACCTTATTCTTCTTTAATTTTTTCAATATGTATTATCAATTGAGTTATATCTTATAAATAAATCTTACATAGGTATACAAGTGGACCTCTTCATGCAAGTCTCATTGGGTTTTTTTACTAAAAACTATTAATTTATGTCCATCGGGATCCAAACTTCTACAATTTGAGTTCATATTTGGTTTTTGTCATTACTAATTTCAACCCATGACTTATGAGTAGGTTTTTCTAAATTTTTGGGTGGATTAAATAAAAATAAAAAGATAAATTTTATATAAATAATGTATCGTAAGACTTATAGTGGTTAAGTTTAAAAGATAAATAGATTAAAATATAAAAATTTAAAATAATTATTAAATGTACTATATAATTATTAAATATAAAAATTAAGTCCAACCCATAAATTTTTTGAATTTAGCAGGCTTGAACTCGAGACAAACATTGTGAAAAAATGAGTGTCAGAATCAGACCTATTTGAACGGGCTCAAATCGGACAGATACATTTGCCCGTAAAATGTAACACGGATTTAAATTTGAAATTTTCTTATTACTCATTTTATTTACACAATAAATGATACTTCGGAATATTTAAAATGCAACTTCATATGAACATAAAGTGAAAACTTTAAAGATTATTAATAAATTTTATGGTTAAAAAATCATAATTTTCGGTTCCGAAATTACGATAAAAAGATTACGGTTTGTGTTGTTAAAACATCGAGGAAAAATGTAAATATCCTGATACGAAATATTTCAAATGGGTCTAACTAGAAACTTTAAATCTGTTTATCATAATTATTATTGTTATTATTTAATTTTAATTATTTTTTTTAAAAAGCAGAAATATTTAAAGGCCAGTTGGGGATTGCTTTCCTAGATTACTTATTTTAAAAGCTTTATTTTCAAGCTTTTCCTGTAAGCAGCAAATATGATTTTGAAAAAATAAATCAGACAGTTCCTAATTAATTAGTATGAATGATCAAAATATATTGTTCAAAGATAAAATATGTAGTTATATTTAAAGTTTGAGAGAACAACTTATTTTAACAGCAGTTTAATAAGTAATATCACACTGGCCCTTAATTTTTTAGAAATCTAAAACTCGAATCCAAAACCCCCAATTTCTTTTTCTACTATGGAAGAAAGCTTTGGCCAATTAGACTATTTTTAATGTATTTAATTTTAATTTGGTTGCGTTTGAAGTCCCATTTTGGTGAAGAAATAACTAGTGACTTAACAAAGAAGATAAAGAAGTAGGAGTCATGGGCTTTTCCCATTGCTCCAAAATACATGTTTTGTAGCGATAACTTGGAATCTAGGAAAAGAAATTGAAGAGGATTGAACATACACAAGTCTCTTAAGTAAGACTATATTCTTTTAGACTATAATTTAATTTAGTTAAGTTTAGACTACTTCGGTTCAGTTCATTGCAGTTCAATTTAGTTTAGCTATGCTTAGTTATAAATTTACACTAAAATAATTTTAGTTTAGTTCTGCTTATCACTTCAGTTCAGTTCAGATTTTAAAAGTTGAAAATAACATTGCCTCGAATTCTGATCTCCCAATTGAGACAAATGTCTTTACCATTAGACTATAATAACATTTCGGGGGCGTTTAGGAACTCGTTAAACAACTAATTTTAGCTTTTTTTCGAAATTGAACAATAGTTACAACTGTCTGGCTACACGTCTGTTTTTCGAATTTTTGGAGACAAAAAAACAATAAAAAAAACAGCAAAAAATATCGTCTACATTATATATTTGCCAAAAATCAAGCCAAATAAAAATCTCAATGTCAGTTCTCTTTTACGTCATTGCCTAGCAGTTAGCTGTTATCTTTGGTTCACATGGATCAACTAAGATTTTTATTCACAAGCATTTACTACTTACAACACAAAATGCATTCCAGGGTTTTCACACTAAATTACTGCATAGTTCCAGTTTGAAATATACCTTAGCGTTGGCTGACTGTCATCTACTCGCGTTTATCCTCCTCGGGATCTTCGCCTAGTCCCTTAGTAGCAATGTCTACGCTGCTTGTCAAAGAGATACCCTCCTCGTCAAAGTCATCACTCGTCTCTTCTGAATATGCATACCTACAATTTCAACCAATTAATAGCATCGTTACAACCATTATGTCATTTTTCCATGTTGATTATTGATCCTACACATTTTAGTTTATCCAATCACATAATCATTTTAGTAATAAACAAAAGAAACTACCAACCGAGTATCACTAGTTATTTACTACTCCCCATAACAATTTAACTTCTCAACTAACTATAAAATTTACATATAATCTGTCAGGTATATGGAATTAGGATAGTAGTCTTTATTAGGTTACATTAGCATTTTAGATACCTAAGGCTGATAAGCCATTCTTATCCGTATTGTTACAAGTTAGTTCGAATATTTTATTTGTTTGTGGGGGTAATGTAGTTTGTAATCGGCCTATATAAGGCAGTAACATCTTATTCAGAACCAATTAATGAAATTACAAAATCAATCTGTTTTCTCCCCATCTTCCTATTCTTCCTATTTTCTAAATTCCTCTATCCCTCATCTAATTTCTTCTCCTCAACCCCCCTTTTCCTCTATTTCTATTAATAGGTTAGAAAATCAGCTAGGTCATTGTTCAATACCTGACAATGGCACCAGAGCTCACCGATCCTCGGCCATGGTCGGAATTTCTCGCCGGAAAACCAGAGCCGTATGTTTCTCGGCGGTTATGGGTAACGGTTCAAAATCTGAGATATCCTATCTCAGAGGAAGTTCTTCATCGGGTTTTTTCACCTTGTGGTTCAGTGGACTACATCGTCGTGTTCCACCCTACATATGAGCTTCGAGCCGTGATTTGCTTTCATTCTTCTCGTGGAGCAACATCAGCCAAGTTCTTACTTGAAGGACGGAATATTTGGGATGATTGCTACCGGCTAAAGATCCAGAATGAGCCTTGGGAAGATGATGTTCCAAACAAGAAGAAAAGTCACCAGAAAATGATGCACTCCATGTGTTTGATGAAAGTTCTGAAAAGAAAATGGAGGAGTCAAAGGCTATGAATCAAGCTAAAGAGCCTAATGAATGGGTAGGATCCAAAAATCTGGTTGCAAGGTCTGATGTAATATCAGAGTCTGCTACTAAAGGTAAGATGTTCACTTCTGAAATTTCCAAATATATATTACCGACGATGAGTTAAGGGTGGTGAAAACTGAAATTATGGGGCTAAAATACGAAACAAAATCACTGGGTATCGAAGAGCAGACAGAGATTTCTAGAAAAACTGTTGAATCAATGGTAATGAAGTATGAAACTATAAAGCCATACTGTAAATCAAGGGAAGAAGGGCAATATGAGTCACGAAAGGAGAAAATCAACAAATGGGTTCATAACTCTTTTGATATTGGAAGCGAATCAGTCCAGTTTGACCAGGTCCTAAATTAACGATGACCTCAATTGGAAAACAGCAGCTGCAGCAATGGAGAAATATAGTCGATTCAAGGCACAAATCTGAAGCTAAAAGAAAAAGAAGAAGATGGAAGTACAGACGCAGACCCAACCATGATCTGATTTCCATCGGGAATTACGGAGGAAAAGAAAAGAAGCTTGTACGGTGGACTGAAGGGGCCAAGTTGCAGAGTTGGAAAAGGAGGAAGAAAAGATTCAAGTATTATTTACTTTATGGTAGAAATGCTAGGGTTCTAACTAAAGCCAGGCCCAAGCCCAAGTATGACCTAAAAGAAATTCACATGCCTTATCTACTCTTTCCACTGCCCAACGATCAACATGATTTCAAAGGTGGGAATGAATTATGCAATGAAGCCTTGCTCTCCAATGTCAACGCAGTCAAAGTGGACCTTGAGCTTCTTCCACTCTTCTCTGACTTGCATTTTCAGACTTTTGGAGCCAGAAATATTGCTGTAAGTAAACTGGCTATACAAGTTATTATCGGTGCTGGGTTTGTCCCTTCTATGCTTCAAATTGTTCAATCTCTTGTTGTTGGCTATAGAATTGGGTCTGTTGTGATTGCAAACAATTGGAAATTAGTCTATTATAGACATTTGAGGGCTATGCTTGAAGATAATGGTTCAACTTTTCATTTTAATCCTGATGTTGAGGTTTTGCATATGATTGTTATTTCAAAGGCTAGGCCTTGCTCTATGAGGATAGTTTATGCCTGTGGGGAAGTAAGAGGGGCTGGTCTTGAAGGGTTTATTGCACAAGACAAACTAGTTATTTTTAGAGATCCTTGTGGATTTTGGGCTTTGGTCATGGGAAGTTGGATTAGTGTTACCACCATTTCTGCATCTGAAACTTGTGTTCTTTGTTTGATCAAGGCCACCTGGGAGAGAATGGTTTATCCTGATGAGGACTTGGTTGATGGGGCATTGGAACCCTATTTGAGGAAAGGGCTGTTACATTATTTTTGCAACAGGAAGCTTACTTCATATGATCAAATCCTTGAAGGAGCTAAACTAGTTAAGGAGGACAAAGTTGAGCGAAGATATGCTTGGAAAAAGAGGCGAATAACATCAAAGGAGGAAATATGGAAGATCTGCCAATCCCATCATGAAAATATCGACTCATATCAAGTTGCTTCTGTGTTGTTGATCATCTGCATAAGTCTTGAGGACAATACTTTCTTAAGGGGAGAGTATTGTCACGTATATGGAATTAGGATAGTAGTCTTTATTAGGTTACATTAGCATTTTAGATACCTAAGGCTGATAAGTCATTCTTATCCGTATTGTTACAAGTTAGTTCGAATATTTTGTTTGTTTGTGGGGGTAATGCCAGCTATGGCAATAGTACTGTAGTTTGTAATCGGCTTATATAAGGCAGTAACATCTTATTCAGAATCAATCAATGAAATTACAAAATCAATCTGTTTTATCCCCATCTTCCTATTCTTCATATTATCTTCTAATCTCTTCTAAATTCCTCTATCCATCGTCTAATTTCTTCTCCTCAACCCCCCCTTTTCCTCTATTTCTATTAATCGGTTAGAAAATCAGCTAAGTCAGTGTTCAATATCAGCTAGTCAGGTATTGATTTCTGACTGTGATAAATTTAAGAACAGTAGCTAGAATAGAGGGAAATGGGGTGAGAAATACAAGTTGCGGTGAGAAAACAAAGGAAATAGGTGAGAGAATAAAATATTTGAGAGAGAAATGTATTTGGTATTTTCATTGATAATATGCTCACTACAATCTTCTCCAATATATAGAGAAGGAATAACCGTAATTAGGGACAGCTGTCCTAAAAGGACAAATTGCTAAAACAAACTTAATATACCTGCTAATTAACTAGCTACTATGCCTTTAGGAATAAAAGACTAAATTACCCTACTAAGGACTACTTCTAGAACATTAATAATGCTGCTAAATAATTACTAATAAATGCCTTAACTATCAGTAGCTCCAACTCTATTTCTTAAGGGGAGAGTATTGTCACGTATATGGAATTAGGATAGTAGTCTTTATTAGGTTAAATTAGCATTTTAGATACTTAAGGCTGATAAGCCATTCTTATCCGTATTGTTACAAGTTAGTTAGAATATTTTGTTTCGTATTTTAGCCCCATAATTTCAGTTTTCACCACCCTTAACTCATCGTCGATAATATATTTGGAAATTTTAGAAGTGAACATCTTACCTTTAGTAGCAGACTCTGATATTACATCAGACCTTACAACCAGATTTTTAGATCCTTCCCATTCATTAGGCTCTTTAACTTGATTTATAGCCTTTGACTCGTCCATTTTCTTTTCAAAACTTTCATCAAACACATGGAGTGCATAATTTATGGTGACTTTTCTTCTTGTTTGGAACATCATCTTCCCAAGGCTCATTCTGAATCTTTAGCCGGCAGCAATCATCCTAAATATTCCGTCCTTCAAGTAAGAACTTGTCTGATGTTGCTCCATGAGAAGAATGAAAGCAAATCACGGCTTGAAGCTCATATGTAGGGTGGAACACGACGATGTAGTCCACTGAACCATAAGGCAAAAAAACCCGATGAAGAACTTCCTCTGAGACAGGATATCTCAGATTTTGAACCGTTACCCATAACCGCCGAGAACATATGGCTCTGGTTTTCCGGCGAGAAATTCCGACCATGTCCGAGGATCGGTGAGATATGGTACCATTATCAGGTATTGAACACTGACTTAGCTGATTTTCTAACCGATTAATAGAAATAGAGGAAAAGGGGGGTTGAGGAGAAGAAATTAGATGAGGGATAGAGGAATTTAGAAGAGATTAGAAGATAATAGGAAGAAGAGGAAGTTAGGGAGAAAACAGATTGATTTTGTAATTTCATTGATTGATTCTGAATAAGATATTACTGCCTTATATAGGCCGATTACAAACTACGGTACTATTGCCATAGCTGGCATTACCCCCACAAACAAACAAAATATTCTAACTAACTTATAACAATACGGATAAGAATGGCTTATCAGCCTTAGGTATCTAAAATGCTAATTTAACCTAATAAAGACTACTATCCTAATTCCATATACATGACATAATCATATCCCAATAATATAGGGCCTCGACTGGAAGCGCGTTCCTTTTTTATCAGGTAACTGGAAGCCAAGCAATGCGCCTATGACTTACAGACAATTGCACAATTTTAGCTTTTGTTTTCTTGGAACTACTGTAAAACTGGCTAAACAAAAAATTAGAAAAAAGTACATAATAAAACAAAAAGCTACTAGCTTGCAGACGTACACAGAGATACCATAGTAGATGCAATGCAACACAAAATAAAAATGATTTTGCAAGAGTTATTTTAATGGAAGAGAAAGAAGAATTTGAGTTCACAATTTGTAAGTTTCAAATCTATATAGCAGAATTTAGTTTCGGAGGTAAGTAATACTCATAAATTTTCCTTGAACAGTGTGGAAACCCATTGAAAGCGAAAGAGCATATTGTTCCTACCTCACCAAAATCCTTTCAACGTTACCAAATGAGTTTTATAAGCCAGTGCTAATTAAGCTATAATCCTATACTCTATTTGTCATTTTAGATATGTTTCAGATGAAGGAGATGGCTCATACCACATGGTGTCAAGGTAAGTAGGAAAGAAAAAATGCAGTATACACTATACACAGAGATATAAAGGTCATAACGAATAGAGAGACCAAAATTAGAAGCATCTTTATTCATATGTCAATAGAGAAGGTGAAGTCAAAGAAAGTACCTAGTGGGATTACGTGAAGGAGCCCAGAGGACGCATATAACAACCAAGACAGAGTATGCAAGCAGAGTCTAGAATGCTGGAATTATCCACGCCATTCGCCATAGCTCACTTAGTGGGTCAGTGGCATTGAAGTATAGCTATTCAAAAAATTAGTAGAATCAGTACTCAATGAAATGGAATATGAATCACAAATATAAAACAGGTCTAATGCATCTCCAGGTACCTTAACTTGTCCCGAAAGACCTACTGCCCCCTGAACTTTCAAAAAGTGCACCACTTTGCTCCTTGAATGCCACATGTTAGCTTCTGATTGGAGAGAGAAAATCAGAAAAATGACATCTTTGAAAGTCAAACCAACTAGAAGCTGACATGTAAGCATTCAATGAGCAAAGTGATGCACTTTTTTGAAAGTTGAGGGAGGTCGCTTTGAAAGTTCAGGGGGGCAATAAGTTTTCTTGGACAAGTTCAAGTACTTGGAGATGCATTAAGCCTATAAAACATGATCTAATTTCTGATTGCATAGCAAAAATTGACAATTGTCACTAATAATAGCAACAAAATGTAGTTTATTTTCAAAAGTAGAAACAAACCTCAAAGCCAATCCAAGCGATTGAGATCAAAACAGAAACTGCAAGACAATTGGTAAATTTTCGATATAGATCAAGCTTAGCCAAATTTCTCCTCACCTGCATCAATGGAAAGGAGAATTATTTTAAAGTGTAAGATAAATATAAAACAACAATAAAAAAAGGAAACAACGCTTGCACAACTACATGTAGAACTAATATAAAAATGAGGCACAAGCAACAAATCAACAAATAACACAATTCGAAACATCAACAAGATTGAAGGAAGCATTACCTGAAGCTTCTCCAAAGTTTTAGACAGAGATGAGAAAATCCAGACAATAAAGCAAGAATCTAAGAAAGCAACAGGAAGCACAAAAAACAACTCTGTCTTTTTAGACAAGTCATTGATGTTCCCCAAATGTTCAACAAGCTCAAGCGCCTCAGATGCAACAAAATACACAATACCAAGAAGAAGCACTCTCGATGTTATTCCACCAAGAGTTGGCTTTACTACACCAAATCCCATCGAGACAACCAAAAGAAGTAGGCGAGATAGCGTCTTCTTTACTGTTCTAAAAGTGACTGCCCACAATGTAATAACCATTGGCCTTGTTCCAGTAGAATTGAAATTGGCATATTCAAAGTACCAAACAGCCATTTCGCACATACCAAGCACAATAACTGCAGTTATGTGGTAATGGAGATGTATAACATCCTTCCAAAACTGCACAAACTTCAAAAACCAGACAAGTCCCAGTACAAGGTAAGCCAACGACATGATGCCGTAAAATGTCATTAGAGGAGTCATTTTTCCAGGCAAATAGCCATTTGGATTCTTCCACACAGTTCTACCCTTAATATAGGTACCCTTTAGCTCGAGATTACAATACATAAAATAAAGGTAGTACATGCCAGTACTATTGATTTCGATGGTTTGAGGTTTCATTTTAGCTTCTTCATTTGTCCCAGCGAAGTTAGTTTGAATGCATTTCGGCCACTCTTGATTTTCTTGATTATTCTGGATAATGACTTCCCCGAGTGTACAGAACCCGTCATGAGCAAGAGTTGGGTCACAACATATAGCATTCTTTTTAAGGAATGCCCCTCCAATTCTATCCCTGTCTTTGACCTCAAGAATAATGGCTTCTACCAGTCCAGTACTCGGTTGCATTGGATTCTGCTTACTTGCTGCCTCCTTTGTCCTCACAAAGGTCACATCTTCAAACCTGTAATCCCATAATGTACCATATCCAAAATCAAATCCATATATTGAATTATTAGTGCTAGCTAAAAGACTATTATGCAATTGATTAGGGAAACAAGGAAACCAGCTACGATCTACACTTTAAGAGATAAACCTAATCCCCAATAATTTATAGTGATAATAGGTTCTAAGTTCATAATGAATTATCTGCTATCGTTTCCCCATAAATTCCAACACTTAGCAATACTAGTATCAGTGGATCCCATAAGTAAGAAAGAGAAGGAACCATACCCGCAATTCAATTTTTCTAGAAGAGAAATTCATACAATTGGGAAAAAATAGTAAATGGATCATAAATTGCATAAATACACTTAGCCAATGAAATATCCTCTCCTAGGTTCACATTAAGCATTAAAAATTCTCTCGATTACCACTGAAATATAAAAAGCGCAAGTTATTGAGCCTAAAAATCCCCAAAAAAACACAATGAAAAATAGAAACCAAGGCACAAAATGGAAGAGAAACCTGATGAATGACTTCCCCTGAAAGGAATTATTAGGGGAAATAACAGAAGAATCAAGAAACTTAGAAGCGTAGAGGCCTTCGCTGCCGCCATGGAAGAAGAAGGCATTAGAGCGAGGAATAAAAGCTTCACTGTGATAATCGTGAATCGAGGCGATGACATTTCTGACCGACAAATTAATCATAAATGATAAGAAGACGAGTGTGAAAGAGCTGACTCTCCGATTACAGGAACATATTTCTCTCACTTCCATCTCCGATTTTCCAGTCTCTTCTTCTTCGACGTTAATGGTTGCTTTTTGATTCGTTTAGTAAAAAGAAAAGGTTCAGAAAGCAACGGCGGACCAGCTATCGGCTCACTGGGCCACGGAATAATGCCCATAGATCCATCACGGCGACAAAATTATGGGCAAAATTACCTTGTACAACAAGCCCATTTATTCAATCAGGATAACTTTACTGAATACGGCGAAAGTGAGAGAAAAAATATATAGGATAAATTCTACCATACCATAATTGGATTGATGTATATGATTTTTTCAAATGTTTACTGAATAAGCCATATTCTAACATACTTTTCAGACATGCAGTTAGTATTAATCCTAGCCAAGTTTTACTAGATCCATTTGCAGGGTTCACCCAAACATGTAATATATTGATTGAATTTGAAAGATGATTTTTTGAATTTTTTTCAATCTGGACGGAACCCACTAAAGTCTGCAAAGTATATTAGTTGGATTTGAGACTAATCTCAAATCCCATTAGGTGGCCCAACCTGCATGCTTTGTATACGAAAATAATTTATTATATATAATGCGATATTTTAATTGTTGAGTTAAAAAATACATATATTATCAGTTAAAAAATGTTTTGTACCATTCCTTTTCGTGAAGATTAATATGATTTTATTGGGATAAAAAATATTTATAAAGTATTTATAATTTAATATATTTTATAATAAAATATACATGATATTTCCTTGAGTAAACCTTAATCCAGCTCAGTCCGAAAAATATTTTAGGTGGGTTAGGATGGGTTTGGGATGTGCATTAATAGATAAAAGTCTAGGCCCGTCTCAACCTAGCCCACGAACATGTCTAAGTTTTAGTAACAATTGGCGCTTTCAATTACTGTTTCAATGTTAGTTAAAAAATAGAGTAAAATTAAAAAAATATGACTAATAGTTTGGTTGATTTTCTAAAGAGGGGCATGTGGATTTTTTCCCCACAATGGAGTGTGAGACTTCGAAAAGATAATAAATAAAAGATCTCAAATATTAAATTATATTATAGTAATGGTAATCTAATACATTTTAAACTCAAAGTTTACGGGTTGATTAATAAAAATATAATACTATAAAATTTTAAATTTTTTTAAGAAGTGTAAATATTTTTAATTAAAAATGATTATTAATATTAAAAAATTATAATAAAATATAAAAATATTCGAAACTTATTCGAATATTGATTTATAATTCTTCAATAATATTATTAGATTATGAAAATATTAAATTGATAAAAATACTATCCATAACATCATTGTTTTCAATGAAATATATTTTTTTGCCATTATTTTTACTAATTTGAAAATCACATACTTTATTTTGAAAAATATTCACTTGTCCCGTTTCAAAAATTAGCGAAATCGTAAGTTTAATCTAAAAAATAATAGCCGAATTTTATGCTTTAATGTTTTGAAAAATGCCCACCCCATGGACCAAACATTTTGTTAAATGCACACGCCTGATTTACAATTTTGCATCGGAAACGTTGACAATTTCCTTCCATTGGCTTGCGTTCCTCTCTCATTTCCTTCCATTATTGTCCGGCCATGTGTTTTGTCTGTTTTTAGAATTTGTGATTTGAAAAGAGAGGAGGAAAGAGAAGGAAAAGAAGAAGAAGATAACACTAATATTTATTGGCCAAGGACAAAATTGTCATTTCATGGGGCAGCGCTAAGTATTTTTGAGTTACATTTAACATTTCAATGATTCTATAAAATTAAAAGCCTACTGCAAACTATTTATCTCTCCAAGCTTGTCGATTTAATAATATAGTTCATCTGTTCATTCGGTCACTATAAAAAATGTTACTATATCTGATTGGTTTATTTGAAAAGAAACCACCAATGGTTTGGTTCTTTGGGGGGTACTGAAATTTGCATTGTCTCTACCATGTTGTCAAATTTAAACTATATATAGGTGAAGAGGCAACTCTACTATGCAAAATGATCATGATAAGGATATGATTTTATTTTTGGAGTAGGATAATGCTCAAAGTTCCTTTGTCCCAGGGAGATTAATTATGGATAATACTCTTATAGCATTTGAGTCTTTCCATTCTATGAAGTATATACAGGCTAAAGATCGAGGAACTTGCGCTCTCAAGCTTGACATGAGCAAGGCCTATGATAGAGTGGAATGGGGATTTGTAACTAAAATGCTAGAGATGATGAATTTTCCTGAATCTCTTATTCTGTTAGTGTTGAAATGTCTCAGTTCAGTTTCCTACTCTTTCCTTGTAAATGGGGTGCCTAAAGGCCATGTGGTGTCAACGATGGGTCTTCGTCAAGACAACCCAATCTCACCCTATTTGTTTCTAATTTGTGCAGGTCTTTCAACATTGATTAGGAAAGCTGAACAGGAAAGGAAGATTTATGGAATCCAAGTATATAGGGGTGCCCCAGTTATTTCTCATTTACTCTTTGTGGATGACTCACTCAAATTCTTCAAGGCCAATATTGCTGAAAGTCAAGAAATTCAGGAAATCCTTTCCCTCTATGAAGTGATTTCTGGGCAGCAGATTAATTTCGAGAAATCGGAGTTAAGCTTCAGTAAAGGTGCGGATAGAGAATGATGGTGTAGAATTAAGAGTGTGTTGGGCGTCAAAGAAGTGGGGCTATTCCCAGAATATTTGGTACTCCCAACTGTCATCGGGCAATCAAAGAAACAAGTATTTAGTTATCTCAAAGAGAAAATACCAAAAACAATCTACGGATGGAGTGAAAAGTTCTTGTCAAAAGCAGGAAAGGAAACTCTTATTAAAGCCGTAACACAAGCAGTTCCCCAATATGTCATGAGCTATTTTGCTCTTCCGACATCCTTCTGTGAAGAGGTCCAGCAACTGATTGCAAAATATTGGTGGAATAGTTGT
This sequence comes from Euphorbia pulcherrima, assembly GCA_947683365.1. NCBI lineage: Eukaryota > Viridiplantae > Streptophyta > Magnoliopsida > Malpighiales > Euphorbiaceae > Euphorbia > Euphorbia pulcherrima. The sequence continues at coordinate 32,568,495 of CANTUS010000008.1, forward strand.
GAGAACAAAAAAGAGCTCATTGGCGTAGATGGGATTGGTTATGCAGACATAAAATAGAAGGAGGCTTGGGTTTCAGACATTTCCAATCCTTCAATTTGGCCATGCTTACGAAGCAACTATGGAGATTCATCACGAAACCTGATTCACTGTGTGCTTTAGTGTTCAAAGCTTGTTATTTCTGAAATGGTGATGTTTTATCTGCCAAGGCTGGTTTGCGATCAAGCTATGTTTGGCGAAGCCTTGTATTGGCGCAGGATATCATAAAGGATGGTACATGTTGGAAAATCGGGAAAGGTGACAGAGTCAAAATTATGCATCATAAATGGATAGAAGGTGTTCCTTGTGCTAGGCCCCTGATTACAAAAAACTGTCCTCCTTCTGAATATGTTAACTGCCTAATTGATGAGAGCACTCGAAAGTGGAAAACTGAGGTTATTGAGGAGGTGTTTTATGAAGATATTGCAAAAGTGATCCTGAGGCTCCCACTTAGTTATGTACCTTTGGAGGATTCTATTTTCTGGATGTATGATAAATATGGTAAATATACCGTCAAATCGGGCTATTAATGTGCCTATAGGAAAAGGGTGACTGAGTCTACCGAAGCTTCTTCTTCAAAGGGTGCAATGCCATTTTGGAGCAAATTATGGAGACTAAACATCCAGTCAAAGATCAAGCATTATATTTAGAGTGCTGCAAATGATATTCCCTCGCTTAGTCAGAGGAAGATCCAAGTGAACACTGATTGTACTTTTTGTGGGCAAAATGAAGATAAACTTATCCATCTTTTTAAAACTTGTCCTACTGGTAAGCAAATTTGGAAGGCAATGGGTCTGAAAGTTGAGGTTTATAAGTTAGATGGCTCGAATTGCTTCAACTGTTTCAGGAAGCTTTCCAAGTCCTTAACAATGATGAACAGGTCACCTTCTGCTTATGTATATGGTGGTGGTGGTGGGAGCATTACCCCATTAACCGTGGTAAGCGGAGCCAGTCCTTAAAAAAAATAGTTGATCAGATCCTTGCCTTCAAGGACAGTGGTATACCAAAATGGGAGAGAGTACAAGCGGTAAAGGCAGCTGAATGTGCAGATAAATGGTGTCCACTACTTGACCGATTTTAAACTGAATGTTGATGCAGCAGTTGTTGCGGAAACGACTAACAAATTCAAAACTATTGCTAAAACAAAACAAAATAGAGAGAACACCAACAATTTAACGAGGTTCGGCCAATTTTTCCTAAGTCCCCGGACACTACCAAATTAATATTTCACTCAAAGAAATATTACAAATAAAGAAGAGAGAATTTTAAAGCCTTAAGAATCGGAATGCATTTGATTTTGGGATGAAATTAATGGATGCACAAATGGGGTATTTATACAAAAAATTTCCATCTTCCAACCATATTTAGTCACCCTTTAATTAAGCAATCACCCTTTAATTAGCCTCCAATTTAATTAAGCCAACTTTTTACTTCATCCATGTTGGACTTTGTCATAAATTTCTACAAATCTCCACCTTGAAAAAGTCCACATCTTCAATCTCTTATCTTGTGTAGTGTCTTCCAATGCAGTCTTCAATTTTCAATAGCATTGATCAAGTCCAAATAACATTGGAACTTGATCAGGCTTACAACATTTGCCAAAATATCAACTAGATTCTCCGTGGTCCGAATTGCAACTCCACCTTCTTTGAGAACCTCTAGTATAAAGTGGTAGCGAATATTGATATGCTTCATCCTTGAATGATGATCTTGATTCTTAGCCAACACAATAGCTCTCTGACTATCACAATGCTCCTTCAAGTGCTTACACCGAATCCCCAACTCATCAAGCAACCCTTGAAGCCAAATTGCTTCTTTTACAGCCTTTGTGCATACCATATACTCTACTTCTGTCGCAAACAAAGCGTCTGGTAATTGTAAAGTAGACTTGCAACACACTGGTCCTTTTGCCAAAGTGAACACATAACTAGTATTTTATCAATGTTTATCCATATCACCATCTTTATCTTGCTGATACACCAAACCAACTTGTCCCAAGCGCATTTGCCACAATCCGACTACTTCCAACACCTCGTCATTATAAGCTAATGTTGCAGTTCCAATAACAGTAGTGCCCTAGTAATGATACAAACTGTTATTCTTCCGAACTCCCTCTAACACCACCAATGCACCAAAGAGTATCTTCATAACTCCACTTTCTGCTTGTACGATGAAACATTCTTCTTCTAATAGAAATGAGATTCTTTGATAAATCTGGTACGCAACGACCTTCCTTCAACATTCTGATTGATCCATCTTGATTCTTCAACCGTATGGAACCAATCCCATGTGTGGTAATAGGGATATCATTTGCTGCATATAATACTCCATCTTCTAGTTCTTTGAAATCATAAAACCATTCTCGAATAGGACACATATGATAACTAAATCAAGAATCCAAACACTAGAAGAGTTGGTAGAACTCGATACAACAAGAGAACAATCTGAGTCCATATCATACTCAACCACCGCAACAGTCTTTCCTTTGTCAGATTGGCCTCTCTCCTTCAACTTAGGACACTTATTTTTCCAATGCCCTTTTTCTTTATAAAAGGCGCATTCGTCTTTGCTCAACTTCAACATTGCCTTTGATCATGCCTTCTTTCCTTTCGTCTGGTTACCCCGGGCGTCCTCTGACAATCAAGGCTTTAGTCCCTCCGCTTGAGCTATCCAATTTATCCTTCCTCCTCAATTCATAGCTATACAAAGCTCCACAGACTTCACTAAGAGTTACAACAGCCTTCCCATAAAGTAGAGTCATTTCAAGAAACTCAAACTCCTCCGGAAGGGATCCCAACAACAAGGCGAGATCCTCATCTCCAAATGTCACATCCAGGTTCAACAAATCAGCAACCAACTGATTAAAACTAGTGATGTGATCGTTCATTGTGGTACCAGAAGTGAACGTAAATTGGAACAGTCTTTTCTTCATATAAAGCTTATTCTGACTGCTCTTCTTTAGGAACTTCTCCTCCAATGCCGTCATTAATCTATTAGCCGAAGTCTCTTTGCAAAATGCATACTTCTGCTCTCTAGATAAGCACGACCGAATTATACCACAAGCTAACTGATTGAGGGTACTCCAATATCCTTCTCCCAGTTCAATTGGTTTCTCTCTGTCAAGTGCAATGTCAAGACCTTGTTGAAATAAGGCGCCCTGAACCTCACTTTGCCATATGTTAAAATGATCGCTACCATCAAAGATTTCCACCATCACTCTCGAATTTACTCCAGTAACTCTCTAAAAAATACTTGAAGTATTTGATGTGGATGCCTTCGTTGCAAATGGATTCTCCATTTCAGCCAAACCGTAAAATCATGAATAATAATATTGCTCAAGTGTGCTAGAAAAAATTCCCAAGTAATTGGTCGAGTCACAAACGGTCTCAGTTACACACAAATTTCCTTAGGCTCTTATCGCTTGGTGACAGAATTTTTTCCGTTTACTCGAGACAATATACTATTATTATTCTAGAATTTACCAAAAGAGTGTTTTAACAATAATTTTAAATTTGCTAAATGCCAATTAGACAATAGGATTGGAAGTAGAAAAAACTTTCTAATGTGTCGACCGTAGTACACCTACGGCGCACAGAGCATACTAATTTCTCTTAAAACTAACGCTCTGGTACCAATTGTTGTGGAAAAGACTAGCTAATTCAAAACTATTGCTAAAACCAAAATAAAATAGAGAGAACACCAATAATTTAACGATGTTCGGCCAATTTTGCCTACGTCCCCGGACACTACCAAATTAATATTTCACTCAAAGAAATATTACAAATAGAGAAGAGAAAGAATTTCAAAGCCTTAAGAATAGGAATGCATTTGATTTTGGGATGAAACTAATGGATGCACAAATGGGGTATTTATACAAAAATTTTCCATCTTTCAACCATATTTAGCCACCCTTTAATTAAGCAACCACCCTTTAATTAGTCTCCAATTTAATTAAGTCAACTTTTTACATTGTCCATGTTGGACTTCGTCACAAATTTCTACAGCAGTCCCAAAAGATTCTAATGATTGCACCGCAGGTTTCATCGTTCGGGATTGCCATAGTGAAGTCCTCATGTTTGGAGCCTCACCAATTGGTAATTGTTTGTCAGTGCTTCATGCTGAACTAAAGAGTATTAATCTTGTATCCAGCTAGCACTTCAAGCAGGTTTCTACAATCTCATAGCGGGCTCTGATTGTGTAACAACAGTTAAGTCATGTAATGGAGATGAGGTATTCTCAGGATACACAGGCACAATTGTTGCTGATATTTTGGCTACTGTTGGTCTATTTGGTAGTATTTCCTTTGTGTATGAAAATAGGAAGAGCAATACTGTGGCTCACGCTTTAGCTAGATGGGGTTCCCATTCTGAAATCATATTAATGGAGGATGCTCCTCCTTCAATTTATACTAGTATTATAAATGAACGCTTTTCAATTATCTAATGCAAGGCTTATTACTGATAAAAAAAGGATATATTTGAAATGAATGGCCTATATTAACACACCCACTTTCGACACAATTCACTCATTGTTAAGCGATCGATTCATAACTAAGATCATGATTTTTAATTTCTGAAAGGTGAATTGGAATAGTGAATTGAATTGAAGTTGGCTGAACTGAAATAAACTTATTTCAGTGTAAATTTATAACTACGCATAGCTGAACTGAACTGAAGTGAACTGAACTGAACTAGTCTGAACTGAACTGAACTATATTAAATTATAGTTCAAGAGAACAAGGCCTAAAGTCATTTTCAAATTTTTATTATATTAGTGTTATTTCTTTTTTATAAATTCTATTATTACTTTCATATTATTTTTTTAAACTTGAAAATAAGAACTTAAAAGAAAAACAGAGAATGGAAAAACAAACACAACATAAACTAAAGATGTTTATAGGTTCGTGGATTTCAACTTGAAAAAAAAAATTGGAAAATATTTCCCACATCTATAAAAAAAATATGTATAATATTTTTGTTTTGAGTAGTGTAATGCATCGCAATTTCATAATGAAACAAAATTAAATGGTTGTGAGTGTGAGTAAACATATAAGAGTAGAAGATGTTAGATGTGAGAGATTAATAGAGTAATTTCTTTTAACTGTGAGGAAGGTTTTGTTGAGGTCTGAATCAGTTTTCTTAAGACAGATTTTGTCTTGTATATGGTAAACTGTCTCCCAAGATACAATAACAGACGTTTGGCCAACTCAACCAAGTATAAAATATTATCACCGAAAGACGGATCACTAAGAACCTAAGAAATATAAGCTGGAGAATATTTAAGCAGAGTATTTGAAATAGAAAGAGCAAGGTGAGGAATTATATATCGGTATATAATTCATCCAAAATCATGCTATATATATAACAAGGAGAGAAGACAATACCCAGTAATTTATTAATTGCTATGCAAACTCATTATCAAATTCATTGACAACGACAGATAAGAATAGCTAATAAGCCGTAATACTTTCACATCATACTTTTTAATAATAATAATAATAATAATTATTATTATTATTATTATTATTATTATTATTATTATTTTCTTTTACTTAATTTTTCAACAATTCCTCACATAAAAGAAAATAAGATAACGATAGACTGAATTCGATGATAATATTCTACATTAATATTTACATAGGATAAGTGGATTACAGTCCTTGAACCTTCCCTTGTGAAAGTATATTAACTTTACTAGCTGACTAGTAGACTCGATGTCCTTGAACTATTCTGCCGTTTGTGTAAACGATGATATACCTCACACAAATATTAATCTAGCTCGGTTTTTTGTTCTCATGGTTATGTTCATTATGGTCTTGAACATCTCCTAGTTCTGTAAGAGTTTCAGACAACTACGCCCCATTAGTTTCCTTTGAAGCGACCCCACTTCACTCTCACATAGGTGATCTCTTTTGCTCAAACTTTTGATGCACAAAGAATCATTAAAAGCAATAATGCTTAACCTTAACACTTTTTTGTCACTGTTTACATCATATGAATGGACACGGGGTTACCCCTACAGTGACCTCACAAGGTCTATGCAATTAGGTTGTCCCATTGAACCAAGATCTTGGGATCTCCAATCACACATGGTTGGGTTTTCCTTCACACAGAGCCTTAATATTCGTGGGCCTTAGTCCCATTCCTTTAGATGCCTTTTTCACTTGATCTTGGTTTAACCCTTTGGTTAGCGGATCCGCTATGTTATCCTTTGATCATACAAAATCAATAGAGATAACTCCCGTTGAGATCAGTTGTCTAACGGTATTATGTCGACAACGCATGTGTCTTGACTTACCGTTGTACATAATGTTTTTTGCTCTTTTAATCTCTAATTGATTATCACAATTTATACAAATTGCGGGCACAGGCTTAGGCCATTTAGGAATATCCTCTAAGAAGTTGCGTAGTCATTTGGCTTCTTCTCCCATTTTATTTAAGGTTACAAACTCAGCTTCCATCGTGGAACGAGTTATAATTGTTTGCCTTAAGGATTTCCATGACACTGCTCCTCCTCCTAGAGTGAACACATACCCACTTGTACCTTTAGAATTCTTAATGTCACCTATCCAACTGGCATCAGAATAAGCTTCTAATACAGCAGGTTCTCTTGTACAGTGCATCCCATAATTATGAGTATATCGTAAATACCGTAGTATTCTCATGATTGCTTCCCAATGGCTTTTGCCTGGGTTACTTGTAAATCTGCTTAAATTACTTACAGTATAAGCAATATCAGGCCCTATACAACTTGTAAGGTACATTAGACTACCTATAACCCTTGCATATTCCACTTAGTTTATGCATTCACCTTTGTTCTTAGACAAGTGTAAACTGATGTCTATTGGCGTCTTAGCTATGCCAAAATCATATGTATTAAACTTGATAAGTATTTTGTCCACATAGTGTGACTGCGTTAATATGAGACCTTGAGGTGAGCGTTTAACTTGGATGCCCAAAATTACATCCACTAGTCCCATATCTTTCATGTCAAATCTGAAATTTAACATATCTTTGGTACTTTTTACCATCTTTTCATTGCTTCCTACAATGAGTATGTCATCAACGTACAAGCATAGAATGACATCCTTCATTTGGAGTTTTGACATAAACACATTTGTTTATGCGTAGCCACTAGCCATCATGACATCATCAAATTTCTTATGCCATTATTTTGGTGCTTGCTTTAAATCATATAAAGATTTCACCAATTTACAAACTTTCCTTTCTTGACTTGGAGCTACACAACCTTCAGGTTGCTCTATGTAGATTTCTTCTTCAAGATCTCAATTCAGAAAGGCAGTTTTCACATCCATTTGAAGTACTTCAAGATTTCGTAAAGCGGCAATTGCAAGTATCTAATAGAGGTTATTCTCGATACTAGAGAATATGTATCAAAGTAATCAAGGCCTTCTTTTTGTTTATAACCTCTTATGAATAATCAAGCCTTGTACTCATCAATTGTTCCATCAGCTTTTAGCTTACGTTTGAAAATCCATTTAGAACTTAGTGGTTTTGTTCCTAGAGGAAGGTCCACTAATTCCCACGTATGATTTTGCAAAATGGAATCAATTTTAGTCCTTATAGCTTCTTTCTATAAAGAACTTTCAGTAGAGCTTATAGCTTCTTTATACGTTTGAGGTTCCGCTTCAACCATATACGTTAAGAAATCTGGACCATAGGATTTTTCAACCCTTGCCCATTTACTTCTTCTAGGTTCCACCTTATGATCCGTATTATTCTCTTCTTGAGAATATTGATCATCTTCTTCAATCATTGATTGAAGATTGTCATTGTTATCAACATCTTGTTGATCAACTTGACCTTCACATTTAGTAAGTTCATGAGATCTTTTAGATCTCAACCCTTCATTTATTTCCTTACATGGAAACACGTCTTAAAAAAATGAAGCATCCTTTGACTCAATCAAAGTGTTTTTGTGTATTTCAGAGTTTTTAGATTCATGCACAAGAAATCGATATGCAATACTATTCTCAGCATATCCAATGAAAATACAATCCACCTTTATTGGACCTATTTTCATTCGTTTAGGTAATAGAGCCATTACCTTTACAAGACTCCCCCACACTTTTAAGTAATTATATGAAGGTTTTCTATCCTTCCATAATTCATAAGGGGTTTTATCTTGTTTCTTACATGGTATCTTATTTAAAAGATAATTTGCTGACAAAACAGCATCACCCCACATGTTTTATGGTAAACCAGAACTGGTTAACATTGCATTCATCATCTCTTTTAGAGTACGATTTTTGCGTTCAGCTACTCTATTTGATTGGGGAGAATATGGTGGTGTTACTTCGTGAATAATTCCATGTTGAGAGCAAACCTCACCAAATGGTGCAACGTATTCACCACCAGGATCACTTCTTACCTTCTTAATTTTCTTATTAAGTTGGTTTTCTGCTTCTTGCTTATAGAGTATAAATTTCTCTAAAGCTTCATCTTTGCTTTTAAGCAAATATACATAACAGTATTTTGTGCTATCATCAATGAAGGTAATAAAATATTTATTTCCTCCCCTTGATTGAACGAATAAGTCACAAATATCTGTATGTATCAAATCAAGTGGTTTTGAATTTCTTTCAACGGATTGAAATGAAGATCTTGTCAATTTTGTCTCGACACAAATTTCACATTTATGTGTTTTATCAATATGAAATGTGGGAATATGATTCAAGTTAATCAAACGCCTTAACATATCAAAATTAACATGTCCAAGTCTACTATGCCACAAATTAGAAGACTCAATCATGTAAGAAACAACGTTATTCTTATTCACAGAATTTTGCTTACAAAGGATATACAACAGAATTTAAACATTCCATTACATTCATATCCCTTTCCCACATACATGTATCATTTAGACAAAATAAATTTCTGGGATTCAAATACTATTTTGAAGCCGTGTGCACTCAAAAGGCTCCTAGAAACCAAATTCTTCCTTATGTCAGGTACATTCAAGACATTTTGCAGTTTTACTTCTTTGCCGGAAGTCATTTTCAGAATCACTATTCTATGTCCTTTGACATTAGAAGTAGCAGAATTTCCCATGTAGAGCTTTTCCCCATTGTCAATAAGAGTCAATCCAACAAAAGACTCATTATCGCAACACACGTGACGAGTAGCACCAGTATCTAGCCATCATTCTTTTAGGTTTGAGTCAATCATATTGACCTCAGAAATTACAGAACATACATTGATTTTATATACATCTTTTATAATTTATTTTATAGTGTTTGCCTCAATTTCATTGACCCTTTTTGTCAATTTACAATTAGAGAACTTATATCCCATCTTGTTGGGACTAAAGTATTTTCCAATAAACTTTTATTTCTTGGATATGCTAACATTTGGTCCACTGTGGACCTAAGTTTAACAAGTTGCTTGCGCTTTTGAAAGTCTTTAAAGACTTCTCCCACATTTGCTTTCACTACAGCTTGATTAGCAAATGTTTTGATTCAATCATATGACAATTAAATAATTGGTCTACTAAGAATTTCTTAGCTTCCACTTCCACAGGTTTGCATTTCCTGTCTAAGGAATCCAACAATTCTTTTGCAATACGTTTCTCATAGAGGTTTTGAACTAAACCATTCAAAATATGGTTTGTGCAAAGAATATCCACATGATTCCAACCATCTACAAATAACTGAAGAGAAACGCTATCCACTCCTTCAAGAACGAAAGAAGGATCATCTTTCAGTATTTTATAGTGTCCCATGCTAGTAAAATAAAATAGCATTTTATGTTGCCAAACTTTGAAATTCAAATTGTTGAATTTCTTTGATCTTTCGGGTATCATTATAGGGTATAAACCTAAAACCCCTTGACCATTAGGCAAAACAAGCTTAGAACTCGAAAGTTCATTTCCACTAGGTCCAAAACTAATAGGACCAAATTGTCCATTTTGGTTATCTTGGCGTTGGATATTTTTAAAGCCATTTCTTTGAATAGAATCAAAATTTATAAATCCAAAAATAATTGGTCTACAACCAGCTTAGCCAAAAGCAGTTGGTCCATCAGCACCAATAGGAGCATGTTGTCCATTTTGGTTTTGTTCGTTGTGGACTTGATCATTTTTAGGACCAACACCTCCATTTGATGGTATCTGATCAGCCATTATAAATTCTGAAAATTTCAAACAAACCAAATTAGAACAGTTTTAAAACAATAAATAAAAATAAAGTACTAAAATTATCTGTTTGACAATTTTGATTTAATTATTTTTTTAGTCACTTTTTAATATGTATCTTATCCAAATTAGGTCCAAGTGTTTAAAATAAGTCCTTATTGTCCAAAGTCCAATTATTTGTCCAAATTTAGGTATTCCAAGTTTCAGTAATCCAAGTCACGGTATTCCAAGCTATGAAAATCTGTTCGTCTCTTTTAAAGAAACATAGTTACACCATCAAATAGAGAAAGTCTGTCTTAAGATGGTTAGATGTGAGAGATTAATAGAGTAATTCCTTTTAATCGTAAAGAAGGTTCTGTTGAGGCCCGAATCGGTTTTCTTAAGATAGATTTTGCCCCGTATATGATAAACTGTCTCCCAGAATACAACAACAGACGTTTAGCAAACTCAACCGAGTGTAAAATATTATCACCGAAAGACGGATTACTAAAAACCTAAGAAATATAAGCCGGAGAATATTTAAGCAGAGTATTTGAAATAGAAAGAGCAAGGTGAGGAATTATATATCTGTATATAATTCATCCAAAATCATGTTATATATATATAACAAACAGAGGAGATAACACAGAGCGATTTATTAATTACTATGCAAATTTATTGACAAGAAGAATATCTAATAACCCGCAACACTTTCATATCATACTTTTTAATTATTATTATTATTATTATTATTATTATTTTCTTACTTAATTTTTCAACCGAAGAAACGTGTAACATTGGAGCAAAGGTTTGTAGATTTCACAATCGTTTTCCAATACAAGCAACTTGTTAAAAAGAGGACGATGATTTGTCATTGGTGTGTAGGTTAGAGCATAAATGGAGATAGTGGACACTCCAATACCCACTATAAGAGGCATACCATAATATAAAATATCAAACATAGGTGATGTCATTTTCAACTTATATTTAGTTCAGTTTAGTACTGTTTAGTATATATCAGTACTGCATACATATAAATTTACACTGAAATAAATACTGATAAGTTCAGTTCAGTTCAATACTACTAGTTATAAGTTGAAAAGAACATGGCCATAGTCCTTAATGCCCATTTCCTATATTCCACATTTAAACTACTTTTGTCTAAAAATAAATAAAAGATAACGTGGGTGATTTTGAATGTTTGCTTACAATTATTTAAACAATTGTCTTCTGCTTTATCCAGAGTTAAATTACAGTTTTAATGTTTGCTTATAATTATTTTTAATTATTTTGGAGATAGAATTGCGATAACATTTAAGATGTGTTTGGAACCCTAGTAAATGAAGGAATTTTAATTTAATTCAGTTCATATTTTCTGTACAAAATCAAATCAAATGAATTGAATTGAACTCGTTGGCTTACAATAGCATCAGCTAAACCAAACCGACCCAATATCCGTGTGACATCACGACCTAAAACTCCACTAACATGCCGTACTCTACCAATAAATGGGGTGAATTCATGACCAAAGTGGGTAGAACAATGGGTGGGGTAGTTGGGTTTCTTGATACAATCTTAGTTCCATTTGGTTTAGTCCTAATGTTTGGATACCATGCCTATCTATGGCATTGTTTCAAGCATAAACCTTCACAAACCACCATTGGCACCGATGCTTTGAGGAGGAAAATTTGGCTTTCTACCATTAAAGAGGTAATTTACTCAATCTCAATAACCTAATTTGCTCCTTTTAATTGATAATAAATTTTGATCTTCTTTTATTTCTCTTATGTGTACTATTAGTTTTTCAAAAAAATTAAACAGAATCATTCCTTAATAAACTAACAAATTTACAATCAATGAACAAAATAACAGATTTTCTTAATCAAATTTCCAACACATGATATTAGTCTATATCTATTGATCTCTTACATTAAAAAAATGCAGGGCAATGATAAGCAAAACACGGCAGTCCAAAGCCTAAGAAATGCACAAATGGGAACAATATTTACATCATCAATAGCCATTCTTATAAACTTATCAATGGCAGCATTAACAAACAACGCCTACAAAGCCAGCAACTTGCTAAGCAGCAGTGCCTATTTTGGGATACAAACTGGCAAATTTGTTGCGCTAAAATTCGGGTCGGGGTGTGTTTTTTTGCTGGTTAGTTTCATATGCAGTTCAATGGGGCTTGGGTTTTTGATAGATGCAAGTTTCTTGCTAAATATAGCATCAACTGAATTGTCGTTGTCTTTTCCTTATGCTGAAAGTGTGTTTGAAAGAGGGTATACGCTGTCTCTAATTGGTAATAGAGTTCTTTGTATTAGTTTTCCTTTGTTAGTTTGGTTGTTTGGTCCTTTGCCTGTGGCTTTGTCCTCTATGGCTCTTGTTTGGGCCTTGTATGCGCTTGATTTTTCTGTGTAATTTATTATTGAATTTGTAGAATGTAATTTGATGTTGGTTGTAGACTTCAATTCGGGGATTTTAGGATTTTTTAGGGTAATTTCTGGAACTATTTATAGATTTTAGAGTGGCTTTGAAACTATTTATGACTTTGGGATATTTTTTATCTATCCGACTTTTAAAAACTCGTATAGACCAAGTTTACGGTCAAAAAGTGGCTTTTTGAAATATTCTTTGACTATCCGACATTCATAAAGTCGGATACATATGTCCAACTTTATAAACGTCTGACAGTGTCAAAAAAAAAGTTTCTTTGAACGTTTAGTTTGCTTACTAATTTCTATAAGAGTTACAAACACTATGTTTAATTTACTTGTATAGTGATTAGTGCAACTAGCTAAATAGAAATTAGTAAGCAAATTAAACGTTCACATAAACTTTTTTGTAACTCTTATACAAGTAAACAACAGTTCTTAACATTTATACTTGAAAACATAGTGTTTGCAATTCCACTAAGAATAGAAGGCAATATTTGCATTTTAAACCAGTACAAAAGCCAAAATTCAAAACATATTTTCTTTATAAATCATAAAAGACTGTTACCCATTTTACCCTTCAAAGTTTCTATTCGTGTTCCGACTTTCATAAAGCCGGACAGATGTATCCGACTTTATGATATCCGGCTTTATGAAAGTTGATAGCCTAGGAATATTTTGAAAACCCAATTTTTGACCGTAGAGTTGGTCTATACGAGTTTTTAAAAGTCGGATGGATAAAAAATACCCCAAATTCATAAATAGTTTTAAAATCACCCTAAATCTATAAATAGTTCTAGAAATTGTCTTAAAAAATTCTTTAATCCTCAATTCTGCTCAATGGGTAGGGAAAATTATACAAACGAGATGGCATCTTTCTTTGAAAGAAAAATAAAAGATTTCAAAAGTGCGTGTTTGTCTAAATTTGTAACACTTTGAACTGATCACACGTGTCAAAATGTGTATTAAGAAAAGTTTGAAAAAATTATACAAATGAAGCTAATCAAATTGTAAATGATGTTCGTATAAAATAAATGACAAATCATGGAGATTAGAAATTTGTTCTTTTTGTTCTTGTAGCATAACTGGGATACATATATATTTGATCTCTTTCGTATAGCTCAAATATCCAGTTTATCATGTTTTAACATTATTTTTTTGCCGATGTGTCATTACTTGTGTAAAATTTTCCTTTTTTTAGCAGGTTAAAGCGTGGAGCTTATGTGAAATTTAACGTTATAATGTATTGTAGAGTCAATTGAGGAGATATACTATAAAAAAAATATTATTTTATTAATAGACATTCTTTCTTCTTGAAATGCTATATCTTATATGATTATTATGTTTATTTATAATTTGATTAACAAAGTATGAGATATAAAATATAGTATAGAAAGAGTTCATAATAATACTACGGAAATTGAGACATTATTCATATGCAATTATGATTAGGTATAACTATATAATTTCATAAGATTAGACATGATTAAATCAAGTAGTTGAATTGCAATAAATTGAAGATGAAACTTATCTTAAGGAGAAGAGTAAGGTTTGCATCCAATTCGGGTTTCTAAAAAGGGAACGTAGTAGGATTAACTCCTATTGGTTTAGTGTTCGGGATCCTATAGAGTCACACGCTGAAAGGATCTTACAGACAATTAATGTAAACTTATCAGACTAAGTTCGAACCGAAATTATTTACCGATTTGGGCCACATGTTGAACCAGAGAATGAAAAAGGATCAAAAGGATCAGACACAAAGTAGCATCGGATGCAAAATTTTGTTACGGCAGCGCAACACTGCACACAAGCTATGTAGCACGGATACGGAAACGGAAATCGGGAAACGCCATTTCTAAAAAATATAGGCTTAGAAACTATGGGGAAACGGATACGGAAACGAAAACGACAAAACAACATGTAACCGGAGTTTCCGTGCTTCATAGCGCACAAGTGGAGTGGAAGTCTCATAGTATGCCACCCTTAGTTAGTGATGTTGAAAATTATGTAAGAATTATGATGGGCTTAGGGATTGATAAGACCCATATCATAAATTTGTTTCTTGCCACTCTTAGTGATGTTGCTACCATGCTACTGTGAAAGTATGAAACTGCCTCTCCAGTCTCGTTCTCAACTGTAGGCTCTGTACTCTGTTCGACTTCATAATTGTGGCAAAGATTTTATCCTAGTGATTAAAACTAGTCATGGGTTCAAGTCATATGAATGTGATTGGAATTTTGTTGTATTTAATATAAGCATAATTGAACAAATGTTCTTAAAAGTCTTCTTTGCTATGTCTTAATTTAGGTTGGGTGCCATCTTGGCAGCCATATTGATTATATTTTAGATCATTGATAGCAGATCGGGTATTCGGTTGAGCTTAACTTCCTAGATCAAATGGTTCCGTATCAGGTCCACTTGAAGTTGAATATAGAGGTTGAGAGTTTGAAATCTGATGGCTACTTTTAGTAGACTTGTGTTGTACAGTTGTACCTGCTTGTAATTCGATGGAGCATTCTCCCAAAACATGGGATATGAGAGTTATTCTTTTTTTTTAAGTAAAGGTTGAGCACGATAAAAAAAAATCGGCTCTATTTATTAAAAAAAAAGAAAAAACAGCAATAAAAAAAAGAAAAGAAAAATATAAACATCCTTAGGATGTAAACAAAGCTAATTACAACCAAGTGCAATAATAATGGACTAGAAATCTCAATCACAAAATAGTGTGATCCTAATGATCTAATATCCATAGTAAAAATGAACGGCGGAAAGAGGTTCCCCGTGATGTGCCATAGTCAGTCCCGGCGAGAAGGCAAAGATGACAACAGCGAGCGGCAGCGATGATGACAATAGCGAGCGGCAGCGATGATGACAACATCATTGTAAAATTTGATGCAAAGACATCTAACCGTCGACTCAGATCGAATCAGAGATCCAAGCCGATAAACAAATACACATTTCAAGGAGAACCGCTGCTTTCCAAGGAAGAAATCACTCTGACTAGCCAAGCCGATAATCAATATTACCCGAAAAGGCACCACCTGAGCAACGATGAATCGCTATATGGTCGCGCCTTAATGCTTTGGAGGAGGAGGAGAAGAGCGATCCCCATGATAAAAATTGTCGGCCAAACCGCCGGTGAAAGAGGGCTAGGGAGGGGCGTTTGGACCCTCCAAAGAAACTGCCGGAACGAAGCTGGTTAGAAGAAATCCAAAGATGGAGAAAACAAACCAACGACCCCTAGTCGAAACGCCGGCCAAACAGAACCCTCGTCGCCTAAACTCCAAGGCTGCTACTGTGTGATCGAGAAGCCGGCCAGATGCCGGTGGAAAATCTGGGCCATTATGCCGAACCACCAATTGCCGTCTTGTCGAACGCGAGAACGAAAACTCGGTAAAACGCCGGTGAAAAAATCTGGGCAGCCAGACTTAATCGCCTAATTACCGTCTTGTCAAATCGCAGAGAGAAACCAAAGACCGAGCCAATCACCGGTGAAAAGAATCAGTGCGGATAGGTTTAAGGAGAGTTATTCTTAACTTTTACATTACTTGCAGGTTGGAAAAATGTGTAATCATTGTCGTTTTGTTTTTGTGTACGTGTCTAAGAACCACGATGCTCATTAACGGGGGTGGCCGTATTTGATTTAAATGAACCATAGATTCTTAGTGCTGTAGACTAAATTTCTTCACTTTTTTTTATTTATGATAAAGAAAGAGAAATGATATAGATTTCATTATACAAGAGTATGTAGCCAAGAGAATTACAAAGAAAATACGAAAATTTAGAATAAACTTTCGTAGCCCTTAAAAATACATAAAAGTTGCTTTGATTCTCATTAATTTATGGGGCATGCACTTTGGGAATGTTTTAAAATTTCTTAAAGACACATAATATTGTTTGAATGATCTTCAAATACACAAAAAAAAATTGTGTTAATGTTAATATCAATCGTATCAACATTAATGTACGGGATCTCAAGTGGTTAAGCAATTGTACTATGACGGGACTTACCAAAATAATTATTGAAATTTATGAACTTAATTGATAATTAAGTCTGGATGATGTTTCTTTTTTTCGTTAATCTTTTCTACTTCTTTGCATGTTTTGTTATGTATACTACGCAAAACAAGAATTATATCTTCAAATAATGAGGCAATAACTAAATATGAACGTAAAGGGGGGGCATACAAAACAGTGGAACTTAATTTATACTGATTACTAATTAGAGAACAACTTACAACTTTACAACAACATAGTAAAACCCTAATCCGGAAACCCAAAATTATTACATAATTATTGTTTCCAGAAACAAAAAGCATCAAATGCATACTCCAAAGTCCAAAACATCATCATCAACATCAAATTGATGATGATCAATATCACTAGGAATCATCAACTGGTCCAACTGGCCCATATCAAAACTGCACTGATCATCATCTATAGTAGTGCAAGAAGATGATGAATTATTGACCGCTTGATCAGCTGAAGATGACGGCTGATGATTATCATCCAATGGTTCTTCCTTTTTGAAGGAAGAGGTGAAAAAGGGATGGTTTTGATTGTTGTTGGTGCCATTAAAGCTTAATAGAATAGATGGACCATTAGCATTATTAGATTCATTGAAATCTATGTAAAGATTATTAGCTTTAAGAAGATTCTTGCAAGTGTGATTTCCATTATATACTGTTCTATATAATGGAGGATCTTCTTCTATTCTTTGTACTTGTTTACTTGCTGGGCATCCTTGCTCAAACTTGTGTGTGCACCTATAGTAATTCCTGCATTTTCATTATTCACTTCAGTTAATTATCATAGGGATAAGACTGTTTTAATTTGAAGTATCTATATAATGAGACAGAAAAAAAAGAGGTAAATTGAAGATTATACCTAGGATATTTTGCATTCAAAATCACTTTTTGGCCATATTTCCTCCAAGCATGCCCATCATCTACTAGATCTGGAGAGTCTCTTGTCCATGAATGTGAAGTTTTCCTGCAATTTCAATTGTTTATTAGCTATATCTACTTACCAATTAATTGTATGCATTATGTAGTGTATGCATATGTTACCCATCCACTTAATTTCATTTGATTTTTGCTTTGATATCAAAGTTAGATACATTATATGTTATTTTGGTAATTCGGGATATATCGTTTACGTGACAAATTCTTATATTTTATAGGAGGTAGAGCATCTCTTTGGAGATTCTTAGTTTATGTCTTTCATGGACAGATTAGATATATAAATTTTAAATCTGACATACTATTATAAAAAAAGTATGATAATTAAGTGAATAGCAGTCACATGTTATTCAAACGAAATAAAAATATCTTAAATTTGAATATTTCTATAAAGACAAATTACCGTCACATATATATTATTATAATAAAATAAAAATATTTCAGTAAAGATAAATTATTTTCCTTCATAGCTGTCACAGATATATTATTATAACGAAGTAAATATATTATAAATTTGAATATTATAATTTAGGTAAATAATTTAACTTAATCAGCCCATAATTTTCTGTAATTTTGTATAATGAAGCTATATTTTTAAATTAGTTTGATAAATAACATTGATGGTGTATAATAAAATGTAAGAAATTAGTACAACTCTGCATGAAAAAACAAAAGAAATAAATACATGTAGGTATAATAATTAATGGACAAATGAAAGAAATTAAATATACCTTCTCTTATAACGTCCTCTCCGGTCCTTGGAGGCAGAAGAACTCCGGCAGCTATCACCGGAATCCTCAGACTTCCGGCCATCGGAAGAAGGCGGAGGAAGTTGAAAAGAAGCGGCCGGAAAGTGAGAAACCTCATCGGAATCAAGCCGATTCAGCATGGAAAGAGTATTAGTGAAAGAATTCAAGACCTTGAGCACAAGATCTTCAGCAGGAAGTGATTGGTTACCAATATCTTTGGATTGATGAAGAAAAGCTTTGAGTTTAAAGGCAAAGTGGCGACCTTGAACAAGCTCGCCGATGGCCTTTTCCCGATTGAACGGCGAGCTTTCCGGCCAGCAGGAGGACTCCATGGATAGAGTGGGGAATAAGTGAGGTAAAATGTTGTGTGGATGAAGGATTTTATGTAGGTTTTAAATGATGGGGAAGTTGGGCCATTGATAGGAAAGAAGAAAGGAAGGTTAAAGGGACCTGGGCATGAAACTTCTTTCACTTTTCCCACGCGCATGTCTTGCGTTTTCTTCTCATGTCATCTCATCCATTTTCTTAAAAAGATTCATATAATATATGTTGAAACAAAGTACCAACGAAGGTTGATTTAAGTGGTAAGTCATTTAATATCGCTTAAGTAAGGTTATGAGTTTGATTTCTAATAAATGTAAAAAATCTTTATTGAAAAACTGACCCACTACAGTCAGATACACGATCCGGATCGAATTTAAATTAATTGGATTTGTTCTGATACACCACATAGGCGAAAAAAAAATGTTGAAACAAGGAAACCTTTTGATTGATAATTAGAGCATACCAATTAAACAAAATCACAATAACATACGTTAATTTCACTTTATTGAAAGATAGGCCATAAATTTAGCACAAGAGTAGAAATTTACAAAAATAAAAAAAAGTGATAACTTTTACAAATAATATATTGTTACTTCTTCTAAGATCTACAAATACGAGAACTTCAAGGTATTCTATATCATCAACAATTTTAGAAAATTTGGAACAATCTGGCTTGAAAAGGATATATTCAAATGCCTAAAATAAAATATTAATATGTAACTTTGACTAAAAATAAATATTGTCCAATCAATGTGTAAAATTATGGAAGTTATATTTTATAACCGCGGATTCACAATTGAATAAGACAATCTTATAATATGGAAAGCTCAATAAAATAGTATTTATGTATATATTATTTTTCAAAAATAAACTAAAAATACGAAATCGTAAGAATGAAAAATTCAAAAAACTAATAAGATGAGTGAGAAAGAGCTCAAAAAGCATTCTTTTTTATTTTCAAGGAAAACAGATAAAATAGCATATATAGAGAGAGGCATCAAGATATTACAATAAAAAAAACCATTCAACAACCACAAGCAACAATATTGCACAAATAAAAAGGATGAGACTCATAAAAACTAAAACCTAATCTTTACATAAAAAATCAATTAATTCCTATATCTTCATCTAGCTAATAGTTATCAATCAATAATTTGCTTAAGAGACGATCTATTACTCCAAAAAAAATTTATAAGCAATAAAAGTATTTATATACCCTTTATCTCATTAATTGTTTATAAGATGATTGGATGCTTTATTTTTTATTAAATAATGTATTAAATAAAAGTAAAGGGGAAAGGATATAGATAAATCATTAGTAACTAAATATAACAAATATTTTTCATTTTTTTAATACAAATATTAAAAAGGGGAGAGAGTAATAAAGACACAACTTATATTTTATATTTTATGTAACAATTTTTCTCCAATCATGGAATGAAATAGGCAATCATTCCATACAATTCAAAGACAGGGCGGACAATTAATCTTGCTACAAAATTTAGGACGTTAAGAAACTATATGAATAATAAGTTGAATCTTATTAGGTATTAAACACAAGCTAGTTACATATATTTTATATACTCTCTTTATTTAGAAATTATTATTCATTTAACATTTTTACTCGTTCTCTTTTTAGCTATTAATTTAGACTATCAAAGTATTTTGTATAATTTTTTTTTTATAATTTACCATTGTATTAATTATGAGAGAGATTATGTATTGTTAAAAATTACTCCCTCTGTTTTTTAGTAACTGTCACTTTTAAAAGGGAATTTTATTTTTAAATAAGTCACTTTACAGATTACAATGCATTTATGTCCACCTTTTTTTCCTTTTTACCCTTATTTACTCCTTTATTGTAAAAAGTGAAAAAAAATGAAGAGTTAACTTTAAGGGTATAATAGTATTTTTATTGCCCTAATTAATTAAATATTGGTATGTGAGAATGTATCAAAAGCGACGGTTATTAAAAAATGACATAAGTGAATAATTAAAAAAAAAATTTAATATAAATATAAAAAAAATAAATTAATTATTTTAATCATATAATAAATTTTTTATTAATTTTTATGATTCGATTAAGTAAATAATATTTTATAGATGGAAGAATAACATTTATAAATACACGGGATAAAAAGAAAGACTACAAATGCCTAGGTGTTTGAGGGCAATAGGATAGAAGAATATGAGATATTCCTAAAACTCAAACTAAGCAATGAATTTTATAAAGAAAACACAAACAAACACTCAAAAAGAGCTTCTTCTTTTTTATGAAGGAATGAGAGCTTTTTATTCTTATTTTCTTCCCTAAAGTTCCTGAACCAACTGCCCCTTATTCTTATATTAGAAAGTTAAATGTCAAGTAAACATTTAATTCAGGGTAATAAATTTTTCTATTGAAAATCAAAAGAAATTAATTCTAAAAATTCTTACCTTTTCCTCCCTATTATCTTTTATTTTTTTTCTTTCTTTTTATTTATTTTTAATTTCAGACTATTTTATAAGAATAATTCACACCAATTATTTTCTTATCATCCACTGTACAAACATCTTCTTCATATAAAGATTTATTGTTATATATCTTAATCTTGATAGTTTTATAATTGGGTTGGACTCTATCAGCCTTTAGATAAGCTACATGGTTACCTTTCACAGAAGACACCCGTATCTATCTCCGTACAATAAGATCGTTTCAGATATGCACTGATGGTTGATGTTATGGCGTAATTAGTTTACAGTTGTAGATATTGTTAAAGAATAAATATTATACTTGATATTCGAAATCGTTAGTTGGGGGTTATGAAAATATAAGTTGTAGTGTTTTATCGATTGTTTTCAGATTAAGTCTTACATAAGGGCATGTTTGTCTTGCGATAAGTTTAGTGTATTTTTGTTATGTTTGTCACTTTTGTTGGGTGTTTTAATTCTAGTATTTTTAAGTTTATCTCTGTTTATTGGTCTGCAAATTATTCTTCACATTTATTAACTAAAGCAGTTCATTTTTTGACATTTAAAATTACTTAACTTTATGTTTATCCATAATTACTTAGAGCCGTAATTGATTATGATTTTATATATTATAAAA
Source organism: Euphorbia pulcherrima (assembly GCA_947683365.1). Lineage (NCBI taxonomy): Eukaryota > Viridiplantae > Streptophyta > Magnoliopsida > Malpighiales > Euphorbiaceae > Euphorbia > Euphorbia pulcherrima. The sequence continues at coordinate 32,590,222 of CANTUS010000008.1, forward strand.
TATTTTTCGGTCAAAAGATTTTGAAATTTTTCAGATAAAAAATGTATACTCCCTCCATTTTTTTAATTATCGCTTTAGAGTCAAATAAATTTTTTTACTAAGTGTCACTTTTAAATTTTAATATAATTATTTAATTATTTTTTTTATTTTATCCTTATTTAATATATATTATAAATAATAAAAAATAAAAAAATAAAATATTTTAATACATTTATTTACTTAATGAATAAATTTTTTTGGTACGTACAAAACTTATTTAAAGAGAGCGTTGAAAAAAATGGAGGGAGTAGTGTACAACTTTATGAAGTGTTGTCCCAATTTCCATAAATAATGATTAAAAAAGCAATTTGCTGTCTCATATATTTTGGAGCGCGTGATTTGATTGGCGCGTCATAATTATTTATCTACTTGTTTAGCTTACGACAGTAACGTGACGTAAAGCTGATGACGTAAGCTCACATGTCCTTGTATGAAATTTAGCAAGTGGATGATAGGCTCCACCTTTTAAATACCAAAATTGCCCTCTGATTAGATTTGGATTTGAATAAAAAAAAATAACTCAGCAGTTGCATTGCATTTCCAGACTCCTTGCTTTATTGTAAATAATAAAAAAAAAATATTCCAGTTCTGGATAAACATCTACAGGCACTGATACTCTACATCATCACCACATCTGTTACCACGAGACGCAATATGCTATACCGTAGATCTTAGCCAGACCTAATTCCAAAATAACATCAAACAGATGCGGAGATGCCAAACAGGGTGTGAGTTAACCAAACACCTGAAATCGAGTTAAAATAGCCAAACAGGAAAAAAATTAATCATTTCTTATGTTAAATTAGACCGAGGCCGATTCGGAGTTACTTTTTCACGGAGTTCAAATATAAAGGTAGGAAAAATTATTTTAAATAAATATTTATTTCAATATTTAAGCAAAAATTTTATTCATAACTTTTTTCTACGAAGCTTTCATGCTTTAAAAATAGAGTATTATTTTGCCATTATTAACACTATAAAAAACATCTTTTTCAATACATATCACTAAATTATAATTCAACAATTAATCGTTCACTGAGATCAGTTGAAAGAGCATTTAAATTAGTTGATTAAAAAATAACATGATCATTAGATTCATCTACAAATTTATAAATCATAACATATAAATTACTAAAAAATTTCAAACTTATAAATTTGATTGGGAGAAAAAAGAGTAATTAAAAAGTATACAAGAACAACAAAGAAACAATTAATTAATGTACTATTTAAAAAATAAGGGTAAATAATTATAATCTCCCTCTTATTTACACTAATAAATTATTACCTTTTAATATTTTGTCAATATAATTAACACCTTCCTGTATTTTACTTCTGTCCAACTACTATTTCCTTTTATTAAAATTCTTCACTTTTTCATCCAAATAACTAACATTTTAACAAAATTATCCTTTTTAATTTGTTATGCAGTTTATTTTTATTATATGAATATATTGTGTTTTCAATTGAATTGTTAGGTTATAGATTTTTTTATAAAAGCGATGAATTGCGGTCCACGTGCAAAATAATTATTTCATTCTGCTAAAAATTATTTCATTTTTTAAGGAATGAAATAATTATTTTACTTTTTCATGAATTTATTCCTTAAGAAATGAAAACATGTAATTTTTTTATTTTATTATTTTTTTCTCAGCTAAAAACACCTGGAGTACTTTCGAGTAAATTTTGAATGTGCACGTTTTTAAAAGTATCATTACATAATTGATAATAATGTTTTAAGAATTTGTATTCGGGCATTGTATTAAATATATGTAAAGAAGTATTTGCAAGTGATTTTTTAGGATTAAGTTCTTGTGCTAATTTGATATTTTTTAATATTTTTATGATTATTCCTTGTCTATTGAATGCTTTCCTTCCATTGAGTTTTTTCCTCATATAATATATATTTACTTGAGACTACACATGTTTTTAGCTTAGAAAGAAGTAAAAATTTGTTTCATTTCTTAAGAAATGAATTCAAAAAAAATTAAATAATTATTTCATTCTTTAAAAAATGAAATAATTTTTTTCACGTGAATTCATTTTTACATAAAAACATAGCCTTACGATTTCATTGAAGAAATAATATGCTCATATAATAAAAATAAAGTAGATTAAGAATGAAAAATGGTAACTTTATCCAAATGTTAATTATTTAGATGAAAAAGTAAAGAATTTTAGCTGAAGGAGATAGTAGTTGAATGAAAGTAAAACACAGAGAGGTGTTAATTATATTGAAAAACATAAGGAGGTAATAGTATATGAATACAAATCTGGAGGAGGTTTATAATTATTTATCGTTTTCAAAATGTAAATGTTCTTATCAAATTTGGTAACAGTAAAAAGTAGATTTTCGAAGTTTAATGTTTTGATATTTTGATTTGAAGAATTGAAAAGTAATAAAATCTAGAAAAAAGAGATGATAAGTATTTTTATCCATATATTTTATTTTTAAATATAAGGTTTGAATTGACTCAGCTTTATTCTAAAGTTTCACCTTAATTTTAGAGAATCTTTATCTGCTATTATTGAATTAGGATTCTTTAAAGTTTTTTTTAGTTGCCCATCTAGTTTATTGGAGCTTTACTCCGATTACATCTAAATCCGATCCGGGCCTCACACCTGACTATAATAGGTGAGTCTCTCAATGAGGATTTTTTACATTCAGAAGGATTCTCTAAAGTTCATTTTCAACTTTAGAATAAAGTTGATCAATAGCCAACCATTCATCACATTTTAAATGACTAAAATTAATTATACAACTCCTAACAAAAAATTTTCTCTCCCTTCTTCTATCTCTATCTCTTTCTAATTTTAGTTTAAAATTACTTTAGATAACCCTAATCTATTATTACTGCTTAATGGAAACCTTTTGTTTTAGTGTTTCACTAGGGGAATTAATTGTAGTTGTAGTGTACATTCATTATATTTAACAGAGTCTATAATTTTAATTATATATATATATATATATATATATATATATTATTTTTAAAAATTGAGTGGAGTCCACCCTTATACAATTAGATTTGCCAATGAAATTAGACGTTACTATCGCATTACTTCTTACAATTTTTACTTAAAAAGAGTATTTTTTTAGTAGATGTTCTATTATTTTTTATCACTATTTTAAAATTTTTTGTTTGGACCTTATTCTAAGGTTTATTACTGGACTTTTTATTTTTATAACATTATCAAGCGTTTGATTGATTTATTGCTGTTTAGGTATTATTTAATTCGATTTTTTCGGCTTAGGTGACTCTTAAATTTAATTTTTTATGATACTAATATTTATAATAATCATAATTTACCATTAAAAAGTAGTTTAGTTGATAAAACAAAAGTATATTAAAGTGTTCTTATAATAAAATTGTCATTTTAAGTGTCAAACCGAGAAACAATATGCTCTATATCACAAATATGAAGGTCCCTACTATTCAACTAGCACTTAATAATTTTAAAAACATGATGGGAATTATGTTTTTGATATTTTATATTATTATAATTTATTTTTATTTAGATTTATATTTTCATATATCAATAAATATTTAAAAATAAAAAATATAAATCCGTCTAAATTCCACCTAAATTTCGTCTATGCCCCATCCAGACTCCGCCTAGCAGTTTTAAAGCCCTGGCCGCTCGACTAGCGCCTAGCGCTTTTTAAAACAGTGTTCTTGACACATAGATAGACATTTTATTCAAAAATTGCTCTCTAATAACTTGTCTATTTATTCTTTCTAATATGATGTGTCATTATTAATCATGCATATTATCTATTTGATCTTCTATAAATAGACAATCAAATAGAAGATTGAATAATTAATTATATATTATTTTAATGATGAGAGAGAATTATTTAGTAATTAAAATAATAAATTTGTTATTGTTATATTTAAAATAATATAATTTACATTCAAATAGATAATTTATTGTGGCTCATATTTTAAATGTGGGAAATTATATATGGTATCGGGTATTTAATATCCTTCTCCAGTCCAACGTTTGAATATTTATGAGAGTATATTTATATATTCTTTCATCTTAATTAAATGGTGTCTCGTAAATACTCGACCATTGAATTGAAGAAAGGTATCAATGTGAATGTCTATTTCAAGTGAATGTAGAATTTACTATTTACTAAAGATGCTCTAATAGCAACTTAATGAACTCTAAAAATTCCTGAATAATTTTTTCATGCGTGTTATTATTATCATAAATGTAATTCTAATAGAAAAAATACTTCTAATGTTATGGAAATAATTTATTAGAAGAACAATTCCTGATTAATTGTATCGTGTCTGTTTAATTTTGAGCCACTGATATTAATTATTATCCTTAACTTGTGGTGGTTGCAAACATGGTATATGCATATAGTGGCATCATTATTAAAAATAAAAATTAGATTAGTTGACCAATTAAATTCTGGATCATGAAAATATGCTTTCACACTGACTAATCTTATTCTAAGTGGGTGTTCATACTTACTGGTCATGATATTAGGTTAGAAAATTGTATTTTGTAATAAATCTGGATTTGAAATCCTTTCAATTTCCTAATGAAGTCAATGATTTAAATTTGATATCTTTTTTTAATAGTTAAGTTCAGGAGCACATTCGATAATTGATGCAATTTTCAAATAGAAATTGATTCATTCGGCCTACTAAATTTGGCATCTTGAATGAATAAGTTCATGCACATTGATCAGTAGTGTTGATTATCGGGTTTATGTTGAGTGAGCAAATCTCAAACCGTCCTAAATAAATGTGTGTTATCATCCTTTGGAACGAATGGAGCGATTAACAAAGGGTAAACTTAAAAAACATATCATATGGTTTAATCATTTTGCAAAAAAGGTGTTTGTAGATTTTTTTTTAAAAGGGTGTTTCAATTAATTCAATATTCCTATATCTTAATTATATTATTTAAGAATTATATATCAAGATTTGAGTAAGATTCAGAAAATTTTTATTTTATTTTAATTTTTTGAAGTTATAATCAAATTTTAATTAAAAGAATATTAATAATTCTCAAAAAATTTTAAAATTTATCACAAATTTACATTATATTTTTATTAACTAAGCTGTAAAATTTTACTTTAAAATGGATAAAACTACCCTTCAAAATGTGGATTTAAAATTTTAGAAATACTCTTTTTATAAACTTTTAAAATCACATGCATCCTTTAAAAAAAAATTTCATAGAAACCTTATTATAAAAGGATCAAATCATTTTTTAAGTTGTTAATGGAGAGAATTCATACTATGACAAAAGTAAAATGCAAAGAGGTGTATATTAAATATATAAAATATGAGAAAAATGAAAGTGTATTGAACGAACTTATAATTATTTACCGATATATTTTACAAATACTAACACAGTATTTTGGTGTTGAGTTTACCTCTTGCAAGTTGTCGGTGTTAATATGCAATTTAACTGCTGCTCATCTAAAATTCAATTGATACTTTATACAATCAGCAATATATTAGATTTACAGTCTCGTCTCTTAATTATTGATTAGAGTAACCGAAACCATCCACCATAACAAGTTTTTCTTGTATTAAGTTTGGTTAAATTTGAAAGAAATTTTGAATCATTCATTGTAAAAACAAGAACTAAACTGATATTTTAGATTTTTTGGTCAGGTTGGGAAATGCCATGGAAATCCTTGTCCAAATTGAAAATGCTAATATAAAGCAAAAATTCAGGAGTCGATATCAAATTTAAGGGTAATGACTTGAATAAAATAAGAAAAAAAAAACTGAGCTTTGCATAAAAACTAATATCATATATTAGATTTTTGGCATCTAAATTTTGAAGTCAGTCAGCTAGCTGCTGATTAAACCAACAGTACAATTACTATTATCAACTTTTACTCAAATCCAATCTTTTGGAGTTGTACCTTTTTTTACTCCGATCATTGCCCGCACCCTCTCGACTTTGCTTTGCTGCTGTTTCTCAACTTTTCTTCCAAATATTGTATACCTGAAGACGGCAAGCACCCGGTAACACATATGCATAATAGCACATAACAAAGAAAACATTTGATGTTATTTCCCTTCTTTAATACCCATAATAATCTTATGAACTCCTATAACTTATTAAGACCTAATGCATCATTAACTACCTGAACTTGTCCCTAAAAACCCACTGCCTCCTTGAACTTTCAGGGTGTCGTCGTAGCTCCCTCAGCTATCAAAAAGTGCACCCCTCTGCTCCCTGAATGCCACGTGTAAGCTTCTGGTTGGTTAAACTTTTCGAAGATATCATTTTTAAGATTTTCTATCTGCAATTATAAGCTAACACGTGGCGTTCTGGAGCAAAGTGGTGCATGTTTCGGAAGTTGAGGGAGGTGTCCTTTTGAAAGTTCAGGGAGGCAACGCAATTTATGGGACAAGTTCAGGTAGCTAATGATTCATTAAGCCACTTATTTATGAAATAATAATTATTCATCTATAACCAAACATTGCATGTATTTTGTTGCACAAGTTTACTTCACAAAATCAATCCTAATACTAAGATGCACACAATATTTCAAGAGAGTATTATTTAGTCATTCTAAAGCTGGGCAACAACATAGAAAATATGATTTCTACCGAAAATCAATACGAGTTTGGGCCGACCAGCCATTTAGTAAAAAGGGGAAAACTATATCACTACTAAGAGCCAGCTTCTCACTTACATTTTAGAGTGACAACAGCAGGCCATGTGATGGGTAGTTGAGCTGTGTATGTGTGTCTACAAGAGGATAGATAATATACACGTCAGCTAGAACGTCCATCAGGTGTAGTGCTCAAACTATTCGGTCCTTTTTTCAGAAACTCGGCTTCTCTGGCTATCAAGATATCAGAAGGCCAAAAAGTTTGATGTACAACTTTGAAGAGAAAGCGAGGAAGTAATGCGATGAATATTATAAGGAATATAGTGAGCCAATACGTCGGTGATTTAGCCACATGATATATAGTCCTGCAAATATTACAACACCTAACACTCAATCAGACAAGGGCAAATATAACTTTTTGGTCCCTCTGCTATAAAGGTTTTGCCCATTGGTCCCTATGCTATGCAATATATTACCTCTTTAGCCCTAGAGCTATTCAATTATTACCCATTTGGTCCTTTCGTAATAGTTATTCATTTAGTTTTGGTCCTTGTGCTAGCAATTTGTTATCTTTTTAGACCCCGGTAGAGACTTTATTAGTGATATTTCACTTAATCTGTACTAAAGGGACAAAATAAGTAATAGATTTAAGCACTGGCACCAAATAGCTAACATGTATAGCGCATGGACGAAAGGGATGATTTGATGATACCACAGGGCCTAAAAAGGCTTTTTCTTATCATACAAGGACCAAATTAATATCAAAACTGAAAATTTCCATTCGAAGTTCAGTTATACTGACCCGTAGTTCGGAAAGACGGGAATAGAATCCAATATCACGACACAAGCAAATGTGATAACCAATGATCCCCAAACAGCAACATGTGTAATGAAAACCCAGCGCTGAACATCCATCGCCAAGTGCATATTAACGAGGATAACAACAGCTATTGTCCACAAACTGCCCAAACTCCATATATCGATTGTGCTCTCTTTGTATGTCAAAATGGGTATAGCAAAAAGCACTACACTCTGCCACAACGTGTCAGCCATTGTTATCCAAAAGAGCTGCATGTTGTAGGCCTCCTGTCTATGCCCAGCACCATACAGCTTTGGATATTGTAGTAGTGTTCGGTGGCTTAAATCCTTATCGAGAATACCGACAACTATGGTGGGGACAGAAGTATAGATAACAGAATAGAAAACACTGCTCCAATCAGTCAATGCTGAAGTCGTTGAAAAATCTGTGCATAATATGTACCTAATGAGAGAGAACATAACAAATTGACTTAGGAAATGTATCTTCTCAGGTGTGATATATTTTTCTAAAAAAAAGAAGGGTAGAATCAAGAATCACAATTTTACGCAATGCCAAGTACACTTTGCCCCATGAAGTACTCGAGGGCACTTAGATCCAAAATTACCTTTGGCTAAGTTAGACTTTGACTTCAAACCATGGCACATAGGCACATTTTGACAATCATAGAAATACACGTCAATTGGGTAAAAGATTGAAACCTTGGAAGTTTTGGATTAATTTGGATCAAATTGTTTCTTGAGAACACGTTAAGAAATGCTAAAAATAGACTCAGAACTCCAACACAATATTTCTGGAATAGAAAAGCAAGGAAACCAACATCCATTCCTAAAATATACTTGCTAACAGTACCAATTTCATAACTTCGCACCATGATATTTACGACCAATTTAAAACAAATAAATATGTGGGAAATACACCAACTCTTGGGTCAGATTGCACCTTCACCAATGACGGGGATGATTTTGCGTCAGTTTTCTGGACCAGACATTTATCGGCAGAATGAAAGTAAAAAATGAATGGAAAAGCAAACAGGGATTAGACTTAGGGATGCAGAGTTCATAAATATTGCCAAGGTATCTTGACAACAGGAAAGAATCATTTAGTATGACATGAATCAACCATGAGAGATGTGTCATTGTAGTTTATATGTTCAAGAACATTTGTGCAAACTGTGTTTAATTCCTTGAGAAATGGAGACATGAAATGTGGCCAAAGAATATCAAAATAAACATGCCATCTAAGGTGGAGTTATGCAAGACATGCCTTAGCCCCCTATTCCCTAGAGCTAGTTCATCTGCTATGCACAAGAAAGGTAATATAAGAGGGACACAAATTGGGCTTTGTGGTAATTGCCTATTGAAAGGTTCACTGCAGGAAACAGAAATGCCTCACAAACCTCCACCTGTCTTTAGAACTCTTGTCACTGAAGCCCACTGCCCGCCAACACTAAAGACTAGCATCTTCCTCATACACTCAATCTCATGCCAACATGCAGAAAAGACTGATAAGTCACCAGAGGTAGCCAGAATCTAACTAGAATACGCCCCCTGAAAATCTCTAATCTCTATTTTCACACCCCATTTATGTTTCCCCTGTGTCATCCTCCACATTCCTTCTCCATTTCCTTAATCTAGATACAACACTTCTCAGACTATCCAATTCTACTAGGGATGACTTTTAAAGAACATAGTGAATCTAATCTTTTCATTACGTTACGAGCCACAGAAAAAATCTGAAATTTTTTTTATTTATACAAATTTGTCGGTTCTAGTCATTACAAAGTGAACAACTTTGATCATCAAAATACCAATCAATTTTAAACACAGGCCATTGTAGCAGTAATGTTTACTAACAAAACCTCTGCTCTGTTTATTTGATTGATATTTGATGTCAAACTTTGGTTCACACGATGCTGATAATTGAAAATTCTTGCTAGTGATAACTCATTTATAAGGATAGGTATAGATTTACCCCCAGAGGTTTTGGAAGGAGAAATATAATCTTGACATACCAAAACATGCCATGTCACCCTCATGGTCAAAATCCTAGCTCAATGCAACCCTTTCTCAAGTAAATACCCGATGAAAATTACTGAAGATCATAATCTATCAGTGGTTAACATAGGTTTGCGATGAGATCTCTTGAAATAGGGAATCTAGAATGACTGACATTTGCACCTTTTAGTGCATAAAGGAAAAATGGAAAATTATTCATCCCGAATAATATTGGAGAAAAGATATATGTTATCCCAAAAATTTTCAGCAAATTCTATATATCTGTTGACGCCCTAAACCTCCAAGACACCCTTACACTTTCTGCAAAAGCTACTAGACCCCTTTGCTACTTCCTCTTTTGATGGCAAAACATGACATAATTGAATCTACATAACAAAATTTAAAGTCAAGGACTCAGATTTACCAGAAAAGCATTAATACGAACACAGCATTGCGGTAGAAGTTGTAAAGAACCAAATAGCCAACACGTTGATAATTCCAGTGCCCATGCACCAAAAGTAATCTTTTCAGAAACTGAAACTGTCCCATAGCAAAATCAGAAGCCATAACTGCTTGACGCCCTTCTTGACCACATATTCCAACACCAACATCCGCCATTTGGATCATTGAAACGTCATTAGCCCCTACAAGAATGACAATATTTTAAAACAAGTAAAACGAAAGAATTTATCCTATCAGCACAGCAGTAATTTTGTTGGAACTTGCACAACCAAAAATATATATGTATACAAAAAAGTTCATCCACACATCAAATCATTAAACTCAAATGAGCATTAGAATGCAGAAACAATGCATAGGGATATCAGAAAAAAATTGAAAGAATATTACAGACGATAGCTCACTCACCATCACCTATGGCTAGAGTCATATCATCGGTTCGGCTCTTGATTAGATCAACAATTCCTGCCTTCTGCAATGGTGCAACCCGACAGCACAGCACAACCTTACAGGAAGTAGCAAGGTCGAAAAGCTGCAGAAGAACGAAAGAGTTTTCAAATCAATAGTTGAAATGGTAGATGTATCTTTAGTAAAAGAACTTTTAGAAAATCTATGCGAAGTCCAATAAAAAACATCTAGCAGATCAGTCATTGGACAGAGATGCTCACTTCTGATTCCAGTTCTTTCTCCAAAATGTACACCAAGCTATTTCCATCAATTATAAGTGCAAGAGGTACTTTCGCTTCCCCACCCTTCTTTGCTTCAGATACAAGGCTGTCAACTTCCATGTTATTGCATTTTAGAATGTGTTTTCCCCTACAAGATGATATCACCGCAAATTTTGCCTTCGCATCAGCCAAAAGTTTTCTGCATTCAGTCTCTGAATTGCCATTTATAATTATATGCTCCATATCTGCTGTCAGGAGCTTGCAAGAAAGGCCAATTGAAATTGCAGTCTCCTGCTTATCTCCAGTCAGAACCCAAACCTTGATACCTGCTTGCCGGAGAGACTCAATAGCTTCTGGTACACCATCTTGTAGCTTATCTTCAATTCCAGTAGCCCCGCGTAAATTCAAATCACACTCTAAGAGAACTGAAGTTTGACGTAGTTTTAAGGCTCTATCAGTCAATGATGTGCTTGCATCATCAAACCTGCATTGCCACAGCTTAAGCTCTTCCTCTGTAAGATTTCTTACTGCCACCACCAGCGTACGAAGACCTTGTGATGAATATTCAGTTAAATGACATTGTGTTGCATGCCTTACAAGATCATCTTTCTTGTTGTCTTTTGATAAAATTCCGAACATGGAAGTATCCGCACCTTTCACCAACACTTTCACAGTATTGTTGGGAAATCTGATAACAACTGACATTCTTTTTCGGACGCTATCAAATTCATGCATACCTAGAACATCCAACCTAATCAGCACAAGAACACAACACTTCCATCAGCTTCAATGAGTAAGGCGTAATCAAGTTCCAAAAGGGTAAATTTATTTACAAGATTTAGATGAAAACAAAGCTTCTACCTTAATTTCTCACCACTAACATCAACTACTATGTGCCCAGATGTTCGTTCAAATAAAGTATATCCATAAGCAGAGGCTGCAGCAACTAGAGCTTGCTCATCAGGAGATTCACCTTGATATTCAATCGTTTCTTTGCCCTCTGTACTTAATGATCTATCACAAGTACGAATAGGGATGACAGTGTTACAAGCAGCTAGAGCAAGGAAAAACTCATGTGCAGCAATCCTTTCATCATCAACTAAGTCCTTGTGCAACAGTTTCATGAGTTCGGAATCCACAGCAATTGTAGAGTTAAGTTTCCATGGCCTCTGTACAGGTGAAGCTGAAAAACAACCAAGAACTTGTCAGCATAAAACACAATAACACATGAAAAATTGAAGAAACAATAAAAAAGCAATACCAATGAAGATATTCATGATCATGAGTCACATTATGCTCATGATTTACACAATCTAACTATAATTTGGGAAAAAAAGAAGCATAGAGATATAATGACCAAGACGAAGTCAACACCACTTGACAGCGCAGAACTGAAGTTACTGCCTGCTCGTATAAAACCACCTACTTTGCGAATCCCGTTAACATATAGAAGATTGACTTATACTACCGTAATCAATGAAAAAAGAGTCAAGTCACCTAATAATCACTTAAAAGAAGACATCAGACACACAAACTCAACATGTAGAAAATGAAACAGTAATGTGGTAAAAAACACATCCACTAAGAACCCAATCCAAGAGAATATTCACTACATCACACCAAACCTTAATGCTCTAAAAACGACTTGACAAATCCTCATACTTATAACCCAGTTATCCAATTGCAACATTTCATAGTCACAAATACAGCACATGAAAAATGGAGCAGGAAAGAGGGAAAAAGCATCATGGGATTAAAATAGCCTAATTTGCAAGAACTTTGTGCCAAGTGACACTTTCACTGAAAGAGCAGACTGGGCCACTACACACGGAAGCCCTTTCAAGAAAAAGTTTACACCGATTCTGATGGAAATACAACGAAGTTGACTCCATATTAATCTCTGGCTGTTATTAAAACAAGTATTAAAAAAGCTACAGCCCATTTTATAGCATTCACTTGACCACAAACTTTTGAAGAGAAAAAGCACGTGAAATCCTGCAACATTGTTGCATGAAGAAAACAAAATGAGCCAAAAAGATAAGCACTGTGCCTTTCCCTGTCGTATAACATCATATTATGAAAATTTTGCACACGCGCACAAAAAAATTGTTACTTCAAATATCAAAATTCATCTCCAAAACAATTATAGCATAAATATAACAAAATTGAACTGCTAAAGTGCAGAAATATACATACAAAAGTAACTGATTTAAAGAGAGAGACCACAAGTCTATGAAGTATATGATCGACAAGTAAAACTGGAACATCACTAGCACAAAAAGATTATAATAAATGGCAACTGGAAACACCTGTGATAATATCTTCCTGCGACTGATCCAAGAAACCTCCATAACTCTTCCCATATATGCTTGCACACTTGAATTCCATTTTGTTCTCAGTAAGTGTACCAGTTTTGTCTGAAAAAATATAGCGCACCTGACCTAAATCCTCATTTATATTCAAAGATCTACACTGAAACCTTGAGCCAGAATTAGTGTCATACATATGCCTATCTCCAATCATAAAGTATGACTGTCCCAAACGAACCAACTCCATTGTGATATATAGAGATATCGGAATCATTATCTGAAACACAATGATAGAGCTCAGGAAAGAAAAGAAAATCTCCATGGGTATCCCATAATATCTGTATTTCTTTCCATAATCCTTTCCATGATTGAAATATATCTTCCTGTAGTAAGGCAATGTATCAAGCTGATCCTTGTAGTGAGCGAGCCAGAGGCCCATTCCAAGTGCTACAACAAGACACATTATGAGAAGAAAAATAGACAGCCAGAGTGTTTCACGGTTCATGTAACTTTCTAATCTGCTTCTCTTGGATGGAGATGCAGCACTGTTTAACATTGCTTTTGTTTCTTGCCCAGCGTATACCACAACACCAATTATCCAATCAGTGTTCTTCAGCTGGCAACCTCGCAAAACTATATTCGATTGGCTGAGGGAAAATTTATGCCCATTGAATTCCATGTTGGCAGTGAACTCATAAATGTTTCTATTAGGTTGTTCACATCTAATCAATCCTGAGATTGTACACCCCTCAAGTACTGCAGACGATGTTTCCTGTCTTGCATACCTTGTCTTTAAGTTGGATTCACCATCCAAATTCATAGTTTGGATGTAAGCAACACCACTAGGATCACTTGTTCCGAGCAAAACCATGTCACAAGGTATAGTCTCATTAGCACAGATCTTCACCACTTCACCAGCTCGTATTTTTTTCCATTTTTTTGGTTGAAGTTGGCCACATTGTTGAACTAGAGCCTCTCTGTTATTCTCATTACGGTCTGATCTGTGCCTTCTCCAATCCTCGTAGCCGTCTTTAATAGCTGTGACACAAAGCACAAACAAAAGAGGGAAAAGGGATACAGTTCTACCAAACACTGCAAGAGGGGGAAGCTGATTGAGAGCCGCTATAGCCAAAAAATACAAATAAGCAACACGATGGAACTGAATAAAAAGATTTTTTGGCAAGAAAGTAATCAGTGTGTACTTGCTTGTGCGAATCTCATTCCCCGTAAACTCATACTTGTCATTGGTTCTTTTAGGATCATTTATATAAATGAACCTAGCATCTTCTTCACACAAGACATTCTCATCAAACTGCACACTTCTATGACGGTTCCTACCCTGACACTTGCCTATTTTATCACTAAGCACAGATGAATCCTTAGAGCCAGTCCTGGCATGAAACAAAGATGAACCCCGAGAAATTTCAAAAGTCAAAGAATCGGTGTTATTATTGCTGCTACCTGGCAGTTCCATAGTTCCCCACAATACCAGGGGTATACTCTACTTTGTGGGGCATTCTAGAGAAACCTCCTCAAGGTACTGAGATTGTAAAGAATCAAATTGCAAGGTTTTGGTGGGAGTGGCATCTCCTTCAACTGATTCTTGACTACAAAAGCTGGCGTTTCCAACCAAGAGGACTTTCACAAATGTTCTATACCAGAGCTATTACTTTGAGTGTCATCAATTATGGACGAATTGGAGGAATCACAGTGGTGTTTGAGAGTGAGCGCAGAAGGATCTGACGTGTGCAGCAATGGCTGGCCAGAAGTAATAAACTAGCTTTCCACTGACCAGGTTCGAGAATAATGCAGCCACAATTAACAAGGATATACCTCCTGGAGCAAGTCTCCAACAGATTCCGCCCCAGGCCAAAGGAGACAAGTCAAGTGAAATGAGATTCCCTAACCTGAAATTAACAACCCAATGTTGTTATAAAGTCCACTCTACTACTCCCTTAAGGATTTGAACAACTTCAAATCTACTCAAGAATGTATAAATCATAAACATATATGCAAAATCAAAATCAGAAAATTAGGATGCTCGCTATTTCTTACCAATATATCAAAATGCAGTAGGCAATGCTTCTCAATTGCAAAGAAAGCCAAGAAAATGACGCAGAAATGGATGGAAGACAGCCCTCAACCACAGAGGCTCACGGGATTGGAAAATTGAACATGAAAGGTGAAACTTCGGAAAACCTCGATTTATTCAAACAAATGTAGACGAATCCCTGCTGGATCCAAAACACAAAAACAGACGAGACAAGTACGAATCAATGCACTGCCCCGTGCTAAAAAACAAAACCAGAATCCTCAGATAAATCTTGCAGAACCACAATTACAATAATCACATTCAGATTATTTAACAGCACCAATTGAATCAACTAAATGCACTTAATAAAACCAAACCAACCCTACCCTACCCTCACCCAGACCTAGTAAAATAAACGATTGCGTGAATTGATGTAACAATTACAGATGCAAACAAAAAACATAAGAAAGGGGGGAAAGGGAAACGTACAAGATAATGAGGAAGAAACCAAGCACAGCAGATGAGTAATCGTCTCGGGATTAGGGAAACGAAGGTGATTGATATCAATCAATGCGCTGAAAACGAAATAATGGCAAAATGGCAGAGAGAAACAGTGATTCAGGTAGATCAGATCTCGACCTACACAGGTAGATTTACAAAAACAATAAATAAAAAATCAATGATGAGGCGAAGATCAGCTTTTTGGAAGCTTTGTTCATGTGAATTGCAGAACGCCAAGAGGATAAATGAAAATAGAGGGAGTAAGATGAAAAGAAAGGAAAGTATTTGGGGGAGAAAGGAAAAAAAGAAAAGGAGTGGGCAGCAAAGACAAGAGAAAAAGGGAAGACGAGTGGCGAAACACAATTCTTGCGTACCGACTTCTCTTTTAATCTCCTTCAAATTACTTACTTTTAATCGTCTTTTTAGAATGTATTTCTAGTTTAGGGGCAATTTTTATTTTAGATTTCTTTTTATAAATAGAAACGATTGTTAACGCAGTTAATTATGAAGAAAATATGATTATAAACTTCATAAATGGTAAAAATAATTAAAATTTTAATTTATGTACCCAAATTCATCATCTTTTTTGAGAAAAATTTAAGAAGTATTAAATTATAGGTTCAATCTCCACAATTTATAAAATTAATAAAAGACATTATCTTATTATTCAAGAAAATGAAGTCACTGCACCACTAAATTTTACTTTAGGCCTCCCTTACAAATGCAAAAATGCCATCCTAAAAAATGCTTAAGTTTTAGACTCATTTAAAAATACGGAACACACCAGGGTATACGGTCAAAAAGTATGTTTATGTAATGACATCTACATTCAAATTTATTTATTTATGTTTATTTTAAGTTTCACCCATCAAAAAAAAAAAGAATATTTGAACCTCTTACAAATATATCATTGACATACGTATTCGTAAATTATTATCCCTAGACCGGCCATGCATATTCAAAATTGTGTTTCAACTCGTATACAAATACAGAAAATGGCGCTTAGTTGGTTGAAAAGTCGCAAATATCAATATATTGTTTTAGCAATTAATAATATGCTATAATTGATAATGTTGTCCTTTGATCTCCCTTCGAAGTACTTGTGATTTGGAATTGTTGTGATCCTGCACATTCTACTGTCAGTGTTCAATTATTTATATTATGATGTTTTGCAAAATCAATTAACTAATTCTTTAATATGTATACGAAATAAGATAGTTGCGCATCTTTTCTAAAGATGCAAGTTTTTTATTTATGAAGTGTTTTTCCAATAAGAAAATACACAAAACATATAAAATGTAAGAATACAAAACCTTATTAAATAAAATGTTACTATCACCCAAAAAAATGTTACATAACATTTTTCCAAAAGGCACTTGCTAGGCCCAACAATAGACTACGAGAAAAGATAATAGCAGCATAATGAAAAAGACACAAAGATTTTTACGTGGAAACCCCAAATAAATTAGGAAAAAACTACGGGACAAACTCTGAATAATTCTCCACTATAAAATAATAGTAAGTACACCAAGAGATTACAAAATAGTGACACACAAGTATTTCCCTAAACCTCACTATTTTCTCTCTTACCCAACTCTTAGGAACTCCTTTCCTAAGTTTATATGCACAGATTATATTCTTATATCTGTATTTTTTCAATCTGTCTCTCAAATGAGGCAGAATGCTTCTCTATTTATAGAAATTGAAGAAGCGTGAAATGACTTTCTTTTAATTCCTTTAATTACGCCACCAATCACCATTAAATTTAACCATTTTTTTTTTATTTTTTTACTTTTTTTAATTATTTTATTGATACGACACCACTTAAAAACACTTGTTTTGTAATATACCATTCCATACAATAAACTCTTTTCATAACTTTTCATGTATAGCAGCTTTTAATTCTGATAATTAATTGTAAACTAGTCTAAATTTAATATCAATGCTGCTTTGGCTCATGTTACGTATTTCATCTTTTTTTTTTTCTGATTGTAGAAAAACTCTACCATATATAATTAGTTTGAGCTTATTTTCTCAGTTCACTATTTAAAAAATTCCCGCTAGTCTCGATTTAGTCCTGTTTAGACGTTATTTTAAAACTTATCGTCCGACTTTTCATTCCTAGGACGTTATCAGGCGCTCAATCGATTTATTACCGTCTAGGCACCACCTAATCCGATTTTTTCCACCTAGGCAGCTCCTAATTTAGATTTTTTATGATGCAATTATTTATAATAATAATTTACCAACAAAAAATAGTTTAGCTAGTAAAACTAAAGTACATTAAAGTTTCCTCACAACAAAATTAGCATTTTGAGTCTCAAAGCGAGAAACAATATGCTCTATGTCACTTAATAATTTTTAAAATATGGTCTAAATTATATTTTTTTGATACTTTATATTATTATAATTTACTTTTTAGTTGAATTTATATTATTATATATATAATAAATATTTAAAAATAAAAAATACAAATCCACCTAACTCTTACTTAGACGTTTTCAAACTCTAACGGCCTGAGTAGCGCTAGCGCTTTTTAAAACATTAATTGGGTCACAAAAATTCAGCTCACAAGCTTTATCATTCATTTTATAACAATCAAGGTCGGCCATGACAATTTTGAACCTAAGACAAAACAATAAATGATTAATATATTGGGGCTCTTTGTTTAAAAAGTGTGTGGCATAAAAAAAATAAATAGTTGAGTAATAAATTAAAATTATAATTAACTATAATTAACTATACTCATTTATTTATGTATATGCTACTACATCATGGTCTATTATAAAAAAAGGAACATACTCAATCAATAAAATTATAATAAATTTTCTTTATTTTTTACATTAAAAATAAAATTTTTTGAGCCCCTTTCAGTTATGGGCCTTGAGTGGTTACACCGAGTTCCTACCTAGGGTCAGCGTTGATATCAATAATGGTTGAAATTTTAATTATGGGACTAAGAGCATCTTTAGTAGATAGTCCATTCCAACAATAGTCTTACCACATAGGTAGAAATAGACAATTGATTAAAAAATTATTCTACACTAGGTTGTCTATTTTCTCTTTTCAATATGATGTGGCACAATAAATGTTGGACATTGTCTATTTGATCTTCTATATATAGACAATCAGATGGACTATCAACTCATCAAATTAATTAATATTTTAATCTTTAACATTGAAAGAAGCTTGTAGTTGAGTATTTTTTATTATTTAATTATACAATGTTGGAAATAATGATCCGAAACACTAATATCCGGATCAGGTTTAAAGTAAACAAAACCTAAGTATAAGACTGTGCGCGGACGACGTTTTACGCGGCGGCTGCGGAGCCGGGTCGGTTGGCTGGCCTCTTATAGTGATGGGGGGAGATGCGAGCGATGTGATTGGAAAATGGTTTTGCATGTTTAAATGCTCAAAAGATATGAGATTGAAATCCCGTACTTAAAATAGAGTCGCCACCCGGTTCAGCTCAACCGGGAAATTTTTAGTACGATTTCCCCACCGGGTGGTTGGACTATACCTTAAGTAGAGATTCCGAGTTCGGATGATGTTATCTATTTTTCATTAGCCCAAGTTAAGATACTTCATTCTTTCTTAATTGGTTTGATCCATCCTATTTATTTGTGTTTTCAGTTATTTTGTTATTTTTGCGTTTATCAAGCAATTGAAGCGATGAATAAAATATTTACAGCCGTTCAAAAATAAGTGCAAAAAATAAAATTATTACAAGGCTTCCAAGTCATGTACATTTTTTAGGCAATAAATAAAATACCCGAATGTCTGATATACATCTACCTGCGGAAGATGGTTGGCACGGATATGACATATTTTATTTACAATATTATAAAGCTCGATTGGATGGCTAAAATGAGATTTGAACGGCGTTTACGGGAAAATTCCATTTTTAACCAAATTTTAGATCCAGTCGTTGCTTTAACTGGATTATAAGTGAAAATGCCACACGTTATAGGGTGGGGTCTATTTTTAGGAGGTTTTGAACCTCCATCATTGCACTATATGTCCTAGCTTTGGAAAATAAGCTAGTCCGGGAATAAACAAAAATAAAACTGCTGTCCAAAAAGTCATGCCGCCGACGATGCTACTGATGTCGCCGGCGACATCATTGATGTCGCTGGTGACATGGCTGATGCCGCCAGCGACATCATTGGCTGATATCACCGGCGACATCTTAATGTCGCTGGTGGCATGAATGATGTCGCTGGTGGCATGAATGATGCCGCTGGTGACATCATTGATGTCGTTGGTGACATCACTGATGTTGATGGTGACATCATTATATAGGCAGGCTACATAGCTTTCTGGGTACTAAAAAGAAAGGGTCCTATAAGAAAGTAAGGTCTCTGGGGAATGTGATGCCATCGGCGGTATCAGTGATGTCTCTGGTGATATGAGTGATACCACCGGCGATATCACATGTCTCCGGCGACCTCAGTTTCTTGCAGTAGCAGCGAGCAGCAGTAAAAAATGACCGAAAACCCAAAAAAAGAACACAAATCAACAAAAATCAGCACAAATCAATAATATTAATGCCAAAGAGCTATGAGACTCAGAATTTTCACCTCGGGGTTGTGAATCCAACTCTTCGTGAACTGAAAAGAAACAACTCCAGGGAGCTTGTAACAATGATTTGGTAGTAATTTTAAGAGTTTTGGGCCCCTAAAACGAGAATAACTATTGACTTTAAGCTCACAATCAGAGAGTTCAAAGAAGAAAAACCAGAAAAAATGGATCAGAATCCTTTTTTCCTGCCTTTTCTAATTTTTATCTCACTAAAATCTATTCTCTCTCAATTTCAGCCTTATTTCTTCTAATTGCAGCCTCTCAATTTCCCAATTTCAGCTTCCCCAATTTCTACCTCCTTTTTATTCAGCCTAAGGTGTGTTTTTATAGGCAAATTGGGTGTTTTTTGAGACCTTTTTGACTAATTCCGCCGAAAGTGGACGAAAGGCTGTCTGTGTAGGGACCCATTTTAGTCCATGCCACCGACGACATGGCGATGCCCCCGACGGTATGGATGATGCCGCCAGCGACATGGTGATGCCGGCGGCGGCATGGCTGATGCCGCTAGTGGCATCAGCCTTTGGCATGCCGACATCCAGCGGGCCTACGAGCCTAAAAAGTCATGAAAAGCGGTCAAAAGTGGGTCAAAAGGCATCTTTTTGAATTTTAATTATATTTCAATGGGTATTTTTTAATTTGGGTGTAAATCATCAATTCAAGCTCCTACCGGACGCGTTATCAGCCATGCCGAACTGGATTCTACCAAGTATAAAATTCACAAGGAATATTATTTTGGTAATAAAAATTCTAAAGAGAACTTTTTTTTGAGGCATTAAAATCAGGAACACGTCATCATCGTCTCGCGAGAGGGGCTACAAAATCCCGTGCTCACAGGCTGCCCCTCGGGGGATCACTGCTGCCACAGGTCAGTATGATCGCATGAAAAGAGCAAGGGATAGGAATGATACCTGATGGATGACTGGTTTACCCCTTGGTCAGACTTGTGCTTTATGAAAAGGATGCCCCTTGGTCGGACTTACGCTTTACGGAGAGATTGCCCCTTAGTCGGACTTACGCTTTACGGAGAGATTGCCCCTTAGTCGGACTTATGCTTGGTAGATCGGTTATCCCTTTGGCCGAACTTGTGCTTTATGGAGTGGTTGCCCCTTGGTTAGACTTGTGCTTTACGGGGTGGTTGCCCCTTGGTCGGGCTTATGCTTTGCGGAGTGGTTGCCCCTTGGTCGGGGTTATGCTTTGCGGAGTGGTTGCCCCTTAGTCGGGCTTATGCTTTGTGGATTAGTTGCCCCTTAGTCGGGCTTATGCTTTATGGATTGGTTGCCTCTTGGTCGGGCTTATGCTTTATGGATTGGTTGCCCCTTGGTCGGGCTTATGCTTTATGGATTGGTTGTCCCTTGGTCAGACTTGAGCTTTGCGGAGAGTTTGCCCCTTGGTCGGGCTTATGCTTCGCGGAGAAATTGCCCCTTGGTCGGGCTTATGCTTCATGGAGAAATTACCCCTTGGTCAGGCTTGAGCTTCATGGAGAAATCGCCCCTTGGTCGGGCTTGAGCTTTGTAGAGAGGTTTGACCCTTGGTCGGGCTTATGCTTCACGGAGAAATTACCCCTTGGTCGGGCTTGAGCTTTGTAGAGAAATTGCCCCTTGGTTGGGCTTAATCCTTTGCGAAGAGTTTATCCCTTAGTTAGACTCATGCTTTGTGGAGAGTTTGCCCTTTGGTAGGGCTTGTGGTTTGTGGAGAGTTTGCCCCTTGGTCGGGCTTGTGGTTTGTGGAGTGATTGCTCCTTGGTCGGGCTCATGGTTTGTAGAGTGATGGCCCCTTGGTCGGGCTTTCACCTTGCCCTTCGATCGGGCTTTCACTTTGTGAAGAGATTGCCCTTCGGTCGGGCTTTCACTTTGTGAAGAGGTTGCCCTTCGGTCAGGCTTATGCTTTACGGAGAGATTGCCCTTTGGTCGAGCTTGTGCTTTATGGGAGAGATTGCCCCTTGGTCGGACTTATGTTTTGTGAAGAGATTTTCCCCTTGGTCGGACTTGAGCTTTATGAAGAGTTTGCCCCTTGGTCAGACTTGTGCTTTATGGAGTGGTTGTCCCTTGGTCGGACTTGTGCTTTTCGGAGAGATTGCCCTTCGATCGAACTTATGCTTTGCGGAGAGATTGTCCCTTGGTCGGAATTATGCTTTATGGAGATTGTCCTTTGGTCAGACTTATGCTTTGCGGAGAGATTGCCCTTCGGTCGGACTTATGCTTTGCGGAGAGATTGTCCCTTGGTCGGGCTTATCCTTTGTGGAGTGATTGCCCCTTGGTCGGGCTTATATTTTGTAAAGTGATTGCCCCTTGGTCGGGCTTATGTTTTATGAAGTGACTACCCCTTGGTCGGGCTTACACTTTGTGAAGAGATTGCCCTTCGGTCGGGCTTTCACTTTGTGAAGAGATTGCCCTTCGATCGGGCTTTCACTTTGTGAAGAGATTTCCCTTTGATCGGGCTTTTGTTTTGTGAAGTGATTGGTTGTCCTTTGGTCGGGTTTGAGTTTTGTAGAGAGGTTCACCCCTTGGTTGGGCTTACACTTTATGGAGAGATTGCCCTTCGGTCGGGCTTATATTTTATGGAGTGATTGCCCCTTGGTCGGGCTTTCACTTTGTGAAGAGATTGCCCTTCGGTCGGGCTTTCACTTTGTGAAGAGATTGCCCTTCGATCGGGCTTGCACTTTATGAAGAGATTTATTATCCTTTGGTCGGGCTTGAGTTTTGTGAAAAGTTTATCCCTTGGTCGGGCTTTCACTTTGTGAAGAGATTGCCCTTTGGTCGGGCTTATATTTTGTGGAGTGATTGCCCCTTGGTCGGGCTTTCACTTTATAAAGAGATTTCCCTTCAGTCGGGCTTTCACTTTATGAAGAGATTGCCCTTCAGTCGGGCTTATGCTTTGTGGAGTGATTGCCCTTTGGTCGGGTTTTCACTTTATGGGGAAATTGCCTTTGGCCGGGCTTATGTTTTACAGAGTGATTACCCTTTGGTCGGGCTTATGCTTTGTGGAGTGATTGCCCTTTGGTCAGGCTTATGCTTTGTAGAGTGATTGCCCTTCAGCCAGGCTTATATTTTGTGGAGCGATCGCCCTTCGGTCGGGCTTATGTTTTATAGAGTGATTGCCCCTTGGTCGGGCTTAAGTTTTATAGATTAGTGGAGTGTAGTTCTGAGTCATGTTATGATTTTGGAAGGGTGAATCCAAAGGTGACATGAAGAGGGTCATACCGGGACCTTCAGTTGGCATTCTGTGGATGAAACCGAAGGGTGATACGTACAGAGACTATATCAGGGACCTTCAGTTAGGGTTCTGAGGATGAACCCAAAGGGTGATACATACAGAGACTGTATCAGGGACCTTCAATTGGTGTTCTGGGATGAACCAAAAAAGGTGACATGTATTGGGTCATACCGTAATTTCTGTATAGTGTACAGAATGAGCGTATTGGGTTGTGATTGTGGCTTTGTGCAAGTTCTGGAATGTCAGGGCTAGAGTCGGGATTTTACTAAGGATGGCTGAAAAAGTATAGAGAGATCTGACATCGCTGGCTACATAAATCATGTCCCTGGCGGTATCAAATGATGCCGATGGCGGCATGAGTGCCACGTGGCAGCTTTGACTAGTCAGACAAGTTCAAAATCCAATTTGAAGGAGGTGATGTCATCGGTGGCATGAGTGATATCGCTGGCGGTGTGGCGTGATGCCGCCGGCGGTATGAATGCCACATGGCAGTTTTGACTGGTCAAGCAATTTTGAAATTTGAATTGGAGGGGGCGATGTCACCGGCAACATGAATGATGTCGCTGGCGGTATATCGTGATGCCGTCGGCGATATGAGTGAGCATTTTCAGATAAATTAAAACTCCTCGAATTCTGCACAACAGTTTAAAAGGGAGTAAACCCCTTTCTCTTCTCCTTTTCTCCAAATTTTTGATTTCTTTTTCGCCATTCTAATCATAAAGAGAATCGCCAAAGCTTTTAGGGGCAAATCTGCTAAGGCTAGGGAGAATCTACCTGATTCCTCTGTCGAACGGTTGAAAATTCTCTTCGTTCCTGCTGTTTATGGCCTGAAGGAGACGGCCAAGATGTATGGCTACGAGATCAATTCTCCCATCACTAATCTGACTCTAGAGAAGGAAAAGTGCCTCTGCTATGTCCAGGTAATCCCGTAAAACCTGAATCTCCTCTTTTTAGGATGAGTTTCGATTTGGCCTTAGGCTTGAAATCGTGCCATGATAGGAGTCATAAGTGTGAAATAGACTGATTATGAACTGATATTGCATGCTTTAGGTTCGATTTTTTTTGTTTTCGGGCTTATTATTTGATTAATTATGATTTTTTGTGGTTTTGGCACGATGGGTGCTATTTTGGGGAAAACAGGCTCTGCCCGCAGATAGTGATGTCGCCGGCGATATAAGTGATGTCGCTGGCGGCATCAGTCCTTGCAAAAGGGCCTAAGGAAGTCTGATGTCGCTTCTATTTGAAGCGATATCGCCGGCGATATCATCCATGCCGCCAGTGGTATGGGATGATGCTGTCGGCGATATCACTTCTAGCAGAAGCGACATCAGTAGCTTTCTATCATGTTCTAGTGATGAGAAAATATGCAGGACTTATCTGTTTTATTTCTAATTTTACAGCCATATGAACTGACTTATACTAGGGGGATGGGCATCATCGGCAAGTGGTGGCACCATATTTTAGAGAAGGACCCCGGGCTTGCACTCGCCATTAATAAGATGAGATTCGGGGACCTGGCCTAGATTATGCCAATGCTAATGCCTAAGCTCTCTCATTCAGCCGTGACAGCCCTTACCGAGAGGTGGTCTGAGACCACCCACACTTTTCACTTCTCTTTTGGGGAAGCGACGATTACACCCTCCGATGTCGTAGCTATGACCGAGCTTCCTTGGACGGACGAGGTCATTCACTTCTACGCTTACATGGATAAATACCATATTGAGAGGCCTGTGGTGAGACAGGTGAAGGAGCTATTCAGTTTAAAGCCCATCTCAGGGCGACTGTCTTATGGTGAGCTGCACCAACACTGGACCCAGGTAGATGTGGTGCCCGATGATGAGAGAGAGGCTTGCGTCCGCTCTTTCATGATTTCCTTGTTCACCGTGCTGTTCTTCCCAATCTTAGGGAGCAAGATCAATTACGTGCTGATATTCGCTGTAGAGGACGTGGCGGGCATCAGGAAGAAGAATTGGCCGAGGGCCATCTTGGTACAGATATACCACGGGCTCGATGTGGGAGCCTAGAAGAAGGTGAAGGCTCTCCGACTCTGCCATCTGCTACTCCAGGTATATCTTCTTGGAAGCATTTTTCTTGTTTATGCACGTTCCATTTATTGTGGATGCTTTTTTGAACTAATTAATTGTTACTTGTGCAGGCTTGGACTTTTGAGCATCAGATCCTCCTATCGGTCGAGTTTAAGAAGATCGTGCTGCCAGGCTCCCATTTTCTCGCCCGTTGGTGCGGGGGTATTAGTGGGAAGGCTAAATATCCTACCAAGTACAGAGAGGTCCTGAGGAGCGCGCGGTAGAGCTTGGTATACGATCTTTGGTTTAGTCTTTGTTTTTACACTTAGAATAAAACAAAAAGCGTTTATGAACTTATATCAATTATTTTGGTTGATTGTTGGTACAGCCTAGACCCATTTGATGGGGTGGAGAACCTGACAGAGGTTGCGAGGGTTAGGAGGGAGGTAGACGACCATCGGTTCGTCATAGAGTGTCCTTTATCCCAGCAGTGGTACTTGGATGAGCGCGTCCGGGGTTGGAGGTTTGTCCCGGTCGTCGATAGACCGGTGCCCTCCGACCCTCCTAGGGGCTTATGGTGGCCCCATTTAGTGATCACCCCCGAGGCCGATAGAGCTGACTATATCGAGGGGAATGGCCGAGTGATCCCTAGCATCCCTGGACTCTATGAGCAGAACCAGCAGCGTCTACTCCCCTTGTATCCCCGCATCCGTAGGAATGATACAATTGAGTATTATAATGAATAAAGGCTGGAGGAGGAGAAAAGGAGCCTTAAAGGTATCGTGAATGTCGAGGAGGAAGAGGAGGAGCTTGAAGGTGATGTTGGGATCGAGCCCGAGGGAGAGGATGAGGCAGGCGCGGATGTCGCTGGCAGGAGTGCGCCAATGTCCCAAGGGGGGCAGCGTTCTTTTGAGGTATGATTGCATTTATGTGCCTGATTTGCATTTATTTAGGAACGTTGCTGATATGTGTCTTTCTTATTTTTCAGGAACCCGCGAGGAAGAGAGGCCGGGATAACCAGAGTGGGACGCGGTACTATGGTATATAGGAGGGTGTAAATTTCGTAGAGGGGCGTCTGTTCAACCCGTTGGAGACCTAATTCCTACTGATGAATTCTTGGGGCGAGTTCCTCTCAAGGAACATAGGCTCGAGCCGCCATGCTCCAATCTTTATGCCAGAAAACACCACTTACGTAAGGCCTGATAATTGTTTTCTTGTTTACCCTTGGATGTGGACAATTAATAACTTGCCTTTTGGATTTTATAGGTGGCACAGAGCCATATGGAGTAGCTTGTAGAGAACAACTTCGCTCTTCGGGACACGCTTATTGGGCAGTCATTGCTCGTTCACGTACATTCCCTGTTATGACATAATAAGATAAGATGCATGTATGGATACAATGAATGAAGTGCATTGTTGATATTTTCCCTGGTTTGCAGGATTTCTTGGCTCTTTCCTTATCAGATGCCGATGCAGCCCGGCAAAGATATGAGGAGGAGACTACAGAACTTCAATGCCGTGTGAGTGACCTTGAGGGTCAGCTGGAGGCTACCGCTCAGGAACAGAGGAGCAAGTAAAATCTGGATCGCGTACCCCGATAATACCAGTTGCCGGGGAGTGAAGATGTCCGCTGGCCGTCGTGCGTTTACTGTGGTTGAGGAGTCCAGCAGTGTCCCGATGATAAAAGGCAGGGAGGAAGATAAGGATGAGGTAGGTGATTGGCTGGTGAGCCCCGAGGATGCTTCATCCCGCCCGGCCGGCAGAGGCGGGCATGCCTACCTTTATATTTTTATTTTGCTTTTTTATTTCTGCTTGTACCCTCGATATATTGGGCTTTTGAACAATTTGGATTTGTCGTTGGCTAGATGTTTGGGATATTTGAGTGGTTTACGCCTTCGGGCTTTTTACTTTGAATAAAAATGGATTGCTATTTGAAAAGGCATTGGAAATGTAGTATAGGATTATTTACAGGTTTTGTACAGGTCTAAAATGATGATATTGCTTCTGATACTGCCCAGAAAATTAACTCCATGCCGTCAGCGGTATCATCCATATCGCCACATGCATCACCTCAAAACCGCCTATACCTATATCGCTAGCGGCATCAACTGATGTCACCCAAAACAATCCATGTTGCCGGCGATATTGCTAATATTGCCGTCGGTATCAATTTTCCAAAAACTCAGATTTGGCCATTTCTTCAAATTCTGCTTTGACGAGCCACACTTAATAGCTATGGTGCTTCTTGCGGAGCCTGGGGAATGCAGATTTGGAGAGAATTGGAGAAATTTGGGCTCCATCATGTCTCTAACATTGACATTGACTGTCCTTTCGAGTTTTCGACCTAACAGACTTATTCTAACTTTTGCATAGACCTAGATATTTTTAGTCTATCCAGATTTTTTTTGATGAGCTCGGAGCTTCTTCGATTAAGCTTACTTGCAATGTTTCCATCACTCGATCGCGAGACATTCATACAATCACAAACACAAAGGTTTTAGTATAAAAGACACTTTATTGAGTGAATCTAATTTGAGTACAAGATGTTGGCAATCATTTCCATTAACGGAACCCCTGGTGTTAACCGGCCTTCACAGGTTTTCAAGTTAACATCTCACTGTTTTTCTCTCGTGCCCTAATTTTTGTCTGAACTACCCTTTTTGGGCTTTCAGTTCAGCGGGCGATATTGACTTATCCCCTAAATTTTGTACGGCCAATTTGCAGGATAACGACTGTCGGATATCACCCTAATTTTTATCCGATCAGTAGAAGACCGAAAGACGGGTGATTATCATATATATATTTATGGTGTGCCGCTTTTCTAATTTATTTCTTTTGTTTCGACTCGATAATGCTTAAGCCTGTCCTGGTAGACTAGATTGATGAACTCACTCTTGTCTGTGCTCATGACTTTAATAGCCCTACTTATTTGGTACCATCTTCGGTCATATGACAGCCTTCTCAATCTTGATCTGAACTTTTTATTAACATCGGTATCGAAAGGTCTCAGACGCTTCAGTGCCGGGTCTATGACTCTTATTGAGGGCGTTGATTATATGATT
The DNA here is from genome assembly GCA_947683365.1 of Euphorbia pulcherrima. Lineage (NCBI taxonomy): Eukaryota > Viridiplantae > Streptophyta > Magnoliopsida > Malpighiales > Euphorbiaceae > Euphorbia > Euphorbia pulcherrima. Next base: position 32,618,522 of record CANTUS010000008.1, read on the forward strand.
TGCTGCTGTGTGCTTGGTTGTGCCTTTGCAGACTCTCCAAGGTCCTTATTATCCGTTTAGTTTTCGCCCGGATCACCCGATTCATTCTGACCTTCAAAGTTACATCGGGGAACCTTATTTTGATTTTAGTTGACCTTATTGCAAGGTGTTTAGTTTGCGGGAGTTTTGGCGCTTACACAGAACCTTCTTGATTAGTTTAATTACCATTCTGATTGCTATTTTGATTGATCCTTCAGTCTGCAGTTTGTACAAACCTTCCTGTTTAGGCCTAAATTTGGCCCTTGTACCATGGTAAAGGGTTTTAACCAAGTGATATTTGGTTTGGGTGCCTTTTACTTGGTGCCTTTGAAAGGTGAAGTAGTCGCTTGTTTTGCTTGGTTTATTAGGCAAGTTGATCGCGACCTCGGTTGTGCGCTCATCTTTATGGCTCGTGGGACGAAGTTCCTTGCCCTCATACTTAATGCTCTAGGAGGTGGTTGCCTCCTGATCTTTGTCCAGTTAATTTGTGTTGGGTGAAGATGTGTTTCTCTACGAATTTGGTCATTTCCTTGGCGGTGACATTGGTTTGAGATTCGGCTATAATGTTTATTTTAATGGAGGTTGAGCTTCATCAATTGTCGATGGGTGTATGCCTCGATTTTCTATTTTAGGGGACCAGTTGATACTTCTTTGGTAGCTTGAAGGCGTACCGTTGCAGGGTTGCTGAGTTAATTCTGAAAGAGACCCATGGCGTTTCAACAATCTGATTATTGATCTGGGGACCAAGCAAAAGCATTATCGTGGTCTTTAAGCACTTTATTATCTCACATATGTTTGACAGGGGTTAAATTATTGGGTTTGATTACCACATAAGAGCCTACATCTGTACTCAACTTAATTTCATTCAATAAAAATATCTTGAATATTGGACGCATCGTGTGTATGTTCATATGAATGAGTGGATCAAATGATAGAGACATGACATAAGTAAGAAAAAATGGAAGTTGCTTATGGGGCTCAAAGTTTGGTTCCTAAAAAGTCTAAACTCTAAGGATTGCAAATCAAGATTCTTCATCCTTGCTGTCGGAGCGAGATTTTCCCCTACCATTGGAGTAGATGGCCTTGATGAGATCTTGCGGCGCATTCCCTTATTTAGGAAAGCCTGGATTAATCGTCCGTGTCTGGTCGCCAAACTCTGGTAGGGTCGATAATCTTCTCATCCTTCACCAGACGTTGGATGGTGCGAACCAAAGCTTTGCATTGATTAGTGTGGTGACCTGACAACATATGATATTCATAAAAGCCTTTCCCTTCCTCTCTTGTGGGAGGGTTATGTATGCGAAGGGGTTTAAGAATGCCAGCTTCCCTTAATTCGGTAAAGATTACATTAAGTGGCAGTTTTCATAGATTTGTGCTACACTTAAGACCATTGTTTGGCTGAATAGTAGTAGCTGGTGCCAGTTTCTGAGAGGTCTCTTGGTCAACCATGATTTGAGGTGAGGGTATGAGTGAGTCAATGTTTTAAAAGACCTGGTTCCCTTCTAGTTGGACCCTTCCCTCTTTCTGATTGCAGCCTACCGTCATCGATTGAAGTGAGAGGGCTTCAACTTTATGTTGTATGACCTGGTCATACTGAGGAGGCGTCGGGGTAGTGGGGATCTTAAACTTTGATGGGGTGACTAACATCAAAGGCAAGGTGTTGAAGAATGATGGAAGAATTAGACTTTAGGCTCCTTCCCTTTGTTCGGGGTAAGCGGTTGTCGGTGATTGCCAGAGTGTATTACTATCGGGTGTCATGCCCGGAGATCGCATGACCTGGTCGAAGTCCTGACTTCCTAGGGCTTTCTTGATAGATACACGTACTAGTTCCTAAATGATGTTTTAGAACTGATCCAACTTTAGAAACTGGATGATAGCGGTGGGGATCTCTGACCCAAGAGACGAAGGGTGAACTGTTGCTCCTGAGGTGGGGGGAAGATTACCGTGTTCTCTGGGTGAGGCAGAGTTATCATTGCGAGGAAGAGACATGGTTGATTGTGAAGGTCTTGGTTCAGGAGGAAGACTGTTTAGGATCATGAACCATGGGTTAGACCATGGATGGGTTGTAAATGGTATGGATGGTATGTATGTTTTTTTTCTTTTTTTTAGAAGCAATGCATGATATGTATGGCTGCATATAGGTGTGGTTAGAGATGAAATGATGGCTTATCCCTCCAACATACATGGGACATTTGTACCTCACATCATACATAGTGATATGCAGTGACGCAACGGAGGCATAAGAGAAGTCCTACGTGTGTTGCTAAACTTCTTCCACAGGCGAAAGTGGTAAGGTTAAGTTGATTCATTTTTGGCTTTTGAAGCCAATGCATGGGGATGCATGATCATAGAGTATATAGTACGCAAATCGTCCCTCTTCCAAGCTTATGACTCCTGCGTAACGCCTCTTTGGAAGGATGGAGTTTGGCTTCTTCACCGGTAATGGCGGAAGAAGCGCATCCAATTATTTTATTTGTTCTGGTGATCCTAAAGGAATGATGTGCTAGGGCTTTTTCTAGCGCGACTTTGGTATAGGGTTATTGATGTAGAAGGTTCTCGTTTACCTTGATTCCAAGTTATTCAACCACTTCCGAATAGATGTGATTGTAGGAGTTTACGTGTTGGTTAAAATGAGTGATCCACCCACTAGGCATCCTCAATTCCTACAGGGCATGGGTGATACTTTCGTGAGCTTCTCAGAAAAAATGGGGCACCTAAAAATTTCCGAACTATCTACACGAGCGAGGATAAAACGTTATAAGAAAGAATGAAGTTTTAATTTGGCCAATGATTTCAATACATCATCAAAATCCTTTAAACTTTATGAAAAGGAAGTCCAAGTTTAAAGAGATGGTCCCCAGTAGATTTGCCACTATGAGCGGACGATGTTTTATGCTGTAGCTGTGGAGCTGGGTCGGTGGGCCAGCCTCTTTAAGAGACAGGGAGATAGATGTGATTGGAAAATGGTTTTGCATGTTTAAATGTTCAAAAGATACGAGATCGAAATCCCGTACTTAAAATAGAGTCGCCACCCGGTTCAGCTCAACAGGGAAATTTTTGGTACGATTTTCCCACCGGGTGGTTAGACAATACCTTAAGTAGAGATTCCGAGTTCGGATGATGTTATCTATTTTTCATTAGGCCAAGTTAAGATACTTCATTCTTTCTTAATTGGTTTAATCCATCCTATTTATTTATATTTTCAGTTATTTTCTTATTTTCGCGTTTATCAAGCAATTGAAGCGATGAATAAAATATTTACAGCCGTTCAAAAATAAGTGCGGAAAATAAAATTATTACAAGGCTTCCAAGTCATGTACATTTTCTAGGCAATAAGTAAAATACCCAAATGTCTGATATACATCTACCTGCGGAAGATGGTTGGCACGGATATGACATATTTTATTTATAATATTATAAAGCTCGATTGGATGGCTAAAATGAGATTTGAACGGCGTTTATGGGGAATTTTCGTTTTTAACCAAATTTTAGATTCAGTCGTTGCTTTAACTGGATTATAAGTGAAAATGCCACACGTTATGGGGTGGGGTCTATTTTTAGGAGGTTTTGAACCTCCATCATTGCACTATATGTCCTAGCTTCGAAAAATAAGCTAGTCTGGAAATAAACGAAAATAAAACTGCTGTATAGAAAGTTATATTGCCGACGATGCTACTGATGTCGCCAGCGACATCACTGATAATGCTGGTGACGTGGCTGATGCCGCCGGTGACATCATTAGCTTATGTCACCGGCGGCATCATTGACGTCGCTGGTAGCATGAATGATGCCCCCGGTGACATAATTGATGTAGCTGGTGACATCATTGATATTGCTGGTGACATCATTATATAGGCAGGCTACATGTCTTTCTGGGTACCATAATCCTACAAGAAAGTAAGGTCTCTGGGGAATGTGATGCCACCAGCGGTACCAGTGATGTCTCTGGCGACATGAGTGATACCGCCGGCGATATCACATGTCTACGGCGATCTCAGTTTCTTGCAGCAGCAGCGGGCACAGTAAAAAATGACTGAAAACCCAAAAAAAGAAAACAAATCAACAAGAATCAGCACAAATCAATAATATTAATGCCAAAGAGCTATAAGACTCAGAATTTTCACCTCGGGGTCGTGAATCCAACTCTTCGTGAACTGAAAAGAAACAACTCCGGGGAGCTTGTAACAATGATTTTGTAGTAATTTTAAGAGTTTCGGGCCTCTAAAACGAGAATATCTATTGACTTTAAGCTCACAATTAGAGAGTTCAAAGAAGAAAAACCAGGAAAAATGGATTGCCTTTTCTAATTCTTATCTCACTAAAATCTATTTTCTCTTAATTTCAGCGTTATTTCTTCTAATTGCAGCCTCTTAATTTCCCAATTTCAGCTCCCCTAATTTCTACTTCCTTTTTATTCAGCATAAGGTGTGTTTATATAGGCAAATTAGGGTGTTTTTTGAGACCTTTTTGACTAATTTTGCCGAAAGTGGCCAAAAGACTGTCTGCGTAGGGAACCATTTTAGTCCATACCACCACCGACATGGCGATGCTGCCGGCGGTATGGATGATGCTACCGGCGGCATGGCTGATGCTGCTAGTGGCATCAGCCTCTGGCATGCCAACACCCAGCGGGCCTAGGAGCCTAAAAAGTCGTGAAAAGCCATCAAAAGTGGGAAAAAGTCGGTCAAAAGGCATCTTTTTGAATTTTAATTATATTTTAATGGGTATTTTTAATTTGGGTATAAATCGTTGGTTCAAGCTCCTATCGGACGCTTTATCGGCCACGCCGAACTGGATTCTACCAAGTATAAAATTCACAAGGAATATTATTTTGGTAATAAAAATTCTAAAGAGAACTTTTATTTTGAGGCATTAAAATCGGGTACACGTCATCATCGTCTCGCCCGAGGAACTGCAAAATCCCGTGCTCACAAAGACTTATCCGGATAATCTAAAAAAATGAAGCTATATCATCTGGAAAATTAAGACAATTACCGAGTCCTAAACAAGGCACTCAAGTCAAGACAAGTACATAAGCATAAAAGAAAGATCCAGTTAAAGTTTGGAAAGGAAACAAACTATTAACTGTCAAGACTAGCATCCAGAAGAACTGATTGAAGCTATACCAGAAGAAGGCAGATCCGAAGATATAGAGTCTGAAGATATCCGGAAGACTCCTATATCAGACAAAAAGAAAAGTTTCAAATATAACTCTCCCTCCACCTTTTTGGTCTATGAAGTCAAAGATCTTTTCCCCAAGATAAAGACAAAATGACAGCCTACATATTTTAAAGAAAGGACAAAAGGACTGACACCGGACAGAGAAAGCTAACGACCTTTTTCTCCTAGACCAATAAGGGGGCATGTGGAGCTCACATAAAAAAGCAACTAGTATAAAAGTTGGTGCATCACAAAATGCCAAGAAAATGATCACTGACAACTGTTCAGCCTCAATCCCAAGACTTCAAACGGGTCAAATTACAGTCTAACGGATTGATCAACGACTCTGGAAGTGCCACCTATAACCTGATTAAGGGTGAAGATTTATTTCAAGTTCAACAATCCACAACGGTTACATTTATGATCGAAGCCTATAAAAGGAACTCTTCACCAATTGAGAAGGTGACTGGTTGATTTGAAAAACAAGCAACAAAGCAATACACATTCAATCAGTTAATATAATCACTCCAAGAACAAAAGCACATCCAAAATTTATTTGTAAGGATTCCCAAGTGAAACTATAAACTTGAGGAACTCCAAAAAACCAACCCTTTGTTAAAAACCAAAGAGTAAGAATCTCCAACTTGGTTGAGTTGAGAGATTAGGATATAGCATAAAGTAGGTGCTTTGAGTGGGATCTCCCTGTAGGACTCAGCTTAGATTCGAGATAGAAGGCTAAGTGGTATATCCTACTAAAAACAAGAGGACTCGGCTAGGACTTGGTGCTTCTAGTGGTATATCCTACTTCTGGAAGGGGTTACCATCCGGAGACAAACCTGTAAGGCTTGATTCCTGCCAGTTGGAAAGGAATCCACTAGTGGATAAGCTCGGAGGAAGGAAACTCTAAGGACTGGACTTAGGTGGGGTCGAACCAGTATAAAATACTAGTGTTTGATTTTCTTTCTCTTTTACTTTATTGTATATTATTCTCATATTTGCATCATCCGGATCCATCATCTGGATCATAATCAAACAAGCCACACTAAGACTTTTCTAAGTCTATAAATTTCGAGAAAAAAGGGCCATTCACCTCCCTCTACCCTTATAAATACTCTCACAAGGACCAACAAGTGGTATTAGAGCAAGTGCTCAACCTAGAGATCTAACAATCTCGAGCTAAAGGTCCATATATTTTGATTCGCATATCAAAATGATTTTCCAAAACTCACAACTCCTTCCCGAGGGTATATCTGTTACTCATCCTCCACTCTTCACTGGTGAACACTATACGTTCTAGAAACACCAGATGAAGAACTTTATTCAGTCACAAAGCATGCAAGCATGGTTAGTTATTAAAGATGGTCCATATGAGCCTACTTATAAAGTAGAGGGTATGACTACCCCAAAGCCATCAAATATGTGGGATGAGAATGACTTTAAAAAATTGCATGAAATCGCAAATGCTATTAGCATGCTTTATTGTGCTTATAGTGCAGCTGAATTCAATAGGATATCTGGATGCGAGACTACAAAAGAGATTTGGGAGAAGTTGGAAGTAACCTATGAAGGAACCACCAAAGTAAGAGAAGCTAAGCTTGATCTACTCCAACAAAAGTTTGAATCCTTCAAAATGGAGCCTAAAGAATCAATCAGCAGCATGAACAATAGATACACAAACCTAGTGAATGAGATGAAGAGGATGGGAAAGGAATTCCAGAAGTAGAAATGGTCAAGACAATGCTCCGAAGTCTCACCAAGGAATGGGACAATAAAAAGACTGCCATTAAGGAAGCTCATTACTTAAATTTTTATAGTTATGATGAACTCATTGATAATCTTCTAACCCAAGAATTGTCCTTGGAGAGGTATAGCCAACAAGAAAATAAGTTTGAGGAGAAAAAGAAGGCCATTACTCTTAAGGCAGAATCCACCGGATCTGCTTCATCCGGAGAGGAAGAGCAAATCAATGAATTAATGAGCACCAAAAGATCAACTTGCTCTACTAACCAGAAGGCTAAATCGATTCATACAAAAGAAAGATAGAAGGAAATCAAAAAGGTATGAATCCCGAAAACCAAGAGAAGGCACTTCTAGAAGAGACAAGCCCAGAAGGAATTCGAAAGAAAAGAAGGATCTAGAGAAAGAAGCTGCTTGCTTCGAATGTGGTGAAAAAGGCTACTTCAAAACAAAGTGCCCCAAGCTCAAAAGAACTAAGAAGTTTAAAAAGAAGGCAATGATTGCTACTTGGAGCAACAGTGAAGAAAGTATCAGCTCATCTTCAACAGAAGAAGAGGAGACTACGAACTATACCTTCATGGCTCTGACTAACCCTAAAGCAGAGCAATCCGGAAGGAATGCCTCCAATCAAGAAACAGTGCAAATTGAAGAATCAGAATCAGATACAGCAAACACTGACATAAATTCTTGTTCTAATTCTGCATCTAATCTTGATCTTGCTAGAGCTCTATCTATTGTAATCAAGGGTGTAAAGAAGAATGCAAAAGCAATCAAATCTGTTAAAAGAGTAGTGATGGAGTTAGCTGAAGATGCTGAAGCAATGGCACAAGACATCAACCTGGTGAGAGCAACCAAGCATATTGATTTTATGGAGGAAAATTTCCTAAGGAATCAAGTCCAGATCCTAAATGCAAATGTAATGGGACTGGATAGAGAAATTAATCTGTTAAAGGAAGCATCCAGGAAGAGACCAGAAACAAAGGATCCAAGAAGAGATAATCCTCCTCCTCCTCATAACAGATTTCAAAGGACCCCCAACCAAAAGATAAAGGGAGCTAGCAGGCAACCACAACCTTAAAGATATACCGCTGCTCAAAAGGGAAAGGCTAAGGTAGTATACCATCAACAACCTATCAAACAAAGAAGAAACCATAGAGCAGAAGTTACACCCCCAACTAGCTTTCAGATTAACACCAGACCATCCACCAGTATGCAAAGAGCTAGGTATAAAGGCAACTATGGTAAAAAGGATCTGGAGAAGATTAGCGAGAAGTAAAAGCAAAACATACCTATTTCAGGGTGCAAGTTTTGTGGGAAAAATATTCATATTACTAAATCATGTAGATTAAAAAATGGTTATTATGATGTTTATCCTTGGCCTGAGATGGTTATTAAATCGAGAGGACCTAAATCTGATTGGGTACCCAAACCCACTTGATCTATTTTGCAGGTATGCCTTAGATCCACAGTAGATCAAAATATGTGGTCTATTGATAGTGGATGCTCAAGGCATATGACAGGTGATGAAAAGGCATTCATCACACTAACCTGAAAGAAGGGAGGCAAAGTAAGCTATTAGATCTGAATTAAAGATTGAAGATGTCTTACTAGTTGATGGACTGAAGTTTAACCTATTAAGTGTAGCCCCACTCTGTGACAGAGGAAGAAAGGTCACTTTTGATTCCGGAGGATGCTCAATATATGATAGTAAGTCCAACCAACTAATTCTTTATGCACCTAGAGTAAATAATGTATATTCAGTAAACATTAAAAATGAAAAAATAACATGTGCTTGGTGTCTAAAGAAGAAGAATCATGGCCATAGCACCAAAGGTTAGGACATGTTAGCATGAACCTCCTATCCAAGTTGGCCAAAAAGGAATTAGTAGTGGGTTTGCCTAAGGTTACTTTTGATAAGGATCATCTATGCACTGCATGTCAATTAGGTAAACAACATAGGAAAAGTTTCCCTTCTATATCCTACATCCCTTCCAAAAGAGTACTTGAACTCTTTCACATTGATCTCTTTAGCCCAATTAAACCATTGAGTTTAGGTAGAAGAGAATACACAATGGTCATTGTTGATGATTATTCTCGATATACCTGGGTTCTCTCGCTAGCAAGCAAAGATGAAGAATTTGACCAATTTTCAAAAAATTCATCCGGATAGAAGTAGAACAGGTGATAAGCATTGCACGCATTCGGAGTGATAATGGTGGGGAGTTAAAAAATAAGCATTTTGCTGAATTTTATGACTCTAAGGGCATTGAACATAACTTCAGTGCCCCTCACACTCCTCAATAGAATGGAGTTAGTGAGAGAAAGAATAGGACCATAGTAGAGATGGCTAGAACAAGGCTTAATGAAAATTGTTTGCCAAAGTACTTTTAGGGTGAGGCCGTAAACACAGTATGTTACATCTTAAGTAGAGCTCTCATTAGAAAGACCATAGAAAAGACCCCATATGAAATTTGAAGGGAAGAAAACCTAAAATTGGGTATCAAAGCATTTGGATGTAAGTGCTACATCCTAAATGATAGAGAACAACTAGGAAAATTTGATCCTAAATCTGATGAAGCAATTTTCCTTGGCTACCCAACACATAGTAAGACTTACAGAGTCTTCAACAAAAGAACATAAATAGTGGTAGAGTCTATACATGTAGATTTCGATGAGACTAACCCTGTAGGTAAGAAAGACTCCATTTCAGAAGTTCCAAATCCAGAAGATGAAATCTCTAAAAAAAAGAAGGAAGGAGGAAATCCTGATACATTCCAGATCAAGAAGTACAAAGAGGAAGATGAAGGAATTTCCTTCAATCTAGAAGACCAACAAGTGAATCTCAATCAACAAGAGATTGACTTCAATGAAAGCCACGAAGAAGTTAAAGTAGCAGATGTAGATCCAGTCCAAATCCAACATGAAGAGCTACAGAGGGAGATCCAGACTCACAGAGATCATCCAATAGAAGCCATTTTAGACAATGTCCAAAACCCAGTTCGAACTAGAGGACAACTTAACAGAATGATGCATCATGCAGGTTTTGTCTCTCTCATTAAGCCAAAGAAATTCCAAGATGCTGAAGGAGATGATAGCTGGATGATGGCTATGCAAGAGGAACTGAATCAATTCACCAGAAATAATGTTTGGGATCTTGTTCCACCTCCCAAAGGAAAATCTATCATTGGCACCAAATGGGTATTCAGGAACAAGCTAGATGAATTTGGAGTAGTGGTGAGAAACAAGGCAAGACTGGTGGCACAAGGATACAATAAACAAGAGGGGATAGATCTCGAGGAACCCTTTGCCCCTGTAGCCAGATTGGAAGCAATCCAGATTCTATGTGTCTTTACATCATTTATGGAATTCACACTATTCCAAATGGATGTCAAAAGTGCATTTCTCAATGGAGTAATCCAGGAAGAAGTATATGTTAAGTAGCCACCTGGATTTGAAGACCCCAAGTATCCAGATCATGTCTACAAGTTAAAGAAAGCCCTCTATGGATTGAAACAAGTTCCAAGGGCTTGGTATGAAAGACTCACTACATTTCTCATATCCAAGGGATATATCAGAGGGAAAGTTGACACAACCCTCTTCAACAAGAAGAAGAAAAGTGATATAATCCTAGCCTAAATTTATGTAGATGATATCATATTTGGAGCCACTGATGAGAAGATGTGTGAAGAATTCAGCTCTCAAATGCAAAAGAAATTTGAGATGTCCATGATGGGAGAACTCAATTTCTTCCTTGGTTTATAAATCAAACAAATTCCGGATGGGATTTTAATAAACCAGTCAAAGTATACCAAGGAGATTTTGAAGAAGTTTGACATGGGCAAAAGCAAGACAATGTCCACTCTAATGGGATTGGAAACAGTCCTTTCCAAGGATTGTGAAGGAGAAGATGTAGATTAGAAGCTATACAGAGGAATGATTGGCTCACTTTTATACTTGACAGCTAATAGACCTGACATACATTATGCAGTTTACTACTATGCAAGGTATCAAGCCAATCTTAAGGATTCTCATCTCAAAGCAATAAAAAGAATCCTTAGATATCTCCTAGGGACTACTGAAGTTGGATTATGGTATCCTAATAATGGAGATTTCACTCTCAAAGAGTTCACTGATACGAACTATAGAAAGGACACTCTTGAGAGAAAGAGTACATCCGGAGGATGCCACTTCCTTGGAGATTGCTTATTATCATGGTATAGCAAAAAGCAAACTTCAGTTGCATTATCTACTACAGAAGCAGAAAATATGGCAGCTGGAAGTTGAGTAGCTCAACTCCTATAGATCAAGCAATAGCTAGAAGATTATGGAGTTCAATCCGGAAGTGTTGATGTAATGTATGACAACAAGAGTGCTATTGATGTCTCAAAGAATTCGGTACTTCATGGCCTGATGAAACATGTCAACATAAGACATCACTTTATTAGAGATCATGTGATAAAAAAGGATGTTGCATTGGTATACATTCCAACTAATGAGCAAAGAGCAGATATCTTTACTAAGCCTTTAAGTAAAGATCAATTTAGGAAGCTAAGGGAGGCCATTGGTATGTCAAATCCAATTTGATGAAAATCCGGAAGAGAATCCACGGTCAATTAAGACTCCTGTCAAACTAGATCATCCAAAATAGAGGTAATTGCCAATACAAGCCTAATTCAGAGGAAAGATTGCCACATCAGCCTACAAGAATGACATATGGCAGTAAAAGCTCATAAAGGTAATGGTTACTTTTTGAATTTCAAAGGTCCATTGGCTGTTACACGAGCGGTAAATACAATAGTTATTTCAAAAATAAACTGTTCCCATTCTTCGATTAAACTAACTTTACCTCTCTCCTAAAAATCCGACTGCCATGTCACCAATCCAGTCAAAACCGCCGGAATCCAGATTACCAAAATATTCTCACTTCAAAAATTTTATATAAACCCCTCAAAATCTCCTCTCTTCTTCACGCGAGCAACATACTCTTACTGTTACTCTGCAAATTTGACAACTTAGAACCCTAATTTCTTTAAATCCTTCCAAGTGGCAGTAATCAACACCTCACAAACACCTAGAATACTTCCTAGAAAGAATATCTTTCAAGAGTCTAATCTGAAAGATTCTGATTTCACTCCCTTAAACCTAAAAACTACTGAATCAGTGATCCCCACTTATTATCTGGGTGATGAATACCTCTTCAAAACTACCCCTACTCAACCCTAATTGAGGATCAAAATCTAGGTGATTTCTTAAAACTAAATTGCCCTACCTACCCTAATCTCGTCCGAGAATCTTTATGCGCATAACCACCATGATTCCCTGGGAACAAAAGTCCAAGGGAAGGACATCACCATTACCCCAGAAATTTTCAAAAAGCACTTCAACATGAAGAACTCTAGAGTCTTAATGAGGAAAGATGGAGATATGGGTGTTGACTATACCCCAAAACTCTAGCTTTATGAGAACTACTTTGGGGATAAGTTCTCTACCTATTTCCCAAATACCCCAAGGTACTTGCAATATGCTATGGTGAAGCTGATACTAAATAGTAAGGGATCCCTGACTACAGTGTCTTCCTTTCAACACTGTATCCTGTAGCACTGGGTTGGGTGCATAGAATTCAATTAGCCGGTACTCATCATCAGCTATCTCAAAAGCCACGCACTCTTATAGTGCTCTCATCACCCGGATCCTCCAAGCTAATGGAGTTGATCTCATCGGATTTGATGGTCTGTTTGGAAAAGCCATCCTAAAAAAGAACTTCAAGAATCTCTGGTATGATGAGAAATAGGATGAGGAAAAGGCTAAGCAAAAGAGGGATGAGAAGAAAATAAAGGCCCGTAAAGCTGTTGATCCAGAAGCACTAGCCCCTACTCCTGAGAAACCCAAAGTCAGGGGTAAGCTCATCAAGGCCACTGTTAAGAAGAGTCAGAATGTGATTGATACAGATATGTCTACTGTTACTACTAAAGCAGTTGAGGCCGGAAGGAGGAAAGCCTAGAGAAAATTGGCTAAAATAGAAGCAACTGAGGATTATGAGGAGACAGAGGATGAAGCTCCTACTCAAAAGAAACTTAAAAGAAGGGGTCTAACATTTGAAGAAGCCACGGATGCACAAGAAAAGAAGGCAAGTGAAGGAAAAAGGCCGGCTGGCATAGTATTAAATGAGGAAGCACGACAGTATAAAGACAAGGCCGCTTTGGAGAAAGCAAAACTAATCAAAGGGAAAAATGTTACAGGGGCAACAGAGATAGTAGGGGAAGATGATGAACAATATGTAATAATACAAGCTGCCATTAGGAAGAACACCAAAATAAACCCAGAAAGAATAGAAGGTCCAGGTGCTTTATCCAGAGTAAATCCAGCTCTGGTACCTCTAATTTTAGTGACTCTTGATGAGATAGACACATTGTCCAAAATCCTTGAAGTTGATTCATTTATTTTTGACTCCCAAAAAGAAGATCAACCAAAGAATCTACTTAGATCTGGCACTCCGAAAATAAATCTTGAAAGTCCTGAAAAGGCACTAGAGAAGGGTGTTGAGGAAAATACCAACACGCCTGGGGGAGAAAAGATAAGTCCTGAAAAGGCATCTATAATAACCATTGAGGACACTTCCAACGTGATTGAAGAGCGAACTGTAAGTCCTATAAAGGCACTTATAGGGGTGGTTGAGGACAGTTCTAACCATCCGGATGCTAGGCTGGAAGAAGAAAAGCAGGAAGTTAAAGATGATCAGAATTAGACGCTACAAACCAATGAGGTAACCCCTGCTCTATTTCATCTTGATTTTGATCTTCATGCTATTCAGGATGAAAATGGGCACAACTTAGCTATAGACTCCTACAATATTGCTAAGGACATATTGCCAAACCCGGATGATATAACTCCGGAGGAGGGAGCGAGTCTGAGTTCCAAAGGGCACATTTCTAAAGTGAACCCTACGGGCGAGGCTCATCCGGAGAAACGAATGGAGGAGGGTAAGGATGAAGAAGAAAGTGATGATCAGGAGGAAGAATAAGAGAGCTCTAGCTCAAAAGAAATTGAAAAGGAAGAGCAAAATAAGTCCTCCAGAATGAGTTCAAGCTCTGGAGATGAATCCACTTCATCCAGAGAAAAGCGACCCCTCATCGCCAATCCAATCAAGATTCCCACTGCCAACACCAAAAGTGCCAAAGTTACGGCTGCACTCAAGCTACTTCAAGAAGCATCATAGGAAGAACAAGAGGAAGGGTATGTCAAGTAGAGCCTTCGAAGCATCTGCACACACTTAAAATCCATTGAAGCAGTGCTTTATAAAGAGTTCCAGCCCTTGACTATTTAGAAGGAGTTTGGCAAAATTAAGGAGAGTTTGAAAAGCCTTCCTCGGATTGAGAAGCAAGTTATGGAATTTCCTACTCCTGGTGCTATAGCTGAAGCCTCTCTATCTCAAATCTAGCCAATTTTGAATGAGCTCAAAGAAAGCGCCACTACAGCAAACTGAATTGATAGTCAAGCTAATACCTTAGCCTCTGATAACTATACAACTATTCTTAAAACCTACTATTTTCTACTTGGGAACTGATCAACAAGTAACCTTGGACATGTTTGCTCACTTCATTGATAAAACCGTCCCTAAACTCAAAGAGAAGATACTGGATGATATGGGTGATAAGATACAGTCCAGAAACTCTGGTATCGAACAATTGATAAAAGACTGGAAGAAGTCCGTTTCCAAGGAAATAAAGGACCAGACGGAGTCACTCCACAATATCCGGAAGGGGATCTCAGAGGAAATAACTTTACTCCAAACTGGAATAATAATCTATCTATCTTCAAACCCTCTTCCCCTCCAGCTATTCTAGAAAGCCAGCTCATTCAGGTACTGCACAATCTTATTCAAGCTATAGGGGACTCTGGATTCATGAGCCAAAAAGGTACGACTACTCTTATCAAGGCCATGTTCCCTTATTTTGATTGCAAAGACCATGACCATATTCTGTGAATTCTTCCCCAAGTCTTACAATCCTATGATCAACTCTGGAGATCTCTTCGCCCTTATTATTAGACTCCACCTATAGTTGATCACATCATTAAGCGAGCAAAAGGCAACAAGGATTACTCTATCTACTCCTCTGCTTGGCAGCAGTCTTGGGACAAGTGAACCTACATAGTTATTGATCCCCTTGATGGAAGCAAAAAGGAGGAGGAAGATTCGAGTCATCAAATGGAAGAAAGTGGGAATGGCAAAGGCAAAATGATACAAGTCAGGAAGAGCGAACCTTCCGGAGAGGTAGTTAAGCTAGCTAGATGATATTGTAATACTTATGTAATAGCTAGATTCTCTTTATATGTATTTCTGTAATTTGTAATTCTGAACTTCATGATGTTAACCATTGTTAATAACAGAAGTATATATGAAGTGAAGTACTTAACTATCAAAATAAATGCTTCTAAAGTACAACATGTAATTGTACTAAAACAAACTTAGAAGCTAGAATTATAAAATTATGGGGGAGATAGGATGCTGGAATTATGGGGGAGCATTATAAATGACTAAGTATCAAGAATCATACTTAGATCATAAAACCCTCTCTTCTTTATGCTTAGTTGACTCAGGTTTTTGTTTCTATCAAATAGGGGAGATTGTTGGAAATAATGATCCAGAACACTAATATCCGGATCAGGTTTGAAGTAAACAAAACCTAAGTATAAGACTTATTCGAAAAATCCAAAAAACGGAAGCTATATCATCCGAAAAATTAAGATAATTACCAAGTCCTAAACAAGGCACTCAAGTCAAGACAAGTACCTAAGCATAAAAGAAAGATCCAGTTAAATTTTGGAAAGGAAACAAACTATTAACTATCAAGACTAGCATCCAGAAGAACTGATTGAAGCTACACCGAAAGAAGGCAGATCCAGAGATATAGAGTCTGAAGATATCCGGAAGACTCCTATATCAGACAAAAAGAAAAGTTTCAAATATAACTTTCCCTCCACCTTTTTGGTCTATGAAGTCAAAGATCCTTTCCCCAAGATAAAGATAAAATGACAGCTTGCATATTTCAGGGAAAGGATAAAAGGGCTTACACCGGATAGAGAAAGCTAACTACCTTTTTCTCCTAGACTAATAAGGAGGCGCGAGAAGCTCGAATCAAAAAGCAATTGGTATAAAAGTTGGTGCATCACAAAATGCCAATGAAAATGATCACTGACAACTTTTCAGCCTCAATCCCAAGACTTCAAAGGGGTTGAATTACAGTCTAACAGATTGATCAACGGCTTCGGAAGCACCACCCATAACCTGATCAAGGGTGAAGATTTATTTCAAGTTCAACAACCCATAACGGTTACATTTATGATTGAAGCCTATAGAAGGAGCTCTTCACCAATTGAGAAGGTGACTGGTTGATTTGAAAAACAAGCAACAAAGCAATACACATTTAATCAGTTAATATAATCACTCCAAGAACAAAGCACATCCAAAATCTATTTGTAAGGATTCCCAAGTGAAACTATAAACTTGAGGAACTCCAAAAAACCAACCCTCTGTTAAAACTAAAGAGTAAGAATCTCCAACTTGGGTGAGTTGAGAGATTGGGATATAGCTTGAAGTAGGTGCTTTGAGTGGGATCTCCCTGTAGGACTCAACTTAGATTTGAGGTAGAAGGCTAAGTGGTATATCCTACTAAAGATAAGAGGACTCAGCTAGGAGTTGGTGCTTCTAGTGGTATATCCTACTTCCGGAAGGGGTTACCATCCAGAGATAAACTTGTAAGGCTTGATTCCTGCCAGTTGGAAAGGAATCCACTAGTGGATAAGCTCGGAGGAAGGAAACTCCAGGGACTAGACATAAGCGGGGCCGAACCAGTATAAAATACATGTGTTTGATTTTCTTTCTCTTTTACTTTATTGCATATTATTGTCATATTTGCATCATCTGGATCCATCCTCTGGATTATAATCAAACATGCTACACTAAAACTTTTCTAAGTCTGTAAATTCTGCGAAAAAGGGCCATTCACCCCGCCTGCCCTTATAAATACTCTCACAGGGACCAACGTACAATTCTAGATGAAATAGACAATTTAGTGTGACTCTTTTTTAATAGACATTGTCTATTTCTAAAATCATTGATATATCATCAACGTGAGCTTCTATTTTACATGCCACATAGTCATGGAATCCACTAGCTTCTAAAGATGCTCTAACACCGCTAACATCATTTGCATTGATTTCTACGAGCAAACATGATCGTTCTTTCATATTTTATCTTTATTGTATACCAATACCATCAAAATATATTAGTACCATCAAGGATGTATTCTAAAAAACTTCTTTGAATCTAGTTTTAACTATTTAAAACCTATTGAAACTGAACTGAAATAATCTAAAATTAAGTTGGAAAGACCAATGTCCGACTACTAATATTATAATTTTTATTATATTTACTACGTATATATCACTAGCTTAAATAATATTTTAATTTATGGCGATATTTCTATTAAAGTAAAGAGTCTCTTTTCCTATCATTGGCACATCCTGACCCTGCTTCACTCACTTTTGCATTTTCCTTCTTTCTATTCTTCACCTTCCTTTACTTTTCTTTATAATTTCTTCTCTAATGCCTCAAAACTTCAGATGATAGCTCACTCACCATCACTTATGGCTAAAGTCATATCATCAGTCCGACTTTTGATTAGATCAACAATTCCTTCCTTCTTTAATGGTGCAACCTGACAGCACAGCATAACCTTACAGGAAGTTGCAAGGTCAAAAAGCTGCAGAAGAACGAAAGAGTTTTCAAAACAATAGTTAAGATGGTAGATGTATATAGTAAATAACTTTTAGAAAATTTAGGCGAAGTCCAATAAAATATGACTAGCAGGTCAGCCATTGGACAAAGATGCTCACTTCTGATTCTAGCTTGTTAGGGAATTAGGACCTATAGTGGAACAACATACTTATTTTGGGTGAATATGGCAACAACAAAATAGGAGAAATAATTGGCGAAAGGAGAAAACAACTAATCCACTAATAATACGAAAAGTCGTAAAAAAGAAATGGAGAAATAAAACACTCAAATCCTTAACCCAAATACACCCAAACCTCATAAAATATATATACAATACGTATATATATTGTAAACTCTCAAATGAGATTTCCTGGATGATCTGCAAAATGAACTTGGAAGGGTATATATAGGCCTATAAAGTGATGGGAATGAAAATGAAAATGAAATGTGAAATGAAAGAAAAGAAGAAAATATTGGTGGCTAAATACATGTTGTATTTGCCAACCAAGACCAACATCATTTATGAGCATAATAAATGATGTCTCCCAAAAATCCAAAATTTGTAATGTGAATGAAAAAACTTGCCGAAATTCAAATCATATTTACAAATCTCCACCTTGATTTGAATTTCGCTAAACTCAATTGTCTCAAATACCAATCAAGTTTAAGCAATCCTTAAACTTACTGGTTAGAAGAGGCTTCATCATTATATCGGCTGGATTGTTTGTTGTACCAATTTTAGTAATACCGATATTTTCCTCGGAAATAATGTCTCGAATAAAATGGTACTTCACGTCAATATGCTTCTTTCTTTCATGAAACATCTGATCTTTAGTTAGACAAATCACACTTTGACTATCACAATGGACCATAATCTTTTGCAAATTCAAACCAAGTTCACCGACCAAACCTCTTAGCCAAATAGCTTCTTTAACAGCTTCAACTATTGCCATGTATTCTTCTTCGGTAGTGGATAATGCAACCGTAGGCTATAAATTAGCTTTCCAACTGATAGCGCTACTACCAAGAGTAAACACATAACCCGTGATTGATCTTCGCTTGTCAAGATCACCTACATAATCTGAATCGACATAGCCAACCACCATGTTCTTACTTTTTCCAAATTCCAAACAAGAGTTAGTAGTAACCCTTAAATATCTCAAAATCCATTTCACAGCATGCCAATGTTCTTTGTCTGGATTGGACATGTATCTACTAACAACACTAACTGCATGCGAAATATCAGGATGAGTACAAACCATAGCTTACATGATACTACCAATAGTACTGGAGTAAGGAACATGTAACATACACTTAATATCCTTTTCAGATTGAGGATATAGAGCAGTAGAAAGTCGAAAATGAGTAGCGGGTGGAGTACTTACAGGTTTGGCATTTTTCATGCCAAAACGCTCCAATACTCTCTCAACAAAACTTCTCTGAGTCAAATAAAGCTTTCCTATAGCTCTATCCCTTTGGATCTCCATGCCGAGAATCTTCTTAGTAGCTCCTAAATCTTTCATCTCAAATTCACTAGTAAGCTCTGCTTTCAATCTGTTGATATCAAACATATCCTTGGCAGCAATAAGCATATCATCAACATAAAGCAACAAATAAACGAATGAGCCATTTGAAAGTTTTCTGAAATATACACAGCTATCATACTGGTTCCTTGAATAGCCATGTCCAACCATAAAGGAATCAAACCCTTATACTACTGTCGAGTCGATTGCTTTAATCCATACAATGATTTTTACAATAAGCAAACATGGTCTTCTTTGCCTTCAACTTTAAAACCATCTGGTTGTTTCAGAAAGATCTGCTCCTCTAATTCCTCATGCAAGAAAGCAGTCTTGACATCAAATTGCTCTAAATCCAAATCGTGAATAGCAACCAAGGCAAGCAAAACACGAATAGAGCTATGTTTAACAACATGTCAAAACACATCATTGAAATCAACTCCTTATACCTCACTATGGCC
The DNA here is from genome assembly GCA_947683365.1 of Euphorbia pulcherrima. Taxonomy (NCBI): domain Eukaryota; kingdom Viridiplantae; phylum Streptophyta; class Magnoliopsida; order Malpighiales; family Euphorbiaceae; genus Euphorbia; species Euphorbia pulcherrima. The sequence continues at coordinate 32,638,195 of CANTUS010000008.1, forward strand.
CTTAGCGACAACTGTGCTTTGTATCTAGCATTTTCAACTCCTGGAATGCCATCTTTCCTTTTGAAGACCCATTTACAACCAACAATCTTCTTGTCTTTAGGAGGTTTCACCAACTCCCATGTTCTATTTTTGTGCAGAGATTTAATCTCTTCTTGCATAGCTATTAGCCATTTTGTAGAATCATCATGAGAAATGGCTTCAGAATATGTGGAAGGTTTTCCAACTCCTTCTATTTCTTGTGCAGCTACAAAGGCATAAGTAACATAATCTGCAAACTTTGTAGGCATTCTTCTTTCTCCATCAGGCCTACTTTTAAAAACAGGATGCTTTACCTGTTCGATGGTAGTAGTTTCTTCTAATTTTATGGGCTCGAAAAATTGTTCTGAAATTTACTCCTCTGTGGCTTCGAACGGAGCAAATGATTCCTCCACCTCAAATAACCCCCACCTGCTTATCAGAATTCTGTATTTTGGTGTCAACTACAACTAGGGACTCTTTTCTTGGAGGAAGTATAGCAGACTCATTGAACATAACATTTCTACTTATTACAGACTTCGGTGACTTGGGATCAAGAAGCCAAACTTTGTATCCTTTTACACCATCTAGATAACCAAGAAAAATGCCCTTTTTAGCTCTAGGCTCCAATTTTCCATCGTTCACATGGACATAAATAGGATACCCAAAAATCCTCAGATTAGAATAATTTGCAGGTTTGCCAGACCATAACACCTCAGGAGTTTTACAGTTAATGGAGGTTCACCAAATGAGCAGCAGTTGCAGCTGCTTCTGCCCAAAATGCTTGAGACAAACCAGAATTTGGCAACATGCATTGAACTTTCTCTAACAGCATTTGGTTCATCCTCTCAGCTACACCATTTTGTTATGGTGTTCTCGGAACTGTAAGAAGCCTCGAGATGCCCATATTTTTACAGAATGTGTCAAATTTTGCATTACAGAACTCTAAGCCATTATCAGTGCGGAGACATTTAATCTTCCTTCCAGTTTGATTCTCTACCAATGCATTCCACTGCTTGAAAGTGGTAAAGACATCATTCTTGTGTTTTAAGAAATAAGTCCAGACCTTCATTGAGTAGTAGTCAATAAAGGTAAGCATGTAACGAGCGCCACATTTCGAAGGAACATGAGCAGGGCCCCAAAGATCTAAATGGATATAATCTAAAGTACCATTTGTTCTGTGAACACTGCCACTGAAGCTGACTCTTTTGTGCTTGCCAAAAATGCAGTGCTCACAAAACTCTAACTTGGAAGTACTCTGGCCACAAAATAGACCCCTTTTACTGAGCATGGCCAAGCCTTTTTTCACTCATGAGGCCAAGCCTCATATGCCATAATTTTGTAACGTCAGATTCTAAAATGGAAGACAAAACTGCAGGAACACCTGTGGCAGTTGATCCTTGCAACACATACAATCTCCCAACTTTTCTAACTTTCATCACAACGAGGGCACCTTCTAAAACTTTCAAAACTCCACCTCCACCAAAAATCTCCAATTGTTGTTGTCTAAAGCAGATAACGAAATGAGGTTCTTCTTCATGTCTGGAACATACCGCACATCGGTCAGAGTTCTGACAACACCATCATGCATCTTAATTTTGACGGTACCGATTCCGACAACTTTACAAGGATGATCGTTGCCCATCAACACGACTCCTCTATCTACTGGTTCATAAGAGGAAAACCAATCTTTGTGGAGATAAATATGGAATGAGCAAGCAGAGTCCAAGATCCACCCTTGTCCTGATCTGGCACCATCATCGGACACGGCATAAACTTCACAGTCTTCCTCATCTTCTGCACATTGGCTTCGGCGGGACCGTCATCTTTGTGACTCTTTTCTTTATTCTTCCTCTGAAGCTTGTAGCATTCACCTTTAATGTGCCCTTTCTTCTTACAGTAGTTGCACGTCAAATTACTGCAACGAGATCTTGATTTAGATCTGGATCGGTTGTTGCTACTGCTACTAGGATCTTTTGTACTAGATCTCCCTCAAACGACCAGACCTTCTGCAGGATTGTTTCTATCGCCAGAAAGCTCTTTATCGATAGGATCTTTTAAAAACAAACACTCTTTAACCTCCTCCAAGGTTAAAGTGTTTTTACTATAAATTAGGGTCTCGCGGAAATTCTTAAACGGCGGAGGAAGAGACCGCAACAACATAAGAGCTTTATCTTCTTCTTCATACTTGATATCTAAATTTTTCAGATCCAAAAGAATGGAACTAGAATCATCAAGGTGTGCCTTAAGGGATGTGCCTTCTGCTATGTGAAGCATATGGAGACGATGCTTCACCACAAGCTTACTAGTGAGGTTTTTCGACATATAGAGAGATTGTAATTTCTCCCATAAGTCTTTGGGAGTCTTCTCGTGGATGACTTCTCGCAGAACCTCGTTCGACAAGCATAACTGAATGGTAGCACGAGCTTTATCCTCCAGATCTTTTTTCTTCTCCTTTGTCACCGTTTCAGGTAACTCTTCCATCATCGCCTTGTACAATCCGTTTTGTGTCAAAATAACTTTCATCTTAACTTGCCATAATGCAAAGCTCATATTGCGATCAAAGTTCTCAATATCGAATTTTGTTGTCGCCATGGTAAATTTCAGAAAAAATTTCAAAAAAATATTAATTAGCTCTGATATCAATTTGTTAGGGAATTAAAACCCACAACGGAATAAAATATTTATTTTGGGTGAATATGGCAACAATAAAATAGGAGAAATAATTGGCGAAAGGAGAAAATAAATAATCCACTAATAATACGAAAAGTGGTACAAAAGAAATGGAGAAATAAAACACTCAAACCCTTAACCCAAATACACCAAAACCTCACAAAATATTTACAATATGTATACATATTATAAACTCTCAAATGGGATTTTTTGGATGATCTGCAAAATGAATTTGTAAGGATATATATAATGAGAATGAAAATGAAAAAAAAAATGTGAAATGAAAGAAAAGAAGAAAATATAGGTGGCTAAATACGTGTTGTATTTGCCAACTAAAACCAACATCATTTATGAGCATAATAAATGATGTCTCTCAAATATCCAAAATTTGTACTGTGAACGAAAAAAACTTGCCGAATCTTTCTCCAAAATGTACACCAAGCTATTTCCATCAATTATAGTGCAAGTGGTACTTCCGCTTCTCCGCCTTTATTTGCTTCAGATACAAGGCTGTCAACTTCCATATTATTGCGTCTAAGAATGTTTTTTCCCCTCCAAGATGATATTACCGCAAATTTTGCCTTGGCATCAGCCAAAAGTTTTCTGCATTCAGTCTCTGAATTGCCATTTATAATTATATGCTCCATATCTGCTGTGAGAAGTTTGCAAGAAAAGCCAATTGAAATTGTGGTCTCCTGCTTATCTCCAGTCAGAACCCGAACCTTGATCCCTGCTTGCCGGAGAGACTCAATAGCTTCCGGTACACCATCTTGCAGCTTATCTTCAATTCCAGTAGCCCCGCGTAAATTCAAATCAGAGCTGAAGTTTGACTTAATTTTAAGGCCCTATCAGTCAATGGTGTGCTTGCATCATCAAACCTGCATTGCCACAGCTCAAGCTCTTCCTCTGTAAGATCTCTCACTGCCACTACCAATGTACGAAGACCTTGTGAAGAATATTCAGTTAAATGACATTGTGTTGCATGCCTTACAAGATCATCTTTCTCATTGTCTTTTGATAAAACACCGAACATGGAAGTATCTGCTCCTTTCACCAACACCTTCACAGTATTGTTGGGAAATCTGATAACAACTGACATTCTTTTTCGAATGCTATCAAATTCATGCATTCCTAGTACATCCAACCTAATCACCACAAGAGCACAACACTTCCATTAGTTTCAATGAGTAAGGCATAATCAAGTTCCAAAAGGGTATAATTATTACAGATTAAGATGAAAACAAAGAACTTCTACCTTAATTTCTCACCACTAACATCAACTACTATGTGCCCAGATTTTTGTTCAAATAGAGTATATCCATAAGCAGAGGCTGCAGCAACTAGAGCCTGCTCATCAGGAGATTCACCTTGATATTCAACCGTTTCTATGCCCTCTGTACAACTTGAAGATCTATCACAAGTATGAGTAGGGATAACATAGTTACAAGCAGCCAGAGCAAGAAAAAACCCATGTGCAGCAATCCTTTCATCATCAACTAAGTCCTTGTGCAGCAGCTTCATGAGTTCGGAATCCACAGCAATTGTAGAGTTAAGTTTCCATGGCCTCTGTACAGGTGAAGCTGAAAAACAACCAAGAACTTGTCAGCATAAAACACAATAACACATGAAAAACTGAAGAAACAAAAAAAAAAGCAATATCAATGGAGATATTCATGATCGTAAGTCACATTATGCTCATGATTACACAATCTAACTATAATTTGGGAAAAAAACAAGCATAAAGATATAACGACCAAGAAGAAGTCAATACCACTTGACAGAGCAGAACTGAAGTTACTGTCTGCTCGTATAGAACAACCTACTTTGCGAATATCGTTAACTTCTAGAAGATTGACTTGAACTACCGTAATCAATGAAAAAAGAGTCAAGTCACCTAATAATCACTCAAAAGAAAACATCAAACACGCAAACTCAACATGTAGAAAATGAAACAATTATGTGGTAAAAAATAACTCCACTAAGAACCCAATCCAAGAGTATCACTACGTCGTACCAAACCTTATACCCTTATATTTTGGTTAAATAATCGATCACATATATGAAAGGCCATAAAATATAAACACTAATTTATACTTAATTTCTAGTTACATGTATAATACATATACACCATTGCACGATTATATATACTGGTGAAAGCATCATTACAACTATGGTTAAACAAAACCACAAATCAATACATTCTAATTTGTGATATTTGAACCAAACTAAAAAAATAATGGGAGATAGAGGCAGTAAACTAATTAACTAAATGATAATGCAAAGTGGCGCATTAGTCTATCAACAACTAAATAAGTCAGATACAAAACATACCCAAGTTAAAGATTCTCTTGAATGATATGAGTTGAATAACTAATTAAAATTTTGAAAAAAAAGAAATTTTGAAAACCATGATATTACTACTAATAACTTCATGGATGGATGGACTAAGTAATTATAGTAATAAAATCAACGAATGAATAGAGCAATTAATTAGTGAAATTGTTGTAGATACCCATTTTATTTAGATTGCATATACTACTGGATGCACGGATACGTCATTCGTAATAAATATATTAATGATAAATAAGTCTAAAGTTCAAAAATCTGTTTCATAGTACATATTTCATTTCATTAAAATAGGCACTGACTATATTATTCAACATGTCAAGTAGCGATATTATATATCTATTCCTACAAAACCAAAATAACGCACAAAAGTTCAAAATCAACGTATATTTAAATTAAAAGTACAATTATATTTTATAATTTTTGTGTTGATTCGTTACAACTTCCAAGTATGTAAAATATATATTTTCTATTCAGTTGAAAAAAAACTAACTTGTATGAATCCATAACGATAAATATTAAAGTATAAACTTTTATCTCGATAGGTTCCATACTTATCAAACTCGTATAGTCTTTCATTTTTAGTATATGTGCTTTGATACAAATGCTTATATTGATCGCAAAAATTAGCCATAATTTATTTGTGTATAACAATAACTATAATTCATCCTAATTAATTATTTCCTTATAAAAAGTAGTTATTGCTATTAATCATTATCATTTTTCTAAATCAAACCTATTCGGGAAATATATTAAAATCAGTTTCCTAAAATTCCCATTGAATAAGCAATGATTTAATACTGATTTAAATTTATAAAAAAAATCCAATTTAATAATTATTGTAGACGGCAATAAAATCTGCTCATATATAGTGTAAAATCAATTAAAGTAAAAAAGGTTTTATATGTCAATAAATAATTAAAAAGGTTGGCAATGATATATCAGATATTCAAATTGGTAAAAAAATAAGAATCAATTTATAAAAAAGGCTTCAAACAATTGGACAATATGAACAACAAATTAAAATTTTAAAAATATGACTCTATTGATTATAATCCTATTTAAGAATTAATGTAACTCTTTTTTCCTCATCAAATATTTTATTATTATTATTGTTGTTGTTATTATTATTTTAATTTTATTTCAATTTTATATTTTGGTATTGTTATGATTATTATGAACATAACTGAAATATAATTTTTATTGTTTTTATATATAGATTTGTTATTTTGGTTTTATTCGTTAAAAAATAATTAATAATTTGTTTGTTATTAATACTGCTTGAAGTTAATTTCATCATTTATTATTCATGGTAACTAACATTAATTAGTAATCTATACATGTAAAGGGTATTATGGCAATTTTTTTAAAGGTATAAGGGTAAAGGAGTCTTTTAGGACTTCAGTTTCATCATTTATTATTTATGATAAGTAACATTAATTGGTAATCTATATATGTGAAATGTATAAGGATAAATTTTTTTAAAAAAATATAGGGATTAAAGAGTCTTTTAGGACTTCATTGCTTTTATATATATATAAAATTTATTTTCTCACTATTCTTATTTCTGATGATATCGTTGCTAGGCCGTCTTATTGGTTTGTAAACTAGTATGTTCTGATGATACTTGTTTTCTGTTTATTCTTTTTATATTATTTGAACTCAACTAATTTTGGTAGAGTTAGATTTAAGGAAGGGTTTTGGATTAGTTGGAAAGTAGATCGGTTTTTGGGTTTGGACCGGGTAAAATGGTGGTATGGTGATTATAATCATAAAAAAATCAAAATAAAATAATAATAATAATAATAAAATATATTTAATGAAAAGAAAAGAGTAACGTTAATTCTTAAATAGAATTATAATCATAAAATAATAAGAGTGTTGATATTTGCCGCTCTCCTTTTTACACTTACCGCCCCCCAAAATTATTTACATGTCCTTTACATTTATTTATTATAATATAGGTCATATTATTTACTTCTTATTTTTACACATTCCATCCCCAAACATACTTATTTACTATTTATATTTATTACATAAAAAATTATATTTCACCAATCATATAATTTAACTATAAGTTAAGCTAAACCCAATTCTCCAACTCCAAAAATAGTTAATTAATTTTAAAATAAACATTTAATATACAAAATATTTAAATATACTAAAATATTTATAATAATAGTGAGTCATAAAATACAAGTCAAAATAAATAATTAAACTTCTAACAAATAATTGAAATTTATTTACATCAAATTTAATAAAGCTTCTTGAATTTAAATTATTTAAATTAATTTTTTTATAAAATTAAAAATATTTTTATTTAATTTGAAATCAAATATATTTTTTATTTTTTATTTATGAGGAAACTTTTTTCATTTCGGGTAGTAAATTTAGAAAGATATTACATTTTAATTATTTTATTTATAAGGACATCTTTGACACTATAATGGGCGGTAAGTGTAAAAAGGGGCGGCAAATAGCAATCCAGAATAATATATATATATATTCCTAAAAGACTTCTTTGCCCTTATAATTTATAAAAAATTATCCTTATACTTTTTTTTATATATATTACTTATTAATATTACTTACGATGAATAATAAATCATAAAAACTAACTAAAAATAGTATTAATAACAAATAAATTTATAAATTATTTTTAATGAATAAATTTTAATAACAAATAAATATATAAAAACAATAAAAGTTATATTTCATTTATGAATATATATCATTTATATTCATACTAATTATAACAATACCAAAATACAAAATTGAAATATATTTGATGAGGAAAACAAGAGTGTCACATTAATTCTTAAATATGATTATAATCATAAAAAGATAAAAATAAAATAACAACAACAATAACAATAAAATATATTTGATGAAGAGAAAAGAGTAACATTAGTTTCTAAATAGGATTATAATCATAAAATAACAACAACAACAACAACAATAATAATAATAATAATAATAATAATAATAATAAAATATTTGATAATGAAAAGTCAAATTAAATCTTAAATAGGATTATAATCTTTTAGAAAATCAACGGCTGTAAAAAAATCTGTGTATTTAGTTAACGCTAATTAAAGTTTAAAATATGAAATTTTTTTAAATAAGATTATAATCAACAAAATAAAATAAAATAAAATAATAATAAGTTAGCAATTAACTTTATTTTATTTTATTACCATATTATTCTAATTTATATTAGTATTTTAGTTAGTTAGTATTTATAATAAAGTGAAATGTTATATATTTTGATAAGTTTTCCTTATATATGTCTTTGCTCCCTTGGACGACAATTCAATTTAGTTCAGTTCATTTTAGTGCAGTATAGTTCAGTTCAGTGCAATGCAGTTCAGTTCAGTTCAATTCAGTTCAGTTCAATTCAGTTCAGTTCAGTGCAGTTCAGTTCAGTTCAGCTATGCGTAGTTATAAATTTACACTGAAATAAGTTCAGTTCAGTTCAGCTCTGTTCAGTTCAACTTTGAGAAGTTAAAAAGAACAAAGCCTTAATTTATCCTCAAACAACTATTTCATTCAATTATAAAAAGGGTCTTCCTATTCGTGTTTCATATGTACCGTTTCTTTCACTTTATTTTAGTTTTTTCTCCATTAATAATATTTTAAACATCTGTTATTGTTTTTTATCTTTTAAAATTATTTTAGATGTCTGTTGCACTTGATGGAACACCTATGCCAATGGAATTGGAGAACATTATAGGAAGGAAAATTATGTTTATACTTTCAGTTATGAGTAATAATATTATTACACATAATGAAGTGTATTATGTGGTTACACTTATAGAGGATGAACAACTTCTGAATAAATATAATCTTTCGCTCCCTCAGAATTCATTGACTGTAAGTTTAATTTTTTTTACATGTAACTTCAAATTAGTATGTTGTATTATTTGTATTTTAGTTCATATATATTTGAACTTTAAAATTTTTTTACAGTAGAAATCAGATTTCGATGTTGATCAATTTTCAGATTCAAATGAAAATTTTAAGGTATTTCTAACATTTATATTATAAGTACAAATCACTTATTATCTAATATAATTTGAATTAGGTCTTTTATTTATATATTTATTTATTTATGTTAGGCATGATTCGATATCAGAAAATGAAGTCAATTCTCCTATCACACCTGTAGAGATAAGAAATGAAACTCCAACACCGTCGATATTGATAGATGGAGATAAAGCACAGCTTTCGAGCAGTCAAGCAAAACAGATGAGGTTTAAGAAGGAGAAGAATAATTGATATGTATCTCTTTAAACCCTAAAAGCTTTTTTTATCTTTATACCTTTTAAAAGACCTTTTTACCCGCAATAAACACTTGAGCCTTATTATGGCTGATTATCAACTATTATATCTTCTAAATTTATTTTTTAAAATTTAATTTATTGTTCTTGATTTTTTTAATTCTATTGAGTATAATCCTATTTAAAATATGTAATTTTATCATAGTACTTACTCCTTCTTATGGAATATTTTTAATTATTTGATGAAGTGAATTTGAATTTCATAATTACAAATTAAGTATATCTATTAACTAATATATCTCATAAATATATTTTTTAAAATTTAATTTGTTGTTCATGATTTTATATAGTTCTATTCTATTGATTATAATCCTATTTAATAATTAATGTGACTCTTTTTTACTCAATAAATAATTGACGGAGAATCACAAGAAAACTGCAGAAAAGTATAAAGTATAGCCTATTTAAGAAAAAAATTTGAATTTTATATCTATTTACAATTATTTGTTTTGTTTTGTATTGTTGAATTGTTTTATTTTAAATATGTGTCATTTCTTCTTATTTTTACCTTTTTAATTTGTTGGGTAAATTTTACAATTCTTATATTATTTTCTCCAAATTGAAAAAGACCATTGTTGATGATGAATTTGTTGAGAAGAAATAAATGAATTTTGTGAATCCTTTGGTGATTTATAAATTGAAGTGTGATCCATTGGTGATTAATATGAGATTTAAAAAAAAATAAGATGTAGAAGAATCGTGAATTAGGAGGAGTTAAGAATGTGGTCACGTGGTTAAAGGAAAAAAGAGAAGAGAAATTAAGGGCTAGGTTTTGGATAAAATTGAGAACACAAATTTGTTATCACGTACTACATGCTCTACTTTTATAAGTTTATTTATGAAGATTATGAATGCAGTGTAATTATGTTAATTAGAAAAAAAAGTTAATAATTAAGAAGAAATAGAGTTTGTAACTAATATAACAATACAAAAAATAAGTATGATAAATTGAATTTGATATTCTTTGTATATAAAGATGTTTTCCGCCAATAAATTATATTGCGAAATAAATTTGTCATTGATATACTGATTACAAATGACCTATCCATGCATCGCACACAGTGTTTTAAAAATCAGGCTAGGCGGTCGGCTAGGCGGCGTTTTTCGTAACACTGCTGCGATTTTAGGTAGTTGGACGGTCCTAGGCGGCCCTAAACGGGGTTTTTGTTTTAAAAATCGGCCTAAGCGGCGGTCTAAGCGAGATTTTTCGGAACACTATTTTTTAAATATGGTTTAAATTATGTTTTTATATATTTTATGTATTTTATAATTTATTTGTTAGCTTAGTTTATATTTTTATATATTAAAAAATAAAATATACAAATCCGTCTAGATCCCGCCTAGGTTTTGCCTAGGCCTCGCCCAGACCCCGCCTAGGCGTTTTGAAGTATCGACCACCCGACTAGTGTGTGAGCGGACAATGTTTTGCACGACTGCTGCGGGGCCGGGCCGGTAGTGGCCGGCCTCCTGAATGACGGGGGGATGCACGTGAAGTTTTTGGAAAATGATTTTGCAAATTTTAATGCTCAAAAGATACGAGATCGAAATCTCGTACTTAAAATAGAGTCGCCACCCGGTTCAGCTCAACCGAAAAATTTTTGGTACGATTTTCCCACCGGGTGGTTGGACCATACCTTAAGTAGAGATTCCGAGTTCGGATGATGTTATCTATTTTTCATTGGGCCAAGTTAAGATACTTCATTCTTTCTTAAAACTATTTAATCCATCCTATTTATTTGTATTTTTAGTTATTTTATTGTTTTCGCGTTTATCAAGCAATTGAAGCAATGAATAAAATATTTACAGCCATAAAAAAGTGCGGAAAGTAAAATTATTACAAGGTTTTCAAGTCCTATACATTTTTCTATGCAATAAAAAGAATATCTGAATATCCGATACACATCCGCCTGTAGAAGATTGTTAGCACGGATATAGCATATTTTATTTACAGTATTATAAAGCTCGGTCGGATGGCTAAAATGGGATTTGAGTGGCGTTTTCGAGGAAATTCCATTTTTAAGCAATTTTTAGGCCCAATCATTATTTTGACCGGATTATAAATGAAAATAAAACTGCTGTCCAGAAAGTCGTATCGCCGACGATACAACTGATACCACTGGCGACATGACTGATGTCGCTGGCGACATGGCTGATGTCGCCAGCGACATTAGCTACGTCACCGACGATATCAGCTTGTTGGTAGCAGTGGTGGCAGTAAAAATGACCGTAAACCCAAAAATGAATATAAATCGACGAAAATTTAACACAAATCAGTAATGTTGATGCCAGAGAGCTAAGAGACTCAGGATTTTTACCTCGAGGTCGTGAATCCACCTCTTCGTGAACCGAAAGAAACACCTCCGGGGAGCTTGTTACGACGATTTAGCAGTAAATTTAAATGCTTTTGGTTTCTAAATCCAATTAAGTTGATTCTAACTTAAAGACTTACTAATTTCAAACTCACAATCAGAGAATTTAAAGAAGAAAAACCAGGAAAAATGGATCGAAATCCTTTTTTTTTTGTTTTATCTAGTTCTTATCTCACTAAAATCTATTCCCACATTAAAATCCTAACCCTTTTTTTTCTCTCTTGTTCCTCCTTTCCAAATGCAGCTCAAGGTGTGCTTTTATAGGTGAAATGGGGTACTTTTTGAGGCCTTTTTGACTAATTCCGCCAAAAGTGGCCGAAAGGCTATCTGTGGAGGGACCCATTTCAAGTCATGCCACTGGCGGTATGGCCGATGTCACCGACGATATGGTGATATTGCTTGCGGCATGGATGATACCGCTGGCGGCATCAGCCTCCAGCATACCGACAGCTGACGGGCCCAAAAGCTAAAAAAGTCGGGAAAAGTGGTTTAATAGTGGGTGGAAAGGCATATTTTTGACTTTTAATAATATTTTAAAGGGTATTTATTATTTGGGTGCTAATCATCAGTTCAAGCTCCCACCGGACGCGTTATCGGTCACGCCAAACTGTATTCTACCAAATAACAGTTCGCGAGGAATATTATTTTGGTAATAAAAATTCCAAAGAGAATTTTTAATTTAAGGCATTAAAATCGGGTATACATCATCATCGCCTCGCGAGAGGGACTGCAAAATCCCGTGCTCATAAGCTGCCCCTCGGGAGATCACTGCTGCCACAGGTCAATATGATCACACGAAAGAGCAAGAAATAGGAATGATACCTGATGGGTGATCGGTTTGACCCTTGGTCGGACCTTATGCTTTGTAGAGCAGTTGCCCCTTGGTCGGGCTTGAGCTTTATGGAGGAATTGCCCCTTGGTCGGGCTTGAGCTTTGTGTAAAGGACGCCCTTTGGTCGGACTTATACTTTTCGGAGAAATTGTCCCTTGGTCGGGTTTTGTGTTTTGTAGATTGGTTGCCCTTTGGTCGGACATATGCTTCATGGGGAAATTGTCCCTTGGTCGGGTTTTGTGTTTTATAGATTGGTTGCCCTTTGGTCGGACTTATGCTTCACAGGGAAATTATACCTTGGTCGGGTTTTGTGTTTTGTAGATTGGTTACCCTTTGGTTGGACTTATGCTTCGCAGGGAAATTGTCCCTTGGTCGGGTTTTGTGTTTGGTAGATTGGTTGCCCTTTGGTTGGACTTATGCTTCGCGGGGAAATTGTCCCTTGGTCGGGTTTTGTGTTTTGTAGATTGGTTGCCCTTTGGTCGGACTTATGCTTCGCAGGGAAATTGTCCCTTGGTCGGGTTTTGTGTTTTGTAGATTAGCTGCCCTTTGGTCGGACTTATGCTTCGCAGGGAAATTATCCCTTGGTCGAGTTTTATGTTTTATAGATTGATTGCCCTTTGGTCGGACTTATGCTTCATGGGGAAATTGTCCCTTGGTCGGGTTTTGTGTTTTGTAGATTGGTTGCCTTTTGGTCGGACTTATGCAAAGATGTGAATTGGAGGAGTGATGTCGCCGGCAGCATGGATGATATCGTCGGCAGTATGAATCTATGTCGCCGGCGACATAAGTGCCACGTGGCAGCTTTGACTAGTTAGATAATTTTAAAATTTGAACTGAAAGAGGTGATGTTGCCGGCGACATGAGTGATGTCACTGGCGACATAAGTGATGCCACCGGTGGCATGAATGGACAGTTTCAGATAAATTAAAACTCCTCGAATTCTGCGCGGTAGTTTAAAAGGAATTGAAACTCCCTTCTTCCTCACTATTCAGAATCCGAACCTCCTCTTTTTCTCTTCTCCAAAGTTTTTTGATTTTCTTCTTTTGTCTTTCAAATCATGAAGAGAATCACTAAGGCTTTTAGGGGTAAATCTACCAAGGCTAGGGAGAACCTGCCTGATTCTTCTATTGAGGGATTGAAAATCCTCTCCGTTCCTACTGCTTATGGCCTAAAGGAGACGGCCAAGATGTATGGCTATGGGATCAATTCTCCCATCACCAATTTGACTCCAGAGAAGGAGAAGCACCTTTGCTACGTTTAGGTAATCCCACAAAACCCGAATCTCTTCTTTTCGGGTTTGGTTTGATTTGGCTTTAGATTTGAAATCGTGCCATGATAGGAGTTTAAGTGTAAAATAGATTGACCATATTGCATACTTTAGGATTGATTTTTACCGTTTTCGGGCTTGTTGTTTGATTGATTGTGAGTTTTGTGGTTTTGGCATGATGGGTACGATTCTGGGGAAAAACAGGTTCTGCCCGCACATAGTGATGTCGTCGGCGACATGAGTGATATTGCTGGCGGCATCAGTCCTTGTGAAAGGGCCTATGGGAGTCTAATGTCGCTTCTATTTAAAGTGATGTCACCGACGGTATCATCCATGCCGCTGGCGGTATGGAGTGATGCCGCCGGCGACATCGCTTTTAGCAGAAGCGACATAGCAGCTTTTCTAATGAAAAATAAGCAGGACTGATCTATTTTGTTTCTAATTTTACTGCCGTATAAACTGACCTATACAGGGGGAATGGGCATCATCGGTGAATGGTGGCACCATATTTCGGAGAACGACCCCGAGCTAGCGCTTGCCATCAATGAGATAGGGTTCGGGGACTTGGCCTGAATAATGCCAATACTGATGCCTAGGCTTTCTCATTCAGCAGTAATGGCCCTAACCGAAAGGTGGTCCGAGACTACCCATACTTTCCACTTCTCTTTCGGGGAGGCTACGATTATACCCTCTGATATCGTAGCCATGATTGGCCTCCCTTGGACGGATGAGATCATACATTTTGATGCTTACATGGATAAGTACCATGTTGAGAGGCCCGTGGTGAGGCGGATGAAGGAGTTATTTGGTCTGAAGCCCGTTTCTAGGCGATTGTCTTATGGAGAGTTGTACCATCACTAGACCTGGGTGGATATAGTGCCCGAGGATGAGAGGGAGGCTTGTGTCTGGTTCTTCATGATTTCTCTGCTTACTGTGCTATTCTTCCCAATCTCGGGGAGTAAGATCAATTATGTGCTTATAACTACTGTGGAAGACGTGCCGGGTATTAGGAGGAAGAATTAGCCGAGGGCCATCTTGGCTCAGCTGTACCATGGGCTGGATGTGAGAGCCCGGAAGAAGGAGAAAGCCCTTCACCTTTGCCATTTATTACTCTAGGTACATCTCTTTGGAAGTATTTTACTTGATAGTACATGTTCTCATTTATTGTATGACGCTTTTTGAATTGATTGGTCGTTATTTATGCAGGCCTGGGCCTTTGAGCATCAGATCCTCCCGTCTGTGGAGTTTAAGAAGATTATGCCACCGGGCTCTCACTTCCTCGCTTACTGGTGCAGGGGCGTCGGTGGGAAGGCTAAGTACCCTATAAAATATAGGGAGGTCTTGAGGAGCGTGCGGTTGAGCTCGGTATACAATTTTTAATTTAGTCTTTGTTTTTACATTTAGACAAAACAAAAATCGCTTATGGACTTATATTGGTTGTTTTAATGTAGCTTGTCCTGGATCCATTTGATGGGGTGGAGAATCTAGCAGAGGTCGTAAGGGTCAGGAGGGAGGTAGATGATCACCATTTTATGATTGAGTGCCCGCTGTCCCAGCAGTGGTACCTAGGTGAGCGTATCCAGGGCTAGAGGTCCATCACGATGGCTGCTAGACCGGTGCCTACTGATCCTCCCAAGGGCTTATGGTGGCCCCATTTGGTGATCACCTCCGAGGCTGACAAGGCTGATTACATCGAGGGGAACGACCGAGTGATCCCTAGCGTCCCTGGCCTCTACGAGCAGCTTCAGCAGCGTCTACTCCCTGTGTGTCCTGCATCCATAGAAATGACATGATTAAGTACCACAACGAACAGCGGTTGGAGGATGAGAAAAGGCGCCTCAAAGGCATTGTGGACATCAAGGAGGAAGATGATGATGGAGATGAGGCTCTTGAAGGGGATGTTGCGATCGACCCTAAGGGGGAGGATGGTTGTGTATGATTTTGAAATTGTTAAGGAGCATTGTTGACGTGTGGCTTTCATGTTTTTTTTAGGAACCCGCTTGGAAGAGAGGCCAAGATAACTGGAGTGGGACACGGCACTATGGTGTGTCGGAGGGCATAAACTTTGTGGAGGGGCGTCTGGTCAATCCATTGGAAACCACATTCCTGCTGATGAATTCCTGAGGTGAATTCCTCCCTAGGAATATTGGCTCGAGCCGACAAGCTCCAATTTTCATGCCTCAAAATACTACTTATGTAAGGCCTAATAATTATTTTCTTGTTTAGCCCTGGATGCGGGTGTCTAAGGATTTGCCTTTTGGATTTCCCAGGTGGCGCGGAGCCATATGGAGGAGCTCGTAGAGAACAATTTTGTTCTCCGAGATACACTCATCGGACAGTCGCTCCTTGCTTAGGTATTTTATGCACATGTTAAGATGGGATGCATGTATGGTTGTTATGGATGATATGCACTGCTGATATTTTCTCCAGTTTGCAGGATTTCTTGGCCCTCTCCTTGTCAGATGCTAATGTAGCCCGACGGCGGTACAAGGAGGAGGCTGCAGAGCTACAGCGTCGTGTGAGTGATCTTGAGGGTCAGCTGGCAGCCACCGTTCAGGAACGGAGAAGTAAGTAAAACTTGGACCGTACACACCCTGACAACACCAGTTGTAGGGGGATTAAGATGTCTGCAGGCCAACGCCCACCTACCATGGCTGAGGAGTCTATCATTGTGCCCATGATAGAGGGAAGGGAGGAAGACGAGGACGATGTTGGAGATTGGCTTGTAAGCCCTGATGACATTTCGTCCCGCCCAGCCGGCAGTGGCGTGCATGCTTAGTTTATTTATTTTTTCAATATTTTATTTTTTTAGTTCTTTATTTATACCCTCGATATATTGGGGTTTGGATGATTTGGTTTTGTCGTAGGCTAGATGTTTTGGGATATTTTGAGTGGTTTGCGCCTTCGGGCTTTTTATTTTGAATAAAAATGAATTGCTATTTATCAAGGCATTGGAAATGTAGTATAGGATTGTTTACAGGTTCTGTACAGGTCTGAAATGGAAGAAATGTTTCTGATGTCGCCGGAAAATTCACTTCATGTCGCCGGCGGCATGACCCATATCGCCCAAACTCATCCAGCCTAAATAATATATACAGGGTTATCTGAAAGTCCATATTACCGGCGACATCATCTGATATCGTCCAAATTGATCCATATCGCCGGCGGCATCAATTACATCGCCGACGGCATCACTTATATCGCTAGCGGTATCAATTTTCAAGCAATCTAATTTTGACTATTCTGTCCATTCCTATCATGGCAACCCACAATCAAAAGCTATAGGGTTTTCTGCAGAGTCTGGGGAATGCAGACTGGAAGAGGCTTGAAAAATTTAGGCTTTGGGGGTTTCGATATGTCGCAGCGTGGCCCGTAAGCCAGGAATTCCTTCAAGCGGCACTGTCTTTTTAGGATCCAATGGACCACGTTTTCCGATTTTCATCGTTCGAGCTTTGCCCCTTGCTCGAAGAATTCCACGCTATTTTAGGGACACCGTGCCCTAAATGCGTTTCACTGGCATTGCCCGACTTTCATTTTGGCATAGATGGAATTCCACGAGGGTTATGGAATTTAGATTCTATAGACCCATTTCTGTCTCAGTTGCTCGATAAACCTGGGTTTCAGCTCGGAGCAGTTCTAGAGTGGTGTCGTAGGGTGCCTCGATCCCATCCTGCTTGGCCATTCATGGTGGCATTGCTACTCATGGCGGAGTTTATGTGTGGAGTGAGCCTGATTGCCCCGCTCAGGCTGATTTCGCTCATCAGCCCTATGTCGATAGGGGCTTCTCCCGTGGCGTTGGGATTAGCTGATGTTTTGCTTAACGTGGATGCTGCTTCTATTGACACATCACTTATCGGAGATCAACTCATACTATTACAGGTACCCTTTGTTCTTTTTGATCCCACATATTTCCTTCCCCCATCCTTACCTGAGTTTTGAATTATAGGTGTGGCTGATGGAGAAGCTGAAGTTGAGGGAGGTGCCACGAGGGAACCCGAAAAAGTACCTTTCCGTCCATCTGAGGGAGAGAGGGCTTATACGGGCCGATTTTGACGAGTTGACATATGATGATTGGGTGCCTATTTTGAGGGGGTATACTGACGCGCAGGTTCAATGGGTTAGTCCATGGTGGAGAATTCAGGATGTGGTTGAAGAATCTTGGAGAGCATGTGTTCAACTGATAGGTCTGGAGAAATCTTCATTTTCTACCCCATACCGGCTGTGTCGTCAGTACGGCAAGAAGCAAAGAGTCCCTATCAAACTGCCCCAGAACCAGATCAGAGTTTACAAAGCTAGGTGGGTCAATCATATTTGGGAGAAGCGGTCCAGGGAGGCTGTATTTGAGATTCTGGATTATGATCACATGGAAACCATTAAAACTGACACACTACTACAGGGGATGGCTTGCTATGATAAGAGACTTGTCGACCCGTCGAAAGCGGTCATGGGCCCGTTTTGAGGGGGAATGTGCAGAGCGGGGAGAGGACCCCTTTTCTACTAGCACACCAAGGCATATCTCTAGGTACTATGACGATGATGCGGGAAGTTCAATTTGAGTCTTGCTTTTGTCAGAACCATTAGGTCTCTCTCTCTTTTTTTTATAAAATAAAACGAACTCTATCCGAGGCTTGCTGAAGTTATCTTAATCTTAAGAATACAGGATCCACATAAGTATAAGCATTTAGATTTTAACAAAAGAGAAACTTTTATTAATTGAAATAAAATAAAGTACATGATGTTTGGTTGACATTCCCATTGATTTAACTCCCGGTGCCAACTAGCCGAGATTAGTTTTCTAGAAGGCACTCGCTCTTCGCTCACATACCCTAAATGTTGCTTAGATTGCCCTTTTCGGGTTTTCGATCTAGCAGGTTTATCTCATCCCCTAATTTTTGCACGGTTGGTTCGCAGGATACCAATCGTCGGGCATTACCCTAATTTTTGCCCGATCAGTAAAAGACTGAAAGGCGGGTAATTATTACGTATATATTTTTTTGTGTGCCACTTTTCTAATTTGTTTCTTTTGAATTAAACATGATAACGCTTAAGCCTGTCTTGGTTTACTGGATTTATGAACTCGTTTCCATCCATGTCCATAAGTTTAGCTGCCCCTTTGCTAAGCAGCTTCTTTATTATATATGGTCCTTCCCAGTTTGGCCTAAATTTACCCCTCACATCAATGGTAGAGTGTTTCAACTGCTTGAGGACCAGATCACCGGCCTTCAGGGGGAACTTTTGATGTCTTACCCGACTGTTATATGTCCAAGCCATACATTGTTGGTATATCTAGAGGTTGTCGAGGTTGAGGGCCTTCAACCTCTGCTCCTCCATCATGTTCAACTATTCAAATCTCACCCGAGTCCATTCGAATTCTTCTAATTTAGCCTCTAGAGCGACTCTTAATGAGGTCACCTAAGTTTCAAATAGCAAGACTGCTTCCATCCCGTAGACCAGGGAGAACGGAGTCTGGCCCGTCGGGGTGCGTATGCTGGTGCGATATCCCCAGTTAGTGAAATGTAGCTTATCCGCCCAATCCCTGTAACTGGCTATCATCTTAGAAAGAATTGTCTTTATTGATTTATTCGCTGCCTCAACAGCTCCATTGGCTTGTGGTCTGTACAGAGAAGATCTATGGTGCTCGATCCCATACTTCTCAATTAGAGAAGTAGTTGCTCCTTGAAATTGTACTCCATTGTCTAAGACTATATGGTGTGGGAGCCCATACTGAGCAAAGATGTGCTTTTCTATGAACTTGGGCATCTGCCTGGCGATGACATTAGTGAAGGATTCGGCTTCCACCTATTTTAAAAAGTAATCTACTGCTACCATAATGAATTTGTGGCCATTTGTTTAGGTAGGACGGATTTCACCAATTATATCTATACCCCATGCCGAGAATAGCCAAGGGGTGGATAAGTGATGGAGCTCGGTTGGTGGCAGATGCTGTATATCTCCATAAAACTGGCATTGGTGGCATCGTTTGACCTAGGCAATACAATCGGCTATGAGAGTGAGCCAAAAATACCCCAGTCACTGGATTTTCTTTACGAGAGCAAGATCATTCATATGAGGGCCACAGTCACCAGCATAGACCTGGGTCATTACATTCTAAGCCTTGGAATCAGTGAGGCAACGGAGAAGTAGGCCGTCGCTGGTGCGCTTGAATAGATCATTATCCACAATACAAAACTGGATAATGAGCCGTCGTAGGGTGGTACAGTCTGAGTCAGAAGAATCTGTGGGGTATTGGCTAGTTTGAAGAAAAAGGATGATGTCAGAATACCAACAAGGTTTGGATGAAATGGCAAAAACTAGAGGAGTCGATTGAACATGATATGGGATGTTGGTGGATAGCAAAACTAAAGGGCAGATAGGTTGCTGTAGGGTCCTTCCCACATGGATACGAGAGTGGCGAGAGCATCTGCCATTTAATTCTCATCTTGAGGGACATGGCAGTATAGGCATGAGGTAAAATTCTCAGACAATTTATGGACAGTCTCAACATAAGGACGAAGAGATTCTTCTTTAACTTCCCAATCTCCAATGACCTGATGGACAACCAGAGCCGAATCTTGATGACGGATACATGGAGTGCCTAAACCTGAAGAAGAGCCTCGAGGCCGAACAGGCAAGCTTCGTATTCAGCGCCGTTGTTGGTGATAGCAAATTCTAAATGTTTGGATAATGGGATTATCTCATTATCTGGTGTGATGATGATGACCTCGAGACCTGCTCCCCGACAGTTCACAGCACCGTCAAAATACATTGTCCAATCATCATTAAGGGTTGAAACAGAGGCGAGTTGTTCATCAAGAAACTATAAATTTTCCTTATAGTCAGAGCTGAGGGGTTGATTAGCCAAGAATTTGGCTACAGCCCGCCCTTTGATGACCTTCCGGGTTACATATTCAATGTCAAATTCAAATAGGAGAAGCAACCATCGGGATAATTTGCTGGCTAGAGTGGGGGATTGACAAAGAAACTTCATTGGATCAATCTTGGCTACAGCTTGGATGCGATAAGATTGGAAATAATGTCGCAACTTCTTAGTGAGCCAAACCCTGGTAGTACGGGTCTTTTCCATAATTGAATACCGGGTTTCATAATCTAACAACTTTTTGCTCAAATAATAGATGGCATGTTCACACTTATCATCATGTTCCTGGACAAGCATGGCCCCGACGGAAGTTTCCTCAATGGCCAGATACAGGATGAGTGGTGTCCCTGGGATGGGGGGTGTCAAGACAGGTAGATTGACAAGATATGCCTTGATTCTATCAAACGCTACTTGGCAGTGATCGTTCCATACCACAGGTTGCTGTTTCTTTAATAGTTTAAATATGGGTTTGCAAACAGTAGTGAGGTGAGCAATGAATCGACTAATATACTACAAGGACCCTAAAAACGATCGGACCTCCGTCTCTGTCTTAAAGTGAGGCATGTCCCTGATGGCTTTAGCTTTGTTAGGATCCATTTCAATCCCTTTCTAGCTAACCATATTTCCCAATAGCTTGCCAGAGGTAACTCTAAATACGCATTTCCTCAGATTTAGGCGAAGATTATACTTTTCAATGCGAGTCATGAACTTATGAGAACAGTAGGGTGCTCCTCTCGGGTGGCGAACTTCACAATCATGTCATCCACATACACTTCCACTTTTTTATGGATCATGTCGTGTAGGAGGGCAGTTACAGCTCGTTGATAAGTGGCCCCAGCATTTTTCAATCCAAATGGCATTACCTTGTAGCACTACACCCCCCATTTAGTGATGAACACTATTTTAACTTTGTCGACAATATTAACCAGAATCTGATTGTATCCTGAGAACCCATCCATGAATGAATACATAGCCGCCCTAGCAGCGCTATCAATTAGAACATCGATGTGTGGGAGAGGGAAGTCATCTTTTGGTGAGGCTTTATTGAGGTCTCGGAAATCCACACAGACTCGGACCTTACCATCCTTCTTCGGTACTGGGACGATGTTGGACAACCAAGTCGGGTATTCTACCACTTCTATGAATCGAGCTTTAATTAACCTTGAAACCTCTATCTTAACCTTTTCTGCCCATTCAGGTCTTAACCGGTGGAGTTTCTGCTTGACAGGTTGAAATTTAGGACCAGTTGGGATTCTGTGTTCGACTATTTATCGGTCAACCCCAGGCATGTCTTCGTACGACCAGGAAAACATGTTAACATGATTTTTAAGCACTTTTACGATCTCACTTCTTTCTTCGGGAGTTAAATCTTTAGAAATTGTTACCATTTTGGGATTGTCATCTGTACTTAGGTTTATTTCACTTAATAATGTATCACTAATGCCAAAAACATTATGCATATTATTATGTGACCCATCAGGAAAGACATCAAACAAGTAAGCAGAATGGGAGTTATTCATTACATTAAAATCCTCATAAGCGGCATTGTTTGCATCAAAAACATCAGAAATATTAAAAATTACATCGTCCATATCCTCCTCCACAGGCGGAGGGGCTTTAGTAGTAACATTGATGGGCGGGCCGTCCTCTATATCGTCTATCAGAATGGCGTTTAGGTTATGCTCTAGAGTGGTCTTTTGGGCAATAGTGAGTGATGGCCCTCCAGATAGGTCGGCCTTTTCGGTGAGAGCCCTAGTGAGCTTTTCTACTATGGCTATCATAGCATCTTCTTCCCCAGTACCCTTCCAGCCTTTCCTCATCAGTAGCGCCATAGCTTTTGTCACGGTTGCCATAACATCCTCAATTTCTGGATCAATGGACTCTTTATTACTTCTCTCGGGTTCATCCTCAGGATACACCTTACCTTTCCCTTTAGCCTTATCAAAAACAACATTGACAGTCGCATCAGGCTCAGTAGGCTCAAGTTCAGCTGAAACTATCATGTGACTAGTCTCAAAGTCATAGACATCTTTAAAGATCTCAAAGTCGGGCCACATTTTCCCGCCATACTCGATTGGCTCAGGCTCCCCCTTATAAGGCCTCTTGCCTTGGATCTCACAAATAAGGACCATGTGGCAATAGCAAGAAGGGACACGGCGGTAGGCTTTTCTAGGCTTATATCCCAATCCAACACCCTGAATAAGGATCTTCGGCTCTAATGCCTTGATAACTCCCTGTTCGTGTATTCCTCTACCTCTGCCAGGCCTGTAACCAGATTTCTTCATTAATTTGCCCATACCCGTGTGGAGGTACTTGTGCCATAGAGGAGGAGGCTTCTAAGCCTTGCTAATCATGGCAATCTGAAGGCCCTTTTCTAGATTAGCTTCAGCTTCCATAACAGCCATAACGGAAGCAGGATCGACCTCTATAGTCACCATTTTGTCATTATGAATTAGCTTGATTTTTTAGTGTAGTGTAGAGGGTACTGCGCTTAAAGCATGGAGCCATAGTCGGCCAAGCAATAGAGAATAGGTAACAGGAATGTTAAGTACGGTGAAACGCACATTGCTTGCTACACCTTCGACAGTGACTTCTGCCTCGAAAGTCCCAATCACATTGCATTTTGAAACGTTGTAAGCTCTAATAACCGTATTGGACCTTTCAAGCATGTCCTCTAACAGTCCCAGATGAGGAAGGATTTTCAGAGGGCATAGGTTTAGAGCAGAGCCATCATCCACCATGATGCATGGGATGGCCTTATCGAAAATTTAGATTCGGATGAATAAGGCCCTGTTGTGATCCATTCCCTCAAGCATAAGATCAAAACTGTCAAACACAATCTGAGGCCCTTTTCTCAGGGGAATGCCTTCTCCTATTGTAGCGCACATCTCAACGACCGAGGTGGTCGGATTAGCTTCCAAATCAAGGAGCTATTTGATTAAACCCTTGCAGTGCCTTTCAGAGTCAATTACCAGTTACTAGATGTTGTATCGGGCTTGGGTGCTTTTTAACTAGTTAATAAGGGGGTCAACCTCAAGACTAGTAGGGACAGGTAGAGGTGGAGAAGGGGGTCTTGCAGTAGTTCTGACTCTGTCAGGAATCGGGTCTTTATTTAGGCAAAGATATCGGTCTTCCGGTTGATATACGCGGCCACTCCGGGTAATATTAAGGATATTATCGAGCAAGACGCTCTTGGTGGCTCGCGTTTCAAACAAGTACTATTGCTCTTCGGAATCCGAATCCGGGTCTTATAGGTCGTACTTGTCCATGCTAAAAAGGTCATGGTGATCAACCTTGAACAAGTTAGTGCTTATGGCCTTGGTCTCTCGAGCCATCTCCCCATCCTCATCAGAATAGGTCTCCTTTGAAACAAAGGAATCTATGCTGAACAGTGCTTTCCCCTTAGCTTTCTTTCTTTTTGCCACAAATGGTTTAGACCTGCGGCTCTCTTGCTTTGGTTGGTTTGGATCAATTTCCATTCCCTGAATGGAGTTGACTCCTAGGTTGGCTTGATTGATATGGTAGACCTGAACCGATGACCAGGATAGAGTTACTACTGCCCGGCCCCCGAGCAAGGGGATCGAAGACTGTGGCTTCGGATAAACCAGATTGTATCATGCTGACCTTACTTCTGAAGTTTGGTATAGGATTACTCATAGTGCTCGGGGCCTTATCCGGTTCAGCAATCTTTGCTTCGCTAACCAACCGTTGAATCGCTGAGAGTAGAGCTTTGCAGTTGTTGGTTTGGTATCCCACCTGAACATGATAATTATAGAAGTTATTCTTATCTTCAGGCCTAGGGAGCTTGTATTCCTGAAGGGACTATATATAACCTGCTTCCCTCAAGCACTGGAAGATGACCCGCAGGGGCAATTTATAAGGATTGGTCAAAACAAAAAGGGGACGAGGAGGTTGGATTGTGGCAATCATTGATGGAGCTGAATTGGCTATGAGTGGCGTAGTGGGGGCATGAGAGATGGCTTGAATTACAATCGGTATTTTTGGCTTAGCCAGCGCTAGGGCTGAGGGTTAAGCTTTATTCTTCCTAAACTATGATTTCCCGGCTTTCTCGGCCTTCTCACGCTCTACCTCATGCTCAATTTTCTCAGCTTTTTTAAACACAGCCTTGTAAGAAAGAAAGGAATGTGTAGCCATTTCCTTACGGAACAGGGGGAGAGACCCTTCGAGGAGTTTGACAATCATTTCCTCAAGGCTGAGCTTGGACTTCATCAAGACCTGAGTCGACATCCACCTATTGAAGTACTGCTTAAAGGTTTCGTTGGGCATTTGACGGACCCTCTCAAGATGCTAGAGGGTTATCTCAATCATAGTATTAAAACCATAGTGCACTTTTAATGCCTCGGATAAGAGTGTCCAGTCGGCTACGATATGTTGCGGCAAAGTGTGATACCATTTGAGGGCAGGACCCTGAAGGGAGCAGGGAAACATTTCAGTAGGCACCTTATCACTCAGCTTTTTTACGCGCATCACTCTTTCGTACATTATGATGTGAGAGGCAGGTGCTCCTGAGCCATCATAATGAGCTATGTTTGGCATAGTAAAATTGTCAGGGACTTAATCCTCATCCCTCTCAGGTTTCTTATTAGTGATGAGGCGATTGATGTAAGCTTTGATCTCGGGCATCACGCCCGGAGGCTGCGTGACCTGTTCGTTGATAGACTTGTGAGAGATAGTCAGGGGTTCAGGTGTTGCGCCCGGAGAATGCACGACTTGGTCGTTGATGGTTTGAGAAGCTATCATTTGCCGAACAAAGGCGGCTACCTTAGGTGTCACGCCCGGAGGTTGCGTGACCTGGTCTTTGAGTGTCGGAGGTAGCTGAGGGCGAATGGTCAAATGGCTGGCAAATGGATTTTAGGGGTAGGAGGTGCCTTTAGGAGTCATGATGAACTGAGAGGCATGAAGGAGGGTAGTGGCCGAGAAACTGGGCTTTGGTGAGTGAATATCGGAGGAGTGGAGCTTTGGACGAAGGGTCTTGGATTGAAAGGTACAACCGATGGAATGGTCGAAGTTGACAAGAAAGCTGAAGCCTGCCCAAACAGGAATGGACTCGCCAAGGGTTGGGTTAATTGAAATACAGGTGCGACGGGTCTCACCTCTACCAAATTGGTTAATATTTGTGTTGAACCATTCGGGGCCTGAATGTCAGATGCCATACTCGATCGGAATTCCTATCTTCAAGAGCTCACTTACGGCTGGTTGAACTATAGTTTGGATAGAAGCTTGGAAAGCATTCGAGTTTAGGAATTGTATTATAGCACTGGTAAAGTCAAAACCAGGTAGTGATTGGGATCCTATTCTCGAGCTGGAAGTGGGGCCAAAGGGCTCTTCTGGAGGAGAGGTCCCTTCATTTCTTGGGAAAGACATGGCTGGTCGAGAGGGACTTTGGCTCAACTGAACTTGTTCTGAATCTGATTCCTCGCTGATTCCTCGAGAGGGACTGTGCTCTATCCTTTTCCAAGTCGGGATGCGACAGTCAGTGCGTCTTCTCCTAGCTGAAATGGTAGGCAGTGGATCAGACCATGAATGGATTGGTGAATGGTATGCATGGTATGCATGCCTTTTGTTCCTTGGGAATAATGTATAATGCGCATGGCTGCACGTAGATGTGGTTAAAGATGACGTGATGGCTTATCCCTCCAACATACGTGGGACATATGTACTTTATGTCATACATAGCAATATGTGGTGACGCAACGGAGGTACAAGAGAAGTCCTACGTATGTTGCTAAACCTATTCCACAGGTGGAAGTGGTAAGGGTAAGCTGATTCGTTTTAGGCTCTTAAAGCCGATGTATGGAGGTGCATGATCATAGAGCATATAGCACACGAATCATCCCTCTTCCAATCTTATGACTTCCACGTAACGCCTCTTTGGAAGGATGGAGTTTGGCCTCTTCACCGGTAATGGCGAAAGAAGCACGTGCCAATTATTTTATTTGTTTTGGTTAATCCTAAGGGGAATGATGTGCTAAGGCTTTTTTCTAGCACGGCTTTAGTATTGGGTTGTTGACATAGAAGGTTCTTATTTACCTTGATTCCACGTTACTCAATCACTACCTAAATGGGCGCGATCGTAGGAGTTTACGTATTGGTTAAAATGAGTGATCCACCTACTAGGCATCCTCAATTCCAACAGGGCATGAGTGATACTTCGCGAGTTTCTCGGATAAAATGGGGCACCTAAAATTACCGAACTATCTACACGCGTGAGGATAAAACACTATAAGAAGGAATGAAGTTTTAATTTGGCCAATGATTTCAATACATCATCAAAATCTTTTAAACTTTATGAAAGAAAGTTCAAGTTTAAAGAGTATTCCCCAGCAGAGCCGCCACTATGAGCGGACGGTGTTTGCGCAGCTGCTGCGGGGCCGGGCCGTAGTGGTCGGCGTCCTGAATGATGGGGGGATCCGCGTGAAGTTTTTGGAAAATGATTTTGCATATTTTAATGCTCAAAAGATATGAGATCGAAATCTCGTACTTAAAATAGAGTCGCCACCCGGTTCAGCTCAACCGGAAAATTTTAGGTACGATTTTCCCACCGGGTGGTTGGACCATACCTTAAGTAGAGATTTCGAGTTCGGATGATGTTATCTATTTTTCATTGGGCCAAGTTAAGATACTTCATTCTTTCTTAAAACGATTTAATCCATCCTATTTATTTGTATTTTTAGTTATTTTGTTATTTTTGCGTTTATCAAGCAATTGAAGCATTGAATAAAATATTTACAGCCATAAAAAAGTGCGGAAAGTAAAATTATTATAAGGTTTTTAAGTCCTATACATTTTTCAATGCAATAAATAGAATACCTGAATATCTGATACACATCCGCCTGCAGAAGATTGTTAGCACGGATATAGCATATTTTATTTACAGTATTATAAAGCCCAGTCGGATGGCTAAAATGGGATTTGAACGGCATTTTTGAGGAAATTCCATTTTTAAGCAATTTTTAGGCCCAATCATTATTTTGACCGGATTATAAATGAAAATAAAACTGTTGTCCAGAAAGTCGTATCGCCGACGATACAACTGATGCCGCCGGCGACATGACTGATGCCGTCGGCGATATGACTGATGTCACTGGCGACATGGCTGATGTCGCCGGCGACATCAGTTACGTCACCAGCGATATTAGCTTGTTGGCAGCAGTGGTGGCAGTAAAAATGACCGAAAACCCAAAAATGAATATAAATCGACGAAAATTTAACACAAATCAGTAATGTTAATGCCAGAGAGCTATGAGACTCAAGATTTTTACCTCGAGGCCGTGAATCCACCTCTTCATGAACCGAAAGAAACACCTCCAGGGAGCTTGTTACGACGATTTAGCAGTAAATTTAAATGCTTTTGGTTTCTAAATCCAATTAAGTTGATTCTAACTTAAAGACTTACTGATTTAAACTCACAATCAGAGAATTCAAAGAAGAAAAACCATGGAAAATGGATCGGAATCTTTTTTTTTTTTTCTGTTTTATCTGGTTCTTATCTCACTAAAATCTATTTCCACATTAAAATCCTAACCCTTTTTTTTCTCTCTTGTTCCTCCTTTCCAAATGCAGCTCAAGGTGTGCTTTTATAGGTGAAATGGGGTGCTTTTTTAGGCCTTTTTGACCAATTCCGCCGAAAGTGGCCGAAAGGCTGTCTGTGGAGAGACCTGTTTCGGGCCATGCCGCCGGCGGTATGGCCGATGTCGCCGGCGGCATGGATGATGCTGCTGGCGGCATCAGCCTCCAGCATACCGACAGTTGACGGGCCGAAAAGTCAAAAAAAGTTGGGAAAAGTGGGTTAATAGTGGGTGGAAAGGCATCTTTTTAACTTTTAATAATATTTTAAAGGGTATTTATTATTTAGGTGCCAATCATCGGTTCAAGCTCTCGCCGGACGCGTTATCGTCCACGCCAAACTGTATTCTATCAAATAAAAGTTTGCGAGGAATATTATTTTAGTAATAAAAATTCCAAAGAGAATTTTTAATTTGAAGCATTAAAATCGGGTACACGTCATCATCGTCTCGCGAGAGGGACCACAAAATTCCGTGCTCACATAGTGCCTAGCACTTTTTAAAATATTGATCGCACGAGTAGTAGTTTAAGACTAAAAGAATAATAGCTCCATCACCCTTTAAGGTAATTCTCATTTTCTCTATACATTAGTACTAAGATTGGTTTTTTGTTCTTACCTTAATTGAGATTCCATCAATGTCTTTTCTTTTATTTAATTTTTTGCACACACTGATTTAGGCCTTGGACGAATATGGTATAGACAACGATTTTTATTTGAATTTGTTGAGTTGGTCTTGGAACAATAATTTGGCGGTTGGAGTGGGGAATTCAGTCTACTTGTGGAATGGTTTCACCGAGAAGGTTAGTCTAAACTCCTCTCTAACTTTGTTGTTTGTTTCCAGGTGCAGTAAATTTTTAATCCTTTGAATGTTTGATTCTGCTAATTCATTGCTAATTCTGTCTGGAACCAAAGAATTTGATTTTAAAACAAACATTTTCTGTAGTTTGTAAATCGTCTGGATGCACTTGGTCGTTTGTTAGATGATCTTAGTGTTGTTGATAGCATGTCCTTGTTTACATATTTAACTATTTTGTTCGATAACAATATGGCCATTGGAAAGTGTACTTGTTGTATATTTTCTAACAGATTTAGGTACAAGCACCATATTTTCTAACAGATTTAGGTACAAGCACTACCTTTTCTTTATTTCTCTCGTGAATATAATTGCTTAGAGGGCTAAACATCTTTAAAATATTCATAAGATATCATTGAGAAATAGTTTATCGTGCTGATCATAGGTGTTTTTAAAAATTTATCAGACCCCTAAATTTATAAATGGTCCTCTTACTCCTTTGTACTTATAAAAAGTGTAATCTATAGTCCCCTAAATCTAATTACACCATTCATTTATTGGAGAGTGAAATACATTTGCGACATATATCAAAGTTTGAAAAGTTAAACTAATAAAATTATGACACCTAGCATTATTTTAAAAAAAATATAGATAGTGAAAATAGGACACTCTTCTTCGTCTGTGTGACACGTATATTCCACCATTGTTAACCTGCACTTTCTTCCACTTCATACCTTATTAGCCTTTATAATTAATTTGCAGGCTCTTTTCTTCTTCTTTCAAACCACTTCCAATCGCATAAAGCAATTTTACAAATCAATCAAAGTATTACTGATTCTCTACAATGGCTTTCATTTCTCTCGGTTTCAAATTTTTTAATTTTGTGAGCTTTTAATCATTTGTTATTGTTGTTGAAAGGCATTCAAGAACCTCATAGCATTTTATTTCCATTTTTAGATGGAAATAGATCAGAAAATCGGAAACCCCCAATTTTTAGCATAAGATCACCCAAATCAATAGACCAAAAACGTAATCCCTAAAATTAGAAATGGAATTTGAAAAACCCCAAAACTCATATTTTCGCTATTTTGTACTTGTTTCATAGACTTCACTGCCAGTTCCGGCTCCGATCACATGCATTTGGTGACTCCGGCAGCTCTTTATGCAGAAAAGCCATGGAGTAAAAGTCTAATTTCAAGCGAAGGATGAAGGAAGAAAAGAAATGGATAGCATAATTTTCTTTTACCTGAGAACAATTTCAATAAACAGTAGCAAAGGATGAAGGAAGAAAATAAGTTGATGAAATGAAATTGGTAAAAATAAAATGAATCGGGAAGTCAACGAAAGATAGGGTATTTCATCTATTATTTAATTTTTTTATTCTAAATAATCGAACACTCACTCTCTTTTACTTTTTAATCATACCATATTACATGCTATGTCAACGTGAAGGAGTTATAAGATGTATTTTTTATAAGTATAAAGGAGTAATATGATCACTTATAAGTTTAGAAGTTGAGAGGCTGTAAGGGATAATTATAGAGGGTCCCGATGTTCTAAGTCAAATAATTTTAATTATCTTACAAACACCAAGATTAAGCAGAGATGAACAAATTTAATTAGAAAAATGACTATTTGAGGCCTCTGACCTGACTTATTCCACCCACTTGTTCGTATTCATAGTATATGTTGAGTTTTCCCGGTTAAAATATCTAGCAAAAAAATGGAACATTAGTCTACATCTACTTTGTATATTACCATTTTAGGCTGCTATTTGTCTTTTAGTGATTCCTTTATGTATATGTCATGGTTTGGTCAAGATCAAGACATGTCTAACCTGATTTTATGTCATATTAGTTGATGTCTCGAATGTATATGACCTGAAATATTGCTGCACTCGGTCTTTGTAATGATGCATTAGTTATCTGCACTGTCAACTTCTTTTCATTCTTTCTAATTGATTAGAGATTGACAAATTGCTAATGTAGCTGACGTTATCCTGTTTTCAGAAGCTGATTCTTGAACAAGTTGACTCGTTTCTATGTTCTCATTTCTTCTTGTACAATTTACATTTGTTATGTCTCATATCATTCGTTATGATGTGGATGTTTTTCAGTCATATGAACACTGTCACTGATTTATGGCTTTATGAAATAGATGGGTCTCTGATTTTAATCATTATTGGTGCAATAATCATTTGAATGTTTGACTCTGCTGATACATTGTTGAAGTTGTCTAGTAACCACTAGTCTGATTTTAAAAGCAGAAATTTCTATTATTTGTATATCGTCCCCTAGTTTGACAATTTCATAATATAGTTTAATCATATAATCTCACCTTCATATAGTCTCATTCTTATACAACTAGGGGACCGAATTCTGAGATTTGGAGAATGAGGATAGTGTGTGTTCTGTTCAATGGGATCAACATGGGAGTCATTTAGCTATTGGAACATACGACGAACTTGTCCAGGTTAGCAACAATTAGTTGCATTTCGGCACATTTTGGATAGATATATTAGCCTTATTTCACTATTATATCTTATTGTTCCATCTTTGTCATTTAGATTTGGGATGCATGTAGCTGTTAGAGGGTGAGGAAGTTGCATGGCCATCAATTGCGCTTTGGGGCCTTGGCTATGAGTTCATCTCTACTATCTTCTGGTAGCCGTGATAAGAGTGTTCTACACCGTGATATACGTGCTAATGAAGATTGGTGTGAACGGACGAAAAATTCCAGTGCCGCGAGGCGGAGTCCACTTGAGGGTTTCTTGTTTAGATGTGATGAAAATCAATTTTAGTTTATATATATTTATCCAATTTGATGAATAAAAGAATCGAGACCCAAATCCCGATACGAAAGACAAAGTCGCCACCTAAGTTGTCTACTTGGGAAAGAGTTTGGTACGATTTCTATAGGGCGGGAGATCTTAGGAAACAATGATCTGGAAGAACTAAAATCCAAAATAATCCGGATCAAGTTTGAAGAAAACAAAAACTTGTAAAAACTTAAACATATAAACTCCTAAATCCAAATGAAAGCATCCGGTCCAAATCAATCCATCAGGACATTCATTGAAGAACATAAGTACCTAAGCACATAATGAAAGCATCCGGTTAAAGTTTGGAAAGAAAAAAAACTTTGAACCGCTCAAAATTAGCATCCTGGAGAACTGATTGTATTAGCATCCAGAAATATTAAGTCTAAAGACATCCGGAAGACTTAAATATCTAGACAAAGGGAATAATTAAAAAATTACATTCCCTCCACCTTTTGGTCAGAAAGTCAAAGATTCTTTCCTCTTATAAAAAAAATTGACAGCTAGCACTTTACAAAGAAGGACAGAAGAACTAACATGGGAAAGAGAAAAAGGTAACAACCTTTTTCACCTAGACCAATAGGAATGGTGCGTGAGGATCACACATCCGGTGAATCATTAAAATACAAGGAAAATAATCACTGGCAGCTTTTCATCCCTAATCCCAAGGATTCAAACGGGTTAAAATCTAAGTCTAACTGATTGATCAACCGCTCCGGAAGCGCCACTCATTACCTGACCAATGATGAAGATTTAATTCAACATCAACAACCCACAACAGCTACATTTATGATGCAAGCCTATAAAAGGAAAGCTTCACATGTTGAGAAGGGGCTGGTTGTTTTGAGAAAGCATACACAAGAGAATCTGCTATTACAATCAGTTACTTAATCCCTCCAAGAATTAAACAATTCTAAATCTGTTTGTAAGGATTCCCAAGTAAGTTATAAACTTGAGGAACTCCAAAACCAAAATCTTTGGGAAACCAAAGGGTAAAAATCTCATACTTGGGTGAGTAGTGAGATTAGGATATAGCTTGAAGTTGGTGCTTTAAGTAGGATCTCCCTGTAGGACTCAGCTTAGGTTTGGGTAGAAATCTAAGTGGTATATCCTGCTAAAGACAAGAGGACTCAGCTAGGAGTTGGTGCTTCTAGTGGTATATCCTACATCCGGAAGAGGTTACCATCCGAAGACGAGTTGTAAGGCTTGATTCCTACCAGTTGGAAAGGAATCCACTAGTGGAAAAGCTCGGAGGAAGGAAACTCCGGGGACTGGAGTAGGCGAAGCCGAACCAGGATAAAACTCTGCGTTTTGATTTTCTCACTCTTTACTTATTTGTATTATAATTCATCCTTGCATCATCCGGATCCATTATATCCGGAACATAATCAAATACGCTACACTAAGACTTTTTAAAGTCTGTTAATTTCATAAAAAAAGGGTCATTCACCCTCCTCTGATATTATTTAGACCCCCGTAGGGACCAACAAGTGGTATCAGAGCAAGTGCTCATAATTAGAGATCTAACAATCTCGAGCTAAAGGTCCATATTTTGATCCAAGAATCAAAATGAGTTTTCAAAACTCATAACTCCTTTCGAAGGGTATGTCTATTACTCATCCTCCACTCTTCACCGGTGAACACTACACATTCTGGAAGAATTGAATGAAGAACTTCATTCAAGCACAAAGCATGTTAGCATAGATGACCATTAAAGATGGCCCATATGAGCCTACTCACGAAGTAGAGGGTATAACTACCCGGAAGC
Organism: Euphorbia pulcherrima; assembly: GCA_947683365.1. Taxonomy (NCBI): domain Eukaryota; kingdom Viridiplantae; phylum Streptophyta; class Magnoliopsida; order Malpighiales; family Euphorbiaceae; genus Euphorbia; species Euphorbia pulcherrima. The sequence goes on from CANTUS010000008.1 coordinate 32,671,880, forward strand.
CCTCAAATTTATGGGACGAGAATGATTATAGAAAATGGTGTAAAAATGCAAATGCTATTAATATGCTTAATTGTGTTCTTAGTGCAACAAAATTTAACAAGATATCTGGATATGAGATTGTACAAGAGATTTGGCAGAAACTGGAAGTGACCTATAAAGGAACCAACAAGGTCAGAGAAGCCGAACTTGACCTACTCGAGCAAAATCTTGAGACCTTCAAGATGGAGCCTAAACAATCAATCAGCAACATGAAAACTAGATATAGCAATCTAGTAAATGAGATGAAGAGGCTCAGAAAGGAAATCTCTGAAGTGGAGATGGTCAAGAAGGTGATCCGGAGTCTTACCAAGGAGTGGGATAACAAAAAGACTGCCATTGAGGAAGCTCATGAATTAAACTTCTATAGTTATCATGAACTCATTGGTAATCTCCTAACTCAAGAGTTATCCTTGAAGAGATATAGCCAACAGGAGAAAAAGCCTAAAGAAAAGAAAAAGGCTATTGCACTAAAGGCAGAGTCCTCCGGATCAGTTTCCTCCAGAGAAGAAAAACAACTTAAGGAATCTCAATAAAACAAGGAACAAATGGCCATGCTAGCCAAAAAGTTTAATAGATTCCTGAAAAAGAAAGAAGGAATTCTAGAAGATATAATTCTAGAAGAATGAAAGAAAGCTCCTCCAAAAGGGACAAGTCCAGGAAGAACCCGGAAGAAAAGAAGGATAGGAAGAATCTGCATGCTTTGAATGTGGAGAAAAGGGACACTTCAGAACCAGATGCCCCAAGCTGAAAAGAGACAAGAAACACAAGAAGAAGGCAATGGTGGCCACATAGAGTAATAGTGAGGAAAGCACTAGCTCATCTTTAATAGAAGAAGAAGAAACTGCTAACTGTATTCATTGCACTGACTAATCCGAAAGCAGAACAATCTAGAAGAAATTCTGTGCAAACATAAAAGCTATCAAAACCCTAAGAAGACAAGTGATGAAACTTGCAGAAGATGCTGAAGCATTGGTACAAGATGTTAATTTGATAAGAGCCACCAAGCATATTGATAGGGTTAGATAGGGAGCTAACTCTAATGAAGGAAGCATCCGGAAGTAAACTAGGTCCTTCATAACAAAGAAGGAATCCAAGGCAGGAAACACAATGAAATCAGAACTCTGGTGCTAAAAAGAATCCAGGACCCTCAAATCAAAAAGAGAAGAAACCTCAGAGGCAGCCTCAAGCATAGAGATACACAACTGCTCAAAAAGAAAAAGCCAAAGTAGTCCATAATAAGCAACCTACCAAGCAAAGAAGAAACTATAGAGCAGAGATTGCATCTCTAACCAGCTTTCTAGTACATATCGGACAAACAAGCATACAAGAAGCTGGATACATGGGAACTTATAGAAAGGAGGATCTTGAAAAGATCTAGAAGAGGCAAGAGCAAAACAGACCTGTCTCATGTGCAAGTTTTGTGGGAAAAACAATCATATTACTAAATTATATAGACTAAAAAATGGCTATTATGATGTTTATCCTTGGCCTGAAATGGTTGATAACCCGAGAGGACCCAAATCTGATTGGGTACCTAAACCCACTTGATTTATTTTGCTGGTATGCCTTAGATCTACAGTAGATCAACATATATGGTACATTGATAGTGGATGCTCAAGGCACATGACTGGTTATGAGAAAGCCTTCATCACTTTAACCTAGAAGAAAGGTGGAAAAGAAAGCTTTGGAGACAATCAAAAGGGACAGATCATTGGACATGGAACCATTGGATCAGAATTAAAAATAGAAGATGTCTCATTAGTTGATGGACTAAAGTTCAACCTGCTAAGTGTTGCTTAACTCTATGACAAAGGAAGGAAAGTCACCTTTGACTCCTGAGGTTGCTCAATCATTGATAGTAAGTCAAATCAACTCATTCTTTATGCACCTAGAGTAAATAATGTTTATTCTGTTAACATTAAAAATGAGAAAAAGAATATATGCTTGATTTCTAAAGAAGAGGAATCATAGTTGTGGCACCGGAGGTTGGGACATGTAAGCATGAACCTCTTATCCAAATTAGCCAAAAAGGAATTTGTTGTGGGTTTACCTAAGGTTGCTTTTGATAAGGATCACATATGCACTACATGTCAATTAGGTAAATAGCATAGAAAAAGCTACCCTTCCATCTCATACATACCTACCAAGGGAGTTCTTGAAGTCTTGCATATTGATCTCTTTGGTCCAATCAAACCATTGAGTTTAGGTAGAAGAGAATACACCATGGTCATTGTGGATGACTATTCTTGCTATACCTGGGTTACTTTGCTAGCTAGAAAAGATGAAGCCTTTGACCAATTCTAAAAAATATTCATCTAGATGGAAGTAGAACAGGGCATAAGCATTGCACGCATCTGGAGTGATAATGGAGGAGAATTTAAAAATAGGCATTTTATTGAATTCTGTGAATCCAATGGCATTGAGCATAATTTCTTTGCCCCTTATACTCATCAACAAAATGGAGTTGTTAAAAGGAAAAGCAGAACCATAGTTGAGATGGCTAGAACAATGCTAAGTGAGAATTGTCTGCTAAAATATTTCTGGGGTGAGGCCGTAAACACAGCATGCTACATTTTGAATAGAGCTATCATTAGAAAGACCTTAGAAAAGACCCCCTATAAAATTTGGAAGGGAAGGAAACCCAAAATTGGGTATTTCAAAGCCTTATGTAAATGCTACATCATGAATGATAGAGAGCAATTAGAAAATTTTGATCCTATGTCTGATGAAGCAATTTTTCTTGGCTACTCAACACATAGCAAAGCTTACAGAGTATATAACAAACGAACCCAAACTGTGGTAGACCCAATACATGTAGATTTTGATGAGACTAACCATGCAGAAAGAAGAAATCTAAATTCGGAAGATATAACTTCGGAAGCTGAAGAATCTGGAGAAAAAGAAAAAATGCAGATTCCAAATTCCTTTCAGATCAAGACGTATAAGGAAGAAGATGAAGGAATTACTCTCAACACAGAAGTTCCATAAGGTTATTTCAATCACCATGAGATAAACTTTATGGATAATCAAGAAGAAGTTAAAGTAGTCGAGGAATAAGTTCCAGACCAGCATGCAAATCTTTAAAGAGAAATCCAGACTCGCGGAAATCATCTAGTGGAAGCCATTTTGGATGATGTCCAAAATCTAGTTTGAACCAGAGAACAACTCAACTAGATGATGAGCCATACTGCTTTTGTCTCTCTTATTGAGCCAAAGAAATTTCAAGATGCTGAAGGAGATGAAAGGTGGATGATGGCAATGCAAGAAGAACTAGATCACTTCACCAGAAATGATGTGTGGGATCTAGTGTCGCTACCAAAGGGGAACTCAATTATTGTCACCAAATTGGTATTCAGGAACAAGCTTAATGAATCCGGAGTTATGGTGAGAAATAAGGCAAGATTAGTTGCCCAAGGCTAAAATCAGTAGAAAGACATTAACTTTGAAGAAACCTTTACTTCTGTAGCAATATTGGAGGCAATCCAAATTCTATGTGCTTTTGCATCATTCATGGGATTCACACTGTTCCAAATGGATGTCAAAAGTGCATTCCTAAACAAAGTTATCCAGGAATAATTCTATATCAAGCAACCACCTGGATTTGAAGACTCAAAGTATCCGGATCATGTATACAAACTGAAGAAGGCCCTTTATGGATTGAAGCAAGTACCAAGAGCTTGGTATGAGTGACTTACTACATTTCCCATATCAAAGGGGTATATCTGGGGCAATGCAGATACAAATCTTTTCATCAAGAAAAAGAAGGATGATATTATTCTAGTCCAAATTTATGTTAATGACATCATCTTTGGAGCAATAGATGAAAAGACGTGTAAAGAATTTAGCACTCAAATGCAGAAGGAGTTTGATATGTCTATGATGGGAGAACTAAATTTCTTCCTTGGCTTATAAATCAAGCAGAGTCTAGATGGGATATTCATCAATCAATCCAAGTACACCAAGGAAATTCTAAAGAAGTTTAAAATGGACAAAAGCAAGCCAATGTCCACCCCCATGGGATCAGATACAGTCCTATCAAAGGATTATGAAGGAGAAGATGTAGATCAAAAGCTCTATAGAGGAATGATTAGACCACTATTATACTTGACAGCTAGCAGACCTAACATACACTATGCTATATCAATCCAATTATAAGGATTCACATCTCAAAGCACTGAAGAGAATCCTTAGATATCTCCTAGGAACCACTAAAGTTGGGTTATGGTATCCTAGTAATGGAAATTTCACACTCTAAGGCTTCACTGATGCAGATTAATGCAGAGATACTCTTGAGAGGAAGAGTACATCCGGAGGCTGTCACTTTCTTAGAGATTGCCTAGTATTATGGTATAGTAAGAAGCAAACTTCAGTTGCCTTATCAACCACAGAAGTAGAATATATGGCAGTAGGAAGTTATGTAGCTCAACTCCTATAGATGAAGCAATAGTTAGAAGATTATGGAGTTCAATCTGGATGTGGTGAGGTAATGTATGACAACAAAAGTGCCATTGATGTGTCAAAAAATCTAGTGCTTTATAGCAGGATGAAGAATGTAAACATTAGACATCACTTTATCTGGGACCGTGTGATGAAGAAGGATGTTGCATTGGTTTACATTCTAACCAATGAGCAAAGAGAAGATATCTTTACTAAACCATTAAGTAAAGATTAATTCAACAAGCTAAGGGAGTCAATTGGAATGTCTAATCCAATTTGAAGATGAATCCGGAAGACAGTCTGAGGTTAATTTGAATCTTTGCAAGTTAAATAGTAAAAAAAAGAAATGTAGAAGTTTTTATTGCCAGCTCAACAGATAGGAATGACATATGACAGTAAAAGTGCATATAGGTAACAGTCCACTTTTTGAATTTCAAACGTTTAAAGGGCATCACACGTGCGGCAAAAGCAATAGTTATTTTGGAAAATAAACTGTTCAAATTCTCTAGTTAAACGACATTTACCTCTCTAAAATATTTAATTGCCACATCATTAATCCAGCTAAAGCTAACGGCATTTGGATTACGACTAAACCCTAACCTTGGAAATTCTATAAACCCCCCCCAAATCCTTCTCCTTCTTTATGTAAGTAATTTTCTAACGTTACTCTGCAAATTTCAAAACTCAAAACCCTAAATCCCTAAATTTATTCCTTCAAGCCATAACAATGACAAAAACCAAAGACCAAGCTTTCTTACCAAAATACTTACCTTCAGTAGAGTCACTCAAAAAGGAAGATTTTATTCCATTGAACCTCAAGGATTCAGACTCTATTCCTCCATCAGACTACCTCGATGATGAATATCTCTTCAATAGTAAACCCTACATACAACTCCTTTCAAAAGACCAACATTTGGAGATCTTTCTCCGAATGAAAAACCCAACCTATCCCACTCTAGTGAATGAATTTTACAAGAACCTACAAATCCATAAATACTATAATGCCCTAAGAACCACTATGAAAGGGAAGGAGATCACAATAACTCCAGAATTCTTTGAGACTCACCTGAAAATGAAGAACAGTGGAGTTATAATGAGAAACAATGGAGATGAGTTCACAGTCAAGTATGATAAAAAATGTGGCTTCCGAAAAGATTTCTCAGAGATAAAATAGCTACTCACTGGCCAAAAACCCCAAGAACTCTTCACTTCATAATGGCTAGACTAATCCTAATCCGGAGGGGATTTCTCAACACTGCCTCTTCATTCCAGCACTATGTCATCCAACACTAGTTTGAAAGCAAAGAAGTCAACATGCATGTTTTACTAATCCACTATATAAAGCAGCATCAACATTCCCATGGTGCTCTCATCACACAAATCTTAACTTAAAATCAGATAGACTTCACTAGAGAAGAATCCATTAAGGGAAGGCAAAAGCTATTAGACAGAGGGAAGAGAAGAATGAAAAGAGTAAGGGCAGGAGCAGTTGAAATTGCTTTGAAAGCTAAGAAGACCAGAACTACAAAGCCCAAGGCTCAAAGGAAGATAAATACCAGGCCTATGATAGAAGAAGATGATGAGGATAGAATACCTCTCACCAAATTAATGCAAACTACTCCTGAGAAGCCTAAGAAAAGGGGAAGGCTCATTAAAGCTACTGATAAAGTGAAGAAACCAGTTTATAAACTAGAAGCAAGAGAAAACATTGCAGTACCTGCTACTGCAATCAGGGAGGGATATAAGAAGGGGTAAAAGCATAGCATTAAAGATATCCTGACTGGAGAAAATGGGTCTGATAGTGAGGAAATTGGAGAAGGGGAACCCGAACCTAAAAGGCAACTCCGGAAGGGTTAACCTGTCATGAAGCTTTAAAGACGAATAGAGCAAAGCTTCTAATCAAAAAGCTCGCTTCCGGAATAACAATTAGAGAACCATCCCCCAAAGCAGCCACTCCGGTTTACTTGGGTAAAGGAAAGGAGCTGGTAATGTTCACTCAAAGGCCAATTCTCCAAGATAATGTATTCCTAGAAGACCCTCAATTTGCTGAAATGAAGTCAGCAATCTGGGTCAACTAGAAGATAAATTTGTTGACTAAGGAGGGACCCGGAGGCTCATCCGGAGCAGCTGAAATAAACATTCCACCTATCCTCTTAGCTCCAAAGCGTCTAGTGCTCCTCAAAGAAGCCAAATATTAAGATGAGGATTTATTCAACTTTCAAGCTAGATCAGGGCCTCTTCTAAAAAATCTACTGAATGTAACTCCTAAAGTTGTAGAGCTAGAAAGTCTTAAAAAGGCAATTGGAGGGAATGGTGATGACAATACCATCATTTTGGGAAAGGAGATGATCGTAGTGGCTAGTCCTATCTAGGTAATAGAAGGGACTGATAAGGAAAATGCCATCATTTCGAATACAGAAGAGGGAGTAGTAAGTCCTATAAAGGCAAAGGATGGGGATACTGAAGACAGTTCCAGTCTTTCAGATGTTGGGAGAGAAAACCAGAAAAGCAGACACTCAATAAACCAATCAGGTAATCCTTCTTCTAAATAGTTCCACTGCTGATGAAATTCTGATTGGTGATGCCGTTGAGATTGAAGACAACTAAGGTACAAACACCATAACTGTGCCTAAGAACAACCAGTCCATCCCGAAATATAATGTTCCAGAGGAGAGAGCTCATCTAGGACCCAACAATAACACTTCCAAAGTGGACTCTACGGGCGAGGCCATTCAGGAGGAAAGGGAGGAGGAAAGAGATATTGTGCTAAGGGCAGAGGAGGAGAGTAATGAAAAGAACAAGAAATCCGGGTCTGGATCATTCGGAAGTAGTTCCATCTTAGACTTCTCTTCTTCTTCAGATGGGCTGACAAAGCCAAAAACCATTAATCCCAAGCCAAGCAGGCGAGAAAAATTAAGGGTTGCATTAAGACTGATAGAAGAAGTTACTATTGAAGGTCACCGGGAAGATAATATTTCCAAAGTTCTCCAAGAAGTTGTTAATACCCTTAAATCCGTGGAGAAATTAATAACTGATCAATCACTATCTCCAGATTTATAGAATTTGGACTCTGTGGACCCATTTTTGTCCCAGTTGTCTGACAAACCTGGGTTTCAGCTCGGGGCAGTTTTAGAGTGGTGCCGCAGGGTGCCCTGATCTCACCTTACTTGGTCATCTATGATGGCATTACTACTCATGGCAGAGTTTATGTATGGAGTGAACACAATTGCTCTGCTCAGGCTGATTTCACTCATCGGTCCTATGTCGACATGGGCTTCTTCCATAGCTGTGGGATTGGCCGAGGTTCTGTTAAACATGGATGTTGCTTCCGTTGACCCAGCACTTATCGGAGAACAGCTTATATTACTTCAGGTATCCATTATTCTTCCCAAATTTATGCACCTCTTTTCTCAATCTTTACCTGAACTCAAATTATAGGTATGGCTGATGGAGAAACTGAGGCTGAGGGAAGCACCACGAGGGAACCCGAAGAAGTACTTGCCCTTTCATCTGAGGGAGAGGGGGCTTATGCAGGCTGATTTCAACCGACTGATATATGACGATTGGGTGCATATTTTAAGAGGGTACACTGATGTACAAGTTCATTGGGTTAGTCTATGGTGGAGGATCCAGGATGTGGTTATGGAATCCTAGGGAGCGTGTATTCAGTTGATAGGTCTGGAGAGATCTACGTTCTACACCCCTTACCAGTTGTGCCGTTAGTATGGCAAGAGGTAAAGAATCTCAATCAAGTTGCCCCACAATCAGATCAGGATCTACAAAGCTAGGTGGGTCAACCATATCTAGGAGAAGTGGTCTAAGGGAGCTGTATTCGAGATTCTGGATTATGACCATATGGAGACTATAGAGACCGACACACACTATAGAGGATGGCTTGCTGAGATAAGACCCTTGACAACCCGTCAGGAGCGGTTGTGGGCTCGCTTTGAGGGGGAGTGTGTAGAGCAGGGAGAGGAGCCCCCTTTTACTACCACATTGAGGCGGATCTCTAGGTACTATGTTGACGGTGCGGGAAGCTCGGTTTGAGATGCACTTTTGTCAGTTTTATCTTTTGCATAGGCTAGTTGGGGTGACCGATGAACTTTATACGTCTTTTATTTGGTTCTAACTTTTGTATAGACCGCCCCGAGGGGTTTTCAGTCTATCGAACCTCGTCTTAATTTTTGGTTGGACCGTCCTTTTTGGGTTTTTAACCTTTTTTTTCCTATCAGAATTATTTATATATATTGCGCATTTGATATGGAATAAAATGAATTCTATCCTAAGCTTACTGGAGCTGTCCTAACCCTATGGACACAGGATTCACATAAGCATAAGCATTTAGAATTTAGTAAAAGGCATACTTTTATTAATTGAGATAAAATAAAGTACGTGATGTTTGGTTGACATTCCCATTGATTTAACTCCTGGTGCCAACTAGCCTGGATTGGTTTTCTAGAAAGCACTCGCTCTTTGCTCACATGCCCTAACTTTTGCCTAGGTCGCCCTTTTCGGCTTTTCGATCTAGCGGGTTTGAATCATCCCCTAATTTTTGCACGGCCAGTTTGCAGTATACTGACCATCGGGTGTTACCCTAATTTTTGTCCGATCAGTAAAAGACCGAAAGATGGGTGATTATCATATTTATTTTTTTAATGTGCTGCTTTTCTTGATTTATTTCTTTTGAATCAGATATGATAGTGCTTAAGCCTGTCTTGGTTTACGGGGTTCACAAACTCGTTCCCATCCATGTCCATAAGCTTAACCGCCCCTTTACTAAGCATTGTCTTTATCACATATGGTCCTTCCTAATTTGGCCTGAATTTATCCCTCGCATCAGTGGTAGAATGCTTCAGCTGTTTAAGGACCAGATCACCAGCCTTTAGGGGGAACTTCTGGTGTCTTACCCCGACTGTTATACGCTCGGGCCATATGTTGCTGGTACATCTGGAGGTTGTCAAGGGCCTTTAACCTCTGCTCATCCATCATGTTCAACTATTTAAATCTTGCTTGGGTCCATTTAGATTCTTTTAACTTAGCCTCTAGGGTGACTCTTAGGGAGGTCACCTGAGTTTCAATTGGCAAGACCAGTTCCATCCCGTAGACTAGGGAAAATGGAGTTTAGCCGATTGGGGTACGAATGCTGGTGCAATATCCCTAAATAGCAAAACGTAGCTTATCTACCCAATCCCTATAATCGGTTATCACCTTAGAAATAATCTTCTTTACTAATTTATTAGCTGCCTCAACAGCTCCATTAGCTTGTGGCCTGTATGGGGAAGATCTGTGGTGTTCGATCCCGTGTTTCTCGATTAGGTCGGCGGTTGCTCCTTGAAACTGTACCCCATTATCCGAGACTATATGGTGTGGAAGTCTATATCGAGCGAAAATGTGCTTCTCTATGAACTTGGCCATCTGCTTGGTGGTGACATTAGTGAAGGATTCAGCCTCCACCCATTTCGCGAAGTAATCTACTGCTACCACAATGAATCTATGACTATTTGTTGAAGAAGGATGGATTTCACCAATTATGTCTATCCCCCACGCTGAGAATGGCCAAGGGGTAGATAGATGATGAAGTTCGGTGGGCAGGAGGTGCTGCATATCCCTGTAAACCTGACATTGGTGGCACCGTTTGACCCGAGCAATGCAATCGGCTGTGAGAGTGAGCTAAAAGTATCCTAATTGCTGAATTTTCTTTGCGAGAGCCAGACCATTCATGTGAGTGCCACAGTCACCGACATGGACTTAGGCTATTACATTCTGAGCCTCGGAGTCAGTTAGGTAACGGAGAAGTAGGCCGTCGCTGGAGTGCTTAAATAGATTATTATCCGCAATACGGAACTAGACAGCGAGCCGCCTTAGGGTGGTACGGTCCGAGTCAGAAGAACCTGTAGGATATTGGCTGATTTAGAGGAATAGGACAATGTCAGAATACCAACAAGGTTTGAATGAGATGGCAAGGATTGGAGGAGCCGATTGAACATGGTAGGAGGTTTTGGTTGACAACATGACCAAAGGGAGGATAGGTTATTGCTGAGGCCCATCCCATAGGGAAGCGAGAGTGGCGAGAGCGTCAGCCATTTGATTCTCGTCCCTAGGGACATGGCGGTATAAGCATGAGGTAAATTTCTTAGATAATTTGCGGGCAGCCTCGATGTAAGGACGGAGAGATTCCTCTTTAATTTCTTAATCCCCGATAACCTGGCGGACAACGAGAATTAAATCCACGATGATAGATATGCAACAGGCCGGAACCTGGAGAAGAGCCTCAAGGCCGAACAAACAAGCTTCATACTCAGCGCTGTTGTTGGTGACAGTGAATTCTAAGTGTTTGGATAATGGGATCATCTCGTTATCCAGTGTGACAATGATGACCCCGAGACCTGCTCCCCGGCGGTTCACATCACCGTCGAAGTACATTATCCAGACGTGGTCAAGGATTGTAATAGAGGCAAGCTGCTCATCAAGAAACTCTAAATTTTCCTCATAGTCGGAGCCAAGGGGATGATTAGCCAGGAATTCGGCTACGGCCCATCCCTTAATGACCTTTTGGGTCACATATTCAATGTCAAACTCAGACAGGAGAAGCAACCATCGGGACAATTTACCGGCGAGAGTGGGGGATTGACAAAGATACTTCATCGGATCAATCTTGGCCACGGATTGGACCTGATAATATTGGAAATAATGTCGTAACTTCTTAGTGAGCTAAACCATGGCAGTACAGGTCTTTTCCACAATTAAATACCGAGTTTCATAATCCAATAACTTCTTACTTAAGTAGTAAATGGCATGTTCATGCTTATCAGCATGTTCCTGGATAAGTATAGCCCGGACGGAAGACTCCTCGATAGCCAAGTAAAGGATGAGTGGTTTTCCTGGGATGGGGGGTGTCAAAACAGGTGGATCAACAAGATATGCCTTGATTCTATCAAACGCCACTTGGCAGTGATCGTTCCATACTACGGGTTGTTGTTTTCTTAATAGCTTAAAGATGGGTTCATAAATAGTAGTGAGGCGGGCAATGAACCGACTAACATACTGCAAGGACCCTAAAAATGATCGGACTTCTTTCTCTGTCTTAGGTATAGGCATATCCCTGATGGCTTTGGCCTTATCTGGGTCTATTTTAATACCTTTCTGGCTAACCACGTGCCCAAATAATTTGCCTGATGTAACCCCAAACACGCACTTCTTTGTATTTAGATGGAGGTCATACTTTTCAATACGAGTCATAAACCTATCAAGAATAGCAGGGTGCTCTTCCCGAGCAGTGGACTTTACAATTATGTCGTCCATATACACGTCCACTTCTTTATGGATCATATCATGCAAGGGGGAGGTTACGGTGTGCTGATAAGTGGCCCCGACATTTTTTAAACTGAATGGCGTTACCTTGTAGTAATACACCCCTCATTCAGTGATTAATGCTGTTTTGACTTTATCGACAATATTAACCAGAATCTAATTATACCCCGAGAATCCATCCTTGAATGAATACACAGCTGCCCTGGCTGCACTATCAATTAGGACATCGATGTACGGGAGTGGGAATTTATCCTTCAGTGAGGCTTTATTGAGATCTCGAAAATCTACACAGACCCAGACCCTAAAATCTTTCTTCGAAACTGGGACTATGTTGGAAAACCAAGTCGGGTATTCTACAACTTCAATGAATTGAGCTTCAAACAACCTTAAAACCTCTGTCTTAACTTGATCTGCCCATTCTAGTCTCAACTGGCGGAGCTTCTACTTGACAGGCCGAAATTTAGGATTAGTTGGGATTCTATGTTCGGCAATTTGTCAATCAACCCCAGGCATGTCTTCGTATGACCAGGCAAAAGCATTAACATGATCTTTAAGCACTCTTATAATCTCACGTTTTTCCTCGGTAGTTAAATCATTAGAAATGGTCACCATTTTAGGATTGTCATCTGTACTTAGATTTATTTCACTTAATGATGTATCACTAATGCCAAAAACGTTATGCGTATTATTATGCAAATACATGGATCCATCAGGAAGACATCAAACAAGTAAGCAAAATGAGAGTCATTCATTACATTAAAAGCCTCGTAGGCAGCATTGTTTGCATCAAACACATCAAAAATGTTAAAAATCACATCATCCATATCCTCCTCCATAGGCAGAGGGGCTTTAATAGCAACATCAATAGGAGGGGCATCCTCTGTATTATCTGTCAGAATGGCATCCAGGTTGTGTTGTAGAGCGGTCTTTGGGCAATGGTGAGCCATGGTCCCCCAAATAGGTTAGCTTTTTTGGCGAGGGCCCTGGTGAGATTCCTTACTATCACTATCATAATAACTTATTCCCCGATTCTCTCACCCTTCCAACCCTTCTTCATCAGCAGTGCCATAGCTTCAGTCATGGTTGCCACAACGTTTTCAATTTCTGGATTGATAAGGTCCTCATTACTTTCCCCAGGCTCATCTTCGGGATACATCTTACCCTTTCCCTTAGCCTTATTAGAAACAACATCGACAGGTATAACAGGCTCAGCGGGCTTGGGTTCAGCCAAGACTATCATGCAGCCGGTCTTGAAGTCGTAGACATCCTTAAAGATCTCAAAGTCGGGCCATATCTTTCCATCATATTCGATCAGCTCAGGCTCACCCTTGTAAGGCCTCTTTCCTAGATTTCATAAATAGTGACCATACGGCGGTAGTAGGAGGGGACGTGGCGATAGAATTTTCTAGGCTTATATCCTAATCCAGCTCAATGGGTAAGGATTTTTTGCTCTAAAGCTTCAATAATTCCCTGCTCATATATTCCCGCACCTCTGTCAGGCTTGTAACTAGATTTCTTCATCAGTTTACCCATACCAGCATGAAGGTATTTATGCCAAAGGGGAGGAGATTTCTGAGCTTTGCTAACCACGGTAATCTGAAGGCCTCCTTCTAAACTAGCTTCAACTTCCATAACAGCCATGATGGAAGCAGGATCGGCCTCTATAGTCATCAGTCTATCTTCATAAATAAGTTTAATTTTCTGGTGTACAGTGGAGGGAACTGTGCCTAAGGCGTGAAGCCATGGTCGGCCAAGAAACAGAGAATAGGTAACAGGAGTGTCAAGTACAGTGAAGCTTACATTGGTCATCACACCTTCCATAGTTACTTCTGCCTCAAAGGTCCCAATTACACTGCGCTTTGAATCATCATAAGCTCTAATAACAGTGATGGATTTTTCAAGCATGTCCTCCGATAGTCCCAGATGGGGAAGGACTTTTAGAGGGAATAGATTTAGAGTGGAGCCGTCATCCACCATGACACACGGGGTAACCTTATCGAGGATTTGGATTTGGATGAACAAGGCCCGGTTGTGATCCTTACCCTCGAGCGGAAGATCAAAGAGGTCGAACACAATCTGAGGCCCATTTCTCAGGGGAATGCCTTCTCCAACCGTAGCGCACATCTCAACGACCAAGGTGGTTGGGTTAGCTTTTAAATTAAGGAGTCGCTTAATCAACCCCTTGTAATGCCCTTTAGAGTCGATTACCGGCTGCTAGATACTATATCGGCCTTGAGTATTTTTCAGTTGAGTAATGAGAGGGTCAACCTCGAGACTGGCCAGGGAAGACGGAGGGGGAGAAAGGGGTCTCGCGGTAGTTCTAACCCTTCTAGGAACAGGGTCTTTGCTTAAGCAGAGATATCAGTCTTCAGGTTGATATACACAGCTACTCTGAGTGATGTTAAGAACATCATCGAGCAAGACACTCTTAGTGGCTTGTGTTTCAAACAATACTGTTACTCCTCAGAGTCCAAATCTGGGCTTTGCAACTCATACCTATCTACGCTAAAAAGCTCATTTTGATCAACCTTGAATAATTCACTTGGTTTCTTCTTGGTAGGGGAATCAACCTTGTATAATTCGGTGCTTACGACCTTAGTCTCTCGAGCTACTCCCTCATCACCATTGGAGTAGTCCTCCTTTAAAATAAAGGAATCTACGCTGAATAATGATTTTTTCTCAACTTTCATTCCTTTTGCCATGAATGGCTGAGACCTGCGCTTTCTTGCTTCTGCGGGTTTGGATTAACTTCCATCCCTTGGACAGAGTTGATCCCTGGGTTAGCTTGATTGATTAGATCAAAAACTGAGTAAGACGGGAGACCCGAACTAATGATCAGGATAGAGTTACTATTGTCCTACCTTTGAATAAGGAGATCAAAGATTATGGCTTCAGATAAACCAGACTGGACCATGCCCACCTTGTTCCCAAAATTTGGCAAAGGATTACTCATAGTGCTCAAAATTCTATTAGGTTCAGCAATCTTTGCTTCACTAACCAAAAGCTGAACTATCTAGAGTAGGGCTTTGTAATTAAGGGTTTGGTGTCCTACCTGAACATGATAGTTACAGAAGTTGTTCTTATCCTCGAGTCTAGGCAGTTTGTATTCTTGAAATGATTGGATGAAACCTGATTTCCTCAAACATTGAAAGGTGACCCGTAGAGGCAACTTATAAGGGTTAGCCAAAATAAAGGGGGGGCGAGGAGGCTAGATTGCGACAACCGTCGGTGGAGCCAGAGTGATTGCGAAGGGTGCAGTAGGGGTTTGAGAAATAGCTTGAACTGTAGCTGGTGCTTTAGGCTTAGCTGGTGCCAGGGCTGAGGGTTGAGCTTCATTATTTTTTCCGAACCATGGCTTTCCCACTTTTTCAGCCTTTTCATGCTCTACCTCACGCTCGATCTTCTCGATTTTCTCAAATACAGCCTTATAGGATAGAAAAGAATCAGTAGCTATTTCTTTACGGAATAGAGGAAGAGACCCCTCGAGGAGTTTGACGATCATTTCCTCGAGACTTAGCTTAGATTTCATCAAGACCTGGGTTGTCATCCATTGATTAAAGTATTACTTGAAGGTTTCATTGGGCATTTGACGAACTCTCTTAAGATGTTGGAGGGTTGTTTCCATCATAGTATTAAAACCATAATGCACTTTCAACGCCTCAGATAAAAGATTCAAGTCAACAACAATATGCTGTGGCAAGGTGTGATACCATTCAAGGGCAGGGCCCCAAAGGGAGCGAGGAAACATTTCAGCAAGCACCTTATCACTTAATTTCTTTACGTGTATTATTCTTTCATACATTATAATGTGAGAGGCAGGTGCTCTAGAACCATCATAATGAGCCATATTCGGTATAGTAAAATTATCGGGGACCTAGTCTTCGTCTCTTTTAGGTTCTTTAGTGGTGATGAGGTGGTTGATGTAAGCTTGGATCTCGGGTGTCATGCCCGAAGGCTGTATGACCTGGTTGCTGACCGGCTTGTGAGGACTAGCTAGGGCTTTGGGTGTTACATTCGGAGAATACGCGACCTGGTCGTTGACAGTCTGAGAAGCCATCATCTATCAGATAAAAGCGGCTACCTTAGGTGTAATGCCCGGTGGTTGCCTGACCTGGTCGTTGAGTGGTGGAGATAGTGGAGGACAAACAGTCAGTTGGTTAGTAAAAGTATTCTGAGGGTAGGTAGTACCCTTATGAGTTATAATGAACTGCGGAGGAGTAAAAGAGGGTAGTGGCTGAGAAGATGGGCACTCTGGGCTTTAAGCAAAAGGTCTAGGATTAAAAGGAATAATTGATAGAGTAGTCGAACTTGATAGAAAAGCCGAAGCTTGCCCAACGGGCTTGCCATAGGCTAGGTTGATTGAAAAATAGGTGCAACAGGTATTGTCCCTACCGGGCCGGTCAACATCTATGGTTAACCGATCTGGGCCTGCATATCAGATTCTGATACTCGATTGAAATTTCTATATTCGGGATCTTGCTTAATGGTATCCTAGACAGTGGTCTGGATAGAAGCCCAAAATGCATCCGAGTTTAGGAATTACGCCATAGCACTAGCAAAGTCAAAGTCGGGCGATGGATGGGATCCCGCCCCCGAGCTGGAAGTAGTACCGAATGGCTCTTTAGGAGGAGAGGTCCCTTTATTCCTTAGAAAAGACATGGCTGGCTGAGAGGGACTCTAGCTCAACTGAACTTTTTTTGAATCTGACTCCCCACTAGAATCAGTGGCAATAATCAGGGTAAGAGAATGATGAATCAAACGATGTTCTGTCCTTTTCCAAATCGGGGTGCGATGATCAGTCCGCCTCCTCCTAGCTGAAACTGTAGGCAGTGGATTAGACCATGAATGGGTTGTAAATGGTATGGATGGTATGCATGCTTTTTATTTTTTTTAGAAGCGGTATGTGATATGTATGACTGCAAGTAGATGTGGTTAGAGATGATGCGATGGCTTATCCCTCTGACATACGTGGGATGTTTATATCTCATATCATACATAGTGATATATGGTGATGCAACGGAGGCACAAGAGAAGTTCTATGTATGTTGTTAAACTCCTTCCATAGGCAGAAGTAGTAAGGGTAAGTTGATTCATTTTTTTCTCTAGAAGCCGATGCATGGGGGTGCTTGAACATAGAGTACATAGCACGTAAATTGTCCCTCTTCCAACCTTATGACTCCCGCGTAACACCTCTTTAGAAGGATGGAGTTTGGCTTCTTCACCGGTAATGGCAAAAGAAGCGCGTCCCATTTGTTTTATTTATTCTGGTGATCCTAAAGGAATGATGTGCTAAGGCTTCTTCTAGCGCGGCTTTGGTATAGGGTTGTTGATGTAGAAGGTTCTCGTTTACCTTGATTCCTCGTTACTCA
Source organism: Euphorbia pulcherrima (assembly GCA_947683365.1). NCBI lineage: Eukaryota > Viridiplantae > Streptophyta > Magnoliopsida > Malpighiales > Euphorbiaceae > Euphorbia > Euphorbia pulcherrima. Next base: position 32,689,036 of record CANTUS010000008.1, read on the forward strand.
ACCACTCCCCAAATAGGTGCGATCGCAGGAGTTTACGTGTTGGTTAAAATGAGTGATCCACCCACTAGGCATCCTCAATTCCAACAAGGCATAAGTGATACTTTCATGAGCTTCTCGGGTAAAATGGGGCACCTAAAAATTACCGAACTATCTACACGCGTAAGGATAAAATGCTATAAAAAAAGAATAAAGTTTTAATTTGGCCAATGATTTCAATACATCATCAAAATCCTTTAAACTTTATGAAAAGATAAGTTCAAGTTTAAAGAGATTACTCCCCAACAGAGTCACCACTGTGAGTGGACGAGGTTTTACGCGACGGCTGTGAAGCTAGGCCGGAGGACCGACCTCTTTAAAATAATGGACGTCTGAGTGATGTGATTGGAAAATGGTTTTGCATATTTTAATGCTCAAAAGATACTAGATCAGAATCCCGTACTTAAAATAGAGTCACCACCCGGTTCAGCTCAATCGGAAATTTTTGGTACGATTTTCTCACTAGGTGGTTGGACCATACCTTAAGTAGAGATTCTGATTTCAGATGATGTTATCTATTTTTCATTAGGCTAAGTTAAAATATTTCATTCTTTCTTAATTGGTTTAATCCATCCTATTTATTTGAGTTTTCAGTTATTATGTTGTTTTTGCTTTTATCAGGCAATTGAAGCGATAAATAAATTATTACAGTCATCCAAAAATAAGTGCAGAAAATAAAATTATTACAAGGCTTCCAAATCCTATACATTTTTTCTATGCGATAAATAAAAAACCCGAAGGCTTAACACACATCTACCTACAGAAGATGATTAGCATAGATACGGTACGTCGTTCGAGATATATCACGAATCATGTATAGTTAGCAAACCAAACAAGACCCGAGTTAGCGTGAACATGGCGTATTTTATTTACAATTTTATAAAGCTCTGTTGGATGGCTTAAATGAGATTTGAATGGCGTTTACGGGAAAATTCCATTTTTAACCAAATTTTAGACTCGATCGTTGTTTTAACCGGATTATTAGTGAAAATGCTACATGTTATAGGGTGGGGTCTATTTTTAGAAGGTTTTGGACCTCCATCATTGCACTGTACATCCTAGCTTGAGGAAATAAAGTAGGTCGGAAATGAACGAAGTAAAACAGCTATCCAGAAGTTCATGCCACCGGCGACATGACTGATGTCGCCGGTGACATCAATGATGTTGCTAGCGATATGGCTAATGTCGCCGGTGACATCAATGATGTCACTAGAGGCATCAATATGTAAACAAGCTACATGGCTTTCTGGGTACCATAAAGAAAGGGTCCCACAAGAAAGTGAGGTCTATGGGGAATGTGATGCCACTAGTGGTATCAGCGATGTCTCTAGCGACATGAATGATACCACTGGCGGCATCACATGTCTCCGGCAACTTCAATTTCTTGCAGTAGTAGCAGGCAACAGTCAAAATGATCGAAAACCCAAAAACGGACACAAATCAATAAGAATCAGCATAAATCAGTAATATTAATGCCAAAGAGCTATGAGACTTAGAATTTTTACCTCAGGGTCGTGAATCCACCTCTTCGTGAACCAAGAAACACCTCCGGGGAGCTTGTCACGATGATATAGTAGTAAAATTAAGAGTTTGAGGTCTCTAAATCCGATTAAGTTGATTTTAACTAAAAGACCTAGTAATTTTAAGCTCACAATCAGAGAGTTCAAAGAAGAAAAACCAAGAAAAATGGATCAGAATCCTTTTTCCTACCTTCTCTAATTCTTATCCCACTAAAAATCTATTTTCCCACTCTAGAATTAAGTTTTCCATCAATTGTTCTTCTTCCAATTTCAGCTCCTCCTCTTTGAAAGCCTAAGGTATGTTTTTATAGGTAAATTGGGGTGGTTTTCGAGACCTTTTTTACTAATTCCACCGAAAGTGGTAAAAGGAAGCTGTCGGTGCAGAAGCCCCTTTTAGGCCCTGCCGTCGGTGACAGGGTGATACCACTGGCAGTATGGCTGATGCCGCCGGTGGTATGGCTGATGTCGCCAGCGGCATCAGCTTCCAGCAAGCCGACAGCCAGCAGGCCCATAAGCCCAAAAAGTCGCTAAAAGTGGTCAAAAGTGGGTCAAAAGTCATCTTTTTGCATTTTAATGATATTTTAATGGGTATTTAGAGATTTATTTTAATTTGGGTGTAAATCATCGGTTCAAGCTCCTACCGGACGCGTTATCGGCCACGTCGAACTGTATTTTACTAAGTATAAAATTTGCAAGAACATTATATTAGTAATAAAAATTCTAAAGAGAACTTTTATATTGAGGCATCAAAATCGGGTACACGTCATCATCGTCTTGCGAGAGGGATTGCAAAATCCCGTGCTCACAGGCTGCCCCTCGGGGGATCACTACTGGAACATATTAGTATGATCGCATGAAAGAGAAAGGGATAGGAATGATACCTGATGGATGACTTCTTTACCCCTTGGTCGAACTTGTGCTTTGTGGAGAGATTATCCCTTAGTCGGACTTATGCTTTATGGAGAGATTGTCCCTTGGTTGGACTTATGCTTTGTGGAGAGATTGTCCCTTGGTCGGACTTATGCTTTGTGGAGTGGTTGTCCCTTGGTCGGACTTGTACTTTGCGGAGTGGTTGTCCCTTGGACGGACTTATGCTTTGTGGAGAGATTGTGCCTTGGTCAAACTTTAAGCTTTACGGAGAGATTGTCCCTTAGTCAGACTTTTTCTTTGCAGAGTGGTTGTCCCTTGGTCGGACTTGTGCTTTGTGGAGAGATTGTCCGTTGGTCGGACTTTGAGCTTCATAGAGAGATTGTCCCTTTATCAGACTTATGCTTTATGGATTGATTGCCCCTTGGTCGGAGAGATTGTCCCTTGGTCGGACTTATGCTTTGCCGAGTGGTTGCCCCTTGGTCCGACTTATGTTTTGCGGAGAGATTGTCCCTTGGTCAGACTAATGCTTTGCGGAGTGGTTGCCCCTTGGTCGGACTTACGTTTTACGGAGAGATTGTCCCTTGGTCGAACTTATGCTTTACAAAGTGGTTGCCCCTTGGTCGGACTTGTCCTTCACAGAGAGATTGTCCCTTGGTCGGACTTGTTCTTTGTGGGGAGATTGTCCCTTGGTTAGACTTTTGCTTCACGGAGAGATTGTCCATTGGTCGGACTTATGCTTTGGAGGGATTGCCCCTTGGTCAAACTTGTGCTTTGAGGATTGGTTGAGGGTAGTTTTGGGTCATGTTACAATCTTGGAGGGGTGAACCTAAAGGTGACACATACAGGGTTATGCAGGGACTTCAGTTGGCGTTCTAGGGGTGAACCCAAAGGGTCATACGTATAGAGACTGTATTAGGGACCTTCAGTTGGTGTTCTGGGGGTGAACCCAAAGGGTGATACATATAAAGACTATATCAGGGACCTTTAATTGGCATTCTAGGGGTGAACCGAAAGGGTGGTATGTATAGAGATTGTATCAGGGACCTTCAGTTGATGTTCCAAAGGTGAACCCAAAGGGTGATACATATAGAGACGGTATCAGGGACCTTTAATTGGCATTCTAGGGGTGAACCTAAAGGGTGATACATACAGAGACTATATCAGGGACCTTCAGTTGGCATTCCGGGGGTGACCCAAAGGGTGATACGTATAAAGAATGTATCAGGGACCTTTGATTGATGTTCCAAAGGTGAACCCAAAGGGTGATATGTATAGAGATAGTATCAGGGACCTTCAATTGGCATTCTGGGGGTAAACCTAAAGATTGACATGTATCGGGTCATGCCATAATCTCTGGGTAGCATACAGGATGAGCATATTGGGTTTGCGGTTGTGGCTTTGTGCAAATTTTGGGATACTGGGGCAAGAGCTGGGAATTCGTCGAGGATGGCTGAAAAAAGAAAAGGCATAGAGAGATCTGATATCGCCTGCGACATGAATGATGTCGCTGGCAGTATGGGATGATGTCACTCATGGCATGAGTGCTACATAGTAGCTTTGACTGGTTAAACAAATTCAAAATTTAAATTAAAGGAGGTGATATCATCGACGGCATGACTAAAGTCGCTGGCGATATGGACTGATGTCATCAATGGCATGAATCGGGCAGTTTCAGATAAATTAAAACTCCTTGAATCTCGCGTGGCTGTTTAAAAGGAAGAGAGACTATCTTCCTTCCCCATTTTGCAGAAATCGCATCCCTTTTGCTCATTTCTTCTCCAAATCTTTCGCTTTCTTCGAATCATGAAGAGAATTGCAAAGGCTTTCAAGGGTAAATCCGCTAAAGCTAAGTAGAGCCTGCCGGATTCGTCCATCTAGGGGCTAAAACTTCTTTCGGTTCCTGTTGTTTATGGTTTGAAGGAGAAGACCAAAATGTATGGGTGTGGGATCAATTCCCCGATCACCAACCTAACCCTGGAGAAGGAGAAACATCTTTCCTACATCCAGGTAATCCTGCAAAACTTGAAATTCTTTTTTTTTTGTTAATTTTTGATTTAGCCTTAGGCTCGAAATCATGCCATGATAGTAGTTATAAGCGTGAAATAGACTGATTGTGAATTGATATTACCCGCTTTAGGTTTGATTTTTACTGTTCTTAGGCTTAGGATTCGATTAATTGTGATTTTTATGGCTTTGGCATGATGGGTGCAATTTTTGGGGCAAAACAAATTCTGCCCGCAGGTTGTGATGTCACCGGTGACATGAGTGATGTTGCTAGCAATATCAAGCCTTGTAAAAAGGCCTAGGAGGGTATGATGCCATTTCTACTTAAGGTGATGCTGCTAGCGGCATCATCCATACTACCGGTAATATGGATGATGTCGCCGGCGACATCACTTCCAGCAGAAGCGACATCAGCAACCTTGTAGTAGGAAATAAGACCTGGAAAATGACTTGAGACTTATTTTTTTTTTTGTAGCCACACGGACTAACCTACCATTGGCGAGTGGTGGCACCATATTTCAGAGAAGGATCCTGAACTTGCACTAGCCATCAATAAGCTGGGCTTCGAGAACTTGGCCCGAATCATGCCGATGTTAATGCCAAAGCTCTCCCATCTGACCTTGATGGCTCTTACAGAGAGGTGGTCTAAAACCACTTATACCTTTCACTTCTCATTCGGGGAAGTGAATATCATGCCCTCTGATGTTGTAGCTAGGCCCGAGCTCCCTTGGATGGACGAGGTCATTCATTTTGACACCTAAATGGACAAATATCACATCGAGAGGCCCGTGGTGAGGTAAGTAAAGGAGTTGTTTGGTTTGAAGCCCGTCTCAGGGTGGCTATCTTATGGTGAGCTGTACCAACATTGGACTAGGGAAGATATGGTGCCGGAAGATGATAGGGACGCTTGCATCCGCTCCTTCGTGATTTCCCTGCTTACAGTGCTATTCTTCCTAGTTTTGGGGAGTAAAATCAATTACGGGGCTGATATCCGCCGTGGAGGATGTAGCGGGGGTCAGGAAGAAGAATTGGCTACGGGCATCCTCGTATAGATGTATCATGCGCTAGATGCAGGCGCTCGGAATAAGGGGAAGGCCCTCCATCTCTGCCATCTGTTACTTCAGGTATACCTTCCTTGGAAGCATTTTACTTGATTAAGCATGTCCCATTCACTGTGGATTTTTTTTAACTGATTAATTGTTACTTGTGCAGGCCTAGGCCTTTAAGCACCTGATCCTACCGTCGGTTGAGTTTAAGAAGACCGTGTCATCGGGTTCCTATTTTCTCGCCCGCTGGTGTGGGGGTATCGGCGGGAAGGCCAACTATCCCACCAAGTACAGGGAGGTCCTGAGGAATGTGCGATTGAGCTCGGTATGTGATCTTTTGATTTGGTCCCTGTTTCACACTTAGAACAAAACATTAGTAGGAAAAAAAGCGTTTATGAATTTACATTATACTTATATTAGTTATTTTGGTTGATTGTTGGTGCAGCTTGTCCTAGACCCATTTGATAGGGTGGAGAACCTGCTGGAAGGGTCAGGAGGGAGGTAGATGACCGTAGGTTTGTCGTGGAGTGTCCTTTGTCCCAGCAGTGGTACTTAGGGGAGCACGTCCGGGGCTGGAGGTTTATCCCTATCGCCGATAGACTAGTGCCGGCCGATCCTTCCAAGGGCTTATGGTGGCCCCATCTGGTGATTACATATACGGCTGACCAAGCTAAATATATTGAGGGGGATGGCCGAGTCATTCCGAGCATTTCGGGCACCTATAAGCAGCACCAGCAGCGCCTACTCCCCCTGTGCCCCTGCATCCATAGGAATGATACGATTGAGTACCATAATGAGCAAAGGCTGGGGGAGGAGAAGAGGCGGCTCAAAGGTGTCGTGGATTTCAAGGAGGAGGAACAAATAGAGGTTGAAGACAATTTTGGGATCGAGCCTGAGGGGGAGGACGAGGTAGGTGTGGATGTAGCTGGCAGTAGTATGCCGATGTCCCATGGGGGGCACCACTCTTTTGAGGTATGATCGCATTTATGTGCATGATTTTATAATTATTTGGGTTTAGGAATGCCGCCTATGTGTGCTTTTTATGCTTTTCAGGAACCTGCGAGGAAGAGAGGTTGGGACAAGCAGAGTGGGACTCAGTACTATGGTATACCGGAGGGTATAAATTTCATGGAGGGGCGTCTGGTCAATCGGATGAAAACCCAGTTCCTGCTGATGGATTCTCGGGGCGAGTTTCACCCTAGGAACATAGGCTCGAGCCGGCATGCTCCAATCTTTATGCCAGAGAGCACCACTTATATAAGGCTTAATAACATGATAATTGCTTTCTTGCTTACCCTTGGATGTGGGTGCTTAATGATTTGCCTTTTGGATTTTTCAGGTGGTGTGGAGTCATGTGGAGCAACTGGCAGAGAACAATTTCGCTCTCCGGGACACGCTTATTTTGGCACGTCATAAGATGCATGTATGGATGCTATAAATGAAGTGCATTATTAATGCTTTCCCTGGTTTGTAGGATTTCTTGGCCCTTTCCCTATCGGAACTCCAACATCGTGTGAGCGACCTTGAAGGTCAATTGGAGGCCACTGTTCAGGAGCGGAGGAGCAAGTAAAACCTGGATCGCGCGCACCCTGGTAGCAGTAAAGATGTCCGCCAGTCGATGCCCATTTACTGCGGTTGAGGAGTCTAACAGCTTCCTGATGACTGAGGGAGGAGAGGAGGATGAGGTTGATGATTGCCTAGTAAGCCCCGAGGAAGTTTCATCTCGCTGGCCGGCAGTGGCGGGCATGCCTAGATTATGCTTTCATTTTGCTTTTTATTCCGGATTTTGGTTTATACCCTCGATACATTAGGTTTGAATAATTTGGATTGTTGTTTGGTTTTGGCTTGATAGGCTAGATGTTTGGGATATTTGAGTGGTTTGCGCCTTCGGGCTTTCATTGAATAAAATTGATCGGCACTCGCACTAGAGTTCAAAAATGTATTACAGGGCTATTTTACAGGTTTTGTATGGGTTTGAAATGATGAAATTACTTCTGATGCCACCTGGAAAATTAATCCCATGCCGCTGGCGGCATCATTCATATCGCCCAAACTCAATCAGTAAAATAATATAGACAGTGCTGCCCAAAGTTCATATCGCCGGTGGCATCAATTGATACCGCCCAAATTAGTTCATATTGCCGGTGATATCACTCATATCGCCGGTGGCATCACTGTCTAAAAATCTGATTCCAGCCATTCTGCCAATTCCTGCCATGGCGACCCACAACCAAAAGCTACGGGTTTTTCTGCAAATTTTAGGGAATGTGAACTGGGAGAAGCTTGAAAAATTCAGGCTTTAGGGGGATATGTCACGGCATGGCCCGTAAGCCCCGAGTTCCTTCGAGCAGCATTATCTTTTTAGGATCCAATGGACCACGTCTTTCGATTTTCATTGTTCGAGCTATGCCCCTTGCTCGAAGAGTTCCACGCTATATTGGAGGTGCAGTGTCCTTAATGCATGACCCTAGCACTACCAGAATTTCATTTTGGTGCGGGCGAAATTCCTCGAGGATTATGGAATTTGGACTCCGTAGACCCATTTTTTTCCCGATTGTCTGACAAACTTGGGTTTTAGCTCGGAGCAATTTTAGAGTGGTGCCACGGAGCGCCCCAATCTAACCTTGCTTGGCCATCTATGATGGCATTACTACTTATGGCGGAGTTCATGTGCGAAGTGAGCGTAATTACTCTGCTCAGGCTGATTTCACTCATCGGCCCTATATCGACATGGGCTTCTTCCATAGCTGTGGGGTTGGCCGAGGTTCTGCTGAACATGGATGCTGCTTTCATTGACCCATCACTTATCAGAGATCAGCTCATATTACTTCAGGTATCCGTTGTTCTTCCTAACTTTGTGCACCTCTTTTCTCAATCTTTACCTGAACTCGAATTACAGGTATGGCTGAGGGAAGCACCCCGAGGGAACCCGAAGAAGTACTTACCCGTTCATCTGAGGGAGAGGGGGCTTATGCGGGCTGATTTTGACCAAGTGCATATTTTGAGGGGGTACACTGATGTACAGGTTCAGTAGGTTAGTCCATGGTGGAGGATCCAGGATGTGGTTGTGGAATCCTGGGAAGCCTGTGTTCAGTTGATAAGTCTGGAGAGATCTTCGTTCTACACACCTTACAGGTTATGCCATCAGTATGGCAAGAGGCAAAGAATCTCAACCAAGTTACCTCACAATTAGATCGGGATCTACAAAGCTAGGCGGGTCAACCATATCCAAGAGAAGTGGTCCAAGGGAGCTGTATTCGAGATTCTGGATTATGACCATGTGGATACCATAGAGACCGACACACACTATAGAGGATGGCTTGCTGAGATAAGACGCTTGATGACCCGTTGGGAGCGGTCGTGGGCTCGCTTCGAGGGGTAGTGTATGGAGCAAGGAGAGGAGCCCCCTTTTACTACCATATCGAGGCAGATCTCTAGGTACTACGATGATGGTGCAGGAAGCTCGATTTAAGATGTACTTTTATCAGTTTTATCTTTTGTATAGGCTAGTCGGGGTGGCCGATGAATTTTATGCGTCTTTTATTTAGTTATAACTTTTGCATAAACCGCCCCGAGGGGTTTTCAATCTATCGAACCTTGTCTTAATTTTTGCTTGGACCATCCTTTTCAGGTTTTCAACCTTTTTTTTGCCTATCAGAATTATTTTTATATATTGTGCATTTGATATGGAATGAAATGAATTCTGTCCTAAGCTTATTGGAGCTGTCCTAACCCTATGGACAAGGGATTCACATAAGCATAACCATTTAGAATTTAGTAAAATGCATACTTTCATTAATTGAGATAAAATAAAGTACGCGATGTTTGGTTGACATTCCCATTGATTTAACTCCCGATGCCAACTAGCCTGGATTGGTTTTCTAGAAAGCACTCGCTCTTTGCTCACATGCCCTAACTTTTGCCTAGATCGCCCTTTTTGGGTTTTCGATCTAGCGGGTTTGAATCATCCCCTAATTTTTGCACGGCCAGTTTACAGCATACTAATCATCGGGTGTCACCCTAATTTTTGTTTGATCAGTAAAAGACCGAAAGGTGGGTGATTATCATATTTTTTTTAGTGTGCCGCTTTTCTTGATTTATTTCTATTGAATCAGATATGATAGCGCTTAAACCTGTCTTGGTTTACGGGGTTCACAAACTCATTCCCATCCATGTCCATAAGCTTAACCGCCCTTTTACTATGCATTTTCTTTATCACATATGGTCCTTCCCAATTTGGCCTGAATTTGTCCCTCAGATCAGTGGTAGAATGCTTTAACTATTTAAGGACCACATCACTAGCCTTCAGGGGAACTTCTAGTGTCTTACCCGACTGTTATATGCTCTGGCCATACGTTGCTGGTACATTTGGAGGTTGTCAAGGGCCTTTAACCTCTGCTCATCCATCATGGTCAACTGTTTAAATCTTGCCTGGGTCCATTCAGATTCTATTAACTTAGCCTCTAGGGCGACTCTTAGGGAGGTCAACTGAGTTTCAATTGGCAAGACTGCTTCCATCCCGTAGACTAGGGAAAATGGAGTTTGGCCAATTGGGGTACGAATGCTGGTGCGATATCCCCAAATAGCAAAAGGTAGCTTATCTGCCCAATCCCTGTAACCGGCTATCATCTTAGAAATAATCTTCTTCACTAATTTGTTAGCTGCCTCAACAGCTCCATTAGCTTGCGGCCTGTATGGGGAAGATATGTGGTGTTCAATTCCTGTATTTCTCGATTAGGTCGGCGGTTGCTCCTTGAAACTGTACCCCGTTGTTCGAGACTATATGGTGTGGAAGTCCATACCGAGCGAAAATGTGCTTCTCTATGAACTTGGCCATCTGCTTGGCAATGACACTGGTGAAGGATTCAGCCTCCACCCATTTCGAGAAGTAATCTACTACTACCACAATGAATCTATGACCATTTGTTGAAGAAGGACAGATTTCACCAATTATGTCTATCCCTCACGCCCGAGAATGGCCAAGGGGTAGATAGATGATGAAGTTCGGTAGGCGGCAGGTGCTACATTTTAGTCCAAGAGAACAGGGCCTTATATTAACATTATACCAGTTTGATAAAAAAAAATCAAATACAATCAATAAAACATAGGCATAATACATATTATACAAAATATAAAAATGTATAACTAGTTTTAAACCCAATTTTTATTGAAATATAATCACTTTTATATTAGCATTATATCAGTTTCATCCAAATAAAGTAAAATACAAATAATAAAACACATATATAATACATATTTTACCAAAATATTGTTGTAACTGTAATAACTTTCTTGAGCAAGGACTTCATTGCTCAGCGATTTATTCAAACTTTCTTGAGCAAGAACTTCATTGCTCTCCATCTTAGATGACATGGCTTCTTGAAGTTTTGGTAATATTTCATTTTTATGCTTATCTAACAATCATTTATTTCATTGTGTTTCTATTCATGTAAGACATACAATTTTAAAATAAAGCGTGGGAAAAATAGCATAAGATATCTTTATTTGTCTAAAAAAATGAAAGATGCTTTAGTGACAATATTTGGTAAGCACTAAACCACGGTCACTTGTTAGGCACAATTTTTGTAACTTTCATTGACTGAAAATATCATACTTGATTTCGATATTTCAAATTGATTATCTATTAATTAGCTTGAATCTACGAACGAATTCATGCAAAACAATGCACGAACTTAGGGGCGATCGGTGGTTACCTCGTGGAGGACCCTCCGATGCTGAAGTCATTAAAGGGTTTTGAGGAAATCATTGAGAGTGAGTATGAAAATGTGAATGTACCTTTTGAACTGACCTAAGGGGCCTATATATAAACGTTAGAGATGTTTTAATTTATATAGAACTGGTATATGCTAAATCCTTATTGGTTAAGGATCCTATTATAAGAGTTATTCCTTGATTAGGAGATAATGATAAGATCCCAAATAGATTAGGATAATTACAAGGGGAGAGAATATAGAGATAAAGATCAGACCTAGATTACTTCTAGCTTGCGTATTATGAAGGAGCCTTTGAGCCGGTATAGGACCGGCTAGATACCATGACCGTTTAAGACACTAAGGCACCTTACGCTGCTACCCGATTTATGCATTCTTCGGCTGGATCAAGATCTCAGTTGGCTTCTTGACTGGGGTTCACTTGGCTTCCCTGATGTCCTTTGTGAGATGAGTCAGATGGATCTTTATTGACCCAATCTCGTGGTCCGAGACGGGCGAGACATATTTAGCAAGTTATAAGAAGCCCCCCACAAGTATGAGAAGCTCTTTAGGGCTTCTAGCAGCACCTTTCGGCTCAAGCTTTGAGCGGATAAACATTGAGGCCACATGGTAAAATTGCATTCAAGTGTTCTCAAAACTTCCTTGAGAAGTTGGAGCCTTTTCACATCTTTTAGTGGCAGTTTTGAAATTTAAAACCAGCCAAAACTCTTTTGACACGTGGCATTTCATTTCTTCGCCATAATGATTGTGACCTTTGGTTTTTAATTTATAACTTATTTAAACGCTCTGAGAATTCCTGCGGTCACTTTCACACTTCTGAAATTGTCTTCATAATTTCGGTAATACCTACTCTCTCACCCCTTTGAAGTTACATTTCCGGCAACGTATGCTCCTAACTACTACTCCCCCCTTTTTGCAAGTAAGTAACTCTTTCTTTCCTTCACTTCCTTTATAGCATGCTGATGTGATTGATCGTATCTAGAGTTCTACATTTTCATTTATTCTCAATTTGTTTTGCTAGATTGCTGTAATTTGCTTTTTATGATGCAATACCTGAGATTGTGCCATGTTATGACTGGAATTTTAGGCTAGGGGTATTCGCATCTTTAGTTTTGCTAAATATGCTTAAATGCATGCCTTTTATCTTATAAAATTGACGTTGAACGTAAATTATCGTTGGCCGGAATCTGGGTTATTTTCGTCGAATTCTGGGTTTGTGGATGAACTGGATGAACGTGAATTTTGTATAACCCCTCCCGACTGAAAATTGACCATTCTCTAGGATAGCTTACTTTTATTTTAACTTGTTATAGGGTTTTTTATTTTTTCTAGGCGGCAATGTCATCATCTTCTCTAAGTAGCAGTTCAAGTGAAAGTTTCTATACCTTCTTATGTAGATAACTGTGCAATTTAGTTTCTCGCACTTATATTAACATAAACCGCTCTAACTTGCATCATAACCCTAGGATAAAAAGGATAATCGGGAGGATGGACATTCAGGTTTGACATAAATTTCTTCAGGCAGGTTGCCTCGTGTAAGATGAACAAAGGTGAAGACCACCTGCACTTCTCTTATAAAGTCGGGTTCTACTCCTTCATCAACAGAGCAGACTTAGTGAAGAACTTCAAATAATTTTTTGTTTTTGTTGAATTGAAGAAAGGTGCTCCAAGTTTTCCCACTCGGTGAATGTTTGAGTGTTTTAAGAAAGAAGTGTGGTCCTTGGTAGATGTTTGGTATGCTTTTGTTCATAACATTAGAATAATATATTACAACTTAGACTTCAAAGAAGGCTATGATTATTACATCGGCCCTCAACCTCCTGGTGCGTGTTTTTTTCAACTTACTTGTCTTTTTGCCTTTATTTTCAGCTATATCAGGAGTTAAGAATGCAGTTTATGATGTCATAGCTAAGCGGGTAAAAAACTTACAACAAGTCAATGACCGCTAAGCTCCGGAGATAGTTGAGGGGTCGACTAATAAAACTGTCAGGGAAAACCAGAGAGAAGGCCGCCAAGAAGGGAGAAAAGTAGGGAATCCTGAGCGCAGCTGAGGCATCCTCAAAATATGCTAAAAAGAAATCCAAAGTCACCACCGAGGTATAGTGTATATTTTTTGTTTTATTTCCCACTTCATTATTGCATGGATTGGTCTAATAATCCTTTTCTTGTTAGGTGACTGTTGAGGTAGCCGCAGGGGCAGAAGAGACACCGGGTCAAGATTTGCCTATACATGCTTTAGTGAGAGAGGCCTTGACCCAGGTTGCCGGTGAGATGCCTTCCATCTCATCTCTTGTGGTCCAGGACTCCCTCCGCGAGGCCTTTCCTTTGGAGCAAGAGAACCTCAGATACGAGGAGGATTTTCCTACAGTGGCTGGTCTTTTACTTAATTCCATTACCCAGGTAATTTTCTTTTTAACCCGGCTATGGATTCATTTATTATTCATGCTAACGTCTTACGAATGCATTTGCTTTTCCCTAGTCTCTATCCAGGGCAGCTAACATGTTTCACTGGGTGGATGCTAAGATGACCAACCCTGAGAAGCTGCAAGAGGCTGTAGAGATGTGCCAAAAGCTGAGGAACCGGGCGAAAGAAGTAGAGGCCAAAAATCTCACCTTGGAGGGAGATTTGGAGAAGTTAAAGGGAGAGCATCAGTTACTTCAGTCAACTGATAGGACTACATGTAAGAAAATTGAGACGGATCTTGCTTTCACCCAGGAGTAATTCAAAGATACTATCCACCAAAAGGAGGAAGACTCAGCTGAGTTTATTCACTCTATTGAGGGGATGGTGGATTCTAGCTATGAATTTGGGAGGCATGTCTATAACGCCTGCAAACAGCTCCACCCGGATCTCCTTGATGATTTAATGCGCTCCATCAAGTATTCAGGGGTCGAGGCTGAGGTGGAGGGGACTGCTGAGGATGATGTTCTTGCTGAGAAGATTGGCGAGGACTAAGGCATCCCGAAAGGAGAGTTAGAGCAGTCGGTCAACAAGAATACCCCATTTGTTGCATAGAACAATTTCTTTTTATTGTACCTAGATATATTTTGGCATATTTTATATGTACTTGTTTTATATTTAAGCCCTTTGAGGCGTACTTTTCTTTAAAGATCTTATTTTTGTGCCTAAATTTTTGCATGCATGCTTCATTTTATGGGCGGTCTTGTTGCCGCTTAAAGGGGTGTTTAACTTTTACACCAAATATTATACAAGTCTTACTATCGCCAGAAAATTTATACCTTAGTTTTAACTAAGGAGTTTCATTCAGATGAGCTGAAAACTTAAGGTCTTATATCTTTATTGCCTTAAATAAGTTTAGCTAAGTATTTTGCCCCACTTAGTTTTTCTGCCGGTCTTTCTATTAGCCGGTTCCCTAGGGGGCATTTATGTTTTGTTCAGGTTTTATTATCGCCTGAATTTTTACCTTAGTTTGAACTAAGGAGTTTCTGGTATTACGGTCTTATGCTATGCCATTTGGATGTATTTGAACCTTAGCTTAACTAAGAGTTTGTCAATGAGCGTGCAATTATGAATGTATTCATATTTCTTACTTGTGAGATGCTTTGATTAAAAATAATGCTTTTATTTATGTAAATAAAATACAATTCCAGGAATTCTACACATCCGGATAAACTACTTGAGGGGAGTCACTCGTTAAAAACTTCCTTAAGGGAAAAATCTGTGGGAAAAAATCCTTAAGGAAGGAAAAGAGTGCAGCTGCTAGGGATCCCTAAGTATCTACTGAGTAATAGGGCTTAAGATTAGCAATGTTCCATGTGCGAGGAAGATCTTTGCCTTTCACAGTCCCTAATTTATAGGTGGTCGGCCCAATGACTTTAATGATCTTGTAGGGGCCTTCCTATTTAGTGCCCATATTTCCTTGGCCTTCTAGAGCCTGTGAGGCGGGTGAGTCATTAAGCACTAGGTCTCCTTCTATGAGCCGAATTTCTTGTAATCGCCTGTCATGGTATCTTGCAATCTTTGCTCTGTAAGCTGCCATGAGCATCCAGGCTCGCTCTCTTCTTTCATCCAGGTTGTCCAGGTGGTAATTCAAGTTGATGTCATTATCTTTCTCTATGTAGTGGGGCACCCGGTCTAATGGTGTTCCTATTTCAACTAATATAACCGCCTCAACTCCATGAACGAGAGAGTAAGGGGTTTGTCTAGTTGTTCCACAAGGGGTGGATCTATAATACCATAAGAATTTGATCAATTCATCCGACCATTGTCCCTTTCAATCCAGCATCCTTTTCTTCAACCCTTCTCCTAGGGTACGATTAGTAACTTCTGCATTGCCATTTGTTTGTGGATGTGCTACAGATGAGAAATGTCTTGGAAAAAAATGATCCAGAATAACAAATTATCAGGATCAGGTTTGAAGTAAACAAAACACCTAAGTACAAAAAGACCTAAGTCACTATATCCGAACAAGTAAACAAAGACACTTAAGTCCAAAAGTAATTGTATCAGTACATATAACCAAAACATCCAAAGTCCAAGACAATTATTAAAGTGAAGACAGTTATCTAAGCATAAAAGAAAAGCATCCGGTTAGAGTTTGGAAAGGAAATAAACTACTAACTCTTTGTACAACAGCATCCAGAGGAAGACTGATTGAACAACATCCGGATATCAAGAGAAAAAGACATCTAGAAGACATAGTTATAAAGGCAAAGGGAAAAGTTTCGAAAATAACTTTTCCCTCCATCTTTTTGGTCTCAAATTCAAAGATCCTTTCCCTATTTGCAAAACAAAAGACAGCTAGCGTACTTTTTAGAAAAGGATAGAAGGAATGATATAGGAAAGAGAAAAATGAAACAACCTTTTTCACATAGACCAATAAGAAGGGGGCGTGATACACACATTCTAGACTACTGGCGTAAAAGTTGGTGAATCACTAAAAAAAGGAAAACGAAGCCTCAATCCCAAGGATTCAAACGGGGTCAAAATCTCTGTCTAATGGATTGATCAATGGTTCTAAAAGAGCTACATATTACCTTATCAACGGTGAAGAATTATTTCAAGTTCAACAACCCACAATGGCTATAATTATGACAGAAGCCTATAAAAGGGAAGTTTCACAAGTTAAGAAGGTGTTGGTTGATTTTTAGAAAGCATACAAAAGAGAACTCGCTAAAAGCAATCAGTTACTTAATCCCTCCAAGAACCAAACCATTCAAAATATGTTTGTAAGGGTTCCCAAGTGAAGTTATAAACTTGAGGAAGTCCAAAACCAAACCTTTGAGAAAACCCAAGTGTAAAAGATCTCCTACTTGGGTGAGTAGTGAGATTGGGATATAGCTTAAAGTTGGCACTTTGAGTGGGATCTCCCTGTAGGACTCAGCTTAGGTTTGGGTAGAAATCTAAGTGGTATATCATGCTAAAGACAAAAGGACTCAGCTAGGAGTTGGTTCTTCTAGTGGTATATCCTACGTCCGGAAGGGGGTACCATCCAGAGACAAATTATAAGGCTTGATTCCTGCCAGTTGGAAAGGAATCCACTAGTGGAAAAGCTTGGATGAAGGAAACTCCGGGGACTGGAGTAGGCGGGACAGAACTAGGATAAAATCCTTGCGTTTGATTTTCTAACTCTTTACTTATTTGCATTATATTTTATATCTGCATCATTCGGACCCATTATATCCGGAACATGATCAAACACGCTACACAAAGACTTTTTAAAGTCTATTAATTCTGTGAAAAAGGGTCATTCACCCCCCTCTAACCTTATTTAGACCCTCACACGGACCAATAATTGGTATCAGAGCAAGTGCTCAAAACTAAATATCTAACAATCTCGAGCTCAAGGTCCAAATTTTAATCCAAGTATCAAAATGAGTTTCTAAAACTCACAACTCCTTCCCAAAGGTATGTCTATTACCCATCCTCCACTCTTCACCGGTGAACACTACACATTCTGAAAGAACCAGATAAAGAATTTCATTCAAGCATAAAGCATGCAAGCATAGTTGGCCATTAAAGATGGCCCTGTGAGCCTACTCATGAAGTAGAGGGTATCACTACCCGAAAGCCCTCAATATTATGGGATGAGAATGACTTTAAAAAATTGCGTGAAAACGCAAATGCTATTAACATGCTTCATTATGCTCTTCATGCAAAATAATTTAACAGGATATCTAGATGTGAGAGTGCACAAGAGATTTGGTAGAAACTGGAAGTAACCTAAGAAGGAACCAACAAGGTCAGAGAAGCCAAACTAGATCTACTCCAGCAATAGATTGAGACCTTCAAAATGGAGCCAAAAGAGTCAATCAGTAGCATGAAGACTAGATACACAAATCTAGTGAATGAAATGAAGAGGCTCAGAAAGGAAATCTCCAAAGTAGAGATGGTAAAGAAGGTGCTCCGGAGCCTCACCAAGGAATAGGACAGCAAGAAGACTACCATTGAGGAAGCTCATGATTTAAACTTCTACAGTTATGATGAGCTCATTGGTAATCTCTTAACTCAAGAATTATCCTTGGAGATATATAGCCAGCAAGGGAGAAAGCCATAAGAAAAGAAGAAGGTCATTGCACTTAAGATAGACTCTACCGGATCAGCCTCTTCAGGATCTGATAAGTTACTAAAAGAATCAAAGTACAATGAAGAAGATATGGCTATACTGGCCAAGTACTTTGATAAATTCTTAAAGAAAAAGGATAGAAGGAGATCCAGAAGATTTGAATCAAAGAGGCCTAAGGAAGGCACCTCAAGAAGGGATAAGCCAAGAAAGGCTCCGGAAGAAAAGAAAGATCCTGAAAAAGATATTGCCTACTTTGAATGCAGAGAAAAAGGGAACTTTATAACCAAATGCCCCAAGATAAAAAGGGAAAATAAATATAAGAAGAAAGCTATGGTGGCCACATGGATCAACAGTGAAGAAAGTAGCAGTTCATCTTAAATAGAAGAAGAGGATACTGCTCATTGCGCATTCATGGTACTGACTGATCTAGAAGCAGAGCAATCCGGAAGAAAGTCATCTAAGCAAGTAACTAAGCAAATTAGGGAGAGACAGTTAATACTAAGGTAAACTCTTACTCTAATTCTATTTCTAACCTTGATCTTGCTAGAGCCTTAAAGGTGGTAAACCACAATGTGAGAAAAAATACCAAAGCCATAAAATCCATACAACGACAAGTTCTAGAGCTAGTTGAAGATGATGAAGCAATGTCACAAGACATCAACCTGATGAGAATTATAAAGCATATGGATGTGGTGGAAGAGAATTTCCTGAGAAGTCAAGTTCAGATCTTAAGCGCTAACTTGACAGGGCTAGATATGGAGCTAACCCTCATGAAGAGGCATCCGAGAGGAAACCAGATCCTCCACAAAAAGGGAGAAATGAAGGGAGACTAGGACCAAAAAATCCTAATCAAAAGAATCTGGGTCCCAAATCTCAAGGAAGGAAAAGTGAGCAAGCAACCTCAAGCACAGAGATTCATAGCGGCTCAAAGGGGAAAAGCTAAGGCTGTATCAAATGAGCAACATGACAGGCAAAGAAAGAATTATAAAGCAGAAGTTGCACCTCCAACCATCTTTCGGATACATTCCAGAAAGACCAGTATACAAGAAGCTAGATATGTTGGAAGCTATAGAAAGGAAGATCTAAAAAAGATCCAGAAAAAGTAGGAGGAAAGCAGACCCATCTCAGAGTGCATGTTTTATGGGAAAAACAACCATATTACTAAATTATATAGATTAAAAAATTGTTATTATGATGTTTATCCTTGGCCTGAAATGGTTAATAACCCAAGAGGACCCAAATTTGATTGGGTACCCAAACCCACTTGATCTATTTTGCAGGTATGCCTTAGATCTACAATAGATCAATATACATGGTACATTGATAGTGGATGCTCAAGGCATATGACTGGTGATGAGAAAGCGTTCATCACTTTAACCCAAAAGAAAGGTGGAAAAGTAAGCATTGGAGACAATAAAAAAGGACAAATCATTGGCCATGGAACCATTGGATCTGAAATAAAGATAGAAGATGTCTCTCTAGTTGATGGACTGAAGTTCAACTTGCTTAGTGTACTAAAACTCTGTGATATAGGAAGAAAAGTCACCTTTTACTTTGGAGGATGCTCAATCATTGATTGTAAGTCTAATCAACTCATTCTTTGTTCACCTAGAGTAAATAATGTTTATTGTGTTAACATTAAAAATGATAAAAAGAATATATGCTTGGTGTCTAAAGAAGAAGAATCATGGCTATGGCACTAGAGGTTGGGACATGTTAGCATGAACCTCGTGTCTAAATTAGCCAAAAAGGAATTGGTTGTGGGTTTGCTTAAGGTAGCTTTTGATAAGGATCACATATGCACTGCATGTTAATTAGGTAAACAGCATAAGAAGAGTTTCCCTTCCATCTCATACATACCTTCCAAGAGAGTCTTTGAACTCTTGCACATTGATCTCTTTGGTCCAATCAAACCATTGATTTTAGGTAGAAGAGAATACACCATGGTCATTGTGGATGATTATTCTCGCTATACCTAGATGGTTTTGCTAGCTAGTAAAGATGAATCCTTTGACCAATTCTCAAAAATATTCATCCGGATAGAAGTAGAACAGGGCATAAGTATTGCACGCATTCGAAGTGATAATGGTGGTGAATTAAAAAATAAGCACTTTGCTGAATTTTGTGACTCTAAGGGCATTGAACATAACTTCTCTGCCCTTCATTCTCCTTAACAAAATGGAGTTGTTGAGAGGAAAAATAGAACCATAGTTGAAATGGCTAGAACAATGTTGAGTGAGAACTGTTTGCCAAAATATTTCTGAGGAGAGGCCGTAAACACAGCATGATATATTTTAAATAGAGCTCTCATTAGAAAGACCTTAAAAACGACCCCTTATGAAACTGGAATGGAAGGAAACCCAAAATTGGGTATTTAAAAGCCTTTGGATGTAAATGCTACATCCTGAATGATAGAGAGCAATTAGGAAATTTTGATCCTAAGTCTCAGGAAGCAATTTTCCTTGGCTACTCAACACATAGCAAAGCTTACAAAGTCTACAAAAAATGAACCTAAACTGTGGTAGAGTTCAAACAAGTATATCTCAATAAGACTAACCATGTAGGAAGAAGAAACTCAAATCCGGAAGATCTAACTCCGAAAGTTGAAAGCACTGGAGAAAAAGAAGAAGTGCAGATTCCATATTCCTTCCAGATCAAGAAATACAGGGAAGAAGATGAAGGAATTAATCTCAACTTACAAGTTCCACAAGGTTATCTCAATCATCAAGAGATAAACTTTATGGATAATCAAGAAGAAATTGAACTAGTTGAGGTACAAGCTCCAGACCAGCATACAGATCTTCAAAGAGAAATTCGGACTCAGAAATCATCTGGTAGAAGCCATTTTGGATGATGTCCAAAATACAGTCGAAACCAAAGGACAACTCAACAGGATGATGAGTCATGCTGCTTTTATCTCTCTCATTGAGCCAAAGAAATTCCAAGATGCAAAAGAAGATGAAAGCTGGATGATGGTCATGCAAGAAGAACTAGATAAATTCACCAGAAATGATGTGTGGGATCTAGTGGCACCTCTAAAAGGAAAGTCAATCATTGGCACCAAATGGGTGTTCCGGAATAAGCTAGATGAATCCAGAGTAGTGGTGAGAAATAAGGCAAGATTGGTTGCCTAAGGCTACCATCAACAGGAAGGGATTGACTTTGTAGAAACATTTTCCCCGGTAGTAAGATTGGAGGCAATCCGGATTCTATATGCTTTTACATCATTCATGGGATTCACATTATTCCAAATGGATGTCAAAAGTGCATTCTTAAATGGAGTTATCTAGGAATAAGTCTATGTCAAGCAACCGCCTAGATTTGAAGATTCAAAGCATCCAGATCATGTATATAAGTTGAAAAAGGCACTTTATTGTTTAAAATAAGCACCAAGAGCTTGGTATGAGAGACTCACTACATTTCTCTTATCTAAGGGGTATATCCGGGGGAAGGCAGAAATAACTCTCTTCATCAAGAAAAACAAGGATGATATCATTCTAGTCCAAATTTATATTGATGACATCATCTTTAGAGCAACAGATGAGAAGATTGTGTGAAAAATTTAACACTCAAATGCAGAAGGAGTTTGAGATGTCGATGATGGGAGAACTTAATTTCTTCCTTGGTTTGTAAATCAAGCAGAGTCCGAATGGAATCTTCATTAACTAGTCCAAATACACCAAGGAGATTCTAAAGAAGTTTGAAATGGAAAAGAGCAAGCCAATGTCCACTTCCATGGGATCAGATACTGTCCTATCAAAGGATATGAAGGAGAAAAAGTTGATCAGAAGCTCTATCGAGGAATGATTAGATCACTATTGTACTTGACAACTAGCAGACCTAACATACACTATATAGTTTGCTACTGTGCAAGGTACCAATCCAATCCTAAGGATTCGCATCTCAAAGCAGTAAAGAGAATCCTTAGATATCTTCTAGGAACAACTGAAGTTGGATTATGGTATACTAGTAATGGGAGCTTCACTCTTCAAGGCTTCACTGATATAGATTATAGCAGAGACACTCTTGAGAGAAAGAGCACATCCGAAGGCTGCCACTTTCTTGGAGATTCCTTGGTGTCATGGTATAGTAAGAAGCAAACTTATGTTGCCTTATCAACCACAGAAGCAGAATATATGGCAGTAGAAAGTTGTGTGGCCCAACTCCTATGGATCAAGTAATAATTAAAAGACTATGGAGTTCAATCCGGATGTGTTGAGGTGATGTGTGACAATAAAAGTGCCATTGATGTGTCAAAGAATCTAGTGCTCCATAGCAGGATGAAGCATGTAAACATCAAGCATCATTTCATCCAAGATCACATGATGAAGAAGGATGTTACATTGGTATATATTCTAACCAATGAGCAAAGAGCAGATATCTTTACCAAGCCACTAAGTAAATATCAATTCAACAAGCTAAGGGAGTCAATTGGAATGTCTAATCTAATTTAAAGAAAATCCAGAAAATAACTTGGGATTAGTTTAAAGTCCTATGAGTCAAGGAATCGGAAAAAGAAGAAGAAATTTTATTGACTCTGGATCCAGAAAAAGATTGCCAGCTCAGTAGACAGAAAGGACAAATGGCAGTAAAGTCGCTAAAAAGTAACCAAACATGTTTTGGATTTCAATCATCCATTGGGTGTTACACGCGCAGTAAAATTAAATGGTTGTTTTAAGAATAAACCGTTCCCATTCTCTAGTTTTAACACCATTTACCTCTCTCATAAATTCCATCTGCTATGTCATCAATCCAGTTAACTTTAACTGTGTCTGAATTATCATTATACCCTCACTTTAGAAATCTTATATAAACTCTCAAATTTCTCCTTCTTCCTCACGCGAGCAACTCACCACTGTTACTCTACAAAAAATCAACTTCCAAACCATAATTTCTTCAAAGACTCTCAAATGGTTGTCATAATGTTGAATAAAAAAATCCAAATGCTTCTTCTAAGAAACTTCTTTGTAGAATCTGATCTCAAAGATGAGGACTTCACACCCCTCAAGCTCAAAACCAATGACTTTATAGTTCGCACTGACTACCTGGGAGATAATTTTCTCTTTAAAATAGGCCCCTACTCCAAACTAATTGAGGATCAACATCTGGGTGATTTCCTCAAGATCAACTGCCCTACTTATCTGGATTTAGTGCGGGAATTCTACTCAAATTTGAGAGTACACTCCTACCATGATGCTCTCAGAACCATGGTTCAAGAGAAGGAAATTAATATTTGTCCGGCATTCTTTGAGAAGTACCTCAACATGAAGAATGGTGGAGTTTAACTAAGGAACGATGGGGATGAACTGCTTGTAAAGTATCACCCCAAGATGTGGCTTCATCCAAATTACTTTGGAGATAAATTCTCAACCTACCATCCTAAAACACCAAGATATCTCCAACATGCTCTTGCTAAGTTAATTTTGATCCAAAAGGGCTCTCTAACCACTGCATTCTCCTTCGAACATTGAGTATTACAACACTAGGAGAGTGTAGAGTAGTAAACATGTCAGTATTAATTATTCACTATCTGAAGCAGCACAGAAACTTCCATGGTGCCCTCATCACTAGAATTCTCATAGCTAATGAAATCAATCTATCAGGATTTCAAGCTGTTCAAGGAAAGGAGATTCTTGAGAAGAATTTTAAAAAGCTGACCTATAGAGAAAAGTGGAATAAGGCTAAGGCTAATAAAATGAGGGATGAGAAGAAGAGCAGGGCCCGGAAGGCTGCAAATCTGGCTGAAGATTCTCCAGTTACTAAGAAGGCTAAAACCACCAAACCCAAAGCACCAAAGCAGCTAGCTTTAGTTACGGTGGATGAGTTTGATCAGGATACCCAAACCCTTAGTCAACTGTTGAAAAATAGCCCTGAGAAGCCTAAGCCAAAGGGAAGGCTAATAAAGGCAGTAGGTAAGAAGGGAAGGAATGTGAAAACCACAGAAGTTATAGTGGATGATGATGAGACTGAAGATGAAGCTCTTGAACCAAAGAGGAGACAATTCACAAAGAAGGCCTATACTTTTATTGAGGCTGTGGTAGCTAAGAATAGCAAATCAAAAAGGCTAGCCAGAATAATGATTGATGAATGAGCTGCAAAGAGGGCTGAAGAAGAAGAATTGGCTAAGGCCAGAAAAACCAAGGGCAAATATGTGCCTGGATCTACTAAGGAGGTCACTCCGGATGATCCTCAGTATGAAGTAATAAAGGAGGCCATGAAGGATAATGATAGAATAAACAAGCTCACAACAGAAGGACCTTGAGGCTCTTTCCGTGCTCAAATCATTTTTATAGCCCCTACGAAATTGGAAACTATTACCCGTCTTCCAGAAGTAGATCTATCAGTTTTCCAACTCTGAACCGGACCACTATTGGAAAATCTGCTCAATCCGGATGTTGAGATCATTAATAAAGAAAGACCTGAAA
The DNA here is from genome assembly GCA_947683365.1 of Euphorbia pulcherrima. Lineage (NCBI taxonomy): Eukaryota > Viridiplantae > Streptophyta > Magnoliopsida > Malpighiales > Euphorbiaceae > Euphorbia > Euphorbia pulcherrima. The sequence goes on from CANTUS010000008.1 coordinate 32,713,196, forward strand.
AGGAAAGTGAAGAAGGTGTTGAGGACACTACCAATACGCCTGGGGAAGTGATTAAAAGTCCTGTAAAGGCAAAAGAAGGGGAGACTGAGGATATTGCCAGTCTTTTAGGGGTTGTGGAGGTAGATGAAGGAAGAAAAGAAGCAGATAATCAGGATCAAACTCATGAGGTAATTTGTAACTCAATCTCCTTTGATATAAATGCTAATACTACTGTTGTTATTGAAACAACAAATAAAAGTAAGGACAACTTGGATACAACTACTCAAAATGTATCTAATGAATAAGAGTCCACCCCGGAATACATCATTCCAAAGGAGGGACTAGGTTTGAGATCAAATGTAAACGCTTCTAAAGAAGATTCAAAAGGCAAGGCCAGTCCGGAGGAAAGGTCAGATGAAGCGAAAGAAGAAGAAGATAAAGAAGTTTAGGATAAGGAGGAATCTTCTAGCCCTAAGCCATCTAGGAGCAGCTTAAGTACCCGAGAAGCCTCAACCTCCTCTTTCAGCTACTTGTAAAAACCCAAAACCGTGAATCCCTAGCCAACTAGGCATGAAAAACTAAGGGTGGCTCTAAGGCTTATAAAAGAAGCCACAATTGAAGGGCATAGGGAAGATAAAATCTCAAGGCACTCCGGGGAGTGACTAACACGCTAAAATCTGTGGAGAAGCTTCTGCAAGAAAAATCTCATTCTCCGGATTTACTGTCAAACATTGGGGAGATAAAGGAAAGTGTGAAGATTATAGATAAGAAGGTGGAGGATTTTCCTACTACTGATTTGGTGGCTGAAGTATCATTGGCTAAAATCACTCCAGTACTAGAATAGATCAACAACAATATTGCAGGAGTAAGTCGCTCTACAGATCAGGCTAACACTGGAGCCACCAACAACTATGCCACTATCATGGATAAAATCACATCCTCCTCTGAATTGACCACATAAATCAAAGAATATCTGGATTCCAAGTTTGAAAACTTGTCAAAATTCATTACTAAAAGGAAGAGAAATCAGAGCTCCCTAGCCTCAACGAAAAGCAACAGGCCATATTGGACAAGCTAACCAAATTCATTGATGAGGAAATGCCCAAACTGCTTGCTAAACAATTGCAAGACATTGGAATGGAGTTTGCAGGGTAAATAAATAGACAAGATACATTCATAAACAACCACGAGGAGGAATTTCATAAAGACCTTATGACTGTCAATACTAGTATTCATAACTGTCGAAGAGATATAGGCAAAGAATTTGAAAAATTAGCATGTAGCCTGTCTAACCTATTTATCTTCGAATCTTCCTCCTCACCACCTATTCTAAAAAGCCAACTCCGTCCAGTTCTTCAAGATCTAATACAACATACTGGGGACACTGGCTTCTTCGGACATAAAGGGATAGCTACCCTCCTAAAGGCCCTTTTCCCTTACTTTGATGAGAAGGATCGCTAACATGTTCTATCCATGCATCCTTACCTCACAAAGTCATATACATAACTCCGAAAAGTCTTTCGGCCCTTGCATCTAACTCCTGCTACAATAGACACTATCATTGAGCGCAGAAGAGAAGGAAATTTGGATTATTCCATATACTCTAAGGTTTGGCAGGAGAGCTGGGATGGTAAAACCTGCATAGTAATAGACCCCCAAGTTGATGCAAACAAAAAGGGGAGAATAAAAAGAGGGAAGCTGAAACTGAAAAGGGGGAGCGGAGCAAAGGCAAGGAGAAGACAGGAGAAGCATCCGAAAAGTAATAATCTGTAATAGATATAGCTATAAAATATTATAATAGCTAGAGTTATTTTCACTTATGTATTTCTGTATCTGTAATCCAAAACTTTATTGATGTTAACCATTGTTAACAGCTGAAGTATATATAGTGAAAAGTCACTACAAAAGTTGCTTCTAAGTATAATCTGTAATTGTACTACAAAATCCTTAGAAGCTAGTATTGAAAAATGTTGGGGGAGTTAGGGATGCTAAAATTATGGGGGAGTAAAAATTGTAAATGACTAAGTATCAAGAATCATACTTAGATCATAAAACCCCTTTCCTTATGCTTAGATGCCTTAGGTTTTTGTTTCCATCAAATGGAGGAGATTGTTGGAAAAAATGATCCGAAATAATAAATAATCAGGATCAAGTTTGAAGTAAACAAAACACCTAAGTACAAAAAGTCCTAAGTCACTATATCTAGACAAGTAAACAAAGACACTTAAGTGCAAAATAATTATATCAGTACATATAACACAAACATCCAAAGTCCAAGACAATTATTGAAGTGAAGACAGTTACCTAAGCATGAAAGAAAAGCATCCGTTTAGAGTTTGGAAAGGAAGCAAACTCCTAACTCTTTGTACAATAGCATCCGAAGGAAGACTGATTGAACAACATCCGGATATCAAAAGAAAAAGACATCCGAAAGACACAGTTATAAAGACAAAGGGAAAAGTTTTGAAAATAACTTTTTCCTCCATCTTTTTGGTCTCTAAGTCAAAGATCCTTTCCCATATGCAAAATAAAAGATAGCTAGCATACTTTTCAGAAAAGGATAGAAGGACTAACATAGGAAAGAGAAAAAGGAAACAACCTTTTTCACAGACCAATAAGAAGGGTGCGTGATACATACATTCTGGACTACTGGAGTAAAAGTTGGTGAATCACTAAAAAAGAAGGAAAACGACCACCGACAACTTTTTAGCCTCAATCCTACAAATTTAAATGGGTCAAAATCTCTATCTAAGGATTGATCAACGGTTTCGGAAGCGCCACATATTACCTTATCAAAGGTGAAGATTTATTTCAAGTTCAACAACCCACAACGGCTACAATTGTGATAGAAGCCTATAAAAGGGAAGTTTCACAAGTTGAGAAGGTGCTGGTTGATTTTAAGAAAGCATAAAAAAGAAAACTCGCTAAAAAAAATCAGTTACTTAATCCGTCTAAGAACTAAACTATTCAAAATCTATTTGTAAGGATTCTCAAGTGAAGTTATAAACTTGAGGAAGTCCAAAACCAAACCTTTGAGAAAACAAAAGTGTAAAAGATCTCCTACTTGGGTGAGTAGTGATATTGGGATATAGCTTAAAGTTGGCGCTTTGAGTGGGATCTCCCTATAGGACTCAGCTTAGGCTTGGGTAGAAATCTAAGGGGTATATTATGCTAAAGACAAAAGGACCCAGCTAGGAGTTGGTGCTTTTAGTGGTATATCCTACATCTGGAAAGGGGTACCATCCAGAGACAAATTGTAAGGCTTGATTCCTGTCAGTTGGAAAGGAATCCGCTAGTGGAAAAGCTCGGAGGAAGGAAACTCCGGGGACTGGAGTAGGCGAGGCGAAACCAGGATAAAATCCTTGTGTTTGATTTTCTCTCTTAACTTATTTGCATCATATTTTATATCTACATCCAGAACATAATCAAACACGCTATACAAAGACTTTTTAAAGTCTGTTAATTCTACAGAAAAGGGTCATTCACCCCCCTCTGACCTTATTTAGACCCTTACAGGGACCAATAAAATAATTCTCGATCTTCTAGTATTTGAAAAAGTCTTTAAATTTTCTAAAATTAACTACGATCCATTGTCCACTACGATTCTCTTAGGTATTCTAAATCAAGTAATTATATATCTCCAGACAAAGTCAATAATTCTCTCAATTGTGATAGAGCTAAGTGCTTCTACCTCGACCCACTTGGAAAAGTGGTCAATTGCTACAAGTATCCACTTCCTTTGGCTGGATGCTTCCGATATTGGTCCTATAATATCAATCCCCCAAGATACAAATGGCCAACCTATCATTATTGGCTTTTGATTAGCCTTAGGAATATATGATTTTCTTGCATGAATTTGGCATTAGTGGCACGTTCTTGCGTATTCTTCTAAGTCAGCCTTGATTGTTTCCCAGTAGTAATGGCTCAAGTGATTTTTCTAAGTAAAGTTTTGGTCGCCTGATGGGATCCACAGTCTTCTTCATGGATTTATTCTATGTAAGTTTTCCTAAATCTGAAGTGACGTATTTGAGCCACACATCCAAGTAGGATTTTCTGTATAGCTCGTCGCCAACTAAAGCAAACTGCATGGATTTCCTGGTTATTTTCTCTGCCTTGATTTTATCTTCTGGGAGTTTATCGCAATCTAGGTTGTCATAAAAAGGTTGCATCCAGCCGAGCGACTTCTTCTGAATCCAGAGGCTTTCACCTTGTTCTTCACAAGTTGGTTAGATCAAGACCTTATAAGGGCAACTTAGCTCTTTCCATAAGTCTTTGCCTGTAGCCTTCTTGGCTAAATTATCTGCTATCTCGTTGTGTGGCCGAGTGATGTATTCAATCGTCCATTCGATTCGTTTATCTTTTAATTTTTCGAGCAGAGCAACAACTTTGGCCAAATATTTGATCATCTCGGCTTGCTTTGTTCCATAAGTCTGATTGATTTGATTTATAACCAATTTAGAGTTATTTTTTAGGACAACAATATCTGGGGCTATTTTATTGGCTAACTCTAGCCCTTTAATTACTGCTTCATATTCAGCCGCATTGTTGGACTAGAATGTCAACTTGGCGACCTATGATAATCTGATCCTTTCTGGTCCCTGTACATATACTTCAATGTCGACTCCTTCTGTGCAAGAGGATCTGTCTATAAAGATCATCCATGTTTCAGACAGTATTACTTTTTCCGGCTCAATGCCCCGCAAATTCTACTACGAAGTCTACTAAAACTTATGCTTTGAAGGCTTTTCTAGCTTCAAATCTTATATCATATTCTCCAAGTTTAATTTCTCACTCAGTTAAATGGCCTGATGTATCCGGCCTTTACAACACTTTCTTAAGAGGAATGTTGGTCCTTATTATAATCGTATGTGCCTGGAAGTATGGTCATAGCCAGCTGGCCGAGTGGGCTAGTGCTAGGGCCAATTTCTCAATCTTAGGATATCTCAATTCTGCATTTCTCAACACCTTACTAGTATAATAGACTAGGTATTGTTCTTATTCATCTTCTTAAATCAGAATGGTTTCTACCACCTCATCTGTTACTGCTAAACAGAGATAAAGCATATCCCCTGCTTTAGGGCAGCTCATGAGTAGAGGCTTGGCTAAGAAGTCCTTCATTCTGTTAAAGGCTTCTTGGTAATCTTTATCCCACTTGAAATCTCATATAGAATAATATACATCTTTTTATTGAGAATAAGATAAATCGTCCTAGGGCATTTATCCTTCTGTTGAGACGTTGATCTTCACTTAAGGTTCGAGGCGGTTCCATCCGAATGATTGCTTCTATTTTTTCTGGATTTGGTCGATTCCTCTCTTTGAAATCATAAATCCTAAAAACTTACCACTCTTAACTCCAAAGACACATTTCTCCAGGTTGAGTTTCAGTCGGTAGTCTTGCAAGTTTCTAAATACCTTTTCTAAATATTTAGCATGTGATTCTTCATATTTACTTTTTACGATCATATCATCCATATACACTTCGACAGTCTCCCCGATTATATCTTTGAACAACCTGTTACCAATCATTGGTACGTAGCTTCAGCATTCTTCATCCCAAACAGCGTGACCGTGTAATAATATGCCCCTTTATAAGTGATAAAGGACGTCTTCTCCTTATCTGCCGGGTCCATAGGGATTTGGTGGTAACCGTTTCTGCATATAAGAATGAATAGATGGAGAAATCGGCCGTAGAATCCACTAATTGGTCAGTGCTTGGTAAAGGATAGCTATCTTTTGGAGTTGCCTTGTTCAAGTCTGTGAAATCTACACACTTGCGATAATTGCCACTTGGTTTCATAACCAACACCATGTTTGCTAGCCATCTGGGGTATTGCACTTCCCTAGTATGTTTGGCCTTAAGTAATTTTTCTACTTCTTCTTTAATAGCCTTCTATTGTATCGGGGCCTGTTTTCTTTTTTTTGTATTACTGGGGCAGCTTCCGGGTTGAGGTTGAGGCTGTGTTGTATTATCTCTGGTCAGACTCCCAGTAGATTATCATGGGACCAAGAAAATGGATGTTGTTCTTCGACCATCATTGAATTAATGCTTGCTTTAGTATCTACTTTTAAGTCTTTAGCAACTTTCAATACTCTTCCCAGTCCCACCATAGGTACCTCTTATTCACCAACTGGCTTGGCTGTTGAACTACTTCATCCAAGCTAAAATTATTTCGGTCTTCGTTGTGCTCTTCTAATTTTTCTTTTTGAGCCAGCTCTTTATCCTTTCTTTATGCTACTATATATATTTCATGAGTGACTGAGGGATTCCCTATTGCTATTGCCATCCCTTTTTTAGTTGGTATTTGTAGTACCAAGTAAACGGGAGAAATTTAAGAAAAAGATTCATATAAAAAGGGACGTCCCATGATGATGTTGAATCCGACTGAAATTTCAGCAATAGTAAAGTTGACTTTCGCTCTGTACACATGCTCTATGTCGCCAATTTCTACATTTAGTTTAACTTCTCTGAGGGAAACGGTAGAGTGACCGCTCCAATCGGATAAATTAGCATATCTCGGCTGGACACGGCGGTTGTTTACTTCTAGTTGCTCAAATGCTGACCTTGTTATCAAATTCACCTAACTCTCAGTATCAATCAGCACGCGGTACACCATTCGATTTTCAACCACTACTTCTAAGATGAGTGGGTCAGTATATGGCTTAGTTACATGGGTTGCTTTTTTGTAAACTTTATTGGCTTTCAAGGCGTCGCTTATCATAAGCGACCGGTTGGAAGAGTGCTTTGTTTTCTTGTGAGGTGGTTCCCTATCTTCACCGCCATATATTACCAGGACCTTTTTTTATCTTCCTTCCTCTATTTTCTTTTAATCCTTGGGTTTTTCTTTTGAATCATCTGAGTCATCTCTTCTATCTGATCTTTTTGTTACGCCCTTAATAAATTAGCTAAACTTTCCTGCTTTTACGAGGGCATGAACTTCTTCTGTGAGGACCCTATAGTCGTCTGTATAGTGTCCCCGAGTCTTGTGAAAGTCGCAGTACTTGTCATAATCTCTACCCAAGGTCTTGCCTTTTAGGACATTTGGAAACCTAAAATCTTCTTTTTAGGCCCATTTTTTACTGCCACCAAAATCTTACTCAAGGTGTTGTCAAATTTGGCCTACCTTCTTTACAATCAAACTGGCTGTAACTATGACTACCACCACCTCTGCTCTTCTTACTTCTCTTTTCCTCTCACCTAGAGCGATCACTATCATTCGGATCTCGCTTATTAGGGTGGCTAACTTCATCTACCTGTACCAAATTTTGAGCCATCCCAATCAACTGAGGAAATTAAGTCGGCTTTCTAGTGATGATTCTTATTTGAGTTGGTCATTTTGAGTTCCCTTGATTAGGGCTTCCTTAGCCGTCCCAAAATCCAGGTCGGCAATTCGTATACAAGCTTCATTAAATCTCTTGAGAAGTCTCGCATAGGCTCATCCAACCTTTAAACTATGCTATGAAGGTCTTGCCTAACATTAGCCTGCTACACCGATCCTAAGAAGTGCTTAACAAAACTCCCCCTTAATGTTTTAAAATCTTTTATTGAGTTAGGGGCTAATCGGATAAACCACTATTTAGCAGCTCCGATAAAGAGTGGTAGGGAAGTACCTTCACCGGTAGGCCTCGGGAGCATTTATCAGGTTCATCCGGTCAACATAATTAGTTAAATGCATTCTTGGGTCTTCTTTACCACTACACTTATCCAAGACTGGGTGGGAAGACATATTCCAGGAGTTTTTGGCTCAAAATATTCTTTTTGAACTCAAATAATATCTTTTCACTAATCGGTTCCTCGAATGAAATAGCATACTTCTTCAAGTGTCTCTTGAATTTGGTATTGAAATCCTCCGAGCTTCCCGATTCTGATGAAGAAGAAGAGGAGGACGTAGAGAGGGAAGGAGATTTATGCTTCTTAGATTTGTGGTGGTATTCAAAGCCGATTGTATCCTCCTTCTTAGTGGTCATAATCGTTGAGTCGGTCACAATTCCTTACCTTTGCTCTGAGGTTCTGTTAAGAATCAACATTCTGGCTGGAATTTCCTTCCCCTCATGCGCTATCATTAATAATCTTGGCAACATTGCAAGATTATCTTCCAAAAATCCACCCAGAGGCGGCTGAGTTGATATAATCGCCACTATTGTAGAAGTGACCGGTTGAGTTAATGTTGGCTGAGAGATTGATAAATTTTAAAGACATGCAGTCACCGATGTTGGGGTGCTAGTAACTAATTTAAATTGAGGGAGGAGATTTCAGTTGACGCCCATCCCTAGTAGAACTACCATATCTTTATGAAGTTCTCCCTCCAAGCAGCCTATAGCCACAAAGTGATTATAAGCAGACCTCATTATTAGTCCTTGCCGCTTTGGTGTTAGCACTGCTTGTCAAGCAATTTCTATGAATGGGTCTAATTGATTGAATGGACGCGATGAACGTCCCCCCATTTCTGCAGTTCCCAAGCCACCCGCCTTTAACGGTATCTTTTCTGTAGCCTCTGAGCTACCGGCCATAACTGGAGCTTTTCCTATTGAGTTGGTGTTCTTAGCACCACCTTGGGTGTTTTCAAGACCAGAGTTAATGACTGGATCAGAGTTCTCGAGCAATATGTTCACAGCAAAAACTTAAAATCAATCGAAAAGGTTTGTGTTCATCTTAGTGAACTAAAATTATGGTTTGAGTAAATTTAGTCCATGCTCACCGCAGCACTGAAAATATTGTACATGAGTTTGATATTTTAGAATTGATTTTCTACTAACTAGCTTGAATCTACGAACTAATTCCTGTAAAATAATACACAAACTTGGGGGGGATCGGTGGTTACCCTGTAGGGGATCCTCCGATGCTTAAGTCAATAAAGGTTTTGAGGAAATAATTGAGAGTGAGTATGAGAATGTGAATGTATCTTTTGAACTGACATAAGGGGCCTATATATGGGCGTTAGAGATGTTTTAATTAGTGTAGAACTGGTTTATGCAGAATCCCTATTGGTTAAGGATCCTGTTCTGAGAGTTATTCCTTGATTAGGAGATAGTGATAAGATCCCAAATAGATTAGGATAATGACAACGAGAGAGAATATAGGGATAAAGATCATACCTCTATTCCCTCTGGCTTGCGTATCATGAAGGTGCCTTTGAGCCGGTATAGAACCGACTAGAGACCGTGACCGTTTAAGACACTAAGGCGCTTTACGCGACTACCCGATTTATGCATTCTTTAGCTGGATCAAGATCTCAGTCGGCTTCTTCAGTGGGGTTCACTTGGCTTCCCTGATGTCCTTTGTGCGATAAGTCAGACGACTCTTTATTGACCCGGTCTCGTGATCTGAGACGGGCGAGACATGTTTAGCAAGTTATCATTGAGTTATTGTCTGTTCAAAACATCTTTAGTTAGAGGTATAAGATTACTATATCAAAACATGAAAACTGTATAATTAATATCTATTATAAATGACAGTAAAATCATTACAACAGCAAAATAAACAGGTATAATACATATTATACCAAAATATGAAAAAGTATAAAGACTATTATACCAAAGCTAAATAACAGCAAAACCATTACAACAACAAAATAAATATGTATGATACATGTTATACCGAATAATAAAAAAGTATTATGTCTATTAAACCAAATAAGCCACAAACGGTCAATAAAAAAACATGTATAATACATATTATTTTTTACAAAACCTATTTACGACATGGTAAACAGACCAGTTTTGACTGAAACTGGCAAGATTTGACAGATTTTGACTGAAATTGATCAAAATTGACCTTTTAGGACCTAGGCACTAGTTTTCTGAGGTTTAGGTTTGACAAAAATTTACCAAACAACATTGAAACCACTCCAAGTAGATAACACGTGTAGATAAATGCATTATATAGCTCTAATCATCGTTTCGTAAGAAGGACGGTTAAAATCCAGTGCTCACAATTGGATTAGCGAACTCTCTGGACATAAGTCAGAGGTATCTCAATTTTGAAATTACTAGTCCATCATTATTTTTTTTCCTCGACAATGAGTTTTATTATAATTATTATTCAATTACAAACTTCATTCTGCTTAAGTATGTATTTTCCTTGATTTCATGCTTATTATTTGGTCTTATGTGACTTTATTTTATGATTAGGTTTGTGGACTGAAATGGTGTTGTGATAATCGCCAATTGGCATCCAGAGATTATGATAATAAGGTTAGCATTGTGCAGCTTAATTTTGTGTCTTTTAGTTTTTTTCCTTGCATGAACACTTATTCTTGGGCATTCATATGCAGCTTTTTGTTTGGAATATACATGCCACACAACATGTATTGGTTAACAACAAACACAGAGGAGCTGTGAAAGCAATTGCTTGGTCACCTCATTGTAATGGACTTTTAGCATTTGGAGGAGCTGTTTACCAGTGTATAAGGTTCTGGAATACAAACACCAATGAACATCTCAGTTATATAGACACTAGCAGTCAGGCAAAGCTCTTGGTTTATTTATCTTATCTTTCTATATTTCTTTTACTTTTGTACAATCATCAACATTCTGTAGTTGTGGTAGTAGTTGTAATGCGCAAATGCAGGTATAGCTACATAGATTATCTATCAGATAATGCTGCATAACAGTGAAAAAATAATCATAAAAATTAGTACTGGCTTGATTGATTCTTGATTTTGTAAATGCTTATTTACTCTTATAACCAAAACAAGTTTGCAATCTCATATGGTCGAAAAATGTCAAAAAAAAATTATGAGCACACATGGGTATTCTAATAACCATATAATTTTGTGAAAATACCCCACCATGTCAAAGGTGAATACTCATTTTATATACTGTTATATTAATTGCATAGTTCATTGATTTTGTTATTAAGATTTATATTGTTGGTGCAGTTGGTGACTCTTACATATCATACAGATCGGATCCTTCATCTAGCAATCTCACCTGATGGACAGGTACTACATCCTGCATTTTAATTTGTTCTTTTCTATTTGCAATGATAATGAAGCATTTTTGTTTTCATTATTTATTTTATGTAAATATGAATTTATATACTAACAATTTTTATTTCGCACCATTGCTACGGGCGCTGGAGATGGAAAGGCTAAGCTTTCGGGATGTATTCCCTCCCCTTAGATCTCATATAAAATTTTAATTTAATTGTGAATATTTACAAATAAGTCCCAGTGAAAGCCTTTGTTTATTTCTCTCCTATTGCAGTTCGATTCAATTTCTTTTGGCGGATAAGTATTAGCTTGTTTCTTGTTAAGATGAATAATAATGTGTTTCTTATTTTCTATATATGGTTTATTTAACATGTGTTAAAAATTATACTTGTATTTTATTTCTTACTTTAGTCTTAGAGCAGGCTGACTGTTTGGATTAACTACTAATGTTGCTAGAGCAATTAGATTCGAATCATCTCTAGGAAGAGTGACAATCCGGTAAAAAGGTATTTATATGACCAAAGAAATTTGATATAATGGCAGGTATGGAATTACTTTGATTTGCTATACACAAGCCACCTCAGGTTTTGGTTCTTGACATCCTTTGTTCTTTTTAAGAGGTCCATTTTTATAACTTTTGAGTCTTTCTTCGAATCACTAACTTGAGCGCCGGACCTTCGGCCTCTTTCACATTCTTCCATGGTAGAAGCACCTTTTTGGACCCTGTGGTATAATCCATTTATCCATTTGGTCCCTTAGGTATACATGTTATCAATTTGGTCCCCGTGCTATGCAACATGTTACCTTTTTTATCCCTTTAGTGCATATTATGCATAGTTACATTAATAGAGATTCTAGAGTGTGGGGTCCAAAAAGGTAAGCAATTGCCTAGTTTACGGACTTGATGGGTAATGGTTGCATTGCACAGGGTTTAAAAGATAACAAATTGCATAGCAGAAGGACCAAATGGATAACATGAATAGCAAAAGGGACCAAATAGGCAAATGATTTTCACCACAAGGACCAAAAAAGTCTTTTTGTCATTCTTTTGTTGTGTTGCAGGTACACAGAGGATTTCGCATTCTTCTCGGTGATGTGTTATTTTGAGGCATCATCGTGTAAGCACTTTTACACACTTGGTTAATTGCATTGATTTACCTTATTAATGTATGTGGTTTGAATTTAAAGGCCTAACATGGAACAAATGAAATGCATGTATTATAGCTTATCTATACAAGTTAGAAGGCTATAACTATTTGTGTTTAATATAGAAAAGGCAGTTTGTATATGATTTTTTTTACTATTGACCTGCATAAAGTTTTGGTATAAACTATAAATAGAAGGATCTTTTATTGAATATGCGCGTTTAATCTATGAGAAATTAAGTTTAAAATGGTAGGTGTAGCTCCATTCATTTCAAATGTTTATTTTTAAAAAAAATTATATATTCAAGCCAAATAGTGTATGCATTTCTTAATTCATTTTAGGTACAATATATGTTAAACTATACAATGTACTAGGTCTAGATGAGGATTCGTGTAGTCTATTAAAAAAATGGGTATTTTTCAATAGTTGATGCCATGTGTAGGAATATAATCAGACAATGAGTATTAATATGAAAAAAACACTTTCTACCTCACTCACGGAGATGAGATCATTGAGATTCTTTTGTCTTGTTTATCTTATATTATTAATAAAAATTAAATTTAACATAAATATCAAATTAGTTATATAAAAATTATAACATTACAATTAAATTAGATTATATATTAATTTAGTTTTTTTGATTAAACTTGTTAAATATAAAAATAATACTAAAGAAATCAAATAATCAAATTAAAATTGAGGCTCGTGTGGAAGGTATTTCTTCCATGAAAGTAAAGCTCTGTCAAATAAGCTCAAACTAAATTAAGTGTTAAGTGTAGGGGGTGTTTTTCAAAGCTTTGGCTTTTTAGCTTCTTTTAGCTTATAAGCTGGTTTTTTTCTTTTAGCTTAAAAGCACTTAAAAGCCAAAAGTTAAGCTTTGAGAAACACTTAAACTAAGAGTTTAAAAGCTAAAACTAACTTATAATCTACTTATAAGCTTTAAGAAATGATGCGTTGAATTTGTGTTATATAAATCATGCATAAAAAGCTAACATTTTGAGTGAAAAGATCAGTTTTTATGAAGATCTCTACAGGTTTCAAGTCTCTACTGAAGGAAGGAGAACTTCTACTTTGATCGTTGGAAATTAATGAAAAACTACAGTTTTCTCAAGAGATCTCTGTGTTTTACAAGATCTCGTCGAAATGAGGAGATCTCTTGACATTTCGGGAGAATGGCTAAAAAATGGTGGGAAATTTCCCTCTAAAAAGAGCAATCAAGTGGTAAAAAGCAAGTAGGTTGATTGATGTAACATTTGCAAGAAAAGAAGAGTGAAAATGGGAGAAAAGTCACTTTTCGCAACTTTACAATTCTACCTTTTCTAGAAGACTTTTCACAAGTGGGAATACTTTAATATTACTTTATGTGAAATATCTAGATATTTTGATTAAATTGGGTTAGTTTATTGTAGATACTTTATCTCTCTCCTTTGGGTCGGTGGCTATATAAACCCACCTTCACCATTGGTGAGATTTGGCTCCCCTTTAGGGATTTGCCATTTTCTCTCTTCTTCTTCTGTAATAATTCCTTTTTAATGGAAGTTTTTATTTTCTTTATTTTTATTATGTGTTTTTAAGTTTCCATTCTCATCAAATAGATTGTCTAAGAGATCTCCAAAATAGTGTATGTATAACTTCAAATTCTTTGTCGATTGTTGTCTTTGAGTGCTTAATCCTTAAAAGTCAAAGATCTAGCTCATAGTTAGTTATGTTATTGAGAACGACTGGAGATTTAGCATAATGGAACACAAACACAGTCACATAATGCATGAGACCGATCGGAGATTATTTATGTGTCAAGGGTTTTAGATTTATCTAAATGCTTAACTAAACCTAATGCTTTGCTATTAGCTTAAGGAGACTGACCAAAGAATTAAGTTTATAACATTAGTATTCAAGATGGCCGACCGGAATGCTTGAATTACCATGGTTGAGATACCTTGGATCTCTATGCTTCATTGAGTTATTATATGCATTGCTAGGAGAAGACCTTGTATTGCTGTATGTAAAGAACTCGAGCTTTATCTTTTCTTTATGCATCTGAATTTTATGTCTTTTTATTTACTACAAACATCCCAAAATATAAAAAGAACTTCTGAGCTTGTCTACTAGGGAGACCTTCAAACTGTTTATGCTTGCTCCCCGTGGAATACGACACTTGGTCTTGCCCGTACTACAAACTGACCCTGGTGCACTTGCTAGGAGAACCTTCTAGGCAGCAACAAGTTTTTGGCACCGTTGCTGGGGAGCAACACTAAACAGTTTATTTGTTTGTTTAACTATAGATTGGTGCTCTTAACCTTGTGTGTTCATAAGATCTTTAGGAATAGGTGTTTGGGGAGATCTCTACCATTGTCTGATCAACAATGGATAAAGAACCAAAATCCAAAATTACCTAATGTAATTAATGGCAACGGACCGCAAGGGAACCTCAGAGGCCAATGTTTCAGACTTGTTTTCATAACAACTCTATGAGACACGACTCTTATGCGGTGATACCAGGGGAAGGGGGAGAACCTATTTGAGATGGATGTCTCCACGTTGCTTCAGACTACTATAAAGATCTCTTAGGAGAAGAACCACTTTAAAAAAGTCGTGAAGCTGTGCTCGCTTCACGCACAAAGGAAGCAAAATTTTGGTGAAGATTTCTTCGAGATCTTCTTATAGTTGTGGTGTGCAGGAGAACTCTTAAGTATCCTTTCACTCAACCCTTCTATCTTTGTTTTTATTGCATTTATAATTTTATTTTTCCTAGTTTAATTTTTATTAGGTTGAGGGCGGTTACTTTTGAAATTTTAATTTTTATGATTTTAATTTCATGTTAACCACCCATTATATTCTAACCCATTTATTTTAAGCGCTTACAAGAGGACTCCACTTGAAGTTCTCTTTCTCTCTTGTCTATGGTGAAAGGTACACAATTCAACCCCTCTCTTTTTCTTGAAGTTTATAGAGATCTCTTTCTATTCCGTGCTTGTTATGCATTGTTGTTGCTTTGAGGACAAACCAAATTTTGAGTGTGGAGAGGAGATTGATAATTTCAACCTGTTACTTATGAAGATCTTGTACTTTATTTGTTTACTGTTCATAGGAGATCTTGTGCATATTGTTGATTGATCACATTAATTATGCATGCTAAACTAAAAATTGAGCCAAATTTTTTTTATTTTGAAATATCTTTTGCTTGAATATTGTTGTTTGAAAGGATTTGTTTATATGTTTTGCTTGGAAGGATCCATTGATTAACAATTTTAGGAAGTTTGAATGTTTTGGAGAACTCTTAAGCATGAACAAGAATTGCAGAATTTAGTTTTAGAATTTAGAAGAACTTGACGTAGTAAACTGACGAGACCTTTCTGACATAATTTTTAATTTTTGCTTCAACTTGGTAAATTGAATCAGAACTTGAACCCTTGTGTGGAAAGAACTTGAGCCCAATCTAATTCATTGCAAAATTACATGCTTTGAAGTTCTTCTGAGTGGTCAGATTTTGTTGTTTAGCTAGAACTTGCTATGGGAGATACATGCAATCCTTGTTTATGACTGTGTGTTAGTACTTATCGAGACCACTATTGAAATCTTGTACTAAATGATTAAGGCACTTAGGATTGCACTCTAGCCAAAAAATAAACCCTGAACATTATCCCGTAGAGAACCCCCTTTGAGCCTAAAGCCCTTCTTTCTTTTACACACGATACACACTCAATATCCTTCACTTTGATTCCTCTAAACACCCTCATGATCTTCTATAAGGAACTTATCAATTTAAAGTAACCAAAGTGTCAACCGGAAGAAAATCTCTTATCATGAAGAACTTGTACGAAGAAGAACTCTTGAAAAGTAAATTCTGTAATATTTTAGTTTATTATTTTTGAAAAATAAAAAAAATAAAAATAAATAAAAATAAAAAAAGGAGAAAAAAAAGCTATATTTTGAATAAAAGTTTTTTATACTTGTAAGAATTGTTTATATGTTGTAATAATTAGAAGCTCTCTTGCCAGAATAAGAACTCGGAGAATTGAAGACCTCTTATCAAAAGAAGTGTTGTTGAACCCAACTGTTTGTTAGAAGATCTTCTTACACACATAATTTCCTTTTCTCAACACACCCCAACCCTAGCCAAACGTTACAACTCACAAAGACCTTTATGATAGTGCATGTATTTCAACAATTTTATGGTGGAGACTTGACTGAATAGCAAGCCTATGGTCTAAATCAACAAGATCTTGCTGAATGAGGGCGAAGACCAGAGAACTCCACAGTCAAACACTCAAACACTAAAAATAAGATAACTCCTGGTAAGGTATTTTGATTTGATATACTTGATTGAAGTAAGAGTTTTAAGTTCTCTTAAGTTACATGCCTCATTTGGAAATATTAGGATAAAATGTTCAAGGTTTTCTATGTTCTAAAGTTCTCTTTTGATCTTGTTCTTGAGTGGTTATTTTTCCAAAGCTCTTCATCCTTCCTATTATTATTAATTGATGGGTGCTTCTTCTTAACATTGAATGGATTGCTTGAGGACAAGCAATAGTTTGAGTGTGGGATATTTGATGCGTTGAATTTGTGTTATATAAATCGTGCATAAAAAGCTAACATTTTGGGTGAAAATATCAGTTTTTATGAAGATCTCTACAGGTTTCAGGTCTCTGGTGAAGGAATGAGAACTTCTGCTTTGATTGTTGGAAATTAATGAAAAACTGCAGTTTTCTCTGGAGATCTCCGTGTTTTACAAGATCTCGTCGAAATTAGGAGATCTCCTGACATTTCAGGAGAATGGCAGAAAAATGGTTGAAATTTTCTCCCCAAAAAGAGCAATCAAGTGGCAAAAAGCAAGTGGGTTGATTGATGTGACATTTGCTAGAAAAGAAAAGTGAAAATGGGAGAAAAGTCACTTTTTGCAACTTTACTATTCTACCCTTTCTAGAAGACTTTTTACATGTGGGAATACTTTAATATTACTTTATGTAAAATATCTTTTAGAAGACTTTTCACATGTGGGAATACTTTAATATTACTTTATGTAAAATATCTAGATATTTTAATTAAATAGAGTTAGTTTATTGTAGATATTTTATTTCTCTTCTTTTAGTTGGCGGCTATATAAACCCACCTTTACCATTGGTGAGATTTGGCTCCCCTTTGGGGGATTGCCATTTTCTCTCTTCTTCTTATTCTGTAATTTTTCCTTTTTAATGGAAGTTTTTATTCTCTTTATTTTTATTATGTGTTTTTAAGTTGCCAGCAGCAAGTTCTCATCAAACAGACTGTACAGGTGATCTCCGAAACAGTGTATTGTATAACTTCAAATTATTTGTCGATTATTGTCTTTGAGTGTTTAATCCTTATGAGTCAAAGATCTAGCTCATAGTTAGTTTTGTTATTAAGGCTGGCCGGAGATTTAGCATAATGGAACACAAACACACTCACATAATGCATGAGACCGACCGAAGATTGGTTATGTGCCAAGGGTTTTAGATTTATCTAAATGCTTAACTGAACCTAATGTTTTGTTGTTAGCTTAAGGAGACTAACCAAAGAATTAAGTTAATAACATTAGTATTCAAGATGGCCGACCGGAATGCTTGAATTACCGTGGTTGAGATACCTTGGATCTCTATGCTTCATTGAGTTATTATATGCATTGCTAGGAGAAGACCTTGTACTGTTGTATGCAGAGAACTCATGCATTGAGTTATTATTATGTCTTTTTATTTACCATAACCAACCCAAAATATAAAAAGAACTTCTAAGCTAGTCTACCAGGGAGACCTTCAGACTGTTTATGCT
Organism: Euphorbia pulcherrima; assembly: GCA_947683365.1. Lineage (NCBI taxonomy): Eukaryota > Viridiplantae > Streptophyta > Magnoliopsida > Malpighiales > Euphorbiaceae > Euphorbia > Euphorbia pulcherrima. The sequence continues at coordinate 32,731,039 of CANTUS010000008.1, forward strand.
TGCTCCCCTTAGAATACGACACTTTGTCTTACCCGTACTACAAACCGACCCTAGTGCACTTGCTAGGAGAACCTTCTGTGCAGCACAAGAAACACCCTCGTAATATATAATCAGAGTGAAATAAATAAAGTGAACTAAAACTGAACTGAAATAAAAACGAAATTAAGTTAGAATAAACATGGCCTAAGCTTCCATCCTTGAGGATCCTTGAGGTTGGGGTACGATTGGATCTACAGTCTACACAACGCATGAGTCCCTTGCATGAATTCTTGTGATCAAGTTTGCTTTTCAACTGAAATGTGTCTGCCTAAATTTGTAATTATAATGCAAAAGAAATATTTCAATGAAAATACTTGTTACTTATACCAAAAAGTCAAAAATAATAGGGGTATAGTAGAGTAGAAAGAAATGGGTGTTAAAAGCATTAATTGAAGGTCTATTATAGGTTTTGGGTATGCTGCTTGCTGATAGTAGATGCAATATTCGGTCGAGCAATTCAGTAGGCCAAAATGTTCATGGCTCGGACATTGGGCCATTTTGTGTATCATTCGGGTTGGCTTCTCTTGAAGACGCATATGGGCTTTAGACCATTCGGCCTATACCATATATGTGTTTAAAAAACTCTCCGATAGTTGCTCTTTCATCTTAAAATTTTTTTCTCAATTGGCCTTACATTATATAGAATGAAAATTTGCTATTCATTCGAATGTGATTCAAACCTAAGATTAGGGTTGTAAATGAACCGAATCGAGCTGAGTTTTGGCATTTTATGTTCAGTTTGTTTAATTTTTAATCAAACACGAGCCGTGCAGAACTCAAATTCGAGCTCAAAATTTTGTTCGTGTTCGGTTCGTTTAAGTGTTCATTTGTTTGCAAGTTGTTTACTAACAACTCGTTTATTTTATTCGTGAACATTTCGTTAATTTGTTCGAGAACAAGCTTGTCTACTTTTATTCGTGAACAACATTGCCAATTCAATATATAATTTTATATGGGCCAAAAATTGGGTAAGGTAATATATATGTATACTTGTTGTATTAGTTTGATTTTATATAGCAATACTATATATTATTTCTATAAAATTTTATTTTTTATATGTAATAATTATAATTGAGCTAGTTCACAAATATTTATCTAGTTAGTTAACGAACTTGGTCGCGAACCTCTAATCGAATTTGTTAATGAGTTAATGAGTCGAGCTTTGGCTTGTTCATATTCAGTTCATTTAATTTGAGCTATAAAATCATATTCACAAACTATCTATATACATATAAAAGCAATGAAGTCCTAAAAGACTTTTTGACCCTTATACCTTTTAAAAGATTTTTATCCCCGTACCTTATGTGTGTGTGTGTATATATATTGCTACATTGACAACTTTTGATACCTTTAATCTCCACCCTCCATTTTATTATCATCTAACGGTAGGTATCACTTTAATAAAAATAAAAAAAACTGCTTTCCCTTCCTTTTCCAACTCTAAAACTCGCAAGGCATTTTTATCTTTTTTCCTAATAATTATCTTCTTCCTCTCTCTTTATTTTCTAGCTACTCTTACCAATTCAAAGTCCCTATTTTCTAGCTACCCCTATCAATTTAAAATCCCTATTTTTAACTACCCCTACCAATTTGAAATCCCTATTTTATAGCTCTATGACAATACTAAAACCCTAGGGTGGACAAAATGAACCCTTTTGGTAACGGTGTACAGTATAGGTTCGTGCCCCTAAAAGATACTGTGCACGCATGCCCCTATGTTCATCCGTGCACAGATTATCATGCTGCTAGAAAATAAGGATTTCAAATTGGTAAGGGTAGATAGAAAATAGGGAGAGAGGAAGAAGATAATTGATTAGGAAATAAGATAAAAACACCTTGCGAGTTTTAGAATTGGAAAAGGAAGGGAAAGCAATATTTTTTTTGTTTTTATTAAAGTGATACCCACCGTTAGATGATAATAAGGTGGAGGTTGGAGATTAAAGGTGTCAAAAGTTGTCAATATAGCATTACCGTGTGTGTGTATATATATATATTACTAGTTAATGTTACTTACCATGAATAATAAATGATAAAAACCAACTAAAACTAGTATTAATAACAAATAAATTAATAATTATTTTTTAGGAATAAAAGCAAAACAACAAATACATATATTAAAACAATAAAATTTATATTTATAATAATCATAACAATACCAAAATATAAAATTGAAATAAAATAAAAATAACAACAATATATATATATATATATATATATATATATATATATATATATATATATATTGTCATCTGGTTCACCATAGCTTTGCTTCGACTACGTCCAAATCCGACCCGGGTCGCGCACCTGGTTGCGGTGGGTGAGTCTCCCAATAAGCAATGAAGTCCTGTTTATACCTTTTAAAAAAATTTATCCTCTTACCTTTTACATGTATAAATTACTAATTAATGTTACTTATCATGAATAATAAATGATAAAACTAACTAAAAACATTATTAATAACAAATAACTTATTAATTATTTTTTTATGAATAAAATCAAAATAATAAATAAATATGTAAAAATAATAAAAGTTATATTTCAGTTATATTCATAATAATCATAATAGTACCAAAATATAAAATTAAAATAAAATTAAAATAATAATAATAACAACAACAATAGTAATAATAAAATATTTGATGATAAAATAGAGTCACACTAATTCTTAAATAAGATTATAATTAATAAAGTCATATTTTTTAAATTTTAATTTATTGTTCCTATTGTCCAATTATTTGAAATTGATTTTTTACGAGTTAATTCTTATTTGTTTGCTATGAAAATTTGATATTTTATTGCCAACTTTTTCAATTATTTATTGACATATAAGAGCTTTATTTACTTTAATTAATTTTGTACTATATATGAGCAGATTTTATTGTCGTCTATAATAATTCATTAAATTGGATTTTTTTCATAAATTTAAATCAATATTATATAAGTACTTCTTCAATCAGAATTTTAGGAAATTGATTTTAATATATTCCTCGTAAAGGTTTGATTTAGAAAAATGATAATGATTAATAGCAAAAATTACTTTTTATAAGGAAATAATCAATTAGGGTGAATTATATTTATTGTTATACACTTATAAATTGGCCAATTTTCGCAATCATAATAAACATTTGTATCAAAGCACGTATAGTAAAAATAAAAGACTACACGAGTTTGATAAGCACGTCAGTTATCGAGATAAAAGTTTATACTTTAATATTTGTCGTCATTGATTCATACAGGTTAGTATTTTTTCAACTGTTTATAACACAATATCTATTCTATATACTTGGAAGTTAAAACGAATCAACGCAAAAATCATAAAATATAATTGTATTTTTAATGTAAATATACGTTGATTTTGAACTTTTGTGTCTTATTAAGAAGGAGAAGAATAATTGATATGTATCTTTTTTTTAAAGAAAGATTAATATTTATTGAAATATTATCAAACTTGGCAGAACTATTATTTAGTGTTATGTATTATTTATTTTGTATTATTGGATTGTTTTATTTAAAACAAGTGTTATTTTTTACTATTTCTACCTTTCCAAATTTCTAGGTAAATTTTGCAATTCTTATATTATTTTCTCCAGAGTGGAAAAATCATTACTGATTGATTGATTATAAGCCTATTTAAGAAAAATTTAAATTTTATAATGGTACTTATTCTTTATGGATAATAATGAATATTTTTAATTATTTGATCAAGTGAAATAATAAAAAAAATTTCTATTATTATCACTATATATATTTAATAAAATCACAACAAAATAAATTTTAAAAGAAAGATTTAGAAATTAATGTGACTCTTTTTTCTCATCGAATATTTGACAGGGAATCAAGATAACTGTAGAAAATTTTAAATTATAATCCTATTTAAGAAAAAATTTAAATTTTATAATAGTAATTACTCTTTCTTATGGATAATAATGAAATATTTTTAATTATTCTCGTATCAATAATATATTTTCTTTGAATTTCAAATAATATAATTTTATACTTTATTTTTTTATTATATATATAATAAAATAAACGTATATTTATTATGCATGGTATAATAGTTTATATATAAATTGAGTCAACTGTTGGAATGACTTGCATGAACAACCCAAAAGAAGAAAGCAAATAAGGCCAAAGCCCAGAATAGAGAAAGCGGGCTAGTACTAGTATCAACAAAATTTAATGATCAGGAACCGTCCATCCAACACATAAAACTGGCTTGCGCTTCCTCCAGTTTATCTCAATATCTCTTCCGCTTCCACGCACCCTTCTCTCTCCCAACACCTACTCGCACAGATACATATACCTAGAGAGGCAGACCGCTTCTTCTCGGCAATCTGGGTGGTCAATCTCGATATCCATCGCCGGTTTCCTCTGGTATTCACGATTTCTTTGTTTTGCGCTAAGATCTGATAAAGGTCTTCTGTTGTTTTTGTTTCTAATTTGTTCTTTTTCTTGTTTATTCCGCCCGCTGAATTCTCGATTTTTGTTTTGCAATTTCGTTTTGTAGGCTTACTTTGGCGTTAACGGATTTTGGATTCGATGGAGAGAGAATTAGTGGAGTTGTTTGAGGTCGCGAAGAAAGCCGCTGACGCCGCCGCCTGTGACGGAGTTTCTTCTGGTGGACCCGAGGTTGGGAGGTGCGTCGATGCGCTTAAGCAGCTCAAGAGTTTTCCGATAACTTATGACATCCTCGTGTCTTCTCAGGTAATCGATTTATATATTTTTTTCACGGTTTAAAATTAGTGTTTTTCCTCTATTTTTGAAACTATAGTAACGATTGTTTGTTACTTTTTTGTGAGTAATTTGCCTTCATTACTGTTAACCTCTCCTGTTGCATTTCAAGATTGTTGTTGATTCAACATCTGTAAATTGGGTCATGAAATTGTTTGATGAGATTATCTTTTTGATTATTTGATAAGTTGTAAAAATTGGATCAAGTATGACTGATATACATTCCATGCTTTCAATTTGAGCAAGGAATAATTCCCCTGCTTTTCCACTTTTTGTTGTGTTTATTGACATGTAGAAGTTGCTTGTTTTAATCCATTGTTTGTATTTGTCCAAAATCTTTTTTTGGTTTCATCTTTTTGTTATAAGAGCAGAGAGAGTCTAACATCCAATGGCTAGTTTTCAGCTATTTACTACGTTGTGCATCTCAATAATATCTCTTCCATTCCATGATAATGTGAGATACGGTCAGACACAAGGTTGAATTTTTTGGATGCCATGTTTCTACTTTCTAGTGTGAGTTAGGAATAATTCCTCATGCTCTTTGATAGAGAACATGCTCTTAGGATGTAGGGTGAGAAATTGTTGAGAGTTAAGTTACTGGGGCAGATGAACTGGAGGGTATTTAGGGAACTTGATAGGGCATATATAGGAGGTGTAAAGGCTTTGGCATTATTGAGAATTTGATATTGTGTTTACTGTTTGGCTACCTAATGAAGGTGACTCGGCCATTTTGGTAGGGAAGGGGATTGAGTATATTTTGATTGAGTTTATCAATTTATCCTTTTCACTTGTTCTTGAACAGTCTATTTCTTCAATCTACTCTAGTACTCATTTGAGTTGTTTAATTTGTCCATATTCAAGTTGAGGTTATTCTTTCTCTGTTACTTTTCCTCTTTATTGTGGCTATGCATGTGTAGTGGCAGGCTAGTAGCTTGTGTCTATCCATTGATCTTATCTGTCCAAAGAATGTTGATTTTATCTGCAATGACAGTAATGTATCGGTTGAATATAGATAAAGTTAACCTCGCTGCACCTTTCATGTAATTCTTTTAAATATACTCTGCAACATATCCATCTTTCTATGCCCATATTGACATAGTTAGCCACCCCATATTATTGCTGATGAAGTTCATCGTTAATTGGACATTGCCTAACTTTTTTAGCTGATTAGTTTACTTATATTAATAGAGCTTGACTTGCTGCTTCCTTGTGATTTAATCCATTTAGCTGATGTCTACGAGGTTTTCTATACTTTTTTTCCAGGTTGGGAAACGACTTCGACCTCTCACGAAGCATCCTAGGGAAAAGATACAAACTCTGGCATCTGATTTACTAGAGGTGTGGAAAAAGATTGTCATCGATGAGACCTCTAGGAAGAAAAACGGTACTGTTGAAAACAAAAGCACTATGAAAACCGAGTTGAAGGTGGAAACTGTCAAAGTCGAGAAGGTTCAAAAGTCAAACGGAGTGAAGGTTGAAAAGGTCACTCGAGAAGGGACAGTCGAGATCGAGAAGGCATCAAAAGAAGAAAAACAAGTTTCTAATGTGAAAAAATCCCCACAAGCCCCTGCTACCCCGAAGCTAACTGCAATGGTGAAATGTAATGATGCTATGCGAGACAAAGTTCGGGAACTCCTTGTAGAGGCTTTAGTCAAAGTTGTTAGTGAGGTTGATGAGGAAATGAGAGATGAAGTAAATGCATGTGACCCAATTCGAGTTGCAGTATCAGTAGAATCTGCAATGTTTGATAAGTGGGGTAAATCAAATGGAGCCCAAAAGACCAAGTATAGATCGGTAATGTTCAACATTAAGGACCAAAAGAACCCTGATTTTAGGAGAAAAGTTCTTCTTGGTGAGGTCAAACCTGATAGGGTAGTCAGTATGAGTGTTGAAGAGATGGCAAGTGATCAGAGACAACATGAAAATAAGCAAATTAAAGAGAAAGCATTGTTTGACTGTGAACGAGGCGGGGCCCCTAAAGCCACGACTGATCAGTTCAAGTGCGGTAGGTGTGGTCAGCGCAAGACGACTTACTATCAAATGCAGACAAGGAGTGCTGATGAACCTATGACAACATATGTGACATGTGTTAACTGTAATAACCATTGGAAATTCTGCTAAGCACTGAAGTAGAAGGCTGCTGAGCAGAAAAAACATGGTGTTGGTTTTCTGCTACAAATTTAGGATGAGTCGTGTTTGTAGGATTTGTGTCCGATGTCTGGAGAACTAATCTTTCATTCATATGCATTTGGTGTAGAGAGATTTGGATTTATCCAGGCTTCTAGTGATGTCTTTTAATGTAGAAGTATGGTCTTAGTCTTTTATTTTTTAAAGGAGAATTGTGAGGTCTTGTGGTTGAGAGATCATGTTTGTTCTTTTTATTTTCTTTGGTAGAGCAAGTGACTTTTCTATTTCATTCATGTACCGTTTTTCATATATATGTTATTGTACTAGAAATTTTTTTAATGAGCCTATCATACTTTATACCCTTTTTAACTGTAGCAAGTAAACCATAAGGTGAAGGAAGCATCCAGTTTCAGTCTGAGATTCTAGAAACAGACTAGTGGGTGTGGAAGTGATGCTTTTAATTGTTTTGTAGTGTGCCTGCAGTTTATGTACAATGCTGTACATAGGTGTAGTCCTGTATTAGTTCAGCTTAACCTGTCATTTACATTGAGTAAAAGATGTTATCTTTGTTGATGCTGATTGAGTACTCTAGCTCCAAGCTAGTTGTAATTGAAGCAAAAGGTATGTTTTCTTACAAGATTAATAACCTCAAAACAATCTAACTAACCTGTTAATATGCTTGTCTGAGTCTCTAAATGCCTCCCTTAAATAAATATGCCCCAAATCCCACCAGTCATCTTTATTTCGAAATTAGTTTCCCACAAATCTCTAGTCTATATACTATTTTTATTGAAACAATCTACGTTAAAGATAGCCCCTTCATTCAGAATTTTCAATCAAAATCATTTACTCGTTACGAAAATCAGATAAAGCCCAAACAAATCAATCATCAGCATCCCTTCTAGCGAAATATTTTGCGATTCTCAAAGAAAGAATTGCAAATAGCACGATCCCTTGATCCTTCCAGTGGCTAGTCTCTCTTGCTTATTTGTTGGAAGGCAATTTTTCACAGGTAGCCTAGCAAAGGTCTTCATTTTTTGAGGAATTTTCGCCTTCCAAGGAGTATAGATGTTTTATATTTGTGCAATGCATCATCCATCCAAATAGAAAGTTCCAGCAGCATAAAATCAAATTAAATTGATGTAGTATTATTAAATATTCTATTTTTCCAAATTCTACAGTGAAATACTGTAGAGAGTAATACACAGAATAACAATATGAAGCAAAGCGACACAAAATCAAATCATATCATTAAGGCGATGATCAAACAAAAAACAAATCAATTAACGGGCACAAGTTGCGACGAAATCGACTTTGAACTAGAACAAGAACTCATACATGGACTTTGCGCCCTCACTGATTCCTCCATGTCCTCGCCTTTCATTTCCTGCAAATACATTAATCATACACAAATAAGCCATTGAGTAAAGCCCAACAATAGCTTACATCAATCAACATCATCCCCAAATCGCTCTTTACCTGCTTGTTTGCTTGAGAGATTATCTTCTCATGTTCCTTCTCTCTCAGCGACCGCAATGGAGAAATTCTCTGAAAAAAGTTCAAAGCAATTCTTCTAATAATCAAATTCCATTTCGTGATTCAAATCCAGTATTTAACAAAATTAGTAAATTACCATAGAAGAGGAAGACTGGAGTTGTTTTAATCTGTAGAGTCGATCGACCTCGATTTCTAGCCCTTTTTGGATCTCTCCCCTTTGCTCCATCTCTTTCATCTGCAAATCCAACAATCTACTCCTCTCATTCAACATCTTCGCTGTTTTCTCTTTTTCCGCCTTTAGCCGCTCAAGCTTCTTCCGGATCGCGCTTAATTCTTCCGCCAGAGACGCATCTAGAGGTTCGGTGATGAGCTTTTCTGGTGTGGTTGCGTAGAACGGATTATTCTCCTTGTTCAATTCGGAGATCTCAATCGGATCTTGTTTCGGCTTTGGCTTTAGAATTTGAATCTCGGTGAGCGAGTTTTTAGGTAGGAGAGGTGCCCTGCCGGATTTGGGACGGAGTTTGTGGTCTCCGGTGATCGGAGAATGGAGGTTGTGCATCGTTGGAGAAGATGATGCTTTGGGATTGTAAGATGAGAAAGGAATAAAAAGAGAATGGGATAGAGAAAGGAATATTAGAGTTTGAATTTAAAAGGGGACAGGCGGTAACGGCTATTAACTTATGAATTTGTAACTACCCTTACTTAAAAACAGGTTTCGGTCTGAAACATAATTATAAAAAAAAAGTCATGTATTTGAGGATACATTGACGCGCCTTAACACTTAACACTAGATCCCTAATCATAATTAAACTTTTGCAATTGCATTTCCATCTGGATGTAATCTAAACATGAAACATTTAAAAGTTTCAAATTCAATTTTAACTATTGGCACAATTATTAACAAATTAAATTAAGATTTTATGGAAAAATTTCATCTTAGTTCCAAAAAGGTCTTGTGATATATTTGGTTTCAACCTCTAACAAACTACTTTTCTAAATGAAATGTTAATTAAACTAAGATATTGTGTTGTGGCAAAGGTTTTGACAAGTAGTTGAGTTGTGAAATTATAACCTTAAAAGTTACAGGTTCGAGTTTTTACACGGGAGGGTGAGATGGAGTTTTCTCTGTGATTATACAAGTCCAACAAAGTAAATTATTTTTAAAAAAAAACGAAGATATTGTGTTTTCTCCATAGCTGTATTTCATGTTAAATTACGGCATATGCTAAGGTCAATTACTATCTACAAAAATCTTGACATATTCTGCGATCTTTATTTTAGAGTATTTTGTGAAACTCTCTTCTGTGGGTCTACTATTTTAGACTTTATAATCTCTTCCACTTTAAAATACACTGAGAGCATGCTTTTTAGAAAATTATCACGGCATAAATGTTATTACAGTCTTTTCTAAATAGAAAAAAGTATATAAATAGGCTAAAGTCCATAGAAAATTTTAATAGAAATTTTAGCCCACAATTTTTATACCTGAAATAGGAGCATAACACAATACATGTACGTTCCTTCACATTCAACAACTTTTTTACGTTCTGCTGGTATAATGCTGGTATAAATATGTTTTTTTATTGAGATTTTATTTAGTCGCACCTGATACAATGCTGGTATAGATGTATTTTTTGTTTGTTGTGCTGGTATAAACTTGGTATAATGCTAATATGAATGTATTATTTGTTTGATTACTATTTTGTTTAATCATACCTGGTATAAACATGGTAAAATAATTGTATAAATGTAGTTTTTATTTGATTTCTTTCATAAAAATATATGCTTATGTTTTTTGCTTTTCACACATGGTATAATGTTGGTATAAAGTGGTTTTTGTTTGATTTCTTTCATAAAATAGATTTTTATAGTTTTGGTTCTTCACACCTGATATAATACTAGTATAATATTGGTATAATGCTGGTAAAATGCTAGTAAAATTGCTGGTAAAATGCTTTAATAATGCTGATATATCATCTGTTACATATCTTCAAAAATAAAAACTCGAAAAAAAGTATATCATCATGAATCAAGTTTCGAAAATAAAAACAAGACGAACAAAAAAGTCTAAAGCGACATATAAAAAAATCAACGGTTTGCGAGAAAAATGCGAAACATAGTAAAAATATATAAATAAAGAAAGAATCGTATTCCTGAAGCAAGAACGAGGAACGTATGAGTTTGAAAATAAAAGTTTAAAAAATATCAAAAAGTTATTTCTAAAAGTAGAGGATAATTATATAATTATTTTACTCAACCCCTACATTCCTTACCATTTCCCTATTAAATATAACAACATCAACAATTCATTTTAGATTTATTAAACACCATTAATGAAAAGAAAACAACTAATTGCAGAACTGCAAAAGCGAATATCTGCTAATAACAATGGGTTTTAGCTAAATACCAAATCGGACATACTCTAATTATATAATGACATCCCACTTTTTTTTATCCCTAATCAAATACTCCCACCATTTCCAAAAGTTTAAACGTTTTGACTTTTTTTATTACTTTTCCAAAAGTTTGAAGTTTTAGAATTTCAATGCATGTTTTGTTATATTTTTCCTTATTTATCCATGTATTAATTAGGAGAGAGATAATTGATTATGAGTAGTAATTAAGTAGGAAGAGAACTTTTATATAAAATATAGAAGATAAATTAGACATTTTAATAGTATAATAAATATTTCATTAGTTTTAATGATTCGTGTGAGTGTCAAACATTTTTTAAATGGAGGGAAGAAGAAGTCATCACTCATAATTAGTATTCTTCACAAAAATTAGCTAGTAACATATATTAAATGTGGATCAATTATGGATGAATTTGAGCTTTCTCTTTTCTTTTAGAAGTAGGTGTTAATCTATTGTTAGATATGATGATCAACATAAGATACAAGTGAAAAGGAAAAACAATCCGAGGGCTTATATATATGATAATCTGAATGAGTTGTTGACTTAAAGTTAAAGTTTTATGCATACATTTCTTTTATATAATCAGTATTCCCTCTATAGATAGAGCCAGTTGAGTACTTAACATTAAGAAAATATGAGACTTAAAAAAGAATTCTGACTTTGTAAAATTGGTACATCCACTAGAGGTGGATGGAGAGGACAAGGATCAGATTTTGGGTCCTTCAAAAAAAAAAAATTAGAGAAAAAACAAGATTTGGCTTCAGGAACCCAACCCCATTGAGATTAAATGGGTTGAATATCCCATCCCCTTAAAACTTAACTGTTTAAAATATTAGTTAAAATTAGTTTTGAATAACAAAAATCTCAAATTCATTAATTCAATATAAATACATTTCTATTCTATAGATATAGAGTATTAATATTAAAAATATGGCCACAACTTCCTCTTAAAATAAAGAAAGAAGTTACGAAGCCTCTAATTTTTAAAAAATTAAATGTTTCTCTAATAAAAATATTAAAAATAAATAAATAAAATAGATAGAATATTTTTGGAGGAAAATTTAGCCGTGTGGACTAAAGGAAAAAGTAAAAAACAATCATCACTGCTTTTGTACTTGGTCTGCCTTTCCTGTTGCGCCCTAAGATTACTATGCTTAGTCTCTGTTATTTTCAACTTATAAATAGTAGCACTGAACTGAACTTATTAGTATTTATTTTAATATAAATTTATATACATACAGTACTGATAAATACTGAACAGTACTAAACTGAATATAAATTAAAAAGAACATGGCCATGATTGCTTACCAAAAAAAGTACATTAGATACATGTACTTAAATCTTTTTCTTCTTCATTTTTATTCAGTCACATTTGGCCCCTCCTCTTATGGATTTAATCGCAATATAAGCTCAAACTTTTCTGTTGGCGCCACAAACAGAGGAATTATTTATCTTCTCTGAGATTATTTAAGCTGGCATTTTGGCATCACACAGTTACAGTTATGAAGTAGCTGTTAGCTTTTTTAGAGAAAAAAAAATAATTATAAGAAACTATAAAAAAAAAAAACAAATAGCTCAACAAAATTAAAAGCTAAACCAAGCAAGCTCCAGTACCTGAGGCCAACTGAGGAATTATAACACCGCTACATCGATAAAAATACAAACCGAGTTAATGGGATGCAACAGAAATAATAAAAAACAAAATCCAATAACTTATTTACAAATCTAGTTTATTACTAGAAAAAGTAGCACTAAAGTCTCTGTTACTGTTAATCTAGTTCTCTCCTTGTGCGATCAAAACTTCTGAATAGTTCAAGTTCCATAACTAGATTAAAAATTTTAAAAGAAAATACAAGTAGATAAACTGAAATGCAAGTCTAATGAAAATCCTTATAGTTTAGGATGCCAAGAACAAAAAAACTTCCAATTGAAAAATGATTGCAATCTAAAATATAGCTGCACTTCTTGTTGTGTTTCCAAGTTAACTTGTTAGAGCACTGAATTATACCTCCACATCCTCTGAGAAAAATAAAATTGTCCTCTTGTTTTCTCATTGTGAAAATAAGCTCAGAATTTGTCACCCCAATTTTTCCCAACTTTCTCTCGAAAGAAACACCTATAGTCTGATCAACTGCTTGATGATGTAGGAAAACAATCACAACTCCTCTACCTTGTCTGAATGATCCTCAGATTAAAAAAACATTCCATCCTTCCAATATAATTTCGTCAATAAGTTTGTTAGACGGGTTGAGTTGTGCTTCTCATCATCATATGGTTTCCAAGGGGTCGAAATCCCCGGGACCCAAAGTTCAAAATTACTCGCAGCAGTTTTAGCTTTAATTTTATTTAGTTCCAAATTCCGATCCTGAAATTCCTTACCCTGTCAAGGAATTCAATGAACCAAACAAATCTGATCCTTCCTTAAACTACTGCTGCACTTTCTTTAATTGCAACAACATACCCATCAGGCCTACCAAGATATTACACCTATACACCAGAATATACAATAAAGATTTCAGAGCTCTCGTACATCATAAGTAATCCATTGGAAGCTCCCAATCCTCCTGAAATTTTCTGGTTTTTCTACTAAATTTCTCTCTGCCATTGTTTCTCTGTATTCCTCCATTATCAGATCTACCGGAAATTTCACGATCAGAGTATTCATCGATTCCATCTATGGAATTCCTAAAATTCTGTGCATCCCACAGTCCCTGGCATCAACATAGAGCATGTTTAGGCATTGCCATGATATAACCTTCTAACTGAACCGAAATAATACCAATGTTGAAAATCTTGGATAATCTTCAATCAGTACAATCATAAAATAATTAGATTAGACTTAAATGGATGCCATGCTCTCACAAAAAAGTTTGTCTTCCTATCATTTTTAAACCAATCCCTAAACATCTAATCTAAATGGACCAATCCCTAAACATCTAATCTAAATGGCATCCAACAATTAATTCTTAATTTCACTTGTGACTCTCAATGAACAATCACATATATGGTCCACAAAAATGCAATCTTTTTTTGGAACACTATGACCTGTGAAGAACTGTAACAGAAGATAAACACATCCGTACTTTACCAACAAACCCCCACCCACCCATTGTAGCGCAAATCAAACTTAATAGTGGAGAAAAAGCAAAAGAAATCTAAAGATAAGTCGCTTATTTATAATACAGTACCAGTCTTTTTGCTCTACAGAATTATGACTTGAAACAATGCAAAGGAGGCTTGGGAGTGGTTACAGAGTAGAATATCAATGCAATGCTAGGACACGTCAAATGCAAGTTCTAACCTTGAAAAGAGAATATGAGTAGCTAAACATGCAGGAAAATGAAACAATTAGTCAGTATACGATGATAGAATATGATTAATTGTTAAAATAACATGGGATTGCTTGGTGAAGAATTTGCAGAGACAAGATTGTGGAGAAAGTTATTGTGACTCTTTCAAAGAGACTTGAATCCAAGATTTCTTCTCTTGAAGAGTCCAAGGACCTGAATTCTTATTAGGCGAGCTAATGACTGCTCTTGAGCAGAAGAGCGATAAAGATACATAAGGCGTGAGAAATTCACTAAAGGAGCCTTTTCCATGCAAAAGCAACATTCTATTGGGGGAAACAACAACATAATCAAGAAAATAAGGGTAAGCATGAGGCTGATGGGTCATGAAACTTACCATCATTTTTAATGGATAATGAAAATAAGGGTAAGTTTATCTTCCTTTCATTTTCAAATTTGAACTTAAACCAACCAACAAATTATGAAACCACAACGGATCCTTCATTTGTTTAGCACTATTACTTGGTAACCTGTCTGTTTTCACTTACCAAATATATCCTGAATATTTGTTCATGCACACATTTTGATCTTGCTTACAAATATGTTTTGACCAATGGCTTGACATCATCTTCAACTTGATCCAAGATGATGTCTAGCCATTGGTCAAAACTTATTTGTAAGTGAGATCAAAATTTCTGCATGAACAAATAATCAGGTTATATTTGTATGTAACAACATTTCTATATTTCAAAAGATATTTGTAAGTGAAAACATACAATTTACCAAGCCAAATTGCTAAATAAATGATAAAAGTGTACCCTAAGCTATATTGCATAACCTGAAAATGCAGCAAAAAAATAACAGCCATGAGGATCCGTTGTGGTTTCATAGTTTGTGGGTTGGTTTAAGTTCAAAGTTAAAAATGATAGGAATATAAACTTACTCTTTAAAATTGATTATGAAACCATTCACCTCTTACATTGATTTGCCATGTTCAGGTATATGCCATTTTTATACACAAAATTACCAATTGTTGGATGCCGTTTAGAAGCCTGGCATCAGCATAGAGGATGTTTAGGTATTGCCAAGATATAAACTTCTACTTCAACCGAAATAATCCCAATGATGAAAATCTTGGATGATCTCCGATCAGTACAATGATTAAATTAAATAAGATTATAGGATAAAATTTCAACAAAAAACGAATTTTTTCTTTAGTGCTAAACAGAGCTACAGATGCAAGATGAAGATGCTTATTATTCAACCAAAAGTTACCTTTGTTAACCTTTGAATCTGTGAACCTGCTGCTTCATGCACAATAACAGTGTCTGATAGAACTTCCAGCACATCATCAACAGGTAAAGCATAAGTACTTACCTGAAATCAATAAAGAAGCTAAATTACCCTTTGGCTCTTTTCCAATAGAATTTTTTTGACAGTAAGTTTGGAAACAACAATCTAATTTAAAGACTTACTCAGTTAACAGCATTTAAAAATTCCAATTTTGACTATATTAAAAGGATAACCACAGACTAGAGTATTTACCAAACTTGATGGAATAATGGAAATCCCAAATGAATCAAGCTCGAGCAGTTCGACAGCCCCTGAATTAATGTCAAAATAGTATCCCCGCACCTAGAATTCATTATAGAAACAAATATAAACTTGTGGGAAGATTATCGATATACAATAGAATTTGAAAGGATGACTAAGTTAACTCACCTTGCCTATGTATCGCCGACTTGGTGTAACAACTTCATATCCTACCTAATATATATCACAAGTCAAGTTGATGAAAATTGATAATACAAAACCAAAATGATGAAGGAACAAGAGGGACAATGTTCATTAGACAACGTTCATTTCATCCAAAAAGTTTTTGAAGTAAACTTATTATAATATTAAAAGGATAATATCTTAGATGCAGCATTAAAAGTAAAATCTAATAAACATGTTGCTTGCACATCATGAAAGAAACGAATTGAATAGACACATAAAGGATGATACTTACCAAAGTTTCAAGGCCAACCATTTTCAAGTCATTATCCAGAACATTCTGATCCTTAACAAGTACAACATCACCAACCTGCCATGGTTAAACTTTAATCCCCAATTTACTGATAATATGTTCCATGTAGGAAAAAAAATAATACAACAATGGATAAGGTGAAATTGGCGGGCAATCAAGAACAATCATTCGAAATTTCCTTCAAAAAAGGTCAAATTGTAAGTTGCATCATACAAATCACATAGGGGCTGTTTGGTATGTTACAATCAACAATGTAACATTAAGTGTGTTTTTATTACGATGTTTGGTTACACATGTCTTCAAATTAAACTGCAAGAGAATAAGCACTACTTACCTCTAGTTGCAAAGTCTACTCTCATTTCATGAGCTCTACAAGAAAAATAGCTACCTTCTACCAATTTGCCATAATTTATAAACAATATTGATGCTAACTATTTTATTAGGATATTCATAATATTAATAATCATCAATAACTAAATTAAAGGTGCATTGATTTATCTCATAAATTTATAACTAATAAGTATGAAATTATTTTACAATGCAATCCATTATTTGACAAAACAAATATAGTCAAGCAAAGGCTAATAACATGAATCTTTTAAACATCAAATGGAATGTCATTCAATTCGATTACAACTTTTGATTACATTCCTTAGTTGGTTACCACCAAATGACCCATAGTGTTATCATGCTGTGAGCACTATACAAAGACAGAAGAAAAATTACCTGTTCAACACTCTGTAGAGGAAACCTCTCTGATTCTCCTGAAAGCAAGTTTGGCCTAACTTCTACCATCAATACCTTCCACTGAGTACCAAAGAAACAACATAAAAGTTCAGAATTTCGCATTTAATAACAAAGTCATCACTTAAGGCTTTCTACTTCTAGTTTCCAGAGTTGGAAATTTAGAGTATTTATAAAAAAAATGAATTGTGGAATTAACTGATAGAGCTTACAGAGACAGTATCCACCCAAGTTTGAGAAACGAAACCCAAACTAAGAGCAGAATCCATACTGATGACTTGCTTCGCAAACACATTTGATCTCCTAATCAATTGTCTCCGTCTTCTCAATCCCACCTTCTGATCCTTAGAGTCCTCAATCTCGTTTATCTCGGTCTTCTTATCCTTGTATTCAAGAATATCCAAACCAGCGGAGTAACTTTCATCATCAATTTGAGTTCTGGAATTCAAATCCAGTTGCTCTCCTCCTTTCTCCTTAAACCCTAATTCAGCATAAAATTCGGGTTCGTCCGATCCCAAAACGCGGGATTTCCTGCTGGCCCTTGTGCTCAATGACTCAAACCTGCCGACTGAAGCAGCTGGACAATGGAAAACGAGAGTAGAATGATAGCGCAAGGCGGAATCCCGTAGGTAGAGCACACAGGAGGATAGAGGAGTCAAGAAAACACAGTCACACATGTTGAAGACGAGTCAGATGCCCATAATTTTTCTTTTCTTAATAGACACCCAAGATGCCCAAACTCCGTTTTGGCTAAAAAATCCAAATTCAATTGATTTTGATTTATTACATGAGACAAATTATACTTTATGTGGTAATTTAACTACTACAGTAAATTTATTGTCTAGTAAAAGTCTTACAAAATATGCACCACAAAATCAAATACATATTTTATATTTAATCCCATTCACACTCATAAATAATAAAGAAAATACACAAATTTTGTAGTAATAAGATTTTTCATTTACTAATTCATAACAATATATTGATCATATTCAATAATTTTAATAACATATTTAAAATAAATTCAAGCATTAATAATTAATAAATGAATAATTTATTAGGTAATTTGGTTGGATTTGATTTTCATTGAAAAAACTAAAAACTAAATTTATAGAATTTTAAAAATTGAAATGAAAATGAATTTGATTCAGTTTAATTTATTTTTTTATTTCGATTTCTATTTCACTTTTCATTTTAATTTTAATTTTGATTTGATTCTATACACCTATACACCCAACAATATTAAAAAGATATCTAAATGCAATGTGATATTATTATTTGATGTCAAAAGATAAAATAAAAAAAACACTCCCACTGGTGCTTTGTAAAACATAGAAAAATCAAATGTCTGGTTTTAAATATTATAAAAATTCGACTTTTGTTTTATTTATTTTCAGCAAAGTATTATTACATATTATTATATTAAAAAACAATTAACTGGATTTTGTGTTTTATGATTCATTATAATGCAATCCAGTCACGTGTTCGATAGATCACTTCAACAAAATAGTACTATAATTTATCAATGGATAGCGAGGAAATGAAAGTTGAAGCGAGAAATCAACGTGTAAAATGAATTGGGTTACACTTGATTTGAATGACCGGTTTTCATAGAATGAATGGATATTTGCGGGTTCGTCCTGGATAATTTGAGGGCTCTAGAAAAGTTAATTATGAGCGGAAGACCCTTTTTTTATTCGCGAAGATCGCATGAGATGTGAAGTACGGGGAGTGAAAAGATAACGAGCGTTATAAAGCGTGCTAGGGGATTTGATTCTTTATTTTAGCGTGATAAAAGAATTGATGTCAATGTTGAATTTAAGTTCAATTTACATGTTAAGGGATACGAGACCTGAAATTCCGTATTTTAAAATAGAGTCGCCACCCGGTTAAGCTCCATCGGGAAATTTTTTTGTATGATATATTCCCACCGAGTGGTTAGACCAAACCTTAAAACAGATATTCCAAGTTCGGATGATGTTATCTATTTTTCATTAGGCTAAGTTAAAAGGTTTCATTATTTCTTAATCGATTTTAATCCATCCTATTTATTGTGTTTTCGGTTTATATGTTGTTTTCGCGTTTATCAAGCATTCAAAGCGGTAAATAAATAATTATTACAGGTATTCAAAAATAAATGCGGAAAATAAAATAATAATTACATGGCTTTCCAAATCCTATACATTTTTTTTCTATGCGATAAATAAAATACTCGAAGGCCTAACATTCATCTAACCTAAATCTACTTGCACAAAATTGTTAGCACAAATACGGCACGTTGTACAGGGTATACCACATAACATGCATAGTTAGTAAATAAAATAAGACCTGAGTTAGCGTGAACATGACATATTTTATTTACGACTTAAGGAGCCCGGTTGGATGGCTAAAAATGAGATCTAAACGGCGTTTGCGAGAAAATTCCGTTATATTTACATTTTAGGCTCGATTGTTATTTTAACCGGATTATTAGTAAAAATGCAGCATGGTATGAGGTGGGGTCTATTTTCAGAAGGTTCTGGACCTTCATCGTTGCACTGTACATCCTAACTTCAGAAATTTAAACTAGGTCGGAAAATAAACGAAATGAAACTGCTGTCCATAAGGCCATGCCGGCGGCGGCATGACTGAGGCCGCCGCCGGCGGTATCAGTTATACAGGCAGGCTACATGACTTTCTGGATACCATGAAGAAAGGGTCATGCAAGAAAATGGGGCCACTGGGGGCAAGTGAGGCCACTGGCAGCATGGTTGATACCGCCGACTGCTTCAAATGCCTCTGGCGGCTTCAGTTTCTTGCAGCAGCTGTTTTTGGCTGGAAAGCGACCAAAAACCTAAAATTAAGCACAAACAGCAACCAAAACACAACAAATAAGTAAAATGGAAGCCAAAGAGCTATGAGACTCAGAATTTTTACCTCGGGGTCATAAATCTACCTCTTCGTGATCCGTATGACACCCCTGGGTAGCTCGAATGATGATTTTGGGAATTAAGGGGTGATTTAGTCTCTAAATCCTAATTTTAGTGATTTCTATACTTAAAACACACCTAAATATCAAAGAGTTCAGTAGAGAAAAACCAAGAAAAGATTAATTGAATTCTCTTTTCTTACCTTTTCAAAACTCTATCCCACTAAAGCTAACTAGAATGCTCAAGATTTGCTTGAAATCTCAAGTGTTGGAAGTTGGAACCCTTAATTTGGCTGAGAAATGTTGCTTATGTAGGCTAAAATCCGTTGGAAATTGGCTTTGATCAATTATCCGGCGGATATCAAACAGAAAAGTTGACTGCTACAGAATTCATACCGCCGGCGGTATCGCTGATGCTGTTGGCGGCATCAACTTTCTGCCAGGTCTGAAAAGTTGGCATGGCCTAGCCTAAAAAGGTGAAAAGGTGCCTAAATCCGCACAAAAAGGTGTTTTAGCGGGATTTTTTGAACTTTTAGGGTTTTGGTTTGCTTTTTATAGGTATTTTAGACTAAATTATACTCGGGTGTAAATCATCGGTCTGAGCTACCACTGGACGCATTACTGGATACGTTGAACTAAATTTTTCAGAAAATAAAATTCGTAGAGAATTTTATATCGGTAATAAAAATTCAATTTTTATTCTAAGGAATAAAACTCGGGTATAAGTCATCATCGTCTCGCGAGAGGGACTGTAAAATCCAGTGTTCACAGGCTGCCCCTCGGGGGATCACTGCTGCTACATTCCAGTATGATTGCACTAAAGAGCAAGGGATAAGAATGATACTTGATAGATGGCTAGTTTGCCCCTTGGTCGGGCTTGAGCTTTGTGGAGAGGTTTGCCCCTTGGTCGGGCTTATGCTTCATGGAGAGGTTGCCCCTTGTTCGGACTTATGCTTTGTGGAGAGGTTTACCCCTTGGTCCGGCTTATGCTTCGCGGAGAGGTTGCCTCTTAGTAGGACTTATGCATTGTGGAGAGGTTTGCCTTTGGTTGGGCTTATGCTTCGCGGAGAGGTTGCCCCTTAGTCAGACTTATGCTTTGTAGAGAGGTTTGCCCCTATGTCGGGCTTATGCTTTACGAAGAGGTTGCCCCTTGGTCGGACTTATGCTTTATGGAGAGGTTTGCCCCTTGGTCGGGCTTATGCTTCGCGGAGAGGTTGCCCCTTGGTCGGACTCATGCTTTGTGGAGAGGTTTGCCCCTTGGTCGGGCTTATGCTTTGCGGAGAGGTTACCCCTTGGTCGGACTTATGCTTTGTGGAGAGGTTTGCCCCTTGGTCGGGCTTATGCTTTGTGGAGAGGTTGCCCCTTGGTCGGACTTATGCTTTGTGGATTCACCAAGCGGACTTGGACTTTGAGATTTTCCAAGCGGGCTAGGGCTTTGAGATTGATTTCAGGTAGGGCGTGTCGTTCCTGCATCAGGCGAAGCAAGATTAGACTGATTTTTAGATAACGTTTTTACTGCTTAATCGATTATGTGAAACAAAAATATTTTTGCCCCTTCGATCAACAGTAAAAATGTAATATTTAAAAGCATAAGGGTTTCAGAAGTCCTGGGATGTCAGGGTTGGAGCCAGGATTTCGCTGGATTTACTGAAAAAGGCAGGGGGAAGTCTTGATGTCGCCGGCGGCCTAGCTGATGCCGCCGGTGATTTGGGTCGATACCGCCGGCGATCTGGTTGCCACGTGGCATCTTTAATCGGTCAAAAAGATTCAAAATTCAAATTTGGATAGTTGATGCCGCCGACAGCTTGGGTGATGTCGTTGGTGGTTTGAAGTGATGCCGCCGACGGTATGGGAGGGCAGTTTCAGATTAATTTAAACTCCTCGAATTCTGCATGGGTGTTTAATATGGAATTAAACTCTTTACTCGCCTATTTCTGCTATTTCAGAAGCCGAAGCCCACTTTTTCTCTCTATTCTTTCTCCAAACAATCTCTGATTTCTTTGCTTTCAATCCCCAACCATGAAGAAGATTTTTAGCCGCAAGTCTAGCAGTTCTAAGGCCCGTGGATTGCCTGATTATCCCATTGAAGGGCTAAAACTTTGCCTGGTTCCTATTGCACATGGTTTGAAGGTGACGGACAAGATGTATTGCTACAAAATCGATTCTTCCATCACTGATTTGGTTCCTAAGAAGAGGAAACATTTCTGCTATGTCCAGGTAATCCTACAAAACTTGAATCTCTTTGTTTAGGTTAAGATTTGATTCTGGCCTTAGGCTCAAAATTTTGCCATGATGGGGGTTATAAATATGAAACTGATTGTATAGAAACTGATATTGGATACTATAGGTTTGATTTTTACTCCTTTTGTATTCTGGCATGGTGATTTTAGGGCAAAATGGGTTCTTCCCGCATGTTTTGATATCGCCGGCGGCATAAGCGATGCCGCTAGTGGTGTCAGGCCTTGCAGAAAGGCCTGAGGAACAGTGATGTCGCTGCTGCTTACAACGATGTCACTAGCGACATCGTCCATACCGCTAGCGGTATGGCTGATGCCGCCGGCGGCATCGCTGCTTGCAGAAGCAGCATCAACAGCTTCTAGAAGGTAAAAAGGGGAAGAAAATGAACTGGAGACTTATCTGTTTCACTTCTGATTTTGTAGCCCTGAGCTTGTGATTGCTATTGATGACACAGGATTTAGGGATTTAGCCCTTATCATGCCCCTATTAATGCCAAAACTCTCTCACTCGGCCTTGATAACTTTGACAAAGAAGTGGTCTGAAACCACACACACCTTCCATTTCTTGTTCGGGGAGGTAACCATTACTCCTTTCAATGTCGTGGCCATGATCGGGCTGCCATGGATGAAGGAAGTGATCCATTTTGAAGTGTAAATGGATAAGTATTATCTCGAGAAGCCTGTGACAAGACGGATGACTGAGCTATTTGGTTTGAAGCCTATCTCGGGGCGGTTGTCATAGAGAGAGTTGCATAAGCACTAGATGGGAGTTGGAGTGGTTCCCGAGGATGATCGAGATCCTTATGTCCGATCCTTTGTGATTTCCTTACTGATAGTGTTATTCTTCCCAGTCTCGAGTAGTAAGATTAACTACAGGCTGATATCTGCTATTGAGGACGTAGCAAGTATCAAGGGGAAGAATTGGCCTAGGGCCATCTTGGCACAAATTTACCGCGGGCTGGACGCTGGTGCAACGAAGAAGGGGAAAGCCCTTTCGCTTAGCCACTTGCTCGTGCAGGTATGCTTTCCCCCAAAAGAATTTAATTGATTCTCTGCGTATTCTCGTTTGATTTGCCTACTTTCTTTATTTTAGATGTTTTAGACTGATTAATTGCTTATTTATGCAGGCTTGGGCTTTCGAGCATCAGATTCTCCTGTCGGTCTAGTTCAAAACTGTACCAGCAGATTCTCACTTCCTTGCTAGATGGTGTGGTGGAGTCGGAGGAAAAAGCAAGTACCTTACTAGTTATAGGGAGTCTTTGAGGAGTGTACGGTTGAGCTCGGTATGCGATTTTCTTTGGTTTTTGTCCATGTTTCACACTCAAACAAAACATTAGTAGACAAAATGCATTTATAAATTCACATTGCTTACATTGATTGCTAGCTTATTTATTTAGTCAGTTTATTCGCGATCCCTTTGACATGCTGTCAAACCTTATAGAGGTGGCTAGGGTTCGGAAGGAAGTGGATGATCGCGTGGTTTGTGATAGAGTGCCCCGTATCCTTAGAGTGGTACCTGGGGGAGCGTGTTCAGAGTTGGAGGTTTATTGCCACTTTTGCCAGGCCACTGCCTACGGACCCCCCTACAGGCCTATGGTGGCTATACCTGGTGATTACTTTTGAGGTGGATAAAGCCGACTATATTGAGAGGAACATCAGGGTTATTACAAGTGTCTCGGGGTTCATATGAGCGCCACCAACAACGCCTACTTCCTATATGCCCTCGTGTCTATAGGAACGACACGATTAAGTACCATCTTAACAAGAAGAGGGAGGAGGAGAAGAAGCGACTTAAGGGTATAGTAAGTGAAGACGACGAGGAAGAAGAGGAAGAGGAGGAAGAGGCTGGCGAGGGAGAACCTGAGGGTGAGGGTGAGGTAGGCGCGGATGTGGTTGGTGGGGACAAGCCTATGTTCTATGAGGAGAATCACTCTTTTAAGGTAGGATTGTGTTTATTTGCATGCCAATTGTTTGGGTTAGAGAATGGTTGCTTATGCTTGGCTTTTGTGTTATCTTTATTTCAAGAGCCTCGAAGAAGTGGAGTAGGCCTGAGAGCAGCGGAGTGCGAGGCCAGGGAAGACCCGAGGGGTCCAAATTCGTAGAGGGGAGACTCAGGACTGCCTTAGAGACATCTTTCCCGCTCATGAACTCAAGGGGTGAATTCCACACTAGAAATATAAACTCGATCACCCATTCTTTGGAGTTCTACCCAAACGACACTTCATATGTAAGACTTGGTTGAATTGATATGTGCATGTTATAGCCCTTACGTGGATCCTTTTCTAATTGCTTTTTGGATTTTACAGGTTACTCGAAGTGAGGCGGAGCGGTTGGTCGGGAATGCCTTCGCTCTTAGGGAATTGCTCATCGATCAATCCTTGCTGGTTCAAGTATATTCCCTGCTATGCCATGTTAAAATAAAATGAAATGCATGTATGGATGTTACGAATGATATGGGTTTCTGTTGCTCTTTTTTATAGGATTTCTTAGCCCTTTCATTGTCGGATGCCAATGCAGCTCAGCAGCAGTACCAGGAGGAGACTGGAGCACTTTGACATTACGTGAGCGAGCTGGAGCAGCAGTTAGCTGCTACCATGCTCGAGAGAAGGAGCAAACATAATATTGATCGAGCAAACCCTGGTGAGACAAGTCATAGAGGAGTAAAGATGGCAGCCGGCCGCCGCCCTTCCGCCATGGCTGCTGAATCTAGTAGCATCCCAATGACAGAGGATAGGGAAGAAGATGAGGATGAGGTCAACGATTGGCTTCTCGGTGAGGAGGAAGCTTCGTCTCACCCGTCCGGCAACGACAACTAGTCCTAGATCCGCATGCTGATCTAACTTCATTTTCTTTTATTTCTGCTTGACTTTTGATTTTGGTTTTGCATGCCTTTGATACACTGGGCTTGAATGTTTGACTTCGGATTTTAGACGATTTTGGTTTTATTGAGGCTTAGTGTGTTGGATGTTTGGATGTTTGGATGGCTTGAGCCTTCGGGCCTTTAGTTTGAATAAGATCTGAACTTTGTGCTTGCATACCTTCTAGAAACAGATTATTGGGTCTTTATAGGTTGTTTACAGGCTTGAACTGATGAAAATAGGTCTGAAATTTGCAGGGGAAATTTTATGCTGCTGGCGGCTTGGTTCATGTCACCGGTGATTTCATTCATGCCTATTTTCATCAGTTCAAGCCTGAAAACAACCTATAAAGACCCAATAATTCATTCATGCCGCCGCCGGCATGGCTAAAATGTTGGTGGTATTAGCTCCAGATTTTACAGATTCAGACATTTCTTCTTGTTATTTTTATTATTTTTATTTTTATTATTTTTTCTTGTCTTTTTTAATCTAACTTTTGCATAGACTGCCCCTAGGGGTTTCAATCTATCGAGTCTTGTCTTAATTTTTGCCTGGACCGCCCTTTTCGGGTTTTCAATGCAGCAGACTTATTCTGACTTTTGCATAGACCTAGATGTTTTCAGTCTATCCGGATTTTTGAATTGAATCACTGATGAGCTCGGAACATTTTCAGTTAAGCTTACTTACGATGTTTTCTCCTTTTAGTCGCCAGGCAATCATACAATCACAAGCATAGAGGTTTTAGTGAGAGAAACACTTTTATTGAATGAATTTAATTTGAGTACAAGATGCTGGTAATCATTTCCATTAATCAAACTCTCAGTGTTAACCAGCCTTTACAGATTTTCAAGTTAACATATCACTATTTTTCTCTCGTGCCCTTATTTTTGCCTAAACCACCCTTTTCGGGTTTTCAGTTCAGCGGGCAATATTGACTCATCCCATAATTTTTCCACGGTTAGTTTACAGAATGCGGACCGTCAGGTGTTACCCTAATTTTTGTCCGATCAGTAAAAGATCGAAAGGCCGTTGATTATGATATTTATTATTATTTTTTGTGCCGCTTTTTCTAATTTATTTCTTTTATTTAGACCTGATAACGCTTAAACCTGTCTTGGTTGACTAGGTCGATGAACTCGCTCTTGTCCGTGCTCATGACCTTGATTGCCCTGCTCATTCGGTACCATCTTTAGCCACATAACAGTCTTCTTAACTTGATATGAACTTCTCCTCGTTGCTGGTGTTGGAAGAATCCAGATGCCTCAATGCCGGGTCTACGACTCTTGGCGAGGGTATCAAGCACCTGACTTATTGCTGTGCTCTAGGTCATGACTTTACAGATTCTCCAAGGCTCTTAGTATCCATTCGGCTATCACACTAGATCACCCGATTCATTTTGACCTTCCAAGTGACACCGGGTTGGCCACATTACCAGAAGTTTGGTTTGCTGGAGTTTTGGTGTTTAAAAAGTGCCTTCTTGACTGGCTCACTTGCTGTTCTAATTACTCCTTTAGTCTATGGTTTGTAGGGTCCTTCCTAGTTAGGCTTGAATTTTGCCCCTTGTATCAATGGCAGAGGGTTTCAACTGTTTAGGACTAGATCTCCGGATTTTAGGGGAAACTTCCGGGTTTCGCCTGGCTGTTGGTATATTTGGAGTTCATCTAAGGCCCTTAACCCCTATTCACTCATCATATTCGGTTGCCTTAAGTTCCGCCTGAGTCCATTCATATTCTTTATGAGTCTATTCATATTCGGTTGCTTAGGTTAATTCGTGCTGGGCAAAGTTGTGTCTCTCTGCGAGTTTGGTCATTTTCTTGGCGGTAAGATTTGGCTTTCCCTAAAGCTGTGGCGATATAGCTGTGTTTGTTTTGGCGGTAAGATTTGGCTAAAAATGGATGCCTTGATTTTTCATTCCATGAAACAATCCGAACTTCTTTAATAGGTTTGCGCAAAAGTTGTAAGATTGTAGAGTTGATTCCAGGAGAGATCAAACTTCTTTCTTGATGCTTGTCGATCTTGGTCATGACTAAATGAAAGCGTTATCGTAACCTGTAAGCACTTTTATTATCTCACATGTGTTTGACAGGAGTTAAATTATTGGAAATGATTACCGTTCGGGAGATTCCATTTGTACTCAAATTAATTTCATGCAGTAAAGTATTTTGAATACCGAAAGTATCATGCGTATGTTCCTATAAATGCGTGGATCAATGGGGCAGAACATGAAACAAGCAACAAAATAGAAAGTTGCTCACGGAGTTGAGAATTATAAACATGAAATTGTTCAAATTGAAAGCATAAAGAAATCTAAAGATTACAAATTAAGGCTTTTCATCCTCCACAGGCGGAGGGTCTTCATTATTAGTGTCGGCGGCGAGCCGAGTCTCATTCTCCTTAGTACTTAGGGAGGCATCCCTTACTTGACTCGACTCCCCAGTGAGGACCTCGGTGAACTGCCTCATGGCCTTGATCATTGGGTTCTTTTCTTTGCTTTGACTATGCTTCTTTGCTAAAACTGTCATGGCTTTGATCATGGTGGCCATAACTTCTTTGGCCTCATCATCGATTCCTCATTGTCGGAGCACGATTTTTCTTTGCCTTTGGAATAGATGGCCTTGATGAGTTCGTGTGGCCCATTCCCTTATTTAGGTAACCCATGATTAGTCACCCCTGTCTGTTCGTCAAACTTTAGTAGGGGGCAATTCATATCGCTATGCGCCCTTTCGGGTTCCACAAACTTCTTATCCCTTATCAAACATTGTATGGCATTGAGTAAGGCCTTACATTCATTGGTGTGGTGGCTTGGCAAGACATGATATTCGCAAAAGTTCTTCCTCTCGTCTTTTGTGAAGGTTCTGTACTCGCGGAGAGATTTGAGAAGACCGTCCTTTCCTACTTCGGCAAAAAATGCAGTGAAAGGTAAAATCATGGGTTTATGCTACCTGCAGGACTGCTAATTGATTGGATAACGGAAGCTGAGGCTAGCTTTTGAGAGGCCTTTTTGCCTATCCCGACCTAGGAGGGGGGTGAGCTTATTTTTCAACTACCAATCAATGAGCGCATGCCAGAGTTCTTGAAAACCTGCTCTTTCTGTTCATAATTAGCTGCTATCAACTGATGCAAGAGGGTCTCAACCTCGGGTGTCATGCCCAGAGACTGCATGACCCGGTTGCACTGAGGAGGTGTCGGGGCTATGGATAGCATAAATTGAGACAGGGTGACCAACGTCGGAGGTAAGAGGCTAGAGAGAGATAAGGGAGCTGAATGCTGGGCTCCTTCCTTTGTCTCGGGGTAAGCAGGTGGCGGTGATGTCAGAAGTATTTCACCATTGGGTGTCATGCCAAGAGATTGCATGACCTAGTCGCTAGCTCGGAGGATGGATGACTGCTGCAGGGTAGTTACAGCTGTGGATGTCACGCCCGGAGATCGCATGACCTGGTCAGAGTTTCGGTTTCTTAGGGCTTGCTTGACGGACGTCTATACAGCTGTCTGAATAAGTTCTCGAATGATGTTTCAGAATCGATCAGAGCTTAGAAATTAGGTAATGGTGGCGGCGATTTCTGACCCAAGAGACGGAGGGTGAGCTACTGTCGAGGTAGAAGTAGGACCGGTTTATGATATTATCATTGTGAGGAAGAGACATGGCTGATTACGAGGGTCCATATTTGGGAGGAAGGCTGTTTAGGATCATGAACCATGGGTCAGACCATGAATGGGTTGTAAATGGTATAGATGGCATGCATGGTTTTTGTTTTTTTGGGAAGCGATGCATGACATGCATGGCTGCACGTAAATATGGTTAGTGGTGATGTGACGGCCTATCCCTCCAACATACGTGGGACGTTCGTACCCCTCGTCATGCATAGTGATATGTCTTGACTCAATGGGGGTACAAAAGAAGTCCTACGGATGTTGCTAAACCTCTTCCATAAATGGAGACCGGTAAGGGTAAGTTGATTCTTGGCTCTTGAAGTCGATGCATGAGCATGTAGCACATAGCACACAAAATGTCCCTTTTCCAACCTTATGACTCCCTCGTAACGGAGTTTGGCCTCTTCACAGGTAATGGCGAAAGAAGTGTGTCCCAATTATTTTTATTGTTTTGGTGATCCTAGAAATGTGTCCCAAGTTAAAAGGCTTCATTCTTTCTTAATCAGTTTTAATCCATCATATTTATTGTGTTTTTGGTTTATATGTTATTTTTACATTTATCAAGCATTCAAAGCGGTACATAAATAATTATTACTGTTATCTAAAAATAAATGCGGAAAATAAAATAATAATTACATGGCTTTCCAAATCCTATACATTTTTTTCTATGCGATAAATAAATACCCGAAGGCCTAACATTCATCTAACCTAAATCTACTTGCATAAAATAGTTAGCACAAATACGACACGTTGTACGGGGTATATCACATAATATGCATAGTTAGTAAACAAAACAAGACCCGAATTAGCGTGAACATGGCATATTTTATTTACCACTTATGGAGCCCGGTTGGATGGCTTAAAATGAGATTTAAACGGCGTTTGCAAGAAAATTCCGTTATATTCACATTTTAGACTCGATTGTTATTTGAACTGAATTATTAGTGAAAATGATGCATGGTATGGGGTGGGGTCTATTTTCAGAAGGTTCTAGACCTTCGTCGTTGCACTATACATCCTAACTTCAGAAATTTAAACTAGGTTGGAAAATAAATAAAGTGAAACTGGTGTCCAAAAGGCCATGCCGCCGCCGGCATCATCGATGCCGCTGGCGGAATGAGTTATACAAGCAGGCTACATGACTTTCTGGATACCATGAAGAAAAGGTCCTACAAGAAAATGGGGCCACTGGGGGCAAGTGAGGCCATTGGCGGTATCAACGATCCGCTGGTGGCATGGTTGATACCGCCGGCGGCTTCAGTTTCTTGCAGCGGATGTTTTTGGCCTGAAAGCGACCAAAAACCCAAAACTAAGCACAAACAGCAACCAAAACACAACAAATAAGTAAAATGGAAGCCAAAGAGCTATGAGACTTAAAATTTTTACTTCGGGACCGTGAATCCACCTTTTCGTGATCCGTATGACACCTCCGGGGAGCTCAAATGATGATTTTAGGAAGTAAGGGGTGATTTAGTCTCTAAATCCTAATTTAGTGATTTCTATACTTAAAATACACCTAAATATCAGAGAGTTCAGTAGAGAAAAACTAAGAAAAGATGAATTGAATCCTCTTTTCTTACCTTTTCTAAACTTTATCCCACTAAAGCTAACTAGAATGCTCAAGATTTGCTTGAAATCTCAAGTGGTGGAAGTTGGAATCCTTAATTTGGCTGAAAAATGCTGCTTATATAGGCTAAAATCCGTTGGAAATTGCCTTTGATCAATTATCCGGCGAATATCGAACAGAAAAGCTGACTGCTGCAGAATTCATACTGTCGGCGACATGGATGATACAGCCGGCGATATCGCTGATGCCGCTAACGGCATCAACTTTCTACCTGGTCTGAAAAGTTAGCATGGCCTAGCCTAAAAAGGTGTAAATGTGCCTAAATCCGCCCTAAAAGGTGTTTTGGCGGGATTTTTTTTGAACTTTTAGGGTTTTGGCTTACTTTTATGGGTATTTTGGACTAAATTATTATTTGGGTGTAAATCATCAGTCTGAGCTACCACCGGACGCGTTACCGGACACGCCGAACTAAATTTTTCTGAAAATAAAATTCGTAGAGAATTTTATATCGGTAATAAAAAATTCCATGAGGAATAAAAATCGGATATACGTCATCATCGTCTCGCGAGAGGGACTGTAAAATCATGTACTCACATTAATATTTAAAAGTAGTGATATGAGCCATCAATAAAAAAAATAATGGAATAAAACATACCTTTTGTAAAAATTAGGTATTAAACTCTTGCCATCTCAGAACTTTAATAAGTATCTTATCAATTCTACAAACACTAAATTATATATACTTCTATCTTTTAAATAATAATAACTAAATTTTTTTTAAAAATATTTTTAGGCTCTATCTGACTATGGACTATAGACGGTGACACTCGTTGTCTACCCTAGAGCCGGGCCTGGATACTTGTTTTACTCCCATCTTATAGATTTCATACTCTAAAGTTAGAATTTTAACTTTATTC
This sequence comes from Euphorbia pulcherrima, assembly GCA_947683365.1. Taxonomy (NCBI): domain Eukaryota; kingdom Viridiplantae; phylum Streptophyta; class Magnoliopsida; order Malpighiales; family Euphorbiaceae; genus Euphorbia; species Euphorbia pulcherrima. Next base: position 32,762,046 of record CANTUS010000008.1, read on the forward strand.
TATAGATGAATAATTATATATGTTGTAAATTAAATAAATAAATGTAAAAAATTTTCATAGAGAGATTCATCATCCACCATAGTTATTGAGAATGAAATAAACAGTCAGAAATAAAATAAAAATTATAATTTCATCAACATCTTACTTTTATTTCTATAAATTCAAAACTTCTTAATTACAAACACCATTAATACCTATAAATTAATTAACATATATCAACAACAAAAATTTAATAGATTCCGAAACTTGAAGAATATTGATAAATTTTGTTGATTGGGTAAAATTTGTTTTAAACTTTATAGATTAGATAATGATTTTATGATTTTTTTAGATTTTATACATTTTTTAAAAAAATAAAAAAATGTACAAGCTTTACCGCTTTAGTTGAATAATTTTAAGAACTACTCAATTTTTTACTTTTATCGGTGTTAATTTTTTATTAGGTTGTCCTTTCAAACTTGTCATGTGATACGTTTGGAATATAATCTTTAAAGTGTGATTGATTTAATTTTTTAATGAATAAATTAAGATATTTTTGTTAAGTTTAAAAAAACTGTTTAACACGTTAATAAGATTAGTGTGCTAAATAAAAGCTGCAACTTATTTGTTTTATTCCATACTTTACCATACAATTGTTTAACTCTGCCCGTTTTTCTTTTCAAATTCCTAAAAAGTATTGAATATATTTATTACTCAATTATGGATGGTTCTACAGTATATCACCATGATTTGTGGAGTTTATAGTATAATAAAATTTATATTATTAAAATTTAATAAGTGTTTGAAATTAACTGAAATGTATAATTTTACAGAAATTGAACTTTCGAGAATCTAAATCCATCGGAGAGTATTGTAAGTTTATCCAAATTGTTTTTTTATAATATTATTATCCATTTTTTTATTGATAAATTTACTTAATTTTTTTTGTGTATTTCATTTTTCATCGTGCTCCTATCTTTTACCAACCCTCCCACCTTGTTTAGGCAGTGGAAACCCAAGCACCCCTTACGGCAATGATAGCAACCGAGTTGACACCAAGCCCACAGCGGCGGATGACTGTTGTTACAAATTAAATCGATGTCTCCTGTGATGGAGAAGGCAAGAAGTCGCCTAGAAGCGGATTGAGGATAGGACGCAAAACTTTTTGCTCCGGTCATATCGAACGACCTGTGGATCGTCAAACAAGGATGCACCGGGAGAATATTAAGAAGTTTAGCAGATCTTAGAGGGAGTCGTTTTGGGTGATGACAACGACTTAAGGAGCGAAAATAATGTTGAAAAAAATATCAAAGTAAAAGAAAATAATAATAATAATAATTGAAAAGACATATGGACGGTCATTTATATGCTAATTTTTTTTGTTTGAAATTTTGAGCCTGGCATTTATTTATGGCTGCTCTTTGTCTCCTTCTTTTTCTTATATATATTCTTGTTTTTGAGCAATGAAAAAAACACAGACGAAAGAATTCTTAAATTGCTCTTTCATTTTCTTTGCTTAGTTTCCTCCACCTTTCGTCCTTTAGGTTCTTAGTGATAATTCCTTTTAGTGATAATATTCTACACTTGATTGAGTTCGCCTAACGTCTGTTGTTGTATCATGGGAGACAGTTTACCATATACGGGGGAAACCGATTCGGGCCTCAACAGTACTCTCTCGTTTCAATCAATGGTTAAAGGTTATTTTATATTTAATATTTTGTTCTAATACCTTTATATTTTTGTTTATAATTTATTTGCATATTATTTATAATTTAAGTTACTAATATCTTATGTTGTTGTCTTTTGTCTCTTATAAGGAATTACTCTATTAATCTCTCACCTCTAACCATCTTAAGACAGATTTTATCTCTATTTGATGGTGTAACTATGTTCCTTTAAACGAGACGAACATATTTTCATAACTTGGAATACCGTGACTTGGATTACTGAAACTTGGAATACCTAAATTTGGACAAATACTTAGACTTTGGACAATAGGGACTTATTTTGGATACCGGGACTTAATTTGGATAATATACATATTAAAAAGTGACCAAAAAATTAATTAAATCAAAATTGTCATATAGACAATTTTAGTACTTTATTTTATTTATTATTTTAAAACTGTTCTAATTTGGTTTGTTTAAAATTTTCAGAATTTATCATGGCTGATCATGGAGACGTTAGTCCTGAAATTGCTCAAGGCCAGAATGAAGAAACCAAAATGGAACTTGGTCCTATTGGTTCTGAGCCTATTAGTTCAACACTGGTTGCTTCTGTACTTGTAGGTGGACCAACTGCTTTTGGCTATGCAGCTTCTAGGCCAACTGCTTTTGGATCTACGAGTTCTGGCCCTACTCAAGGAAATGGCCCTGAAAATACTTACGGTCAAAATAACCAAAATGGACAAAATGGTCCTAATGGGTTTGGACTTAACCAAAATGGACGACTTGGTCCTAATGGTTTTGAATTAAACAAAAAAGGACTTTCGAGTTTTGGGCTTGTTATGCCTAATAGTCATGGGGCTTCAGGTTCACACCCTAAATGATTCCCGAAAGGCCTGATAAATTCAATGGTGTGAATTTTAAAGTTTGGCAATAAAAAATGTTTTTCAACTTAACTAGTGTAGGACTTCAAAATTTTCTGAAAGAAGATCCTCCTGTTGTTCCCGATGGAGTGACTGATGCTTCTGTTCGGAAATTTGTTGATGGCTGGAAATTTTCTGATTTTCTTTGCGGAAACCATATTTTAAATGGTTTAGTAACCAATTTATATGAGGTGTACACAGTAAAACGTACTACAAAAGAATTATGGGAATCCTTAGACAAGAAATATCGAACTGAGGATGCTGGCACTAAGAAATACTTAGTAGGCTAATTTCTTGATTTTAAAATGATTGATTCCAAGCCTGTTGTAAGTCAAGTGCAGGAACTCCAGCTACAAATCCATGGGATGGAAAACTGAAAATATGCATACTAGTAAGCCATTTCAAGTGGCTTCAATTATTGAAAAATTACCACCGAGTTGAAATGATTTTAAAAATTACTTAAAGCATAAACGAAAAGTAATGTCTATTGAGGATCTTATTGTCCGACTTCATGTTGAGGAGGACAATAGAAGATCTGAAAAGAAATTTTTTATTGCTAATCAAGCTATGGCGAAAGCCAATGTGGTGGAGGTCCTTATAGACTCCAAGAAGGGTAAGCATTATGCTAAACCCAAGTCCAAAATAGGACCAAAAGGAGGCATTTCCAAAATTCAATGGAAAATGCTTCAACTACAATAAGATGGCGCATAAGTCCTCTGAATGCAGGCTGCCAAAAAGGGCAAACAAGAATGAGGCAAATGTTGTTGATGAAATTACTAAAGATGTGTCTGACATCGACTTATGTGCTATAATTTTTTAGGTTAACCTGGTTGACTCAAACCCAAGAGAGTGGTGGCTTGATACTGGTGCTGCCCGTCACGTATGTTGTGACAAAGAGTCTTTTACTGGACTGACTCTCATAAATGATGGGGAGAAGCTTTACATGGGTAATTCTGCTACTTCCAAAGTCAAAGGACATGGAATAGTGATTTTGAAAATGACTTCTGGCAAAGAAGTAAAATAGCAAAATGTCTTATATGTACCTGGCATAAGGAAGAATCTGGTTTCTGAGAGCCTTTTGAGTACACACGGCTTCAAAATGGTATTTGTATCCTAGAATTTTATTTTATCTAAAGGAGGTATGTATGTGGGAAAAGGGATATGAATGTAACGGAATGTATAAATTCAATTGTATCTCTTGTAAGCACGGTTCTATTAATATGAATAAGAACAACGTTTATGCTTATATGATTGAGTCTTCTAATTTATGGCTAGTAGACTTGGACATGTTAATTTGATATGTTAAGACATTTAATTAACTTGAATCATATTTCCACATTTCATATTGATAAAACACATAAATGTGAAATATGTGTTGCGACAAAATTGACAAGATCTTCATTTCAATCTGTTGAAAGAAATTCAGAACCACTTAATTTGATACATACAGATATTTGTGACTTGAAATTTGTTTTATCAAGGGGAGGAAATAAATATTTTATTACCTTCATTGATGATAGCACAAAATACTGTTATGTATATCTGCTTAAAAGCAAAGATGAAGCTTTAGAGAAATTTGTACTTTATAAGCAAGAAGCAGAAAACCAACTTAATAAGAAAATTAAGAAGGTAAGAAGTGATCGTGGTGGTGAATATGTTGCACCATTTGGTGAGTTTTGCTCTCAATATGAAATTATTCACAAAGTAACACCACCATATTCTCCCCAATCAAATGGAGTAGCTGAACGCAAAAATCGTACTCTAAAAGAGATGAAGAATGCCATGTTAACCAGTTCTGGTTTACTACAAAACATGTGGGGTGATGCTGTTTTATCAGTAAATTATCTTTTAAATAAGATACCACGTAAGAAATAAGACAAAACTCCTTATGAATTATGGAAGGGTAGAAAACCTTCATATAATTACTTGAAAGTGTGAGGGTGTCTTGCAAAGGTAATGGCTCCATTACCTAAACGAATGAAAATAGGTCCAAAAACGGTGGATTGTATTTTCATTGGATATGCTGAGAATAGTAATGCATATCGATTTCTTGTGCATGATTCTAAAAACCCAGAAATACAAAAGAATACTTTGATAGAATCAAAGGACGCTTCATTTTTTGAAGATGTGTTTCCTTGTAAGGAAATAAATAAAGGGTCGTGATCTAAAAGATCTTATGAACTTATTGAAAGTGAAGGTCAAGTTGATCAACAAGATGCTGATAACAATGAAAATCTTTAATCAATGATTGAAGAAGATGATCAAAATTCTCAAGAAGAGAATGATATAGATCATAAGGTGGAACCTACAAAAGTAAAAGGGTAAGGGTTGAAAAGTCCTATGGTCCGGATTTCTTAACGTATATGGTTGAAGTGGAACCTCAAACGTATAAAGAAGCTATTAGCTCTACTGAAAGTCCTTTATGGAAAGAATCCATAAGGAGTGAAATTGATTCCATTTTACAAAATCATGCGTGGGAATTAGTGGACCTTCCTCCAGGAACAAAACCACTAAGTTCTAAATGGATTTTCAAACAAAAGCTAAAAGCTGATTGATCAATTGATAAGTATAAGGCGCGTTTGGTCATAAAATGTTATAGACAAAAAGAAGGCCTTAATTACTTTGATACGTATTCTCTAGTGTCGAGAATAACCTCCATTAGGATGATACTTGCAATTACCGCTTTGCGGAATCTTGAAGTACATCAAATGGATGTGAAAATTGCCTTTCTAAACGGAGATCTTGAAGAAGAAATCTACATAGAGCAACCTGAAAGCTGTGTAGCTCTAGGTCAGCAAAGGAAAGTTTGTAAATTGGTGAAATCTTTATATGGGTTAAAGCAAACACCAAAACAATGGCATAATAAATTTGATGATGTCATGATGGCTAGTGGCTATCGCATAAACGAATGTGACAAATGTGTTTATGTCAAAACTACAAATGAAGGATATGTCATTCTATGCTTGTACATTGATGACATACTCATTATAGGAAACAATGAAAAGATGGTAGAAAGTACCAAAGATATGTTAAATTCTAAATTTGACATGAAAGATATGGGACTAGCGGATGTAATTTTGGGCATCTAAGTTAAACGTTCACTTTAAGGTTTCATATTAACTCAGTCACACTATGTGGACAAAATACTTAACAAGTTTAATACAGATGATTTTGGCATAGCCAAGACGCCAATAGACATCAATAAACACTTGTCTAAGAGTAAAGGTGAATGCATAGACCAAGTGGAATATGCAAGGGTTATAGGCAGTCTAATATACCTAACAAGTTGTACAAGACCTAATATTGTTTATACTGTAAGTAGTTTAAGCATAGTAACAAGTAACCCAGTCAAAAGCCATTGGGAAGCAATCGTGAGAATATTACGGTATTTGCGATATACTCGTAACTATGGACTGCATTATATGAGAGAACCCGCTGTACTAGAAGCATATTTTGATTCCAGTTGGATAGCTGACATCAAGAATTCTAAAGGCACAAGTGGGTCCGTATTCACTCTAGGAGGAGGAGCAGTGTCATGGAAATCCTCGAGGCAAATAATTATAACTCGTTCCACGATGGAAGCTGAGTTTGTAGCCTTAGATAAAACGGGAGAAGAAGCCGAATGGCTACGCAACTCCTTAGAGGATATTCCTAAATGGCCTAAGCCTGTGCCTGTAATTCGTATAAATTGTGATAATCAAGCAGCAATTAAAAGAGCATAAAATGTTATGTACAACCGTAAGTCAAGACACATGCATCGTCAACATAATACCGTTAGACAACTGATCTTAACGGGAGTTATCTCTATTGATTTTGTAGGATCAAAGGATAACATATCGGATCCGCTAACCAAAGGGTTAAACCGAGATCAAGTTGAAAACACGTTTAAGGGAATGGGACTAAAGCCCATGAATATTTAAGACTCCATGTGAAGGAAAACCCAACGATGTTTGACTGGAGATCCCAAGATCTTGGTTCAAATGGACAACCTAATTGCATAGATCTTGTGAGGTCACTGTGGGGGTAACCCCGTGTCCATTTCTATGATGTAAACAGTGACAAAACGTGTTAAGGTTAAGCAATAATGCTTTTAATGATTCTTTGTACATCAAAAGTTTGAGCAAAAGAGATCACATATGTGAGAGTGAAGTGGGGTCGCTTCAAAAGAAACTAATGAGGCTTAGTTGTCCGAAACTCTTGCAGAACCAGGAGATGTTCACGACCATAATGTATATAACCATGAGAACCAAAAACCAAGTTAGATTAAGATTTCTGTGAGGTATATCATCATTTACACAAACGACAGAATAGTTTAAGGACATCGCGTCTACTAGTCAGCCAGTAAAGTAAATATACTTTCACAAGGAAAGGTTCAGGGACTGTAATCCACCTATCCTATGTAAATATTAATGTAGAATATTATCACCCAATTGATTCTATCATTTTAGTATTTTCTTTTATGTGGGGGATTGTTGAAAAAAATATCAAAGTAAAAGAAAATAATAATGATAATAATAATAATAATAATAATAATAATTGAAAAGATATATGAACAGTCATTTGTATGTTAATTTTTTTATTTAAAATTTTGAGTCTGACATTTATTTATGGCTGCTTTTTGTCCCTTTCTTTTTCTTATATATATTCTTGTTTTTGAGCCAAGAAAAAGGTAACAACTAAAGAATTCCTAAATTGCTCTTTCATTTTCTTTGCTTAATTTCCTCCGGCTTCCGTCCTTTAGGTTCTTAGTGATCCTTCTTTTTGGTGATAATGTTCTACACTTGGTTGAGTTCGCCTAACGTCTGTTATTGTATTCCGAGAGACGGTTTACCATATACAGAGCAAAATCTGTCTTAAAGAAATCAGTTCGAACCTCAACAGAACTTTCTCTTTTCAATCAACGGTTAAAAGTTATTATATATTTGATATTTTGTTCTAACACCTTTATATTTTTGCTTATAATTTAATTGCATATTATTTATAATTCAAGTTACTAATGTTGTCTTTTATCTCTTATAAGGAATTACTTTATTAATCTCTCACCTCTATTAAATAATATGTCAGGCTTTTTTTTAGGGGCTTTGGCTTTAGCTCTGGCGTCCGTACCAGTGGCGGCGGAGGAGGCTGAGGATATCTTAACAGGGGAGAGCCGTGGCTGGCGGCTGAAGTTGGTCTCTGTTTGAATTTTGAGCAAATTCGGGGCTTTTGGGATTTGGAACGATAGAGAGATTTGGGGAAGAATAGGAACAGAAGATGAGGTTCTTCCAAAAAAAAGGAACAGAAGATGAGGCGTAGTAAAATAGGATTTTTTTTTAGGTTTTCCATGGCAAAATTTAAAATGAGAACTTGCTATTTTAAGGAAAGAGAGACGGAATGCAGGTGCCAATCATAACTGTTGACGAATTGTTGACAATTTGATCTAATGGACAGGAGTTGATACTATGTAAATAAGAATAGGTGTAAATATATGTTAGCAAAATCACAATACACCGCAGCAGTGTACCATAGAATTTTCGACTCAATTATATTTTATTTGAAGTGTTTTGAGTATTTTCATTTTGGTTTAAACAAAATAATCATTAATTTGCTCATAAGAAACAAATAATGGTTATATTGTTAAAAATTAGAAACGATACTTAATAATCAGACAACAATATCTATTAGAACGGCCAATATTTAATTGCTCCACCTTATATATATTTTTGTTAAGCTTCATAAAATGTAGACCAGAGCATTAATTGTCGCCCGTCAAATTTGCGCATGTTCATCTTTTATGGATTGGGTTTAGGCAAATTAATTGGAGAATCGGTCCAGTCCGGCCTGAATCCGAAGATGTCCGAATAAAAAATGGGATGGACTTGATTTTGGTTCTAAAATTCAAGTCCGGCCCGAACTAATAAGAAATATATTAACTAAATATATATTTTTTTTATTATTTATAACATTAATAATTATTGAAATTTTTTTTTTTAAAGTTTAGTATCTAAACTCAACTTTGTGATTTATATTAAAAATTTAGTTATAAAAATTAATTTTTTAATTATATATATTTATTAGTAACCCCGTGGGCTAGATTTGAATTTTGATTATTTCATAAAGGCCCGGCCGGAGCCCGACTTTTATTTTCTATAGGTTAGGCCAGGTTTGAACTATTAATTTTTTCATTAGGACCAATTGAGCCCGACCCGAACTCGGCCATGCCAAGTCTAATAAAATGTCAGGACAAAACTTATAAATGCCTGAATCTAAATTTTTTTTTACTTAAAATGGTTATCTCATAAATCAAATAGGCATTACAAGCTTAGAAACACCGATAACTGATTCCAGTTGCCTCTATGTGTCGACGAATCTGCAGCTCGGGCAAGTGAGTGAGCTAACTGATTTACAGACCTTTGGACATAAGTAAAACGAATCTCACTAAAGCTACTAGCTATCCTACGACAGTCGTCCATAACAAAGCCTAACAGAGCAACAAAGGAAACCGAATTGTTCAAAAAAGTTACAATGTTTCGAGCATCAAGAAAAATCATAACACTTTTAATTCTTTTAGCTTTCAACCAACTCAAAGCCTCTCTACAACTCAAGGCTTCCGCTTGTTCAGGATCACCGCTTTCCGGGAGTAAAACACATCTAACACCAACAATAGTACCCGCGGAATTCATAAGTACTGCTCCATGACCCAATCTACTGTCATTATCAAACAAACTAGCATCTATGAAACAAGTGAATGAATCACCTTCAGTCTCCCCACTCGCGTGCTGCTGCCTCATCAAATTTTGATTACCCACCGCAAATTGCAATTTGCCATTTGCAATAGCAGCACCTTGGACCCTATTTTGCGCCACCTGCCATTCATTCAAAAAGCCCATGCCGTGATTATACACAAGATGGACCGGCCTCAATTTACCATTTCAAGTTAGGTGATTTCTACGACCCCAAATAGCCCAAGCAATAGCACAAATAAATGCAATTACTAATACTCTTTACTAATTGGAAACGGTAAATAAAACAAAAGTAACCTAAGTGAGTCGGGCTAGTGGATGAGAAGAGAACTTAAAGAAGCATATGCGTTCTGGACCATGGAAATTGAATGAAAAGCATATTCGAGAGCGAGCCACTTAAGTATTGCCACGTATAAAGAGGTCAAAATTGGGAGGCCTTGCCACTTGCAGTTTGCGAGAGAGAGTTGGTCACGTTCCCCAATTCAATATAAGCGGCCACCCGACATCTGCGCCTCTCGGATCTATCTCCTCCCCGCACCACCTCTCTTATATACTCCTTTCTTCGCAGTTTCTTCTTTGCATCCTCTCCCAGGTATTGATTATTCTTCCCCAATTCCCCTTATTCTCATCTGTCTTCCATAGTTTCTAGGGTGTTTTTCTCGTTTCTAGGGTTCTGTTGCTAGATTTGCTTTCAGGTTCGCTAGATTCGAATTTGATTGGTTTTGTTTTTTTGCACATATCCCAGAATTCTGTATTTGCATAATTCAGGTTAGTTTGGGGTTTGTTTTTTGTTTTTTTTTGAAATCGAGGATTTGGGTTTTTTTTTTTTAATTTTGTTACTAATTTATTATGCGACATGAGAATTTTCGTGGGCGTGATTAAAGTTTATGTCTTTGTTATTCTTGGTTTGGAATCGCTTCTTAATTACTAGTATTACATTAAATCTGGACTTGTTCTTAATTGCTAGTATCTCACATCAAAGATTTGGTCTTTTACCTCACATGACATGTCCATTACCTATTTTCTCACCGTGATTATGCAATTTCCTTCATGTCCTGTTAACAAGCAGAATATGTGTATTATGTCCCTTTTAGGTGGGGCAAATGGGTAACAACCATAGCGCCCAAAAGGGCCTTTGCTCCCATGAAACCTAGGATTTGGCAATGTTGTTATTCATTGGATTAGTGCGATACAAACAGTTCTGAGTTTAGTTTTTTTTATTTTGGACTGTTGTCATTATCTTACACATTGTTTGAAACTGAATTGCAGATTTGAAGGATTCATCTCTATGAAGTCTACAACCACTGGGCCATTCACCGTTTCCTGCAAATCGGGAAACAAGAGCACCTTATCTTTCTGGATCCTCTGTTGCCAATTGCCAAAGTTTTTGGGAAATCCTATTGTATTCGTTAACTTCCTTTTGATTACTGCCATTGACAGGAGTCCCTCAGCTGTGCAAGTCACCCTATAGCTCTTATAAACTGAGCCAACTGCAGTTTGCAGTCAGTATTTATAGGAAGAATTGTTTTAGCTGTCTGCAGTTGGCATTTCTACAATACTTGGTAACATGGTTTCCTCTCAATTTGTCGGTTTGGACAAGCCTTGCACTCGTAAACCATTCAAGAACCAGTTTCTCTTTCCTCAGAACCCTCCACCTTCAGATGCTCTAGTGTCTGAGCACATTGAGCTAGACTTTGCTGATGTATTTGGACCTTTGCCAGTACAGGAATCTAATCACGGCAATTCGGCCAATCCTGATGTTACAGACCTTGTTTATGATGACCCAGTTGTCATTTACAACCGATCACATTCACTGGTGGGTCCCTCTTCCTATGTGAGCCAGTCCTTGAAGCTAAGTAAACTCACTTTACACGAGACAGATGATTCAATAGAATCCTGTAGGGATGATAATGATATTGAGACGATTGAAGAGGATCCGGGATTCGGGGATTCTTTGGGGGTCTGTGGTGTAGGCATTGAAGATTTTGAGGTTCTGAAGGTTGTGGGCCAGGGTGCATTTGGAAAAGTTTATCAAGTTAGGAAAAAGGATACATCTGATATATATGCTATGAAAGTCATGCGAAAGGACAGGATAGTAGAAAAGAATCATGTTGAATACATGAAAGCAGAACGAGATATTCTGACAAAAATTGATCATCCCTTCGTTGTCCAGCTCAAGTACTCGTTTCAGGTATTGCTTCATCATTTATCTCTAAAAAGAAATGCTTTTTAAAGCTTTTGAACAAGATATAATGAAGAATTGTATTTGGCCAAATACATAATTCAAAAAGTTCTAACTAGCCCCTTGAACTTGGCAAAAGTGCACCAGTTTGCCCCATCATTTCCACATGTCAGCTTCTCATTGGAGAAAGTAAAATAGAAAAATGACAGCTTTGAAAAGTCAAACCAACCAGAAGCTGACACATGGCATTGAGGGGGCGCAAACTGGTGCATTTTTGCCAAGTTTAAGCGGCTAGTTGGAACTTTTGAAAATTGAGGGTGGCATTTGGATTTTCGTGCCAAATTTAGCGGGGTCTCTATGCATTTGGCCATTGTGTTTTCTTGGTCATTAGTATTAATGTTGGCCTTGTTAATGACATGCAGACGAAGTACAGACTGTACCTTATATTGGATTTCATAAATGGGGGTCACCTCTTTTTTCAGCTCTATAACCATGGCCTTTTTAGGTATCTTTTTTTTTGTTTTCTGTTGATTTACTTCTACGAGTTTAGAAGCCGTTTGATTTAATTTTCAAATTGTGTTTTAGAGAGGATCTTGCACGTATATATGCTGCTGAGATTGTTTCTGCTGTTAGCCATCTTCATGCAAATGGCATCATGCATAGGGATCTTAAACCTGAAAATATTCTTCTGGATGCTGATGGCCATGTAAGCTCTATTCCACCCACTAACACGCACAAAAACACTTACAAATTAGTTGGGAACTTGAACATGGAATAATCATAATGACATTATATGCATTGATTTGAAGGTAATGTTGACTGACTTTGGGCTAGCGAAGCAATTTGACGAAAATACAAGATCAAACTCAATGTGTGGGACAGTTGAATATATGGCACCTGAAATTGTCATGGGAAAGGGCCATGATAAAGCTGCAGATTGGTGGAGTGTGGGGATTTTATTATATGAGATGCTTACTGGAAAGGTTGGTGTTTATTCACTCACTTCATATCTAGTTGGCATCTTGTAGTTTGTTATTTTCTATTGGTTAATAATACTTTGCATTTGCATTCAAATGGCTGCCGAAAGTTCAATGGTTCCGTCTCATTTTGTTTTTGCTCTTAGGAATATTTTACAATTAACCTGAATTTGTTTAATTTTTGTAATTATCCGCAAATACTTCTTATTCCTAACCCTCCATAAACATTTTATCAGTCGATGTAAAAGTTTGAGAATACAGTTTTTAGCTTCTCAGGATGTTCGTTAATGTATTTGTGCATAATACATGGCTTTTGCATTCTAAACAAACGAAGGGCCATACTTTTTTTTTAATTTGCGCAATTGTGCTAAAATCCCCACCCACCCCTGAACCTTATAAGGCCATAAGTTCAGTCTTTAACCATTAGGGTAAGACATTCACCACAAAGGGTCATACTTCTGATTTATCTATTTAGTTATTTTTTTCATAAAGATAAGTGTTTGCTACTGAAGTTGAATTAATTCTGTTGTTTACTTGTTAAAATGTTTGCGGTCTTGCAGCCTCCTTATATTGGCGGAAACCGAGATAAAATTCAACAAAAGATAGTGAAGGATAAGATCAAGCTTCCAGCTTTTCTGTCTAGCGAAGCACACTCTTTGTTGAAAGGGGTAATTTTGCACATCTTGAACTTGTATTTTCAAATCTGTGTTGTTTCAGGTTTAGTTTTTTTTATGGGAATTTGTTGTGAATGTAGCTGCTGCAAAAAGATGTTAGCAGGCGACTTGCAAGTGGACCAGCAGGAAGCAAAGAAATTAAGAAGCACAAGTGGTTCAAGCCGATAAACTGGAAGAAATTAGAGGAGAGGAAAATAAAACCGAGTTTCTGTCCAGAAGTAGCAGGGAAGAACTGCATTGCTAATTTTGAGACGAGATGGACTGAAATGCCCCTATCTGATTCACCGGCCGCCAGCCCCAACAGTGATGTCAACCCGTTTCTCAACTTTACTTACGTAAGGCCAGCGGCCTCTTTCCTTCAAAAGAATAGCAGCTCCTTTTATTAATCTTAGTATGCATTATTTATCTTACTGGACTAGCTGTGCCTGTGTGTGAACTTGAAATGTTCTTTCTATTAGCTTCTGTTTTGTTTTGTTTTTGTTTTTCATGGATTGACATTGGCCACTCATCTTGTTCTGTTTGTAATTTGATTTTAACTATAATTTTAAAAGTTTGTATCCATTATTTAGAATTTGAACGAGCATATCGTGTTGCCTCTTGTATTCGGTCTATAGATCTTCCATTAATTTGTTTAAAAAAAATTGATCTCGTGTGTAAAATAGTGCTGTGAGAGGTCAGATTGTTAAAGGTTGAGTACCTAAATACTAGTTAGAAAATTTGAAACTTCAGGGTATGAAAATGCTTAATTAAGATCATATTGTTTAAAATTAATGTAATCTTATATCTAATTTATGGAACTTCAGTATTTTCATAGTTGCTCCATAAAGGTACACGAGATTTACTTTTAGTTACTTTGATTGCTTGATCTTCTCCCAACTGTCTAATTTTTTTTTTATAAATAATAAGTATCTATATTAAGATGTGCTTTGTTGGGTTCTCGAAAAACGTATTTAGCAGAAATCGAACATGAGTATACTTAATGAGAGGTAAAAAACTTTGAAAGTTTTGGTGTGTTAGCCTATTGTAGGAGGCTAAAAATTGGGGCAGTTTCTTTGTCCACGTATTTCCTACTTTATGGATAAATGGAAAAGTGGCATGTGGCATGAAATTATCTGCTGATGCTTATACAGAGTTAGTTTTTTTCTTGAGCTCACAACCTTTGAAAGCAGTGGCATGGCTTCTCCTCTCTCTCCTACTACAGCTGGAGTTCATCAATATCCTAAGCTCGTTTACTTCTCATCTCTCAAGCCCACATTCATTTCCAACCACAATTTACATTCTTTCACTATCCGTTTCAAAGGTAATCCAGGAAGATGCAACGCCTATTTTGACAATATTCCCACTGATTTGTTGGATTACTCTCTTAATCTGGATAAAGTTCCAATCTTTCAATCTGGATTAGTTCAATTCCAGAGTTTTACCAAGGATTTATCAGAGTTCCAGAAATGGGGATTAGTAATTTTTGCTGGGTTGGCTTGGGTTTACTTGACGGCTAGACCTGGTGTTCTATTAGGTGCCATTGATGCCTACCTTTTAGCTCCTCTGCAGCTGGGTTTGGCTAGTTTGAGTGGAAGGCGGAGCTTAAAGAGTTCTGATTTTATGGTTGGGAATAAATTAGGAGAAGGGTCCTTTGGTGTTGTTTATTCTGGTGTTTTTATTCCCAAGAATGGAGCTAATGAAGAGAAAGTGCAGAAAAGAGGAACAGGAAAAAATGCATTGGACTTGGATACCAAATTCAAAGACAAGGTTATTCTTAAAAAGGTATTCTTTTCCTTATTCCTTGGTTTTCACCAATTTTAATCCATTTAAGCCATTTTTAATCTGTCAAGCAATGTATAAATGGGAAAATATGCAGGTGAAGGTAGGAATTCAAGGGGCTCAGGAATTCGGTGAAGTTGAGGAGTGGTTTAATTATCGAATGTCTCGAGCAGCACCCGAAACATGTGCTGAATTCCTCGGAAGTTTTGTTACTGACAATACAAGTTCAAAGTTCTCACAGGGTGTAAAATGGCTTGTTTGGAAATTTGAGGTACAAATCGAATTAGTCATCTTTTTAGTCCTTTTATTAGTCATCTTTCTGTTCTACATATTGGATTTTGAATGTGTAATAGGGAGACCGGAATCTTGCTGATTACATGAAAGATCGAAACTTTCCTTTGAACTTGGAGTCTATCATGTTCGGTCGTGTCCTACAAGGAGCAGATTCGGTAAAACGAAATGCTTTGATCATTAAGCAAATAATTCGCCAGATCATCACTTCCCTTAAGAAGATCCATGATACCGGAATCGTTCACCGAGATGTAAAGCCAGCTAACTTAGTTGTTACGCGCAAAGGGCAGATCAAGCTCATAGATTTCGGGGCAGCTACTGACCTTCGAATAGGAAAAAACTATGTTCCTGACATTACTTTACTTGATCCTGACTATTGCCCGCCCGAACTTTATGTACTGCCCGAGGAGACACCGAGCCCTCCTCCCGAGCCTATTGCTGCCTTGCTCTCCCCTATTCTTTGGCAGGTATACTATTTTGCTAATTCTAGTTATAGTCTCTGTCATAGATGTGAAGGCGCTAGGCGCAGCCCAGGCACCAAAGGGTCCTGGAGCTGAGGCGCAAGGCGCACCTAACTTAAAAAACTTATAAATAATGCCAAGTGTTAAAACCATAAAAAAAAATATAAGGTTTATCAATTTATGTAATCTTATGTGTTCAAATTAATTAAAAATGTCATTTTTTTTCTAAGATGGAGTGATAATTTTATCATTAATGATATTATTTTTACTATTTTATTATCATTTAGGAGAGAAGCTTTCATAAGTAATATTTTTTTCCTAATTTTCTTACATAATTTCTATTTCTTAAATTTCTTTTCTTTCCTAAACTCTAAACTTACCTAAATCATTGCATTTCCTATAAAAAAGCAGTTTTGGTTTCAGGAGTGCCTAGGCGCACATCTTTAGCGCATGGAGCCTGGAGCCTAGAGCCTAGAGCCTAGAGCCCGATGCATCCGGGCGTGCTCCGTTTGAATGTGAGGAGCCTGGTAGGCGCCTAGGCGATGAGGCTGGAGCCTAAGGCGCGCCTTTGACAACTACGGTCTCGGTTTAGGGAGCATATGCTTATGGTTTTCAAAATTTTTGTTGCAGCTGAATAGTCCTGATCTATTTGATATGTATTCTGCTGGAATTGTGTTGATGCAAATGGCAATACCGAGTTTACGGTCCATTAGCGGCTTAAAGAATTTCAATGCGGAGATCAAACGGGTCGGATATGACTTGAATAGTTGGAGAGAGAACACAAGATCGAGGCCTGATTTATCGGTTCTTGATCTCGAGTCAGGCAGAGGGTGGGATTTAGCTACAAAACTTATCTCAGAGAGAGGTAAGGGCCGTTTATCGGCTGCCGCTGCTCTAAGACATCCTTATTTCTTGCTAGGTGGTGATCAAGCCGCGGCAATTCTTTCAAAACTGAGCTTATCGAAATAGTTTTTCATAAAATTGAAGTACATAATTTTTTTTGCTTTATATCATAAATAGGAATAAACAGTTCGTGTTTTAGACAAGTGTACATTTATGGTTAAGTTTATCTAGAGCTCATCATGGTAAAGGAATGTGTCCAAACCGGTTTTCTTCTTGCAACCCCATTTGCATTTCATAGAGCAAACGGAGTTAAAGATCGCGAGCCGTGTGGAATGAAGGGAAATGATGTTCGATGTTGAAGGATTTTTCGATAGAACAATCGCATATCCATCGTCCATATAATCCGTTCCTTCAGGAAACAACTGCCACAAAAGGCTTCCCCCTCCACTCCCGCCTCTCTTTGTCGAGTTGAGGAGTGTCTTGTATACTGTGTTGAACATGGTGTCTCGAAATGATGAATTATAACCCTGGTCTTTCGTTGATACCCCGAACTCTGAAAAAATCACCGGCATTCCTAGATACTTCTCGGCATCCTCAATATGTGCCTCCATCCATGATTTCGTGAAGCTAATGTGTGAATCGGATATTGTTTGCGAGATCCTACATCAACATGGAAATTCGATGAGGAGTAGAGTTTCGACAAGGGTAAACTTAAAAAAAATATGTCTTGTGGGTTCACCGTTTTTTAAAAGAGGGATTGAGGAATTTCTTTTTCCGGAAGGGATATGTGATTTCAAAAATTTTACAAACAAAAAATCCTTAATATTTTATTATGTCATGACAATGGGTTGTTCATTTTTATATGAAATTTTATAGATTGGGTAACAAAAACTCAATACTCATTGGTGATCAATTTTGAAATTTTTTGAAAATTGAATATTTTTTTAATCAAAATATGATGATTAACTTTAATAAATCATAACAAAATAAAAAACCCACGTGGCGTATAATTTTGAATAATAAGGTTGAATTATAGAAATGTTGAATTGAGTAATATACCTTCTATGTCATCAATACTTTTTCATAAAATATTTTTTATATTTTTACTAATTTTTTTGAAACCATAGACCCCTTTTTGGGTAAAAAGAATTCCACGTACCTCTTTAGAAAATATCTCTTCTGAAAAACAATGACACTACAAGATATGTTTTTTAAGTTTACTCTAAACATGAGTTGAAAATGACCAGTGAATGTTTACCAAGAGTCTGCATATATGTGAACCGAAGCGAAATCAACACCGAGAGTTTGATGATTTCTGATAAAGTCGGTTCCTACTTGTGTAGCATAAGAATTCGGGTTGAATTGAGCCCTATCAGGAGCTGAAGGACCGTAAAATCCTTCAGTTCCGATCTCTACCAAGTGTTTAGCATCCATACTCTTGATGTAGTATGCCATTTCTTGTATCCATGACTGAAACATAAACCGAAAAACAAATTACATAATTTCCAAGTTGTGATCATTTTACGAGAAGATTGATATACCTGCAATGTATCACCAGAGGGATCTGTGGTACAACGAGGCTCGTTCATCAGTTCCCAAGCGAATATTGTTGGATCATCCTTGTATGTTATGTTTGTGAATGTGTTAACTCTATTTAGCACAGCCTGCAAGGTATATTACCGACACAGATATAAAAGGGGGTGTTCGCATTAGCTAGTAATTTGCAAGAAACACGAACTGAATCGAGTCTAAAATAGTCAGAATTATAGTTGTCAAAGGCGCCCTTAGGCTCTGGGATCACCAGGATCCAGTCTCATCTCCTAGGCGCCTACCAGGCATTCAAAAGGCGCTCACCTAGATGCATTAGGCTCTAGGTGCTAAAGGCGTGTCTAATACAAAAATTAAGTTTTGGAAATGTAATGATTTAGGTATATTTAGGTGGTGTTTGGTTCGCAGAATAGTTATTTCATGGAATAGGAGAAAAATGAATAAAAGAATGGTAGCATTTTTGTCTAGAATCTGCCATTGCATGAAATTTTTTAGTTGGTGTGCCTGGCTTGCGTCTAAGACGTAGTGATCGTTTTATCCTTAATAAAAATGAAATGGAGGCTAGCATGCGTCAATTTATCAATTTTTTTAGTTGGTGCGCCTAGCCTCCCGGACCCTGGCCCCTAGGCTGCGCTATTGCCTTGACAACTATGCTCATAATACTAGTCTATTACTTACCTTAACATGAGCTTTATAGTAGCTTCTGAGAGTAGAATGAGAGAAAAACTCATCATCAGAAGTCAAATTAAGTCCAGCAGCTTTTCCCCATTTCACATACTGTGCTTTGCCTCCATATGCTTCCCAGTTGTTTGTTAAGGATAATATGAGCCTGATCTTGAACTTTCTTGCTTCACTCACTACAAAATCCAATCCCTGCAACTCCAAATTTTAACTAAATTCAAACATGATAACAAGGCGGACTTATCCCATTTACTATTGAAAATAAGAAGAATATAGTAGTGGCTAGTAGACGGCAGAACCAATGCACACGCCGGTGAAATATTCTATGCGCATGTTTGGTTGTTTAGTTATTTCTTTTGTTATTTTTTCTTTTTCTTGTTATTTTCTTTTCTTTTCAAACTCCGATTTTCCGGCCTCCACTTTTAATTACAAGGGCAGCAAATAACAATCGAGTGTGAAGAGTAAGAAATACCTTGAAAACATCTTCATCATAAAGACCCGGAGATTTCTGAAGAGCACGCCATTGGGCATCATTAAAAGCCCAAGTTCTGCACACTGTCAAACCCACAGAAGCTGCTTGTTGAAATGTCTCAGTGACTTTTCCTCTTGTTGACTGATCAGCAGCAAACACCATTAGCCAATAAGTATTGAACCCATTCACGTAAAACGGCTTGTCGTTTACAATGAATTGATTCCCTTCCCTCTTCACCATTTCCCATGCTTCTTCTTCAACGCCACTGGAATTTGAACTTCCAATTAACATTATGAAAATGGCCGCTGACAAAATTTTACTGAACCAGAATGTTGCTGTCTTAAGGGTATCCATATTGAATCAGTAAATTACGTTTTGTCCCCAAATTGGACAACACATTTATATATAGAATTGATTGAAGAAATTGTGAAATTGAAGAGCTAGTTGCTTAAAAGCAAAGAAAAATTTCAATTTATAGGTAAGTAAAGTTGGAGATATGGCTCCTAAGGTAAGTTAGAATTGAAAATGGGGCCTCAATCTTTTTAAAGGATTGAACTTTGGAGTGGTTGTATAATGGATTAGATGTCATTATATCATATAAAATGAATGAGATGATAATGTCATTATCTGTGTAACGAAAAAGAGAAAGGAGCAAGAAAAGAACAAATGCAGCAAATAAATATGGGAATGCTTGTTAATCCGATTCATAGAACCACAAAGGTAAGCATATAACGAAATATTGGATACCAAATACAAGCAATCCCTCCTAATGGATAGCAAAACAAATATAATAGGAATACTTATGGCAATGTGGGCATATTTTACAAGGATTTCACTCATTTTTTTTCCTAATACATCCCTAAAACTCAGTTTCCTGAATTTATAAAAGTTTCACATAATTTCTATAACTTGTTAAAGTGAACCTTATAGCCCCTGAACTTGTTAAAAGTGAACCTCACAGCCCCTTGATGTTGATATGTCGAGTATTATTTTTCTAGATATTGAATTTAAGATTATTTCATCAAAATTGAAATGAAGATTGATTTACCAAAATAAAACTGAGCATGTCACCATGAATGGGCTATGAAGTTCACTTTTATCAAGTTAAAGGGGCTATAAGGTCCACCTTAATAAGTTCAGGAGTCATAATGTCCAACTTATTTAGAAGTTATGTGGAATTTTTATAAGTTTATAGGGATTAAAAGATTTTTAGGGACAATTGTGGTATCATTTTGGGATAAGGGACAACAAGTTTTCTCTTTTTCTTTGGACAGTGTAAATCAGGCCATGTTCTTTTCAACTTATTTTCTATTCAGTTCAGTTCAGTACCAATCAGTTCAGTTCAGTTTCAGTATTAAGTATTCAGTATTGAATTTCAGTATTCAGTATTCAGCATTCAGTATTCAGAATTCAATATTAAGTTTCAGTTTATGCATTATATCAATATTATTAATGTATATTATTATTCATAAATATTAAAAGCAATGAATATTAATGATAATATCATTTCAATGTCAATTTTAGTTCATTTCTATTTATACATTATATATATATATATATATATATATATATATTATTAATTAATATCAGTAATCATAAATAACAACAAAGAAAAAGAAACCAATAATAATATTTTTAACATTATCAATTATTATTTCTAAGATAAATAATTTTGTAGGAAAAATAAATAAATAAAAGTAATAATGTTTTATAAATATTGATAACAATTAAAATAATAAGGTAATATTCATAACAATAATTACAATAAAATATAATAATAATAATTTATAATGATATATTTAATTATTATTATATGTAACAATTAATAAATTTTATTAAAATGTATAGTATTATTTAAAGTGTTATTAATTATTATATATTTTAATATTTTTAAAATATTATTTATATTATTAATTATAATTCAGTTTCATTATTGTTCAGTTTCAGTATCATTCAGTTCAGTTTTAGTACACTTCAGTTCAGTTCAGTACCCTTCAGTTCAGTTCAGTTCAGTAAACCTACTTATCAGTTGAAAAGAACAGGGCCTCATTCCGTTACAATTCATACATAAAATTTTTAAATTTTTTATATAAAATGAATTGAATTGAATCATGTAGATAATCTGTGGGCTTAGAGAGTGTTAGGCTTGATAAGTGAGTATACAAATTGGGTTGAGCCATCTACACAAAATTAATTAGCTTGTGTTAAGACACAATCTATACCACTTATATTCCACTTTTTTTTTATCAATATTTGTTTTCCATGTAGGATATCTCCAACACTCCCCTCAAGTACAACTGGGCCTAAATCAGTTGCGACTTGCCAAATATTTCTTGACCTATTTCACCAGTGGCAGAGATAGAGGGGGGGATGGTGGGGCACATGCTCCACTGGCCACCGAAAACCTCCCCCTACCCCTCCATCGGTTACCCCTTGAGTGCAAGGCTTGGTGGGGAAAGTGTCCACCAAGCTTTACTTGAAGATTAACACCAACATGAGAAGAATATCAAAGAATGATAAAGAAAGCAAGTAGTATGGATATATAAGTAATCAATAGAAGAAAAGTGGAAATAAAACATCAATAGGAGAAAACAGTTTAGCTTCATCAACAATGATGGAGTTTTAAAGTTACAGACAATGAAAAATATAACAAGAATGGCATGTTTTCGTTAAATACTATCTAAAATAATTTCTTAATTCAACGTGTGTTAAGTGTTAATATATGTGTCATTTGCATATAATATTCTTTTTATTTTTTTTATTTTTATTTTTCCCTTTTTAACCTTTCAATTTTTTTTATTCTTATGACTTCTAAACCATCTTTAATATTCACTTAATTGTATTTCTATTTCATTTCTAAATCCTAATTATATCATTTTACCCTATTTTTGTTTATGTTTTTATTAATTCAAGTAAATATATTTTAAATATAACAAAATAATAAAGTGCCTGTAATTATATTAATTCTAACAAAAAAATTAAAAGTTTTAATTAAAATATAATAATTTTTATTTCACTTACAATAATTTGAGAAATTTCAAACTGATTCTTGATACATTTGTAATATATTTATTGGATA
Source organism: Euphorbia pulcherrima (assembly GCA_947683365.1). Lineage (NCBI taxonomy): Eukaryota > Viridiplantae > Streptophyta > Magnoliopsida > Malpighiales > Euphorbiaceae > Euphorbia > Euphorbia pulcherrima. The sequence continues at coordinate 32,784,300 of CANTUS010000008.1, forward strand.
ACTTCTTTTACTGTTACACTTGCAATTTTACTTTCCAATCTATCATTGGGTGCACAAAATCTCAGTTGTTGTTCGGTTTATGGTCTTATCATAGTCTGTTATATAAATAACTTAAAATTCCTTATTTGATTTCATGCATTTTTTTTATCATGATTCTAAGAATCGTGAAATTAAAATAATGGATTTGGTAGTATTTTATCAAATTAACCTAATTTTCTTGAAAAAAGAACTATATCATATATGGTACCATATTGTAATGTATTTTTCTAAAAAATAATAATCATGAACTAAATAAAGGCTAAATCCATATTTATGATGTCTACTATTTATTTTATAATTGATGACTTTAGCGAAATTTTATGTGTGTACATTTTGTTAATATTTTGCAATAGTATTTATCAGTTAAATGCTATATTGTTCGATTTTTTTTATCACTTTTCATACGAAACACCTAACCATAAATTCTGGCTATGCCACTGTATTTTATCGAGGCTTAAGGTCATCAATGGGTCTAATTTTCTCTGCTAGCCCAACTCCACCAGGACTTTAATACATTCTTTATTAATATTTATTTTCCATGTGAGATATCTCCAATAAATAAGAAAATAAATCTTTACAAAAGGAAATAAAATAAATGAATATACGTTTATTTTCATACAATTCCCAAAAATTAAGGTGACAAGAAAATAATGATTTAAAGATTTGATTTCAAATAATTTTCTTCATTCCTTTTCCTTTCTAAAAAATGCCTCTCACTCGGCCTTGGTTCAAATTCTTACAATGTTTGTCTTCCAAATTTATCATTTTTCACTTTTAGTGAAACAATTTTTTTCTACTTCTTTATACGAAATAAAAGCAGCTTCAACAAAAAAAAAATAGCTAAAGTATTACAGAAAACTATTTTCATACTCATACTTCAGTACAACATAATATATATTTTCTTAGCTTTTGAAAGATAGGGTCAGTTTTTTTAAACATCAATTCAAAAGATTGTTACAATGAATTATTAATTTCTTCTTTATATTTTTCCCTTTCCCTTTCCCTTTCCCTTTCCTTTTCTTTTTCTTTTCTTTCTTTTTTTTTTTTTCTGTTTCTTTGAGAACTGAGTTTAATTTACCACATTACTTTTTTTAATGAGTAACTTATCAACCTATTGGGGTTTTTTTTTTCAATTTAAATAATGGACCATGTCATCTTTTTAGTTGGCTAATAATGGGTTGTAGTATTTTTTTTCATCTGTAATAATGGTCCACCAATTAATTGGTTATGTGAAGCTGATGCGTGGAAAAAAAAAATGAAGAGCTGCCTGCGTTTTGGTGCATGTTGCACTTGTTGCGTCTTAGTAGTTTTTGATGTCGTTTTGTTCGAAGAGTTTGTAAGAGGAGAAAGAATTGTTTAACCGCTATATTAAGCCATGTGTAGATTTCCTTTAGCCCCCTTTCTCTTGAATTTCTTATGGTACCAATAGATATCACAGAAACCTTTTTGTTGCTTGTGTTTCCGCCTAGGTAGGGAAAGTACACCGGAAAATGTCACCTTTAAAAATATAAGTTGAAAATTGTGGAAAACGTGTAAATAATAAAAATATAGAGATATATTGAAATCTTCATACTTTGAATTCACCGGATATTGAAACCTGATGTAGAGATGGATCAGAGGCTATAGCCATGTATCAAAATCCACCGTTGAGAATGAGTTTAAATTTAGATACTATATTGTTAGAGTTAATTAATTTTCTGGACCGTCTTAACTATAAGTTGGGACTATTTTGCCATTTAGGCTCTGCTTTTTTTCAAAATTACTTGTACTGAACTAAACGATACTGCAAAACAACTGAATTAAAACTGAAAATAATCAATAATAATAACAATACTACAGAATATCAATACAACTTTTACAATCTTTTCTCTAATTTACGCTTGTAATTAGGAAACAGATTTTGTATTGATGAAATTATAAATTGGTGATGTATTATTTTTTATTGGTTTGATGAAAAACCTAAAAGCGATTAGTTTTTGGAACAGAATGGGTTAATTCATAGCGAGTTCTCTATCACATTCTTTTCTTTCCCTAAGAGCGCCTTTGGTAGATAGTGGATTCTACAATAATGTGGCATATGGAATAGATAATCACATTGATGAGGTGATAAAATAGACAAGACATTCACGAAATGAGCTACAATATATTGTCTATTTGAATAGTGGATTGCATTAAAAAATAATTAATTATTTAATAAATAATTTCTTTCATAACTAATCAACATTTGAATTTTAAAATAAGCATTAAAATATTAATAAAGTTGCTGATTTGGCTTTCTATTTAATTGTCTATATGGTGCCACATTTATGGACAATATTCAACATTTATGGTGCCACATCATAAAGAAAAGAGAAAATAGAAGAGCTAGTGTAGAGCTATTTTTTACTTCATTATCTATTTTCGCCTATGTTTTAAGACTATTATTAGAATAGACTAACTACTAAAATGCTCTAACACTTCTATGTGTTGGTCCCTGTGAGGGTCTAAATAAGGCCAGGGGGGTGAATGACCCTTTTTCGCGGAATTAACATACTTTAAAAAGTCTTAGTGTAGCGTGTTTGATTATGTTACGGATATGATCGATCCGGATGATGCAAATATGAATTATAATGCAAGTAAATAAACAGTAAGAAAATCAAACACAATTTTATATTGGTTCGGCCCGCCTACTCCAGTCCCCAGAGTTTCCTTCCTCCGACCTTTTTCATTAGTGAATTCCTTTCCAACTGATAGGAATTAAGCCTTACAATTTGTCTCCGAATGGTAACCCCTTCCGGATGTAGGATATACCACTAGAAGAACCAACTCCTAGCTGAGTCCTCTTGTCTTTAGCAGGATATACCACTTAGATTTCTACCCAAACCTAAGCTAAGTCCTACAGGGAGTTCCCACTCAAAGCACCAACTTCAAGCTATATCCCAATCTCACTACTCACCCAAGTATGAGATTTTTATACTTTATTTCTCAAAGGTTTTGGTTTTGGAGTTCCTCAAGTTTATAACTTACTTGGGAATCCTTACAAACAGATTTGGAATTGTTTGATTCTTGAAGGGATTAAGTAACTGATTGCTATAGCGAATTCTCCTATGTATGCTTTCTTAAAACAACCAATGCCTTCTCAACTTGTGAAGCTTTCCTTTTATAGGCTTCTATCATAAATGTAGCCATTGTGAGTTGTTCAAACTGAATTTAATCTTCACCGTTGATCAGGTAAAATGTGGCGACTCCAGAGCCGTTGATCAATCCGTTAGACTCAGATTTTGACCCGTTTGAATCCTTGGGATTAGGGCTGAAAGTGGTCGTTTTCTTTAGATTTTAGTGTTTTACGACCTTTTACGCCAAAGGTCCGGAATCGTAATCTTCACGTGCCATTTCTATTAGTCTAGGTGAATAAGATTATTACCTTTTTCTCTTTCTCATGCCAGTCCTTCTATCCTTTTCTGAAAGTTCTAGCTGTTATTTTTGTCTTTCATAAGGGGAAAGGATCTTTGACTTTCTGACCAAATAGGTGGAGGGAATTGTAATTTTGAATTATTCCTGTTGGGAAACAATGATCCGAAAGAACAGTCAAATAACAATCCAGATCAAGTTTGAAGAAAACAAAAACTTGTAAGAACTTAAACATGTAATCTACTAAATCCAAATGGAAGCATCTGATCCAAGTCAAGCCATAAAGACATCTATTGAAGATCATAAGTACCTAAGTACATAATGAAAGCATCCGGTTAAAGTTTGGAATGGAAAAAAACTTTAAACCGCTCAAAATCAGCATCCGGAAGAACTGATTGTATTATCATCCAAAAGTAGACAAATCCGGAGATATTAAGTCTGAAGACATCTAAAAGACTTAAATATCTAGACAAAGGGAATAATTCAAAAAATTACATTCCCTCCACCTATTTGGTTAGAAAGTCAAAGATCTTTTCCCCTTATAAAAGACAAAAATGACAGCTTGCACTTTTCAGAAAAGGACAGAAGGACTAACACAGGTTAGAGAAAAAGGTAACAACCTTTTTCACCTAGACCAATAGGAATGGAGCGTGAAGATCATAACTCTGGACCTCTGGCGTAAAAGTTGGTAAAACTCTAAAATCTAAGGAAACCGATCACTGACAACTTTTCAGCCCCAATCCCAAGGATTCAAACGAGTTAAAATCTGAGTCTAACGGATTGATCAATGGGTCCGAAAGCACCACATTTTACCTAATCAATGGTGAAGATTAAATTCAGTTTCAACAACTCACAACGGCTACATTTATGATAGAAGCCTATAAAAGAAAAGCTTCACAAGTTGAGAAGGCGCTGGTTGTTCTAAGAAAGCATACATAAGAGAACTCGCTATAGCAATCAGTTACTTAATCCCTCCAAGAATCAAACAATTCTAAATCTGTTTGTAAGGATTTCCAAGTAAGTTATAAACTTGAGGAACTCTAAAACTAAAACCTTTGAGAAATAAAGTATAAAAATCTCATACTTGAGTGAGTAGTGAGATTGGGATATAGCTTGAAGTTGGTGCTTTGAATGGGATATCTCTGTAGGACTAAGCTTAGGCTTGGGTAGAAATCCAAGTGGTATCCTACTAAAGACAAGAGGACTCAGTTAGGAGTTGGTGCTTCTAGTAGTATATCCTACATCCGGAAGGGGTTAACATTCGGAGATAAATTGTAAGGCTTAATTCTTGCCAGTTGGAAAGGAATTCACTAGTGGAAAAGGTCGGAGGAAGGAAACTCAGAGGACTGGAGTAGGCGGGGCCGAACCAAGATAAAATTGTGTTTAATTTTCTTACTCTTTATTTATTTGCATTATAATTCACATTTGCATCATCCGGATCCACCATATCCAGAACATAATCAAACACGCTACACTGAGAATTTTTAAAGTCTATTAATTCTGCAAAAAAAGGTCATTCACCCCCCTCTAACCTTATTTAGACCCGTATAGGGACCAATAAGTGGTATCATAGCAAGTGCTCAAAACTAGAGATCTAACAATCTCGAGCTAAAGGTCCAAATTTTGATCTAAGAATCAAAATGAGTTTCTAAAACTCGCAACTCCTTCCCAGGGGTATGTCTATTACCCGTCCTCTACTCGTCACCGATGAACACTATACATTCTGGAAGAACTGGATGAAGTACTTCATTCAAGTAAAAGCATGTTAGCATGGATGGCCAATAAAGATGGTCCATATGAGCCAACTCACAAAGTAGAGGGTATAACTACCCGAAAGCCCCCGAGTTTATGGGATGAGAATGATTATAAGAAATTGTGTGAAAATGCAAATTCTATTAATATGCTTCATTATGCTCTTAGTGCAGCTAAATTCAATAGAATATCCGGATGCAAGATTGCACAAGAAATCTGGCAGAAGCTGGAAGTGACCTATAAAGGAATAAACAAGGTCAAAGAAGCCAAAATTGATCTACTACAACAAAAGATAGAATCCTTCAAGATGGAGCCCAAAGAATCCATCAGTAGCATGGATATTAGATACACCAATCTAGTAAATGAGTTGAAGAGGCTTGGGAAGGAGATCTCAGAAGTAGATATGGTAAAGAAAATACTCCCGAGTCTCACCAAGGAATGGGGCAACAAAAAGGATGTCACTGAGGAAGCTCATGACTTAAATTTCTATAGTTATGATGAACTCATTGGTAATCTCTTAACTCAAGATTTATCCTTGGAAAGATATATCTAATAAAAGAAAAAGCATGAAGAAAGAAAGAAGGCCATTGCACTCAAGGCAGATTCAGCCGGATCAGCCTCTTTCAGATCAGACAAACTACCAAAGGAATCTAATTACAACAAAGAAGATATGGCTATACTGGCCAAGTATTTTGATAGATTCCTATAGAAGAAGGATAGGAGGAGATCCAGGAGATATGCATCAAAAAGATCAAAGGAAGGCACCTCTATAAGAGATAGGCCAAGAAAGGCTCCGGAAGAAAAGAAGGATCCAGAAAAAGAAGCTGCCTGTTTCGAATGCGGAGAAAAAGGCCATTTCAGAACCAAATGCCCTAAGCTTGAAAGAGATAAGAAACACAAGAAGAAGGCAATGGTGGCCACTTGGAGCAATAGTGAGGAAAACAGTAGCTCATCTTCAACAGAAGAAAAGGAAACTGCTAATTGTGCATTCATGGCACTGATAAATCCAAAAGAAAGTCAATCCAGAAGAAATCCATCCAAGTAAGATACTGAGCAAATAGAGGATTCAGAATCAGAGACAACCAACATTAAGGTAAACTCTCACTCTAATTCTATTTCTAACCTTGATCTTACTAGAGCTTTAGGGGTGGTGATTTATAATGTGAGGAAGAACACCAAAGCCATGAAATCCCTATAAGGACAAGTTTTTTAGCTAGCTGAAGATGCTGAAGTAATGTCACAAGACATCAATCTGATAAGAACCGAAAAGCATATGGATGTGGTGGAAGAAAATTTCTTGAGAAGTCAAGTTCAGATCCTAAGTGCTAACTTGACAAGGCTAGATAAGGAGCTAACCCTGATGAACCAGGCATCCGAAAGGAATCAGATTCTCCTTAAAGAAGGAGAAATCAAGGGCAAGCAACATCAAGAAATCAAAAGAATTCGTTGCCCATAAATCTAAAGGAAAGAAAAGTTAGCAAGCAACCTCAAGCACAAAGATTCACAGCTGCTCAAAAGGAAAAGCTAAGGCTGTATCAAATGAGCAACCTGCCAAGAAAAGAAAGGATTACAAAGCAGTAGTTGCACCTCCAACCAGCTTTCGGAAACACTCCAGGTAGACAAGTATACAAGAAGCTGGATATGTTGGAAACTATAGAAAGGAGGATCTCAAGAAGATCCAGAAGAAGCATGAGCAAAGCAGACCCATTTCAGGGTGCAAGGTTTATGGGAAAAACAATCATATTAATAAATTATATAGATTGAAAAATGGTTATTATGATGTTTATCCTTGGCCTGAAATGGTTGATAACCTGAGAGCACCCAAATCTGATTAGGAACTGTGAGCGGACGACCTTTTTTCCCACAAGGACCGTATGAGATGCGTAGCACGAGGTGAAATAACGAGCGTTGTGAAGCGAGCCGAGGGATTGATCCTCATTTTAGAGTGATAAAAATATGTATTGAGAAAATTGATGTTGATGTTGAATTTAAGTCTAATTTGCATGTCCAAAGGATACGAGATCAAAATCCCGTACTTAAATAGAGTTGCCACCCGGTTCAGCTCAACCTGGAATTATTGGCACGATGTTCCCATCAGGTGGTAGACCATACCTTAAGTAGAGATTCCGAGTTCGGATAATGTTATCTATTTTACATTGGGACAAATTAAAAGGTTTGATTCTTTCTTAATCGGTTTTAATCTACCCTATTTATTGTGTTTTCGATTTACACGTTGTTATCGTGTTGTTTAACAAGCGTTCAAAGCGATAAATAAATAATTATTGCAGTCATCCAATAAAAATGCGAAAATAAAATAATAATTACATAGCTTTCTAAATCCTATACATTTTTCTATATAATAAATAAAATACCTGAAGGCCTAGCATTCATCTAACCTAAATCTACCTACGCAAAACGGTTAACACAAATACGGCACATTATACGAGGTGTATCACATAGCATGCATAGTTAGTAAACAAAATAATACCCAAGTTAGTATGAACATAGCATGTTTTATTTATAATTTATGGAGCCCAGTTGGATGGCTAAAAATGGGGTTTAAACGGCGTTTATGGGAAGATTCTGTTATATCCATATTTTAGACTCAATTGTTGTTTTAACTGGATAATTAGTGAAAATGCCATATGGTATGGGGCGGGGTCTGTTTTCAGAAGGTTTTGGACCTTTATCATTGCACTGTACATCCTAGCTTTGGAAATTTAAACTAGGTCGGGAAATAAACGAAAACGAAACTACTGTCTAGAAGGCCATGCTGCCAGCGGCATGACTGAGGCTGCCAGTGATCTTAGCTACACTAGTAGGCTACATGACTTTCTGGATACCATAAATAAAGGTTCCTACAAGAAAATAGGGCTACTAGGGGCAAATGAGGCCACTGGCAGTATCAACGATGCCGATGGTGGCATGATTGATACCATCGACGGCTTCAACTGCCTCCGGCAGGTTCAGTTTCTTGCAGTAGCTATTTTTGGCCGGAAAGCGACCAAAAACCCATAACTAAGCACAAACAGCTACTAAGACACAACAAATAAGTAAAATGGAAGCCAAAGAGCTATAAGACTTAGAATTTTTACCTTGGGGTCGTGAATCCACCTCTTCGTGATCTGTATGACACCTCCGGGGAGTTCAAATGATGATTTTGGGAAGTAAGGGGTGATTTAGTCTCTAAATCCTAATTTTACTGATTTCTAAACTTAAAATGCACCTAGATATCAGAGAGTTCAGCAGATAAAAGCCATGAAAAGATGAATTGAATCCTCTTTTCTTACCTTTTCTAAACTTTATCCCACTAAAACTAGCTAAGATACTCAAAATTTTCTTAAAACTTTGAGGTAGGGGACTCCCACCTTTTAAATGGATAGAAAATGTTGTTTATATAGGCTAAAATCCATTGGAAATTGCCTTTGATCAATTATCCGACAGATATCGAGCAAAAAGGCACACAGCTGTCTGCAGCTAAAGGCCATGCCACAGGTGACATGAATGATACTGCCGGTGGCCTCGCTTTCCTAACAGGTCTAAAAAGCTTGCACGATTTAAGCCTGAAATTGAGAAAAGGGAGAGGGTCCAAGCAGTTAATCTCCTAAATACTGAAGGTGGTGCCTTAAGCTTGACACATAGATATATCTGGGAGATATATTGGAGACCGCAGCAAGATAAACACTTGGTATAAATATCAATGTGTTAGTGTTTATCTTCATGCAATAAGCTTTGCGAATGTCCTCATACTTAAGATGATAGTTGCCTTGTGTGGTACTATTGCTATACTTTGGGTCATTGCTATGCACTCATTAATTTAGGGTGCTACGGGTGATTACGGGTATAGTGATAACAACACGTTGGTAGACTGAGTAGTCGAAAAGAATCCATCGCTCCGGATATATTAAGGAGTTGTACCTGGCCACTTGTTGAAGTGATGATTGCCATAAACCTCTGATCAGAGTATGTGTTTGATAGAAATGGTTTCTAGTCAAACACACTATGGTAAAAGGCAATATACTTCGGTAACAAGTAAATAACTGGGATAGCTTGGAGCAACCTTGCTATTAGTGGGTTAACACTTTAACCGAACCCAATAAACCAGATGGTACTAATATTAAAGAATGGAAGGAATTTATCGCACTGGATAACTATTGCATTAACCGGGATTAAGTCATAAGCATAAATGACGTTCCAAGTAATGGGGGATGGTAGACCCTTGCTAGAGGCGTACTACAGTCGTTTAAGGTAATCGAGTTCTATTTACGGTCTAGAGCATCGAGCCAATGGTTCCATTAGAACAAGGGTTGGTTAAGCCTTAACAGCTCAATACTTCGGGATCCTATAAGGTCACACACATTGGACATTCATCGGACTAAGTAAAGAACTAATAGATTTATTCTATTACAAGAATATAACATAAATAATAATTGGATTATTATTTGATTGGTTAAAATTGATTAAATCAATTTTTGATAGACCAAGGAATTTATTTTGACCGGTAACTAATTAATTAGAGTCATAAATAAATTATAATTGATTATATCAATTTTGGTTGGACCAAGAAATTTATTTTGACTGATAACTAATTTATTAGAGTCAAAAATAAATATTTATTTGAAAGGATTTAAAGGGGATTTTGCATTGGCGAGTTAAAACCGAAAAGTATAAAATATTTTGTACAAATATTCGGTTGCGCGAAATACACCAAAAGGTGCGCGAACATTGCTGGGCGGTGTTCGCGGTGGCCCATATTCATGGGCTGCACAAAGGCAGCCCATGAATACCACATGCAGCACGTGCATGTGGTATGTGTGGGATGGGAGTTTTACTCCCATCCCACATCGTTAATTGGGGAGCAAATATTTGCTCCCCAAGCCTATATATAGGCTGTCCCTTCTCCTTTCAAAATGTACCAAGCTCAAAGCATAAATCCTAAGCGAGATAATTAATCTCTCGGGTACTTGAGCAAGTTATTTTTGTGGAGCCTGAATTTATTCGGGCACCGCTAGTTTATATTTTTGGGTGAGGCTTCTAGAGTGGTCTAGCAACTACTCGAGGCTTCTTAGTTCTTCCTCTTGGGGAGGTTTTAGTTGGTGGGGTTCGTGTGGATACTGATAGAGGCTATCCTACGACTGGAGGCTTGTGCAAGAAGGTCCTGCAAAAGCACGCTTCAACTGGTAAGTTCTTTTTCTTTCTCTTTTAATTATTAAGTCTTTTTCTTTAAGTGTTTTTAGACTTAATAATTATGCTTAGGTTATTTTTGCATGCTTAGTTTATTTTATGCTTAGGTTATAACTTAGAGTTATAACATGCTTAGTATAAAATAAATATGCTAGGATATAATTTGGAATTATGGTATGCCTAGTCCTTTAGCATGCTAACCTAGGTAGAGAATTATTTAGTTAAGGCTTTATTTAATTTATATGCAACTAATAGGAGTTCCTGGGACAGGGACAAAATTTTGAATTTCCGTCATGCCTCTTATGCATGTTCAATTTGACTGTCAGTTCCCAATAGTGGTATCAGAGCCTGCCTATTTAGTGCATAATTAAGTTAGAAGCAAACTAAATATTATTTTCTAAATGAAATGATTTGTTTATTTAATTGTTTGGAACAATATATATAAACTTCTGTCTTTCATTTCAAGGTTAGAAATTAGTTATGAATAATTTTGAATAAGCTTGCTCAACTTACTCAAATTATACAAGTGTCAATAATTTATTTAAATTACATGGGTTATAGATGCTCCCAATTTACATGATTTGGAAGAACGAAATTTATTAGTTCAAGAGAATCCATTGGTCTTCAAGTTTGTGCCCGTATTTGTTCTGGCTAAGGATTGGACTTGGTGTCTACTCCTCATAGGGCACCTCTCCTACCTGGGAACCTATATCGGTGCAATTTGAATTGACCAATCGGGGGATTAATATGAACTAATTTATTTCTAGTATATAAGATGGTGCTTATATGTGTTTCTATAACAAAGTAAAAAATTAAAATTATTGAATAAAAGCTTAAAGGAAATGCAATATAAATATAACAAATTAAAGCGTTAATTATTTTGCATATAATCTAGGTTGATGGAATAATTATAATAAAGAGCTGAACCCACCTAAGGTTAGACCTTATAAATTAATTCTAAAATTCCCTGAATTAATACAAGTAATTATAATTTTGTCTATCTGATAAAATCCTAGATTGGGTGAGACGTTTAACACCAATAAAACCCCAAAGTAAATATATTAAGGTAAGTTATAGTCTTCCTTACTCAAATTTATAATACGGTCTTTTTGGGCTATCAAAGTGCTACGCAAAGCGTTCCTTCTAGTCCACATTGATTGGTTGTAAAGTTTGAGATAGGGTCTGCCTTAACAGAGCTGGGGTAGTCCACCATAAAATTGGGGGCTAGGCCCAGATTTGAGACATATTCAAGGAGATGCTAATATAAGAGCACACGTCCCTTGGGATTAGGGAACTTGAATGAATTAGCAATTGCATGCGATGCAAATGGAATTGGATTCCAACTATGACTGACTATTATGACTTGACTCATAAAATTGGGGGTTGTAATAGACTAGTTATAGATGCTACCTACTAGGAAATTTAGCTGGGCTAAAATTCACGAATTCAATAGAATGGGCTATTGTAAATTTCGAAGAAAATAGTAGGAAAATGTATTTAATTAAAAGTCCTCATATTAAATACATGTACTTAAACTAATATCTAAACACTTTTCTTTTCTTATGTCTTAGGTTGAAAATGGCTTCCAATTTTAATCTCCGTATGTTACTTGACACCAAATTGAATGGCTTGAACTTTTCTGATTGGTTCCGAGTAGTGAGAATAGTTCTCAGATCTGAGGGAATTGCCTATGTCCTAAGTGAAATTTTCCCTGTAGAACCTGATGTTGAGGATCATGTGGAACATGATGCCTGGTTGAAGCACAGGAAAGATCGTGAGACTGCCATGTGTATTATGTCGGGGTCCATGAATTCTGAGCTTCAGAAACAACATGAGAACATGCCCTTGGAGGATATGGTTCTCCATCTTGAAGAACTCTTTTCGGAGAGGGAGAGGACAGAGAGGTATGAGACCTCTAAGCTCCTTTTCGGGACCAAGATGTAGGCTGGCACCTCTGCCTCTCAGCATGTACTAAAACTCTTGGGATACCTTGAGAAGCTGAATCGATTGGGATTCGAGATGAATCATGACTTGAGCATTGACCTTGTGTTGATGTCCTTGACAAATAGTTACTCAGGCTTCGTAACTAACTATTACATGAACAGGATTAATTCAACTATCCCTGAATTAATTAACATGCTGAAAATAGTAGAACCTCAGATCAAGAAAGATCAGAAACCTCTACTGTTGGTTGAAAAAGGCAAGGCTTCTAAGAAGAAGAAGCAGGCACTGGGTGCCAAGAAAAGAATCAGTAAGAAGAAGAATGAAAAGAAGGCATCTAAGTATGTCTGCTTCCAATGTGGGAAACAGGGACATTGGAAGAGGGATTGCAAAGCTCCTGCTTCTGAGCATTTGAAGAAGAAGCCTACAGAGGCATCTACTTCAGGTATATTTATAATTGAAAACTTTGCTACTTTTCTGCAAGAATCCACTTGGGTATTAGATACTGGTTGTGGTTCTCATATCTATACTTCTGTGCAGGGACTAAGGAACTGTAGAAAACTTGCAAAAGGGGAGATGGACCTACGCGTGGGAAATGGAGCCAGAGTTGCTGCATTAGCCGTAGGGAGCTTTAGTCTTGTTTTGCCAAGTGGACTTGTTTTAGTTTTGAATAATTGTTATTACATTCCAAGTGTTACTAAGAATATTGTATCTGTTGCGTGTTTAGCAACAGAGGGATTTGAAATTTTATTTTCGAATAATAATTGTCAGATTCGTTTGAATAATATTCTTTATGGTTATGGAATGTTAAAAGGTGGCATTTATATTCTTGATACTAAAACAGAAGTTTTCAATATAAATAATGTGAAGAAAGTTAAATTAGGTAATGAGAATTCCTTCTACTTATGGCATTGCCGTTTAGGCCACATAAATAAAGATCGCTTAACCAAGTTGTATAAGCGTGGAGACTTGGGCCCAATAGACTTGGAGTCTTATGGTGATTGCGAACCTTGTTTAAAAGGAAAAATGATAAAGTTACCCTTTAAAGGAAAGGGTGAACGAGCCACGAGTACATTGGAACTTATACACACTGATGTGTGTGGTCCAATGAGTGTTCAGGCACTAGGAGGATACTCCTACTTCATAACCTTTATTGATGATTACTCACGATACGGTTATTTATACTTGATGAAGCACAAGTCTGAAAGTTTTGAAAAATTCAAACTATTTAGAGCTGAAGTAGAGAAACAGCTTGAGAAAAGTATTAAAACACTTCGATCGAATCGAGGTGGAGAATACTTAAGTCAGGAGTTTCAGGATTATCTAAAGGAAAATGGGATAGTTCCCCAGTGGACCCCTCCTTATACACCCCAACACAATGGAGTGTCAGAAAGGAGGAATCAGACTTTATTAGATATGGTCAGGTCCATGATGAGCCATGCAGTTCTTAGTAAATCCTTTTGGGGATATGCACTTGAGAGCGCGATTTATGTCTTAAACAGAGTGCCCTCTAAATCAGTTGATTTTACACCTTATGAAAGATGGTGTAATAAAAAGCCATCTCTAAATCACTTAAGAGTATGGGGTTGTCCTGCTATGGTGAAGAGGATAGCGTTAGATAAGCTAAATGCCAAGGCTAACAAATGTCTGTTCATTGGATATCCGAAGGAAATAATTGGATATTTGTTTTACTAACCCGAAGCACAAAAGGTATTTATGTCTCGGAATGCTCACTTTTTGGAAAAGGAACACTTACTTGAAAAGGTCAGTGGGAGCAATATTGAACTGGAAGTTCAAGAGGAAGAAACTGACGATCAACTGATTGACCCCGTTCTAGATACACAAGAGGGTGTGATCCAAGAACAAACTGTCGAAACACAATCATTGCGAAGATCAAGTCGTGTTCATAAGGGTCCCGATAGATATGGGTTTATTATCACTAATGATAAGGAACTATATCTTGTGGAGGATGATGAACCAAGGACATATGATGAGGCAATAAAAGGCTCAGATTCTGATAAATGGCAAAAGGCCATGAAATCAGAAATGGATTCCATGTACGAGAACCAAGTTTGGAATTTGGTTGATGAACCGCAAGAGGTTAGACCAATTGGGTGCAAATGGGTCTTCAAGAAGAAGACAGACGTGGATGGTAATGTAATTACTTATAAAGCAAGGTTGGTTGCGAAAGGTTATAGTCAACGGGAAGGTATTGACTATAATGAAACCTTCTAACCGGTAGCCATGCTCAAATCCATAAGGATACTCCTCGCCATTGCTGCTCATTACGATTATGAGATCTGGCAGATGGATGTAAAAACAGCATTCCTCAATGGGGATTTAGACCGGGATGTGTATATGACATAACCTGAGGGTTTTACATCTCAGAATGGCTCGAAGGTATGCAAGCTATAAAGATCCATTTATGGACTTAAGCAGGCATCAAGGAGTTGGAATATAAGGTTTGATCAGACAATCCGGGAACTGGATTTCTGTCCAAATGCAAATGAGCCTTGTGTTTACAAGAAGGTTAGTGGGAGTGCAGTCGTTTTTCTAGTATTATATGTTGATGACATTCTGCTAATAGGAAATGACATTTCTCTTCTTCAAAACGTTAAAGTATGGTTGTCAAGAAAGTTCTCCATGAAAGACCTTGGTGAAGCAGCATTTATACTAGGTACAAAGATCTACAGGGATAGATCCTAGAGGATGTTAGGTCTTTCTCAAAGTACATATATAGACAAGGTGTTGAATAGGTTCAACCTTGAGCATTCTAAGAAAGGTTATCTCCCAATGACAAAGGGGATTAACCTATCTAAAGCTGAGTGTCCGAAGACAGCTCAAGAGAGAATGCACATGAAGGATATACCCTATGCATCCGCGATAGGATCCATCATATATGCTATGATATGTACTAGGCCGGATGTCTCTCAAGCTTTGAGCTTTACGAGCAGATATCAGTCAGATCCAGGTGAAAAGCACTGGATGGCCGTCAAGGCAATCCTCAAGTACTTGAGAAGGACTAAGGATGAGTTCTTGATTTATGGAGAAGGTGATCTCACTATCAAAGGTTACACTGATGCAAGCTTTCAATCTGACAAGGATGACTTTAAGTCTCAGTCAGGTTTTGTGTATGTGTTAAATGGAGGGGCAGTATGCTGGAAGAGTTCCAAGCAAGAAACTACTGCTGATTCAACCACGGAATCTGAATACATTGCTGCATGTGAAGCAGCAAAAGAAGCTGTCTAGTTAAAGGAATTTATTGGTGATCTCGGTGTGGTGCCTGAGGCTATTGATCCAATTACTTTATATTGTGATAACAATAGTGCCATAGCTCAGGCAAAGGAACCACGGTCTCATCAGAAAAACAAACATGTATCCAGAAAGTATCATATAATCAGGGAGATTGTTGATGCAAAGATAATAAGATTAGAATATGTACCCATTGATCAGAACCTCGCGGATGGTCTGACAAAACCATTGACTCAAGTCAAACATGACCAGCATGTTAAAGCATATGGATTAAAACATATGGCTAATTGGCCTTAGTGCAAGTGGGAGTTTGTTGAATATGATGTATGCCCTTAAGGCAATTAGGGCGATATATCTTAATTATGTAATAGTACAAATAATTTGTTTAATCAATAAAGGCATTTGTTCTTTTGTTTATATCAATGTGTTTTTATACATATATATTATAGCTGGTTAAAATATATTCATTGATGTATGTATACAAAAGTCCTTGACATATCATAGCATGAAGTCAGAGGAATTATAGTTGGACTATATTTGGTGGAACCTACTTCATGTGCAATTATGATTATGTCTAAACTATCCCTAGTCACAGTGTCATCAAGAAAGGATATTGATGAAACGGAAAGACTAGCATGTGGTCAACTTTCTTAGAAAGGGTCCAAGCAGTTAATCTCCTAAATACTGAAGGTGGTGCCTTAAGCTTGACACATGGATATATCTGGGAGATATATTGGAGACCGCAGCAAGATAAACACTTGGTATAAATATCAATGTGTTAGTGTTTATCTTCATGCAATAATCTTTGCGAATGTCCTCATACTTAAGATGCTAGTTGCCTTGTGTGTTACTATTGCTATACTTTGGGTCATTGCTATGCACTCATTAATTTAGGGTGCTACGGGTGATTACGGGTATAGTGATAACAACACGTTGGTAGACTGAGTAGTCGAAAAGAATCCATCGCTCCGGATATATTAAGGAGTTGTACCTGGCCACTTGTTGAAGTGATGATTGCCATAAACCTCTGATCAGAGTATGTGTTTGATAGAAATGGTTTCTAGTCAAACACACTATGTTAAAAGGCAATTTACTTCGGTAACAAGTAAATAACTGGGATAGCTTGGAGCAACCTTGTTATTAGTGGGTTAACACTTTAACCGAACCCAATAAACCAGATGGTACTAATATTAAAGAATGGAAGGAATTTATCGCACTGGATAATTATTGCATTAAACGGGATTAAGTCATAAGCATAAATGACGTTCCAAGTAATGGGGGATGGTAGACCCTTGCTAGAGGCGTACTACAGTCGTTTAAGGTAATCGAGTTCTATTTACGGTCTAGAGCATCGAGCCAATGGTTCCATTAGAACAAGGGTTGGTTAAGCCTTAACAGTTCAATACTTCGGGATCCTATAAGGTCACACACATTGGACCTTCATCGGACTAAGTAAAGAACTAATAGATTTATTCTATTACAAGAATATAACATAAATAATAATTGGATTATTATTTGATTGGTTAAAATTGATTAAATCAATTTTTGATAGACCAAGGAATTTATTTTGACCGGTAACTAATTAATTAGAGTCATAAATAAATTATAATTGATTAGATCAATTTTGGTTGGACCAAGAAATTTATTTTGACTGATAACTAATTTATTAGAGTCAAAAATAAATATTTATTTGAAAGGATTTAAAGGGGATTTTGCATTGGCGAGTTAAAACCGAAAAGTATAAAATATTTTGTACAAATATTCGGTTGCGCGAAACACACCAAAAGGTGCGCGAACATTGCTGGGCGGTGTTCGCGGTGGCCCATATTCATGGGCTGCACAAAGGCAGCCCATGAATACCACATGCAGCACGTGCATGTGGTATGTGTGGGATGGGAGTTTTACTCCCATCCCACATCGTTAATTGGGGAGCAAATTTTTGCTCCCCAAGCCTATATATAGGCTGTCCCTTCTCCTTTCAAAATGTACCAAGCTCAAAGCATAAATCCTAAGCGAGATAATTAATCTCTCGGGTACTTGAGCAAGTTATTTTTGTGGAGCCTGAATTTATTCGGGCACCGCTAGTTTATATTTTTGGGTGAGGCTTCTAGAGTGGTCTAGCAACTACTCGAGGCTTCTTAGTTCCTCCTCCTGGGGAGGTTTTGGTTGGTGGGGTTCGTGTGGATACTGATAGAGGCTATCCTACGACTGGAGGCTTGTGCAAGAAGGTCCTGCAAAAGCACGCTTCAACTGGTAAGTTCTTTTTCTTTCTCTTTTAATTATTAAGTCTTTTTCTTTAAGTGTTTTTAGACTTAATAATTATGCTTAGGTTATTTTTGCATGCTTAGTTTATTTTATGCTTAGGTTATAACTTAGAGTTATAACATGCTTAGTATAAAATAAATATGCTAGGATATAATTTGGAATTATGGTATGCCTAGTCCTTTAGCATGCTAACCTAGGTAGAGAATTATTTAGTTAAGGCTTTATTTAATTTATATGCAACTAATAGGAGTTCCTGGGACAGGGACAAAATTTTGAATTTCCGTTATGCGTCTTATGCATGTTCAATTTGACTGTCAGTTCCCAACATCCACTGGCAGGCCCATATGGGTCATTCCTTCCATATGCCTAGGGGGTGCCCATACAGGTCCCTTAGTACCCGTATTGGTGGGGCCTCACCCATATGGGTCCTCTTGTTGCCTAAACAGGCTCTTTTGGAAGGGAATCCTTTCCTATTTCGGGAAAAGGCCGCTGTGATTTATTGCGTTCAGACCTCCTTTCCCCCTATAAATAGGGCCATTCTCTTCACATTTTACACATACACACATTCTCATACAAAAATTATACTAAAAGTCTAGTAATTTTTATAGGTATAGAAAAGGTATAGTGGGGGTATAAGAGGTATAAAATAGGGAGAAAACCCTTCTTTAGAGGTTTTATCCACATTTTATTCATTCCTAACTTTTTTTATTAGGATTTAGGGGAGATTCTGTCCACACAAATACTCACCTAAATAATTCTATTTCACCATCTACTTTGGTCGGGCTCTCTCAACAGTAAAGGGATCACCTCAAAGTGGATTCACGTCGCAAAGGTAATGCTCCTGAGTTTCTAAGAGACTTACATCTCAGTTATTTCATTATTATTATTGGTTGTTCCTTCTATTATATCTGTTGCTTTCATTTCTTGTTTCGGGTCTGGTCCTAACCGGTATAAGCCTTGTTGGCACCATATATCCCCAAAGATATCAAATCGGTGTGTCATACTCATATGGAAGGAAATCCCTTTTTATTTTATTTTCTGCCATTGATCCATTAATATGTTAATCTATAAACTAAGCTGAATAGAGATTCTATCTGGACCAGACAGGACCCGTACGGGTATGCCATACCCTTACGGGTCCTCCCTGGTACCTATACGTGTCCCACCTACCCATATGGGTACTAGTCCTAGGCAGATTCCCGAACCCATAATTAACTGATTAAAAATCAACCCAATGCACCATTTGCCATGCGATCATTTTCACTAATAATCCTGTAAATGAACCCACAAAAAGATAAAATGTGTTTTAACAACAAAATACGTTAAAGTGCTGATTTATGGTGTGCTATAAACTGTGCTAACATATGTAGATGCAGGGGAATTTATTTTCGTTTTGTTTTATAACTTAGAACAAATGTATAGGTTCTCTTTGCCATTTCCCCCATTTTTCCCTTGGTTGTAATTTTTTTATCCTCCCATTTATTACTTGTGCTTTATTGTAATATTTAAACGCATGTAACGAGTGTGAAAGAGTGTGGAAATAGGATTTCTGTGATAATTCCCCAAATGATGAAAACTAAAACAGTCTTACGCGGTGAATGTAATTTTGAATCAACTAAATGAGAAATAAGTGACTCCTCCGATACCCAAATCTCTAATCCAATAGGTATGAGTCTCCCGCCGAGAGGGAACCGTACCAAAACTCTTTCCCAAGTAGACAACTTGGGTGGCGACTCTATCAATTGTATCGAGATTTGGGTCTCTGTTCTTTTATTCATTAAAATTGGCTTATTGTGCAAACTTTAACGAAAAATGTTTTATCACGCCTAAATCTAACCAAACCCTCAGTGGGCCTCGCCTCTCACACAGCCGCCAAGGGAGACCCACACGTCATCGACACCTCACAGTGGCAACTCTGCTGGGGATGTAATTTTTTAACTTGTAAAATTTTAGTTTGTTTTAAAAGCTTAAAAGATTAAGATGAGCACCGAAAATCATTTGATTGATTCAACCCGCTTTTGTTTTTATCGTTTGGGAAAATTATCACACTCTATCTTCTTATCTCCTTCTCTCTTTAGTTAAAAACGCTCTTCTTCTAGCACTAGGTTAGGGTACCTTATTATTTCCCCGACACTCACAACAGTGATTCCCATGACCGCCAGGGATATTGGGGACACCTTAGTGGATGGAGCACTCATTGCCATCTCCCTCCAAAAGAGGCTTGATGTGATGGAAACCTTCTACATCAACTTCTGATATGTCCCTACACCATTCTTATCAAAAGCCTTAGAATTTTACCCTCTAAGTACCCTGATTTCTATGTGAGATTAGACTAAGGAAGAAAACCCTCAGAACCGGTGGGAGAAATAAGGATGGAATCGATCAATTCATATGTGTTGTGTTACGTATCCTTGTAATTGACCTATCCATGCATTATTGTAGTTTGTGCATGCATAACTCATCCTAAGCATGTATTGATCATTTGGTTCTCACCTGAGTAAGAATCAAAGTTTGGCAAGCATCTCAAGTTCATTTGGTTCCCATCTGAGTTTCTATTCAACCAAATGCAGTTTAGTTAAAGGATGAATCTCCGCCTTCGTCTCTTAGTAATCCATCATCCAGTTGGTTTGGATAGTTGGGTTCAGTTGGTCCCTATAATTCAGGAGGTATGGCAGTTCCGCCAGCCATCAGTTGTTCTATTCAGCCTAGCCAATGATCGGTGTTGCTAGTGTTTCAGTTTGGAGAATCTAGCCAAGGTCTCAACTTTGTAGCCAAGCCTAAGGGGACAACCTTCCATCTTTCAACAGGTCTACCCTTTGGCATGACTATAAATGCTCAACAACTTTCACCTCCGGTCTAACCATAATAGGGGAAGATTGGATCCCAAAAAGGCTGAAAAGTGGGAAATGTTTGAGGAATTGGAGTACATTGATGAAACAGAAAGAGGACTAGTGCCAATACAAGTAGAAGCTCAGTATTGGGAGAGTATCGATTCACTCATTATCATACCAAGATTAAAAATGAAGACCCTCCACATCAGGAGGATGATTTCAAGGATGAGGTATCCTTTTAACGTTGCTGATATTTTTATGTAAACAACGCCACTTATAAAGCATATCACAAATAAATTTATGCATTCACATTATGCTTGAGCATTTTATTCTTAAAGATATCGTGCACTCATAAAATCAATATTCTTAAAATTTTTATCATGTTTATTAAAGAAATTGAATTTGAGTACATCAAAATGGTATAAGGTTCCAATTGTTAAAACTTATCAAAAGAAAAAAGAGAGATGAAAAGTGCTTAGAAAACATGATAGCCTTGGGTCTTAGCTCATCTTTTTCCATAAGGGGGGAGGAAGATACACATAACTAAGAAAGAAAGCCAAAAAACAAAAAAGGGGGAAAATAGAGGAAGATATACTCCACATCAAAAGCACCATCGAAGGAAAAGATCTTACAAAACAAATCCAAAATCAAGGCAAGCTTAAATTCAATGCTCTTCCAAAACCTTCAAAAGGGTAAACCATCACACCTAACAAATGGGAATTTCTTATCAATGTAGGTACCTCCCTTGGACCTATATTCCCATCAAAATATCCCTCACAAAAAAATGCTTTATTCATTTGTTTAAAAAGAAAGAAGACCCCTCACCCTACATAATGGCCCTTAACCTTCCTTACAATAACTAGACCTCCTTCTTTCACAAAAGGGAAAAACCTGTCCATTCTAACACTAAATGGCCTAAGCTTACAACAATAGAGTCAGATACCCAAAGCAAGCCCTCAAGGCGGGTAATATGGCTCCTAAACAGCTACGTCCAGTCAATACTATTACTAGGGGCAAATTCAGGCCTAATTGGGAAGAGCCGTTCGTGGTTGAGAAAATCCTGGGTAAGGAAGGAATTAAGCTCAGGGATATAGATGGTGAATCCAGTGAATCAAGACAGGCTTAAGCGTTATCATGTCTAGGTTAAAAGAACTAAATCATAAAAAAGCAGCATAATAAAAAAAAGAGGAATAAAGAATAAATCACCCAGCGAGTGGTCCTCTATTACTCAGGCAAAAATTAAGGTGCAACCCGCTAATCGGTATTCTATAAATCTGTCAGGCAAAAGTCAGGGTACTCCAACAAAAATAAAGCTCGCTAAGTTGAAAACCCAAAAAGGGCGGCTTAGGCAAATGCTAGGGCATCAAGAGAAAAAAACATCAGTTGCTATCTGGAAAATCTGTAAAAGGACTAGAAAGCAGGTAATGGTTAATCATTGGAACTATTGCCATTGCCTATGCACTCAAATTTAATTTTATCAATGAACATGTTATGATTTGCTAAGAATCCTAGTCTTATGAATGCATGCATGTCCTTAGGTGAAATAATCTCAAGTATGTGAACATCAGTTTTTATACATCTTGTACTCTTTATTGTTATCATTAGTGTACGTGTATTGTTTAATAAAAGATAAAAAAAACACCGGTAGGTCACAAAAAAATAAGGCCTATGCAAAAGTCAGAAAAAGTCTGCTGAACTGAGCCACCAAGGATAGTTCAGGCAAAAGTTTAGACAAAAGAAAAGAAAGAGAAAGTCCGCTGAGTTGAGCTGCCAAGGACAATTAAGGAAAAAATTAGGACAAGAAAAATACAAAATCAGTTCAATAGATCGCATCACATCAAGCGGTCTATGCAAAAGTAAGAACTCAATCAAAAAATGCCAGTATTTTGCACTTACTCTTGTTCTTCAAGCATCATTTGTAATAGCAATGTTTCACAATCGGGATCCCTCAAGTTTAGTTTTCCCACTGTGAAGCTACTCGACAGTACATATCATCCAAAGTGCCAAGTGCTTCCGCTAGCATCATCCAGCTTGCACCATGTCATAGTTTGGACACCTCAAGGACACAATCCCCTAATGTACAAAGAATAAATCTCATCCGATCAAATCAAAGAAGTATAGGCATCTATATAAACCTGTACACATCTATAATAGGCCTACATATCTCATCCAAATCTTGGTAGTACTCATTGGTCTCAATCAGGCCAGTCTCTCAATAATCTAGAGCTTCGAAAGTTTGGTTACTAGTCAATTCACCAACAATTTAAGAAGGATAAGACAACAATATCCTTGAGGCAAAGGATCAATCGAGGACCCAGACAAGTAAGAAAAGCACAACCTAATCTAAGCTACTGGGGGACCTGTCACTAGTGCTCATCCTGAGTCTGCTCTTGTACATTTGTCAGGAGGTCATCCCTACCTATCAACACACGATCTTCTGCCCCACCAGCATCCACAATAGGCAGATCAAGAACCTTGGTCTCCGAAGCTCCTGCTATACTCCCAGCAGTAATACTAATCATCTCTACTCGCTGCTCTACCTCCTGCTTACTTCCCGCCACCTGAGTGGCCACCGGCGCCACCCGATAAGCTGAACTATCCTTCTCTAATAAAGAATCAGATGGCTCAGGTATCTATTTACCCTCGGTCATCTAGTCCAAATAGACCCATAACACTTTGACCTCGGCCCTCGCCTGAACAGTCTCCGCTGTAGCCCTCTCCAGCTTCTCTTCTAGTGGCCTAACCCCGTCGAACTCAGTAGTGGCTACTTACAACTGGTCCTCTAGGAACCTAGCTTGCTCCTTAGAGACATTCAAATCCTGAGTGGACTTACCACGCTCCATAGCCAACAGAGTCTGCAATGAAAATCATAAGATCAGAACACATATATAAATATCATGACATACATAGTTTGTTAAATTTTGAAGGTAAAAAAAAACTTATAGAAGCTAGTGCGTCCTGAGCTAATAGCAAGTCCCAGACGAACAAGTACAACCCCTGGTCAGTACCCAGTATTAGATGTGGTCAGACGACTCCCACTAGGATCGGGGGAGGGATTGGTCTCTCTACCATAGCACTGGTCCTCCACCCTCAGAACTGTTTGCTGAAATACTACTCAAAGGAAAGGGGTGACTCCAGGATAAAGCGGCGGTCTTCTACGCCACCCCGCATCTACTCAATGCCCCCATATGTATCCAACCTCTTCCATGGGTCTCGGATAACCTGCATAAAATAAATGCACTATGAGTATCACAACCTCGTAAATACAGTTTCGACTAATGGTTTGTTGAAATGTAAAATGTAGGTTTAATAGAGAAGAAGTTTACCCGATCTGAGCGCAGCTGGTGAAGGAACTCCCTATACTATACTATAGCCAGGGCTGACCCTGCCAAGTCACCATCCACTTGGAAATGGTGTGAGGTATCTTTGGTTGCCCAGATAAACCTAGCTTAGAGAAGGGCCCTGATGATATCAGAAAACCCGAATGGGCCAATACGGGCCAGCAGCTCAGCATTCCTGGCAGCTCAAATATCCTCGTGCCACTTTCTATAAGAGCTCAAGGCTCCCACAGTTTTATACATGAACTGCAAAGGTGAAACAATAGTGTAACAGGGTTAGGATGCAGCGGATAATTTTAGACATTTTGTCCTTGAAGAAGGGACCCGTATGGGTCCATCCCACCCCTTACGGGTCCCACCCCACCCGTATGGGTCCCCTTGGGGCAATTTTTCAAATAGAAGCAGGATTCCTCAAACAGCAGGTGCAAGCATCCCATCCAACAGCTTCTTCAGCCATACTTATCAACATCGGGCGTACAGCTCCTACATAGCCATACGGGGTCCTCCCTTCTATTTTAGAGTGATTTTCCTAGCAAAACCATAACTCCTCAGCAGCAAAGGACACATAATATCCAAATTAGGGCAAACCCCACTTCAAACCCCTTTCTTTCAGCTAATTAGGGGCTAAACCCCTAGCTCACCTTGATCCTTAATTGAAAAGGCAAAATTTTTCTACACAAAGTCAATCAGGAATCAAGGTAAGCCATGTTAAAGCAATTGCTAACGTGATTACCTTTTTATGTGTAGGTTCATTTAATGGGATGATCCCCAAGCTGTCAAAATATCAAGGGGAAACGATCCCATAAGATAAGTGATTCTGGCCCAAACCAAGGAAGTGTTAACCTAGAAGAAATCCTCAGCAAAAAAATGATCTAGGAAGACACCTCACCAACAAAGAAGTTAATTGGGGACATCCTTCCATTCCCCGGTAGTGGATACCATCGAGGGGCATCCCCCTATCATCAAACACCCTAGAGGCACCTACCCTAGGGACACTCCCTAAAGGGACACCATCAAGGGGCATCCCCCCATCATCAAGCACCCTAAGGGCACCCCTGTTCGAGAACCTAAGGAGAGGTATCCATAGGAAAAGAAGGAATTCCCCCAGCCACACTACCACCTAAGGGGCATAAATCAAAGGACATACCTAACAAAGGTGTCATCCGAGGGGCACCAGCCAAGGGGCATCTTCCCAAGGAGCATTCCCAGAGACCCGTCCATTGTAGGGATCATTTCCCCTAATAAGTTAACCATCCAAAGGGCATCCCCCCAATAGGTCAAGCCATCCAAGATAATTTCTAGGGGAACCCCCTGACAGCTAAGTTTCTCTTTCCAAGGGCACACCCTAGTAATCCAAGTTATCTAGGAGACTTGCTCCTAAGCAGTTAAGCCACTCATAGGCTATTTTCCTCCAAGTAGTCAGGCCACTCCAGGGGCATACCAAAATAAGATTGGGACCAACCCAACATCTCTTCACTCACTCTTTATAATTAATTAGGGGTAGAACCCCAGTATGTCTTCATACTTGATTGAAGGGGAAAACTTTTTATTTATCATAAAGTCAATCAAGAATTAAGATGTACCCTTTCAGGTCATATTATGATAAAACTTGTTTTTCCCCTATAGGTCAGACAAGATAAAACCTGAATGATAATCGTAGGGGCACTTTTCTCTAACAGAGCATCCACATCCGGATAGTTCATTCCCCAGCAGATGGAGCATTCAAAGGGTCTCCCCCTATCCCCACAAAAAGCCAATCCCTATCCCTGATGACTTGATGGTTAAAGGAACCATTCCCTCAATCAGAAGAATACCCGAGGGGCATCAACCCTAAAGCCTCCCAAAGGTAAAGTTCTAAGGGTACCTCCCCAACTAGTCAAGCTTTCTTGAGACGGTTTCCAAAAACACTCCACAATAGCTATGATGTCTCAGGAACACCTTCCTCTAAGTAAGTGAAATTTCCCCCAAGCAGTTTTTCCCCAGTAATCCAAATGGACTAGCCATCCAACGACTATTTCCTCAGCAGTCAGCTCCCCTAGGGGCACCCCCTGAGGAGCATTCCAGCTCAAAATAGTTGGGCTAAACCCAACATTTCTAAACACAATTTACAGTTTATTCAGGGGCTAACCCCCATCCACACATCTTCATTCTTGATAGAAGGGGCAACATATTTTTCTTTACTACAAAGTCAATCAAGAATTAAGATGTATCATTTTAGACAGTATCTAACACAATATTTTTTTATTGTCTTTTTGGCAAGTAGCTCAACACCAGCATCAAGAGAGTCATCCACCTTAGGAAAGGGATACACCAGCAGTAGGAGAATCATCCACCTTAGGAAAGGGATGCAATATTAAACCAGCAGTAGGAGAGTTATCCGCCTTAGGAAAGGGATACACCATCAGTAGGAGAAACATCCACCTTAGGAAAGGGATGCAATATCAAACTAGGAAAGTCGATTCGCCTCAAGAAAGGGATAAGAGGAGAAGTCATCCGCCTTAGGAAAGGGATGCAATATCAAACTTTGAAAGTTAGTCTGCCTTAAGAAAGGGATGAAATATCAAACCTGGGAAGTCGATCTGCCTTAAGAAAGGGATACACACAGCAATGGAGAGATATTTGCCTTAAGAAAAGAGCACCAAGCAAAGGAGTTTGCCTCAAGAAAGGAACCCGCCCATATCACAACATTATAAAGGCATTTACAAGGGTACATCCAGTCTAGAATTGGGGCCAACCCCACTTCTTCTAAACTCAATCATTACAATTATATTCGGGGGCAAGCCCTCTAGCTCACCTTGATCCTTGATTGAAGAGGGAAAAATATTTTTATTTTCACAAAAGTCAATCAAGAATTAAGGTAAGCCATTGAATTGATCACTAACGAGGATGATTTTTGTGTACAGGTCTATCGCTAGCACATGAAATTTTCCCTAGCAAACAAATCTTACAAGAAGAGATTTTCCCAGCAAAAAAGAATTCACCAAAAAAAAGCATTACTATACTCCTCATTTCCCAGTAGCAGAATCAGATCCTAGGGGCATCCCCCCATTTCCCAGTAGCAGATTCATTCAATCTAGGGGCATCACCCTATTTCCCAACAGCGGAATCAGATCCCAAGGGCATCCCCCTATTTCACAACAGCGGAATCATTCAATCAAGGGGCATCCCCTCATCTTCCAATAACGGAACTAGTCAATCTAGGGGCATTCCCCTATAGTCCAGCCTTCCTAGGGGAATTCTTTAAGAGGCACCCATCCAAGGGGCACTTTATTTTGGAGAAATCGGGCCAAACCCGACATTTTCCGCACATAATTTTCAGTTTATTACATCCACACTTCTTCATTCTTAATTGAAGGGCAAAAATATTTTTGTTTCCATAAAAGTCAATTAAGAATAAAGCGGTGTCCACTTAGATAATGACTAACTCGGGGTTTGATTATTGTCTCTTTTCAGGTTATTCAAATTCCCCAGCAGGAGAGTCATCCGGCTTAGGAAAGGGATACACCATTAGTTAGGAAAGTCGAGCCACCGTAGGAAAGGGATACATCATCAGTCAGGAAAGTTGATCTTCCTCAGGAAAGGGATGTACCATCATCCACGAGAGTTGATCTGCCTTTAGAAAGGGATACACACACCCTCCCTAGTTGAGTCACTAGGGATATGCATAGTAGTAAAAGGAAAGTCATCCTCCTTAGGAAAGGGATACGCACTGGCAAGGAAAGTCATCCGCCTCAAGAAAGGGATACACATTGGCAAGAAAAGTCATCAGCCTTAGGAAAGGGATACACATTGGCAAGGAAAGTCATCTGCCTCAGGAAAGGGATACACAATAGCAAAAGGAATGTCATCCATCTTAGGTAAGGGATACGCATTGGCAAGGAAAGTCATCCGCCTTAGGAAAGGGATATGCATTGGCAAGGAAAGTCATCCGCCTTAGGAAAGGGATACGCATTGGTAAGGAAAGTCATCCGCCTTAGGAAAGGGATACACATCAGCAAGGAAAGTCATCCGCCTTAAGAAAGGGATATGCACGGTAGCAAAAGGAAAGTCATCCGCCTCAGGAAAGGAATACACATTCCTCAGTGGAGTTACAAGGGGTATGCATCAGCAAAGGAAAGAAGTTCACCTCAAGAAAGGAACTAACCCATATCATTACCATAGGTATGATTTCTAAACCCTCGCTCACATCGTGAGATCATACAAATCCGTATCTGCGATGATCCCATGAGGAATCGTCTGTATGCACTAGATTTTAATGATCCTTCTCACAAAATGATGATGAGAGATATATGATGCAATGTCTTTTAGGTGTTGTCCATCAGAGGTGTTCCTACCATTGCAGAGTTGAATTTGGCTGAAGTTTGGAGACCTAGTCTGCCCTTAGGGACCCGTACGGGTGATGCCTAGTGGTACAGATCCACTGGCAGACCCGTACGAGTCATCCCTTCCACACTCCTAGGGAGGACCTATACGGGTCCCCTAGTATCCTTATGGGTGGGGCCCTACCCGTACGGGTCCTTTTGTTGCCTAAACATGCTCTTTTGGAAGGGAATCCTTTCCTATTTTGGGAAAGACCAGGTCATAATTGTGATTTATTGCGTTTAGACCTCCTTTCCCCTATAAATAGGGCCCTTCTCTTGACATTTTAAACACACACACATTCTCATATGAAAATTATACTAAAATTCTAGTAATTTCTATAGGTATAGAAAAGGTAAAGTGGGGGTATATGAGGTATAAAATTGGGAGAAAACCCTTCTTTTGAGGTTTTGTCCATATTTTATTCATTCCTAACTTCTTTTATTGAGATTTAGGGGAGATTTTGTCCACACAAATACTCACCTAAATAATTCTATTTATCCATCTACTTTGGTCAGGCTCTCTCAACAGTAAAGGGATCACCTCAAAGTGGATTCACGCTACAAAGGTAACGCTCCTGAGTTTTAAAGAGACTCACATCTCAGTTATTTCATTATTATTATTATTAGCTGTTCATTCTATTATATCTGTTGCTTTCATTTCTTGTTTTGGGTCTGGTCCTAACCCGTATGAGCCTTGTTGGCACCATATAACCCCAAAGATATCAAATCAGTGCGCCATACTCATACGAAAGAAAATCCCTTTTTATTTTATTTTTCTATCATTGATCTATTAATCTATAAACTGAACTAAATAGAGCTTCTGTCTGGACCAGACAGGACCCATACGGGTCCTACCTGGTACTCATATAGGTCCCACCCACCCGTACGGATTCCAGCCCTAGGCAGATTCCCGAACCTATAATTACCTGATTAAAAATCAACCCAACTCACCATATGCCATGCGATCATTTTCACTAATAATCCAATAAATCAACCCACAAAAAGATAAAATGTTTTTTAGCAACAAAATACATTAAAGTGCTGCTTTATGGTGTGCTATATACTGTGCTAACATCTGTGGATGCAGGGAAATTTATTTTCATTTTGTTTTATAACTTAGAACAAATGTATAGGTTCTCTTCGCAATTTCCTCCATTTTTCCCCCGGTTGTAATTTTTTTATCCCCCCATTTATTGCTTATGCTTTATTGTAATATGTAAACGCATGTAATGAGTGTGAAAGAGTGTAGAAATAGGATTTCTGTGATAATTCCCCAAATGATGAAAACTAAAACGGTTTTACGTGGTAAATGTAATTTTAAATCAACTAAATAAGAAATAAGTGACTCATCCAATACCCAAATCTCTGATCCAATAGGTATGAGTCTCTCACGCAGAGGAAACTATACCAAAACTCTTTCCCAAGTAGACAACTTGGGTGGCTACTCTATCAATTGTATCAAGATTTGGGTCTCGATTCTTTTATTCACTAAAATTGACTTATTGTGCTAACTTTAACTAAAAATGTTTTGTCACACCTAAATCCAACCAAACCCCCAGTGGGCCCCGCCTCTCACACAGGCGCCAATGGAGACCCACACGTCATCGACACCTCACAGCTGCCGCCGGCATGGCTGATACTATTGGCTATTTGAACTGATGCTACTGGCGGCATGGATGGGAAGTTTCAGATTTATTTAAACTCCTTAAATTTTGCATGGGTGTTTAATACAGGATTAAACTCTTCTTTTGCCTATTTCTGCACTTTTTGAAGCCAAAACTCCTCTCTTTTTCTCTCTACTTTCCTTCAAGCAAACTCAAATCTTTCTACTTTCTTTCAATTTCAAATCATGAAGAAGATTTTTGGATGCAAATCTAGTAGTTCTAAGTCTGAGGAATTGCCCAATTCTTCCATTGAAGGGCTAAAACTCTGCCCGGTTCACGTGGGATATGGCGTCAAGGAGTCTGAAATTTTTTTTGGGTACGGGATAGCGGCTCTGATCGATAATCTCATCCCTGATAAGAAGAATCATATCTCTAACATCCAGGTAATCCTACAAAACTCAAACCCTTTTGTTTCGATTTGAAGATTTCGGTTCGAGACTCAAAAACTCGTGTGTTATAGGTTAAAAATAGTTGATACATGTTAGAATGCATGTTGTAGGCTTAGTTTTACTTGATTTATACTATTTTTGTGCCTTGAAATTGATTGATTGTGATTTTTGGTGATTTGTGAGATTTTAGGAAAAATCTGTGTTCTACCCGTAGAAGCGATGCCGCCGCTGACATCATCGTTGTCGCCAGCGGCTTTGAGCCACTAAATGATGGGGAAATCTACCATGTCACTACTAGATTCAGTGATATCACCCGTGACATCATCCATAGCGCTAGTGGTATAGCTGATGTCGCCGGCGGCATCTCTACCCTAGCAGCGGCATCAGCAGCTTTCCAGAGAGAAAATGACATATAAACTAAAATACTTAGATGATTTATTCCTTTTTTATTTTACAGCTACATACCCACACTTGCACTAGAGGTATGGGAACCATGGGTGAATGGTGAAAAGAAAGACTCAGTGCTTATAGCCGAGATCGATGACACGGGATTTTAGGACCTAGCCCGAACCATGCCCCTTTTGATGCCCAAGCTCTCTCGCGTGGCCTTGACTGCCTTATTCGAGAAGTGGTCTGAGACCACTTAGACCTTTCATTTTCAGATTAGGGATATTACTATTACCCTATCCGATATGGTAGCGATGATGGGGCTGCCATGGATGAAGAATGTGATCCACTTTGATGTGTACATGGAGAAGAACCGCCTTAAGGGGCCAGTGGTGAAGCGAGTGACTGAGCTATTTGGGTTAAAGCCCAAAGCGGGGTGGCTGTGTTATAGGGAGTTGTGTGAGTACTAAAAGGGGGTCAAAGTGGTCCTCGAGACTGATCGGGACGCTTGTGTCCGCTCCTTCGTGATTTCTTTATTGACTGTGTTGTTCTTTCTGGTATCAGGCAATAAAGTCAACTATAAGTTGATTTCAGTGGTTGAGGATGATAAAACCATCAAGGTGAAGAATTGGCCTTGGGCCATTTTAGCGCTGATGTGCTATGGGCTAGATGTGGGAGCCCGAAAGAAGGAGAAGGTCCTTCACCTGAGCCACTTTCTACTTCATATATATCTTTTTTATTAGCGCTTTATTATTATGGTTAGCTATTTTCCTGTTCTTTTGGTATGTTGATCTGTTGGAATGATTGGTTGTTAATTTTGCAAGTGTGGGCTTTTGAACACTAGATTCTCCCTCCTATCCAATTTGGTACTACAACACTGCTGGGTTCTCATTTTCTAGCCCGGTGGTGCGGGAGCGTTGGGGGGATAGGCAAGTACTCCACCGCATACAGGGCGGCATTGTGGTGCCTATAGATCAGCTCGGTATGCTACTTTGACTTTTTACTATGTCTTACATTCAACAAACCATCAGTCAATAAAACATATTTACGAATTTGAATTCCTTACGTGGATTTACTGCTTTATTAATTAGCTAGGTTGTATGGGACCCTTTTGAGGAGGTGTCTAATCGGGCTGATGTTCTCACTGTCTGATGGGAGGTGGACGACCATCGATTTATCATGGAGTGTCCCCTGGCCTTACCTTAGTACCTATGGGAGAGAGTTCAAGGCTGGAGGGAGCTTATGCCTGCTGCTAGGCCTATACCTGTGGATCCCCCTACTGGCCTTTAGTGGCCTTATTTGACCATCACCGGGGAGGCCGACAAGGCTGATTATTTAGAGGGGAACGACTGAGTGGTGCGGAGTGTCCCTGGCCCTTATAATGGCCATATGTCTCACGTGCTCCCCATTTGCCTTGCATTCATGATAATGATTCTATTTCCTATCATAGGAAGAAGAAGGAGGAAAAGTTAAAAAAGCATAGGCATGAAATTATCACCGAGGATGATAATGAGGAAGGGAGCGGCGGTGGTGAGGGCCATCCCGAGGGGCAGGGAAAGGTTGGTCAGGAGGCACCAATGGCTCGTAAGGGGCATCATTCTTTTGATGTGAGAACGCACCCTTTCTTTTTATAATTATATCTATGCCATATGTTTGGGTCAAAACAACTGCTTATGTTTGCTTTTTGGATTTTTCAGATGCCCTTCAGGAAAAGAGGCCAGGCTAATGATAGTGGTGGATGATATTATGGTGTACCCGAGGGTCTTAACTTTGTTGAGGGGTGTCTCTCAACTGCCTTGGAGACCCAATTCTTGCTGATGAATTCAAGGGGCGACTTTCGGACTAGGGAGATATCCTCCAGCAGCCACTCACTGAATTTCATGCCAGAAGACACCACTTATGTAAGCCTTGTGCAAGCAAATCCATGTGATAAGCCATTTGTGAATTCCTTCGCTTTTTTGGATTTTGCAGGTTCCTCGTGTCAAAGTGGAGCGGTTGGTAGGAAATGCTTTTGCTATTAGGGACACCCTAGTTTCCCAGACTCTACTTGCTCAGGTATATTCCCTGTAGAAATATGACATTAGAATAAAATGCATGAATGGATGATATGAATGATACGGATTATTTATTGTTGTTTCTTTGTCTATAAGATTTTCTGGCCCTCACGCTGTCAGATGCCAATGAGGCTCAGTGGAGATATCAGGAAGAGACAAGGGTGCTTCGGCATCAAGTGAGCAAGCTGGAGACCTAGTTGGATGCCACATTACATAAGAGGCAGAGCAAACATAACATGGATCGTAGCGCCCTAAGTGAGCCGGGCCGAAGGGGAAGGAAGGTGACAGCCGGGCACTACTATGGAGGTGTTCCTGAGAGTTCTTGGAGCATCCCGGTAACTAAAGAAGATGTCATTGACTCTTATCTTCTGCTCGAGGAGGATGTTTTGTCTCACCCACCCGGCGGTGGCAACCAACCCTAGATTCGCCCGCTGATCTGATTTCTTTTTGTTTTTGCTCATTTTTATTGGTCTTGGTTTTGTATGCCTATGATACATTGGGCTTGGATGATGGATTTTGGATTTCAAATGATTTCGGTTTTATTTAGGCTTAGTGTTTGGATATTTGGATGGTTTGTGCCTTCGGGCCTTTGGTTTGAATAAGATTTGAACTTTGTGCTTGCATATCTTTTAGAAACAGATTCGGGGTTTTTTCAGGTTACTTACGATTTTAAACAGATTAAAATAGATCTAAAATTCACAGAAAATATGTCCATACCACCGGCGGCATCACTAATATCGCCTTCTGCATAAAATTCTGACTTGCTAAATAATATAGACAAAACTGCCCGTAAACCCATACCGCCGGCGACTTGGTCCATACCGCTAGTGACCTGACTCATACCGTTGGCGGCATCACTTTGCCAGAAATCCGAATTTGGCCATTTTCTCTAATTCAACCATGGCAAACCACAACCAGCATCTATGGGGCTTTCTGGAAAGCCTGGGAAATGCAGACTAGAAGAAGCTAGAAAAATTTGGGCTATGGGGATTTCAATATATCGCGGCGTCGGCAGTTAGTCCTGAATTCCTTCACGCGGCATTGGCTTTTTGGGATCAGATGGACCATGTATTCCGATTTTCTTCATTCGAGATATGCCCCTTGCTTGAAGAGTTTCATGCCATATTAAGGGTTCCATGCCCCAAGGGCGTGCCACTGGCACTCCTGGAGTTCCATTTTGGTATTGATGGCATTCCCCGAGGGCTGTGGAACTTGGATTCAATGGACCCGTTTCTGTCCCGACTGCCTGACAAACCCGAATTTTAGCTTAGCATAATTTTAGAGTGGTGCCGCGGGGCGCCTAGATCTCATCTTGCTTAGCTGTCCATGGTGGCACTATTACTTATGGCAGAGTTCATGTACGGAGTGTGCCCGATCACATCATTTAGGCTGATTTCACTTATTAGTCCTATGTTGATAGGGGCTTCCCCCATATTTATGGGACTAACCGAGATCCTGCTCAATACAGTCGCTGCTTCCACGGACCCAACTCTTATCGGTGACCATCTTATACTATTGTAGGTGTTCATTTCCCCATCTTACAAATTATTTGCCTCTTTCTACCCTTATCCGAAATTGGCTTGCAGGTATGGTTGATGGACGCCCCACGGGGGAACCCAAAGAAGTACTTACCCATTCATCTGAGTGAGAGGGGGCTTATGATGGCTAATTTTATCAGTTGACATTCAATAGCTGGATGCCTATTCTGAGGGGGTATACAGATTCACAAATTAAGTTGGTTAGCCCATGGTGGAGGATCTGAGATGTGGTTGTGGAGTCTTGGGGATCATGTGTTCAGTTGATAGGCCTGGAGAGCTCCTCATTCTATACCCCTTATCGGTTGCGCCGTTAGTATGGCAAGCATTAGAGAGTCCTGATCAAGCTGCCTCATAACCAAATTGAAGTCTACCCGGCCAGATGGGTGAACCATATCCGGGAGAAGTGGGCCAGGGAGGCCACATTTGAGACTCTGGACTATGCTCATGTAGAGACCATTGAGACTGATATACACTACAGAGGATGGCTCACTGAGATTAGACATTCGGAGACCCAATCTGAGCAATCATGGGCTCTCTTTGAGGGAGAACTAGCCAAGCAGGATCACGAGCCCTTTACCACTACCACCTTGTGGAGGATTTCTAGGTATTATGATGATGTGGGGAGTTCGGCTTGAGGTGTGCTTCTTTTTAGTTCTATCTTTTGCATAGGCTAGTCAGGGTGATAGACCTATCAAAGTTTTTTTTATTACATGTCTTTTATTTGGTTCTAAATTTTGCATAGACTGCCCCTAAGGGTTTTTAATCTATCAAACCTTGTCTTAATTTTTGCCTGGACCGCCCTTTTTGGGTTTTCAATCCAGCTGACTTGTTCTGACTTTTGCATAGACCTTTCTCTTTTCAGTCTACCAGAATTATTTCTATTTATTCGTATTTAATTTATAATAACGTGAACTCTTCATTAGGCTTACTTGAGTTATTTTGACTGTATGGATACAAAATTCACGTAAATATAAGCATTCAGAATTCAACAAAAGAGATACTTTCATTAAGTGAAGTAAAATAAAGTACATGATGTTTGGTTAACATTTCCATTTGTTTAACTCCCGGTGCCGACTAGCCTAGATCGATTTTCTAGAAGGCACTCTCTCTTTGCTCATTTACCCTAATTTTTGCCTAGATCGCCCTTTTCGGGTTTTTGATCTAGCGGGTTTGCTACATCCCCTAATCTTTGAACGGTCAGTTTGTAGAATACCGACCGTTAGGTGTCACCCTAATTTTTGCCCAATCAGTAAAAGACCAAAAGGCGGGTGATTTATTTCATCTATTTTTTGTGTGCTGCTTTTTTCTGATTTATTTCTTTTGATTTCGATGTGATAACGCTTGAGCCTGTCCTAGTTTATGGGGTTCACAAACTCATTCTCGTCCATATCCATGAGCTTAACCGCCCCTTTACTAAACATCTTCTTTATCACATACGGTCCTTCCCAGTTTTGCCTGAACTTGCCCCTTGCATCGGTGGTGGAAGGTTTTAACTGCTTAAGGACTAGATCACCAGCTTTTAGGGGAAATTCTTGATGCCTTACTCGACTGTTATAGGCTTGAGCCATGCGCTGTTGGTACATTTGGAGATTATCTAGAGCCATCAATCTCTGCTCATCCATCATATTCAGTTGTTCAAATCTTGGCTGGGTCCATTCAGATTCTTTCAGCTTGGCTTCTAATATGACCCTTAGTGAGGTTACTTGGGTCTCAATTAGCAAGACCGCTTCCATTCTGTAGACCAAGGAGAACGGAGTTTGACCGGTCGGGGTATGGATGCTTGTACGATATCCCCAAATAGCGAAAGGTAGCTTGTCTGCCCAATCCCTGTAACCGGCTATCATCTTAGAAAGAATTTTGTTTAATGACTTATTAGCTGCCTTAATAGCACCATTGGCTTGCGGTCTCTGCGAAGAATATCTATGGTGTTCAATCCCGTATTTCTCAATCAGATCGGCAGTTGCTCCTTAAAACTGTACCTCGTTGTCTGAGACTATATGATGCGAGGTTCCATAACAAGCAAAAATGTGCTTTTCTATGAACTTGACCATCTTTTTGGCGGTGACATTGGTGTAGGATTCGGCCTCTACCCATTTCGAGAAGTGATCCATTGCCACCACGATGAATCTATGCCTGTTTATTGATGAGGGACGAATCTCACCGATTATGTATATCCCCCAAGCTGAGAATGGCCAAGGAGTAGATAAATGATAGAGCTCGGTGGGTGGTAGATGTTGCATATCTCCATAAATCTGGCATTGGTGGCACCGTTTGGCTTGGACAATGCAATCGGCCATTAGGGTGAGCCAGAAATATCCTAACCGCTGAATTTTCTTTGAGAGAGCAAGATCGTTCATATGAAGGCCACAACCACCGACATAGGCCTGATCAATCACTTTCTGGGCCTCGGATTTAGTTGGACAATAAAGGATTAAACCGTCACTGGTGCACTTGAAAAGATTATCATCGATAATCCTAAATTGGACAGCGAGCCGCCTGAGGGTGGTACGGTCTGAGTCATAGGAGTTCGGAGGATATTGGTCAGTTTGGAGAAATAGCACAATGTCAGAATACCGGTAGGGTTTGGTTGGGATGACGAGGACCTGCTGAATCGGGTGAACGCGGTAGGGGGTCTTAGTTGACAATAGAACTAGAGGGCGGATCGGCTGTTGTTGGGGTCCTTCCCATAAGGAGGCCAGGGTAGCTAGAGAGTCGGCCATTTGATTCTCGTCCCAGGGGACGTGGCATTATAAATAGGAGGAGAACTTCTCAAATAATCCTCGAATGACCTCAATATAAGGACAAAGAGATTCTTCTTTGATTTTCCACTCCCGATAACCTGGCAGAATACAAGAGGCGAATCCCTGATTACAGATACCATGCGAGCCTCGACCTAGAGGAGGGCTTCAAGACTGAATAAACATTCTTCATACTCAGTGCCATTATTGGCGATAGCAAATTCCAAGCGTTTGGACAACGGGATGATTTTGTTATCTGGTGTGATAATGATAACTCCAAGGTCTGCTCCCCATCGGTTCACTGCACCGTCAAAGTATATAGTCCATACACGCTCGAGGATTTTAATAGAGGTGAGTTGTTCATCAGGTAACTCCAGGTTCTCAACATAATCAGAGTTAAGGGTTGGTTAGCCAGGAATTTAGCCACTGCCTGCCCCTTAATAACCTTTTTCATCATATACTTAATATCAAACTCAGAGAGAAGAAGCAACCATCGAGACAGTTTACCAACTAGAGTCGGGGATTGACAAATATACTTCATGGGGTCAATTGTACCCATAGCTTGAACTTGGTAGGATTGGAAATAGTGGGGCAACTTCGTAGTGAGCCAAACCATGGTGGTGCAAGTCTTCTCCACAATCAAATACCGGGTTATGTAGTCCAATAACTTCTTACTAAAGTAGTATATCACATGCTCTCGCTTATCATCATGTTCCTAGACAAGCATTGCCCCTACTGAAGACTCTTATTTAGCCAGGTAATGGATTAAAGGTTTCCCGGGGATGGGGGTTTCAAAATGGGTGGATCAACAAGATAAGCTTTGATTCTGTCAAACGCCAC
Organism: Euphorbia pulcherrima; assembly: GCA_947683365.1. Lineage (NCBI taxonomy): Eukaryota > Viridiplantae > Streptophyta > Magnoliopsida > Malpighiales > Euphorbiaceae > Euphorbia > Euphorbia pulcherrima. The sequence continues at coordinate 32,822,263 of CANTUS010000008.1, forward strand.
TTAGAATTGATCATTCGATACTACTAGTTGCTGCTTTCTTAATAACTTAAAGATGGGTTTGCACAAGGTAGTGAGGCGGGCGATGAATCGACTGATATACTATAAGTACACCAGAAATGATCAGACCTCTTTCTTTATCTTAGGCGGAGGCATGTCCCTGATGGCTTTGGCCTTATTAGGATCCATCTCAATTCCTGTTTGACTGACCACATGTCCCAGTAACTTGCCTGAAGTAACCCCAAACACGCACTTCTTCGAATTCAGGCGGAGATTATATTTTCTAATATGAGTCATGAATCTGTCGAGAAAGTAGGGTGCTCTTTTCGGGTGGCAGATTTGATAATCATATCGTCCACATATACCTCCACCTCCTTATGGATCATATCGTGCAAAAGGGCGGTTACGATATGCCGATAAGTGGCCCTGGTATTCTTTAACCCAAATGGCATTACTTTGTAGCAATAAAACCCTTATTCGGTAATAAACGTTGTTTTGACCTTGTCAGTCATATTCACCAGAATCTTATTATAACCAGAGAACCCGTCCATAAATGAGTATATAGCTGCCCTGGCGGTACTATTAATCAGGACATCGATGTGAGGGAGTGGGAAATCATCCTTGGATGAAGCCTCGTTGAGATCTCGAAAGTCAACACAAACTCAGACCCTACCATCTTTCTTCAGAACCGGGACTATATTAGACAACCAAGTCAGATATTCCACCACTTCGACGAATTAAGCTTCAATTAATCTTAAAACCTCTGCCTTAACCTTATCGGCCCATTCTGGTCTTAACCGATCGAGTTTCTGCTTGACAGGCCTAAACTTCAGATCGGTTGGATCTCTGTGCTCGGCGATTTGACGATCTACCCCGGGCATATCTTCATACGACCAGGCAAAAGCGTTAACATGATTTTTAAGCACTTTTATTATCTCACCTTTTTCCTCGGGAGTTAAATCGTTGGAAATGGTCTCCATTTTAGGATTATCATTGATACTTAGGTTTATTTCACTTAAAGATGTATCGCTAATGCCAAAAAAAGTTATGCGTATTATTATGTGAAGGCATGGATCCATCAGGAAAAACATCAAACAAGTGAGCAAAATGAGATTCATTCATTGCATTAAAAGCCTTGTAGGCAATATTGTTCGCATAAAAAACATAAGAAATATTGAAAATTACATCATCCATATCATCATTATCCATAGGCGGGGGGGCTTTGGTGGTGGTAGCAATAATAGGAGGAGCATCCTCTGCAGTCTTCATTATGATGGTTTCCAGGTTATGATCCAGAGCCGCTTTCTAGTCTGTGGTGAGGGATGGTTCTCCAAATAGGTTAGCTTTCTCGGTAAGGGCCTGGCAAGCTTACTTACAATCTCTGTCATGGAATACTCTTCCCCGGTTCTCTCACCCCTCCAACCTTTCTTCATCAGAAATTCTGTAGCCTTGGTCATCGTAGCCATACTATCTTCGACCTCTTAATCAACAGACTCTTCATTACTTTCCCCAAACTCATTCTCAGGATAAGCCCTCCCCTTAGCTTTATCAAAAATAATTTTGACAGGTGCAATAGGCTTAGTGGGTTTGAGTTCAGCAGAGATAACCATGCAGCCGGCTTTAAAGTCGTAGACATCCTTTAAGATCTTAAAATTGGGCCACATTTTTCAATCATGCTTAACGGGTTCGATTTCCCCCCTATAAGGCCTCTTGCCTTGGATTTCACAAATGGTGACCATGTGACAATAACAGGAAAACCTTCCTCTAATTTAGCTTCGGCTTCTATAACAGCCATAACGGAAGCAGAATTGGCCTCAATGGTTACCAGTTTATCCTCGTGAATGAACTTGATTTACTGATGGAGAGAAGAGGGAGCTACCCCTAAGGCGTAGAGCCAAGGTCGGCCGAGCAATAGAGAGTAAGTAATAGGAATGTCGAGTATGATGAACTGCACTGTACTCAAAACACCTCTGATAGTGACTTCTGCCTCAAAGGCCCCAATTACACTGCACTTTAAATCATCATACGCTCGAATAACAGTACTGGATTTTTCAAGCATCTCGTCAGATAGGCCCAAGTGAGGAAGGACCTTTAGGGGATAGAGATTCAGGGCAGAGCCATCGTCTACCATGATACAGGGGATAATCTTTTCAAGGATTTGAACACGGATGAACAAGGCCCTGCTGTGGTTCTTACCCTCAAGCAGAAGATCAAAATGGTCAAACACGATCTGTGGTGCCTTTCTTGGAGGAATGCCTTTCCCAATGCTAGTACATATCTCAATAATAGAAGTGGTCAGAGTACCTTCCAAGTCAAGCAATCGCTTAATCAATCCCTTGCGCCCGTTGGAATCGATTACCAACTGCCAAATACTGCAACAAGCTTGAGTATTTTTGAGCTGAGTAATGAGAGGATTAACCTTAAGACTGGTTGGGACAGGTGGAGGTTGAGAAGGAGGCCTAGTAGTGGTGCCTATCCTCCTAGAAGGAGATAATGATCCTTGGGTTGATACACACGGCCACTCCAGGTAACTTTGAGGACATTATCGATAAGGGCACATCGCGTGGCTCGTGTTTTAAATAGATACAACCGTTCCTCAAAGTCAGAATCTGGGTCTTGCAACTCATATGTATCCATATTGAAAGGCTCATTCTAATCAACCTTGAATAATCCCTTCGGTTTCTCATTAACAGGCGAATCAACCCTAAATAGTTCAGTGCTTACAGCCTTTGCTACCTCAACTACTCCCTCATCTTCATCAAAATAGTCATCCTTTGAAACAAAGCATCTATGCTAAAGGGCGGCTTTTCCTCAACTTTCGTTCTCTTGGCCTTAAAAGGCTGAGTCCTGCGGCTTTCTTGCTTAGGAGGATTCGGGTCGACATCCATTCACTGAATTGAATTGACTCCTAGATTAGCTTGACTTATTAGATAAAAAAATGAGTTAGACGAGAGATCGGAACCGATAACCATAACAGAATTACTGCTACTAAAGGGTTATTCATGGTGCTTGGGGGTTTTATCATGTTCAGCAACCTTTCCTTCGCTAATTAGACGCTGAATAGCTAAAAGTAAGGCCTTACAATTGTTGTTTTAGTGTCCCACCTGAATGTGGTAATTATAGAAATTATTCATATCTTTGGGTTTGGGTGATTTGTACTTTTGAAGGGGCTGGATGAAACCTGCTTCCCTTAAACACTTAAAATGACCCAAAGAGGCAACTTGTATAGATTAGCTAAAACGAATGGAGGATAAGAAGGCTAGACTACAGCAATTGCAGGTGGAGCTGGAGTGATTGCTAGGGGTACAGCGGGGGCTTGAGAAACTACCTGAACTGCAGTCGGGGCTTTAGGCTTAGCAGGTGCCGGAGCTGAGGGCTGAGGATCATTATTGTTTCTGAACTAGGGTTTCCCCTTATTTTTTGCCTTTTCGCACTTTACCACGCACTTGATTTTCTCGAGTTTTTCAAATACAGCCTTGTAAAACAGGAATGAATCAGTAGCCATCACTTTATGAAAAAGGGTAAGAGATCCCCCTAGGAGTTTAACAATCATCTCCTCGAGGCTTAGCTTAGATTTCATCAGAACTTGGGTCGATATCCACTGGTTAAAATATTGCTTAAAGGTTTCATTGGGCATTTAGCGGACTCCTTTAAGATGTTTTTGGGTTGTTTCCATCATAGTATTAAAACCATAATGCAATTTCAGAGCCTCAGAAAGAAGTTTCCAATCAGTGACAATATGTTACGGCAAAGTATAATACCATTCAAGAGCAGGGCCACGAAGGGAACAAGGAAATATTTCAGCAAGCACTTTACCACTTCATTTCTTTACACGCATAACACTTTTATACATAATAATGTGGGAAGTAGGTGCACTAGAACCATTATAATGCCCCATATTCGGCATAGTAAAGTTATTGGGGACCCAGGCTTTATTATTTTCAGGTTCCTTGGCAGCCATGAGGCAGTTAATGTAGGCTTGAATTTCTGGTGTCACGTTTGGAGGCTGCGTGACCTATTCATTGATCAGCTGATAGAGAGCTACAGCATTGGGTGTCTCGCACGGAGAATGTGCGACTTGGTTGTTGATATGAGAGGCCATCATCTATCAAACAAAAGTAGCTACTTCAGGTGTCACAGCCGGAGGCTGCGTGACTTGGTGGTTGACTGGCGGAGATGGTAAAGGGTGAGCAATCAGTTGGTTATTGAAAGGATTCTAGGGGTAAGTGGTACCTTTGGGATTCACAATAAACTGCAGAGGAGTAAAGGATGGCGGTTGGATTAACCCACTAGAGGAAGCTAACAACTGATGAGTAAACACTAGACGAACCGAGCTTTGAGCAAAAGGTCTCAGATTGAAAGGAACAATCAACGGAGTAGTCGAGGTTGGCAGAAAAGCAGAGGTTTACCCAAACTAAAATGGGCTTACTATAGGCTGAGTCAAGGGAAATGGGTTGAAAATAGGTGTGATGGGTCTTGTCCCTACCGGACCGGTCAATATCTGCACTAAACCATTCTAGGATTGCATATCATACTTAAAGACCCGATCAGAATTCCTATCCTCGAGGGCTTGCTTAACAGCCGCTTGGACAGTGTTTTAGATAGAAGCTTGGAATGCATTCGAATTCAGAAATTGCACTACATCACAGGCGAAATCAAAACCAGGAGGAGGTGAGAGGATGCTTCCAAGGTAGGAGTAGGAACAACTTGCTCCTCAGGCGGAGGAGGGTTTCCGTCATTGCTTGGAAGAGACATAGCTAACTGAAAGAAATCTTGACCCAACTGATCCTGATCTAAATCCGAATCCCTACTGGAATCGATATACGGAACCTCTTCAACTTCCGTGATGACAATCGGGGTGAGAGAATGATGAATCAGGCGGTGCTCTGGCCTTTTCCAAACTGGGGTGCGACGATAATTTTATCTCCTCCTAGCTGGAATGGTAGGCAGCAGATCAGATCATGCATGGATTGTATGATGTTTATGGATGATCTTTGTCTAATAATCGATGCGTGGTATGTATGGCTGCGCATAGACGTGGTTAAAGATAATGCGATCGCTTATCCCTCCAACATCCGTAGGACATTCGTACCCGTCGTTATGCATGCTGTAACTCAACGGGAATGTAAAAGAAGTCCTATAGATGTTGCTAAACCTCTTCCATGAATAGAGATCGGTAAGGGTAAGTTTATTCCTGGCCCTTAAAGCTGATGCATGGGCGATGCATGAGCACGTAGCATATAGCATACAAAGCGTCCCTCTTCCAACATTATGACTCCTGCGTTACGCCTCTTTGGAAAGGATGGAGTTTGGCTTCTTCACCTGGTAATGGTGAAAGAAGTGCGTCCCAATTATTTTCATTATTTTAGTAATCCTAAGGGAATGAAGTGCTAAGGCTTTTTCTAGCACGGCTTTGGTATGGTTGTTGATGTAAAAGGTTCTCATTTACCTTGATTCCACGTTACTCAACCACTCCCCAAATAGGTGCGATCATAGGAGTTTACATGTTGGTTAAAATGAGTGATCCATCCACTAGGCATCCTTAATTCCAAACAGGGCATGAGTGATACTTTCGCGGGCTTCTCGGGTAAAATGGGGCACCTAATATTACCGAACTATCTACACGCGTAAGGATAAAACGTTAAAAAAAAGAATGAAGTTTTAATTTGGCCAATGATTTCAATACATCATCAAAATCTTTTTAAACTTACTGAAAATAATTAAGTTCAAGTTTAAAGAGATTAGTTCCCTAGCAAAGTCACCACTGTGAGCGGATGAACTTTTTTTCCTGTAAGGACCGCATGAGATGCATAGCACGAGGGGAAATAACGAGTGATGTGAAGCGAGCCAAGGGATTGATCCTCATTTTAGCGTGATAAAAAGATGGATTGATAAAATTGATATTGATGTTCAATTTAAGTCCAATTTGCATATCCAAAGGATACGAGATCAAAATCTCGTACTTAAAATAGAGTCGCAACCCGATTCAGCTCAATCGGGAAATTTTTGGCACGATGTTCCAACCAGGTGGAAGACCATACCTTAAGTAGAGATTCCGATTTTAGATGATGTTATCTATTTTACATTGGGCCAATTTAAAAGGTTTCATTCTTTCTTAATCAATTTTAATCTACCCTATTTATTGTGTTTTCGGTTTACATGTTGTTATCGCGTTATTTAACAAGCATTCAAAGCAATAAATAAATAATTATTACAGTCATCCAACAAAAATGCGGAAAATAAAATAATAATTACATGGCTTTGCAAATCCTATACATTTTTCTATACAATAAATAAAATACCCGAAGGCCTAGCATTCATCTAACCTAGATCTACCTGCATAAATACGCACATTGTATGAGGTGTATCACACAGCATGCATAGTTAGTAAACAAAATAAGACCCGAGTTAGTGTGAGCATGGCATGTTTTATTTACAATTTATGGAGCCCGGTCGGATGGCTAAAAATAGGGTTTCAACGGCGTTTGTGGGAAAATTCCGTTATATCCATATTTTAGACTCAATTGTTATTTTAACCGGATTATTAGTGAAAATGCCACATGGTATGGAGTGGGGTTTGTTTCCAGAAGTTTCTGAACCTTTTATCGCTGCACTGTACATCCTAGCTTTGGAAATTTAAAATAGGTTGGGAAATAAACTAAAACGAAACAATTATCCAAAAGGCCATACCGCCAGCGGCATGACTGAGGCTGTCGGTGGCATGGATGATGCTGTTGGTGATCTCAACTACACTGGTCAGATTTATGACTTTTTAGATACCATAAAGAAATGTTCCTACAAGAAAATGGGGCTACTAGGGGCAAATGAGGCCACTGGCGGTATCAACGATGCCGCTGGCGGCATGATTGATACCGCTGGCGGCTTCAACTGCCTCTGGCAGCTTTAGTTTCTTGCAGAAGCTGTTTTTGGCCAAAAAGCAACCAAAAACCCAAAAATAAGCCCAAACACCAACTAAAACCCAACAAATAAGTAAAATGGAAGCCAAAGAGCTATGAGACTCAGATTTTTACCTCGGAGCTGTGAATCCACCTCATCGTGATCCGTATGACACCTCCGGGGAGCTCAAATGATGATTTTAGGAAGTAAGGGATGATTCAGTCTCTAAATATAATTTTAGTGATTTCTAAACTTAAAATGCACCTATATATCAAAGAGTTCAGTAGAGAAAAGCCATTTCTAAACTTTATCCCACTAAAGCTAGCTAAGATATTCAAAATTTGCTTTAAACTTTCAGTTAAGGGAGAGTCCCACCTTTCAAATGGCTGGAAAATGTTGTTTATATAGGCTAAAATTCGTTGGAAATTGCCTTTGATCAACTATCCGATAGATATCGATTAAAAAGGCACACAGCTATCTGCAGCTGAAGGCCATGCGGCCGACAACATGAATAATACCGTCGGCGATATCAGCAAGGCTGCCGGCAGCCTCATTTTTCTGACAGGTCTGAAAAGCTTGCACGATTTAAGCCCCAAATTGGGAAAAGGGAGAGGAAATCTGGGAAAAGGTGATTTCGACGGAAAAACTGATATATTGGGGTGTATTTTTTACTTTTAATGGGTATTTTGGACTAAATTACTTTTTGGGTGAAAATCATTGGTCTGAGCTACCGTCGAAAGCGTTATCGGACATGCCGAACTGAATTTTTTCAAGAATAAAATTCATAGAGAATTTATACCGGAAATAAAAATTCCACAAAAGAATTTTTATCAAGAGGAATTAAATCGGGCATACGTCATCATCGTCTCGTAAGAGGGACTGTAAAATCCCATGCTCACAGGTACCCAAACCCACTTGATCTATTTTACAGGTATGCCTTAGATCTATAGTAAATAGCACACATGGTACATTGATAGTAGATGCTCAAGGCACGTGACTGGTGATGAGAAAGCCTTCATCACTTTAATCTAGAAGAAAGGTGGAAAAGTAAGATTTGGAGACAACCAAAAAGGATAAATCATTGGACATGGAACCATTGAATCTGAAATAAAGATAGAAGATGTCTCAGTAGTTGATGGAATGAAGTTCAACTTGCTAAGTGTAGCACAACTTTGTGATAAAGGAAGAAAAGTCACCTTTGGCTCTAGAGAATGGTCAATCTATGATAGTAAGTCAAATCAACTCATTCTTCATGCACCTAGAGTTAATAATGTTTATTGTGTTAACATTAAAAATGAGAAAAAGAATATATGCTTGGTGTCTAAAGAAGAAGAATCATGGCTATGGCACTGAAGGTTGGGACATGTAAGCATGAGCCTCCTTTACAAATTAGCCAAAAAGGTATTGGTTGTTGGTTTGCCTAAGTTAGCTTTTGATAAGGATCACATATGCACTGCATGTCAATTAGGTAAACAATATAGAAAAAGCTTCCCTTCCATCTCATACATACCTTCCAAGAGAGTTCTTGAACTCTAGCATATTGATCTCTTTGGTCCAATCAAACCATTGAGTTTAAGTAGAAGGGAATACACCATGGTCATAGTGGATGATTATTCTCGCTATACCTAGGTTGCTTTGCTAGCTAGAAAAGATGAAGCCTTTGACCAATTCTAAGAAATATTCATCTAGATAGAAGTAGAATAGGGCATAAGCATTGCACGCATCCGGAGTGATAATGGAGGTGAGTTCAAAAATAAGCACTTTACTGAATTTTGTGACTCTAAGGATATTAAGCCTAAATTCTCTGCTCCTCATACTCCTCAACAAAATGGGGTTGTTAAAAGAAAAAATAGAACATTAGTTAAAATGGCCCAGACAATGTTAAGTGAGAATAATCTGCCTAGATACTTTTGGGGATAATCTGCCTAGATACTTTTGGGGTGAGGCCTAAACACAGTATGCTACATCATAAATAGAGCTCTCATTAGAAAGACCTTAGAAAAGACCCCATATGAAATCTGGAAGGGAGAGAAACCCAAAATTGGGTATTTTAAAGCCTTTGGATGTGAATGCTACATCCTAAATGATAGAGAGCAATTAGAAAAATTCGATCCTAAGTCTAATGAAGCAATTTTCCTTGGCTACTCAACACATAACAAAGCTTACAGAGTCTATAACAAATGAACCCAAACTATGGTAGAGTCAATACATGTAGATTTTGATGAGACTAACCATGTAAGAAGAAGAAGTTCAAATCTGGAAGATTTAACTTCGGAAGCTGAAACACTGGAGAAAAAGAACTAGTGTAGATTCCAGATTCCTTTCAGATTAAGAAGTACAAGGAAGAAGATGAAGGAATTAATCTCAACTCAGAAGATCCACAAAATTATCTTAATCACTATGAGATAAACTTTATGGATAATCATAAAGAAGTTAAAGCAGTTGAGGAACAAGCTCTAAACCAGCATGAAGATCTTCAAAGAGAAATCCGGACTCATAGAAATCATCCAGTAGAAGCTATTTTAGATGATGTTCAAAATCCAGTTAGAATCAGAGGATAACTCAATTGGATGATGAGCCATGGTGCATTTGTCTCTCTCATTGAGCTAAGAAATTCTAAGATATAGAAGGAAATGAAAGCTGTATGATGGCCATGCAAGAAGAACTAGAACAATTCACCAAGAATGATGTGTGGGATCTAGTGGCACCACCAAAAGGGAGATCAATCATTAGCACTAAATGGGTATTCTGGAACAAGCTAGATGAATCTGGAGTTATGGTGAGAAATAAGGAAAGATTAGTTGCCCAAGGCTACAATCAATAGGAAGGCATTGGCTTTGTAGAAACCTTTCCTCTTGTAGCAAGATTGGAGGCAATATGTCTTCTATGTGCTTTTGCATCATTCATGGGATCCAAATTGTTCCAAATGGATGTCAAAAGTGCATTCCTAAATGGAGTCATTCAAGAAGAAGTCTATGTCAAATAGCCACCTGGGTTTGAAGACTCAAAGCATCCACATCATGTATACAAGCTGAAGAAAGCCCTTTATGGATTAAAGCAAGCACCAAGAGTTTGGTATAAGAGATTCATTACATTTCTCATATCCAAGGGGTACATCCAGGGCAGGGAAGATACAACTCTTTTCATCAAGAAGAAGAAGGATGATGTGATTCTAGTCCAAATTTATGTTGATGACATCATTTTTAGAGTAACAGATGAAAAGATGTGGGAAGAATTTAGCACTCAAATGCAGAAGGAGTTTGAGATGTCAATAATGGGAGAAGTCAATTTCTTCCTTGGTTTGCAAATCAAGCAAAGTCCGGATGGGATTTTCATCAATCAATCCAAGTATACCAAGTAGATTCTAAAGAAGTTTAGAATGGACAAAAGCAAGCCAATGTCCACTCCCATGGGGTCCGATACAGTCCTATCAAAGGATTGTGAAGGACAAGAAGTAGATTAGAAAGCTCTATAGAGGAATGATTGGATCATTATTGTACTTGATAGCTAGCAGACCTAACATATATTATGCAGTTTGCTACTATACAAGACACCAATCCAATCCTAAGGATTCACATCTCAAAGCAGTGAAGAGAATCCTCAGATATCTCCTAGGAACCACTGAAGTTGGATTATAGTATCCTAGTAATGGTAATTTCACACTCCAAGGCTTCACTTATGCAGATTATGGCAGAGACACTCTTGAGAGGAAAAGTACATCTGGAGGCTATCACTTTCTTGGAGATTACTTGGTGTCATGGTATATCAAGAAGAAAACTTTAGTTGCTTTATCAACCATAGAAGCAGAATATATGGCAGCAGAAGTTGTGTAGCTCAACTCCTATAGATCAAGCAATAATTAGAAGATTATGGAGTTCAAACCCGATGTATTGAAGTGATGTGTGACAACAAAAGTGCCATTGATGCGTCAGAGAATCCAGTACTCTATAGCATGATGAAGCATGTAAACATAAGGCATCATTTTATCCGGGATCATGTGATGAAGAAGGATGTCGCATTGGTTTACATTCCAACCAGTGAGTAAAGAGTAGATACCTTTCAAAACCATTAAGTAAAGATCAATTCAACAAGCTAAGGGAGTCAATTAGAATGGCTAATCCAATTTGAAGGAAAATTCAGAAGAAAATCAGGAGTTAGTTTGGACATTTATAAGTTAAAAAGTCAAGAAGAAAAGAAGAAATGAAGAATAACTCTGGATCTGGAGCAAAGATTGCCAGCTCAGCAGATAAAAAAGACAAATGGCTATAAAAGCGCTGAAAAGTAATTATACACATTTGGAATGTCAAACCTTTATTGGGCATCCCACGCGCGGCAAAAGCAAAGTTATTTAGGAAAATAAACTATTCCAATTCCCTGCTAAACGGCATTTACCTCTCTCATAAATTTTACCTACCACATCATCAATCCAGCTAAAATTAATAGCGCCTGGATTGCGATTATACTCTCACTTTAGGAATTCTATAAACCTCCCCCCCCAAAATCCCTCTTCTTCTTCACGCAAGTAATTTCCTACTGTTACTCTGCAAATCTTAAATCTCAAAACCCTACAATTCCTAAATCTAGTTCTTCAAAGCTATAAAAATAGCAAGAACTAAAGATCAAGCTGCTATCTTACCAAAACACCTACCCCCTGTAGAATGACTTAATGAGGAAGACTTCATTGCATTAAACCTTAGAGATTCAGACTCTATTCCTCCATTATATTATCTGGGTGATGAGTATCTCTTCACCACTAAGCCCTACATATAATGCCTTTCAAAATACCAACATTTGGAGATCTTTCTCCGGATGAAAAACCCAACCTATCCCACTCTAGTGAAGGAATTTTACAAGAACCTAAAGATCCACAAATACTATGATGCCCTAAGAACCACTGTGAAAAGGAAGGAGATCACAATAACACCAGAATTCTTTGTGACTCAATATGAGATGAAAAATGGTGGAGTGATACTGAGAAATGATTGGGACGAGCTCAGAGTCAAATATGATCCAAAGATATGGCTTCTTGAAAGATTCTTTAGAGATAAAACAGCCACTCACTGACCTCAAACTCCTAGAACTCTCTATTTTGTGATGGCTAGATTAATTCTGATCTGGAGGGATCTCTTAATACTACTTCCACATTCCAGCATTATATCATCCAACACTGGTTTGAAAGCATAGAAGTCAACATGCCCATTCTACTAATCCACTACCTAAAGCAGCATCAACATTCTCATGGTGCTCTTATCACTAAAATCTTAACTCAGAATCAAGTGGACTTCACTGAAGAAGAATCCATTGAAGGCAAAGCCATCCTGAAGAAGATTTTTCTAAAGCTTACCTTTAATGAGAAATGGGATGAGGCAAAAGCAATCAGGCAGAGGGAAGAAAGAAAGGAAAAGAGCATAGGCAGGAAGGCCGGAGTTAAAATTGCTCCGAAAGCTAAAAAGGCCATAACTACAAAGCCCAAGGCTCAATGAAAAATAAACACCAAGCCTGTGGTAGAAGAAGATGATGAAGATACAATTCCTCTCACTCAATTGATGCAGAATACTCCTAAGAAGCCTAAGAAAAGGGGAAGGCTCATTAAAGCTGCTAATAAATTAAAGAAGCCAGTTTATGAATTGGAGGCCAGTGAAAATATTACAGTAGCTGCTACTACAATCAGGGAAGGTTATAAGAAGGGGAATAAAAGGAGTATAGAAGATATCTCTGCTGAGGGAAATAGGTCTGACAGCGAGGAGACCAGAGATGGCGAACTAGCACCAACTCCAGAAGAGGGATTAACTTTCCGTGAAGCTTTGAAGGCAGAAAGAAAGAAGCTTCCCATCAAAAAGCCTGCTGTTGGAATTACAATCCGAGAGCCATCTTCTAAATCAGCCACGCCACTCGATTTAAGCAAGGGAAATGAGCTGGTGATATTTACTCAAAAGCCAATTCTTTAGGAAATTATCTTTTTGGAAGATACCCAGTTTGCTGAATTGATGTCAACAGTCCAAGACAACCAAAAGATAAATCAAATGTCTAATTAAGGACCCAGAGGCTCATCCGGAGTAGTAGCCACTGACAGCCCACCTATCCTCATAGCTCCAACAGATCTTTCTCTTCTCAAAGAAGCAAATTATCAGGATGAGGACTTATTCAACTTCCAACCCAAAGCAGGGCCTCTTTCAGAGAACTTGCTAAATGTAGAACTAGAGGTGGTAGACCTTAAAAGTCCTAAAAAGTCCTAAAAAGGCAACTGGAGGGAATGGTGAGGATAATTCCACCATTCCGAGAAATGAGATGATTATAGTAGTAAGTTCTATATAGGAAATTGGAAGGGAGACTGAGGACAGTTCTAGTCTTCCTGAAGTTGGGTCTGAGGAACAACGTAAAGTAGAAAAAGTAGATACACAACAAATAAATGAGGTAATTATTCTTCCAAGTATTCCTACTACTGATGAAAATTCGGTTGTTGATGCTGTGGAGACAGAGGACAACTTAGTTGCAGATACCCAAACTGCATCTAAGGACAACCAGTCCATCTCGGAACATAATGTTCTGAAGGAGGGAGCTAGTTTGAGTTCTAAAGAGCATACTTCTGAAGTGGACTCTAAGGGCGAGGCTAGATCGAAGGAACGGTTGGAAGAGGATAAGGAAAAGAGAAAGATGACAAAGAAAAATCTGCTGAACCGAGTGAGGAAGAATCATTAGGATCTAAGAATTTTGGAAGTAGTTCTGAGGAAACTTCCTCCTCTGAAGAACCACCTAAATAGCTGATTCCCAAGCACAGTCTTACACGAGCTGACAAGCTTACAACTGCATTGAAAATGATTTAAGAGGTGGCAGTTGAGAGGCATGAGGAAAGTCATGTACAGGGGACCCTTTAAAGCATCTGCTCTTAACTCAAGTCCGTGGAGAGCATCATTTCTGACAAATCACTTGCTCCGAATTTAGAGTCTGAATTAGGAAAAATTAAAGGATTAGTGCAAAGCATTGAAAGAAGAGTGCAAGGTTATCCCTCAGCAGACCAAATTGCAAAAGCCTCATTGCCTAAAATTACTCCTGTGCCGAATTAAATCAACTCTAACATAGAAGGAGCAAATCGCTCTGCAGATCAGGGTATCATCGGAGGAGATAATAATTGTGCAACTCTAATGGACAAAATCACCTCTGCCTCCGTAGAGATCACAAATGAGCTCAAAGAATATTTTGACAGCAAGTTTGAAAACTTAGAAAAATTCATTCCTGGAGCAGTTGTAGAAGGAGGAAAAGAAATTACCTATGGACTTACCTTGCTTAATGAGGCATCAAGCTGCACAAGAAATGCTCACTAATTTTCTTGATGAAGCCCTCCCTAAACTGCTGAAGAAGCAAGTGCACTACAAGAAATTTAGTATTTTATGACGCACCAAAATCGTCATGAAAACACGTTTTTTCGTCACCATAGATAATAGGTGACGAAAAATCATCGTCGTAAGCTTCATCACAGTATGTCCGTCGTATTTTGTTCTTATGACAATTTTCCAATTCATCATAAATTTTTTGATTTTATATGACGAAACATACACGTGTCATTGTAATTTTTTTGTTTTGTGACAATTATTTTGTCATTATATTAATATTTTGTTGTCATCTTATAGTAACTTTCGTTACTAAAGTTTATAATTTATATGACAAATTTACATTTTGTCATCTAAAATGTCAATTATGGTGACGAACTCTAAATGAATAGTAAACATATAAAGTTTTTAGTGACACTTCTATTGTCATAAATAAAGCCCAAGTTTGTCCCTATAGCATATGAGTTGTCACAATAAAGTAATAATATGTGACAACTTGAACTCGTCATGGTATGCATATTTTTTGTGACGTTTTTATATATCATTAAATATATAATATATTCATAATAGGTATATAATTCTTGACATTTTTTTATCGTCACATGTGATTACCTTGGATGACAACATGCCTATCGTCATTAAATAATAATAATAATATGACAAAGTATTGCGTCGTCTAATAGATAATATAATGACAGTCTTAAATAATATTACTGACTAAATTATAATTGTTAAAAATAGTTATAAATTTTTGTGACAACGATAACTCATCATTGTATTAATATTTGTTGCTATGTTTTTATATATCATATTATATCAAAAATAAATAATAAGAAACAACCATGTTTTTTCTAATAAAATGTTTAACAATAAACGTGAAAATAAACTTCTAAAAACTAAAATAATAAATAAAGTCTAGTAAAGATCATCTTCATTCTGCTTCTCTAGTTCTATCAACACGCACCTTGTAAATCAAGTATCTGCATGAAAATCAATAAGAGTTTAGCTTTATTAAAACATAAAAAATCAAAGCAGGTCTATCTTTTGCATGTTCCAATTGTTTGAAAACAAAAAGTATCTGCCATTATGAAGATTGTTCACCTGATTTTGAAGTCCCAATAAGCCTTTCTCAATCTGTAAATCATAATAAGCCATAACTTGAGAGAATATATGAATTTATTTTTTCATTTTTGTAGATCTTATGCCACCATAACCCATTAATTCCCTGCAATTCAAAGAAAATATGTTAATTCATTATCTGAATAAGGATCCAATTGGCTTTTTAAAATAGTTGAAGAGAGCAACAATTAATCATTTTACATAACATAAAATTACTATGAAAAGTAGATAAATCAAATGATTTTCATACCGAATAGTTCTTGGGAACCCACCAACTTTAAGAATACAAGGAAAATATGAATTTGACATAAGAATTTTAGAAATGAGAAAAAAGTACTTGAAAAAATTGTAACGGAGTTGTGAGATCCTAATGTTTTTCATAAGAATATCTAATAGAAATTGAGATGGATTAGTGCCACTAAAGGAAAGATATCCTAACTATATTATTGCATTACAATTCATTATTTCTCGTACTCCTATTTAGTTATTGTTTCCAAGTTATCCTTTAACCTAAAGGAAATATATCCTAACTATTATTATTACACTACAAATCATTATTTCCCATACTCCTATTTAGTTATTGTTTCCAATTCATCGTTGTATTCCTATTGAGTATTGTTTATTAGTTAGAATATTTTTAGGAAAATTTGTTACATTCTTTTTCTTGCAGTGTACTATCTCATTATCTAGCAGAATTTGTGAAGTTACCCAACTTGAAAATCTTAAGGTAATATAACAGTTTTTAGTAGAGAAAAGCCCCCATGAATTTTATGTAGGGTTGCTTTTCAAAATAAAAAGAATTCAAATGCATTATAATTAAATTATTTGAGGTTTTAATGCTCCATAATATTTTTTCACATTAGTTAGTTTTTCGGCCTTTATTTTCTCAGTATAAGCTCTATTTTTTATATCAAAAAGTTTTTTTTGTTTACGTCATTAATGAATAAAAATCAAAACAATACAGCATTATATAGACCAAAAAAGATTTAAAAAATATGGACTTATTAATTTAAATATATTAAGAATGATATTAAGGCAAGTTATCTTTATTTTATGATGAAGATATACTATCCTAAAATTTTAAAAATTGAATTCATATGACAAATCAAATTTACTATGTTCTTTCCATTAAATAATGTCATATCAAAAAAGTTATTATAAAAATTGACAATTCACAGTCGTCACCAATACAAATAATAGTGATACTTATATATCGTCACCCAATATATAACAAATATACATGACCAAGTTAAAGTTGTCATGGTGTTTTTAATAAAATCATGGCACATATATTATCACAAAAAAGATATAAATAATGAGAAAATTCATTAACATTGTAGTGACACATGTTATATTTTGTCATAATATATACCAAAAATATTTGACAAAATCTAAATGCCATTACTTAAAATAAAATATATGACAAAATAAATTATCATTTTTTTTGTTAAACCAT
The DNA here is from genome assembly GCA_947683365.1 of Euphorbia pulcherrima. NCBI lineage: Eukaryota > Viridiplantae > Streptophyta > Magnoliopsida > Malpighiales > Euphorbiaceae > Euphorbia > Euphorbia pulcherrima. Next base: position 32,839,060 of record CANTUS010000008.1, read on the forward strand.
GATATAAAAAATAGTCATAACAACATTGTATATAATGACGGTTTAAAATCATCATTAATTATCATAATTGTGACAAATATTATATATCATCCTAACAATGCATAACAATATATGATAGGAACTTAATAATGTCACTATAAAATAAATTATGTGACAAATTTAATATGTCGTATTATTGTTTCTCAAACTATGATGAATATGAAACGTCATAAAACATACTTTTACAATGACGGTGAAGTTGTCACTAATTAACTTTACTTTGTCACGGTAAATATTTCCCTCCAAATTTTTTTCACGAGTTTTTGCCTCCAAAATTATATATGACGATATTTCTTTTATCGTCACAAAATAATGAAATTGGTGACAATAATGCATATTAATGGTGACAATGAATTAATTTGTCATATAAAATTTAAAATAATGACCATTTGTATTTTTTGTTACATTAAAGCTACTTGCTATGACAAAATCATGTGCATCGCAAAATAAATTGTCATAATATACAGGATTTCTTGTAGTGATGAGATTAGTGATGACTGTGGAAGCCATGCATCCAGAACGAATGATTTAATAAAAAATCTTCAAGTGGTTATTCACAAGGATCTCACTATGCTCAACACAAGCATCCACAATGTCCGGAGAGATATATGCTTGGATATAGATCTTATAAAGTCAGGTATGGCTAATTTATCCATCTCCTCCTCTAGATCTTCATCTTCTGCTCCGGAAAGTCTTCTCATTCCGGTGATCAATAATTTAGTCCAACACATAGGGGATATTGGTTTCTTTTGGTATAAGTGTGGTCTAACACTCCTGAAGTGCATGTTTCCATACTTTGATAAGGAAGACCAAGCTCATGCCTTGAAGATTATCCCCTCTATGACCAAATCCTACAAAGAGCTTCAGAATTTCCTAAGGCCACTCCATCTTCTTCCGATAATGATTGATACTATCATTGAAAAGTTCCTACATGGTAACGTGGACTATTCTGTTTACTCAGAAGCTTGGCAAAAGAGCTGGGATGGGAAATCTTATATGATTATAGACCCCCAATCTGATGCAAACCAAAAGGGGGAGAAGAGCAAAGGAAGCAAAGGAAAAGGGAAAGAGGGGGAGTCATCCAAAAGTCGCAGCAAATGAAGAAATCATCTTTAGAATAGCTGTTTTTTATAAAATATAAAAATCTGTAATAGCTAGTTCTATTTTCACTTATATATTTCTGTAATTGTAATTCCGAAACTTCATGAGTTTAACTATTGTTAACAACTGAAGTTTATATAGTGAAAAACTTATACTCAAAATTGCTTCTAAGTACAATCTATATTTGTACTTAAAAACTTAGAAGCTAGAATTCAAAAATATTTGGGGAGTAAAACTTTTAAATGACTAAGTATCAAGAATTATACTTAGCTTATAAAACCCTTTTCCATATGCTTAGTTTTTGTTTCCACCAAATGGTGGAGATTGTTGGAAAACAATGATCCAAAAGAATAGTCAAATTTTACAATCTGGATCAAGTTTGAAGAAAACAAAAACTTGTAAGAACTTAAACATGTAATCTCCTAAGTCCAAATGGAAGCATCCAATCCAATTCAAGCCATAAAGACATCTATTGAAGATCATGAGTACCTAAGTACATAATGGAAGCATCCGATTAAAGTTTGGAAAGGAAATAAACTTTAAACGGCTCAAAATCAGCATCCAAAAGAACTGATGTATTATCATCCGGAAGTAGACATATCCAGAGATATTAAGTTTGAAGACATCTGGAAGACTTAAATATCTAGGTAAATGGACTAATTTAAAAAATTACATTCCCTCCACCTATTTGGTCAGAAAGTCAAAGATCCTTCCCCTTATGAAAGATAAAAATGATAGCTTGCACTTTTCATAAAAGGATAGAAGGACTGACACAGGAAAGAGAAAAAGGTAACAACCTTTTTCACCTAGACCAATAGGAATGGCGTGTGAAGATTATGACTCCGGACCTCTGGCACAAAAGTTGGTAAAACACTAAAATCCAAGGAAAATGATCACTAACAACTTTTCATCCCCAATCCCAAGGATTCAAACGGGTCAAAATCTGAGTCTAACGGATTGCTCAACGGCTCCGAAAGCGCCATATTTTACTTGATCAACGGTGAGGATTAAATTCAGTTTCAATAACTCACAACGGCTACATTTATAATAGAAGCCTATAAAAGGAAAGCTTCACATGTTGAGAAGGTGTTGGTTGTTCTAAGAAAGCATACATAAGAGAACTTGCTATAGCGATCAGTTACTTAATCCCTCTGAGAATCAAACAATTCCAAATCTGTTTGTAAGGATTCCCAAGTAAGTTATAAACTTGAGGAACTTCACAACCAAAATCTTTGAGAAACAAAGTATAAAAATCTCATACTTGGGTGAGTAGCGAGATTGGGATATAGTTTGAAGTTGGTGCTTTGAGTAGGATCTCCTTGTAGGACTCAGCTTAGGTTTGGGTAGAAATCTAAGTGGTATATCCTGCTAAAGATAAGAGGACTCAGCTAGGAGTTAGTGCTTCTAGTAGTATATCCTACATCTGAAAGGGGTTACCATCCTGAGACTAATTATAAGGCTTAATTCCTGCCAGTTGGAAAGGAATTCACTAGTGGAAAAGCTCGGAGGAAGGAAACTCCGGGGGCTGGAGTAGGCGGGGCCGAACCAGGATAAAACTCTATGTTTGATTTTCTTACTCTTTATTTATTTGCATTATAATTCATATTTGCATCATCCAGATCCACCATATCTGGAACATAATCATACATACTACACTAAGACTTTTTAAAGTCTATCAATTCTGTGAAAAAGGGTCATTTACCCCCCTCCCCCTCCCCCCCCTATGACCTTATTTAGACCCTTACAGGGACCAAAAATTCCCTTTGTCTAGATATTTAAGTATTTAGGATGCCTTCAGACTTAATATCTCTGAATGTGTCATCTTCCGCATACTAATAGAATAAGTTCTTCCGGATGCTGATTTTGAGCGGTTTAAAGTTTGTTTCCTTTCCAAACTTTAACCGGATGCTTCCATTATATGATTAGGTACTTATGTTCTTCAATGGATGTCCTTATGTCTTGATTTGGACAGGATGCTTCGGTTTGGATTTAAGAGATTACATGTTTAAGTTTTTACAAGTTTTTATTTTCCTCAAACTAGATCCGTATGGTTACTTGATTGTTCTTCCGGATCATTATTTCCTAACAATCTCCCCCATTTGATGGAAACAAAAAATAGTCAAATGAAAAAGGGGTTTTATGAGCTAAGTATAATTCTTGATACTTGGTCATTTACAAGTTTTACTCCCCAAATATTTTTGAATTCTAGCTTCTAAGTTTTTGAAGTACAATTACAGATTGTACTTAGAAGCAATTTAGAGTATAAGTTTTTCACTATATATACTTCTGTTGTTAACAATAGTTAACCTCATGAAGTTCCGGAATTACAATTACAGAAATATATAAGTAAAAATAGAACTAGCTATTATACATTTTTACATTTGACAAAAAAATAGCTATTCTAAAGATGATTTTTTCATTTGCTGCCACTTCTGAATGACTCCCCCTCTTTTCCTTTTCCTTTGCCTCCTTTGCTTTTCTCCCCCTTTTGGTTTGCATCAGACTGGGGGTCTATTATCATGTAAGATTTTCCATTCCAGCTCTTTTACCAAGCTTCAGAGTAGACAAATGTAATCCAAATTACCCTGTAGGCACTTTTCAATGATGGTATCAACCGTTGGTAGAAGAAGATGGAGTGGCCTTAGAGATTTCCTAAACCTCCTTATAAGATTTAGTCATGGAGGGGATCATCTTCAAGGCATGAGCTTGGTCTTCCTTATCAAAATATAGAAACATGCACTTAAGGAGAGTCAGATCGCACTTATACCCAAAGAAACCAGTGTCGTCTATATACTTGACTAAATCATTGACCACTGGAATGAGAAGATTGTCTAAAGCAGAAGATGAGGATCCAGAGGAGGAGATGGATAAATTAGCCATACCTGACTTTATAAGATCTAAATCTTGGAAGATATCTCTCCGGACATTATGGATACTTGTGTTGAGCATAGTGAGATCCTCTTAAAAAGCCTGTTGAAGATTTTTTGATCAATTCATTTGCTCCAGATATATGGCTGCCACAGTCATCACTGATTTCATCCACTTGCGTCTTCAGCAGTTTGGGGAGGCCAGTACCGGCCCTAGGGGTGGTGCAATGGGTGCCATCGCCCAGGGCCCAAACTTGGAAGGGCCCAATTTTTTTAATTTTTATGTTTTTAAAAAATAAAAATAAATTATTTGTATTGTTTTTCAATAAAAAAATTCTAATTAAATTCGATAAACCGTGATTTAATAGTATAAATTACAAATTTAAATGGTTTTACTCATTTAGGTTTTTAGTTCCCTTTTCCTTGAAACAATTAGATATAATTAACTTTCATTATTGTTATTCAATTATGCATTTTATTTTATGATTAGATTCCAAGAGATCATAGTGGTAAAATGACTAGTTGAAACCTAAAGGTTGAAAGTTTGATCGTAAGAAAAAACATCTTAATCATGTCCATGTCAGAATTATGTGAACAGTTATCCCCAATTTATTACAAAAAGAATTTATAATTGGACCATTTTTTATTAAAAGGGCCGAATGTATATGTTTCACGTACTATTTTACCTAGGGCCTCGAAAATGTCAGGACCGGGCCTGGGGGAGGCCTTCATCAAGAAAATTTGTAAGCATTTCTTATATAGCTTGATGTTCCTCATTAAGCAAGGAAAGTCTAGATGTATTTTCTTTCCCTCCTTCTGCAACTGCTCTAGGAATGAATTATTCTAAGATTTCAAACTTTATCCATATATTCTTTGAGCTCATTAGTTGTCTCTGTGGAGGAGGAGGTGATTTTGTCCATTAATGTGGCGCAGTTGTTGTCAGCTCCGGTGATAGCTTGGTCTGCAGAGCGATTTGCTCCTGCAATATTGGAATTGATTTGATTGAGCATCGGAGTGATCTGGGACAATGAAGCTTTTGTGATATGTTCTGCTGAGGGATAACCTTGCACTTTTCTTTCAATAGCTTGCACTAACCCCTCAATCTCCTCTAACTCAGACTTTAAATCCGGAGCTAATGATTTGTCATTAATTATGCTCTCCATGGACTTAAGCTGAGAGCAAATGCTGTGAAGGGTTTTTTTTACTTGGCTCTCGTTGTGCCTTTCCACTGCTACCTCTTAAATCATTTTGAGAGCTGTTATCAGTTTATCAGCTCTTGCAAGATTTTGCTTGGGAGTTAGTTATTTAGGTGTATCCTCAGAGGAGGAAGCTTCCTATGATCTAGAGCTAGTTTTTGTTTCTGCTGAGCTGGATGAATCCTCTTCACTTGACTCTTTGTTAGCAGATTTATCCTCTTTCTTCTTCTCTTCCAACCTAGCCTCCGGAATAGCCTCACCCTTTGAGTCTACTTTAGAAGCATGCTCATTGGATCCCAGACCATTTCCCTCCTTCGGAATATTATATTCCAGGATGGACTGATTGTTCTCAAATACAACTTGAGTATATGTACCTAAGTTGTCCTCTATCTCCACGGCATCAGCAGGCAAAATTTCATCAGTAGAAGGAATATTTGGAAGAATGATTACCTCATTTATTTGCTGAGTATCTGCTTATTTTGCTTCATTGTGTTCAGCTGACCCAACATCGAGAAGACTGGAAATGTCCTCAGTCTCCCCTCCGATTGCCTGTATAGGACTTTCTACTACAATCATATTATTTCCCAAAGTGGGGGAATTGTCCTCACCATTCCCTCCAGTTGCCTTTTTAGGACTTTCAATCTCTAACACCTCTGGTTCTACATTCAGTAAGTTCTCTGAAAGAGGCCCTGATCTGGCTTAGAATTCGAATAAGTCCTCATCCTGAAACTTAGCTTCTTTGAGAAGTGCTAGATCCTTTGGAGCTAAGAGGATAGGTGGTCTGTTTGTGGCTACTACTCCGGATGAGCCTCCGAGTCCTTCCTTAGTTAATAGATTTATCTTTTGGTTATCCTGGACCGTTGACATCATTTTAGCAAACTGAGGATCTTTCGGGAAGATATTATCCTGAGGAATTGGCTTCTCAGCAAACACCACCAACTCATTTCCCTTGCTTAGGTCAACTAGTATGGCTACTTTGGGAGATGGTATTCTGATTATTATTTCGGCAATGGACTTCTTGATTGGAAACTTTATTCTCTCTGCTTTTCAAGCTTCGTGGAAGGTTAACCCCCTCTTCCAGAGTTGCCGTTTAGGTGCAGGTTCCCCTTCTCAGATTTCCTTGCTGTCATACCCATTCTCCTCTGTTAGGATATCTTTAATTCTTATCTTTTGCCCCTTCTTATATCCCTCCCTGATTGCAGCAGCTGCTACTGCAATATTTTTAATTGCCCCTAGTTCACAATCTAGCTTCTATAATTTATCAGCAGCTTTAATGAACCTTCCTCTTGGCTTCTTGGTTGGAGATTTAGCCATCAGTTGGGTCAAGGATAGAGTGTTCTCATCCTACTCCTCAACTGCTAGCTTAACATTAAGTTTTCTTTGAGCTTTAGGCTTCATGGCTCTAGATTTCTTAGCTTCCGGTGCGATCTCTACTATGGCCTTCCTAGCCTTGTTCTTTTTCTTCTTCTCATCCCTCTATTTAATAGCCTTTTCTTTATCACATGTTTCTCCATAGGATAGATTCTTGAAGTTTTTCTCCAAAATGACCTTCCCATCTACAGATTCTTCCTTGGTAACATCAATTCCATTTTCTACCAGGATTTTAATGATGAGGCCTCCATCACTGTATTTGTACTACCTAAGGAAATGAATCAGAAGTATTGGCATGTTGACTGTTATGCTATATGCCCAGTGCTATATAACATAATGTTGGAATGAGGAGACTTTAATGAGGGAGCCCTTTCGGATGAGCACAAATTTTGCCAACACAAATTGCAAGAATCTGGGAACTTTTGGCTAGTAAGTGGAGCATTTGTCTCTAAAATATCTCTGTGGTACCCACTTTAACTGTTCATACTTTAACTTCTATTCATCTCAATATAATCTCAATATTACTCCATCATTCTTCATATTGAGATGAGTAACGAAGAATTCTGGGGTCAAGGTGATAACCTTCCCATCTATAGTGGTCCAAAGGGTGTCGTAGTAGTTATGAGCCCTGAGGTTGTCATAGAATTGCTTCACAAATACCGGGTAGGTTAGGTTATACATGGTAAGGAAGGTTTCTAATCCCTGATATCTGAGAAGCTGTTGAATGGGTCAGTTGAGAATAAATAGTTATCTCCTAAGTAATCTAAAGGAACAACGGTGTCAGAGGCAGTCTTCTTGTTCGGAATGAAATCAGAGTCATCAAGGTCTTCCATTTTGAAGATATTCTTTGAGGGAAGGATAATTTTAGTTTGAGATTCTGTAGGTGCCATTTGAGAAATTGAAAGAGGTTTGGGAATTTAGGGTTCTGAGATTTAAAATTTGTAGAGTAATAGTAGAAAATTACTTGTGTGATGAAGAAGAGGGGTTTTTTTTTTGCGAGGGGGGGTTATACAGAATTCCCAAAGTGAGGGTAAAATCGTAATCTAGACACCGTTAACTTTGGCTGGATTGATGATGTGCAGGTAAAAATTAATGAGAGAGGTTCATACCATTTAGCTGGAGAATTGGAAGAGTTTATTTTCCAAAATAATTGTTTAGCCTGCGTGGTATGCCCAATAAACGTTTGAAATTCAAAACGTGTACAGTTACTTTTCAGCACTTTTACTACCATTTATCCTTTCTATCTGCTGAGCTGGCAGACTTTGTTCCGGATCTAGAGTTAATTTTACTACTTTATTTCTTCCTGACTCCTTGACTTATAAAAGTTCAAATTAAACCTTGATTGTCTTCTAGATTCTTATTCAAATTGGGTTGGACATTCCAATTGACTCCCTTAGCTTGTTGAATTTATCTTTACTTAATGGTTTAGTAAAGATATCTGCTCTTTGCTCATTGGTTGGAATGTAAACCAATGTAACATCCTTCTTCATCCTATGATCCCAGATAAAATGATGCCTGATGTTTACATGCTTCATCCTGCTATGAAGAACTGGATTCTTTGACACATCAATGGCAGTTTTGTTATCACACATCACTTTAACACATCCGGATTGAACTCTATAATATTCTAATTATTGCTTGATCCATAGAAGTTGAGCTACACAACTTCTTGCTACCATATATTCTTCTTCTGTGGTTTATAAAGCAACTGAAGTTTGCTTCTTTCTAGACCATGATACCAAGCAATCTCTAGGAGAGTGACAGCCTCCAGATGTACTCTTCCTCTCAAGAGTGTCTCTGTCATAATCTGCATCAGTGAAGCCTTGAAGTGTGAAATTCTCATTACTAGGATACTATAATCCAACTTCAGTGGTTCCTAGGAGATATCTAAGGATTCTCTTTACTACTTTGAGATGTACACCCTTAGGATTGGATTGGTATCTTGTACAGTAGTAAACTACATAATGTGTATCAGGTTTGCTAGCTATCAAGTATAATAGTGATCCAATCATTCCTCTATAGAGCTTCAGATCTACTTCTTCTCCTTCATAATCCTTTGATAGGACTGTATCTGACCCCATGGGAGTGCACATTGTCTTGCTTTTTCCATTTTAAACTTCTTTAGAATCTCCTTGGTATACTTGGATTGATTAATGAAAATCTCATCTGGGCTTTGCTTGATTTGCAAACCAAGGAAGAAATTGACTTGTCCCATCATTGACATCTAAAACTCCTTCTGCATTTGAGTGCTAAATTCTTCCCACATCTTTTCATCTGTTGCTCTAAAGATGATGTCATCAATATAAATTTGGACTAGAAATACATCATCGTTCTTCTTCTTGATGAAAAGAGTTGTATCTGCCCTACCCCGGATGTACCCTTTGGATATAAGAAATGTAGTGAGTCTCTCATATCAAGCTCTTGGTGGTTGCTTCAATCCATAAAGGGCTTTCTTCAGCTTGTATACATGATCCGGATGCTTTGAGTCTTCAAACCCAGGTGGCTTTTTGACATAGACTTCTTCTTAAATGACTCTATTTAGGAATAAACTTTTGACATCCATTTGGAATAATGTGAATCCCATGAATAATGCAAAAGCACGTAGAATCCGGATTGCCTCCAATCTTTCTACAGGGGCAAAGATTTCTTCAAACTTAATGCCTTCCTGTTGATTGTAGCCTTGGGCAACTAATCTTGCTTATTTCTTACCACCACTCTGGATTCATCTAGCTTGTTCCAAAATACCCACTTGGTGCCAATGATTGACTTTCCCTTTGGTGGTGCCACTAGATCCCACACATCATTCCTGGTGAATTAATGTAGTTCTTCTTGCATTGCCATCATCCAGCTTTTATCTCCTTCTAAATCTTGGAATTACTTTAGGTCAATGAGAGAGATAAAGGATGCATGGATTATCATTCGGTTGAGTTATCCTTTGGTTCTCACTGGATTTTGGACATCATCTAAAATGGCTTCTACAGGATAATTTTTGTGAGTTCACATTTCTCTTTGAAGATCTGCATGCTGGTCTGGAGCTTGTTCCTCAACTATTTTAAATTCTTGTTGATTATCCATAAAGTTTATCTCATGGTGATTAAGATAACTTGGTGGAACTTCTGAGTTGAGATTAATTCCTTCATCTTCTTCCTTATATTTCTTGATCTGGAAGGGATTTGGAATTTGCACTTGTTCTTTTCCTCTAATGTTTTCAGCTTCCGGAGTTAAATCTTCTGGATTTGAACTTCTTCTTCCCTCATGGTTAGTCTCATCAAAATCTACATGTATTGATTCTATCACAGTTTGGGTTCGTTTGTTATAGACTCTGTAAGCTTTGCTATGTGTTGAGTAGCCAAGGAAAACTGCTTCATCAGACTTTGGATCAAATTTTCCTAATTGCTCTCTATCATTCAAGATGTAGCATTTACATCCAAATGCTTTGAAGTACCCAATTTTGGGTTTCTTTCCCTTTTAGATTTTATATGGGGTCTTTTCTAAGGTCTTTCTAATGAGAGCTCTATTTATGATGTAGTATGATGTGTTTACGGCCTCATCCTAAAAATATCTAGGCAGATTGTTCTCACTTAACTTTGTCTGGGCCATTTCAACTAAGGTTCTATTTTTCCTTTCAACAACCCCATTTTGTTGAGGTGTATGAGGAGCAAAAAAGTTATGCTCAATGCCCTTGGAGTCATAAAATTCAGCAAAGTGCTTATTTTTGGACTCCCCTCCATTATCACTCTAGATGCGTGTAATGCTTATGCCCTATTCTACTTATATCCGGATGTATATTTTTTAGAACTGGTCAAAGGCTTCATCTTTGCTAGCTAGCAAAGCAACCCAGGTATAGCAAGAATAATCATCCATAATGACCATGGTGTATTCTCTTCTACCTAAAGTCAATGGTTTGATTGGACCAAAGAGATCAATATGCAAGAGTTCAAGAACTCTCTTAGAAGGTATGTATGAGATGGAATGGAAGCTTTTCTTATGCTGTTTACCAAATTGACATGCAATGCATATGTGATCATTATCAAAAGATACCTTAGACAAGCCCACAACCAATTCCTTTTTGGCTAATTTGGACAGGAGGTTTATGCTTACATGTCCCAACCTCCGGTGCTATAGTCATGGTTCTTCTTCTTTAGACACCAAACATATATTCTTTTTCTCATTTCTAATGTTAACACATTAAACATTATTTACTCTAGGTGCATGAAGAATAAGTTGATTTGACTTACTATCATAGATTGAGCATCCTTCGGAGTCAAAGGTGACTTTTCTTCCTTTATCATAGAGTTGTGCTACACTCAACAAGTTGAACTTTAGTCCATCAACTAGTGAGACATCTTCTATTTTTATTTCAGATCCAATGGTTCTATGTCCAACGATCTGTCCCTTTTGGTTGTCTCCAAAGCTTACTTTTCCACCTTTCTTCCGGATTAAAGTGATGAAAGCTTTCTCATCACCGGTCATGTGCCTTGAGCATCCACCATCAATATACCATTTATGTTTATCAACTGTGGATCTAAGGCATACCTGCAAAACAGATCAAGTGGGTGTGGGTACCTAATCAGATTTGGGTCCTCTCGGGTTATCAACCATTTCAGGCCTAGGATAAACATCATAATATCCATTTTTTAATCTACATAATTTAGTAATATGATTATTTTTCCCATAAAACCTGCACCATGAGATAGGTCTGCTCTGCTCATGCTTCTTCTGGATCTTCTTTAGATCCTCTTTTCCATTTGTCTGTCCGGTGTGTATCCGAAAGTTGGTTGGAGGTGTGATTTCTGCTCTATGATTCTTTCTTTGTTTGGCAGGTTGCTCATTTGATACAGCCTTAGCTTTTCCGTTTTGAGTAGTTGTGAATCTCTGTGCTTGAGGTTGCCTGCTAACTTTTCTTTCCTTTAGATTTAGGGGCACCGGATTCTTTTAATTTCTTCAGGCAGTTTCCCCTTGATTTCTCCTTCTTTGTGAGTATCTGATTTCCTTCCGGATTTCTCCTTCAATAGGGTTGGCTCCCTATCTAGCCCTGTCAAGTTAGCACTTAGGATCTACACTTGACTCCTTAGGAAATTCTCTTCCACCACATCCATATGCTTTATGGTTCTTATCAGATTAATGTCTTGTGACATTGCTTCAACATCCTCAGCTAGCTCTAGAGTTTGTCTTTGTAGGGATTCTATGGCTTTGGTGTTCTTCCTCACATTATGGATCACCACCCCTAAAGCTCTAGCAAGATCAAGGTTAGAAAAAGAATTAGAGCGAGAGTTTACCTTAGTACTGGATGTCTCTGATCCTGATTCTTAAATTTGCACAATATCTTGCTTGGATGGATTTCTTCTAGATTGTTCTGCTTCCGGATCAGTCAGTACAATGAATGCATAGTTAGCAGTTTCTTCTTCCTCTATTGAAGATGAGCTGCTACTTTCTTCATTGTTGCTCTATGATGCCACCATAGCTTTCTTATATTTTTTTTCTTTTGACCTTGGGGCATTTTGTTTTGAAGTGCCCTTCTTCTCCACATCCAAAGCAGGCAGCATCTTTCTCCGGATCTTTCTTCTCTTCCGGAGCCTTTCTTGGCTTGTCCCTTCTTGAAGTGCCTTCTTTTGATCTTTTTGATTCAAATCTCCTGGATCTCCTCCTATGCTTCTTCTTTAGGAATCTATCAAAAACTTGGCCAGCATAGCCATATCTTCTTTCTTGTAATTAGATTCCTTTCGTAGTTTGTCTGATCCGAAAGAGGCTGATCCAGCTGAATCTGCCTTGAGTGCAATGGCCTTCTTTCTTTCTTCAGGCTTTTTCTCCTGTTGGCTATATCTTTTCAAGGATAACTCTTGAGTTAGGAGATTACCAATGAGTTCATCATAACTATAGAAATTTAAATCGTGAGCTTCCTCAATGGCAGTCTTTTTGTTGTCTCATTCCTTGGTGAGACTCCAAAGTATTTTCTTGACCATATCTACTTCTGAGATCTTCTTCCCAAGCCTCTTCAACTCGTTTACTAGATTGGTATATCTAGTATTCATGTTGCTGATGGATTCTTTGGACTCCATCTTGAAGGATTCTAGCTTTTGTTGTAGCAGATAAATTTTAGCTTCTTTGACCTTGTTTGTTCCTTCATAGGTAACTTCCAGCTTTTGTCAGATTTCTTATGCGGTCTTACATCCGGATATCCTGTTGAATTCAGCTGCACTAAGAGCACAATGAAGCATATTAATAGCATTTGCATTTTCACCTAATTTTTTATAATCATTCTCATCCCATAAACTTGAGGGCTTCCGGATAGTTATACCCTCTACTTCGTGAGTAGGCTCATATGGGTCATCTTTAATGGCCATCCATGCTGGCATGCTTTGTGCTTGAATGAAGTTCTTCATTCGGTTCTTCAAGAATGTGTAGTGTTCACCGGTGAAGAGTGGAGGATGGGTAATAGACATACCCTCGGGAAGAAGTTGTGAGTTTTGGAAACTCATTTTGATTCTTGGATCAAAATATGGACTTTTAGCTCGAGATTGTTAGATCTCTAATTTGAGCACCTACTCTGATACCACTTGTTGTTCCTTGTGAGGGTCTAAATAAGGTCAGAGGGGGGTGAATGACCCCTTTTTTCAAATTTAATAGACTTTAAAAAGCCTTAGTGTAGCGTGTTTGATTATGTTCCAGATTTGAAGGATCCAGATGATGCAAATATGAATTATGATGCAAATAAATAAAGAGTAAGAAAATCAAACACAATTTTATCCTGGTTCGGCCCCGCCTACTCTAGTCCCCGAAGTTTCCTTCCTCCGAACTTTTCCACTAGTGAATTCTTTTCCAACTGGCAGGGATTAAGCCTTGCATTTTTCTCCGGATGGTAACCCCTTCCGAATGTAGGATATACCACTAGAAGTACCAACTCCTAGCTGAGTCCTCTTGTCTTTAGCAAGATATACCACTTATATTTCTACCCAAACCTAAGTTGAGTCCTACAGGAAGTTCCCACTCAAAGCACCAACTTCAAGCTATATCTCAATCTCACTACTCACCCAAATATGAGATTTTATACTTTGTTTCTCAAAGGTTTTGGCTTGTGGAGTTCCTCAAGTTTATAACTTACTTAGGAATCCTTACAAACAGATTTAGAATTGTTTGATTCTTGGAGGGATTAAGTAACTACTTGTTATAGCGAATTCTCTTGTTATGCTTTCTCGAAACAACCAGCGCCTTCTCAACTTGTGAAGCTTTCCCATTATAGGCTTCTATCATAAATGTAGTCGTTGTGAGTTGTTGAAACTAAAAATAATCTTCATCGTTGATCAGGTAAAATGTCGCCTTCGGAGCCGTTGATCAATCCATTAGACTCATATTTTGACCCGCTTGAATCCTTGGGAGTTGGGCTGAAAAGTTGTCAGTGATCGTTTTCCTTGGATTTTAGTGTTTTACCAACTTTTACGCCAGAGGTCCGAAATCGTGATCTTCACACGCCATTCCTATTGGTCTAGGTGAAAAAGGTTGTTACCTTTTCTCTTTCCCATGTCAGTCATTCTGTCCTTTTCTGAAAGTGCTAGCTGTCATTTTTGTCTTTCTTAAGGGGAAAGGATCTTTGACTTTCTAACCAAAGAGACAGAGGGTATTGTAATTTTTGAATTATTCCCTTTGTCTAGATATTTAAGTCTTCCGGATGTCTTCAGACTTAATATCTCCGGATCTGTCTTCTTCGGGATGCTAATACAATCAGTTCTTCCGAATGCTGATTTTGAGCGGTTTAAAGTTTGTTTCGTTTTCAAACTTTAATCGGATGCTTTCATTATGTGCTTAGGTACTTATGTTCTTCAATGGATGTTCTTATGGCTTGATTTGGACAGGATGCTTTCATTTGGATTTAGGAGATTACATGTTTAAATTTTTACAAATTTTTATTTTCTTCAAACTTAATCCATATAGTTACTTGACTAATCTTTCGAATCATTATCTCCCAACGCTATAAGCCAAATAATTTTTAGGCAAGTTTAAAAAAAATTGATGAAGCGGCTAAAGATCCCATGTGAACACAATTAATACACCTTTCTGGTAGATGAAATAAGGCTTTTTCTATAATATCTTTTTTTATTTATTTACTTTATCACTATAATTAATAGATTATATTTGATCTCAGTAGTCCAATAATAATAAAGGATAAATTAACTTACCTATAAAATGAAAACTAACCATAACATTTGCCGTGAAATTATACAAAATACAATACACTTTTGCCGGATTTATTATTTGGACCATGTAAAAGATTGATCTTTTATATATAGGAAGTCTTCTCATCAACACCTCATTTATACTAGAATTAGGACAAATGTCCTAATTCCTTTTTATTCCGACACATGAACTTTCTTTACCAAATTCATGCTACCCTTATTTAGATCTACACATGCATGCATTCCACTCTGTTCGGATTACTATTCAATTTGTATAACATTTGCTATTTGATAATGATCCATATTTACATAAACAATTTTTCTTGGTTCTAGTGCCATGCTTATTAATATCTTTGATTTAATCTTTGAAAAACAATACAATTTCGTTATTTAAAACATAATATAAAATTTTCAATTTATATTATAAAAATAAATGTATTTAAATACTGTAAATAAATAAGCTAAGTTCAAATTTAAATTCATAAAATATAAGTAATTTGAAAAAGAAACAATTAAAAACACAAAATATAAATTATAATTTATCAAATGGTCAAATCTATATGTATTTCCAAAAATAAAAATAAAATATTTCTATGTGTAACTGTTTATTATTTATTTGATATAGTTATCTCTTATTACCGTAAAAAGTTATAATAAGGTAAGAAATTCATTGTTGCAGTTTAAATTGCGACAAAAACTTTAAATATCAACTAAAAATAACTTTGACTATGAATTGTGGTTGAAACATAAATGGAACCTACTTTTTTTTTAAAAAAAGGGGATGTTGTGAACTATTGAAGAAGAAATTTTGTTATTCAAATGGCAAAAAGATGAAGCAATCAAATTTCTCAAAAGACTTTTCTATGAAAAATAAAAAAGGAAAACTGAGTGCATTTGGGAAATAAGAACAAGGAAAGAAGAGGAAAATAGCTTGAAAACAGCAAAACAGAAAATATCCTGTGAATGACCAACTTTTAATTTCGTTCAGTACACGCCCGTTCTTTTTTTTTTTTTAAGGTATATGGACGAGATAAAAATTAAGATTTTATTGGTGAGTAAAAAATTTAAAATAAACTATATGATATTGCACTTCTATTAATATTTAATAAGATATCAAATAGAAACATCAAATTTCAAATTATAAATAGAAAATTATAAGCAAAAAATAAAGGGATTGGAGTATGAAATTTGGAGAATAATAGCAACGGTAAGGAAGATTAATGTCCTTGATTTATTATTTTCAAATTTTAAAAGTTTAACAGACTAAAGAAATTTCAAAGAAAAAGAAACGTTAAGATATAATGATGGTGATTATGGAGATCAGAAAAGTTAATGAGATAAGAGTTTAATTCAATAATTAGTACTTATTTTTATTTACAATTCAAATAAAGTTAATCTGTAACTAACTAATTATTTTAGATTTAATAGTATTTTATTTTTAATATTTTTTTTGACAAAAGAATGATTTAATTAATTTAAACTCTATTTAAATAAAAATAACTTAATAATCACTAAAAATAAACCCCTTATTTTATTGGGGCCCCGGCCGCCACCCCTATTACCCCAGCCCAGAGACGGCCCTAATTGTGTAACCCCAAGTCGTTGGCGTTCTTATGGTGAATTTAAGTTTTTTTTTTATTTAGAGTGGTCCTCAACATTGAGCCTCGATCTAATAAATTAAATGGAATGGCTTCATCTCCTTCATTACATCTGGGGGCAAAATTTCCCCTAAATATGAGTTTTATTTTGGTGAATATTTGAATTTTAAGTGTTTTTCCACATTCGTAGACACTTGCTTATTCATCTACTTTTCCAATCCGGTCAGATGTTACAAACTTTCAAAGCTAACTTTTGTCTCATAACTCTCAAACTCATCAACTTAACCACTGTATATAATTGTAAATACGATGAAGATTCTTTGACTCTGATAGAAATTCACTTTGATAGGAATGAGAATTTATATAGTAAGAATCTATTAATTATAATAATATTACATACTTCATTTTTATAGAATTCATAAACAATTTTCTTGTTTGATTTCTATGAGCATATGTATACTTCTAATTGAATCGCTTTTATCTATTCCTTCTCTTACATAAAACAAAGACGAAATGAAGATAATTGAAATCGTAGAATTAAAGCTTTAAGTTAAATACCATGAAACCAGACTCAAGTTCAAAAATTTATGACGTGGATAGAGCTAAAGCATCTTTTATTAGATGTGAGATATTATTAGATACACTAATTTTTTTAAGAAATAAAATATAATAAGATGTTAGTAATTTGAATTACAAAAATATAATAGTAAAATATTTAACAAAATGATAAGATACGGAAATAACCTTTTAACTGTAAAAAAAGTTCTGTTGAGGTCCGAATCGATTTTCTTAAGATAGATTTTGCCCCGTATGTGGTAAACTATTTCCCATGATACAACAACAGACGTTAAGCGAACTCAAAAAAGTGTAGAATATTATCAGCGAAGGATGGATAGCTAAGAACCTAAAGAATAAAAACTTAAAAATGAACAGAGAATTTGCGGAGCAAAATGAGGATTTCTCTTCGTGTGTGTGTATATATATATATATATATATATATATATATATATATATATATATATATAAAACTTATTATTATTTTCTTTTACTTTAACACCTTACGACAATCTCCCACGTAAAAGAAAATAGGAAACGACAGACTCCATTCGGTGATAAAATTATACATTAATATTTGCATAGGATAGGTGGTTTACAGTCCTTGAACCTTCCCTTGTGAAAGTATATTTACTTTACTGGCTGACTAGTAGACGCGATGTCCTTGAACTATTCTGTCGTTTGTGTAAACGATGATATACCTCACACAAATATTAATCTAATTCGGTTTTTGGTTCTCATGGTTATGTTCATTATGGTCGTGAACATCTCCTGGTTCTACAAGAGTTTCGGACAACTAAGCTCCACTAGTTTTCTTTAAAGAGACCCCACTTTACTCTCACATAGGTGATCTCTTTTGCTCAAACTTTTGATGCATAAAGAATCATTAAAAGCATTAATTGCCAAACCTTAACACGTTTTGTCACTATTTACATCATAGGAATGGACACGGGGTTACCCCCACAATGACCTCACAAGGTCTATGCAATTAGGTTGTCCCATTAAACCAAGATATTGGGATCTCCAGTCAAACACGGTTGGGTTTTCCTTCACATAGAGCCTTAAATATTCATGGGCTTTAGTCCCATTCCTTTAGATGTCTTTTCAACTTGATCTCGGTTTAACCCTTTGGTTAGCGGATCCGCTATATTATCCTTTGATCCTACAAAATCAATAGAGATAACTCTCGTTGAGATCAATTGTCTAACGGTATTATGTCTACGAAGCATGTGTCTCGACTTACCGTTATACATAACGTTTTGTGCTTTTTTAATTGTTGCTTGATTATCGCAATGTATACAAATTGCAGGCACAGGTTTAGGCCATTTAGGAATATGTTCTAAGAAGTTACATAGCCATTCGGCTTCTTCTCCCGTTTTATCTAAGGCTACAAACTCAACTTCCATCGTGGAACGAGTTATAATTGTTTACCTTGAGGAATTCCATGACACTGCTTCTCTTCCTAGAGTGAACACATACCCACTTGTACCTTTAGAATTCTTAATGTCAGCTATCCAACTGGCATCAGAATATGCTTCTAATACAGCAGGTTCTCTTGTATAGTGAAGTCCATAATTACAAGTATATCTCAAATACCGTAGTATTCTCATGATTGCTTCCCATAAACTACTTACAATATAAGCAATATCAGGCCTTGTAGAACTTGTAAGGTACATTAGACTGCCTATAACCCTTGCATATTCCACTTGGTCTATGCATTCACCTTTGTTCTTAGACAAGTGTTTACTGATGTCTATTGGCGTCTTGGCTATGCCAAAATCATCTATATTAAACTTGTTAAGTATTTTGTCCATATAGTGTGACTGAGTTAATATGAGACCTTGAGGTAAGCGTTTAACTTGGATGCCTAAAATTACATCCGCTAGTCCTATATCTTTCATGTCAAATCTGGAATTTAACATATCTTTGATACTTTTTACCATCTTTTCATTGCTTCCTACAATGAGTATGTCATCAATGTACAAGCATAGAATGACATATCCTTCATTTGTAGTTTTGACATAAACACATTTGTCACATTCATTTATGCGATAGCCATTAGCCATCATGACATCATCAAATTTCTTATGCCATTGTTTTGGTGCTTGCTTTAACCCATATAAAGATTTCACCAATTTACAAACTTTCCTTTCCTGACCTAGAGCTACACAACCTTCAGGTTTCTCCATGTAGATTTCTTCTTCAAGATCTCCATTCAGAAAGGCAGTTTTCACATCCATTTGATGTACTTCAAGATTCCACAAAGCGGTAATTGCAAGTATCATCCTAATGGAGGTTATTCTCAACATTGGAGAATACGTATCAAAGTAATCAAGGCCTTCTTTTTGTCTATAACCTTTTATGACCAAACACGCTTTATACTTATCAATTGATCCATCAGGCTTTAGCTTTCGTTTGAAAATCCACTTAGAACTTAGTGGTTTTATTCCTAGAGGAAGGTCCACTAATTCCCACGCATGATTTTGCAAAATGGAATCAATTTTACTCCTTATAGCTTCTTTCCATAAAGGACTTTCAGTAGAGCTTATAGCTTCTTTATACGTTTGAGGTTCCAATTCAACCATATATGTTAAGAAATCTAGACCATAGGACTTTTCAACCCTTGCCCGTTTACTTCTTCTAGGTTCCACCTCATGATCTGTATTATTCTCTTCTTGAGAATATTGATCATCTTCTTCAATCATTAATTGACGATTTTCATTGTTATCAACGTCTTGTTGATCAACTTGACCTTCACTTTCAATAAGTTCACGAGATCTTTTATATCTCGACCCTTCATTTATTTCCTTACAAGGAAACACATCTTCAAAAAATGAAGCATCCTTTGATTCTATCAAAGTATTCTTTTGTATTTTTGGGTTTTTAGAATCATGCACAAGAAACCGATATGCATTACTATTCTCATCATACCAATGAAAATACAATCCACCATTTTTGGACCTATTTTCATTCGTTTAGGTAATGGAGTCATTACCTTTGCAAGATACCCCCACACTTTTAAGTAATTATATGAAGGTTTTTTACCCTTCCATAATTCATAAGGAGTTTTGTCTTTTTTCTTACATGGTATCTTATTTAAAAGATAATTTGCTGACAAAATAGCATCACCGCACATGTTATGTGGTAAACCAGAACTGGCTAACATTGCATTCATCATCTCTTTCAGATACGATTTTTGCGTTCAGCTACTCCATTTGATTGAGGAGAATATGGTGTGTTACTTCATGAATAATTCCATGTTGGAAGCAAAACTCACCAAATGGTGCAACATATTCACCACCACGATCACTTCTTACCTTCTTAATTTTCTTATTAAGTTGGTTTTCTGCTTCTTGCTTATAGAGTACAAATTTCTCTAAAGCTTCATCTTTGCTTTTAAGCAAATATACATAACAATATTTTGTGCTATCATCAATGAAGTAATAAAATATTTATTTCCTCCCCTTGATTAAACAAACTTCAAGTCATAAATATCTATATGTATCAAATCAAGTGGTTCTGAATTTCTTTCAACGGATTGAAATAAAGATCTTGTCAATTTTGTCTCAACACAAATTTCACATTTATGTATTTTATCAATATAAAATGTGGGAATATGATTCAAGTTAATTAAACGTTGTAACATATCAAAATTAACATGTCCAAGTCTACTATGCCATAAATTAGAAGACTCAACCATATAAGCATAAACGTTGTTCTTATTCATATTAATAGAACCGTGCTTACAAGAGATATAATTGAATTTATACATTCCGTTACATTCATATCTTTTTCCCACATACATACCTCCTTTAGACAAAATAAATTTCTGGGATTCAAATACCATTTGAAGCCGTGTGCACTCAAAGGCTCCCAGAAATTAGATTCTTCCTTCTGTCAGGTACATATAAGACATTTTGCAATTTTACTTCTTTGCCGGAAGTCATTTTTAGAATCACCGTTCCATGTCCTTTGACTTTGGAAGTAGCAGAATTACCCATGTAGAGCTTCTCCCCATCATTTATGAGAGTCAGTCCAGCAAAAGACTCTTTGTCACAACATACGTGATGGGTAGCACCAGTATCAAGCCACCACTCTCTTGGGTTTGAGTCAGCCATGTTGACCTCAGAAATTACCGCACATAAGTCGATGTCAGGCACATCTTTAGTAATTTTAGCAACAACATTTGCCTCATTCTTGTTTGCCCTTTTGGGCAGCCTGCATTCAGAGGACTTATGCCCCATCTTATTGCAGTTGAAGTATTTTCCATTGAACTTAGGTTTCTTGGAAATGTCTCCTTTTGGTCCTATTTTGGACTTGGATTTAGCATAATGCTTACCCTTCTTGGAGTCTTTAAGGACCTCCATCACGTTGGCTTTCACAATAGCTTGATTAGCAACAAAAAAAAATTTCAGATCTTCTATTGTCCTCCTCAATACGAAGTCGGACAATGAGATCCTCAACAGACATTTCTTTTCGTTTATGCTTTAAGTAATGTTTAAAATCATTCCAACTCGGTGGTAATTTTTCAATAATTGCAACTACTTGGAATGGCTCACTAGTATGCACTTGACTTACAAAAGGCTTGGAATCAATCATTTTAAAATCAAGAAATTGACCTACTAAGTATTTCTTAGCGCCAGCATCCTCAGTTCGATATTTCTTGTCTAAGGACTCCCATAATTCTTTAGCAGTATGTTTTACTGTGTACACCTCATATAAATTGGGTACTAAACCATTTAAAATATGGTTTTATGCAAAAAAAATCAGAAAATTTCCAGCCATCAATAAATTTCTGAACAGAAGCATCAGTTACTCCATCTAGAACAATAGGAGGATCTTCTTTCAGAAAATTTTGAAGTCCCACACTAGTTAAGTAGAGAAATATTTCTTGTTTCCAAACTTTAAAATTCACCATTGGATTTCTCAGGCCTTTCGGGTATCATTATAGGGTATGAACCTGAGCCCCATGACTATTAGGCATAACAAGCTCAAAACTCGAAGGTCCATTTTCATTTAATCCAAAACCATTAGGACCAAGTTATCCATTTTGGTTAAGTCTAAACCCATTATGACCATTTTGTCCATTTTAGTTATTTTAACCATAAGTATTTTCAGGGTCATTTCCTTGAGTAGGGCCAGAACTCGTAGATCCAAAAGCAGTTGGTCCACCTACAAGTACAGAAGCAACCGGTGTTGAACTAATAGGACCAAGTTGTCCACTTTGGTTTTCTTCATTCTGACATTGAGCAATTTCAGGACTAATATTTTCATGATCAGCCATAATAAATTCTAAAAATTTCAAACAAACTAAATTAGAACAGTTTTAAAATAATAAATAAAATAAAGTACTGAAATTGTTCGTACGACAATTTTGATTTAATTAATTTTTTTTGTTACTTTTTAATACGTATATTATCCAAATTAAGTCCAGTGTCCAAAATAAGTCCTTATTGTCCAAAGTCAAAGTATTTGTCCAAAATTAGGTATTCCAAGTTTCGGTAATCCAAGTCACGGTATTCCAAGTTATGAAAATCTGTTCGTCTCTTTTAAAGAAACATAGTTACACCATCAAATAGAGATAAAAATCTGTCTTAAGATTGTTAAATGTGAGAGATTATTAAATACAATAATTCCTTTAAGAGACAAAATGCAACAAGATGTTAGTAACTTGAATTACGAAGATATGATAATAAAATATTTAACAAAATGATAAAATACCGAAATAACCTTTTAATTGTAAAGAAGGTTTTATTGAGGCCCGAATCGGTTTCCTTAAGACAGATTTTGCCCCGTATATGGTAAACTGTCTCCCAAGATACAACAACAGACGTTAAGCGAACTCAACCAAATATAGAATATTATCACCGAATGATGGATAGATAAGAACCTAAAGAATAAAAACTTAAAAATGAATAGAGAATTTGCGGAGCAAAGTGAGAAATTCTTTTCGTATATGTAATTCCTCATTAAAAACAAGATATATATATATTTTAAAATAAAAAATTATTATTATTATTATTATTATTATTATTATTATTATTTTCTTTTACTTAACACTTTACAACATCTTTAACAATATTTTCATATTTAGAAAATAAATTAGGTACACGTTAATGTTAAGCCCAAAATGTACGTATGAATTTTGATCAATTTCCAATATAATTATCCAAATACTGTAAAACCTACTACCTCTTTTTCCAATTATCTTTATATCAATTTATGGAAATACCTACAAATATTAATAGTAATAGGTTTGGTACCAAAAAGACAGAAAATATTTATTTGTAAATTTATCCTGTGAACCAAATAAAAGAGAAAAAGTTTTATTCTAATGATGCTTAGGAGAAAATAGAATAGGAAACCCTAATTATTTAGGGAAATGTGGGTAAATTTGGCTTTTCTTATTTCAGCTTTTTTTGGAAAAATTTATTTTTAAGCTTTTTTCATAAGTAGAAATTTTAATTTTTAGACAGTTTCTAATCAATTAGTACGAAAGATCAAATGTGTTATTTAAAGTTAAAATATGTAATTTTATTAAAAGTATGTAAAAGCAATTTATTAAAACAGCAACTTAAAAAATAATATCAAATAGGCTTATATTAACAAATATTAATTTTATGAACTTTTTAAGATTTTCACTTTGAATACAGTAAAAGTAAAAGCGATTAGTGTGATAACTGGATACTTGTTATATACTCCATCATGTAAGAAAAATTTAGTTATATAATTTAATTTATTCAAGTTAAGAAAGTTAATAAAATACATTGGACAAGTTTAAAGACTAAATGAAACGTTTTTTTCAATATTATGGTGGCAGTAAAAATTGAAAAATTTAAAAAAATTAGAAAACGGCTATTGGTAAATTTAAATTATTGAAGATGTATTTGATAAATTATTCATTAATAAAGACAAATTAAATTAAAAGACAGTTATTAATTAGATATAGTTTAATTAATATATTATTTAATATAAATATAATAATAAAAGATTATAAGTTTAATATCCAACTTTATTTTAAATTCATTATTATAAAAAAAATGGATAGGCAGTTAGAAGAAATAAATGCTGACATTAATATCTAAAAACAAACAAACAAATACTAAGAATAATAAAAATTTTAAATAAATAAATAGAATATACAATACAGCTCAACTACTATGGGTAATGTGACCAAATACTCAATCAAATCAAAGGCCACATAATATTAAAACATCAGCACCGTCTGTTTTAACGCGTTTCAATCAACTTTTCCCATCTGTCGCCCATTCATTATATGCCAATACAACTGTCTTTAAGGTCATTCTAGTCTTTTCCATTTCCAACACAAATGTTGGTCATGATTTTCCAAAAAAATCATAATTAAAATTTAGAATAGCATGTATAATATCACTTACAACCTGCACTGATGCAAAAATTCCTTTTTATACTTCCTTCGTTTATTTTTTATTAATCATCTGAATTATTAATATTAATAAAATATATATTATTTTATTAAAATAATTAATTTATTTTTTATATTTTTATATAAATATATTTTTTAATTATTAAATTATTATTTTCATTCATAGTGAAAATAGGAAAATTAGTGAATTTAGGATTCTCTAAAATTAGAAAGGGTTTTTTTACAGGGAAAGGACGTTCCTAATAGCCCCCCTACAAGTCAACGAGGGCTTCCTCTCCCTCTGCTTCACCACCCTAGGGGATACCTAAGGGGAGACGGCGGGGGCGGGTCGGGAGAAATGTGTTAAGCAAATGGTTTTTCACATCTTATTTGCTTAATTTTCTGAAAGTATGTGAAGCACCCCATTTGTCTTCAATAGCTTTTAAGCTATGGAAGCCAGAATCCTGTGTCGAATTTTTCTTCAATAGCAAGGGTAAATTAAAAAAAATGATAAAAAGTGTATGGATAATATAAATTGATAAATAAAAAGAGAACTAAAAAGGGGTTAAAAAGATAATAAAAATTAGATGAATGGAGTATTTTTTTGTGACATGTAAAAATAATTTTTGTAATAATTCATTTTAGTGCGATAAAAACTCTATAAATTAATAATGTTAGCATCCAGATATTTTATTAATTTAGTGAGATATTATTATATTAATAAATTATTTTACTTATGACCGTTAAATTTTCAAATTCAATATACATTCACAAATTAATTAAATTTATCAAGTTTATTATTTTTTAAGAAGTAAAAAGTTAGTTCATGGTACCGAAAAATAAATTATAAAAATGAGTTTCAATGCACATTTATTCTCCATGTACATTAAACATGGTTAGAATTTGATCACTATAAATGTCCATTGAAAATTTTTAAAATCACATCAATATGGCTCCTAAGCTAAAAGGTGTTCAAAAATCAACCATGACCAATCAACAACGAAAACTGTTATGTGATTATAAGAGAGATCACCAAAGATGCACTCAACAAGATTTGGTGTAGTGGGTTAATAAAACTTTCGATTTGAAAGTTAGTCAAGGAACAATATCAAACACTTTCAAAGCGATCTTTAGAGTTCCTACCAGCTGACTTTGACAAAGGTGAATCTTCCAAGAGTCACAAACCAGTTTCATCCATATTGGTCACTCGAAAAGAAGCATTGCAAGCGGCAACAACTCTTCACAACTTTTTGTTGTAATACGAGAAGACAATGCTCCAACTCTTAAGTGCAATGAGGAGATTTAAAGATGAACTCGATATGATTTGAAGTTCAACAAAAAAAACAAGTGACTATATATTCATTTTTTACTAGACAATCTTAGAATTTGGAATCTTTTAGTAATTATTAATTTATAGTTTCGTTGGGACCAATATATATACACTGGGATTTCAAAAAAGTTATTATCTTATTATTTTATCCATTGGGGTCCAATTTTATACTTGTCTCAAATTAGGACTGCACAAATTATTAATCTTATCGAAGTAACTAATTTATTGAGTATTAATTTATAGAGGTTTTACTTTATGCTTATATAAAAATTAGTTTAAACTACTAAATTTAGAAAACTACATATAGTAATATTTATTACTCCCTATATCTAGTTTTTATTGTCTTTTTAGTTTTTTTTAGTTCTCTTTTTAGTTATTAATTTATATTATCAATGTATTTTTAGTACTTTTTTTCTAATTTGATCTTGTATTAATGATGAGAAAGAGAGTATGCATATAAAAGTGTAAGGGATAAATTTATCATTTTAATAATAAAATAAATATTTTATTAATATTAATAATTCGATTAAATGAACAATAAAACATAAATGGAGGGAGCAACAATTTAATCGAAGTAAACATATATGAAACACAAATCAATTATATTAATGGGTTTTTTCAATGATTTTTATTACTACCATTGAATCACCTATATTTATAGTAACATTTTTAATGTGAATATAGGTATACTGATATATCAAACCATATTACAGAGGGCATTGACATTTTATAGTTTATGTCCTATCAACATAAACTAATAATATAATATTTTTTCCCTATGAATAATCAAATCCAGATTTGATTTATAATAAGCCAGAACAAATACAACTGCAAAAATTTTATTTTTATTTCTGTTAGAATATATATGATGAGCTACAAAATAAAATTACATCAATTTTTATAAATTATCTATTAGCTCTATGTTATTGCTTATTACGTACACTAATTAGCTTCTGCTAGATATTAAAAAGTAGAAGCTACTGCATTGTCCATATATTTTTGTCTTTACCAGCATCAAATTAATAAAATTAATTAAATCTATTTTTAATGATAAATTATATTAGTTTTTATTTCAGATATTTTTAGATTGTAATTTATGGTTTAGTTGGTTGGTTAAATACTTTTTTTTTCACATAATTCTAGTTTTAATATATCTAATTTTTATGAATATGAAACTTTAGTTATACGATTTAAAATAAATACTAAAATTATATATAACTTCCTTAAAATATAATAGATAAAATATACAAATAATATATTTCAAAATTTATGAAAATAAAAAATATTTATTCTCAGCTCAGAGATAGTGTATAAGATCAAGAAAAATGCAGTATAAATAAAAAAAAATAAAGACAATATTGAAAATTGACAGATGTATTTTTTATTTGCAATTAAGGGTAGAGATTTACTTTTATATCCAAAAGTAAAGTACTATTACATATGCAAAATCTAAAATTACAATAATAGTAGTATTTCGTTTTATTAAATAAACAATCATTGAAATTTGAAAATGAAATGAGGTCAATTATAATTTTGTCAAAGAAAAAAAAGCGAATGAGTTAGGGCTAATTGAAAACTTAGCTGTCCTAGACACTATCTCAGCAGCAGCAACTCTGCTTGTATTATGACGCCATTAAATGAAGTCCAAAGAATAAAGTAACCATTTCTCCATTTCTACTCGGCTTTCTCAATTTCCTGCTCAGATCTCTGCTGTTCTCAATTCTCGGATTTCAAGGTAAACATTGCCACCAATCTCCTCTGTTTCTTTCTGTAGCTTCCTCAGATTTCTATGGTTCTTGTTTGATTTTTGCCTTTTCCTTTATCTATTGCTGCTTTTCAGCTCCTGTGCTTTTAGATCTGCGATTTTGCTCGACTTGAGCTGCTTCAGATCTCAGTTCTTACTTTTTTTTGCTTTAGTTTCTTTAATTATTCGACCGTTCACAGGTTTTGATTCCAGGATTTCTCCTTGACCAGGAGAATATTATGGACAAGTCTTATTCTGCTTCTCTTCTGTTCTTACTTTTCCTTGCATCTGCATTTGTTCTTGTTTTCCCCCAAAATTACGATCCAACTGATAAAATCCTCCTAGACTGTGGAGCAACTTCCGATAGTTCTGATAGCGACGGCCAGAAATGGACCGCCGATAGGAGTTCTAAGTTCTTGTTATCATCCGAGAGTTCATCATCTGCATCTACAGCTGCTACTCAAGATCCTTCAGTTCCTCAGGTTCCTTTCATGTCTGCTCGTCTTTTTCGCTCACCGTTTACCTACAGTTTCCCCTTGGCAGCTGGCCGGAAATTTCTCCGGCTGTATTTCTATCCTTCTTCCTACGGCAGCGGATTTAACGGATCCAATGCTGTATTTTCTGTTACGGCTGGGGGCTATACCCTTCTTAACAATTTCAGTGTTGCTCAAACTACAGCAGCTTTGAATTTTGCTTATCTTGTGAAGGAATATTCAATTAATGTTGATAGTGGGAGTTTGAATGTTACTTTTCGCCCTTCTTCGAACTACACCGGTTCTTTTGCATTTGTGAATGGGATTGAGATTGTGTCTATGCCTGATATTTATGGTAGTACTGATGGAAGTTTGTTCATTGTGGGGCAAAAAGGTGCTCCTTTTGATATTGATAACACTACTGCGCTTGAGAATGTTTATAGGCTAAATGTTGGTGGAAATGACATTTCGCCTTCGAAGGATACTGGAATGCTTAGGTCTTGGTCCGATGATCAACCCTACATTTATGGAGCAGGGCTTGGTGTTCCTGAGACTGCTGATCCAAACATGGCCATTAAAAGCCCTGTTCCTCCTTATATTGCGCCTCTTGATATTTATTCTACTGCTCGATCAATGGGGCCGAGTCTTAAGGTCAATATGAACTACAACTTGACTTGGATTTTCAGTGTTGATTCTGGTTTTAGTTATTTGGTTAGGCTCCATTTCTGCGAAGTTGCTTCGAATATAACCATGATTAATCAGAGGGTTTTCAAAATTTTCCTCAATAATCAGACTGCTGAGGATGGCGCTGATGTGGTTGCTTGGGCAGGTAGGCGCAATGGAGTTCCTGTTCATAAGGATTATGTGGTTCTTGTTCCTGGTGGGGGTCCTCAGCAGGATTTATGGCTTGCACTTCATCCGAACACTGATTCATCCGTGAAGTCTCAGTATTATGATGCAATTTTAAATGGGGTCGAGATATTTAAACTCAGCACCAGCTCTCCTGAAAACAATCTTGCTGGTCCTAATCCAATCCCTGCTCCCAAACAGGAAGTGATTGACCCATCCAGGGTCAGACAGTCAGGACATGGAAATTCGAAGAATAATAAAGCAGTTATAGCTGGAAGTGTGAGTGGAGCAATCGTTGTAGCCCTTGTAATTGGTTTCTTTTTTCTTGCTGCATCTAAACGCCGCAGACAAGGGAAGGACTCAAGTACAAGTGATGGCCCATCCGGCTGGCTTCCCCTTTCTCTGTACGGAAACTCACATTCTGCAGGATCGGCCAAGACGAACACAACAGGAAGTTATGCTTCATCCCTGCCTTCAAACCTTTGTCGCCACTTCTCCTTTGCTGAGATCAAATCAGCGACCAACAATTTCGATGAGGCTCTGCTACTTGGTGTGGGAGGTTTCGGCAAAGTCTACAAAGGCGAAATCGATGGTGGAACGACTAAAGTAGCTATCAAGCGAGGCAATCCACTTTCCGAACAGGGTGTCCATGAGTTCCAAACCGAGATAGAAATGCTTTCAAAGCTTCGTCATCGCCACCTCGTGTCATTAATTGGGTACTGTGAAGAAAACTGTGAGATGATCCTTGTCTATGACTACATGGCTTATGGAACATTGCGTGAGCATCTATACAAAACCCAAAAGCCTCCACTTCCATGGAAGCAAAGGCTCGAGATATGCATCGGTGCTGCTCGTGGCCTCCACTATCTCCACACTGGTGCTAAATACACTATCATACACCGAGACGTTAAGACAACCAACATTCTCCTAGACGAGAAATGGGTCGCTAAGGTTTCAGACTTCGGTTTGTCCAAAACCGGTCCCACATTGGATCATACCCATGTGAGCACAGTAGTAAAAGGAAGTTTCGGGTATTTAGACCCAGAATACTTCAGAAGACAGCAACTAACCGAAAAATCCGATGTGTACTCTTTTGGAGTTGTGCTATTCGAGATCATTTGTGCTCGACCAGCATTGAACCCTACGCTTCCTAAAGAGCAAGTGAGTTTAGCCGAATGGGCAGCTCATTGCCATAAGAAAGGAATTCTCGATCAAATTGTCGACCCATATCTCAAGGGTAAGATAGCACCCGAATGCTTCAAGAAGTTTGCTGAGACGGCAATGAAGTGTGTATCTGACCAGGGTATTGAGAGGCCATCGATGGGCGATGTCCTTTGGAACCTCGAGTTTGCTCTGCAGCTGCAGGAGAGTGCTGAGGAGAGTGGAAAAGGTATTAGCCGGATAGACGAGGAAGAGGAGGATATGCCGTTCAAATCCTCTAAAGGAACGAAAGAGTCCCCGAGTTTTGGGGACGATATTACCGATTCGAGGAGCACTGGAATGAGTATGAGCATAGGGGGCAAGAGCCTTGCTAGTGATGATTCAGATGGGTTAACACCGAGTGCTGTATTTTCGCAGATCATGAACCCGAAAGGCCGCTAGATGGATTTATACTCCGAATATTACCGGTTTATTACCAGTTTTTAATCCATTATTAATTCTCCATAAATTTAATTTGTAATTCAATGTACTTGAGTTTTTCTTCATTGTTCATTTGACAGTTTTATGGTATGTTTTCATCAAATGAGTTATAATATGTATCTATAGATATTACTCAGAGTGTGTAAAAGAAAGTTATTTTGTACTCTTCATTATTTGGTATTCGTACTGTATTTCAATAGAATTTCTTCATTGGTTTATATTTTGTTAAAAAAGAGTTGACAAAATATTCCCATAATATCTTGTTACCAATATGAATGTTGATGAAAAATTAAACCAACAAAATTTTTCTAATGCCGATGTAAAAAATAAACAAATTTAAGATATATTTTTACTGTGAGATGAACAATTAATATTAATAGAAGAGACTATGTGTATTTAAGAAAGAATTTTTTAAGAAAATATTATAGAAATTAAATAAGGGATTTTTATATATAATACCGGTATAAATAAAACAGATTTGTGCAATACCCATGTGTAAAGCTCCGTTAAGGAAACAAAAATCTGCCGTTCCTTTATAATGGTATCCCTTCCATGTATCATTCAACTTTTATATGCGTAACTTAATTTTTTTTATTAGCAAGGCACATTTTTTTTACCAAATTTGAAGATTATGGGATTGAATCCAACGAATCCACACTTCTTGTTTTTTTATCTTTTAAATTTTCTCTTCCCTGATTTTTTTTCCACTCTCCTATAAAAGAAGTGGGATAACATTGTTGAGGATAATAAATTTTCCTTAAAAAATTAGACACTTTAATCTATAACTATATAGGGTCATTTTGACCTGCATTCTTATAAAACTCCCCTCACAACGATATCTTTTGGGACAGTAATACTGAATTAAAAGTTATTATAATCGCACATTTTAGTGAATAAAATGAGCTGGACTGAACTTATTCAAATCGATTTCAAACTTGATTAAACAGAACTTGAGCCTGCTCAAATTAAACTCGAGCCAAACTGCAAGCTTGGTTTAAATCAAGCTTCACTGAACTTTAGTCAAGTCTTAACATATTCATTAAATTTTAAAGAGCTTGAGTCAAGTTTAATTTGGGTTTGATCCTGAAATTATTGTTAGACCTTACGAATTAAAGTCCTATATATTTAATTTATTTTCATTCTCTTAAAAGTACATAAATCTTATGGTACATACGTTTATATGAAATACATGTAAAGTTTATAATATCAATATAAAAAAATTAATCATCAGAGGATGTTTTACTTATAGCTTGTATGATTAATATACAAATACTTTTTCCCAAACATGTTAACTAGCATGTTAATGAGATAGTGCGCGAGTCTCATATATTGACCATATTCACGAGATTTCGAATCGGATATTCTTTGTTTAAATTTGGCTCATTTACAATATGTCAAAAATTTTGTTCAGTTGCTCATTTAATAACGACACCGAGCAGCTCATGAGTAGTTTGGTTGGTTTAAAACCCCACCCATAATAGCATAGCCATTATCAGTAGGGGTTTGGTTTAAAAACCGAACCGAACTAAATTGAAATATATTCGGTTCAGTTCAATATGGTTCGGTTTAAACTAATTTAAATTTTTTTATTAATATTTTATTTTTTAAATATGAATTTAATTTATAAAATTACTAAAAATCAACATAAATATCTTTCAACACAAATAAATTATTGCTAATTTAAGAAGAAAAGCTTTATTGTCAAGTATAAAATATAAATTCAACTAAAAAATATAAATAAATTAACATTTTTTTAAAGTTTTTTTCCTCGTATAGGCTTATAATAATAATAAAGGAAAACCTTATCCTACCCATTCGAGTATGGAATCGAACATACGACCTCTAGAATCACAACTTCAGTACTCAATCACTAAACCAAATGTTTACTAAATAAATAAATTAATATTTAATAAATTAAAAATATATTAAAATTAATTTAATCAATTTTCAATTTATTCAATTAAAATATTAAATAAATAAAATAAAATTAAAAACTGAATAAAATAAAATATATAAATTAAAAAATAAATTAAATAATTTTAATTCAATTTGATTGGTGTTGATTTAAT
The DNA here is from genome assembly GCA_947683365.1 of Euphorbia pulcherrima. NCBI lineage: Eukaryota > Viridiplantae > Streptophyta > Magnoliopsida > Malpighiales > Euphorbiaceae > Euphorbia > Euphorbia pulcherrima. The sequence goes on from CANTUS010000008.1 coordinate 32,871,448, forward strand.
TAAATTGGATTTATTTGGTTTTTTATCACCCCTGATTATCGGATACAAAAGAAACAAATAAAAAGCAGGGGTGAGTGGATATCACATATAATGGAGGTGTAACACGTGGGTGGGGTGAGGTCTTGTTGATTGTTGGTTTGGTAAAGGATTAGACTTTGAGAATGACATTCCAACCCTTCTTTTAAAATAAATTACCAAATAACCAACTTTTTGACTAACTTCAGGATCATATTTCAAAACATTAGTAATATTAGGTGAAATTATGATTTTTACATTGGCCACAATACATATTAATTAGCATTAGCACGTAAAAGTAAATCCATCCATTCCTATTTTAGGATACCCTAAAATGGATAATAGTGTAAATATTAAATTATTATTTATTTTTATTTTTATTTTTTTAAATTATTTTATTAATTGATTAGAATATAAATAATATAAAAGAATTAATATAATAATAATAAAATATTATTATTTTTAGAAAATGTAATACAAAGAATAAAAAATATGAAAGATGAATGGTTATAAATTTAATAAAATAGTATTTGGTTGGATTTGTAATGCATTTTTTTAAAGGAATATAGTCATTTCATCGTAAAAAAAAAAGGAATATAGTCAGTGTATTTGGTGAACACGACGGTATAGAAGGATATAGCAAAAAGATTATAATATCAAATTAATGAATTGTAAATACTTGTGGGGGATAGAGTATTGGTAGCTAAAAATATTGAAATTTTGTTCTCTCAGTTACATATTCTAATGACACTTATTTTGACTCCTAATGTTTTACTATATGAATTATTTATAGAATAGAAACACGAGGATGCATAAATAAAATTTGAGATTTTCTCATAACATCATTTGATTTCATGAGCACATAACCATATCCTTATGAGAAAAGAGGAACAATTTCTACTTATTTTATAACTTTCCGCAAATTTCACCATAAATGTTATAAAAGAGCGAAAGCTGTTTCAAGGATTGCTAAAGTTTCTACTGAATATTAACTAAGAATAAACTGAATAAGTTAAGTATATATCATGTATGATCCATATCATTTCATGAATATCTATGATGACCTATATCGGATCTAAATTTCATTAAATTGTAGAATGGATACTTATACACAAATTAATCATGTGTCAAGAACCAGATTTAAACGGGTGATACGAGGATTTTCAGTCAAGTTTCGATGAGAATCACAGTAATTCATTTAATCGTCTTGTATTGCACTAACTACATTTCTACCTCCCTTCTCTGAATTCTTAATTTTAATTTAATTGACGTTAATTTACTAGAAGCACGAATCTCAAATTTCTAATTTTACTGAAGTTGAATCCACGTTTTTTTCTTTTCTAACTTATTCAAATTAAATTAAAAAAAAAGAGAGTCATGCGTGGATAACTAAAATGAATAAAAAAGGCAATGTCAATCTATCTAAGAAAAAATGATGGATCTCTAGCCTGCTAAAAAAATTATTAAATAAAAAAGAAATATTTTAATATATAAAAGAGTACATGGCCTTTTTTACTTTTGAATTAAGAGCGGTAAATTGATGATAATTAATTTAAAACGAATCGGTTTCGGAGTTGGTGAATAACTGAATCCCAACCAGCTGAGATATAGTTGTATTTATTTGTGGGAATTGAAGCTGAATGATTATAGTTCCCCGAGTTTATTGGGGGAGGGAGGTGGTGAATCTTGTTGAGGTGCTAAATTCTCGTTTCCTCTAATTGAATTGTCTCCGGGTAATTCAATACTGTGAATTCGAGAATCCGGTATGGGTGGCGCTAAATTTGAACCCGAGAGGGCCCGGCCGTCTTCTTCACTCATTTTATCATCATCCAGACTATCAAATGGCGGAGGTGCTGAATACTGCCTGTTTTGTTCACGATCTCCAGGTAATTCAATACTGTGAATTCGGGAATCGGGTATTGGAGGTGGTAGAGTTTGACCCGGAAGTGCCTTCTCATCTTCACCACTTGCATCGACAAAGCCTAGTGCTATTTCTTGCAAGCTGCTATTGCAAGTCTTTGGAATAGTTCCAACTATAACCAATAGCAAGAAAAATAAATTTACTGGGGAATCCATTTCAAGTTGATCATGTAATTGCATTGATATTTTTATATAAATATATGAATGTGATTGTGTTGATATATTTATATCAATATTTGGGGTCAAATTAAAGCCATATGTTAACTCAAACGGGATTAGGGGAATGTATGTGGTCAAAACATGAGGGGCTTCATACCTAATTTAGAATTTATATGTTCTATTACCGTTGAAATTTTTTAGCTCACTAAATAAACACTTACCATTCGTTTTTTTAACAATTATAATTAGTATAAATCTGTTCAACATTTTAACTTTTCCACTGATTTTTTTTAGAAAATGGACTTACTGCATTAATCAAGAAAAAATTTGACAATAAAATGTGGAGAATTGTTTGACCAAATTCCAATCAAATCTTCCAAGTGAACGGCCCCTGCCATAAGCAACCCAACTAATAAGACTAAAAAGATAAAAAAAAAAAAAAAAAAAAGTAAATGACATTGCAAGTGTTACAATATTACACGACGGATGTAAGGTAAGATAAACCATCGTCATCTAATTATAAGGCTAATGTCTGTTAATTATTTGATGGCTATAGTGCGGTGATTTAAAAAGCGCTAGGCGTTAGTCGGACAGTAAGGGTAGGGCCTGAGCGGGAATCAATTGGGGCTTAGGAGGGGATTAAATGATTTTGTAATTTATTTATTTTTTGAAACATATTAAATTATAAAGTCAATTAAAATGTATTGCGTCAATTAAAATGTGGATTATAGTTGATAGAGGGCTTAGTCTAGTGGTTGAACCTTGAAACTGTGATCTTAGAGGCCACAGGTACGAGTCCACATATGGGAGTGAGATGGTATGAAGCTATTCTTTATTATTATTAGCATAAAGAGGGAATTTTTTTTCAAAGAATGTGGATTATGGTATAAAAAATATTATAGAAAATAAGAATATACATTTAAGATTAAAAACCTAAAAAAATAAGAGTTAAGGTTATTTTTAAGTAATAAATAATTTCAATACAAATACAAAATGTTTTATAAGGACTTCGTCTTCATCGGAAGTATCTCGAATTCCTTATTTTTGTTGTGGTTTAGTATGTGCATTAATTTCACTAATTGAGCTGCTTTTTGTGGGTTTAAAAAAGCTGAATTATAGGACTAGACAAAAAAAACAGGGATAGGTGGAGCCTAGGTGAAAAAAATCGAACTAGGCAGTGCCTAAGTCCGATTTTTAAAACAGAGGTATATTATAAAGCTTTCATTCATGACACTGTCTGACGAACTAAGAGATGCCTTTAGCAAGCTGTAACAAAACCACCACTAGCATAGCAAATAATCAAGCATCCATCGGTGAAACCCGCCATATCAAGACTTTATTTTGTACTTAAAAGTGTTTTTGACGTATATCTAAAGTTTATTTTGCGTTTAAAAGTGTTTTTAAAGTTTATCTAAACTTTATCAAGACTTTATTTAAGACTTTATTTTTGTATATATTTAGAAGTGTTTTTGAAGTGTATCTGCATTTAAAATTGTTTCTGAACTGTATCCAAATAGTATATGAAGTATATTTAGACTACGTCTTGTACATAAAAATGTGGAATAAAATTTGTTGTTCCTGAAATTGATGTCTAGTAATACGGCGGAGACATTGGTTAAACAAGGGTCCTTTCATTGAACCAATGGCATAGTTTAAGCTGCCGAGTAGTGAATACCCTATTTCTTGTATCCATGAAAGGTGAGCGAGTGATGATTAAATCTGTGGTTCTAAAAGTAACAATACGTTGTGAAAAGAAATTGAAATTGAAATTGAAATTGCATGCCATAATTAGAGTTCCATAAAACTAATAGCATACATTCTTAATATCTTATCATACAATTTCAAATGAGCAACAAAATTAGAACACAATAACAATGTATGGAAAAAAACGTGAGCACCAAAGCAAAGGTTACACGAAGAATACTGCGAGAAGCCGAGAATCCAAGTTTTTCAGAAAAGACTTATATCTATATTTACAATCAATAGCAAAATCTACATCACAACACAAAATGGGCGGCTGTTGGATGGTGCCTGCAATCATTTGCTGGAGCCAATGGAATCGAGCACCGAAGTTATCTTCTTCTGTAGTTCAGGCTTGTTGGCTCCTACAAGCTTGTCGAGCTGCTGCCCATTTTTTAAAAAGAAAAATGTTGGGGTTGCTTTGATATCCCATGATGAACTGAAGTCCTGTTTTCAACCCAAATTGTGTAAAAGAGAATTAGATGAATACAAGTTCTAAAACATGCTTGTAATGGGTTTATTGGTTGTATATCACCAAGGAAAAGTTTCATGGAACGATAGAAGAAAAATGAATGAAAAAAGAGTTAAATATCAACTCCACTTCCAGGTAAACTGGAAAAAATCTCTCTGTAATTACAAAAGTAAGGTTGCGTACGCCCGCCCCCCCTACTTGGCTCACATGGTCAAATTTTCCACAATGGAATTCCGACATCTGTCTGGCCATTCAACATTTTTACTTGCGAAATTCTATCTAAAATTGACGTTTCAGAAAAGAACCACATGTGGTCTGGTACTTCTAAAGTTGTTTGACAAACACACTAAGTCGTAGACTAAATTGATACCCATTACCCAAATTCATTTTATGACAAATTAATTGGAACCATCGACTCGAGTATAGAAGCAATTCAATTCATTACATTTTTTTATGGCTAGCTACAACTATTATTGTGCTCAAGATCTTTAGCATAATCAATAGCTACAACTATCATGTTGCATAATTTGGTTTGTGCATAGGTTGCCTGATCAGTCTAACCTATGCAAGTCATGAATACAGCTGTGCTTTATAGTGTTATGGCATTTTGGATTATTAGAAGGATTAAAAGAAACGTGTGGGTCCACCAGCTTACTTGACCAAAAACAGAGCAAGAAACGAAAATGTGACTTACAGATAATTCATCAACATCAACCAACAGGAACATTAGAGAAGGGTACTTCTCCGACAGCTCACGATAGAATGGCGCAATAACTCTACAAGGACCACACCATGTCGCACTGAAATTTGCGACAACCTGTTAAAATGTCTAATGTCAGTACAAGATTGAAAACAAAAAAATTAGACGGCAAAAATCATCACAGTAATCAAATGAAAATGCATACGCAATAACAATGCTAGAACATATATAGCATGTAACAGCTTTAAGCAATATGCTTGCATCATAGTAAGAACACGCTAAAAAGACTATAATATGCACTGTAAGGTTAGTTTTTAATTTCGAAATGTGAAATTGAGAAGATACCAACAATGCATTGCAAGTGATGTATATAGAGTAGAATTCAATCAAAACACAAAAACTATGCACTTAATGAAATTTATAACAAACCATTTTCAGGTATTCTTAAAAATTCAAAGAAACCGTAGATGACTTACAAGTTTTCCATCTTTACTTGCTTCCAACAGCTTCTCATCCCAGTTGTTTTTAGTAGTTATAAGGTGAACATTGCTACCAGCAAATTCCACATGACTATCAGAATCAGCACCCTGTGCCGCCTAAAATAACACGAAATTAGAGCTTTGCCTTTATTATTGAGGGAATCAAATTATACACAGCAGAGAACACGGTGTCTACTTTGATTCTTGAAAGTTGAACAACAGAACACTAGAACAATTTCTAAGAGAAGTATGAATTTTTAAAGCTAGAAAAGGACATCCCACCAATTAATAAGATGATGATTATAAGTCACATAAAGAATAAAATTAATGATTTGACTCAAGGTAGCTAGACAAATCGACTGCCCCACCAATTAATCGTCCAATGGAGGAAGAAACCAACACCACGCCTCCAACAAAGGACTTCGGGCGACAACAAAGCGGCGGAGCAGTTGTGCACCGAAGCAAGTCGCGTCTATATTTTTCTTCGAAATTAGTCTATACAACAACAACAACAACATTACCCCAATGGCTCCCGCACAAACGGGGTAAGGGGGGGTCGGGTGTACGCAACCCTACCCCTGTAATTACAGAGAGGTTGTTTCCAATTCGAAATTAGTCTATAATTTAGGAAAAGTAGAAAATAAGTCTCTTCGAATTCTAAACTTGCATATCTAGACTAAAATTTAGTAGTATCTTCATGTTAAACTTTTAAATGTTTTATTTTATTATTTTAAGAACTTGAACCTGAATCTTATGATTCGATTCTCAATTCACAAAATTTGGAGTCCGATTCTCCATTTGAATCCCAATTTGACAAATATCAGTTCAACTAAAAAGAAACTAGCAGTAGACTCAATTTTTGCAAGCAACAGGGGTTTTACAGTCCTCAAGAAAGTTAAATATATAGTATTATGATTCTGTCAAATTTCAGTCATACTGTTATTTGGTAAAATAATAATATTCCAGGCACACATCATGGGAAAAGCAAATCAGGGCCAATTTATGGAAACAACAAAGGGGCAGACTAGGTTTAGTGCTCAGTAACAACAAGAGCAGCATAGTCTGATAGTCATTCAATCCTAAGAATGACAACTTATTTTGGATAGGCTGCTAGTTTGTATATAAAGCAAGTGGAAGGTTTAAACCAAAAGTTGAGTTTTCCCCAAAACTATGTGCTACGAGGTGAGGATTCTTTTTATGAGCTTCGATTAAGTACTGTCAAAAGATGTTAGACCCAGAAACTCTCCAAACATAGGAGATTTATTGAGGGATATTTGAACGCAAGGACCTGCAACTATACCCCAAAGAGTATAAGGATTGAGCATATTCCCATCATCAAGGCAGCACGAATACTCCTAGACACTAATGTCTCCACGTCATTTCCATTTCAAAACTGAAGCCCGCGGAAACTGGGTACAGAACATTTCTAGGCCCATTCTGTAGATAATAAAAGTTGAAAACTCGTTTCCATCAAATTATCCTCAAACTTTTTACTGCACACTTTGAACTAAATTTATATTACAATTTACACCCTCAATCAATAGTTTGCAACTTTTTCATGCTTTCTAGAAAGCAATCATATTTTTTAATTGTTGTGTTAATATTCTATTTTCTAAAAATATCATATAAGTACGTATCTATAATATTTATATTTATAATACCCCTCTTTGCCGACCCCACCTAGCGTGAGATTTACCCCTCTTCATAATTTTTACATGTTCTCCAATAGTTTCCAAACATATATTTTTTAGAAGTGGCATTTTCCAATGTTCGTTTCCGTTTCCATCATTCTTGCGAAGGTTAAGAATATTTCAATTCCTTATACTTTATCACATCAATGCACATATTCACTAGGATATTGTGCCACCCTTGTGAAGAAAACTATAACCTGTTCCTCAGGCAGGCTGAACTGGTTCTACCTGGGCTTTTTACTAAAACATCAACCCAAGCCTGACCCAACCCACACTTTAGAGCTTCGAGCTCGAACCAGGCTTACAAGGTCATTCCCAAGCCCAGCCTAAGACATATAAATAATTATTTTAATTTTTTTTGGATTGATTAAATAGAAAATAAAAACAAATTTTGTACAAATGTCTCTAAATCTTACATATAATTACATTCTTTGCTTAAATTCTTTAAATTTTAATAAATATATATATATATATATATAATATAAAATTTATTATTTGCCGGGCCAAGCTTGGGTATTTATGCATATCAAGCCCGACCCGGCCCATAAAACTTCATTCTTTAGTGAGCTCGAGCTCAAGTCGGGCTTAGAAAAAAATTGAGTGTCCAAACCCAGCCTATGCGAGCGGGCTCGAGCCGGGCCTGGTGGGTACCTTGCCCCGTGAAGTTTGTGAACAGGTCTGGAAAATCTAGAAACCATAGTATCGTTAGATGGCAAAGACAGTAGCAAGACTCCTACATTTCCTAATATTTTCACAGTTTATATTCCTATATAATCAAATCACAATTGAGCCTTTAACTGTTATAAATCTGTGAATTTGTTGAAAATAGAAATATTCCAACATTTGAAACAGCAGATAATTTAGACAGTATAGGTTGCAGAACGCGAGTTAGCCATAAAATGTGGATTCAGACATACAAGTTTACTTATTCTGCATTATCCCAGAATCCGAATTATGTTGGAAACTGGAACTAAAAAAGAATTCTCATACTATGATATAAAGTTTCAACTTCCATTAAATTTTGACCATAACTCAACAATATCTTTCAGAACAGATAAAATTAGCCAGATCATTGTTGGGCTAATAACTAGTAGAATCATAGTTGTCAAATCGGGATTCGAATCGAGAATCAAAATCTAAATTTTGTGAATCGAAAATTGCATCAAATCGAATCGTAAGATCCGGGTTCGAGTTCATAAAATAATAAAATATAACATTTAAAATGTTTAACTTAAAGATACTACTAAATTTTAGTGTAGGTATGCAAGTTTAGAATTCAAAGAGACTTGTTTTCTGCTTTTCCTAAAGTAGATGCTAATTTTAAATAAAAGTGTAGACGCAATTTGCTTCAGTGCACAGCATGGTCGTCGCCGGAAGTCCATTGTTGCATGGTGTTGGGTTCCTCCAACGGACGACTAATTGGTGGAGCAATCGACTTTAGCTGCCTTGAGTCAAATCTATAATTTTATCATCTTCAAAATAATATGCTTTTACTACGCTTTAAATTATTATGGTTCATGAATTGACCGAATCGGTGTAATCGTAAGATTCGGCCGATTCGCCACTGAATCGGTATTGAATCGTAGATTCAGGGTGAATTTATATTCACCCCATACATTCGAATCGATTTGGGCTTGAATCGAATCGTAAGATTCGTATCGAGAATCGTAAGATTCGTATCGAGAATCGTAAGATTCGTATCGAGAATCGTAAGATTCGTATAACTATGAGTAGAATCATCAAGAGGCCAAAACATGTAAATAAATAATTAATTATGCAACAAAAAGCCATGTATCTAGACAACTTTTTCCCAATTATTTCATCCTTTTCGTTTGCAGAAGCTATAACTAAACTATGTTGGAACATCTAGCAAAAAGCAGATGCATTCACCATATCAAATGGAGAGAGAGAGAGAGAGAGAGAGAGAGAGAGAGAGAGAGATTTAGAGTTCCACAGTGAGTAACACGTCATTTGAAATATTTACCTTATCAAAGCTTAAACATTGACCCATATCTGATATCAATAGCCAAATTTATTTACCACCTCTTAAGTAGAAAGGTACCCTGAAAGTTGAAAGATCACAATTGAACCCATCAGGCAAAAACAAACAGAATGCATATTTTCAAAGAGACGGCGAAAGATAAATTCCTCAAATGCCTTTCAGAAAGAAGCTTTTAATTTGTCTATCTGTGAGGTGCATGAAAATGGGGCTTAGAGAAAATTTTCAAAATTGATGTATAAAATAAACCTAACTTTTTTAAGTGATTAAAGAGGTTTCATACTTGTCCAGATATTCATGGTTAAGTATCCGGATAAGCATTCACTATTGAAATAAACTAAGTACACAATTATTGCAGTTCCTATGCATTGCAAAGTGGCAGCTAATACATAATTTGTGATTAATGCATTTATGGGATTTCCTCATCAGGATTTGATGTAGAACTTTTCCTAAGTGAAGGTTCCATTTTGTTGAAAGATGAGAATATCAAGAAGCTCATTGCTTGGGAAAAGCTGTTCAAATAGATTCCAGCCAGGAGGTTGCTTATTTTAGTCCTTTGTTTCTGGCGGACAGTCTGCTGGCTGATTTTATTCAATGCTGTTCTACTCCCAAGTAAAATTAACACAATAAAATAAAGAGGAAGCTCTCATTATTGAGATAATCTGTGTAATCCTGCAACCAGGTCAGACAGAATTTGACCCAATTCAAGGCAAGAAGCTTGCACTTGCAGGATTTTGTATCCTAACAATAAGAAAAAACAAGCCACAGAAAGACATCTTTTTAGCGATTGCAAAACTAAAAAGCAACAGTACAAATATGATTGCACTAGCATCTTTGAAGTTCAACTTCACAACCGATAATATTATATTCTCTGTTGGTTACAAATTCTACATAATTTTGAACAAATGATTGACAACAACAACAAAAATAACAGAAATAACATCTTGTAATGCTATTGTTGCCATTTCTAGGCTTTCTTCATTTGAAAGTTCCCCAACATAATCTCGAAAACTTTTGCCAATCAACAAAATCACAGAACTATTCCACTTATCATGACAATTTTCTAAAAATAGTCATTCAAACATTAGAATCAGAATTTGGTGCATTTTTTTTAATATAAAGGGGCATTTTGCCAACATTTGGTGATTGTGAAATTTAGTCCCTCGTGATAGGTTAGTTTGGTTATATACGAGGCTACAAATTTTCCTAAATATATGAAGAACATTAGAAGAAATACAAAACCAAAAGGAAAATCTTCTTTTTTTTTATGTAAATCATATTTTACATATTCAGAGATGAAGCATTCAATTTCCGACCTCCTGCTTTGCGTTAAATTATCCAAGCCAACAAATAAATCTCTAAATTAACGACAAAGAAATACAGCAATGGGGACGACAAACAAAGAAAAACAATCCAATCAATTTGAATAATAATTTGTCCATACCAATTTCATTGGCACCCTTGAATGTGGATGTAGGATGAATTCAGGAGAATCTTCAATTAAGAAGAACGAAACCTGAATTATGCATAAATAACATTCATAAAAAATTAAAAGATACATAAATGATGGATCGAAGAATGATTGTTACCTTGTAGAGATTATAGGATGAGATAGAACAGAGAGCGAGAAAACCCTAAATACAAATCTAGGAAAGGGAAAGGTCTAGGAAGAGATAAAGAGAAGGTGCTGCGATAAAAGAATAATGAATTAATAATAGGAGCTCCTTCTTTAATGGATGTTCTGTATTGAGTGGATTTTGACCCCTACGCATTATTTTTTTTTCTTTTTTTTTTTTTGATTAAATATCATTATTTTCTTTTTTTTTTTGTAAATTTACTTCCTACCTTTTGATGTCAAAAAAAAATTATAGTTTGAATTTGTATTTGATTTAATACTTTTTAAAATATTGAAAGAATTCCAAAAATTATTTTTTATTGAGTAGCAGTTTTATTCTTTTTTCAGTTTAGTTCAGTTCAGTTTAATTTTAGTATTTAATATTCATTTTCAGTATTCAGCATTCGGTATTCAGAATTCAATATTAAATTTCAGTTTATGCATTATATCAATATTATTAATGTATATTATTATTCATAAATATAAAATCAATGAATATTAATGATAATATCATTTCAATTTTAATTTTAATTTATTTTAATTTATACATTATATAAATATTATTAATTAATAGCAGTAATCACAAATAACAACAGAGAAAAAGAAACCAATAATAATATTTTTAATATTATCAATTATTATTTCTACGATAAATAATTTTATAGGAAAAATAAATAAATAAAAGTAATAATGTTTTATAAATACTGATAACAATTAAAATAATAAGGTAATATTCATAACAATAATTATAATGAAATATAATAACTATAATAATAATAATAATAATTTATAATGGTATATTTAATTATTATTATATGTAACAATTAATAAATTTTATTAGAATGTGTAGTATTATTTAAAGTGTTATTAATTATTATATATTTTAGTATTTTTAAAATATTATTTATATTATTAATTATAATTCAGTTTCATGCATAGAATTGTTGACCCTCAATAATTTGTTATGTTTTTGTATTAAAATTGAATATATCATAAGGTACCAAATATGTAAAAATTTGAATACGTCAGAAACTAAATAATCAATTTTAATAGGTCAAACAATAAAAGACATTTGAGTCATATATATTTAAGTCTGACAGAAAATGTGTAAAAATTGATGATGTATTTTCATATCATCCAATCAAGCTTGATAATTTTAGAAAGTTAGACAAATATATATGAAAGAATCGATGGTTTTATCATGTCTAAATATAGCATGTTTGGGAACACGAGGACAAGGACTCACAGATTGAAGCAGCTTTCAAATTTATGTATGCTTTTCCATTAGTCTTAGGAGATCACTCCCCTGTGATGTTGCCCAACTACATTGGCTCATATACAAACTGCTTAAGCTACTTAACTGAAGCATGCATATACCTATACTTTTTCACACATTTCTATAACGCATAAATAGAAGCATAGTGAGCTAACTTCCATATGACTGTTACAACGGAAAAAAAATGCTAGTTAAATTGCTAAAAGGAACACACTTCACTAAACTTATAACCTAAAATTCTCAAAAAAAAACAAAAAAATCAACTAACTATCCACATATAAGAAACAGATTTAGTTTGACCGATGTCTTTCTGGATTATTGGCTGGCCGGATTTCCTCAATCATTCTAACCACTTCATCCATTGAAGGTCTTGAGTCCGGTACAACGGCAACACATGCCATTGCTATTTGCAGCATCAACACCATCTCCTCTTCAATATCGCTGTATTTCAGCAGCTCCAAGTCGAACACCTCAGCAGTCCACTCCTCTCGGACAACTGACTGAACCCATTTTGGCAGATCAACTCCCTCATCTTGTCCTGTTGGCACTTTCCCTGTCAGCATCTCCAGCACCACAACTCCGAAACTGTAGACATCCGACTTTTGAGAACACTTTCTTGTCTCCGTTACCTCAGGCGCTCTGTACCCTCCACTTCTAGCCGGAACACTAGAGTTAGGATAAGGGCTAGGGTAACTTATTATAGAAGCTAACCCAAAATCTGAAACACAACTCTTAAGGTCTTGAGTGATTAGTACATTAGACGACTTGACATTTCCATGGACAAATTTGCCGCCACCCGAAGAATGTATATGCGATATACCTCTACCTGCCCCTAGTAAAATCTTTACACGGGTTTCCCAGTCTAAAGGGGTAGTCGTTTTGCTATGCAATAACCCGAAAAGGCTACCACCTGTTACACATTCATAGACCACGAGTTTCTCGTCCTTGGAGTAGTAATAAGCCGAGAGAGGCACGACATTCAGGTGAGGCCCGATTCTTCCGATAGCCTCCATTTGCTGCTCGAACTCTCGTTTTCCGACCACCACCTCCTTCAACCTCTTCACAGCTACTTCCGTTCCTTCTTCTAAAATGGCCTTATACGTTGTCCCGTAATTACCTTTCCCGAGTACTTCAGCCGAAGCTCTTAACAACTCCTCGAGATCGAAATTGTTTTCACTTCCTTCAAAGAATACTAACTTGTTTTTCTCTCCATCCTGTACACCACTCCCAAATTCTTCACTAGGCTTCTCATTCGTTCCTCCTTGCCCTTTTACCGCGGGGTTGTCGCCTTTTTTATTCGAACGCCATACCAATATAACCATAAACAAAAGCAATGGCACGAGACATACAGCGATAGATATGGCAGCAATGGACTTGGCGCTTAGTTTATTCTTCGAAACATTGGTTGCTTTACGAGCATTAATTGGGGGAGGAGAAGAAGGTAAAGGCGAAGGGAAAGGCGATAATGAAGGCAATGGTGAAGGGAAAGGCGATAATGAAGGCAGTGGTGATGGAGATGGAACGAGTATAGAGCATTGGTTCAATGGTGTTCCACAAAGCAAACTATTTCCCTCGAACGAAGAGGAAGGGAAGTTTTGAAGGGACAAAGGGATCGAGCCATTGAAGTCATTGTAGCTCAAGTTCAACTGTTTGAGGTCTGACTTGTTAATTTCGGGAATGGATCCCGACAGGGAGTTGTTCTGAAGGTTAAGACTCGAAAGGTTCGTTAAATTTTGGATCGTGTTTGGAATTTCGCCTGTAAAATGATTAAACGAAAGATCGAGCGAAATAAGCTTTTGGGAGAGTATTGAAGGAATGGGACCCGAAAAATTGTTATTTTGAAGGTAAGCATGTTGAAGCGAAGGAAGAGAAAGCAAGTCAAAAGGAAGATCTCCACTTAAGCGATTGGATCTAAGGCTTAAGATCATAAGATTATTTAACTTCCCAATTGAATTGCTCGGAATTGGACCGTACAATCCAATGCCAGGCAGGCGAACAGCAACAACATTGGAATGATTTCTGTCACATGATACGCCGATCCAAGAACTGCAAATAGGCCTAGAGGATTTCCAGTTGAGTCTCGAACTGTGAGGCACATTTTCAGCAAAGTTAAGAAGGGCATTTTCGTCAGAACGAAGGTCACATCTGACTCGAGGTAGAAAAAATACGAAAATCAGAAATCTAAGAACCCGGACAAACAAGAACATCTTCATAGAGTTTTTCTGCTCTTTTCTTTTCCCTGAAAAAAGAAGAACACATTTAATACACAACACATTAATATTCTGGCATTTGAACTGTAACTAAGTCACACCACCAAACTACTTAGCTTGTAAACAAGAGCAAACAAACAACATATATAACAAGTGATAATTGATATGACATCAAAAAATTAACAAAACAGAACAATGAACTCTTGAAAGAAAATGCTCAACTACCTCAAATGGAAACCAATGAAAAACCTGCCGTACAGCTGGCATAACAAGCAATGAAATTCAGGTTAAAGACAGATAACAAACGGTTTTAGCTGATGACATAGTAATGTTGCGGCACTAATTGAATGATTCCAGTATTTTTAACCGTTTTTCGTTTAATGGCATGGCACATTATTTTCTGTTAATTATTGGAAACAAACACATTTTTGGTCTAGTAAAGATGAGAATGAGAATACAAAAATAACAAACACAACAACAACAATATTACCACCCCGCTGCCAAACAAGGCTCGGGGTCGGGTGTGAGAGATTATTTCCAATTGACCCTGAAGTGGAGTTACAACATCTATCCATAAGGAAAAAAAAAAAATTAAAACTAGTTTGTGTAACAAATTCCGTTAATTGAAATGCATAGAAGTGAAAGTTTCCATCGGGAAACAAACAAGAGAGAAATAAAAGATGAAAAGGAAAAGGAGAGAACCTTAGAGGAGAGCAGTGGGCTAAAATGAGAATGGAATCGGACAAATAAAAAGAAAGAAAGCTTATTGAAGAAGAGGGGGAGAGTGGTTGAAGCAGATGAAGAATGGAAGAGACGTTTTCTATTCTAATTCTAACGTTCGACTGCCTACACAGAATCTAAAAATTGAAACCTTCTCCGTCAAGTTAAAGTACTCTTACACGCAGATCTCTAGACTCGCTTTACATTTCATATTTTTTATAAATTTGGTTAAGTTCCCGAAATGCCCTATCATTGTTGTTAAGATATTGGATTTTTGAGATTTCGTTGGTTGAGATGGTATCCAATTCGATTTTTACTTTTATATACATGATCTCATAAACATTCTATATATATTTCAATATGTGTGATGGTGAAATCGAATTTGTACCTATCAATACAACCTATATTAAAGTGTCTTTTTTTTTCATATCACAAGATCCGATTGTTTCTATAAATTCTTGTCATATTGATTTAATTTATCCTTAATCAACAAGTTTATTCTCTTAGTTTGTGACTTAGTATGATATATTGATATAGTAGATTTCTTACAACTTACAAGTTAACCTTTGCGTGTATCTCACCATGAATCCCATTGCACAATCTTTATTTACAATAATTAGAAAATATTTCAAACCTTAAGGGTAAAATTGCACTGATGTGAAACAACTTCATCTCAGTTGCTCATTTTTAGAAATTGAATGTATATTCCAAGTTTTCCACCAACATTACAGATATTTTGGTTGTTTGAATTGAACTGTGTTTTATATTTTCCATTTCTATTTCGAAAAATTATAGTAAAAAAAAGAGGGGATATTGTACAGGTAAATGACTAAAAGTGCGTTAGTCAAGGATTGGTTAGCTCATCACCAAAACACACTCACATCCAATAATTAATCCAGCTTTATTTTTGGGATTATCTTCTTGTTTTCGATTATGCTCGTGGTTCCTTCTTAATGCCTTAACCACTTCAATATACATGTATAACTCCTTGACTAACAAATAAAAAAACTTATTAACTCGTTTGCGCAATATTTTCTTTCTATGTTCCCTATATTCCTTTTATGTGTCACTTTTAAAAATTTTCATCAAAATCAATAATAAAATTTCACACCGTTAGAATGATTAATCTATACTTTATAATTTATAATGAAATTATCTTTCTTCTATGGCAAAGGTCTTAGCCTAGTGGTTGATATTAAAGTTATAATCCTAAGAGGTTATAGGTTCGAGTGCACATTCGGGTGGAGTGGAGTAAGGTTTTTTTTATTATTATTATAAGTCCAATGAAATAAAATTTTTTAAAAAATTATCTTTCTTAATTACTCCCCAACTTATTATTTCATCATTATTTAGTCTCTTCCTTAATTAATACTAAGACAAATTAGAAAAGAAAATGGTAAAAGTTGCATTAATAATATAAATGGCAACACTAAGAAAACCGGAGGAAGTATTATATTATGTATTTTTTCGTAATACAAGGAAAGGAAAACCAATAACACAATAACAATAGGAAAAACCCACAAAAAGAAGAGCTATTTATAGACACCGAATTATTAAAGGAAACTGTCACATTCGGCCCAAGTTTAACTTAATTACCTAAATTTTTTGACATGTTTTTTTGATAACCTTCATATGTCCTCCATATCTTTCCTACGTTATTCATAACTTTCTTACGCTCTGCAGAACTCTAGACTTGTAATGGGTTTATATAACAGATTTGTAACAGATACATAACTGTTTTATAACAGATATGTATTAGACTTGTATTAGGTTTGTAATAGATATATAATAAATTTGTAAAAGATTAATAACTGACAAATAATATCAAACACTTCAATAATATTCCAATGTAAATCAAAACTAATGAAAATCTACTATTTTATTCATCAAACACTAGTAACAGGTATATAACAGCCTTGTAATAGGTTTCTAGTAAAATTGTAACAGATAAAAGTCATAAAGATTGTGTCAAACACTTCATTAGTACATCTATCTAATTCAATATTGATATATTCTTGTTATATATTCATCAAACACTATATAGAACAGATATGTAATAGATATGTAGTAGGTTTATATTAGATGCGTAATAGATTCAAAGAAACATTTCATTCATATTTCCCTTATGATACAATACTGTTACAAGTCCGTTATATCCTCACCAAACACTTGTATTAGACCTGTAGCAGATATAACACATATGTAACAAATATGTATTAGGTCTGTATTATATTCGTAACAAGTCGAAAAAAACATGCAAATCAGCTTGTCAAACTCTTGCGAATGAAGAACAGAATTGAATAAGAAATCAAATATGAAATCGAGGACGGAGAACATAAATGAAATCTAGAATGAAGAACACAGATGAAATTTGAATTCTGAATTTCGATTCCAAATATGGATCGTAGTAGAGTAAAGAAATCGCGAATGAAGAACTTATTTGAATTAGAAATAAAATCTGAGATTGAGAACGAATAACACAAATGAAATCGATTTGATTTGAATCTGAAATCAAATCTGAAATTGAGATTGAAGAACAAAGATTGATTTGAACAGCAAAATAAAACCTGGACTGGAACGTTGAATCGATTACATGAGAGAATTGAGAGGAGAATGACTTTTCTACAAAACATGATCTGTTTGTGATTCTGCTGTGCTGATATAGGGCGTATAAAAGTTAGTAGTAAGCTTAGAAAAGTTAGGTTAGTTACATGCATTTTTTTGAGGCATGGAGGTAATTACTTTGCAAATCTTGTACAATTGCGTGTTTTACCCAATTACCAATTAATGTAGTTAAGCCCAACAAAGGTGAAGTAAAAAAACCAGCATAAAAGTTAGTTTCTCAGTAGATATGCTTCACCTACACGTGATTGGTAGAAGCTATAAGATGTCTAATACTTTTGAGAATGGTTTAGAGAGTATACACGTGATCCATTCAAGAGAAGAACATTTGAAAGGCCCTCTATATTGCAACTTGAAGGCCGCTAAAACCATCCAAGTTTCAGCAATGTATGTTGTGCATAAAAACAAGTGCACGCAATTATATGAATGTAATTGTTCATTTATGTTGTAAATTGGACTTTCAGTTGCTTATATGTAAGTTCAACAATAAACACCTAGAGTCATCAAAATATTCATGACTAATTGTTAATTTTGGTTAATACCTAATAATCCAAACACAGCCATTTAACATTGGTAAAAGCAATAAAATAGTCTTAGACACATTTCTAATAATCCAAATTGAGCCATTGAACATGGGTACAACTGAGAAAATAGACGAGCATAAGAAAAGAATTAACGTTTTATGATTCACAAAGTGGTTCTCACCTCCAAATCTCATAGTAGGATCTTTAAATAGGCAATCTTTAGTATCAATTGATAAGTCAAAATCCTTAGAACCATCGCTTTCATTAGAGCACTAAAACTCCTAAGAAATCACAAACATAAATTTTAGAATTAGGCATAGAGGAGGAATGTTGGCAATTAAGAAAAAAATTCAAAAATTAAAGTTGAACAAGTAATATATAAATGTAATTAACGATACGAACATCAGTCACAAACAATTCGTATTATTGAAAGAATATTTACAACCAAATCCGATTTCTTTTTATTATTATTATTATATAAGGAAGTGCCATTAAGACTACATAGCAATCACGCGGGGGAAGCTAACCCCTTCCAGATCCTCGAGAATAACTGATAGTAACAAACAAATAATTAATGAAGCTAAAAGAATTGAAACCCTTAAGTCAGCGAATTAATGAAAGAACTAATTAGGTCAAGCTCTTTGTAGAAGAGAAAATGGAATCTCAAAGTAAACAACAAACAAATAATGAAGGAACTAATTAGGTCAAGCTCTATGTAGAAGAAAAAATGGAATCTTAAAGTAAACATGTTATATGGATTTTGACTTGATCAATTTATATATCGGAGATTTGAAGATCCTACTATTAGATTTTGTGAGCATAGTTTGATAAAATGTCTTTTAAGTCTATTTTTTTTTACTTTAACCGATGTTCAATGGCTCGGTTTGGATTTTTAGATATTGAGCTTATGTTTGAAAAGGATTCCTAAAAGAAAAAGAAAAGAATTCAATTTAATTTAATTTAATTTACATCGAGCTTTTCAATTCAATTCACTTGAATTTCCTTGAAAACTTGCTTGACTTAAAATAATTCAATTCATTGTAATTAAGTTTGTTTATTATATTTTCGAATTTGTCCTTAGATGTGGGCTGTTTCGGAGATTTTTGGGGCTCTGAGCGACACCTAGAATATAGGTCCCTATAAATTAAAGGATTGAACAAAAGTTTTCAACAACAAATACATGTTTTATTATCATATTGATTATATTATCACTTACATGACATCTTGAAAAATTTTTAGGTTATGTTCCAAAGTGAAAAAAATGTTCTTTATTTCAACAGAAGCAGGTTTTATTTCTTTAAATCACAACAATTTCGACAAAATAATAACCAACTTTACAATAAACATCTTTTTATAAATCTATTGACATGTCATGTGACAAAGGTCTTACTCTAATGGTTGAGTCATGAAACTGAAATTTTAGAGGTCACGAGTTCGAGTTCACATACGAGTGAGGTGGGGTGAGATATTTCTCTGTAAGCCCAAATAAGGTAAAAAAAAATTTAAAAAAGATATTGATGTGTTAGGCTCTATATTTAATAATTAATAAAAGATTTTGATGAAATGATCTATTATCAACAAAATATATAGTCAATAAAACCAAATTTTATTATCGTTAGCACTTTAAAACCTTTAAATATTTAGAGTCCTAATTGATTATTCGGTATTGTTATGACACTTTAATTATACAAGTTTCACTAAATTTTATTTTAATAGTTTTTGTTGAGTATTTTGTCAAACATTCATAATTATTTATACATAATATAATATAATATTGAAATACAATATTTATTTAATTATAGGCCTTTTTTAATATTTTTAGAATAATAATTTTGGTTTGTTATAAAAATAAAGAAAAGTAAAAAAAATAACTAAATGGTTTAATAATTAAGAAATGGAAAAAGGAAGAGAAAAAAAAGAAAGCATGGGGAATCGGACCTGCTCCTCAAGCAAATAATCCCTACCATCTTTTCCGCTCTACCACTGCACCTTACTGCTTTGCTTTCCCTTCACAGTTTATATATATCAAATTTTATTCATGTTATACTCGGGATAATTCAAGGCCCCCAGATACTCGGAGTCCTGAGCGGTCGCTCATTTCACGAAAAGGCTATTATTTGTTATAATAAAATTTTTACCGTCACAAAAATTAGCTTTTTGAAATTTTAATGTAAAATTGTCGCATATAATAGGCTTTCTGTGACAATTACTTAAGATTGTAACTAATATTATTTCGTTACAATTTAAGTTGTAACCTATAAAATGGAAATTGTTACAATAAAAAATTTTATTGTCACAAAAACTATTTATGTGACAACATAAAAAACTTGTTACAAAAAATACTTAGTAACAACTAACAGTTGTCACTAAAATTCAATATGTGACAATTACTTTTTATTATCATAAAAATAATATATGTTTACGGATTAATTTAAACGGTTATATAAAAGGTATATAAACGATCTATCTTAATATTAAATTAATTTTTAAATAATTAATCATATATAATCATTAATAATAGTAGTTTATAAAAAAAAGTTTATTATGACATACTACATGTTTACCCCTCTAACTTGACAACTTCTATTAAGTTCCGCCTTAAACTTTAACTTGTTCTTACTAGATCAAATCTAACCATTCCCTATAATAGGGAATGGATATAGGCCTATATGGTATATCTCTAAAATAGGGTTTCTACATATGGGCGATGAATATTAAATTATTTTTTTTACTTTTTACTTTTTTAATTATTTTGTCCATTGATTAGAATAGAAATGATGCAGAAGAATTAATATAATAATAACATACACTACACCATAGATGGCTTATTGCAACTGAAATGACAAGTGTAGCAATCAAAAAGTTGCAAAAGAGGTTAAAAAATGGATGTCTTGTGACATTTTTCCGAAAAAGTCGATAACTGGTTGCAATAACATGAAAAATCGTATATTATTGGGCAAGTGTTGCGAAAAAGTGGGGTAAAACACACCACCTTTAAGGCCATGTTCTCTTGGACTGCAATTTAAAGCAATTCAGTTCAGTTCAAACTATTTCAGTTCAATTCAGCTTTCAAAAGTTAAAAAGAACAGGGCCTAACATTGAATACAAATCGCATACCAACACGCAACCAAGCTCTCTTGTTATTTTACAAATTATAATATTGTATTAAAATGTTTTCTAGCTATATTTTGTTATATAGGTTGTATAATTAGTTTATGTTATAGGTTGTATAATAAGTTTATGTTATATAAAATGTTATATACCTGTTCACGGGCCGGAGTACCCGCCCGGCCCGTTTTGAGCCCGTTCAAATGGGCTGGCTTGGACACTCATTTTTTTATAAAGTCCGACCCAAGCTTGAGTCGCTAAAGCCCGAAGTTTTATGGATTGGGCTTGATTTTTATATAAATGTCTAAGCTCAACCCGACGAATACTAATTATATTTATTAAATATTTATATAGGATATTTAATAATTATTTCAAATTTTTAATAAATTAATCTATTGAACTTGTACAATATTTATTTACAATTTATTGAATTATTCAAATAAAGAATGCAACCACATATAAGACTTGGACAATTTTTTATGAAATTTTTCTTTTTTTACTCTTTCAATATACTCAAATATTTAAAAGAAAACTATTTACGAGCTTTGAGTCAGGCTTTGGAATGACATTTTAAGCCCGGTCTGAGCCTGAAGTTTTGTAGTGTGGGCCTGATCGGGTTTGGGTTGATGTCTTTAGTTAAAAGCATAATTAGGTCCGATCTAAACTCGACTCAGCCCACCCGACAAATAGATTTAAAGGGTATAAAAAAGGTATATGAAATTATAGCTATATTTTATTGTATCTTGTATTTTATTTAATTGATTAATTGTACCATTGTCTTCTTTCATGAACGTTATTATTCAATAATTATAATTTTGTAGTTATTAATTTTATTAATATTATTTTAATTGTCATTCATGAGTAATAACGAATAATATAAAATAAATAAATATTTTTTTTATTGAAAAATATAGTCTATTAAATAAATTAGAGACAATAACAGTTCTAATTGAAGGTGGACATAATCCTCTTATATGTCGAAGAATCAACTGCTCTAGCTAAGAACTTTACAGCATGATTCGCAGACCGAAAAACATAGAGGATCAAAAAATAGTAAAAGCAAACCAATAAGTACCGAAGTTAAAACACCAGACAAAATAAAACAAATACCAACATACTAAACTTGCTTATACATCAAGACTAACATGCCCTTGGACAAGACTTATTAAGAAAACAAAAGATAAATGTTGCATCCTATATTTTCTTAACCTCCAATTAACGATTTCGAAGATCCACAACCATAAGAATATTTGCTTGCACCATAACATCAAGCAGGATTACGGATCTGAAACGATCTTGCTGAAGGGAGATAAATATGAGTGTCTATTGTGAAAGATCAACAAGTATCATATCTGACGACGGATAAAGTCCAACACAATTATAAATAAGGATTGAATTATGCAACAACAAATCCTTCATTGAATAGTTAATAAATAATATGCATCTATAAAAAAAAATGTACAACTAATTAAAAGTCTATCTAATCCATTTACCAAAAAAGTATATCTAACCCAATCCCACCTTACCTCTCTCTATTTCTTTCCTTTCCTTCAATTTAACCTAAACCCTCAATCTCTACCCCTTGCAACCATCGGTCTCTCACAACTCGCAGCCACCACACCCACTCTTCTTCCTTTTCATCTCACGCTCACAGCTCACCATCGTCTACAACGATCACTGTCGTTCAACCATCTTACATCCCGTAAAAAATGGACAAAACAAAAATACTTAAACGTGGCCGGCGATGATACTTTTGCTCGGCTCTACAATGTTGTTGAGGCTGACCTTGATGCCGTTGTTCAAGTTATAATTCACTCTTTCAATTTTTGTATTTTTTTTTGTCTCTATGAGATTTGAGAGGCTTTGGAAAAGTTGTTCTTCTTTATAAAATTGGGAAAAAAATAATTTCTGTGTAGAAATCGGAGTTGACAACGGTGAAGAAAAGTAGGGCTACAGTTATCGCCATAATGCTGAGATATGAAGAACTAAGGGTCGTTTGCCTACAAGAAGGTCTGTTTTCCATTTCCCCTTGATTTTCGGCATTCCGTCATTGGTTAATTTGAATTGCTCTGCTGGAACTTAAATCCAGTTAGTCGTAGTAAAAATTAGAAAAAGAATCAGCTGATTAGTATAAATTACTCAATTAAAATATGTATTCTAGGTCAAAGGGCTTTCAAGAGAAGAGCTTGAGGCTCGTAGTGATTTATTTCTACGCTAAAAGGATTGAAGCTGTACCAGATGGAAATTGGCCTCCTTCAACTTGAAGAAGCAGAAATGGATGCTATAGTTGCTGAAATAGAAGCCGAAAAAGCGATAGCAGAGGCTGCAAAGAAGGCTCCTCCAAATGAAACCTAGATCTCTTCTATTTTTTCATACTGAGTGGTTAGTTTCCTTGTGACTAGATTACTTTGTTGTGCTTGACACTGATATCTTTGCTATATTAAACATCTTATTTGGGGACCTATGCTTTCTTATTTGCTCATTCGTTATGTTAGTGAATTACTGGTCTTAGGATATGCTTACTGATGTCCCATTCCAATGGTTGTTTGATTTAGTACCGGTGATACTTGTGACTATGAGACTTGATTTTGCTTTGTCTTTTTTTCTAAAAACTATATATTGGCGCTGGAATATCTATTCTCGTTACGACTCATTTCTCTCTCTTTTTACCCTTGACATTCTTTCATAATATATTATGACTCGTATTTAGTACTTTGAAAACGTTTTTTTAGTACATATATGTGACTATATATCATATAAAGTTTTCAACTTTTTTTAGACTAGAACAATTTGTAAAATGGTGGGACGTGTTGGGACTGGATATTGGTTTACATAATATGTTTGTTTATCTTCGCTTATACTAAGATATGGTTGGGTGGAGAACTTCATCAATCAAGCGTCAAGATGAACTTCCAACGGTTATTGTTTCTTTAATTTTATCCATTAAGTTTGCTATATTGGTTAATTTGAAGTTACTGACACTCTTTTATATTAATGGAGAGCTAACATAGGCTTTTCTTCAGCTAAATTTGCTTGTCATAGATGAAAAACATCCACATAATTGTGTATGTTGGGCTGCAAAAAATGGAAAGTGCCTGCAATAGAGCATCAACTGTTATTAGAGACCGAGCTACTGATTTGGAAGGTTTGATGTATTTCTTAGCTCTTATATTGCTCATTGTTTTAGTAAAAACTTACTGCTTAATGTTGAGCATGAATTTAGGGTCCTTAATCGTGTGTTAAGCCTCATATGTCATTTTCAAGCCTCCAACTATGACTCCATCTCAAATGTTTCAACCTTAATTTACCGTGAGCATAACATAAACTAAACTGAGTTGTATATATACATAGATTGACAAGAATCTTATATATGTAGCCTATTTATCACGAGAAGAAATTTTTGGCTATGTGAAATTTAGCATAATTGGAAATCTCTGGAGGTGCAACGTTGTCCATTTAAAATGTGAAAATTTGTAGAATGGATTTTTTAGAATTTCATATAAATTTCAAACCATTATTTGAAACATGAAACTCAAATGCAATAATGTTGCTCTTGTGCAAACACTGACTTAAAATACTAGGAGCAAATTGTTTTGGAATTACTTTTATATAGTGCAGCAGTTTTATAGGGAAGTGAATTCTCTTAGAGTCTATTAGCTTCTCAGTTGGCAATAAACTTGTAATATTGATCACTTTTTTAGCGTCCCAACACTATATTGGACCACTTTTCTAGCTTATAAAAAAATGTAAGAAATTCATATTGGACCACTGATGCATTGAGCTACTTTTTTGTTGATATATGCAAGTTTTTTTATCTTCCTAACTATGTTAGCTTGTTAAGTATATTGCACCACTTTTCTATCTTATCAAAAAATGTAACAAATTCATATGGTCAGGACACTATCTTCACTGGAAATCATGTTGGCTGCTGCAAGATCTGTCAAAGTTGATAATCAACTGGTGTATAATTTGCTGTGTGCTACATGATTTTTTCAATGAGGATTTGGTCAAGTTATATCCTTCATCCAAGAATTTTGTAAAATTTACTCTTCTTGAGGCTGCAAATCATATTCTTAAATTGTAAGCATTATGAAACACTTAGAAATTTTGTTTAATTTCTACCTATAACTTTAGTGCGTATTATGTCTCACGGTTATATAATCTGCTTCACATTAATTTAGCTATTAGGAATTTGAACCAAGGTTTCAATTTCCATCTATTACTTGTTCGATTGCCTACATGGAGGGCCATAAACAAAGAACCTATAAAACTAGTACACGTTATATGAATAATTATATAGAGTAATGCACACCAATAATTCTATTCAATAAAATTGAATATTTGACTTCTGATCTGTTAAATTTTAACTTTTAGTGTCTGGTCTATCTAATTTTAACTTTTTTGGTGCATAATTTACTCAGTTTTAGCTTGTTTATGTTAGCCATTGTTTATGAAAGAGTTGTTTCATGTCACATATTGGTTAGGGGTTCTGTATTGACTACAGAGAAAGGTATAGTTATGACTATAGAGAAAGCCTAAGTACTGCATTGTTTGTGAAAGGATTTCTGTATTCAGACAAAAGACACATGTTTTATCATTGGTGGTTATGTTTTTTTAGGCCATTAGATTGATTAGAAGAGTTTATGCATCCTTTTGTAGGATAGTTAAAGGTGAGTCTAAGGCGTTCGCGCGGCTTCAATAACATTTTTTTCAGGGTTTTAGCTTTATTATGTGATGTCGATCTATTTTTAAGAGTTTTAATAATAATTCAAGGCTAGATATCCCTAATTTAATCCCTATTAAGGATAGATACTCCTAATACAATATGTAAATTTTACATGTATATATACATCTAACAATTCTTTTAGTTCTTTTTTTGGTATTGTTATTGTATATGTACATCTAGCACTGCATTGCATTCCATTGCATATATTTTAGGTAAAAAACCTTTGTTCTGTATAAGGATTGGGAATTGAACTTATCATATGTTGAGCCATTGGGTTGCCTTTCTTGCCATTTGATTCAATATTTTGAGGTACATTAATCTGATCATACTATA
Organism: Euphorbia pulcherrima; assembly: GCA_947683365.1. Taxonomy (NCBI): domain Eukaryota; kingdom Viridiplantae; phylum Streptophyta; class Magnoliopsida; order Malpighiales; family Euphorbiaceae; genus Euphorbia; species Euphorbia pulcherrima. Next base: position 32,897,757 of record CANTUS010000008.1, read on the forward strand.
TGGAAGAATAAAAGATATATATATATATATATATATATATATATATATATATATATATATATATATATATATATATATATATATATATATATATATATGTATGTATTTATTCAAATTGCTAATTGTTTTACTATTCTTTTGTACAGAGCATTGAAGGAGTCAGCAAAATTTCAGATGGTTACAATTCAGCAACTTGGATGCTAGAAGTGTCTAGTTCTGCTTAGGAGATGGCTTTAGGGATTGATTTTGCCAATGTTCACAAGAATTCAGATCATTACAGGTATAAACATATATAATCTGGAAATTATTAGTTCTTAAATTTGTAGTTGATTCTTGATTGTGCATATTTCGATCTTATGATTTGGTTCTTAAGATGACATTTTTGCACCTTTACCATTATTATCTTTATTTTTAGGCTTATTTATCTTAAGTATATATCATTTACTTTATTTTGTTCATTTGTTAATTGTCTTTTCATTATGAAAATTTCTTTTTTACTATCAATTATTTTTTTCAAATTTGTCAAAACTAATATTATAAATTTGAGTTCCCTTCAATCCAAAGTTGTTACAAATATTTAATGTAACAAGTTAATGTTGTAACTATAGATAGATAGTGACAGAAAAAGTTGTAACTGATAAAATGTTGTCATCACATATTATGTGACAATAAAAAGTTGCCACGTATAGTATTATTTGTGATGACTAATTAAAGTTGTCATGCAGTTTGAGTAAATTTTGTTGTATTATACGTGACATTTCGTTCTATTTGTGACAACCAATTTTATGTGACATGGAATTTATTGTCACAAAAATTACAATTTTGTGACAAAAAATTTGGAAATATTATCTGTTACGAAGTTATTAGCGACGACATTATTGTGACAACTATTCTTGTCACATTTAGACTTCTATGACAACTTCGAAACTTTTTTGTGACACTAATTATTATCACAAATATTATATGTGACAACTATTATTTATGACAAGGAGTTTTCTTTTAAGTGACAACAAAATTTGTAACTAATAAAAATACTGTGACAACTCTATTGTCACAATAAATTTTTATGACTTTTTTTATGTTGTCCGTAGTTTTAGTTCATTTTCATGTATTATATGTGACAAGTAGTTTATATGTGACAATAATTTTTTCTTTTTCGTTACAACAAAAGTTGTCACAAAAAAATGTTGTCACAAAAATATGTCACTATTTGTGACAATAATTTGATGTAATATTATATGCAACAGAGTTATTAGCGACGACACTGTGACAACTTATTATTGTCACATAATATTATATGTGACAACTTCTTGCTTTTCGTGACAATATTTGTTGTCACAAAAAAGCTTATTTTCTTGTAGTGTGATTTTCATCTTGCTACATATTGAGAGTCGACATCAGACCGATCACCCAACCTCTCCAGCCCCTCAAAACTACCGGCATCATATGCAATGGACAGTTGCTAAATCGAATGTAGATAGAAAGTTATAAAGGTAGTTGAGACCTTTTAGAAGCGGGCAATTTCCTTACCGGTAGCTTTGGGAGCAGCGGTGGTGGATTAGAGCATGGACCTTACGTCAAAAGTTTAAAATTATTTGAGCGTATATAATTTTATCAATCATAATAATAATTTTTAAAAAAATGAAAATTCATTACAAAATAGAGAAATGACCAAACTTTCAAAATCTTTGAGTCATTTCTTAAACTTATTAAGAGCCTAATTTTACATTGTTTTTTCAAACTCTTAAAAAGTTATTGTCCCAGAAACTTCATCCCACAAGCTTTCCCTCAAATAACAACTCTTACCATTGAAAAAGAGATATCAAACTAGCACCAAATATTTCTAAAACTCCTTCACCTGTAAAAGAGTACGGTTAATTTATTTTTTTTAAAAGATATAGATTTTGAAGAGGTTGGGTATTGAACTCAAGACCTCTCACCTCTACTTTAATTTTTTTTGAGAGGTGTGCCAATTGAGCTACACCCAATTGGTAGAGCACAGTTAATTTAATTGCTTGCGTGGTTCTAAATATATAGTTAATGTAGCTCAAGGAGATATATTACACATTATTTTCAGTTTTAGTATGTACCCTCCTTAAAATTGATACTGCTTGTCAATTATAGTCCAAGTAGATCTTAATGCATTTCTTAGATATGATATGAATACTAATGAACATTAAATTACAGTCTGAAAAATAGAACTTGGACTATTATTTGGGACACATCAAAATAGAAAAACGAATATCTTTTCGGAATGGGAAGGACAGTATAAAGCATTTAATTTCGCCAATACTTGGTTAGTAGTTTCACACCATTAAAACATTCTTATATTAATCTTAATTGTATTATATTTAATTATCTGGATATATATAGTTTGTATTGTAATAATAGACTGTCTACTGAACAACCGAAGAGTGAAAATAAAAAATTAAACATTAAACTATATGTGAATTTCATTTGCTATTCAAGAGTTACTTCATTTTTTACAAAATATCTGTTATTTTGCTCTTCATCATTGTTGTTGGGGGAGTGTAGTGAGGTTTGTTATACAATGAGCGCAATAAAATTCAATTTAGTGACAAAGAGAAAAGTAATAATTATTTTGTAAGAAAATAAATTTTTTTATTAAAAATCTAGGAATTCCAACTCCTCAACCAATCTTGATTGGTAGCAGTCAGAAAGGAAAAAAATTTAAATGACCCAGACAATGTTTTCCATGATTTTTAGATTCGGACCGGCCACCGAATCGATGAAGGTAGTGGTTCATAGATTTAAGGTTCAACCGGATTAAATCGGTGGTCGAACCGAATTTTCTTAAAATATGTAAAAATACTAAATATTTTATATAATTTGATATTAAACATGTAATATAAGTTATACTCATATAAAAATTAATAATATTAAATAAAATATTCTATAATTTAAAGCTATATTTCAAATAAAAATAAAACACAGGATAATAACTAATATAATCTAATGAAAGAATGCAAACCGAATTCTATATTGTATAGATTGGATAAAAAAGTTAATAAATTTGATTTATGATATATAAAAATTACGCATTAAAAGAATTAAAATTTATACACAATATGTAAAATAAAAAAATTATACATCCATTTAAAATAAACTTAATCAAAAAATTTAGAGTAACGTTATTTAAAAAATTTGTATGTAATTTCGTTATGAAAAACATTCAAAGCTGTTATTGAAAGAAATATTTTAAATTTAATAAAATGTGTAGTATATGAAATAAAAAAATATTTATTATGATTTTTTATAATAAAATATTATTAAAATAATTTAAAAATTAATAATATATAATATAAAAGTATATAAGGAGAAAATATTACCACTTGTGTGTGGTAGCTTAGTTGGTAGAACATGTATTGAAACATATGTTAGAGGTTTTGTATTCAATTCCCACCACCAACAATTTTTAAAAAAACATGATTTAAGACAACTAAAAATCGATCACCGATTGAACCGCCGGTTTCCGATCGAATCAACCGGTTCAATCGATCGTTGATCGATTCTTGACTATATCAAGAATCTAGTCAAACCGGACAGAACCAAGCGCCGATTCGAGACCGGCCGATCCGGTCTGATTTTTAAAACTATGATGTTTTTATAAACTTATTTCGGCTCATCGATTCATTTCAATTCAATAATACTAATAAGCTATACTGTACGTCAGCTCAGATAATTTTAGTTGAGTTGAAAAGAATATGTCATTAGTAATTTAACAAAACATACAAGAGATGAGAGTTGATTTAATAATCCTACTACCACAATGATGCTTAATCATTGCTAAAATTGAAATGCGAAGCTCACACTCATTAATAAACTTTTCCACATAAATAATTAACTGAATTATGAAGATGATGATGCTATGCAAATTGAGTTGTTGAACTGCCTTCAAAAGTCAGACTAATTAGTTTGATTTTTCATAAATATATAATATGATATGCAATCCAAAATTCAAAACTATCTCAGCTGATTTTAGTTGACAAAAATGTTTCAAAAATAAGACTAAAATATAACTCCTTGACACTTTATAATAAACATAGCAATGCTCATATAACTTTTCGATTCACAACTTCACAAGAAAAGTATTTATCACGGATATTCTGAGTTTGATGTATTTGATGATAAAATTAATAAATACTAATTTCAGTAGTGTACTTGATAGCTACACGTTCCTTACCCAATTTTTCATTTATTTTATTTTACAAGAAACTCTTATTTTCTTAAAAATCCACTTAGCTATCTATCATTGTCATAATAATTACTTTTTACTGATGAATTATTATGAAATGATAAAATTCAGTATTTTGTTTTATTGACCTACAATGCTTAATTTTCAACATTTATGATTTTCAAATTTCAACAAAATCACTCTTTTCTTTTAAGTTTCATACCTTATACTTAATCAATATATTATACAAATGTCACACAAACTAACTCGGACATTAATAAGAAAAAATATTTCGAGCAATAAACCAATTCAACTGTACTATATGAAACTTTTACAGATTGTTAACAAGGATCCAAAAATTTTAAATAGCTCTCAATACCATTTGAACATAACAAAAGTGCAACAATTTTTCCTTTCCCTTTAAAATAAATGAGACTTTATATTTGTTATTTGTCATGTAAGATGAAGGTTGTTACATTTTATCCAAATTGAGAGGGTTGATAGTACATTTAAGGACAAAATTAGTCATTTTATAAGGTGAGGATCTAATAGAACACTTTAAAAGTTCAAGGGATCATGTTCGGAAATGATGTATTATGACATATTTATAAGATAGATGCATAAAATGCCCAAATGTGGATGGATTATGAGTATTTTTTTTAAGAAATTTTTTTTTTTTGACTCATATGGGCTTACAATAATAATAAAGAAAAACTTTATCCCGAGTGTGGACTCGAATATGTAACCTCTAGAATCACAACTTCAAGGCTCAACCACTGGATCAAGCCATTGCCACTGGATGGATTATGAATATAGCATGTGTAAATTGTACAAAAAAGAATTCGGAGCAAGCATAAAATATAAAAATTGTACATTAATTTTCTTCCCAGTTCTCAAATACATAAAAAAAGCATGACAACATGGAATTAATCAATGCCCATATATTTCACCAAATAATGCGGCCGGAATAAATGCAATTCACTATAGGTCTCTTCCCTCTCATTAATTAAGAAAACTGATGCTGTGTAATATACATGCATAATTCATTCATTATAGAGAAGTGAAATAATTTTGTAAAAATTGATCAATTGTATGCTATAATGGAGCAAATGGTTCAGGCAGAGACTCAAATCCGTGATCGAAAATCATACCTGCATCAGATTTATCATCAATACTGTGCAGCCAATTTGTGTTTCTCAAGTCTTCTTTCAGCAATATTGCATCATAGCGAGAGCTTTCGTAGATGTCAACTTCACTCAATTTTCCTGAGTATCTTGTATCATTCCCGTTATTTCCATTATGCGAATGGTAACCGTTCGATGAGATATTGGTAATGGATTCAGGAGCAGCCACTGAACGGACAGATTGGGTTTTGGAAGCAGATCGAACGCTCTGTGGGAAAAGACTTGTGCTAGAAAGTGTACGATTGCTGCTTGAACCATTTTTTATGTCCTGCATCGATCAGATGATATGTTATATGAATTGAAACTTTTCATTTGAAATTGCGCCAATATATTAACAAATAAAATGACAATATCATTCCACGTCATGTAGACTATACGAATACGAATATATATAAAATGAGTCTACGCATTTCAAACCATTACGTTGCAGTGGCATCGTGTTCTCGTGAGGCCAATAATAGGAATATAAAAGCGAGTAATCAAGAATCCAAGTTGAGTGGTAAATACAGCAGCTTAACTCTACTGAAATCGCTCTCCAATATTTCACGGAAATATATTGGACCAAACACCTCGAAAACAAAGACATTTATAGACTATATTGCTGCTAAATATGTTGGAGCATATAGGATGATTATGCAAAAAGTATGACAGTTGGCATTGTAGCATTATGCAATGTATAAGGGTTGTGTTTTATCACAATTTAGTTATTGTAACCATCAATATAGAAAACCACATTAATTTTCCAAGGAATTTGCAGAGAATTGTTTGAAGAAAATGCAGGTCTTGTATTGCACAATATCAAGCCAATAGATATAAAGAGAGGTTTGCATACCATATGCCGGATAGCCATATCCAAAGACTTCTTAGATATTGTCCTCCCAAATCCATTACCCTCTGAAGTAGTTGATAGTGACCTAACAGGTTTTCGCATTCCCATATCTGAAGAATTTGAAACCCTGTGAGAATCAGAAACGTCTGCGCGATGTCCATTGGCATTTGCACGACTTTTTACAGGGGGCTCATTGAGTCTTCCCCTTGACACAGTAGGAGATGCATGTCTTCTTGGCGCATTCACTTGGCCTACGGTTTCTGAGTTCGCCTTTGTATTCATAGCAGCACCTGGCCGGGACCTACCAGCAGAAAGTGGCCTATCTGGCAAAGTTGTTCTCAGGTTTGGAGGTGTGTCCAGGGAAAAATCAGGAGGAATTACTGGCTGTTGGGGAGCTCGGGGTCGGGGACCTGGGGAACTTGGTCTAGATGGTGGTCCAGGAACACGCCCATTTGAGGTGATTCGACCAGCTGATGTTGAAGTACCTGAGGAAGGTAATGCAGAAGGTGCTGAATTCCGGCGTGTGGGAGTAGATGGACGTGAATTAGATCGAGTAGCTGATATATTCATGCTTGAAGAAACTTGTGGCCTAGAATTTGGAGTAGAAGGTCTAGAGCTCTGGGATGATCGAGTCTTGTCAGTTGACGATGTGTTAGGGGCTGGACGAGCTCTAGATGGAGTTGAAGGACGTGACACAGTTGGTCTGGAAGATGGTGTAGAAGGCCTTGCTGTAGATGGAGAGCGTGTAACTGGAGAGGATGGTCTTATATAAGATGAAACTGAAGCTGAGCTTGTATTCAAGATATTGGTGGACCGGTTGGACGAATAGGAGCTAAATTGAGAAGATGATATAGAAGGGCGAGTCACTGAACTGCTTCTTGCTGGTCTTGTGGAATGGTGGCTCTCTGAGTGTGAGATAGAAAGCTGAAATACAGATAAAATCGAAGATAGTTGTTTATAAATTGTTGTTAAAAGTTCAACACATCTTAGGCTAAATCCTTTCCAAAGATTAAGTAAAAATCTACATGGAGTTTATTATTTCACTTACTGAAGTTGCAAACGAAAAAATAATAAATTTAAAAGAAATATGGGAGCATACCCTTGACGCTTTGGTAGTAGAAATTGATCTAGATAAAGAACTGGTTCTTGGAGCCACCATAGTTGGTTGAGACCCGCTGGCATCAGATGACGGAAAGAGGGGAGTTCCTGGAGGGGTGAGAAGCCTAAGGACACAGACCAGTGGCAAATGAGAGCAATGATAAGTTTAAGTATACATTTTTCTAAAGTAACTACAAAGTTGAATAGTGGATGAGATCTGTACATTTAACTAGTTCAAGTTAAAAGCATATTTCAAAAACTGGTGCTGAAGGTCGCAGCACCAGTAAAAAAGCCGAATTCTACAATTCAAGTGTTCGTACCTTGTCATCAAACTAAAAACATCCAATAATTCAGTTTCCATTTAAGTAACTCGTAGTATTTTAAAAGAGAAACCTCACTATGTGCCATCCAATAACTGTGTGAATTGCTTAAAACAAGTGTTGCTCATCTCGCAAAAATTTTAAACCAATGTTTAATTTATTCACCAATTAAAGCACACAACAGAGACAATCACAGAGAGTTAAATTCAACTCACAATTTTTTTTTCCTTCCCATCATATTCGATTAAATACGTCAAATCATTTAATGTTAAACATTTCAATAAAGATTAAAACAAGGACTAAGTATTTACAAAAAAGGTACCAAAATCCAAACTTGCAACAGCATCCTGATACTGGATGTGGTCCATCAAATACATACAATGAATTTCACTCCATGCTCAAGATTAGATGATTTTTTAAATACCAACGGACCTACCTCCCAAGGTATGTCATGATTGATGAGACATTAATATGGATCTGAAATTCATCAAGCAATTACGAATGCCAATTTTTCCAACTTACCAGTCGTAATCATGCTTCCCACCTTCCGTCGATGACAATAGATCACCGATCCCGCACTTTGCCGGTCTCGCTGATCCAACTGAAAGTCTTCCTAGTTTCGCTGAAACTGCAATGAACAAAATAAACATGAAAAAATGAATCATAAATCTCAAAGAGAATAAAAAACAAAAAAATAATCCACCAGATTCAGAAACTAGATCGAAAATCGCGAACAAAAAAATGTCTGCAGAAAAATAATACAACAGCAAGGAAACAATTAGAAACGCCGCCGTCAAGTGATGCGATGTGACCACGACTCCATCAACCGAAGCAAGGCGGTGGCGATAACGAGGAAATGACAAAACCGAAATTCATATCGTATACGAGAAAAACTATGCCGTTTCCGTGCTACACATTAGTTGATTCCCATCATTTTCGATTTCCAATTTCTGTGGTTGGATCGATTAGAGTAAAGAAAACAGCCCGCTGGAAACCGACAAATCAACCATAAATGAAGCCGAAAAAAGCAATCCAATAACAGAAATCCAGCATATATCATAAAACAAAAGGACCGCAATGTCCTCATCTCCCTCAACCAAAAATCGGAAAGAAAAAGGACAGGAAAGTCGGAGCAAATGTAAAATAATACCATCGGAGGAGTCATCGGAAGAGGCAACGGAGAGACTGCGGCGATTCTTAGAAAAGAGATCCAAGTTCTCGTCAGTATCCTTAGAAAAGCCGTTGAGACTATGACCGCGGCGGTGATTGTGCGAAACCGGGAAATTGCGAGCGGCGACGAGAGAATCTCGAGTAGAGTTCCGGTTCATGATGATTGAAGTCTAGTTAGGAAGAGAAGAAGAAGATAAGGCAATTAAGAGTGTGAGTGGAGCATCGAAAATGAAGAAGATCGGAGGGAGGAGGAGAAGTAGATGCAAAGCGAGACAGTAAAGTTATTGAGATATAATTACAAGTTAGAGAGAGAGCCGAGGGATTCAGCCATTAGATCTGAGATGTGATGGGAAGTATCAGCTTTAAGATCCGTGCTTAGGTGTGTAAATTTGTTTATACTACTTCCCCCACATGCCTTCTTTTCCCTTGTGTTTCCTTTTCTCTATACATACATATAGTTATATGATAATGCCCGTGACGCAGGGAATTAGGCCTGTTATTTTCACTTATTTTCATTTTAATTTAGTGTTAATTAATTTAATTCACTTTAGTATAATTTAGTTTAGTTTAGTTTAATTTAGTTTAATTTTAATATTTAATATTTAATTTTATTATTTAATATTCAACATTCAACATTTAGTATTCAGAAGAATTCAGTATTAAGTTTCAGTTTATGTATTATATCAATATTACCCCCTCCATCTAGAAATTATTATCTTTTTAGCCATTTTATTAGTTCTCTTTTTAATTGCCAATTTAGATTATCAATACATTTTGTATAATTTTTTCTCTAATTTGCCCTTGTATTAACTATGAGAGAGATTATGTATTATTAAAATTATAAGTGAGTAATTAAGAAGAAAGAGAATTTAGTAAATGATAAATTAGTCATTTTAATTGTGTAATAAATTTTTTATTGGTTTTAATGATTCGGTTAAATGGATAATATTTTATAGATGGAGGGAGGGAGTATTAATGTATATTATTATTCATAAATATTAAAAATAATAAATATTAATAATAATATCATTTCAATTTTAATTATTTCTATTTATACACTATATAAATATTATTAACTAATATCAGTAATCACAAATAACAACAAAGAACAAGAAATAATAATAATAATATTTTTAACATTATCAATTATTATTTCTACAATAAATAATTTTGTTAAAAAAATAAATAAAAGTAATAATATTTTATAAATGTTGATAACAATTAAAATAATAAGGTAATACTCATAATAATAATTACAATAAAATATAATAATAATAATAATAATTTATAATGGTATATTTAATTATTATTATATGTAATAATTAATAAATTTTATTAGAATGTATGGTATTATTTAAAGTGTTATTAATTATTATGTATTTTAATATTTTTAAAGTATTATTTATATTATTAATTATAATTCAATTTCAGTATTGTTCAGTTTTAGTATTTTCAGTTTTAATATTGTTCAGTTTCATTATTTTTAGTTTCAATATCATTCAATTCAGTTCAGTACAATTCAGTTCAGTTCAGTATCAATCAGTTCAGTTCAGTTCAGTACACCTATTTATCAGTTGAAAAGAACATGGCCTTAGTGGGATCAGATAATTTGAATGAACATATAAATGGGATTGAATTTATCAAATACAAGATTAAATGGCTTGTGTTAAGATTCGATGTACTCCACTCATATACCACTCATTATCCCCTTATATTTCTCATATGGGTAAGAGTGCAAACGAGCCGAACTACTCGTGAATTATTCGGCTCTCTGCTTAGTCAAAGCTCGTTCGAGCTCGGTTCATTAATAAATGAGCTTGTTCGTGAACAAAATTTCAGGCTCGTTATCGTAAACGAACCAAGCTTGAACAAGGGGATGCTCCGCACGAAAGCTCGTGAACATGCTCGATAAGAGGCTCGCGAACTAGTTTGCCAACAGGCTCGTTATTAGGCTCGTTAACAGGCTCGTTAACAATTGAAAAGTTTAAACATCATATTTATGAGATAGATAGATTATGAAAAATATAAAATAGTGTAGGTGTAAAAATGGATATAGAAATGTATAAAGAGTGTAAAAATGGATATAGAAATGTATAAAGAAAAACATAAAATATAAGTTAAAGATTAAAGGAAAAATATGCATAAAGTGATATATAAAATATAAATAAAACTAAGTAAAAAAAGAGAAAAGATATAAAGCCTAAGAAAGGAAATTTGGAATAAATCAAATCCCTACTTTATATATTCATCAATTTTTATATGCTTAGTAAAATCCTAATCTCATTTTCCTATGAAAAAACGCAGCCGCCAACCCAACACTCCTCTTCCTTTTCTTAGTACAGTGAAAATCATTTATGGTGTTTAGATCCTTCATCTTAAGGATTTTATCTTTTTTACCGGCTGAGTTCTCGATTTAAACAAAGCTCGAGATAGGCTTGAAGCTCTGCTCAGGCTCGGTTTCACCAAGGTCGAGCTCAGCTCGGGCTCGGTTTGACCAAGCTCGAGCTCGGTTCGAGTTCGTTAAAATTTAAACAAACAGAGCTTAAACAGTCAGTGTTCGAGCTCGGCTCAGTTCATTTACAGCCCTACATATGGGAATAGCTCCAACACCTCCAAGGGTGACACATTATTTTGTTTCAATTTAGTTTCAATTAATTTGTTTTGTTGATAAAATTACATTGAATTTTGTTATATTCAACTTATTTTAGTTGAAATCGAACAACTTCAGTAGGTTGGACGATAAAGAAGTGATTCTTGTTTATATGTTATTCTTTAGTTGGAGTTTCTATGTGAATGAATTACGATTTCCAGGGTTTATGACTTTGAAAAAGTAAAGAGAATAGTTAAAGTACCCACTTTGATGGAAACTTTGTAGCACGCAATTCATGAATTGTTATAAGACATCAAGGAAATAGAGCTCAGTGGTTCAAATTGTGAATGTGGATAGTATGGTTGGGTTACTTAGATGAGGATAAGGATAAGACAATTATTGTTTGAGTGGGACTTGTGTTAACAATAAACTTTTCACTGGGTTGGTGTTATATGTTGAGAAGGTTGCATCGTTTTTCTTAATTGGTAACGGTGCAAGTCCCTTTTCTTCTAGGAGTCGGACTTTAATACATGAAATATACACTTATTTTATCTTTGTTTAGGTTTACCAAAAAAAAATAAATTTATCTTTGTTTAGGTTTAATCAGAATAAAAAATATCTGCAGTTGAGTTAGAAAAATTATAGTCACATCAGTTCAAAATATATGGTTTTGATTTTGCTAAATTAAAAGTAAAATATTTTAAAAATTAGACTCATTCATTTATAAAATTCATAGCTCAAATGTGCTCAAAGTTGAAACTCAACTATAAAGAATCAAAATTTGGTATTATTTAAGGCATGTTTGGCATTGCTGTGAGAATTGATGTCATGAAAAATTTTACTTACAAATTTTTAATAGAATAACATATTTTGACATTGGACAAAAGATTTTACCTTTTAATACTAATTAATTAGGAACTGTTTGTTATTGATTTTCAAAAGTTTTCAAGACAATAGCTACGAAAAGCTTGGTGACAGAGGTTTGGTCTAGTAGTTGAGCCTTGAAGCTGTGATCTTAAAGGTCACAGGTTCAAGTTCACATGCGGACGGGATTAAATGAGGTTTTGTTATTATTGTAAGCCCAATGAGCCAAATTAAAAAAACTTTTTTTAATTAAACGTTGAGGTCGATAAATACTAGCTCAATTTATTAAAATGAAAAGAAAAAAGCAACAAAAAAAACATAAACCATTTTCAATTTAGTGCAATAATAACGAACTAACGAGCCCAATCACAATAAAGTGTGATTATAATGATCTAAAGATCCATAACAACAGCTAAATTGTAGCCGGCATGATAAGGAATGGCAGGAAGAAATTCCCTGTAATGCAACATAGTCAATCTCGGCTGAGATGATGAGGCCTAACGGCAGTAATGACGACAACATCATCGTAAGATTCAAAGCAATTTCGAGGTCGTATAGGCACAACGTCGAAACATCAAACTGTCGACTCAAATCAAAACCGAAATCCAAGTCGATAAACAAACTCACCTTCCAAGGAAGAAATATCATTTGAAATGTGTCCACTCTCAAGACACAAGACGATAATCAAAATCACTTCAAGGGAAAGATCTTGAAGTAGTACCGTCCGATAAGGAACCAAAGCTCCGACAAGACAGAAACTACCCAACTCATGCGAGGGGCTACTGTTGGATATGATGAATGCTCTTAAGGTAATTAGGGCGATATATCTTAATTATGTAATAGTACAAATTTTTTGTTCAATCAATAAAGGCATTTAATCTTTTGTTTATATAGATGTGTTTATAAATATATTATGACTGGTTAAATATATTCATTGATGTATGTATACAAAAGTCCTTGACGTATCATAACATGAAGTCAGAGAAATTATAGTTAGACTATATTTGGTGGAACCTGCTTCATGTGCAAATATGATTATGTCTATGCTATCCCTAGTCATAGTTTCATCAAGAAAGGATATTGTTGAAGCGAAAAGACTAGCATGTGGTCAACTTTCTTGGAAAGGGTCCAAGCAGTTAATCTCCTAAGGACTGAAGGTGGTGCCTTAAGTTTGACACATGGATATATCTGGGAGATATATTGGAGATTGCAATAAGATAAACACTTGGTATATATATCAATGTGTTAGTGTTTATCTTCATGCAATAAGCTTTGCGAATGTCCTCATACTAGAGATGCTAGTTACCTTGTGTGATACTATTGCTATACTTTGGGTCATTACTATACACTCATTAATTTAGGGTGTTAGGGGTGATTACGGGTATAGCAATGACAACACATTGGTAAGCTGAGTAGTCGGAAAGAATCCATCGCTCCGGATATATTAAGGAGTTGTACCTGGCCACTTGTTGAAGTGATGATTGCCATAAACCTCTGATCAGAGTATGTGTTTGATAGAAATGGTTTCTAGTCAAACACACTATGGTAAAAGGCAATATACTTCGGTATTTAACCGAACCCAACAAACCAGATGGTACTAATATTAAAGAATGGAAGGAATTTATCGCACTGGATAACTATTGCATTAATCGGGATTAAGTCATAAGCATAAATGACGTTCCGAGTAATGGGGGATGGTACACCCTTGCTAGAGGCGTACTACAGTCGTTTAAGGTAATCGAGTTCTATTCACGGTCTAGGACTTCGAGCTAAGGGTTCCATTAGAATACGGATTGGTTAAGCCTTAACAGCTCAATACTTTAGGATCCTATAAGGTCACACATATTGGACCTTCATTGGACTAAGTAAAGAACTAATAGATTTATTCTATTACGAAAATATAACATGATAATAATTAGATTATTATTTGGGTGGACCAAGGATTTATTTTTGATAGGTAACTAATTAATTAGGGTCATAAATAAATTATGGAATTAGTTAAAATTGATTAGATCAATTTTGGATAGACCAAGAAATTTATTTTAACCGGTAATTAATTTATTAAGGTCAAGAATAAATAAGAACACATGAATAAAAGGGGAGAGAAGGACTAGTGGACCTCGCAAATGCTACTAGGTAGCATTTGCAAAGGCCTGCTAAAAGGGAGCCTATGGGCTTGCGAGACGCAAGCCTAATCATGGCAGCGTGCGGAGCTAGCAGCGTAGCGCTGCCAGCCTGTAGTGCTGCTGTTGGGAACTGACAGTCAAATTGAACATGCATAAGAGGCATGATGGAAATTCAAAATTTTGTCCCTGTCCCAGGAACTCCTATTAGTTGCATATAAATTAAATAAAGCCTTAACTAAATAATTCTCTACCTAGGTTAGCATGCTAAAGGACTAGGCATACCATAATTCCAAATTATATCCTAGCATATTTATTTTATACTAAGCATGTTATAACTCTAAGTTATAACCTAAGCATAAAATAAACTAAGCATAAAATAAACTAAGCATGCAAAAATAACCTAAGCATAATTATTAAGTCTAAAACACTTAAAGAAAAAGACTTAATAATTAAAAGAGAAAGAAAAAGAACTTACCAGTTGAAGCGTGCTTTTGCAGGACCTTCTTGCACAAGCCTCCAGTCGTAGGATAGCCTCTATCAGTATCCATACGAACCCCACCAACCAAAACCACCCCAGGAGGAAGAACTAAGAAGCCTCGAGTAGTTGCTAGACCACTCTAGAAGCCTCACCCAAAAATATAAACTAGCGGTGCCCGAATAAATTCAGGCTCCACAAAAATAACTTGCTCAAGTACCCGAGAGATTAATTATCTCGCTTAGGATTTATGCTTTGAGCTTGGTACATTTTGAAAGGAGAAGGGATAGCCTATATATAGGCTTGGGGAGCAAAAATTTGCTCCCTAATTAACGATGTGGGATGGGAGTAAAACTCCCATCCCACACATACCACATGCACGTGCTGCATCTGGTATTCATGGGCTGCCTTTGTGCAGCCCATGAATATGGGCCACCGCGAAAACCGCCCAACAATGTTCGCGCACCTTTTGGTGTATTTCGCGCAACCGAATATTTGTACAAAATATTTTATACCTTTCGGTTTTAACTCGCCAATGCAAAATCCCCTTTAAATCCTTTCAAATTAACATTTATTTTTGACTCTAATAAATTAGTTATCAGTCAAAATAAATTTCTTGGTCCAACCAAAATTGATCTAATCAATTATAATTTATTTATGACTCTAATTAATTAGTTACCGGTCAAAATAAATTCCTTGGTCTATCAAAAATTGATTTAATCAATTTTAACCAATCAAATAATAATCCAACTATTATTTACGTTATATTCTTGTAATAGAATAAATCTATTAGTTCTTTACTTAGTCCGATGAAGGTCCAATGTGTGTGACCTTATAGGATCCCGAAGTATTGAGCTGTTAAGGCTTAACCAACCCTTGTTCTAATGGAACCATTGGCTCGATGCTCTAGACCGTAAATAGAACTCGATTACCTTAAACGACTGTAGTACGCCTCTAGCAAGGGTCTACCATCCCCCATTACTTGGAACGTCATTTATGTTTATGACTTAATCCCGGTTAATGCAATAGTTATCCAGTGCGATAAATTCCTTCCATTCTTTAATATTAGTACCATCTGGTTTATTGGGTTCGGTTAAAGTGTTAACCCACTAATAGCAAGGTTGCTCCAAGCTATCCCAGTTATTTACTTGTTACCGAAGTATATTGCCTTTTACCATAGTGTGTTTGACTAGAAACCATTTCTATCAAACACATACTCTGATCAGAGGTTTATGGCAATCATCACTTCAACAAGTGGCCAGGTACAACTCCTTAATATATCCGGAGCGATGGATTCTTTCCGACTACTCAGTCTACCAACGTGTTGTTATCACTATACCCGTAATCACCCGTAGCACCCTAAATTAATGAGTGCATAGCAATGACCCAAAGTATAGCAATAGTACCACACAAGGCAACTAGCATCTTAAGTATGAGGACATTCGCAAAGCTTATTGTATGAAGATAAACACTAACACATTGATATTTATACCAAGTGTTTATCTTGCTGCGGCCTCCAATATATCTCCCAGATATATCCATGTGTCAAGCTTAAGGCATCACCTTCAGTATTTAGGAGATTAACTGCTTGGACCCTTTCCAAGAAAGTTGACCACATGCTAGTCTTTCCGTTTCATCAATATCCTTTCTTGATGACACTGTGACTAGGGATAGTTTAGACATAATCATAATTGCACATGAAGTAGGTTCCACCAAATATAGTCCAACTATAATTCCTCTGACTTCATGCTATGATATGTCAAGGACTTTTGTATACATACATCAATGAATATATTTTAACTAGCTATAATATATATGTATAAAAACACATTGATATAAATAAAAGAACAAATGCCTTTATTGATTAAACAAATTATTCGTACTATTACATAATTAAGATATATCGCCCTAATTGCTTTAAGGGCATACATCATATCCAACAGCTGCCACATAGGCTTTGCGGAATTTCTCGCAAAGCCCATGCTTGGGCAAGCATGAGGCCATTCGGCCTCATGCTCATGCCGCATGTGGGATATGCTTTTTAGCATATCTCACATAGATAATAAGGGGAGGATTTTTCCTCCCCTTGGCTATAAATATAGCCCTCTCCTCTTATTTCAAATATACCAAGCTCAAAGCAAAAATCCTAAGCGAGATTTGCAAAGAATAATCTCTCGGGTAATTGAGCAAGTTATTTTTTAGGAGCCTGAATTTATTCAGGCACCTCTAGTTTATATTTTCGAGTGAGGCTTCTGAAGTGGTCTAGCAACTACTCAAGGCTTCTTAGTTCTTCCTCCCGGGGAGGTTTTGGCTGGTGGGTTTCCTGTGTATACTCATAGAAGCTATCCAACGCTTGGAGGCTTGTGCAAGAGGGTTCTGCTAAAGCACGCTTTAAATGGTAAGTTTTCCTTCTTTCTCTTTTATTATTAGGTCTTTTTCTTTAAGCATTTTTAGACTAAATAATATGCTTAGGTTGTTTTGCATGCTTAGTTTTTTTTATTATACTTAGGTTATAGCTTAGAGTTATAACATGCTTAGGTTATAGCTTAGAGTTATAACATACTTACCATAAAATATACATGTTAGGATATAATTTGGAATTATGGTATGCCTAGCCCTTTTGCATGCTAACCTAGGTAGGGAATTATTTAGTTAAGACTTTATTTAATTTATATGCAACTAATACGAGTTTCTGGGGACAAGGATAAAATTTTGAATTTCCGCCATGCCTGTTATGCATGTTCAATCTGACTGTTAGTTCCCAATAGCTACAGCCAAAGAAATCGCGACTGTAAGGTTCACAATCACTATTTCCTGAGAGACCGCCGCCGATATGAAAAAATCTGAGCGACTAGGGAATAGATGAAAGCCCTAGCAGCCTACTCATAAAAGCTCCTAAGGAGGAGTTGCAAGGGCTATCCCCTTGACAAACTGCCGGCCAAAACACCGGTGAAAGCAAGCATATAGGTGAGGGGCACCTATTCCCTTGAAGGACTGTCAGAAACACCGCCGGTAAAAAGAGAAAAACCTGAGCAGGTTAACCCTCTACTCCTTAACGATCCAAAGGAGGAGATGCAAAACGAGCCGTTCGTTGTATTGGAAACGAGTCATAGATGGAGGAGTAGCAATCCCCATAATGAACTGCCGGTCAAATCACCAATGAGAGAAGGCATTTGGGCAGCTAGGGTTCATGAGAGAACCCTAACCGCCCCCTCTATAAAAACTTAAAAATGAAGCTTTTCGAGAAAGTAGTTTGAGAAAGCAATCATAATCTAGCCTTTAGAATTAAAACTATTACATTTATAATGTTTCTGAATAAATATTTTCAAATAAAGGGTTTTACACACATTTTATTATGAAAAAAACCATGAGGCCTAAAAGTATATAATTAAGTGCATGATGAATTTAATAATTCTAGTTGATTTTCAATATTTAGTGAAAGATTGGTCAAAGAAAGGGTTTCTTGAGTTAACCTTCACAGAAAGAGAGAGGGTCTGCCTTCACCGAAGATGGTGGCTGCATGACAGATTAGAGCGTCAAAGTGACTAGCCGTGTGAAAGGCGTAGCCTTTTTGATACTTAGGTCAGCGACGGTAATAAAGAGGAGGCAAGTAAATAAGTGAGATCTAGGGTTTAGAATGTGATACCTGAGTATGGGGGGTGACCCCATATTTATAGTGAATGGTGTCGTTGTTTCATCAAAAGTATATTTCCTCTATTGGCGGTGAGGAGTCCTTATTAGCCAAGGATCCTATTTAGGCGTGGTTTCCTCTATAAGCGGTTTCTTCTTATTTATCCATTCAAGAAAGGATATTCTTCCTATTTATCTGTTTAGTAAGAGGAGTTATGACTGGATTCTATCTCTTAATCAGGTCGGTGTGACCTTGACTCTTCACTCGGCTAGTCGCATGGTGATCCGGCTGTAGGACCGACTAGCTACATGGCGTCTCATGGAGGTTTCACTCGATATTTATAAAATACTGAGTCAACAGAAGTCCCCCTCAAGTGCATTTTCAAATTCTTTAGGATTTGTTTGGTAAGCGTGGTTCCTCGGTTAGGCTTTTCACCTTCTGTCTTTCCTCCACATGTCGAGTGGGCATTCAGCTCTAACTTTTCATCTTCTTCTATAGTCAGTCCATGATAGCTATTTCATCATTAACTTCTTTTCAAACGACGTGGGAGCCATGGATGGAACGACATGTGGATTTAATCAACGGTTGAATTTGAAGAGTCATCTTTTCACAACTGCCTTAAATAGCGCATTCCTGCTCTTTCCATACTTTTATACTTCGTCTTCTTCTTTGGGATTTCTAATTTCTCATTTTCCAATAATTCAAGAATTTTCAGTGGTGTTTCCGAGCAATCTTCTCGTCACCATGCTTCTATCAACTCTAATCAGTCTCTAATTTTGAATTCCTTTGCTTCTAGCTTCATTTTTTTTTGTGAAATATGCTTTGATTTTCCACTATTTTCTAGGATTTTACTTGCCCTACATTTGTTCTAATTTGTTCCATAAGTTTAGGATCTCCGAGGTGCTTTGTGCTTTTAATTTCATTTTTTGTATGTACGTTGCTCTCAATCTTGCGCTTTATTCCTTACCCGATTCTTGCTTTTAAATTGTACATGCTATTATCGCTGTATTTTCCTAGAAATTGATGCTTGTTCATCATTGTTCCTTGTTTAAGCGCCCTTAGATCTTTATATTTACTAGAAATGAGGAATCAGTATGATGCTTCTTCATCCAGTAGAACTTATGATAGTGAGGAGTCTTGCAAACTTGCTCGCAAGGTGGTTGAACTACTGTCTAGGTTATGACATCCTCTAAACATTAATAGGTCTAATTACCATCCTACCCCTAGATTTAAGCGCATAACTAAGAGAAGGATGAGTAACTCTGATGCTTCCAGCTGGGTCCGTTTAGCGGATGATGCAAGTATTGAGCATATGAGCCAAGTTAGCCTTCATACAGATTCTTCTAAGGTTCTAGAGGACGTGGAGAATTACTAGGATGAGGAGGTTCCTCACCCGGTTGAGAAGGTTGACACCAGTGGCCGAGCAGAGGAAGAGGGCTCTCTTGAGGGAGAAGGGGGAGAGGAGGAGAGAAATAAGACTCCCCGGTTGGATGACATAGTCTCGTGCATCCATGAGGATCATATAGAGAAGGATGTTGTGATGTATCCATAGCTTAAGGATTGCCATGTTCTTCTACCGAGTATGGACCAGCGTATGAATGCTCCTCCAGCCGACTACTTTAGCATGTACTAGGATATTATCATGGTCGGTTTTAGATATCCACTTCTAGCTTATGTTGCTAACCTTCTGGAAGTTTGAGGCTTATGTTCGGTTGAGCTACATCTGAACGCGTGGGCGGTGATGATGGGTCTCCATTAAATGTGTACTGACCTAGACCTGGGTTTTGACTCTTCCTTCTTTCGCAAGATCTTCTCCGTCAAGCATATTAAGGATGGTGATCATTATCAATTCATGAGGAAGAATGAGATGTATCGTTTCTCCAACCGGCCTTTATCAGTGCATCGCTATAAGGAGTTCTGGTTTTACATCCGAGTGAACGAGAAATATCCCTCCTTCCCAACCACTTGGTCGATCACAACTCCGCCCAAAAAGAGGGTTAAGGTGAATGATCCGGACCTATGACTGTAGGTGTTTCGTTCCTTGGAGCAGGAGAAGTGGTGTTTTAACTCAGCCGCTTGGGCTTTAATTTTTAGATACCATCTTCTAGCTCGGGGTCCATCTTAAATCATTAATCTTTTAGGGTTGACTGCTGCGACTGGTATACTTCTTCTCTTACTCATATTTCCTTTCTTTGTATTTCAGGTGATCATGTCTGACATTGAATCTGCCAATAATCTCTTAGAGGCCAAGAAGTCGTAGTGCAAGAACAACCGCACTCATGCGGTGGTGGTCGGTGGCTCAAAGAGGAAGTCTACCGAGCCTCATGGGTTGAGTAAAAGGACTGTGGTAATGCTTCTCGACATATCTTCTATGCTGAATACGCACATCTCTCGCCCTAAGGTACCTTTGATTTAACGAGCTTCTACTTACTTTGCTTCAATTGGCTAACATCTTACTTATTTTGTGCAGGCTACTCCATCCGGTCAAAAGACAGATAATGGATTAGTTGCTTCTAACCCTTCCCCAAGGCCTTCTTTGGCCGAGTCCTTTGATTAAGCTTTCGCCAACCTTCCCTCCATAGACGTGGTTGTGCATGGTGCTTTAAAAGGCACCTTCCCCCTTCGCGAGAGTGTGGAGGCCTATAAGGAGGAATCGACTGCACTGCTCTTAGCCCTCTTCTTCTAAGACCTCACTCGGGTATTTACTTATAACCCGCTTGCTAGCTTCTGATGGGCAGTTCTTATGCTAAGTTTTTATAATTTTCAGGCCATGTCTCAAGGCTCAGAACTCATCCGGAGGTCCCCGGATAAGAGTGAATCGAAGCTGAAGCTCAAGGAGAAGTAGCTGACGGATACCAAGTGAAAGCTCACTCTCGCCCAAAAGAGTGTCGTTAAGCTTGAAGATGAGAGATATGATGTCAAGAAGCTTCATATGGGGAGCAACCTTTTGAAGGAGAAGGCGGAGGGGAAGGTAGTCACTCTGGAGAAGGACCTGGCTAAGGCTAGAGAGAAGGCAGTGAAGGCCAAGGAGTTATCTATGATGATCACAGATAAACTTGGATACTGCAGCTATCTCTACAATGATTGAGTCTTTCAAGCTTGCCAGCGCGTCCGCCCGAATCTCTCCTGGTTAGATATTGATGAGCTAGAGTTTCCTTCTTATGATGACCTGACTGCTCACAAGGCAGACCAAGCGGAGGTAGAGAAGGATCCTGTGGACTAGAAGGGTTCAGGGAACTGTAAGTCATGAGATGTGAATCCTGCAGTGGATGAGGTTGACAAGGATGCCGAGAATGCTGTTTGCGAGAATCTTGACACCGGGTTAAAGGACTTTCCTTCGCAGCCCGAGTGACTTTCTCTTCTATTTATACATTTATATTGGCCTCCGGGTTATGTAATATTCGTACAATAGCCCTTTGTGGCTTTATGCTATTTTGAGTTTTCTTCTTTCACCCATGCGTTTGTTAAAAATGAGTTTACTTGCATTTTTTCTTTGAATGTTTCTGCTATGCCTGTTTGCCTCCCTGATCCATTTAGGATGAATGGATTTTTACTTTCAGTCATAAGGATGGTTATTGCGTGTTTTCTTTTAGTGCTTGATGAAGCTTCATTCAGTCTTAGGGACGAATGCTTTGATGTTTTATTCATTCTTTGTGTTGAGTACTTTTGGTTTGAGATTTTCTTAAGTATATTGCACTCGGTCTTGGAGACGAATGGTTCTACCTAAGATTTTTTATAGTATCATAAGCCTTATTGTTTGCTCGAATCGTTTAGGTGCCTGAGGGCTTAGGAGTTGCCTAGATCTTTGAATATGCCTAAAGACTCAAGTGTGGTCTAGGTCTTACTAGATATGCATGCGGCTTATGAATGGCCTAGGACTTTTATTCACCTGATGGCTTCTGGGGCCTAGGACTTTTTATTATGCCTGCGGTCTTATAAGTTTAGCCTAGGACTTTTGATATGCCTGAGAGCTCAAGTGTGGTCTAAGACTTCTGTCATGCTTGAGGGCTTAAGTAGCCTAGGACTTTTTGTAGACCTGGGTGCGCTTCGCCGGTCTAACGCTGACTCTGTGGTTGGGTAAAGTGCTAAGAGAGTTTGATAAGAACTTCTAAGGTGCACAAGCATGTAAGAAAAATTGAATCTTTTTTTTGAAGAACTAAGATTTTTGCAGGAGCCAGGGTTCGATCCCTGGTCATCCCTATCCAAATTAGTGGATGTACCACTTGACCAAAGGCCAATTGGTAGAAAAATTGAATCTTTCATTATTGGAAAAATAGAAATATTATAATGTCCGGGCTTATAGTGTAATGCCGGATGAAAGTTCGCTTAGGGAGTGCTGCCTCGTTAAAAACCTTGTTATAGAAAAAACCCAGGAGGAAAAAATCTATTGGAAGAGAAAAAGAGTGCAGACACTTGGCCCCTAAGGGTTTGTAGCTACATAGTATTTTCTAAGGCTAGCTATATTCCATGTCCTGGGGATTTCTTTCCCATCGAATTGGTTGAGTTGGTAGGTAGCGGGTCCCGCAACTTGAGTGACTTTGTAAGTTCCTTCCCAGTTGGCCCCTAGCTTGCCTTTGCCTTCTTTGCTTTGTGATGCTGACGGGTCCCTGAGCACTAGATCACCTTCTTTAAGTCTCAGTTCTTTAACCTTCTTATCATGGTACTTGGCAATTCAGGATTTGTATGCAGGCATCAGGATGTAGGCTCTATCTCTGCGCTCTTCCAAACTGTCTAAGTGGTGTCTTAGGTTGATGCTATTTTCTCCTCCTGTGTAATAGACCACTCGATCTGAAGGATCGCTAATTTCTACTGGTACGACTGCTTCCACCCCATGGACTAGGGAAAATATGGTTTCTTTAGTCGGTCCGCAAGGAGTTGTTCTGCACGACCAGAGGATATTGTTCAACTCTTCTAGCCATGCGCCTTTTTTTCCCTCAACTCATTTCCTTAGTCCTTCTCTAAGTGTTTTGTTTTTCGTCGGTCGATTCGTCTATGGGTGTGCTACAGAGGTGAATCGGTTCCAAATCTTCAGGCCTTAAAATTTCACAGAGATGAACTGTGACCCATTGTCCGAGATAATCTTTTTTGGAATACCGAAATGGATGATTATGTGCTCCCAAACAAAATATTTTACTTTTTTAGGAGTAATGGCGTTAACAGCCACCTCTTCGACCCACTTTGAAAAGTGGTCGGTTGCAACAATGATAAACTTCTTCTATCTGATGGCTTCAGGCATTGGTGGAGCAATATCAATTCCTCAGGTGGCGAATGGCCACCCAGTGAGTAGAGGTTTCTGCATTGCATGTGGGACATGTGACTTTTCTGTATGAATCTAACATTGGTGACCAGACTGTACATAACCGGTTGAATATACTTCCATGGTTGGCCAGTAATACCTCAGGAGTTTGCCTTTCATTCGATGGTGGAGGCTGCTTGATGGAAGCTACGGTTTCCCTCATGTATCTCCTAGAACATGTACTTTCCTTCTTCTGGAGTAATGCATTTAAGCAAAGTGTTTGAGTAGGACAATTTGTACAGTGTCCCGTTGATGACCAAGCACCTCGATGACTTTTTTGCAACTCTAGATACCTTAACCTTATCCTCTAGTAGGATGTCTTTATCCAAGTAGTCAATCAATGGCTGCATCCACTCATGCTCTTTCTGTTCTACTAGGGTTCGGTTTTGCTCTTTTATTGTTGGGATATGAATAAATTCAATTGGGCAGCTAAGCTTCTTCCATCACTCTTTACTAGCTACATCTTTAGCCAGCTCATCTGCTTTCTCATTTTCTTCTCTGGGATGTGTTCAAGTACCCACACAATCCCTTTTGACTCGAGTTCGTTCAGCAAGGCTTCCACTTTAGCCAAGTATTTTATCATTCCTTGATCTTTTATTGCGTAATTCTTATTGATTTGATTGGAAACCAACATCGAATCAATTCTGATGCTTACTCTATCTGGAGCAATTTCTTTAGCCAGTTCCAAGCCTCTAATCATCGCTTCATATTCTGCAGCATTATTGGTGACTGAAAAGGTAGTTTTACTGCGTAGCTCATCCGTATTCTCTTTGACCCTTCCATCCAAACTCCGACTCTGACTCTTTCGTGGAAAGATGCCCCATCAACGTATATATGCTCTAAGACTCGGTCTTGAGGCCGGGTGAAGGTTCAAGCCCTATGAATTCGGTAACAAAATCTACCAAGACTTAAGCTTTTAATGTCTTTCTTCCCTTAAATCGTATGTCAAACTCCCCCAACTATATGGCCCATCCGGCTAGCCGTTCAAAGGTTTTTGGCCTCTATAGTAATTTCTTTAAGGGGAAATTGGTTCTGACAATGATCGTGTGAGCCTGGAAGTAGGGTCGAAGCCTTCCTACTACTGAGACTAAGGTTAAAGCCAACTTCTTGATTTTTGGATATCTGAGTTCAGCATTCTTTAGTACTTTGCTTGTGTAGTAGACCAAGTGCTGGTTACCGTCTGCCTCTCTAATCAACACTGATCCTACTGCTTCATCTGTGGCTGCGAAGTACATGATCAGTTCTTCATCCTTCTCTGGCCGACTCAAGAGTGGTGGTGTGCTTAAGAACTCTTTGATGTTTTCAAAGGCTTTCTAGCAGTGTTTGTCCCAACTAAATGCTTTGTCTTTCTTGATGGCTCTATAAAATGAGAGGCATCTCTTGGCTGAAAATGAGATGAATCGGGCAAGAGCGTTCACCCTTCCATTTAGCCTTTGAACTTTCATTTAATGTCTTAGGCGGCTCAATCTTCATGATAGCTTCTATCTTTTTCGGGGTTTCCTAGATTCCCCTTTAGAAAATTAGGAAACCGAGGAATTTACCACCTCTTACTCCAAAAGTGCACTTTTCTGGGTTCAATTTGAGCTGATATTGCTAGAGGGTTTTAAACACAGCTCAAAAGTCTTCTACGTGTTCTTCTAGGCTTTTGCATTTGATGATCATATCATCAATATAGACTTCTATTATTTCTCCTATTTGGCCTTTGAATATGTTATTCACCAGGCTTTGATAGGTGGCTCCAGTGTTCTTCAGGCCAAATGGCATAACCCTATAGTAATACGTTTCCTCATATGTTATGAAAGATGTCTTTTCTT
This sequence comes from Euphorbia pulcherrima, assembly GCA_947683365.1. Taxonomy (NCBI): domain Eukaryota; kingdom Viridiplantae; phylum Streptophyta; class Magnoliopsida; order Malpighiales; family Euphorbiaceae; genus Euphorbia; species Euphorbia pulcherrima. Next base: position 32,923,349 of record CANTUS010000008.1, read on the forward strand.
TACAGTCGGGTACATGAGAATCTGGTGATATCCTGCTTTTGCATCTAGTAAGGAGTATATGGCGTAACCGGCTGTTGAGTCTACTAGTTGATCAATGCTGGGAAGTGGATAGCTGTCTTTTGGTGTTGCTTTATTGAGATCTGTAAAGTCCACACACATTTGCTAAGCCTCATTTTGCTTCTTCACCAAGACCACATTCACTAGCCACTTAGGGTAACACACCACTCAGATGTGGTTGGCTTTTAAGAGTTTCAAGATCCCGGCTTCAATTGCATTCTGCCTGTCTGGCGCATGATTGCGCTTCTTTTGCTTTACTGAAGATGCCTCCGGGTTAAGGTTCAAGCTATATTGAATTACTTTGGATGGTACCCCAGTCATATGTTCATTCGTCTAAGAGAAGGTGTGTTGTTCTTCTATCAGCACTCGGCTGATGTCTGCTTTTACAGGTTCTGAAAGGTCAACGACTATGCGTACTTGCCGATTAGACCGACTATGTGTACTTGACCTTCCAGAACCTACAATTAGTGGTTCTATTAGACCGATTGGCTTAGCATTTTCTATTTCTTCTGGCTCCATGAGTACTTCATCCATCTTCAGTGATGAGAGGTAGGTCTCTTGTGCCACTAGAGGATTGCCTACAACTATCGCGACTCCCTTTGTGGTAGGAATCATTATGACTAGGTGCTTAATTGAGATCAGTGCGTTTGACACGACTAGGAATGGTCTACCCAGGATGATGTTATAGTCGATTGGTACATTAACGATTATGAAGTCCAGTTTTGCTCTCCATTTGGTTTTTAAATTACCAAGCTCAACTTCCAGGGTGGTCTCGCTGAGTGTTGCAACTGAGTGACCACTAAGGCCGACGAGTGGTGAGTGGGTTAGCAGCATCCGCTTGTGATGAACTTCTAGCTTATCAACCACCTCTTTTCTGATCAGATTGATGGAACTGCCAGTGTCAATGATGATCTGCCTGATAATGTACCCTTCTACCAAGGCCTCTAGCACAAAGGGGTCTGCATGTGGGCTCTTTACTAAGCTCTATTTTTGAAAAGGTTTGCTGAGTTCTGAGTTATCTTCAGTTTTTAATCTTTTGTGCTCGGAACTCTTTCCCTTCGAGGGACATCCTTCAAAGCCTGGTCCGCCTGTGATCACCATTACAAGCCCTTTTGATTTCTATGAAGACTTATCTTCATCGTCCTTTTTCAATCCGGATCTACTTACTTTAGTGATTCCCTTTACAAATTGTGAAAGCTTCTCTTGCTCGATTAAGGCATGGATCTCCTCTGCTAGGATGCGGGATTCATCCATGTCATGGCCTCTCGACTTATGGAATTCGTAGTATTTGTTCGTGTCTTTCCTAATGAACTGTTCATGCGCCACCCTTGGATATTTGATGGAATTCCTATCATCACTTTTTTGCACAGCTAGCAAGATGTCTCGCAAGGGAGTGTTCAACTCTGATCTGTATCTACTTTGGGTAGAGGACTGCTCACGGTTGCTCCCCCTTCTTCCTAGCCTTCTGGTCTTCAGGCCAGGTTCTTTCAGATGTCTTGTGTAGCCTGTCCACCTCGTCCACTTCAATCAGGTTCTTCGCAATGGTGATCTTCTGATCTAGTTTTTTAGGTTGCCTTTGAATGAGCTCTACATGGAGTCTTTCATTCCTTGTGCCTTTAATCATAGCCTCTCTTGTGGTGCTATAATCCAGGTCTCGTATATGCATGCATGCTTTATTGAACCGCTCAATGTAAGAGCAGAATGATTTATCCGTCCTCTGAGTGATCTCGTTGAGGGTACGAAGGGTGGTTCATGCTGGAATGGAGCCTATAAATTGCTTACAGAACTTCTGCCTCAAGTTATCCCATGAATCTATGGACTGGGCTGGCAACGAGTCAAACTAGTAGGCTATTAAACTGATTAGTGTGTTGGGGAAGTTCCTGCAGGTGTGTGGTTCTGAGGCATATGCTAAGTTCATCTTATTCTTATAAGTTTGGACATGTATCCGAGGGTCTATGTCTCTACCGTAGTTGTCAATGAATGGTAGCTTAACTCAGGGGTCAAGCTATTCCACGAGGATGTCCTTGCTGAATAGAGAGTCAAAAATTTCCAGCAGGGGTTCTTGAAGAGAAACAGCATAGCTATTGAGGCCTTCCTTGAACATCTTTTGGAACTTTGGGTCATCCTAATATCTGAGCTTCTTAGGCTTTGACTGTGAACCCAATGGCGGTGGTGGGGGAAGATGAGTGGAGTAAGTTGGACCTTGATATGGACCGCCTAGGTGGAACAAGCCGGATGGAGTAGGTCCTCGCGGGTAGTGCCCGCCGTATGCAGGTTCATTCACCGCGACCCATTCTGCTTGCCTCACCTTTGACATATCAATCAGATCCCTCCTTAAAAGGACCTCCATACTTCCGTCCATGAAGGACGCATCAAGGTGGCGTTGTGTTGAGCCTGTTGGGAGTCGCTTCCTGCTACGTTAGGACTTGGGTGAGCATTGTATTGCCCCATCGAGTGAGTATTGAGAGATCCATATTGTTGGGCGTTGTGATTCCCCTCGAGGAGAGCGTTGTGTGGCTCACCCTGACTGGCGTTGAAGGATCCTCTCGGGTGAGCGTTGTAAGGCCCGACCCAGTGAGTGACAGGACGGATGAGAGTGTCCGCATGGTGTAGCAGTCCGCTTGTTGTGTGCCCAGCCATTCCCTCCTTCATCAGTCCGAATAGATTCCTTCAAAGTTGATTTGATCTTCGGGGGAAGCCTGATAGCGCTGAGCGAAACTTTCAAAGAACGTAATCCCGGTTGCGGAGTTTATTGGTGGCGTTACGGTGGAATTCATGGCTAGGATTATGGAGGAGAGTGGTACTGCTGCAATTGACTGGGAGTTGATCGTCGTCGCTGAGTCGTCGGCGTTGTCATTGGCCACTTGATCGTGGTTTTGGCTATCGTCCATCTGGTTGGATTTTTGTGTTCGTGGGAAGACAAAATTATCGTCGGAGCAAGTAAGTTTGTCCACGCTCACCGCATCACTAAAATATTGGTCAAAGAAAGGGTTCCTTGAGCTAACCTTCACAGAAAGAGAGAGGGTCTGCCTTCGCCGGAGATGGTGGCTGCAAGACAGAAGAGAGCGTCAAAGTGACTAGCCGTGTAAACGGTGTAGCCTCTCCTATGCTTAGGTCAGCGACGGTAATAAAGAGGAGGCAAGTAAATAAGTGAGTTCTAAGGTTTAGAATGTGATACCTGAGTATGGGAGTGACCCCATATTTATAGTGAATGGTGTCCTTGTTTCATCAGAAGTGAATTTCCTCTATTGGTGGTGAGGAGTCCTTATTAGTCAAGGATCCTATTTAGGCGTGGTTTTTTCTATAAGAGGTTTCTTCTTATTTTTCCGTTCATGAAAAGATATTCTTCTTATTTATCTGTTTAGGACGAGAAGTTATGACTGGATTCTATCTCTTAATCAGATCGGTGTGATCCCGACTCTTCACTTGACTAGCCGCATGATGATATGACTATGAAAACGACTAGCTATGTGGCGTCTCATGGTGTTTCAATGAATAATATAAACCAACAATAAAATTACAGCAAATTATATTAAAACTACTACAACTAATATACAGACAAAACAACTCATAAAAACTTGAAATTTTTCCACAAATAATTATCATATGAATAAACTATGGCAAACATTAGAGAATTATCTCAATAAATTTATTATTTTTGTTCAGCCACTTATGTAAGTTTAATAGATTTTATTTTTTTTTTTACCATTTGTAGATGAATTGATCATATGTTGATGATTTAATTTAATATTTTAGTTAATTCATTGAAAAGAGATTGATTTTAAATAAGTTGAATAAAATGGGACAAAATACAGTACATTTGGAGTAGTTAGTATTTAAGTTTTGGAAGTATATGAGTTATAGAGTCCCATGAGCGGAACCATTATTATTTGGTTATCAGCTTTATCCAATTAAAAAGGCTAAGGTACTTACAAAATGAATATGATATTGGAAATTACATAACTATTATCTAGGAAGCAGCTAAAGCCTCTTTCTGCATTTGTGTTCTCCTATATTTTGGCAATTATTGAAACACTTTTGACCTCAGTTAATTATTGAATTTGAAAATCAATAATTATATAATCACCTAACATAATTCTTCTTATATAGGTACAAGATAACTTTTGTGCTTCGTATTATCCAATTACTCATTTACTGTTTTTGGTTTTGAAAAGTTGTTGTTGTATGCATTTTTCCTCCACTTCTTTTATCTGTAATTCTCTTTCTTCTTGTTATACACTTATAAATTATAGCTCAATTTTAATATATATATATTATTTCATTAATATTAATTTAAGGATAAATAAGTAATTTTATACCCTCAGTCAATTACTTCTTAAAAGCGACTAATTTTTAAAACCGGAGGGGGTAGTTTTTATGGTATATACGATTACTGAGAAGAGAAACAAATTATAAACAAACTCAAATTAAGAAAATATCTACATTATTTTAATTGAATTGCACAATAAATGTTAGATATCATAAAATACGGTTAGAAAAAACGCAGCAAAAACGAAAATTGCAACATATCGCAAAGTTGTAAGCTTCATTCTCAATCAATATATGATAGAACTCAAATATTTTCTTGCTATCAAAACACAAAATCGATAAAAATGGAATGCTCTATTATAGTGGAATTTAATGAAGTTCTTTTAAAAAAACATTTTTCACCGAATTGAAACACATTAGTATTATAGAAAACATATTGATTGATTAAGAGAGAGAAATTTATTGATTTACTTCCAAGTGAAAGTTTTATATGCTCCCACGAAAATCAACACCGTTCATTTTATTTATAAGTAAAAGTTGGAAACAAAAAGCCCAATAGAGTATCCTCTATGCAGAACATATCTGGGGAAAATTGGATGTGAACAAGTTGACCAACAACAAAACGACTCAAATTACCCATTGAAGTGTATAACAATTTAGGGTAGAGTATAAGTGAGGTATAAGTGAATTACATCTAAAATATCAATGCATCGGAAGGCATAACTAACGAAAAGGTAAGAAATAAACAAGGTATAAATGAGCTATAAGTCATGCTTAAGTAAGTTTCATTGAATCAAGAGTTAAATTAAGTAAAAAAGTGATGTATGAGTAAATTAGGTACAAAGAATAAAATGTGGTATATAGTTGGTACAGGTGAGGAATAAGTCACGTACAACTAAGCTAAAATAAAATGGAAAAATTAAGGACTACCTAAGGTATATAAACTTTTTGGGAATTATAAATGAACTACATTAAATCAAAATAGTTGAAATAAGATAGTATAAGCAAGCAATAAGTGATGTATAAATAAGGACACATGCCTAATTTTTGTGTTGATTTTCAATTTCTTCTTTATCTTGTCCTCTCCTGGCATAATTATTGAAAAAATTGTTAAAAATATATGATTTAAGTTTTATATTTATTAAATTAATTTTTTTTATTTTTTTTATTTTATGATTAATTTTAAATTTTTATTTTCTCAAATACGTTTCACTACTGTTCACGCTACTGTTCATTCTTTTTCTATCTTTTTGACATTATTTTTTAAACCGTTCATTTTTTGACATGTCGCTTTAGAGTTTTTTATTTGCCTCATTTTTATCTTCGAAACACATTCATTGTGATATATTTTTTGAATTTTTTTTTGTTGTTCGATATCTGGTAAGTAATTGGTAGATATATGGTAAGAATCGTATTTTCATATGTTTGAATTTCTATTTTTAATTCAACAGAATCTGGTAAATATTTGGTAAGTATCTGATAAGTAATTAGTAAGAATCGTATTTTCATATGTTTTTAAAATCTGTTTTTAATTAACAAAATCTGGTAGGTATCTGATAAGTAACTAGTAGGTAACTTGTAAGAATAGTATTTTCATATGTTTTTAAAATCTATTTTTAATTCAACAGAATCTAGTAGATATCTGTTAAGTAACTGATAGGTAACTGGTAAGAATCGTATATTCATATATTTTTAATTTCTGTTTTTAATTCAATAGAATCTGGTAGATATCTGGTAAGTAACTGGTAGATAACTGGTAAGAATCGTATTTTCATATGTTTTAAATTTTTGTTTATAATTCAACAGAATCTGGCAAGTATCTGGTAAGTATCTATTTTTAACTCAATAGTAGGAAAAAGTTTTTGAATGTATCTGGTAGGTATCTGGTAAGTACTTGGTAAATATCTGGTAAATACCAAATAACTATCAATTTATTATCAGGTAAATAGCAGATAACTACTAGTTTCTTACTAGATAAATACTAGATAACTACCAGTTTCTTACTAGGTAAATACCAGATAACTACCAGATACGAAAAAAATAAAAGTACAAAATCATATATAAATCTGATAAAAACACATCAATATCTTTGATTATTATCATTCAAAACAGAAATTCAAAAGCTCTAATCAAACAAATAAGTTGTGAATTAAATGAAAGCTTGATGAACTTGTAAGCAAAACTCATATCCAACGATCTCACCACCACTCAAGCAATTTATCAAACACCTTATGTACAAACGCTTTATATCCAACAGATATTCAAATCTGAAAATAAATCAGAGATAACCGAATCAAATCAGAGATTCAGCTTTTTATCCAACAAATCTGAAAATAAAACAATTTGATCTAGATAACCGAATCAAATCAGAGATTCAAAATGAAAACCAAATCAAATTAAAAAACAGAAGAAAGCCTAATGAAATACCAAAATTTTTTATTTTCAGAAATCTTACTTGTTTTTGTAGAAATTGGTTATGGAATGAATGAAGAGAGAAATCTAAAGAGCAAAATCGATGGAACTCTGAAGGACTAAAATCGCTTGAACTTGAAACGTTAATTTAAACGGTTTAAGAAGGTAGAAAGTAAGGGAGGTGAAAGGTTTGTTTTGGAACGTATTTCTGAATATTTTAAAATTTGTTTGATCAGAAAAAATTATAAACCAAATATTGAAGTGAAAGAAAACTTTAATTTATATATATTTTTATAAAAAGCCCCAATTATTGTCTTCATTTTCAATTTCCGTAGCTGAATTAATGATATATGGGTACGTTTCGTTGGTCTACAATGTCCCCCTATACCTATTTTTCGGATGAACAAAATGATTGAAAAATATTAAACTTAAAGTAGTCTGAATAAAGTAGATGATGAATTTTTTTAATAATAAAACCTAAATCCGGTTCTACCTAAAAATTAATATATTAAATAAAGAAATATATTTATGAATTATAACCCTGATTATACAGTTATATTGTTGAATATTTCAATTTTAATTATAAAAAAAGCATATAAGCTTAATATTGCGATTATCGATACAAATTTAATTACAATTATTTTGTTATAATATTTTTTTTATTAATAAATATCCTGATTTCTAATAAAAAAATTAATCAGTAGGCTTGAGAGTTTATTATCTATTAGGGTCTTGTTCGATCTGAGCTCGATTTTTATTTTTTATAAATTGAGCCAAAATTAAGCTACTAATTTTTTAATTAGGTCCGATTGAACCTGACCCGCGCCTAAATATATTAATATGCTCTTTAAATTTTTTTTACTTAATGTAGTTCTTGAATGAGTCAGGAACTAATAGCAAATTATCCTAACTCACTTGTAATTGATTGGGTTGAACTAAACCAAAGTTTTACATATTAGTCAGAATATAACACAATGATTGTGAAAAGTTATGGCGTGTGTTTTATTGCATATTTTTTCGAAGTCGTTCTCATGTCAATTTTTATACTGACTTAATAAATTCCAAATATGTGAGTTATTTGGCCAAACCAATCATTAAATATACCTGGCCACTTAATTAATTCATTTCCCAACAACTTCGTTGAAAATGATCTAGCAAATTGATTTGATTAGTTAGAAATAATTGCACACGACAATATTTACTTCAATTAGAAGTATACTAGTTTGGTATCCTGATTAGAGAGAAACTTAGGCTAGTTAAGGCTAAATGAATGACAATTTCTTTGTGGGTATTGAACAGATTTATTTTTATTGTTTGTGAAAGAAGAAAATTTTGAAGTTCATTAGTAGAACTTATGGAATTAAATCCAAAAAAATTTTAAGCATAAATATTGTAATCATTTTATGAAATTAAATTCTAAAAAATTATAAAAGAAGATTTCATAATTAATTATTCATCAAGCGAATCATGTTAATGAATTATCATTGCTATATAACAATCATTGATATATACTATGTATTTCACTGTAAACTACTTTAAAATTGTAGTGGTTAAATCTGGTCGGACTCCGTCGGGATTGAACCAGAATTGAACAAGTTAAAATAAAATTGCTAAAATTTGTTATTTCCCCACAAAACTCGAATTCGGGTGGAAAGGTTTTTTGGCAATGAAAAATCAATTGAAGAAGGAAATTTCTTGGGGGATTGGTTCGGCTACTCATGTTTCTACTTGGAAAGATAATTGATTACCAAATAAGGAGGGGCCTCGAATTACTTCTTCGTTAGTAGCAGGGTTTGAAGAGGCTACTCTCTTTTTGGATAAAAATGGATCCTGGATTCGAGGAGCGAGATCGAGCATTAATTCGGCGCAGACCTCTCAACTTAGTAGAATCCAATGACAAATTATATTGATTTTTTTTTTTTTTTGGAGAAAAACGGTATTTATTCTGTCAAGTATGCTTATTTTATTCCTGCGGAGCAAAATTCTCAATTTCTACCATCCAATTTTATTGATGATTGCTGGAACAACATCTGGTCCCTTTCTTATCCCATCTAGAATGAACAATTTTCTTTTTGGGGCCATGAGAATTTACTCAAAGTTGGATTGAGCATTTGCTAATGAAGCGTGGTCTGTCATGCTTCTTATCATTCCACTCCGATCTCCGATCACTACTTTTTACTTATCAAAAGTATATGTCTGGAGGATCAAGGGGTGAAACCATTTCGGTTGGAAGCTGCAGTTTAATGGGACAACAGTATACAGCTTGTTCACAAACTGTCTAATTGCATTCTAGGTTGAGACAATTCAATAGAAAGGTTTTTAGAGCTGGCCATCGAGGTGAGGCTATTCAGTTAAGAGTTACAGAGGAACCCTTGGGACTACGGTTTACTGATGCAGGAAAAAAGGCTTCATTAGCTTATTCTGATATTAGCAACAGCAAAGCAAAGTTACGTGGTTGAAATTGGGTGATGGCAGTACGTGGTATTTCCATGCATCAACGAAAAGTAGGGGTACTCGCAATAGAACACTGTCATTTATGGAGAATGGAGTGAGGAATGAGAAAGCTCATTTTCTAGGTCATTTTAAGAATTTTATGGGTACTACTAATTTATCATCCCAGATTTTTGATATAAAGTTCATTAATCAAGGGCCTCTTCTGAATGTAAGTCAACAATTGGATCTTATAAAGCCTTTTTTCGATAAAGGAGATCAAAGAAGCTATTGTTTGAAATAGATAGCAACAAGAATCCAGGTCTTGATGGTTTCTGATCGGGTTTAATTAACACAACTTAGGATATTGTTGAGATTGATATGGTAGCAGTAGTTAATGAATTTTTTTCCACTTGACACCTGCCAAAATCATTTTCCTCAGCGATTCTGGTACTAATTCCTAAAGTAAAAAACATCCTTCTACATTTGGGGATTATCGACCTATAGCCTGCTGCAGTACGATGTATAAGTGTATTTCTAAACTCATTTGTAAACACTTGAGTTTAGTCCTACCTGGTTTGATAAATAGTGATCAAGGTGTGTTTATCAAGGGACGGTCTCTCGCGCATAATATACTAATAATACAAGATCTGCTTCAGCTTTATGGAATAGTGAATGTGTTCCCAGGGTGTATGCTTAATATTGACTTAAGCAAAGCCTATGATACGATTGCTTGGGATTTCATTTGTGACTTGATGCATATTTGTAAAACTAGTGTTTGAAGCTACTTTTAAAAAAGTCAATATCACACGTGGGTTTTTAACAAGTGAATTTTGACTTTAGATTGACATGTTTTATATGGGCTTGCTAAGTTGTGAGAGGAATTAGGTGGACTCTTGCGCACATGAGAGAAATGACTCAAAGCATTTTTTAGTACAAATCGGTGGATTCCCGACCCCTGCACGGGCGATGGGGACCATGCTCAGAACTATTTTATTATTTTTGTTGAGAAAATAATATTTGTCAAAATAATTTTTTAAATTTAATAGCTTACCCATAGCTGTTGGTGTTTAAGAGAGTTAAATTCTCAACAACTATTTGCCTTAAATCCTAGCAGCCATATTTTCATTTATGTTTTGTAACACCTATCGATTACTGTTTTTAATGGCTATTTTCAATGTTTTTCTAACAACTATAATTAAATATAAAATGGCTTTGAGTTTTTCATTTGAATACACTGAATTCTTACAATCTGATTTTTCCTCTCTTCTCTATTTTCTGGATATATACTTGCATTTCTAATTTCTGTCTCCAAGCTCAAATTGTACTTCAGGAGTTGTTTAATCATGGAAGGAAATACGAAGTATCCTTTAAGGACAGTGTCTTAGACACGACTCAACTCACATTTCCTAACAAGTTTACTTCTGCTCTTAAAATTGTTAGAAAATTATTCAGCCTGTGGTCAGCCCAGTTTTACTCTGTCGAACCAAGTCAGCCCAGAAATCAACAACCCACATTTCCTAACAAGTTTACTTTTATTCTTAAACTTCTCAAAAAGTTATGCAGCCCGTAGTCAGCCCAGTTTTACTCAGTCGAACCAAGTCAACCCAGAAATCAAGTTAATTAAAATTAGGTCAGTCGAAGTCAACTCAGCCATGATTTTACTCAACCCAAAATTTACTCGACCTGGATATTACTGAGTCCAGATACAGATCAGCTGAACTTTACTAAGCCAAATTCAAAATTCTGCCAACAATCTTGAAGGATATTTTGAAATGGCTGATGTTACTCCTCATGCTGGTGATGGTTCTGAGACTAACAATGGCATCAACATTGTCAATGCCAATGTTCCTCCACTGCCTTAAACCCCTTTATGCTAAGACTTTTCCCGATATCTCTAAAATTGAGATATTCAGTGGAGAGAATTTCAAGAGATGGCAAGAAAGAATTTTCTCTATGCTAGATATGCATAGAGTCGCTACCGCTCTCACTGAATATGCTCCTACCGAGCCTGTTGCCGATGTGAATTCTTGGATTCAGGCCAACAAGGTCTATAGATATAGCATTCTCAGCCATCTTTATATTGACCTCTTTGATGTCTGTTGTTCCTACAAGCAAGCTAAAGAGATTTGGGAATCCTTGATTTCTAAATATACTGCTAAGGATGTCAGGAAGCAAAAGTTTATAATTGGAAAATATTACAAATGGGAGATGGTTGAAAACAAGTACATCAAAATTCAAATTAATGAGTATTAAAAACTCATTGAGGATTTGAAGGCTAAGGAGACTATGCTTCCCGATGAGTTCTTAGCGGGAGTTCTTATTAAGAAATTGCCTTCTTCTTAGAATGTGTACAAGAAGCATCTCAAACAGAAATAAAAGACCTAATCTCTCACTGAGCTAATCAAGCACATCATCATCGAGGATGCTAATTAAAAAGAGGTTTGAATTGCTAAAGGGAAAAAGATAGTCTCCAAGGCAAATATTGTGGAAACTACTCCTAGTCAAAAGAAAACGTATGAAAAGCACCATGGCTTCAAACCCAAAAGTGGTAAAACCTTCACAAAGAAAGGGAACTGTTACATATGTGGGAAACCCGGTCACCATGCCCCTCAATGTAGGAGGCTAGTTGTGAATGACAATCCCGTTAAACCTAGAGTTAATTTGGTTGAAGTGAATGATGAAATTATTGCTGCAGTCATTTCACAAATAAATCTGGTCGTCGATGAAAATGAGTGGATTATTGATTCTAGAGCTACAAGGCACATTTGTGCAAATAGAAATGCTTTCAAATCATATACTCCAGTTGAAAGTCGTGAAAAAACTGTTTATCTTGGTGATTCTAGAACTACTCAATTTCTTGGAAAAGGGAAAGTTCTTCTCAAGCTCACATTGGGCAAACTATTGACACTCTTTGAGGTGTTACATGTTCCTAATAATAGAGTCAATTTGGTTTATGTGGGCTTTTAGGCAAGAATGGTGTGAAGGTAGCTTTTGAGTCCGACAAAGTTGTAATGACTAAAAGTAATGTGTTTGTTAGAAAGTTTATTTGAACCATGGACTTTTTGTACTCAATGTTGCTCAAATTATTATTAATAATGATGTTAGTACTTCTGCTTATATTGTTGTTTCTTGTGATATATGACATTCTAGATTAAGTCATGTTAGTTTGCCTTATTTGAAACTTTTGAACTCTAGTGGCTTGATCTCAAATGTTAGTTTTTCTAGTTTTGATAAATGTGAAATATGTGTTGAATCAAAACAAACTAGAAAGCCTTTTAGTTCAATACGTAGAGAATCTGAATTGCTAAGTTTAATACATTCTGATTTGGGAGACTTGAAAAATACCATGATTAGAGGTGGAAAAAAGTATTATATTAGTTTTATTAATGATTTTTCAAGGTATACAAAAGTGCATTTACTTAATAGTAAAGATGAGGCTTTTGATAAATTTGTGCTATGCAAAGATGAGGTTGAGAGTCAGTTGAATAAGAAGATTAAAAGGATTAGATTCGATGAGGGTGGTGAGTATATTGCCTTAAATGATTTTTATGAGACATATGACATTATACACGAGACCACTCCTCCTTATTCATCTGAATTCAACGGTATACCTGAGAGGAAAAACCGAAACTCAAAAGAGATGATGAATTGTATGCTTTTAAGTTCTGGTGCTCTTGATAATTTGTGGGGTGAGGCTATTTTTTCTGCTTATCATTTACAAAATAGAATTCCTTATAAGAAGACTAATAAGACACCTTATGAATTATGGAAGGGTTATCCTCCTAATTTGAATTATTTGAAAGTGTGGGTTCTAAAACTTCATATTGTGTTTTTATAGGCTATGTGGAACATAGTATTGCCTATAGGTTTCTTGTGCTTAAAAGTGATGTGTATGAAAATGACACAATAATTAAGACAAAGAATGTTGAATTCTTCGAAAATGTTTTCCCAATAAAGACTAGTGAATTTCCCAAATCTAGAATTGATCCAGATGTTAACCCGGTTGCACCTATTTTTCAAAATAATTATGAAAATGAGAATTCGAGGGAAGGCAAGAGAATTCAAAAACAAAAACTTTTGGTGATGATTTTTTATACATATTTAGTTGAAGATGAACCCGAGAATTCTTTTGAAGCAATTTCATCTTCTGAATCAAAATTTTGGCGAGAAGCCATTAAAATTGATCTTGATTCTATTTTGAAAAATAGAACTTGGATTTTGGTTGATTTACCTCCGGGAGCTAAACCTATTGGTTGCAAATGGATTTTCAAAAAAAAGTGTCATCCCGATTGCTCTATTGATAAATTTAAAGCTCATCTTGTTGCCAAAGGTTTTACTCAAAAAGAAAATATTGGTTATTTTAATACATATGCTCCGGTTGCTAGAATTTCTTCTACTCGTATTTTAATTGCTTTGGCTTCAGTTCATAATCTTTTTATTCACCAAATGGATGTTAAAACTGCCCTTCTAAATGGTGATTTAAATAAGGAAATTTATATGGTGCAACTCGAGAGGTAAGTTGAGCCTGGACTAGAGGTGAAAGTTTGTAAGTTAATTAAGTCTTTGTATGGTTTAAAACAAGCACCTAAAAGATGGCATGAGAAATTTGATCAAACTTTATTAGATGATGGTTTTACATCACTTGAGGTGGACAAATGTGTATATTCTAAAGTTATTGATGGCGTGTATGTGATTATATGTCTTTATGTCGATGATATGCTTATCTTTAGTCCGAGTATTGATACTATCAATAGAATAAAAATATTCTTATCATCAAAGTTTGGTATGAAAGCCATGGGTGAAGCAAGTGTGATATTGGGAATGAGAATCATAAGGAAGGATAATGACATCTTGTTAACTTAAGAGCACTATATTGAGAAACTTCTCAAGAAGTTTGAATATTATGATGTAAATCATGTGAGTACCCCTTATGATTCTAATATCCATCTGTATAAAAATAAAGGTGAGCTGGTGGCTCAATCCAAGTATGCACAAATGATTGGTAGTTTGTTGCACTTGATGAATTTCACATGTCCTGACATAGCATATGCTTTGTGAAGCTTGAGTAAATATTCACATAATCCAAATAATGATCATCGAACAGCCATTTTGAGGCTTATGAATAATTGAGAGATACCATGAATTATGATATTCTATATAGTGGAAAACCCGCTGTCGAAGGGGGTACAATGATGCAAACTGGATCTCTGATTTAGATGAGACTAAGTCCACTAGTGGTTTAGTTTTCACCCTTGGTGGTTTACATGGAACTCAACTATACAAACTATTATTGTGAAATCCACGATGGAATGTGAGTTTGTAGCATTAGAGTTGACTTGTAATGAGGCTGAGTGATTGAGAAACTTCTAGCGGGTGTGCCTTTGGGAATAAAACCAACACCCTCTATCTATATACATTATGATTGCCAAGCGGTAATATTGATATCAAAAAATAAGACCTTCAATTGTAAGAATAAACATATTCATTTAAAACATAATGTTGTGAAGCAATTGCTAAAAGATGGAATAATATCCATAAATTATGTAAGGTCAGAAGTGAATTTGGCCGATCCTCTGACCAAGCCTGTGGGGAAGAAATTAATCTTCGAAACATCCAAGGGGATAGGACTTAAGCCAATTTGAAATTATGAAAGGTGGGAACCCAACCTAGATGAGTGGAGATCCCACGGAATAGGTTCATATGGGTAATAACAAGCCTTTTGTTAGTTCTGCTAGCACTACAAAAATATTGTCCCAATCCTAGATGTGAGAAAAGTGCTATGTTGCATATCTTGAGAGGTTGAGTCAAAAGGACTCTTAATGAAATTTCATAGCTCTTATGAGTGGTGTATAAAGTGCAGTATACACTTGATGATATCACCTATATAAGTGTGAAGTGAGGCCGCTTCTATGAGAGATAATTTTGGCTCTATCTCTAGAGCACTTATGAAAGACCAGGCACGCATACGACTTATTTACGCAAAACCGCAATGAACAGAAATGTAATTGGTATAATGCGATATGGTAAAATCCCTATCTTTCAATAGCACTTAACTATATATTTCACCGAATATTCTGTAAGTCAAATTTTATCTATCAAGTTCTAGTTTATAGTCCACAAGATACAAGTTCCATGAATTATATGTCAAACTAGAGATATCAAGAAAATTCTTTTATTTTAAAACTTCTTTTGAAAGTTATGGGGGATTGTTGGAAAAACTAGTGTTTAAAGCTACTTTTAAAAGAACCAATATCCCACATGGGTTTTTAACAAGTGAATTTTTGACTTTATACTGAGATGTTCCATATAGGATTGCTAAGTTGTGAGAGGGACTAGGTGGGCTCTCACGCACATGAGAGAAATGGCCCAAAGCCGTTTTTAGTGCAAATTGGTGGATTCCCCCTCCCCCCTGCTTGGGCGATAGGGACCATGCTCAGGACTATTTTGTTATTTTTATTGAGAAAATATTATTTGTCAAAAATATTTTTAGTATTTAATATCTGACCCGTAACTGTTGGTTTTTAATAGAGTTAAATTCTCAATAGCTATTTGTCTTAAATTATAACAACCATATTTTCATTTATGTTTTGTAACTCCTCTCATTTACGGTTTTAATGGCTACTTTCAATGTTTTCCTAACAGCTATAATTTTTACCTACAAAATGGCTTTGCATTTTTTATTCTCGTCTCCAAGCTCAAATCGAGCTTGACGGAGTTGTTTAATCTTGGAAGTCAGCCCAATTTTACTCGGCCGAACCAGGTCAACCCATTAATCAAGTTAGCCAAAATTAGGTCAGCTAAAGTCAACTTAGCCAGGATTTTACTCAGCCCAAATTTTACTCAACTTTTACTCAACCAAATTCGAAATTCTGCCAACAATGCAGCTCTCATATTCTTGACTAAATACATTGGCTGGGTTTTGACATGCCTC
This sequence comes from Euphorbia pulcherrima, assembly GCA_947683365.1. Classification (NCBI taxonomy): domain Eukaryota; kingdom Viridiplantae; phylum Streptophyta; class Magnoliopsida; order Malpighiales; family Euphorbiaceae; genus Euphorbia; species Euphorbia pulcherrima. The sequence continues at coordinate 32,939,451 of CANTUS010000008.1, forward strand.
TGGAGTGCCAATTTTGTTTTGCTCTTAAATGGTTGTATTCAATGTGGTTTTGAAGGGAGGAAAGACTTGCGATAAGGAGACCCTATGTCCCCCTATTATTTGTTTTGGTGATGGAGTATTTCACTCGTATTCTTGATTGGTATTCCATGAATTTTGATCTTCGGTTCCACCCGAGCTGCAAAAAGGTGGACTTAAATATGCTTTGCTTTTTAGATGACCTGATTCTTTTGAGTAAAGCTAACGGTAAGGCTCTCCAATCCTTACTCAATGGCTTTCAACTATTTTCTGACACTACGGGCTTGATCAGTAACAAGAGAAAGTCTTGTATGTATGTATGTATGTATGTATGTATGTATGTATGTATGTGGTGTCTCTAAATATATTGAAAATAAGCTTATGGCCATGGTAGGTGTTGAAAAGGGTACTTTCCCTATGAAGTACCTTAGAGTTCCCTTAAACCCCACTAAATGGAATAAGTACGATTGCTCTTGCATTTTAGAGAAAATTAACAAATTAATCTCTTGTTGGGGGTTCTTGACACCTCTCATTTGCGGGGCGTGCTCAACTAGTGTCTTTCGTAATCTTTAGCATTCGAGCTTACTGGATGGACATATTCTCTCTGCTACAATCTATAATTAAAACTTTTGATAAAATTTGCAAGCGTTATTTGTGGGGTGATGATGAAGGTAAATGAAAGATTCAAACCATAGTATAGGATAAGGTATGTTTGCCTAAATCTCATGGCGGTATTAACTTTAAGGACGAGTCTAAGTTGAATAAAGCTTCTTTAGGCAAGTTTCTTTGGGAAATTACTTTAAAAAAGACTCTCTATGGCTTGGATGGGTTCATAGTTTTTACATCAAACCTAAGGATTTGTAGAATGATGATTTGAAGGGTGATTCTAGCTAGTACTGGAAAAAGCTTCTGAAGCTTCGATCTATTATGCCACTGGATTCCTTATAGAGTTGCACTATTAAAGGCTACTTTTGTATGTCTAAATGCTACCTTTTGCTGGCGGGACCTTGTGAGCGGACGGCCTTTTCCCGCCTGCGAGGACCGCGTGAGATGCGTAGCACGGGGGGCGAAAAAATAACTAGCGCTGTGAAGCGAGCCGAGGGATTGATCCTCATTTTAGCGTGATGAAAACATGGATTGATTGATGTAAAATTTAAGTCCAATTTAGGTGTTAAAGGATACGAGACCGAAATCCCGTACTTAAAATAGAGTCGCCACCCGGTTCAAGTCAACTGGAAAATTTTGGTACAATTTTCCCACCAGGTGGTAGACCATACTTTAAGTAGAGATTTCGAGTTCGGATGATGTTATCTATTTTTCATTAGGCCAAGTTAAAATATTCCATTCTTTCGTAATCGGTTTTAATCCACCCTATTTATTGTGTTTTCGGTTTATATGTTGTTTTCGCGTTTATCAAGCATCCAAAGCGATAAGTAAATTATTACAATCATCCAAAAATAAATGCAGAAATTAAAATTATTACAAGGCTTTCAAATCCTATACATTTTCTATGCGATAAATAAAATACTCGAAGGCCTAACGTTCATCTAACCTAAATCTACCTGCAGAAAATGGTTAGCACAGATACGACACATCATATGAGGTATATCACTAAGCATGCATAGTTAGTGGAAAAAACAAGACTCGAGTTAGCGTGAACATGGAATCTTCATTTACAATGTTATGAAATCCGGTTGAATGGCTAAAAATGAGATTTGAACGGCGTTTGCGGCAAAATTCTGTCTTGACCAAATTTTAGACTCGATTGTTATTTTAACCGGATTATTAGTGAAAATGCCGCATGGTATGGGGTGGGGTCTATTTTCAGAAGGTTCTAGACCTTCATCGTTGTACTGTACACCCTAGCTTCAGAAATTTAACTAGGTCGAAAATAAACGAAATAAAATAGCTGTCCAGAAGGTCATGTCGCCAGCGGCATGGTTGATACCACTGGCGGCATCATTGATGTCGCTAGAGGTATCAATCACACAGACAGGCAACATGACTTTCCGGATACCATAAAGAAAGGGTCCTACAAGAAAATGAGGCCTCTGGGGGTAAGTGATGTCGCGGGTGGTATCAACGATGCCGCTGGCGACATGGGTGATACTGCCGGTGGCTTTAGTTGCCTCCGGCGGCTTCAGCTTCTTACAGTAGGAGCAGGTAACAGTCAAAAACGATGAAAAACCCGAAAACAAGCACAAAACAGCACACAATAGCACAAACAAGTAAGAATGAAGCCAAAGAGCTATGCGACTCAGAATTTTACCTCGGGACCATGAATCCACCTCTTCGTGATCCAAGGAACACCTCCGGGGAGCTTGCAAAGATGATTTGGGTAGAAAACTTAAGGATTTATGTCTCCAAGCTCCTATTAAATTGATTTTAACCTAAAGTCTACTGAGAATTTAAAGAAGAAAAACCAAGAGAAATGGATTGGAATCCCTTTTCTTACCTTTTCTACTTCTTATCTCACTAAAATTGATTTTCTCACTCTAAAACCTCTCAAGTAAAATTCAGATGTGTTGTTGTTGTCTTTTGGAACCCTAATGCATGTTTATATAGGAAAAAATGGGGGGTCTTCGAGACCTTTTGGCAAGTTTCACCGAAATAGCAAAAAGGAGCTGGTTAAAGGAAGAAGAAGAAGCTATCAGTGCAGAAGCCCGTTCCGGGCCATGCCGCCAGCGACATAGTGATGCCGCCAGCGGCATCATCTTTCTGCAAGCTAACAGCCAGTGGGCCCACAAGCCAAAAAAGTTGCCAAAAGGGGTCAAAAGCAGGTCAAAGGGCATCTTTTTGAATTTTAATGATATTTTAATGAGTATTTAGAGATTAATTTAACTTTGGGTGCAAATCATCGGTTCAAGCTCGGAGATGCCGAACTGAATTCTTATGAGAAATAAAATTCGCGGTGAATTTTGTATCGGTGATAATATTATGAGGAATAAAATCGGGAATACGCCATCATCGTCTCGCGAGAGGGACTGCATAATCCCGTGCTCACAGACCTGTAAATAAGTTTAGTCTTTACAGGCACGTTTGGTGCCCCAAGGCTCTCCCGAAACATCGCTTCATCTTTTGGTTTGATTCACAGTAAAAACTGTTGACCAGGGACTATTTGGTTTGTTTTGTTTCTGATATAGATCAGTTGTGCCCTGTTTGTAATTTCGTTGTTGAAGATCATTCTCATCTCTTCTTCAGCTGCCTATTTTGTAGTACTGTGATACGCAATGTACATAATTGGCTGGGTTTTAATTTTGCTCCCCTTGATTTTCAAACCTGGTTGTTGTGGTTAAAGGATGTTAAAGCTGCTTTTGTTCGTGGTATGGTTATAATCTCGGTGTTGCAAGCAGTGGTCTATGCAATTTGGTTGAACAGGAATACTCGTATCTTTTCAAAATACAGCTAAACTGTGAATTTTTTGTTTAAAAAGATCCAGTTCGTAGTTAGATGTCGCATTTCAATGTATAGAAAAAGTATGAGGTCCTTAACTGATAGGGATTTATATGAAAGACTGCTGATAGAAAGTCTTGAAATACTTGTAGAGACATTTGTTTATGAGTAATGGATTCCTTTTTCAATAAAAAAAAGTGCAATGCAACAAATGATAAATATATTTGAGATTCATTTTAATTTATTTTGTACACGAGTTAGATTTTTATAAAGCATACCGGCCTCCAAGTTGAAGAGAATCCGTGGGCCTAACGAGTGTTGGGCTTGATTAGTTTGAGTGAGCGTATAATTGAGGTTGAGCCCAACTAATATAAAATCAATTGACTTGTGTTAAACCCTAATCTACACCATTTATATATCACTATCTCTCATTATTTATTTCCCATATAGGATATCCAACATAAGTCAACTGTTATCAAAGCCGCTAACATGATCTGCTAGCATTATCAATAAGGTTTATGCTTTTTCGTGGGAAAGTAATTTTAACCATTTAAATTAAAAATTTTACTTGTGCTCATCTAAAGTGGCAAAGGCTTAATCTAGTGGTTGAGCCTTGAAGTTGTGATTTTAGAGGTTGCAGATTTGAGTCCACACTCGGACGGGGTGAGATAAGGTTTTCCTTTGTTATTATTATAAACCCATATGCAAGTTTTTTTTTTAAAAAATCTAAACATTTCAACAAAAAAAAATATAAGAACCAACATTGTTGCTCATGTTATATAAGAAAATACAGAAATTTGAAACTTACAGTTGCATAATTAGAACACAAAAGGAACAAGAGCTTTTACAGTAGTAGGAAAATCTTCAAACTTAGAAAGGTACCATCTCCTAGTGGCATAACTCCTCCCCATCAAGTACAAGGTTGATCCAAGAGTAAATGAAAATGCATACCATGTTTGAGAAATCAAAGAAATTCCCCAAAATTCAATTATCTCAAACAAATAGTGAGGGCATACAACTAACTCAAACAAACCTCCGTTTGGAACCTTATATTGCTTATCTTTATTGCTTCTAAGCTTTGAAAGGAGGTAATGATGATACAAGTTGCCACTAATCCCGATTAGGAATAGCACAATTCCTGGATAAGTTAAATCAATCTGCGGATCGGAATATCCTTGTGTAAGATGTTGAGCATAGATCAGTGTTGCAGTGTATGTGAAATAACTAAGACTAATTAGAATTGTAGTTCCAAGACCCATCCCACCACTGTATTTATGAACAAATACAACCTGCCAATTGGACAGTGTACACAAAATACAATTTAGACCCTCCTCTTGTGGACTAAACTGAACTGAACTGAAGTGAACTTGATAGAATGCAAAATGAGCATATTGCAGAATGAATTGATAATCAAGATTAAAGATCTAGAGTTAATACAAATTAGTTTAATTAATTACCTCCAGTACTCGTTTGAAGAAATGAAGGGAAAGAACAGACTTAACAAGCAAAACACGGAAGCCTTTATCGGGTACAAGGACGAAGGAAGCCACACCGGCGATAAAAGCCGGAAAGTAAGCTACAAGCATGCCATTTCTGCCGGAGATCTCAATATTCTCGTTCGTTTTTTCAATTGAATTGTAAAATTTGGAATATTTCATGTGGGTTCCTCGAATCTCTGAATATCCAAGTACCGCTATAAAAACGAAAGTCACTATGGCTATAGCCGACACGACCCAATTGGAAGGAGGAGAGAACAAAATATTCGCCATTGCCATTGCCATTGCCATCTCAGATCTGATTTTATTTTAAGTTTGCTCTTCTTCCTCTCCCTGACCGGTATTTATACGAATCACAGATACTGACTTTATATTTTGGAGGGTTATTTGGGGAATTTATAGAAAGCTCCTGTCTTTTTGTACCATTCTCTTATTCAATGATTGAGAATTGATGAGAGCTTAATTAAATATTCTTTCGTATTAATTAAATCATCTTTCATCAATTCTCAACCATTGAATAAAAGAAGGATATAAAAAGTCAAAAACTTCCTATAAAATTCCGGTTATTTGAAGCCCACTATACATTCCACATTTGTGTTTGTAGAGCTAGAGTTAGTTAGACTTTCGGTTATATAATCAAACTATCAAAATATGTGTTCGAGGTATTTTTTCACGTGAAAGATCTTGATCCTATAAAAATCTTATATCTTAAATTTTAATACTTATTGCGTCTTTTTTTAATTATTTTTTAGCTTTTTTATATTGTTCTTTTTAATTGTCTATCTTATTTAGCAATGCATTATTTATACTTTTTTAATAAAGCGGACGAGGCATACACTGGACTCAAATATTATCAAAGAGAAAGGAAAATTAGGGCCGTCCCGGAGATTTATAGGGTCATGTGTGATAAATTAAGTATAGGCCATTTATAATTTAGAAGTGTGAACAAAAGTTTTTAACAACAAATATATATGTTTTATTATTATACTGATAATATTATCACTTAGATGATTTGTTGAAAAATTTTAGGTTTACCTACAAAAATGAAAAAAATGTGCTTTTTCAACAAAAGGAGGTTTTATTCTTTAAATTACAATAATTTTAACAAAATTTTAACTAACTATACAATAAATATCTCGTTATAAATCTCTTGACGTGTTATGCGACATATTTTGATGATTACTAAAAGATTACTAATGAAATGTAAATGTATTATCGACAAAATATATAGTTAATAAAAGTATTGTTAACAATTTAAAGACCTCTAAATATTTAAATCCCTAAATGATTACTTGAGGTTTTTCCTTAATAATAGATTTTGTCATGCCATTTTAATTACATAATTTTTTATTAAATTCTATTTTAACAAAAAATTTTCCTCAAATATTTGGTTAAACATACTTATAAAAAATAAAGAAAAACGAAAATAGTTTAATAATTCAAAATTTGAAAAAGGAAGGATAATAAAAAGCACTAGGAGGGGGATTTGAACCCAGATAATCAGCACCACCCACATCCACGCAAACCACTTAGCCACTTCATTCTATACTATAATACTCTACCTTCATAATTTATATATATTATTTTATATTCATATAATACCCGGAATAATTCCGAGGCCCCCGAAATATGGTCTGATATTTATTCCATAAATATTTAATATTCGTCTAGTAACTGTGTAGTAGTTATTTAGTAAATATTATTATGAAATTGTCATATATTATATATATGTTAGGTGTCATTAGATCCATAAAAAACTATCAAAATTAAGATATACTAGATAAATACTAGGTATAAATATTGTTATGAAATTGCCATATATGTTAGTTATCATTAGATTTATAAAAAAACTGTCAAAATTAAGACATACTAGATATCTAACAGTGATCTAGATAAACACTAGATGTCATATATTATATATGTTTTAAAAAATTATTTGAAGTTATGATTTATTAGATAACTACTATACGATTAATAAATATTTACCAAATAAATACCACATCATATTTATGTAAATATTTTTCCCTTATTTTTATAAACTATCGTATTTTTTTAATTTTTTTGGAAGAACCCCGTAGAAAAATAGAAAGCCCGGAAAATTATAGAAGAAAACAAAAGGGAACTAAGAAAAAGTAGGAAAAAGTAGAAAAAAGTGGAAAAATCAGAAAAAAAGTAACATGATGAAAAATCAAACAAAAATTAAGGCTTTTAAAAAAATTAAGGCTTTTAAAATTAAGGAAAATATCACATGTCCCTTATCTTCCATGTCTCTCAATTATTTATGAAAAAGTAATTTTACATTAATATAACATAAATTTGATATTGCAAAGTCAAAATTGACAACATATTAAAAACTAACAAAAACAATTTTAAAGTAATAACTGAACTACTGTAAAAACAAAAAAATAACAAAAAGAAATAAATAAACACAGTAGCACATGTAAACATACTATTCAATAAAAATATTAATTTGAAATGAAAATCATGGAAATAAAGAAATTAAAAGTTTAACATAGCAGTTATTAACACACGAAAAAATGAGTACAATTAGAAATAACATACAAAAATAAACTAAAAAATTATGATAAACAGTTAATAAATCAACAGACATTGCTGGAAATAATCATTCATGGTAAAAATTGATAGTCCCTTCTCTAAAATATTATCCTTTTAATTAAATTATTAAAATTAATAAAAAATTTATTATACAATTAAAATATTTAATTTATTCTTTATTAAATTCTCTTTCTTTTTAATTACTCACTTATAATTTTAACAATACATAATCTCTTTCATAGTTAATACAAGGGCAAATTAAAGAAAAAATTATACAAAATACATTAATAATCTAAATTGACAATTAAAAAGAGAACTAATAAAATGACTAAAGAGATAATAATTTCTAAATGGAGGTATTATTACAATGAGCATGTCCAGCCATTGATAATATGTAACTCCATCATTTACTTGTATTTAAGTGTTATAACTCATAGATGTACGTAACCTATGTTTATATGTTTATATATAGGTCTAAAGCATCCGGGCCGTCTTGAAGTTGTCTCTAATCGCCCTTCGCCTTTCTGAATTTTCAAATTTTCCTCTCGCCCTCTTAAACTTGTCCAACCCGCATCACAAACACCCCTAAAACGGACTACACTAACCTCACCATAAAAAGTGGAATACACTATCTTAGTTCAAAAAGTCAAACCAATCATTAATTTTTAAAAAGAAAAAATATAAACTAAAACCTCAATAATCAAACCAACAGCTGATGAACAAGCTGAGATTATATGAACAACATTCAAAATCAAAGCCATGAATTTACTAACAGGACAAAACGATAATGAATTCTCACCGGCAACCGTTTCAGCAACTCGGCACTTCCGATCATCGTGAAATGAATTTCCTATTCCATTAGCTAAATCAAAATGTGAATGTTCTAAGCACTTGCCTCTTTTACTTATTATATCACTTCACTAGGTCTGTTCGTCCTAACTCAAGAGTAAACAATGAAACCATTAACTTTTAAACCTCTTACAATTACAATCCTTGGAAACCTTTCGCACGAGAACTCAACTGATTCTGAGACTGAGAAGGCAAATCTGTTTCAATTTGAAGACTACGGTTGCGATTGAGCGAGCCAGCTAGCTGATATTGAACTCCAATCATAAAAGCCAGCTCTCTCTTCGTACTCCAACAAATCAACACTGCAAAATAAATGGAAAATATACTACAAAAAGGCAACAGAAGAATCAAAGAAACTAAGACACAGAAAAGGCTGATTCTAGGGATTGTCGTGAGAAGAAGCACCTGATAATCAGATGAGGAGCATGAGGAGCTGAAATTGAAATCAGATTTTGAGGGAGATGAGAAAGATGGTGAAGTGAAAGTGAAATCAAGGGGACATTGTTGCGGATTCGACTTTAGAAATCAAATATAACAAAGAGAGATGCAGGTAGATAGAGAGAGAGAGGGATTGATTTTGAAATCAAGGGGATATTGTTGTGAATTTGAGCTTTGAAATCGAATCGAAGCCACCTCCCTCTTCAAAAAAAATTATGCTCTTGTTTCTGCTCCGGCTTTGTCGCCTCCTTCGTCAGTGTCTCATTCGGCGTCTACTTCTCCGGCCTTGGCTCCTGCTCAGTCAGCTTCGTTTGGTGATAATTCTAGGAGATTTGGCCTCGTTGAAGACGATTTCATTGATTTCAGCTTGAGATTGTTCTGTTTTGAGGAGATCGTTGGCCGGAGATGGAAGTACCTTGACGGATATGACAGTGAAAATTTAATGGATTTAAGCTTTTTTTTACAATCAAGGAAGAGGAGAAGTTAATTTATTTTTTTAAAATTTAACCCTAACTATCTGTTTAATCCCCAACATACCCTTTTTTTCCAAATTTAAGTCCAACGACTCGCCTAATCTTTCAACACACGCCCCATGTAGGATTTAGGGGTGCCACTGATGCCGTTTGGACAAATTTAACGGGTCATAGGTGAGGGGCGATTACAGATAATTTTAAGGGATTTTAAGTATAATTTTAAGGAGTTTTAATGTGTTAGGTCATATATATATATGAGCTTATATTTTATAAGCTATGCATAACGAAGAATATATAAATTTCATATTATTTTCTCTCTAACTTTATTTCTTTTCTTTTTGTTCATATTATATATATTCTTATTGATTCATATTATTTCTAACACGTTATCAGCACGAGTTCGTTCTGTGATCAATACCAACAAGAATATCATTTAGTTGATATAATTATTATAATATTGCGGTGATGGACATTACGAAGATTCATGGAATTTAATCAATGAAGAAGTTTTTCTTCTCTATTTTCAATTTTTATTATTGTTGTTAATATTTTATAAATGATCTTATTCTTGTCATTCTTTATGATATTTGTATATTGATAGAATTGATTAATGAAAAATGATGTTTCTTTCTATAAGAGTTAGCAAACTCCCCATTTTAACTCATCAATGGTGTATATCATTTTTTGTACGTTTGTTTATTTAAATTTGTTATGCAAATGATGTTGTAATTGTTAAATGTTTATTGTAATAGTCAACTATTAAAGATCCTGTAGATCCTTAAAATAATATATTACCATATGCTAGCAATTTTCACCCGAAGTGAAAGAATAAATTTGATGAATAATCTCCACACGAAGTAGCATTATAAAATCGATCAATATTTTTCACCCGAAGTGAAAAATTATAAATAATGGATAATTTTCACCTGAAGTGAAAAATTAAAATTGATGAATAATTTTCCCCTGAAGTAGAAGATACAATTGAGGCCTAATGACTACCAGAAGTGAAAATCGTATTGAGGCTTAGTAACAACCAGAAATGAAAAATCGAATTGAGGCTTAATAACCACAAAAAGTGAAAAATCGAATTGAAATATTTTTATAAAAGGAAATGAATTCTTTCCGATATTGATTGACGTCAATGCTAGTGAAGCAATTGTAAAAGGCTCTAGAAGAGTCGATATATAATACTTTGATAATGAAAGAAATAAAATGTTACCTAATATTGTGTTAAGGGGAAACACATTTTGTAAATGCTCTAGAAGAGTCAGAATTAGTGTGCCAAGGGGGTAAAATTTGCTTAATACTCCAGAAGAGCTAGTATTAAGGTATCAAAGAAATAAAATTTGTTCAATACTCTAAAAGAGCAAGTATTAAGGTACCAAAAGAAAAAAAATGTTGAATTCTCTTAAAGAGCTAATATTATGTGGTATGATTTTGAAAGAATTCAGTGACACGAACTTTTAATGTTACTTGTATAGTAACACCTTCACTTAATTTCTCTTACTTGATTTATAAAATTAAAATATGTAATTTTTTCTAAACATGTCAATAAATTATAATATTTGTAGTTTAAAGACAGTCTAGATTTTTGGGATATTCTATACTAGAAAGTAACTTTTTATTTTGCCTTATCATCATTGAATGAGATAATAATATTTTGATTTATTGATGATAAAAGGTAAAATAATGTTTAATTTGTAAAAGCAATGTAAATCTAGTCTAAACCTAGCTTTTTATATAGAGTTGAGAGTTGAAAATAATTATTACACAAGAAAATTTTTGGATATAAATAAACTAAATTCATTAATAAACAATTGAAATCTTATAAGTGAAGGAAGTTTTTGTTGTTCCCTGTGAGGGGGTGATATAGGAGTCGGGTCGAGAGGGAGGTTATTGACTTTTTTTGCAAGATGTGTAATAGTAGACTTCTCATCAAGAATAAATTAGTTAGATGATTAATCCAGAATCAATTAATGAATATAGTTTGATTTAGTATGATTATTTACAGTTGAATAAAGCAGAAGTTAAATGCTTGAGGTAAATGATTGACAAGTCAAGAAAATCGAACACATATATTTTATACTAGTTCGGACCCTACCTACTACAGTCCTCAGAGCATATGCTCTGATCTTTAATCTACTATGAATCACTCATTCTAAGATGGAGAAGCCTTTACAATCGAGAATCCTTTGCCCACGCAGAGTACCCTTCTCTTGATGCTTCTGACTCGTTAATCAATCTTAGAGTACCCTCCTCTTAGATTATTCTAAACCACATCTTCGTCCAAGCTATATTTAGGATAGAAGACCTCATCACCCGCGCCTAGTCTTGTTTGTGAAGCAAAGACCTCACTAAGTTCCCCTTGCTTAGCCTTGATCACTTTTCTAGTGGACATAAAGAGATTAGTGTTCTTGGATCTTTTATCTCAAGATACACTTTTTACAACATATATGAGCTTTTTGTTCTAGCGAGCTTTTTTACACAAAATAATTTTTAAGAAATTGGTTTGCTTTTAGATTGCACTTGAGATGGCTTGAAAGAGTGCTTGTGTAATTAGCTCATATAATTTGCTTATAGAAGATGTAGTCTTATTTATACTCTCTTGACTTTAAGATGACCGTTGTTGCACGCCTTGTGAGAAGTCTTCCTTGTTATTGTTGTTGTGATGCAAGTACGGTTCTCAAAACAGCTTTGTTCTAAGAAATTATTGACCGTTGTTTCTCAACATCTCTTAGTTCTTCATGACCGTTGGATTTGATGTTAGACTGTGGAGGATCTTCCTATTAGAGAAATCCAAATTTTGTCAGCTCTATTTCCTGATGTTGAATTTCAGTAGTTACACCTTTTTGGTACTTTTACTTTCTGCGTGTCAGATGTCAGGTGGCTGAAACTAACCTTTTTGTCTTGCTGGTCAACTCACATTCTTGGGAGTGTCTTTTTTGTTTTAGTGAAGGTCAGATATCCAACTCTTTAGGATTACAGAGATCGAGATAGCTATTCTTGGAAAAGTGGAATCAAGTGAGTTGCCTAGGGATCCTCAAGTTCTTAGAGTTAATTATCTATTCTGAGAATCTTTAACTGTGAAAGATAGCCTCTGAGGAATCATATTTGTTGTTTGGCTCCTTCTTGCGTGTTTGACTTTGAGAGATCCTTGAGTCTTTTTTGAATCTATCTTAATTACTGCTTCTGAATTCTCCCATTCTGACATATTCTTAGTGTGAGAAGGGATTCATTCTTGATGTGATACCTCGAGGGTTAAGATGCTTGATGATTTTAATTTTAAGGTTTTCTTCATGCTTCTGACTTCTGTTAACCAGAATTTCAATCTTGATTTGTGGAGTGCTAGGTTTCTTAGAGTCTAGGTTGATTATCTTAGCACCAAATGCTTCCATTGTGAATAGGAGATTGATTGATCTTCTGGGGTAAGAATATTATAGGAAATATTGCTTGATGACTCTTCCTTCTGATTTTAGCTTTCTGAGGATTTAATTGATAGAAGCCTTGTTCTTCTAAGCTTTTTATCATCAAACCTTCCTTTACAACTTCTAAGAATTTAGCTTCTAAGCTTTTCATCATTAATTTATAGAAGCCTTGTTCTTCTAAGATTTTTATCACCAAACCTTCCTTTACAACTTCTAAGAATTTAGCTTCAGCCTCTATAGTGACACTTGATTCATCTTATTAGGAAGCAAATTTTAGTTGTCCTTTATATAGCTCTGAGAAGATTTCAACTTTTGTTGATGTAAGAAATGTCTTCTATATCATTCTTCTTCTTTTTTCTAGGAGATGCTTCTTAGCTGAACTGCTTTGTCTTTTATCTTTTAGCTTTATCTATATTTCGAGCGTGAAACAAAATGATCTTTTTTGTTATATTCAAAACCTTTAGCTTCTGACTTTGATATTTTAAACTCTGATAATCATTCTTCTGAGCAAGGTTCAACAATTTCCAAATAAAAGAATTGAATTTTAATATAAATTACATTAAATTTCATGGTATGAATTTAATTAAATTATTTTCTCTTGTCTTGAGTAATTGTTTCTAAACATAGTATAAGTATTAGATAAAAGCTACCAAAATAAAATATGTGATTATCATATTTTTTAAAATTTCAATGCGTTGTTCAAAACACTGTGAACGTAAGATTGCAATTTTGCAAGTAAAACATTGTAAAGATAAACATTTTCCTCTCATAAAATCAATCATATTCCAATTTTAATTCAACATTTCTCCCACTAGTAAATGGTTGTTTAATGATAAATGGATCTATGTGCTACATTTGTTTTTTTTGTTGGAAATGCTTATAACTTTATTAATTGATGATAAAGAATATTGAAAATAGCTGGTGTTATACCTTAAACATGAATTTCCAGGCATTATAAATCGCAAGAACACACATGAAAAACCTAAAATTAAAGATTGCGGAAAAATAAAGAACACAGAAAAATTTGAAGGGAGTTCCCCCTAATTGGTACGTGTATCCGAAAGACCAATTCTCAGGGTACGTCTGCCGGTGAAGAAGAGAATGCTTTATTCAGACGGTGGCGCTCAAGACCAGTAGAGATACAAGAATCCAATTACAAGCCAAAACACCCAAGAGAAAGTAAAAGGAAATCCCAGATCAAGCATATACAAGCCTTACAATCCAAAAAACAATGAATAAACCTTAAATCACCAAAAATAGTGGTGAACCAAGCACGAGTTCGACTGACTTAGTGGATGATTCAGTAGTGCTTAAGTTTTGATCATAACAATTAAGTTAAGAATGGGATAATTAAATCAATAATTATGTTGAAATAAATAGTCTATGAATGTAAGGGAGTTAGTAAATTCAAGGGTAGAATTTCAAGTCTCCGCTGACCTAGCTATTTAGTTTAACTCTGAGCTGTTTCTAGGCTGAGTATCTACTTAGTCGCTGACTTAGTAATATTCACTCAGTCCTTGATATTTAGATTTTATTTCAGCTATATGCTTTATGATATATCATTTTCGCTGAGTTGCTTTTAGTTTGTCAACGCTGCTGATTTTACCGTTTAAGGTAAAAAGGTATCTTTACTTTTAGTATTGCTTTTTGCTGGAACATTAATGAGACAAAGATAAAAAGAATTAATGCTTTGACAAGAATCAAAATTATGAAGAAACTGACAAAGTCTTCCAAAGTAAAGCTGCAAAGCATTTTGCCAATTTGGGCGATTCTGCAGATCTACCAACCTTGTATCGCGCACTCTGCAACATGTCAGAATACTAGAAGGAATGGGATGAAGACACGTGGCAAGTCAGCACGAGTTCTCTCTAACAGAAGACTGGCATCATACGACAAAGAATTCAAATTGGAGCTCGAATTTCAATCTAACAGATTGAAATGTATTTCACAACTTTACAATTCTATCTTTTAACGAATTGATTTAAAGAAGCAACGGGTGAATTATCGAGCTGTTAGCTTCAGAAGATGCCAAGATAAGTTCAACGGCTACTTTCTCAATTCATCTATAAAAGGAGCAAGAAGGTAAGCGTTAGAACTTGGTGATTACACCTGAATTTCTCAAGAAGCTAAACTCTGTCAAAATCCAAGCTTTAAAAGAAGTTCAAGCAAGAATAAGAGAGAATAGTAATAGATCAATCAATTGTAATATTAGATCATTTGTAACTGGATCAACTTTTTATAAGTTGAGTCCGGCTCTTATTTAGACTCCTTGTGAGTTATTAATAGAATAGGGTATTCTAGTCAGTGGGTGAGCGATTGCAGTTTGGAGGGTTCTTACTGTAATTGGGAAATTTGTGAAAGGCTTCTCTGCCTAGGGTAAAGGAGTAGAGATTGGTGGATTAAAGCTAAGACACTCTCTTGGGACTGGATGTAAGCACAGGTTGCCGAATCAGTATAAAAATTTCAGTGTTCTTTACTTTACCGTATTTTCCAGTTTTTACTCAGCGAGCTGACCTTACTCAGTCGAGCAAGCCAATATAGAGAAAAAGTTTCATTAGTTCTTGAGTGAGTCATTCACCCCCCACTGACTCAGTGAGTGTATGTATAGGGACCAATAAATAGAACTTAACTCTCCTGCACGTCTTTTCAGGGGAGAGGAGCAACTTATATAGGCTTCTAAGAAGGAAACTGCCTTACTAACGGCCTGAAAATTATCGTCGTTGATCAAGATATTTGAGAATCAGAGGAATGAGATCACAGAGCAGGTAAAGGGTTAAAGAGGGAAATAAATCAGAGAAGTAAAAAAAGTGAATGTGTTAGGGCTTGCTCAAAACAGGGCTTATATAGCCAAGGTCAACAAAACACAGAGTTTAAGGCCTGCACTGATGAAATTAAATGGGCCACCTTGAGCTTATGGGCATAAGCTGTTGGTCCCTATGCTTATGTTAATAAGGTCAGAGGGGGTGAATGACCTTTTTAGCGGAAATATTAGACTTTTTAGAAAGTCTTGTGTAGCGTATTTGAATGTTCCGAATGTTTTGGGTCTAGATGATGCAAGTAATATAAATTGCAATAAATTAAAGATAGAGTAAAGAAAATTCAAACACAAGAGATTTATACTAGTTCGGCCCCGCCTACATCCAGTCCCCAAAGGTTGCTTCCTTTGAGCTTTTCCACTAGTGTGATTTCTTTCCAACTGGTAGAAATTAAGCCTTACAGTTGTCTCCAGATGGTACCCCCTTTTGGATGTAGGATATACCACTAGAAGCACCAACTCCTAGCTGAGTCCTCTTATCTTTAGCAGGATATATCACTTAGAGTTCTACCCAAACCTAAACTAAGTCCTGGAGGGAGATCCCACTTAAAGCACCTACTTTAAGCTGTATCCCAATCTCACAACTCACCCAAGTTGGAGATCTTTACACTTTTTTCTCAAATATTTTGATTTCTGGACTTCCTCAAGTTTATAACTCACTTGGGAATCCTTACAACTGATTTGGAAGTGTTTGATTCTTGGAGGGATGTGTTTTTTGAATGCTTTAGCGTATTCTCCTGTTAATTGCTTTCTTAAATCAACTAGCACCTTCTCAACATATGAAGCTTCCCTTTTTATAGGCTTTGATCATAAATGTAGCTGTTGTGGGTTGGTGAGATGTAGTTAAATCTTCACTATTGATCAGGTTAAGATGTGGAGCTTCTGGAGCTGTTGATCAATCCATTAGACAAAGATTTTGACCGATTTGAATCCTTCGGATTGAGGCTGAAAAGTTGTCAGTGATCATTTTCCTTGTATTTTAGTGATGCACCAACTTTTATATCGGTAGCTTTTTAGTGTGTGCTCCGTGCGCCTTCTTATTGGCCTAGGTGAAGAAATAGTGGTTACCTTTTTCTCTGTCCGATGTCAGTCCTTTGTTCTTTTTTTGAAAACTGCTAGCTGTCACTTCCTTCTTACTTTAGGGAAAAGGATCTTTGACTTGGAGACCAAAAGAATGGAGGGAATGGACCTTTTTGAATCATTCCCTTTGTCTTAGATATTAAAGTCTTTTAGATGTCTTCAGACTTTAATATCTCCGGATCAATCTTCTTTCGGATGCTTCTCCGTCAGTTCTTCCTGATGCTGTATTGGGTAGTTCAAAGTTTGTTTCCTTTCCAAATTTTAACCGGTCTTTTTATGCTTAGGTAATTATATTCACTTGTCTTAGACTTTGGATGTTTTAGATATGAGTCCGGATTAGTGACTTAGGCCTTTTTACACTTAGGTTTTTTATTTACTTCAAACCTGATCCAGATTGTTTGAGTTCCGGATCCTTGTTTCCCAACAATCTCCCCCGTTTGATGGAAACAAAAAACTAAGCACACTTAAGCAAAAAGGGAATATGATCTAAGTATGATTTTTTGATACTTAGTCATTTACAACATTTACTCCCCCATAATCTAAGCATCCTTACTGCCCCAATATTTTTGCATTTTTGGCTTCTGTATTTTTGAAGTACAATTACAGGTTGTACTTAGAAGCATTTTTATGTAAATATGGTTCACTATATATATACTTCTGCTATTAACAATTGTTAACATTAATGAAGTGCTGGATTACAGATACAGAGTACATATAAGTGAAAATTTTCAAAACTAGCTATTATAAGATTTTTACATTTTACCATCAATAGCTAACTACACATTTACCTATCTATTTCCATATCTTACCCTCCTTTGCTAGTTGTGCTCATCTCCCCCTTATTGTTTTCATCTGATTTAGGGTCAATTACCATATACGAGCGCTTGTCCCAGCTCTTCTTCCATGCTTCTGATTAGATAGAATAGTCTACATTTCCTTATGAGCGCTTCTCAAATATGGTTTCAATAGTGGCTGAAAGGAGTTGATAGGGCTTTAGAAAGGCCCAGAGCTCTTTATAGGATTTTTTCTTGTCTAGAATCATCCTTAGTGCATGGGCTTGATCATATTTATCAAAATATGGAAACATGCACTTGAGGAGAGTTAACATGCACTTGTACCCAAATAATCCAGTGTCACCTATGTGTTTGACAAGATCATTGACAACTGTAAGGACAAGATTGTCCTTGTTTGAGGGGGAAGATCTGGATGAGGAGAGTGATAGATTAGCCATGTCTGACTTCAAGGCTTCAATATCGTTGCAGATATCTCTCCGGACATTATGGATGCTATTGTTGATAGTAGTGAGATCCTTGTGAAAAGCCTCTTGAAGAGCTTTAATCAAGTCATTTGTTCCGGATGAATGTCTTCCACTGTCATCACTTATCTCATCCACCTGCTTCTTTAGTAGATTTGTAAGAGCCTCATCAAGGAAATTTGTGAACATTTCTTGTGCAGCTTTATGCTCCTCATTTTGCAGTTCAAGTGCAGAAGCAATATCCCTTTCACCTTTTGTAATAGCTTCCAGAATGAATTTTTCCAAGCTTTCAAACTTGTTATCAATGTACTCCTTAAGCTCTGTGGACAGATCTGTGGAAGAGGAAGTGATCTTATCCAGGACTATAGAGCAGTTATTAGTGGCTACTGTATTAGCCTGATCTGTAGATTTGTTAGCTCCGATGATGCTTGTGTTTGTTTGCTCAAGGATTGGCTTTACCTTGGCACGAGAAACTTCTACTACCAGATCAGCAGTGGGAAAGTCTTCCACTTTCTCCTCAATTTTCTTGACACTGCCCTTAATCTCCCCAAGTTCTCCCTTCAAATCCAGAGGCGAGAGTTCTTCAAGGAGTACATTTTCCACGGATTTTAAGTGTTTGCATATGTTCCTGAGACTTTCTTTCATGTAGCTCTCCTCATGTTCCTCATGAGTAGCTTCCTGTAGGATTTTGAGTGCAGTGGAGATTTTCTTGCTCTGGCTGGATTGGCACTTAAAATTGGTATTCAGATTGGGCTTGCAAGTAGAATTTCAGATTCGGAGCTGCTATTAGTGTCATTGAATCTGGATTTTTCTGTTTCAACTTATTCCTCTTCTTTATCTTTCTTCTCTTCATCCAACCATTCCCCCGGACTAGCCTTGCCCCTTGAGTCCACTCTAGGAGTGTGCTTTTAGGAACCCAGACTGTGTCCCTCCTCTAAAACTGTATATTCTAGGTTAGACAGGTTATCCCCAGATGCAGTTTGGGTGTGTGCATCCAAGTTGTCCTATATTTCAACGGCATCACCGGCCTAAATATCATCAGCTGAAGGGACAGGTTAAAGAATGATTACCTGATTATTAGTTTGAAGGTTGATATTTGCTTCCTCATTTGACTCTGGTACCTCTCCATTGGACAGACTAGTACTATCCTTAGTCTCCGCTCCTAATGCCTGTAAAGGACTTGCAACCACGATCATTTCTTAATCCGGAATGGTGGAATTATCCTCACCATTCCTTCCAATTTTCTTTTTAGGACTCTCTAGCTCTATCACTTCTGGATCAACATTTAGCATATTATCAGGAAGAGGTCCTGATCTAGCTTGAAAATCAAATAAGTCCTCATCCTGGTACTTGGCTTCTTTAAGAAGCTCCAGATCCTTTGGTGCTATAAGCATTGGTGGGCTATTTAATTATGCTACACCAGATGAGCCTTTGGGTCCCTCTTTGGTCAAATGATTGATCTGTTGATTGTCTCGTATAGCAGACATCATTTCAGCGAATTGAGGATCTTTCAGAAATATATTGTCTTCAGGTGTTGGCCTTTGGGTGAACAACATAATTTCCTTCCCTTTCCCGGATTCAACTGGAGTGGCGATTTTGGGAGTTAGTTCCCTAATGGTTATACTGCAAGCAGGTTTCTTGATGGAGAGTTTGGCTCTTGCTTTCTCAGCCTTCAAAGCTTCTCTGAATGTTAACCCCCTCTTTTGGAGTTGCCTTTTGGAGGCTGGTTTCCCATCTCCGGTCTCTTCACTATCAGACCCATGCTCTTCTGTCAGCATATCTCTTATACTCCTTTTTTGCCCCTTCTTATAGCCTTCTCTAATTGCAGTAGCAGCTACTGTAATAGTTTCTGTTGCTTCCAACTCATATACTGGTTGTTTTAGCTTATCAGCGGCTTTAATTAGCCTTCCTCTTGGCTTTTTGGCTCGAGATTTGGACATTAATTGGGTTAAGGATAAGGTGTCCTCATTTTGCTCCCCAACTTCTGGTTGGATGTTGAGTTTCTTTTGAGCTCTAGGCTTTGTGATTCTTGGTTTCTTAGCTTCCGGTTCTTTCTCAGCTTTGCCCTTTCTAGCCTTGCCTTTCTGCTTCTTCTCATCCCTTTGTCTAATTGCCTTTTGCTAATCCCACTTTTAAAACACCCTTATCATATAATAACTATAGAACAATACCATAAATTTTTTTTACAAAAATATTCATATATTAACATAACCATAATATTTCACATTAACTCTAGTATCATTCGTTTATATTACAAACCATAATTAAGTATGATTAGCAAAACCAAAATCCGACCACTTTCTATTCTACATGCTTGTCATGTGAGAAGAGAGAGCGAGATGGACACAGCCGACAGACCTTTCTTCCATGACAGCTACGGGTAAGGACCTTCTAGTACAATACTTTATCTATAACTTCAATAACTGAAAAATATAGCGATTTATATGAGTCGCCGCTCAGTGAATATAAACAATCAATGAATTTGACAATCACATATAGTCATGCCTTCAAAATAAACATACAGTCATTCATATATACTATTGGATGATTCATTTATTTAATTATTGTGACATTTCTGGCCAAACTATTGCCCCGGGATACATGTAACATTTGTAACAGATAACAATTGATTTGCTGGCCAGCTATATAACAATTGGTTGACCTTTCGGTCCAGATAAACAATTGGTTGACCTTTCAATCCATTTGTCAAATATTGCAATTGGTGGACCATATAGGTCCAGATAACAAAACATGTATTGCAATGTTTGATCGGCTATGTCACAACGTCTCTCTTTATTTCATTTGTTCCTGTATAATTGCATATATCATGAATAATTTAATTATCTCATGTTTCACCAAATAAACATAGGTTCATATAATTCAAATTCTCCAAATAATATATAATCATTCAATTCACAACAATTCACCAAACATTCAAATATCACATATCAAAACATTTTACCCATTCATATCATGTTTATACTCACATAGTATCAAGCTAATTCCCTCGAAAGCGACTTGAATCTTCCTCCGGAATACCTTCACAATTTTGAGCTCCTATAAAAATAATTTAAATATCATATACACATAATTATCATATTTCCTTTCCTACAAGCAATTGTTCACAAAACAGAATTACTTTCCTTATGACCTTATTCTACGTAAAAATTCATAAATTTCAATTCACTCCACCAAATGATCTGATTCTTCTTTTATTCTATCTCTAATACACAAATCTGTAACATACTAAAACATCAAAATTTCCAAATCCTTATACGATTTATAGTGAATTTTCTTCAAAACCTATTTTAGTCCCTCTTAACCTGAATAGTAGCGTAACAAAATGAGTATAACTCTCTCTACACAACATGAATTGACCTGATTCTTTTTCCTACTTAAACTATACACATAAGGGAATAACATATCAAAAATTCAGAATTTTCTAAGCAGTATAACAATCCTGGATTAATTTCGAAACTCACCCTATCTCTTTGATCCCCAATTCTGCACACTTCATCTTATAAAAATCACAACTATTGATCTACTTGTCTAAAAATTCCCAAATATTGCAGGATGAACCTTGACATAAAGAGGAATAATTCATGTTCTTATTAAAACTGCTAATTCTAACTTTAACCTAACAAAAATAGCACTACAAAGTTACTAAAATACCTGATTCCTTCCTTCTAGCTCTCTTCTTCTCTTCTTCCTTATGCTTTGTTCTTTGCTTTGTGTTTTTGGAGATGAAGACCTGATCTAATTCTTATCAGGCCATACAAAAAATCTAAGGGGCAAAAGACCAATTTGCCCTCAAATTCTTTATTTAATACAAATGCTAACTATACTAAATACATATACGTATATCTATACCATACTAATGCTAATTCTAATACTAATGCTTATACTTAAATCCTTATGATATATCACAATTTTATTCAACTTCATATATTCAAATAATCATTTTATATCTATAACATAACTATACTCCACTTATTCCTTAAAATTCTATAGCTATATAATTCGGTACCTAGATATTAAATATCGTATTTTGTATGGTTAAAATAACTATTATTTTAACTAACCAATTTTAATAAATATAACATATAAAATATTAAATCTAATGATATGTAACAAATGTGGACAAATGTAAATATGATGCGTGAAATGGGATATTATAACTTTTCTCCAAAAGATAGGTTTTTGAAGTTTTTCTCCAAAATAGCCTTCTTATCCACGGATTCTTCTTGGAGACATCAATCCCATTTTCCACCAAAATCTTACGGATTCTTCTTGGAGACATCAATCCCGTTTTCCACCAAAATCTTTGTAATGAGTCCTCCATAGCTATATTGGTGCCGCCAAATGAAATGAATCAGAAACACTGGCATGTTGACTATTGTGCTATCAGTCTAGTGGTAGAGAACATAGTGTTGAAATGAGGATACTATGGTGAGGGAACCCTTCCAGATGAGCACAAACTTCGCTAGCACAAATTATAGATATCTTGGGACCTTTGCCCAATAGGTGAAGCGTTTGTCTCCAAAGTACCTTGGTGGCAGCCACTCCAATAGCTCATACTTAGCTTTCTTCTCGTCTTCGTTTGATCTCAATATTACTCAATCATTCTTCATCTTAAGATGAGTGACAAAGAATTCTGGAGTTAGAGTGATTACCTTTCCATCCACAATGGTCCAGACGGTGTCATAGTAGTTATGAGCCCAAAAATTTTCGTAGAACTGCTTTATGAACACCGAATAGGTGGAATTATGCATAGTGAGTAAGGTTTCCAATCCCTGATCCCTGAGAAGCTGGTTGAATGGGTCAGTTGAGAATAAGTAGTTGTCTCCAATAAATCCTGAAGGGACGACTGTATCTGAGGCAGTTTTCTTTACCGGAATGAAATTAGAGTCAACAAGGTCCTCCATTTTAAAGACATTCTTTGAGGGAAGGATGACTTTGGGTTGAGATTTTATGGGTGCCATTTGAAGGTTTGGAAGAAATTTTGGGATTTAGGGTTCTGAGTTCTGATTTTTGTAGAGTAACAGTAGATAATCACTTGCGTGAGGAAGAAAGGGATTTTTGGGAGGTTTATATAGAATCTCCAGAGTAAGGGTAATTTGGTAATCCAGATTTTGCTTAGTTTACCTATGTCGATGGCATGGCAGCTAAATATTCAAAAGAGAGAGAAATGGCGTTTAACCGGAGAATGGGAACGGTTTATTTTTTAAATAGCCATTTAATTTTACCGCACGTGTAGCACCCAATAAACATTTAAAATTCAAACATGTTCAGTTACTTTTTAGCGCTTTTACTACCATTCGTCCTTTCTGTCTGCTGATGTAGAAATATTCCTTCCGAAGTTGAGCTTTCTTCAATTCTTCTTCTCTTTCGGATTCCT
Organism: Euphorbia pulcherrima; assembly: GCA_947683365.1. NCBI lineage: Eukaryota > Viridiplantae > Streptophyta > Magnoliopsida > Malpighiales > Euphorbiaceae > Euphorbia > Euphorbia pulcherrima. The sequence goes on from CANTUS010000008.1 coordinate 32,962,644, forward strand.
TGTCTTGCCAAGGATCCAAATTAACTTTGGACTGTCTTCTGGATTTTCTTCAAATTGGATTGGACATCCTAATTGACTCCCTCAGATTCCCAAATTGATCTTTATTCAATGGCTTAGTAAAGATATCTGCTCTCTGTTCATTGGTTGGAATGTACACCAATGCAACATCCTTTTTCATCACATGATCACGGATGAAGTGATGCCTTATATTAACATGTTTCATCTTGCTGTGGAGTACTGGATTCTTTGATACATCAGTGGCACTTTTATTTTCACATATAACATCCACACATCCGGATTAAACTCCATAATCTTCTAGTTGTTGCTTGATCCAAAGGAGTTGGGCTGCACAACTTCCAACTGCCATATATTCTGCTTCTATAGTAGATAAAGCAACTGAAGTTTGCTTCTTGCTGTACCATGATACTAAGCAGTCTCCAAGGAAATGGAAACCTTCGGATATACTTTTACTCTCAAGAGTATCTCCGCCATAGTTTGCATCCGTAAAGCCTTGAAGTGTGAAATCTACATTACTAGGATGCCACAACCCAACTTTAGTGGTTCCTAGGAGATATCTAAGGATCCTCTTAACTGCCTTAAGATGAGAGTCCTTAGGATTAGATTGATATTTAGCACAGTAGCAGACTGCATAATGTATGTCAGGCCTGCTAGCAGTCAAGTATAGGAGTGATCAAATCATTCCTCTATATAGCTTCTGATCAATATCTTCCCCTTCACAATCCTTGGATAGGACTGTATCTGATCCCATTGGAGTAGAAATTGGCTTGCTCTTGTATATTTCAAACTTCTTCAAGATTTCCTTGGTATATTTAGACTAATTAATGAAAATTCCATCCAAACTTTGCTTGATTTGTAGACCAAGGAAGAAATTTAGTTCTCCCATCATAGACATCTTAAACTCCTTCTGCATTTGAGAGCTGAATTCTTCCCACACCTTTTCATCTGTTGCTCCAAATATGATGTCATCCACATATATTTGGACTAGAATGATATCATCCTTCTTTTTCTTGATGAAAAGAGTTGTATCTGCTTTACCGCGGATATATCCCTTGGATATGAGAAAAGTAGTGAGTCTCTCATACCAAGCTCTTGGTGCTTGCTTTAATCCATAGAGGGCTTTCTTTAGTTTGTAGACATGATAAGGATGTTTTGAGTCTTCAAATCCAGGTGGCTGCTTCACATATACTTCTTCCTAGATAACTCCATTGAGAAATGTACTTTTGACATCCATTTGGAACAATATGAATCCCATGAATGATGCAAAAGCACATAGAATCCGAATTGCCTCCAACCTTGCCATAGGGGCAAATGTTTCTTCAAAGTCAATCCCTTCTTATTGGTTGTAGCCTTGGACAACCAGCCTTACCTTATTTCTCACCACTACTCCGGATTCATCCAGCTTGTTCCAGAATACCCATTTGGTGCTAATAATTGACTTTCATTTTGGAGGTGCCACTAGATCGCATACATCATTCTTGGTGAATTGATCTAGCTCCTCTCGTATGGCCATCATCCAGCTTTCATCTCCTTCTACATCTTGGAATTTCTTTGGCTCAATAAGAGAGACAAAGGCAGCATGGCTCATTATCCTGTTAAGTTGTCCTCTGGTTCTGACTAGATTTTGGACATCATCCAAAATGGCTGCAACCGGATGATCCCTGTAAGTCCGAACTTCCCTTGGTAGATCTTCATGCTAGATTGGGGCTTGTTCCACTTCTGCCTTGAGTTCTCCTTCTTGGTCTTCATTGAAGTTTAACTCATGTAGATTGAGATGAACTTGTTGTACTTCTGGATCGAAGGATATTTGTTCATCTTCTTCTCTGTACTTTTTGATTTGGAAGGAATTAGGAATTTAGACTTCCTTATTTTCTCCAAGATTTTCAGTGTCCGGAATGGGATCTTCCAGAGTAGAACTTCTTTTACCTGCATGGTTAGTCTCATAGAAATCTACATGTATTGACTCTACCATAGTTTGGGTTCATTTATTAAAGACTCTATAAGCCTTGCTATGTGTTAAGTAGCCAAGGAAAATTTCTTCATCAGATTTGGGATCAAATTTTCCTAATTGCTCTCTGTCATTCAGGATGTAGCACTTGCATCCAAAGGCTTTGAAGTATCCAATTTTGGGTTTTCTTCCCTTCCAGATTTCATAGGGGGTCTTTTCTATGGTCTTTCTAATGAGAGCTCTATTTAAAATATAACATGTTATGTTTACGGCCTCACCCCAGAAATATTTTAGCAAATAATTTTCATTTAGCATTGTTCTAGCCATTTTAACCATGGTCCTATTTTTTCTCTCAACTACCCCATTCCGTTGAGGAGTATGAGGGCAGAGAAGTTATGTTCAATCCCCTTGGAGTCACAAAATTCAGCAAAGTGCTTATTTTTTAACTAACCACCATTATCACTCTAGATGCTTACAATGCTTATGTCCTGTTCTACTTCTATCCAGATGAATGTTTTTGAGAATTGGTCAAAGGCTTCATCTTTGCTTGCTAGCAAGAGAACCCAGGTGTAGCAAGGATCATTATCTACAATGACCATGGTGTATTCTCTTCTACCTAAACTCAATGGTTTGATTGGACCAAAGAGATCAATATGCAAGAGCTCGAGTACTCTTTTGGAAGGAATGTAAGAGATGGAAGGGAAACTTTTCTTATGTTATTTACCTAGTTGACATGCATTGCATAGATGATCTTTATCAAAAGCAACCTTAGGCAAACCCACAACCAATTCCTTTTTAGCTAATTTGGATAGGAGGTTCATGCTACCATATCCCAACCTCCCGTGCCATCGCCATGATTCTTCTTCTTTAGACACCAAGCAGACATTCTATTTCTCATTTTTAATGTTGACAGAATAGATGTTATTTACTCTAGGTGCATAAAGAATGAGTTGATTAGACTTACTATCATAAATTGAGCAGCCTCCGGAGTCAAAGGTGGCTTTTCTTCCTTTGTCATAGAGTTGAGCTACACTTAGCAAGTTGAACTTCAGTCCATCAACCAGTGAGACATCTTCTATCTTTAATTTAGATCCAATGATTCCTTGTGTAATAATCTATCTTTTTTATTGTCTCCAAAGCTCACTTTGCCTCCCTTCTTCTGGGTTAAAGTGATAAAGGCCTTCTCATCACCTGTTATGTGCCTTGAGCATCCACTATCAATGTACTAAGTGTGTTGATCTACTGTGGATCTAAGGCATACCTGCAAAATAGATTAAGTGGGTTTGGGTGCCCATTCAGATTTGGTCCTCTCGGGTTAACAACCATTTCTGGCCAAGGATTAACATCATAATAACCATTTTTTAAATCTACATAATTTAGTAATATGATTATTTTTCCCATAAAACCTGCACCTTGAGATGGGTCTGTTCTGCTCCTGCTTCTTTTCGATCTTTTCAAGATCCTCCTTCCCATAGTTCCCTGTATATCCAGCTTCTTGTATACTTGTAGAAGGTCTGGTGTGTATCCGGAAGTTAGTTGGGGGTGCAACTTCTGCTACATGATTCCTTCTTTGTTGCGTAGGTTGTTGATTGTATACTGCCTTAGCCTTTCCTTTTTGTGCAGTAGTATATCTTTGGGCTTGTGGTTGCTTGCTAACCTCCTTCACTTTTTGGTTTGAAGGCTTTACATTTCCTTTGGCAGCTTGATGTTGATTTCCTCGTGTATTTTGCATTGGATTCCTTCTTGGTTGTGAAGGACCTGATCTTCTTCCGGAAGCTTCCTTTATTAAAGTTAGCTCCCTATCTAACCCCATCAAGTTAGCACTTAATATCTGCACTTGATTTCTCAAGAAGTTCTCTTCAACCACATCAATATGCTTGGTGGTTCTTATCAAATTAACATCTTGTGCCAATGCTTCACAATCTTCAGTAACCTCCATCACTTGTCTTCTTAGGGATTTGATGGCTTTTGTGTTTTTCCTCACATTCTTTATCACAGTAACTAAAGCTCTAGCAAGTTTAAGGTTAGAAACCGAATTAGAGTGAGAGTTTACCTCAGTACTGGCCGTTTCTGATTCTGATTCATCGATTTGCACTGTGTCTTGCTTAGAGGCATTTCTTCCGGACTACTCTGCTTCCGGATCAGTTAGTGCCATAAATGGATAGTTATCAGTCTGCTCTTCTTCTGTCGAAGATAAGCTACTACTTTCCTCACTATTGCTCCAAGTTACCACCATTGCCTTCTTCTTGTGCTTTTTGGTTCTTTTAAGCTTAGGGCATTTGGTTTGTAGTGGCCTTTCTCCTCACATTCAAAGTAGGCAGGTTCTTTTTCTGTATATCTCTTTTCTTCCGGATTCTTTCTAGGTTTATCTCTTCTAGATGTGCCTTTGCTTGATCTTCGAGATTCGTACTTTCTGAACTTCCTCCTTTCTTTCTTTTACTATTGAGTTATCTGGCTAGCATAGCCATTTGTTCTTTGCTACTTTGAGGTTCCTTAAGTTGCTCTTCTTCTCTGGATGAAGCTGATCCGACTGATTCAGCCTTGAGTGCAATGACTTTCTTCTTCTCTTCAGGCTTCTTCTCCTGTTGGCTATATCTTTCCAAGGATAGCTCTTGAGTTAAGAGATTGCCAATGAGCTCATCATAACTGTAAGAGTTCAAGTTATGAGCCTTTTCGATGGCAGTCTTCTTGTTATCCTACTCCTTGGTGAGACTTCGAAGCACTTTCTTCACCATCTCTACTTCAGAGACCTCCTTTCTGAGTCTTTTCATCTCATTCACTAGATTAGTATATCTAGTGTTCAAACTACTGATAGACTCTTTTGGCTCCATCTTGAAGGACTCAAGCTTTTGCTGAAGTACATCACTTTTGGCTTCTTTTACTTTGTTTGTTCCTTCATAGGTTACTTCATGCTTCTGCCAAATCTCCTATACAGTCTCACATGTGGATATCCTGTTAAATTTTATTGCACTAAGAGCACAATAAAGCATGTTAATAGCATTTGTGTTTTCACGCAACTTCTTAAAATCATTCTCATCCCATAAACGTGAGGGCTTTTGGGTAATCATACCCTCTACTTCATGAGTAGGCTCATATGGGCCATCTTTAATTACCAACCATGCTTGCATGCTTTGTGCTTGAATGAAGTTCTTCATCCGGTTTTTCCAGAACGTGTAGTGTTCACCGGTGAAGAGTGGAGGACGGGTAATGGACATACCCTTGGGAAGGAGTTGTGAGTTTTAGAAACTCATTTTGATTTTTGAATCAAAATTTTAGACCTTTAGCTCGAGATTGTTGGATCTTTAGTTTTGAGCACTCGCTCTGATACCACTTATTGGTCCCTTTGCTTTTGCTAATAAGGTCAGAGGGGGTGAATGACCTTTTTCGTGGAAATATTAGATTTTTTAGAAAGTCTTGTGTAGCATGTTTGAATGTTCCGAATGTTTTGGGTCCAGATGATGCAAGTAATATAAATTGCAATAAATTAAAGACAGAGTAAAGAAAATTCAAACACAAGAAATTTATACTGGTTCAGCCCCGCCTACATCCAGTCCCCAAAGGTTCTCCCTTTGAGTTTTTCCACTAGTGTGATTTCTTTCAAACTGACAGAAATCAAGCCTTACAGTTGTCTCCGGATGGTACCTCATTCCGGATGTAGGATATACCACTAGAAGCATTAACTCCTAGCTGAGTCCTCTTGTCTTTAGCAGGATATATCATTTAGAGTTCTACCCAAACCTAAGCTTAGTCCTATAGGGAGATCCCACTTAAAGCACCTACTTTAAGCTGTATCCCAATCTCACAACTCACCCAAGTTGGAGATCTTTACACTTTGATTTCTCAAATATTTTAGTTTTTGGACTTCCTCAAGTTTATAACTCACTTGGGAATCCTTACAATTGATTTGGAAGTGTTTGATTCTTGGAGGGATGTGTTTTCTTATTGCTTTAGCGTATTCTCTTGTTAATTGCTTTCTTAAATCAACCAGCACCTTCTCAACATGTGAAGCTTCCCTTTTATAAGCTTTGATCATAAATGTAGCCGTTATGGGTTGGTGAGATATAGTTAAATCTTCACCGTTGATCATGCAAGATGTGGAGCTTCCGGAGCTGTTGATCAATCCGTTAGACAGAGATTTTGACCCATTTGAATCCTTGGGATTGAGGCTGAAAAGTTGTCAGTGATCGTTTTCCTTGTATTTTAGTGATGCACCAACTTTTATACCGGTAGCTTTTTGGTGTGTGCTCTGTGCGCCTTCTTATTGGTCTAGGTAAAAAAAAGGTGGTTACCTTTTTCTTTGTCCGGTGTCAGTCCTTTGTCTTTTTTCTAAAAACTGCTAGCTATCACTTTTGTCTTGCTTCAGGGAAAAGGATCTTTGACTTGGAGACCAAAAGAATGGAGGGAATGGAATTTGTTGAATCATTCCCTTTGTCTTAGATATTAAAGTCTTTCGGATGTCTTCAGACTTTAATATCTCCGGATCTGTCTTCTTCCGGATGCTTCTGCAATCAATTCTTCTGGATGATGTATTGGGTAGTTCAAAGTTTGTTTCCTTTCCAAACTTTAACTGGATGCTCACTACAAGAAAAATCGTAATTTGCAACGGAAGGCTTGCAAGGGGTAAAAATCCCTTGCAAATTTTCTAATTTGCAACGGATTCCGCAATGGAAAATATATTCCATTGCAGAAATAAAGAAATTTAAATATTGAATATAATTGCAAGGGGAATTGCAGGAGTTTTAAAATTCTCTCACAAAAACATTGGTGTGAAATTTTCAAGGTAAAACTTGCAACGGAATTTACAAGTCTTTGTAAACTCCTTTGCAAGTTATAATATAAAAAAATAGATGAAAATAAAAAAAATTTAAAGCCCTTATATCCCATCCCCTGTGTCACTTCACCTTCTCCATAACATAGTTTTTCACCTCTCCCATCTCTCTGTCGAACATCATCGCTATACATTGGAACTTAACCGATATTGTCACCATCAAACTTGCCACCTCTGTCGTCGTGAACCTTTGCCACCGTCGTCAATCTGTGCTAACTTTCCATTTCTATCGTTTTATATGACAGATCTAGGTTTTATGTGAAAGACATCAGGTTTTAGGTGACTTTCTCATTATTTAACTTCTTTTTTGGACCTGTTTACTCTGTTTTTTTGAACTATGGGTGGAGGAATTTCATATGCTTTCCGTTTTCTCGCATCTCTTTCTCCCCAAACCTGAATTTTGTGTCATAACCTCTTAACCCCCAAACTGAGGTCCAATTACCTTCTCAGGTTCCTTCCAAGCCCATGTCCCCCCTTTCTCTCTCTTCTACCTATACTTCAAAAGCCTAGATAATGCTCAGGATTCAGAGCTTATTTTCCTACTTCCTCTTATGCATGCAAATGGTATCGACCACAAACCCTAGTTTTGATTTTTTTTTACTTTTTATCTTGATTTTTATTTTAGTAATATGTTCGCTTGAAATTGAATTTGTTTCTATGTTCTGGGTGAATTTATTTTGTGTTGTTAATTTGCAAGTTAGGTAGAAACGAAACGGAGATTATAAGGAATAAGTTATGTACTCGGCTGCAATATTACCTTGAAATGTGTTCAATGATGAGAAATATGTGCATCTAGTTTTATAAGCTTTGATTCTCAGGTTAATAAGAAAACTTCCAGTTATGCGGTCTATTTTCACAATATGGAATTATTCATTTGGGATTTATTTCTCATAGTTAATGCTGATTGACACTTCTTTCTCATGTTTTGTTTAATATGCAAGCTATTTTTTATTGGCTTTATCTTTCATGGGGATGATTTATTGTTTGTGCTTTCAATTTCAAGTTGTTATTTGGGAATTGGGTGTAGCCAGAAATTGAAATCACTCGGTGATTGTAATTATATTTTGGTCCATTTTTATGATCTATTATTGATATCCAGTATATCTCTCCAGTACCTTTTTGAATCGAATATAGTCTCTATGGCTATGAATGATATAATTCCTGCTTCTGAATTATAATTTCGTGACGGTCTATATATAATTGATTTCTTAAATTACCTTGGGTATCTTTTGTGGCGTGGTACCGAGTCAAAAAGGGTGCAGTTTCTAGGAAATAAATTGTAGATTAAAATCTTTCCATGGCTAAGAGTTAGTAGTTACTGTTGTATAATTTGTAAGTTGGTGGCCTTTAGCTTAGTGCAATATGTGAAGTTCCCTTCTTTGCATCATTTTGAAAGTGGTCTGAACATATTAGTCAGAGAAGAAAAAGTTACACAATATGCAAAAACCAATTTCAATAGTTGCTCATGAAGATGTTCTCATTCTAATAGGCTGAAATTTCATCCTCTTGTTTTGTAATATTGACCTTAATATACACTCTGTTTTAATTCCATGGAATTTTTATTTTCGTCTTGATTTACTCTTTGTTGCTCAAATTTTTCAAGACCCTTCAATGTCGAGACAAGTAAAGTATGTAGATCTTACAATATTAAAGTATGTACATCTTACAATATTAAGGCTTTTAATCATGTTTGTCTTCGATTAAACATTAATTGATCAATAAATTTTATTGTTTTGAGTTTAGTTTTACCTTTGATTACTTTGATTTTCTTCAAGGGGTGTCACCCTTCAAAAGGATCTGAATTAGATAAAGTATGAAAACTATTAAAGTTTGGCCTCATTCTCTTTGTTTATGTAGATTGGCCATGAATGTTCTAATCGCCATTAAATCTTTGTATTTCACAAACATTTCCCAGTGGATTGTGATTATAAAAATACTACTGTTTTAATAAAAAAAATCAGCCTATTTCCTTTTTTGGTATTGTTGTTCTAATCTGATTATATATGTAGGTACCTCAGCTTGGTGGAACATTTTGTCCATGCACATAGCATTTGTGTTATAATTTTAAGTCCTGTAGGTAAGAGTGGCTTTAATACTTTTTTTCATACATTTATAAATCTTAATATGTACCATTTTGTTTGAAATTAACTAGAGTGAATAGTAGGCCTCCAAATGCACATTTTTTAAAAAAAACTGGGTTCCATTTTGATTGACAATCTTTGTTTTTTTTCTAAGGATTATCTTATCAAAAAATAAATTGATAGCAAACAGCTCTGATCAGCGGAATGAATATCAGCTTACAACGGAAAGTGAGAAATACTAGGCAAAGATACTTAAGGAAAGTACAACTTTCCTTTCTTACCTGCATAGAAATCAAATTAGTAACTTGCATTAATTTTCAAAAAAAATATTAAAGAAATTTTCTTATAAGTACTCATGAATGTCATTCGCTTATATTATGATGAAGGCTTGGTTTTGAACACTAGTGAAAAAATTTACTTAAACATGAAGGTAAATTTTACTTCACTTTGTAGTTGAACTGACATGTAGTTTTCAAGTTTTTTGGGAATCTGGCCAGCAAGATATCTTTCAATATTCCCGGAGTTTTTACTGTTGGATTGTTGCGAAATTCGGGCACAAAGTTCCTCACATCTGTTCCTTTGTTTTTCACCGTTGGATTATCGAGAAAGTCTCTCTAAGGTAATTTCGTTTTAGTCAGAATATCAAGTTATTTTTCTTTATAAATTATAAATATGTCGAAACTTGCTAATATCGAGCTTGCTCTATTCAATTGTTTCCCATTTAAATCCTCTAGACCTAGGGTATATAAAAACACCTTAAAGTTACTATTACTATCTTGTATTGAATATTTATGAATTTAGAGACCAATATATAGGAAAAGCTGTTAAATTAGGTGATATCTTACTCAACTTATATTGTTTATATTTATAAAAATGGCCCAGTCTTTGGATCAAGTTCATTTTCTTTGATATTTTCTATATCATTACTTTCTAGTCATGGCATAAATTACATTCATTTTCTGCTACCAAAATTATGTATCTTATTCACGTGATTGACCCCTATTAGTTTTGTGAGTTGGTTCACTTGGTTCTCATCATCTCATGAGAGAGTGAGCATCAAAGTTTCACTCTACATTTTAGTCCTAGTGATATATTTAACATTTAATTGATGTCTACTGCTAAAGAGAAATGAAATTTCACTTTCAAATGTATGGTGTTTATTTGTCTATTAGTGAAGTTACAAGATCATATATATGGATGTTGTTAAATGGTACATGTTGTGGTACAATGCATGCTATAAATTATTAGAGAAATTATTGATTAACTTTGGACCTTATGTGTTGAATGAATCTTATATGCTTCTATTTCCATGTTACAAATGGTTTACTTAGTAGAGATAACAAAAAAAAAGGAATTTCCCTAAGTCAGAATTCTACATGATGGTGATGTGCTGACATTAAGAGATCATGTTTTTGCTGCTATGTTTCTTCTAGAGGTACTTTAAAAATTCTTCTAATCATACACCAAGACACCGATTTAAAGTATGATTTTCATAAATTGCATTGCTATGATTGATACTTTCTAGCTAAGGGTCTTTTACCTTTTAATACATAGCTTGATTTGCATAACTTGATATGCATTTAATCTTAACTTGAATTAGTGTTGCTTGTTGAGATTTATCCATTTTCTAGTTATTATTTCACTTTGCATGTTTGTGAACAAAACTTATTGACTTCCTTCCATTTGAACTGATGGTATATTAAGTTGCCAACCACTCCTGAAGTTGTCTTAAAATATCCTTAGTGCACCTTTTTGCTGATTCTGATTTACTTTACCTGTATAGGAAAGGAAGCTCTATTTATGAATAATCTTCTAATATTTCTATCTTGTAATGTGTTTCTTCATTTTCATTTGTATACTTTTTTGGTTATAAAAATATATATGTTTTGCTTTTTGTTTTTCAACTTTTGTCTATGAATTTTGTATATTGGGAAAATGAATATTATAGCTTACATAAGTGAATGTATGATATGAAAGCTTATTTCTATAGTAGCTTCCTTCAATCCAAATTATAGAATATGTAATTTTTTTATTTTTTGAATTACACATTATGCAAGGGATTTTGCAAGGGAATTGTACTTGCAAATCTGCAAGAAGCTATTTTGCAACGGATGTTGTACTTGCAAATCTGCAAGTAAAATTGCAAGCGTAATGTACTTGCAGATCTGCAGCAAAATTTGCAACGGGAGATATTTGTCGTTGCAAATCTGCAACGGAATGTAGACCACTTGCAAATGCATCTGTAAGCACGTATATTGCAACAAAATCAATATCGTTGCAAATCCGTTGCAAAAGACCTTCTGCAACGGAATTTCCGTTGCTGATTCCGTTGCAGATCACTGATTTTCTTGTAGTGGCTTCTGTTTATGCTTAAGTAATTATCTTCACTTGTCTTAAACTTTGCATGTTTTGAATATGAGTCCGGATTAGTGACTTAGGCCTTTTTACACTTAAATTTTTTTATTTACTTAAAACCTGATTCGAATTGTTTAAGTTCCGAATCCTTATTTCCGATTAGCATTTGGCATGGGACATAAATTCCAACAGCTGGAATAATATTGAGTGTGTAAATGTTAATGGAAACATATTGAATAAATAAGTTTAAATTATTGAAATTTTAATTGAAAGAAAATATTAAGTTTGATAAGAAATTTATCTTTGCGGTGTTAGAGCCGGAAATTTGATATTTTTATAGCTTACTTCTGTCTTCATACATGAATAGAAAGTCAATGAGATTTTATTGGCTAATTGGATGATTATTTGCATGGAAAATACATCCAAACACCTGAATAATTTCTTTTGACGTGTAATTTTTGTGATTTTGATTTTTCTTGTTTTTCTTCTCTCCTCTTTACCCTTTCTGTTTTCTTTAAGCAATTTATATATATATATATATATATATATATATATAGCGTTTTAGACATATTTCGCTTCAACTTTCTAGAATAAGTTTATTGTATCCTTAAACTCTAAAAAGTTTTTCAACTTTTTTAATTTGGTCAAAATGCAGCTAATGACTGCCTGCTGCTGAAGTGGCAATTGACTTATAAAAAAATAAAAAGTATGTGTTGTATAGATTTAACATTACACCATCCCCTAAAGCTAACGTGGCTGATGTTATGAAAAAATCAAGCAAGTATATATTTTTATAAGAATAAAAAATCAAAAAATCAAAAAAATTATATTATTACTGTTTATTCATCTCTCTTTTTCCCTTTCTTCATGTTTCAATTTTTTTCGATGCTCACTGTCTTTCGCCGACTAAACACGACGGCCCCATGAAACACCGGAATTCAAGTAAACAATGCCGGAAAAACAACGGCTGCCTTTGGTGGCACCTCCAGTTTCAAAACAAAACAAAAACAAATCATAATTTACTGAAGAGGACTAATTAAACTGTAACATTTTTTTCTTAATCGGATATTGTTCATCTTCTTCTCTATTGACTTTTGTAATTTGCCATAATTTAACTTTTCCCCAATTTTCTAGCAACTAAACAATAACAGGTTTTGGATTAGCAATTTTTAATCTTAACTTAAAAAAGTAAAACCAACTAAACAAATCTCAGAAATTGAAATCTAATTACTCACCTCATAGAGCGAGAGACAACTAAAATGGGGAAAATGGAGGAATCCCTAAGAATTGCGAGGATAGTTTTGAACACAGAAAAATCAAAATCGTACATGGTAGAAGAAAAATAGGTGGAAGGAGATGGAGATTCCGACCGGCGATCGGGATTAGTCCAGTTCAACTGAATTTTTTGTTTGCAAAGGGGAAAACAGTTCCGGCGAGTTAAATATTTCGGTGAATTCATAGTTGTATAATTATACTGGGTAGAAGAATTCTCAGTTGTATCATGGTGCTAATCATAGCTGTGCAATTTGGGTAGAAGATGAACAGCAAAAGAATCGAAAATGAAGTTTAGGAACCGAAATTGAAAATGGATGGAGGAGTTTCAGAGCAAAATTGAAATTGGGTAGAGTTCTAGAGAAGATGGAGGGTAAATGATTAATTTTCAAATGCTTTTTTTTTCAATTTTCATTGTCACGTGTAATTATGCAATTGGGTGGACTTTCAAAATTGACAATTAGATGCGCGTGTTTTACACGCTCCTATTTTTGTCTGGACTTGTGTCTTGTGGGGGGGCATGGGATCAACAAGTTGGAGGGGCGGGACGTTAATATGAAAGTTGAGGAGGTTGGGGGGTTTGGATGTATTAAGTATAATTTAATAAAAAAATTTATGATAAAATTTAAAAATATGTGATGTGGTTTAACTAATTTTTAAAAATAGAATTAAAGTTTTTTATTTTAAAATGGGGTTTGTGGTTTTAAAAGTTAATAAGTAAATGATAAAAAAAAATTCTCAGTTTGAAATTATGTCACGATAAAGCGTAATTTTGTTCATTTTAAACTGAAATTTTATAGGTTGATTAATAAAAATAAAATACACCTCCATAATAATTTTTGAAATATTTTGAGAAGTATAGATATTTTTTTAATTAAAAGACAATTTTAATTTTCAAATATCATAACAAAATGAAAAATTTCGAAACTTATTCAAATCTCGATATATAATTCTTAAATAATATGGTTAAATTATTTAGAAATTAACATATCATTTGTAACATTAGAAAAAAAATATTTTGTATATTTTTTCCGTCGTTTGATAACATTTTAATCTCAGTCCTCTTTTTAAAAACAAAAATTTTATGATCCACTTTTTGAAAATGGTCGAAAACATGTAGTATGTTTTTAAAATTTCATCCAAAAATTTACATGTCTTTTAGAAAGTAGTGGTTACTTTATTTTAAATCACTATTAGTGCATAGTTATGAAAGATAAAATAACCATTGCTTTGCGGTAACCATAAAATACATTAAAAATTATATTACAAGTTAACAAAAATTATGAAACCAACAACATTTTACTTTATGTAATGAAAAATAGTAAGACAAATTGCATGAAGACTGACTAACAATTTTGGTATTTTGAAACTTTTTTGTTACATATTAGAACACAAAAGGAATAAGAGCTTTTACAGTAGCGGGAAAATCATCAAACTTAGAAAGATACCATCTCCTAGTGGCATAACTCCTCCCCATCAAGTACAAGGTTGTTCCAAGAGTGAATGAAAATGCATACAATGTCTGAGAAATCATTGAAACTCCCCAAAATTCTATTATCTCAAACAAATAGTGAGGGCATATAACTACCTCAAACAAACCCCCTTTTGGAACCTTGTATTGCTCATCTTCATTGCTTCTAAGTTTTGAAAGGAGGTAATGATGGTACAAGTTGCCGCTTATCCCGATTAAGTATAGCATAATTCCTGGATAAGTCAAATCCATTTGAGGCTCAGCATATCCTTGTGTAAGATGTTGCGCATAGATCATTGTTGCAGTTGATGTGAAATAACTAAGGCTAATTAGAATTGATGTTCCAAGATCCATCCCACCACTGTATTTATGAACAAATCCAACCTGCAAATTTCACAATATACACAAAATAAAAATAAAAATTTGAAGATGAGAAATGGAATATTATGCAATTTAAATTAATAATCCAAATTAAAGTTACAGGCATGTTCTTTTCAACTTTTAAAAGAAGAACTGAACTGAACTTAGTTTAGTGTAAATTTTTAACTACATATAGATAAATTAAACTAAACTGAACTGCATTAAGTCGTAGTTCAAAAGAACAACGCGCAGGAAGGAATTAGTTTAATTAATAATTAGAATTACCTCAAGTAATCGTTTGAAGAAATGAAGGGAAAGGGCAGACTTAACAAGCAAAACACGGAGGCCTTCATCTGGTAAAAGGAAAAAGGAAGCCACGCCGGCAAGAAAAGCCGGTAAGTAAGCTATAAGCATGCCATTTCTGCCGGAGATTTCAATATTCTTCTTCATTTTTTCAATTGAATTGAAAAATTTGGAATATTTGAGGTTGGTTCCTCGAATCTCTGAATATCCGAGTTTGGCTATTGAAACGAAACTTAGTATGGTCATGCCCGACACGACCCAATCGGAAGGAGGAGAGAACAAAATATTCGCCATTGCCATTAAAATCTCAGATCTGATTTGATTTAAGTTTTGTGTTTCTTCATCTCCCTGACCGGTATTTATACAAATGACAACTTTGACTTTTTTTTTAAAAAAAAAATATTTTGGAGAAATTATACAAAGTTGGTTATTTGATGTACATTCACATTTGTGCATGTAGAGTAGAGCTCTGAGGTCCGCCTAGCCTCTTATTTATGGGTTAGATTTATGCAAATATATTATGTAAAGAGTCTGATATGACCCAAACTTATTTAAGCCCGAAAATATGATGGGTTGAACTTGAGTTTGGTATGAAAATTTTAATCCATCCGTTCGAATTCATATATTTTTATAAAAGCATATATATTTATTAATTATACATATATAATTAATTAATAATAATTTTTAAATAAATATATAAATTTATATAATATTTATTAATGATGGACGGTATGGATCGGGCTTAAAAATGAAATTCAAATATTAAATTCATGTATATATTGATATGGGTTAGACTAGGCTTGAAGATAGCTAATTTTTTTTATCAGCACAGCCCTTACATCAAACATGTCACTGTAGAGTTCAAAATTTATATTTTAATATTGTGGCCAGATTAGATTCAAACCATTATTACCCCGTCTTTTTAATTGTCCTTTTATCATTTTATTTTGGACTTACATATTTTTTGGATCATCTTTTAAAATTTAAATGTCTTTTTAATATTTAATTGATGTAAATTGTGTATTTGATATTTAATGTATTTAATTTTTATTTATTTAGTATCTAAAGTATTCAATAGTTAATTATTCAGTGTACGATTACTTTCATTACATTAAATGTCTCTTTAGCAACACGAAAAGGTGAAATTAATATATCGTTCTTTGGAGAATGAATATGTTTTGGTGATCATCAATAGAATTGTCGATCCTCGATTATCCCTTAAGTTATCATACAAAAATTTGATGTCAGGCATTATATAAGCAGAAAATTAATACGTCAGATGTCAAAGAGGTAATTTCAATAGATCGGGCATAAAAAAAGTATTTGATTTATAAAACACGATTCAAAATGATATTTAAATCTTTTATTTTGGTATTTATTTATTTATTAATTAATATATTTTATAAAAATATTTTGAAAATAAAAAAAATTATGTATTAATAAAATAATAAGTTAGTGGTGCATTCTATGGTTACTTTATTTTTTACAAAGTATTTATTACTTTGCATTTTTTACCGCATGATGAGTAGTGGTTATTTCAATCTAATGATGAAAAAGGCAAAATACTGATTAAATAAAGTAATCATAAAATATGCCTAAGTTAGTAATTAAAAAAATAAGATATTGTTTAAAAGTATGTAAATTAATTATTTTTTATGGATAAACTTTCAAAACACGCCACCTCCTTCAAAATATTGGCCATTGCCATCTCAGATCTGATTTGATTTAAGTTGTGCATTTCTCCCCCCTCTCTGTAGCGGTTTTTATGCGAATTTCAATTACTTTGACTTCATATATTTTGGAGAATTTCAAATTTTGCGAAGCTGGTTATTTGACGCCCAGTGTGCATTCACATTTGTGCATGTGGCGTTTAAATTTGTCAGACTAATATGTATTTAGATTTTTACATAAAAAAAATTAGTTAAAATTTTACTTCTTTCATCTTTTTAAAATAGTCATTCCAGCTTAAAATTAATTTATTAAAATATTTATCATTTATATTTTTTTAGGTATTTTTTTCATTATTCTTCCAACTCTATCTTTATAGTATTAATTACATTTGATCGAAAAATTAAAGTATTATTTAAACTACCAAAATAAGCTAATATTTTTATATTATTAATTAATTAAAAACATTAAATTTATAGAAAAATAAAGTAAAAAATACGAAGATATAACATGGGTGCTTACTAGATAAACAATCATTATTAACTCTCGTCGTTTTTATTGTGATTTGAACTTTTTATTTTGGTATTTTTAACATAGTTTTTTATAAAAAAAATTGCAAAAAGGAAGAGAGATGATGTGATGATGAAATTTTAAGTTGGTTTTGAAATGATAGATTAATTATTTTATTGTATCATAATTTTTTATTTGATGTTTAGAAAATGTTAATGGACTAAAAAAAAGGACAAAAACATTATGAAATTATAAATAAAAAAAGTCCAATACTGTGTATAATTTAGCACGTGTGTAATAAAATGGGGAAGGAGATTTGTTATTTTCGACCAGAAGCTTTTATGTGAGTGTTAGAGTTCGAACCCAAATCTCCTCACCTGCTTTGTGGATGCCACATGTGGACTATGTCCAATTGGTGGGAATGAGATTTGATTAGATGGGCTAATGGGACGATGTATTTGCATTCGACACGTAACGGACTCTGTAGCACCCATCAACAGCAGATCGCGTATTAATTGCCTGCCAACCGTCCACAATCTCCCATTCTACCATTCAATGCTGTTGTTCGTGTGTTATCTGGTTTGTCCCTTTGTTAGAGCAGCTTTTTTGTTTTAGCTTTTGTTGTTTTTTCTTTATGTAATGTTCCCCTTCCCTATTTACCAAAAAAAACCATTCATTGCATATGTTAATATTTAGTATGTTTCAAACCATGAATTAAGAGTTGTAGTTAGCCGTGTTAAAAAATTGAACTTAACCAAAACAATCGATAGAATCGATGAATTTTGGTTTTTCAATATCAATAATTCAATTTCGGTTCTTTATTTTATATACTTCAAATTTATTAAGTCAGCTCGATTTTAATTGAAAAATAATTAATATAACCAAATCCATTAATTAAACAATAAATTTCTTAAAAGAATATATCACCTATAACTTAATTACTAATTTAACTAGATATATATTAGGAATTTTATATTGCAAAAACTCCTAATGCAAGTAATGGAAGAAAATCTATTGACACCAATTAAATGCCCCTTGTCTACACCATTCAAATATTGAGACGTGGGAAAATAGAATTCTAATTATCTAACACCTCCTAACATTAACAGTTGAATATCTCATGCTCCTACTCTTCCTCTGACCCACCTTCCTCATGTTTATAATTTTTTTTATAGATCAATTCTATCCCTTTCTAACTCAACAATTCCGTAATTAAAACATTAAAATCCGCAATGCTTTACAATTTCCAGGACAAACCCCAATTAATTTTGGTTTAGTTTTCACTGATTCAACAATAATTTATAATGATAGAATAGAAACGGTTCTAAGGAATTAACCTGTGAATTGGAATGAAGAATACAATTGACAGTGAAATCTCAAATGGGAGAGTTCATATATTGTTCAAATATGATGTTTTTTAGTTGCTCTTGGTTGTCATGGTAACCCAGAAAAAATCGGATTAGTTAGAGCATGTCCAACTCCACTTCAAAAGTGGGGTTGGATTTGTTGGAAAATTTGCTCTAGAGTTGCTTTCGGACAGAGGCAACGTTTTTTTAAAAACTGTTGCAGAAGCTCAAAAATTGGATCAGAGGCAACTGATCCGGAGGCAAACTTGGTGGACAGGCAACGTTTTTATAACAATTATTGCAGTAGCTCAAGAACTGGACCATAGCCAATGCTTTATTGTTCAGAATCTGTTGCAGTAGATCCGGAGGCACCTGATAGATCCGGATGCACAGCTTAGGCAACGCTTTACTCAGAATAGGCAACAGCTTTCTGCTGAAATTGTTAATGATTTTCAGAAGCTGATAGATAACGATTTTAAATACTTGAAACATCACTGAAACATCAAGAACAAATTTATAAGCCTTAGGATGAGTTAAGTCGAATAGGAGACTCTATCCTTAAAGAATACTTCGTAGTTCCTCCAAGGATTAAACAACTCCTTCAAGCTCGACTTGAGCTTGGATACAAGAATCAGAAATGTGTGTATATATTCAGAAAAATAGAGGAAGAAGAAATTATGTAAAAGAAGGATTCTCCATAAAAAAACTCGCTCATCTTTCTATAATATATTAAAAGGGTTGTTATAAAATAATAAATAAAAAGCCTTTAAAACCATAACCGACAGCAGTTATAAACACTTAATTAAAATATAACTGTTAGAGAATTAATGAAGGAAATAAAATCAATAACGATCTTCATAAATATTTTTACCAAAAATATTTTTTTTAACAAAAATATCACAAAATATTCCTTTAAAAATAATATAAAAATCTCATTTTTTCAACTGGGAGCTTCAGCTTCAAATAATAAAGCTGCAACAGTGTTGTGCTGCTTCATTAGCACTGTTGTTGTTGCTGCTTCAAAGTTACTTTATTTATTTTTTATTGTTTCTTTTTTTTCTTTTTCTTTCATTTGATTTAATTATGTATTTGATTATAATAATAATAATAATAAAATTGAATAGAAATAAATAAAATAATAATATTTTATTTTAAAGTGAAAATTTAAAGGAAATAGTTAGAGAATAAATAGTATAGCAATTTTAAATTATAGAGTTTGAAATGAAAATTGTACGGAATGGGTTGGAAATACCTTTAACCAATCAACCATCATCTACTTCTTTCGGCAAACATCCATTACCCTATACTCTTCAAAATATGAAAAAAATCATCTCAAGCATTTATACAAACAGAAAGTCATGACGAACCTGCAGAATATTGATAGTGAAATTTCAATTGGGAAAGTTTATTGTTTGAATTAATTGGAAGTCGATTGGAAAAAAATAGAATCGATAAAAAAAACAGAACCAACAATAGCCGGGTGGAACGTGAGTTGAACAGAAGAGGATGAAGAGAGTTTGTACTCTTAAGGTTAAAGAGTTGTTAGATGAAAGGGACATCTAATTGGGCACAACGAATTTTCTTTCACCTACTAATATGTGCCCAATATAACATTTGTGATAACATGTATTCAATTTTATTGTATAATAAAAGTAATTATTCATTTTCGGTGTATCCGATTTAATTTGGTTCAATCGAACCGATTGTAGATTTAAAATTCACAATTAATAAAATTGATAAAAATAAATTGTCCCCATATTATTAAAAAAATTAGGAAAATACATCAGTATAAATTTTATATGATTAATAAGGGGTGTTGCTATTTACCGTCTATAAATTTATAATTACCGCCTCCCAAAATTACTTAAGTACCCTTTTAATAATAAAAAAGTTAATTAAATATATTTTTAATAATAACAAAGAACTAATAGTCATGAAAAAAAGCTTTTGTTCAACTATAGGAGAAACAAAAAATCGATTTTGCCTGGTTGGTAAAAAAAAACCAATTAGTTCAACCATTGGCTAAGCAAAAAAATGATTTTGCTCAACCAGTGGTCAGACAAAATGAGATGTTTTCCGACTAATGGCCAGGAAAAATTAAATTTTGTCTAACCAATTGGTTGGGCGAAAATTGATTTTGTCTAATCGATCGGTTAAATAATATTTGTTTTATATGTGTAAAATATTTTTTAATTATTTGTAAATATAAAATAAATAATATATAAATAATAAATCAAAAGTGAAAACAAATGAAGTAAGATGGAAAAAAAAGAAAGCAACTAGATTTGAAATCAACCTCTTAATCTCAAGATTTTTATCCGGGAATTTTAATTTTTGTCAATTTAGGTGAAATTAATTTTATAAAACTAATTTTTGCTTAAACAAAGGGTTGGGCAAAATTCATTATCGCCTAGTCAAAAGGGTGGATGAATATTCACCCAACCAAAAGGCTAAGAAATGATGAATTTTGCCCATCATGATGGATGAGTAATTTTTTTTATATCCGAAATTATAAATTTTACCAATTTAAGCGAAACTGATTTTTATAAGGTTGGAAAATGTGATTTTTGCCGAACCAAAGGACTGCCAATTTGGGCGAAATTGATTTTTATAAGGTCGGGCAAAAACTGATTTTTTTCGAACCAAAGGGTTGAATAAAATTCATTATTACTTAGACAAAAAGCCGGGTGAATAATCGTTTCCCTCAGCCAAAAGTCTTAATAATAATTAATTTTATTTTAGCTTTATAGATGTGTAATTTTTTTTAAATTAAATTATAAATATAAGTTTAAATTGTATTTTAACGTGAAAAGGCTATTTTTAATATTTAAGGGGGCGGTACGTAGAGATTTAGAATGATAAATAGCAATTCAGTTAATTATATATAAAAATTTATATAACTAACAGAAAAGTGTTAAATTTTATAGACATAATTATTAAATTACATTATAAATAATATTTTATAAAAAAAATTTCAGGATTCTAAGTTGGTGCTTTACTTAGCACTTTCTTTCAAAGTTTTAATAACTGATCGGCGATGCGGATTTGTATTTTTTATTTTTAATATTTTTAATATATAAAAAATATAAATTTAATTTAAAAATAAATTATTATATTAAAAAAATATAATTTATACAATATTTTAAAAATTTCTACGTAGACTTACTTATTTGTGGCATAGATCACATTGTTTTTTGGTTTGAAACTCAGAAATGATAATTTTACTGTGAGAACACTTTAATATAATTTAATTTTACCAACTCAACTCCTTTTTATGAGTAGAGAAATTAAAACTATAATAATTACAAGTATCAATGTGTTAAAAATTGAGTTCGGGTGCTGGCTAGACCGAAAAAATCAGATTAGGCTATACCTATGCGATAATATATCGATCCAACGCCTGATAGCGCTCGATGAATGAAAAGTTGAGCGACATGCCCCAAAATATTGCCTACGTTGGGCCTAGGAGCTAGGCGGTGATTTTTAAAACATTTTTTTAACTATTTTTTATTAATGTTTATTTTATATTTATTTCACTAACTATTAACTTTTTAGACATGTCATTTAGAGTTTTTGTCTATTTTTTTCTCTTCAAAACTGGATACATGAATGGTATGTTTTTTCGATAAATATTTCAAATAAAGTTATCTTATAATTATCTTATATTGCACCTTATAGTTATCTCGTATATATCTTATAGCACATCTTGTAGTTATCTATATTAAACCCTATCGTCATCTTGTAGTTATTTTATAATGTTTTCAAATTGATATACTTTTGTTAATTTTTTACTATAGTTTTATTTTGGTTAACCTATATTATGCCTAATTGATGTAATTGTGTTATAATTTTGTGTATTTAATTATGTAATTTAATTATATAACTATAAGAGAACTGCACAATAAATATATATCAGTAAAAAAAGTCTGAATCCCACTAAATATACTTTTTGGGAGGGGTGAGGAGCTTTAATTGTGACTAAGCCCCGAATAAGATTACCTTAATGAAGATACATGTAAATATTACCAAAAAAAGTAAAAAAAAATTTGAAAAAACATACCATTATGGATCTTGTGTTGAAGGGAAACAGACCGACGAAAAAAATTTCTAAAGCAGCAAGTTGAAAAATAAACAGTTTTAAAGATAAATTAAAAAAATAAAAAAATTTGAAAAGAAAAGTTAATAATTAGAGAAAAATAACGGTGAGAAATGTAAAAATGTAATTAAAAATTTAAAAAGTGTATATGAGTTAGTTTAAGTGATAAGCAGCTTAGTATCACTTGAGGAAAGTCTGACGTTCAAACATTGTGAATTTAGAAAATCCTTACTGAGAGACCCACCCACCATAGCCAGGTGCACAACTCAGATCAAATTTAAATGTAGTCGAAATAAAGTTCATGTGAATCAAATATATGCAACAACAAAAAAAGTCTAAAGCATACTAATTGTGTGTTTACCCTTTAATTTACGTATTAAAATTTTCTACAGTGAAGATCCTCTACAGAGTAAATTTATAAGTTACGGCCATTCATTTAAAAATGAATAGCTCTAATTTCTTTAAATATTTATTATTAACCTTTTTATTTAAAAAAGTTATTTATTCATTTTAAGATAAATGACTCTGATAAAAAAAATTTACTATACGGTTGAATCCAACTGGAGGGGATACATTGGGCTTGAAAGCTTATTAAAATTGAATATTATTATTTAAAAAAATTAAATTCATCCATTTTAAAATAAATGATTCTAATAAAAGAAATTCACTATACGGTTGAATCCAACTAGAGAGGATACATTGGGTTTGAAAGCTTATTAGAATTGAATTTTTTTCAATTTTGTTGTATAGAACCAATGCTGGAATGAAATCCATCTTCTATGAGTTAAATCTTTTGTAAATATGAGACTTGAAAATCATGCAACTTTTTGACATGGTTTTAAAAGAATTCAGTTGACATGAGCTTTTGATATCACTTATACCATAATACCTTTTTTTTATAAAAACTTATACCATATTACCTTTACCTTTATCCTCATATTTGTAAATTAAAATATTGCTTCGGTGAATTTTATGATAATAAAATTTAATAATGTTTAATTTAAATTTTAGACTTAAATATCTTTTTAGATCATATTTTATACTTCAGATGTTTTTTAGTGACTGATCTATTAATATCGTCTATTTAATTTTTGATGTATTCAATCTTTATCTATTTGGTAACTAACATTTCATGGACGAATCCACCTTGTTTAGCTGTGGTTCCATGGACCCCAATTTTTTTAATTATTCTTATAAATTATATAAATTAAGTACGAACACATATAAATGTTGAATACTTAATCCTCTTAAGAAAATAAAATTTATTAAGAAATTGTTATCTCTAATGCTGAGAAATCTATTAAAGAAATTTGTATCTAAATTATGAAATGAATCATAAATTACATGGTTTATTAATTGCTCTGATATTATATTTATTATTTATTGCATAACCAAAATATATGTTGTTATTACTTATGACTTTGTTTCGAAATGTAGTACAAAATATTTTAATTGAGATATGCATGCTTATTGGACTCCACAACAAAGTATTCTGTATTCGCCACTGTGATATATTTAATTTTAATAAGGATATTTAGTGAATTATTGAAGGTTGATAATTTCATGTATGATCAATAAAATATATTTATATTTTAAATAATGTTATGGGTATTTCATGTTTTTTATGGGTAAAATGGACGATTGATGTACTAAAATTAAATAGGTTAGACATTAAATAGGCTAATATTGAATACGTCAGGTACCAGATAAGCAAAAAGTGAATATATCAGACACCAAATAGATAATTTCAATAGATCAGATACTAAAAAAATATTTGAGGTATAAAACACCACAAAAAAGTATTAATTAAGTATAAATTTTTATGGACTAGGTAGGTGATTTTTTTCTAAACATTGTTAATAAGTTATAATATTTGTACAGTTTGAACATAGTCTAGCTTTTTATTTGGAGAGCCAGAAATGATTATTAAAACAATTTTGGAAATAAAAAAATTAAATTCATTTATAAACAATTGAGTTCTTCTGGAATAAACTTTCAAATAAAAGAATTAAATTGATAAATAAATTACACTGAATTTCATCATTAAATTTTTTCTTTTATCTTAAGTAATTGCTTATAAATATAGAATTAGTATTTGGTGGACACTACCAAAATAAAATATACTATGTATCAAGTTTTATAAATTCAAAGGTCTTGTTCAAAATCAAAACACAACGGTTTGCAATTTTGTAAGTAAAAAATTGTAAGATAAGCATTTAACATTTTCTTTCAGAGAAAAGCAATATCATATTCCAATTTTTTATTGACATTTCTCCCACTAATAAATGGTTGCTCAATGATAAATGGATCTATGTTTATATTTTTTTATTAATTGATAACAAAAATAAATAGCTGGAATAATATTAATAAAAATATGTAAAGTTAATGGAAACATGTTTAACAAATAAGCGTATATTATTGAAATTTTAAGTAGAAGAAAATATTGTTTTTGACAAGAAATGTCTTTGCGGTGTTGAGCGGGATGTATAGCTTACTTTTGTGTTCATTCATTCTGTAAGGATAACTGATTTTCTCTCTAAGCTTTTATACACGAAGATATGTTTGAAAAGCTCAATTTTGAAGGAATTTAATTGAATTGGATTTATTTTATCAAATTTTCTTATTTGGAATAAAAAAATATCAATAGTATTTAAATCTTGCAAGATTTGAATTTTTGTAGATGTATGGATCAAAAATCTTATTAAAAGTTGCTTGATTTTGGTAGAATTCATTTGAGCTAAGCTTTTGAATATTTTTTTTATCATATTATCTTTCATATGAGTGAAGGACATGTAATCTAAACTATCAAAATTTTAAATTTTTTTTGACAAAACTTCTTTTAAGTCCCTATAATTTTAATTCAATCAAAACACCATCTTCTACCATGGATTTTAAAAAAACTTGAAAAAATTCATCTAAGTCCCTATAACTTTTATTATATAAAGAAAATAAATTTGATTTGGAAAATTTTAGAAAATGTTTATGGATGGCAAGAAAATGTGAAAATACGTTTCGGAGTCCGGTTTCATAAAAAATTAAAAAATCCCAAAAAATTATGAAATATCCGGAGAATAAAAAAAAATAAATTTGGTGCAAGAATTTTTCAGAAAATGTTTAGGGAAGGGCCTGCAAATGTGAAAATAAGTTTCGGTGCCCGGTTTCATAAAAAGTCGAAAAATCTAAAAAATTATGAAATACCCGAAAAATAAAGAAAATAAATTTGGTTCAAGAATTTTTTAGAAAATGTTTCTGCAATGGCCCAAAAATGTGAAAATACGTTTTGAGGTCCGGTTTCGTAAAAAATCGAAAAAGTCCCAAAAAATTATGAAATATCCGAAAATTAAAGAAAATAAATTTGATGCAATAATTTTTTAGAAAATGTTTCTGGAATGGCCCAAAAATGTGAAAATA
Source organism: Euphorbia pulcherrima (assembly GCA_947683365.1). Taxonomy (NCBI): domain Eukaryota; kingdom Viridiplantae; phylum Streptophyta; class Magnoliopsida; order Malpighiales; family Euphorbiaceae; genus Euphorbia; species Euphorbia pulcherrima. The sequence goes on from CANTUS010000008.1 coordinate 32,988,311, forward strand.
AGTTTCGAGCCCGATTTCGTAAAAAAATCAAAACATCTCCAAAAATTATGAAATATCTGAAAAATAAAGAAAATAAATTTGGTGTAAAAATATTTTAGAAAATGTTTCTGGAAGGACCTGAAACTGTGAAAATACGTTTTGGGGCTCAGTTTCACAAAAAATCGAAAAATCCCAAAAAATTATGAAATGAATGAAAATGAAGAAAATAAATTTTTTTGAAGAATTTTTCAAAAAATGTTTCTGGAAGGGCCCGAAAATGTGAAAATACGTTTCGGGGCCTAGTTTTATAAAAGATCGTAAAATCCCAAGAAATTATGAAATATCTGAAAAATAATAAATTTAGTGCAAGAGTTTTTCAGAAAATATTTATAGAAGGGCCGAAAATGGGAAAATACGTTTCGGGGCTCTTTTTCTTAAAAAATCAAAAAATCCCAAGAAATTATGAAACATCCGAAAAATAAAGAAAATAAATCTGGTGCAAGAATTTTCAGAAAATGTTTATGGAAGGGCCAAAATGTGAAAATATGTTTCGGGACTTGGTTTCGTAAAAAATTGGAACCTCCTAAAAAATTATGAAATATCCGAAAAATAAGGAAAATAAATTTGGTGATAGAAATTTTCAGAAAATATGAGGCTTCCAAACACACTCTAAAGGAGGAAGAGGGTCATTTTATAATTAGAAAAGTATTTAGGAATTTTTTTATGATTTTTTTTATAAATTATTGAATTTATTTAATTTTGTACTCAATTGGAAGTCAACCACGTGTCCCTTAGTCAATGTAAAATACCTTAGCTGCCACGTAGAACTGAGGTAGGATGAAGGTTCATTTTTTATAAGTTTGGGTACTTCAGAGATCCACTTGAAAGTTGAGGTATCTAAGGCAAAAAATGCTCTACCTTGATGGTATATGCCTTTAATTAAACATTTAAGAACAGTTGTTGTCGAAGAATGGCAATTTTAGAAATAACTTAGAACAAATTCTTTAAAATCAATTAAATTTTTTTATATATAACAAGTTTCCAAATAAAAAATTTAAAGTAAAAAAGAATTCAATTCTTTTCATTCCCCTTAAAGAATTGATTTCAAACCGACCCCTAAACAAAGTCAATGAGATTTTACTGGCTATTTGGATGATTATTTGCATGGGAAATACATCCAAATACCTGAAATAATTTCTTTTCACTAATTCTTCTGTGATTATATTTTTTCTTTCTCCCCTCTTTCGCCTTTTGTTTAATTCAAGTATTTTTTTTTCATTTCAAATCAATTATATATAAATTATTATTTTTTTAATATGATATTAGATTTCATATCGATATTTTTAAAAACATTAAAAGCGGTATAAAGGGATATATAGCGGAGTACGATGCGAGAACTATACATCTTTATAAAGTTGTATAAAGTTAGTGTAAAGCGCAAGCCTTCACAGAGTTTACACATTTTACATACCATTATACTGATACATTAAGCGTGCAGTGTGCGCTTGCAGAGAATTCTAGTAAATTAAATATAACAGATATAGTATAAAGCGTGCGTCTTTATAATATCTTGTGTGCTTTATACCGTTTTTTATTCGTGCAGGTTAGAGTAAGGATAAGAGTGGTGGACACCAAAACATTTTAAAAATTCTAAGACTTTAACCACCAACAAATCACATGGTGGCCACCGCCTTCTAAAAAAATAGAAATGTGGAGTGGAATTATGAGTTCAATATGCACACAGTTGACGAAAAAAATGCTCATTCTTCCCGAGAGAAAAGAAAGTTAAGACTACGTCTCATAAAAAAAAAAGTTAAGACTTTAAAAAATATGTCAGTATTATGTACTCCTCGACATGAAAAGATTTGCATAGATTGCCCTATTTGCAATTGACGTCCTTTATTGACAACTCAACTGTTATTAATTGCAAGCCTTCTCCAATCTACTACATGCACATTTGTTTCACTGGCTTCTTTTCATGAATTTTAGTTTCGAAAGTCAACTTGCTCAACTATTTGATGTAAAACTAATCTGAATTATTGTTAAATTTTTACTTAATCATCATTTAAATAGTTACTTAGCCACCATTTAAATAGTATTCTAATTTTATGTGATAATTTATAGACATTTACAAAAAGTCATTAATATGCTAAACCCACATGTCCTTTAATTTCTACTATAAATATGTGACCCTTTCTCTTCTTCCATACACCAACAAAAATAATAAAAAAATTTCTCTTCTTTAATTCTCTCTATTCTTGTTACAATTCCCTTATATTAATAGTTGATTTTTAACAATTTCCATATTTTAATAGTAAAAAAATTTAGGGTGTTTTTAGGAGTGAGTTTGTATTGACAAAGTAATTGTTACTTGCTCTCCATCACTATTAGTTTAACCAATAATCCAATGGTCATAAAAGACCAAATAACCATTACCTTATAAAAAAACAAAGTAACTATATAATAAATTAAAAAATTATATGACATTCAATTGGAATTCAAATTTTTTTATGTAATAAACATTAACATAAATCGTTATTTTGTTGGAGTTCGTAGTTTAGTTTTTGCGCTTTTAATCAATGAATTGCATGTTTAGTTCGTGTAATTTGAATAATTTTACTTGAATTTTCTTAATTAGCCTTATTATAGTTTTTATTATATTATTTTTCTGTTATTTGGTATTAATTGGGGAAATTTTCACTAGTGCAAGCTGCAGGGTGAATGATTTGCACTAGCAGAAAGCAGGATCTCGACCAGGAGGCAGTCCATTTTTGCTCAAGCATTCTGAACACAGATTTCCCGTCTGGGCCAATGGACCCTGCTTGGGAATAACTTAATAAATTCGGCCCGAGCCCGGAATTTCAAAGTGCAGGTTAGGTCATACTTCTAGTAAATATTCGATAAGGCCCAGCGCCCCAGCCTGAGTCCAGCCAGCTCCGCCTGATGAAAGTCTACCAAACAAATCAACAGAAGTTATGAAACCATCAACATTTTACTGCTGTAATGAAAAAAAAAAGGACAAAGCATGAAGAAACACTAAAGCCCAACTGTTTTAAACTTATAATCTATTCAGTATTCAGTACTTATCAGTACTACATACATATAAATTTACATAAAAAATAAGTACTTATTAGTTCAGTTCAGTACTGCTACTTATAAGTTGAAAAGAACATGGCCTAACAATTCTGGTATTTTGTAACCTTTGGTTACATTATTAGAACACAAAAGGAACAAGGGCTTTTACACTAGTAGGAAAATCATCAAACTTAGAAAGATACCATCTCCTAGTGGCATAACTCCTCCCCATCAAGTACAAGGTCGTTCCAAGAGTGAATGAAAATGCATACAATGTTTGAGAAATCATCGAAACTCCCCAAAATTCAATTATCTCAAATAAATAGTGAGGGCATATAATTACCTCAAACAAACCTCCTTTTGGAACCTTGTATTGCTTATCTTTAATGCTCCTAAGTTTTGAAAGGAGGTAATGATGGTACAAGTTGCCACTTATCCCAATCAGGAATAACATAATTCCTGGATAAGTTAAATCGATCTGAGGTTCAGCATATCCTTGTGTAAGATGTTGAGCATAGATCATTGTTGCAGTTGATGCGAAATAACTAAGACTAATAGGAATTGATGTTTCAACATCCATCCCACCACTGTATTTATGAACAAATACAACCTGCCAATTTCACAATATACACAAAACACAACTTAACTGTATACTATAAGAATCAAACTCTATAATTGATAAAAAAAAGGGAATCAAACTCTATAATCAGTTGAAGTGAAGATGTCATTCAATCAGTTAAGCATATCCTTGCTTACTTTTCAATGATTAGAAGTATAATAGTATTCAGATCTAACTTTCCAATGATTGGAAGTCTGATAGAAGACAAAATCCATCAGAAAAGCCTCAAGACTAATTCCACACCTAATGTATTTCTCAAAAAGTTAATTTGCTCATCACTACTTATAAAATTGAATCAATGAACCATAACCAGAGTTATTAGAACTCTAGATTAAACTGGCTTTTAAGTGTTAGATTAGGGACTAGTTTGGGATTGCTTTTTCAGACTGCTTTTCTGCTCTATTTTCAAGCTATTCCGGACTGCTTTTCTGCTCTATTTTCAAGTTGTCCCGTAAAGTTCTGGAAATCAATAGCAAACAATCCCCAATTAATTAGTAGCAAGAGTAAAAATCTTTTATCCAATATCAAAATATGTTATTATATTAAACGTCTATACATGAAATTTTACGTGACTACAGCTCTGACAACAATTTCAATCGGGGCCAGGACTAGGAGTATTAGAAATGAGTAGTCAGTAGCCTAATAGATTGAACAATGTAATACGGACTCTTTTGGTTTGCGGAATTCCTATTCCGCGGAAGAGAATTCGAAATGAATGGAAAGATGCCAAATTTAGTAGAGTATATGTCTAAAATCCGTCAACCTATAGAATAAGTCTGGAATAACTTTTCCGAGTTTGTATACGTATCATGGAATAGCGTTGTTGAAAAATAGAATAGCTATTCATGCGAAATATATAAAACTAAGAAAAAGCAATACCCTGCGTCGGCATATTCTAAACATATACTTTATTAAATTTGATATGTTCCCATTTATTGTTAATTCTATTCCACCAAATACTAATCCTACTAGTTTAATGCAGTGGACGAGAAAAGAAATATATATTCAATTTGGATTGATAATCCAACTTAAGCCTCTAAAGTAAAAACAATTGAGTTAAGCTAATAATCACCTCAAGTATTCGCTTGAAGAAATGAAGGGAAAGAGCAGACTTAACAAGCAAAACTCGAAGGCCTTCACCTGGTAAAAGGGCGAAGGAAGCCACGCCGGCGAGAAAAGCCGGAGTGTAAGCAATTAGCATGCCATTTCTGCCGGAGATTTCGATCTTCTTCTTCTTGTTGTTTTCAATGGAATTGAAAAATTTGGAATACTTCATGTTGTTCCCTCGAATCTCTGAAAATCCAGCATTCGCTAATGAAACGAAACTCACTACAGACATAGCCGAGACGAACCAATTGGAAGGAATAGAGAACAAAATATTGGCCATTGCAATCTCCTCAGATCTGAATTGATTTGATAAGCAAATGGGAATGGGATGATATATTTGCAGTCGACACGTCACCGGACTCTTTGGCACCCTTCAACTGCTGCTCGCCTATTAATTGCCAACTGCCTCTAATTTTGAATTTTCTGCTCTACCATCTCACAATAATGTATTTTAGATTTTTTCATAGTCCAAAATTTATTATCTAAGGAAAATTGTTACTAGTATTTTATTATTCATGCTTTATAAAAAATTTCCTTATAATTTTATTGATATTAAAAGATACTAAATATATTGATGATTTAAATTGGCGAATAAGTTAAATTAAAACAAAAATCTAAATAAATACTTATTTGAATCTAAGAGGAGTACCATTCCATCAATAATTGAATATTTTCTTATATAAGAATTGTAACACTACTATTGAGATTATTTTGCAATGGCACAAACTGTGTTGTTGGTACTTGAATTTCCTTATAGTATATTTAGTTTATTTTATCAATTGAGCTAAACTTATATATCAAATATAGTGCTTTGTTTTGTTACTTAATAAAGAGTAATTTACTCTTCATCACCAATACAGATATTATACATGAATGTAATAAAAGAAAATTCATCAAATTTTTATTTAAAGTTCCGCGCACTAGTAAATGATTATTTTATAAAAGAATCATTTAAGTTAAAAGATTCATTTAAGTGTCTGAACTGAAATTTTATTTGGAAAAACTCATTTAAGTAAAATAAAAAAATATTTGGAATGGTTTTGAGTAATGTGGTATTGTTGTTATATGGGGAATCTGTTAAAAGAATAAGTATAATTATTGAAAATTTTATAGTTTACTTTCAGCAAGCTGTAAAAAATGGAAGAGATTACTCAAAAAAAAAAAAGAAGAAAAATTGGAAGAGAGTGAAAGAGATTTCATGGGACAATTGGATGAATTATTTGCAATTGACGTGTACTATTTATTACCACACACCTGCTACTCACATATACTATTGAAGTATTGATTGCAAATTCTTCTACAATCTCGTAGATTCATATTTCTTTCGTGGTTTAATGCATATGATAGGTCCCAATCACAAGGAGGATTGTTTGTAAGGAAATTGCACTCTAATTTGGGCTAGAACAAACCACAGAAATAATTTTGTTTGAGAATGAGCTTGCTGCTTTATTGAATTCGTCAGCTATTAAATACAAGAGGAACAAACTAACTTTCCTATTCTGCTGGCCTCTAAATAGCTAGCAACTGATTGTACAAATTAAATAAACTATAATTACTTGGACCTATTCTTTAGCAAGCTCCGCTACTGCATATTCCACTACTAGAGATACCTCTTTGACTCACGTTGGGATCTTCGTATCTTAACATCACCTCCCTCTTGCAAAGGAACCTTGTCCTCAAGGTTCATCTTTCCCGCAGCTGTTGAGTGGGTTCCCATGTCGCATCATTGACTGGCAAAGTTTTCCATTTAACCAAACTTTCTTCAACGAACTTAGACCCCAATTTAATCCAGCGTGTTTCTAAAATAGCTTGAGGTTGCAACAAAATCTCCCCATCATCAGTTAATGGAGGCACCACATTACTAGTTGTCACTTCATCACCAATTCTCCTTTTGAGCACGGACACATGAATTACTGGGTGAATTCAGGAACCTGCTGGGAGTTTGAGTTTGTAAGCCACTGGACCAATTTGTTCTTCAATCTCATAGGGCCCTTAGAACTTGCTGGCACGCTTTTGATATGCCCGTTTGAACACTGATTGTTGACGATATGGATGTAGTTTAAGAAAAAACTAGATCTCCCACTTTGAACTCAACATCACGACGCTTAGAGTCAGGCTGTTGCTTCATTCTATTATTTGTTGCAGTTAAGTTGATTTTGAGCTGACTTAGCAAGCTATCTCGAGACATCAGATTGTTGTCGACTGCATGAACGGCACAACTTCCTTCTTCATATCGAGGGATTTCTGGTGGCGGTCTGCCATATAAAGCTTCAAAACGAGACATCCCTGTAGAAGCATGGTAAGTTGTATTATACCGAAATTCGGCCCAAGGCAAGAAGGTATACCATGATCGAGGGTGCTGATGACAAAAGCACCGAAGATATTGTTCATTGCAACAATTAACTACTTCGGATTGGCCGTTTGTTTGAGGGTGATATGTCGAACTCATTTTTAGCTGTGTGCCCGACATTTTGAAGAATTCCTGCCAAAACTTGCTCACGAACAGTGGATCACGATCGCTAACGATGGACTGCGGCATTCCATGCAACTTAACAACCCCTTCAAAAAATGTTTCAGCAACAACCTTTGCAGTAAAAGGGTGAGCCAAGGCCATGAAGTGTGCTGATTTGCTCAATCTGTCCTTCACAACAAAAAAGGCGTTTGTTCCATGAGAAGGGGGAAGCCCATCTATGAAGTCCACGGAGATATCATCCCAAACTTGGCATGGAACTGGAAGTGGTTGGAGCAGACCCGCTAGAGATAAAGTCTCAAATTTAACACAATCACAAACATCACAAGAAGCCACATACTCTTTAACTTTTTGACATGTTGGAATTAAAATACTCAAATGAACAATTTTTATTAAACTCAAGGATATTACAAGAACACTCTCACTCAAAATACAAAACTACAACTCACTCTTTACTTCTTTTCTCTCTAAAGAAGTTCTTATTTTTGTTGATGAAAAACAACTAAACAACTCACCTATTTATAGGTGAATTATACAACTCCCAACTCCTGCAATTAATAACCACAACTCTTAACTAACACAATTACTCACCACCACCTCCAACTAATACAATTAATAGCCAACTTATTTAGTTAATTTAACGGCATCCAAATTGGTTGTAGTTAATAGCCTCCAATTTGGTTCACACACAAAAATCTACATACTTAAAATACCTAAATAAATTTACTACATTTTGGATTTGTGGGCTTGGACTCCAATTGATTGGATTTGGATTTTGGGTTTCCATTGATATGGATCAAATTTATAATCCAACACCCCCCCTTAAACTTGATCTTGTCATTCCGAGTGAGCTTCTCAATCTGATGTAGTTTTCGCTTGTGAGCGGCTTAGTGAAGATATCCGTAATTTGATTTTGTGTCTTCACGTATTCAACTTGTACTTCCTTTCTTGCAACACACTCTCTTATGTAATGGTAGCGGATGTCGATGTGTTTGCTTCGATCATGGAATACAGGATTCTTTGCTAAGGCAATGGCTGACTTGTTGTCAACACGGATCTCAGTCGGCTCCTCTTGCATTAACCCAATCTCCTTCAATAAATTTCTAAGCCAAATTGCATGACAGACGCATGAGGTTGCTGCAACATATTCTGCTTCACATGTAGACAAAGTTACAATCGGTTGTTTCTTTGACATCCATGTGAAAGTAGTGTCTCCTATGAAAAACACGTATCCACTAGTGCTTCTTCGGTTATCTACGTCTCCGCCCAATCACTATCGCTATATCTAACAACCTTGTAATCATTAGATACTGAATAAAACAAGCCAAAGTCGGTTGTATCTTTCAAATAGCGAAGAATTCTCTTCGCGGCTTTGAAATGGGTGGTTGTTGGTGACTCCATATAGCGGCTTACTAATCCGACTGCATGAAGGATATCTGGCCTCGTGCATGTAAGATAGCGTAGACTTCCAACCAAACTTTTGAAAAATGTTGGATCTACACTTTCCCCTTCTTCATGTTTGGACATCTTGATCCCGTACTCCACCGGCTTGTAGTTATCCATCTTAAACTTTTTCAAGATCTCCTTTGCATAGCTTTCTTGTGAAATTAAAATTCCATCCATTTATTGCTTTACTTCTATGCCGAGGTAGTATGCCATGAGTCCCATGTCTGTCATCTCAAACTCCTTGGTTATCACTTTTTTGAATTCATCGAACATTCTTTGATTGCTTCCAGTGAAGATCAAATCATCCACGTAGAGGCACACAATCAAAATATCGCCATCTTTGATCTTGATATACAAAGCGTGCTCATAGGGACATTAGTTGAAGCCATTTTCTCGGAAGTACTTGTCGATTCTACTATTCCATGCCCTTGGTGCTTGTTTTAGCCCATAAAGAGCCTTCTTCAACTTCAACACATTGCCTTCATGGCCTTTTGCTTCATGGCCTTCTTGAATACTTTGAAGACTTCTGATTTTGTTCAAGAAACACACCTATGTTTTTCTTGAAAAATCATCAATGAAGAGGAGGAAGTAATTTTTATTACCTAAAGAACTTGGCTTAAAAGGACCGCACACATCTGTGTGGATGAGCTCGAGCGGCTTCTTGGCTCTAGAATTTGACTGCTTTGCAAAGCTTCTCCTAAATTGCTTCCCTTGTAAACATTCTTCGCACAATTGATCAGGATTGTTGATACATGGTAAGCCTCTAACCGTTCCCTTCTTGGATAACATCTCCAATCCTCTAAAGTTTAGATGCCCAAATCGAAGATGCCATAGCCACGATGCGTCTTTGTAATAAGTCTTTAGACACTTTGTAATATCATTTCTGATATTCAAAGGGAACATTCTATTCTTCGACATCCGTACCTTGGCGATTAGATTCCCGTTGCCATCTCTTATAAAAAGACTACAATCTTTCATATGAATATCATAGCCTTTTTCTAAGAGCTGGCCCAAACTAAGAATGTTGCATTTTATACCAGGTACATAGTATACATTTGAAATCATTTGGTGGCTATCATCTTTTGCTCTAAAAAGGATGTTACCTCTTCCCTTCACTGATATCTTGTTGTCATCTCCAAATGAGACATCGCCACTTACTTCTTCAGTGAGCTCCGTAAATAAGCTTCTTTTTCCACACATATGGTTGCTTGCACCGGATTCGAGATACCATATGTTGTCTTGATGATCATTGTTGTTGTTGTACGCTAGTAGTAGCATCTCTTTCTCCTCAATCTTCTCCTCCACGAAATTTGCCTTCTCTTCAACTTGATCATTATGAGCTCTACATTCTGAAGCGTAATGCCTAAAATTTTGACAATTATAGCATCAAACTTGAGATTTGTCATACCTTGCGTTGGAATTGCCTCTTCCGCGACCTTGTGTAGAACTTTCTCCTTTCTCGTAGTTATCACTAGAACTATTGTTGTAATTCCAGCTTCATCCACGACCACAGCTACCACCTCATCCGTGGCCTCGTCCTCTGCCTCTGCCTCTTCCATGCTTGTTTCTACCATTGCCTTGACCTTTGCTCATATCCTTGAGTTGTAGCTTGAGGAGTTGCTCAGAGATACCTTATTTCTTATTGTGCTTTTCTTCATAGGCTTGTAGTGATCCTTGGAGTTCCTCGATCGTCATTTCCTCTAAGTCTTTGGTTTCTTCAATCATCACCACGATGTGCTCAAATTTAGGATCCAATGAGAGGAGTATCTTCTCTATTATTCTTACATCTTCTAACTGTTGGGAACTGACAGTCAAATTGAACATGCATAAGAGGCATGACGGAAATTCAAAATTTTGTCCCTGTCCCAGGAACTCCTATTAGTTGCATATAAATTAAATAAAGCCTTAACTAAATAATTCTCTACCTAGGTTAGCATGCTAAAGGACTAGGCATACCATAATTCCAAATTATATCCTAGCATATTTATTTTATACTAAGCATGTTATAACTCTAAGTTATAACCTAAGCATAAAATAAATTAAGCATGCAAAAATAACCTAAGCATAATTATTAAGTCTAAAAACACTTAAAGAAAAAGACTTAATAATTAAAAGAGAAAGAAAAAGAACTTACCAGTTGAAGCGTGCTTTTGCAGGACCTTCTTGCACAAGCCTCCAGTCGTAGGATAGCCTCTATCAGTATCCACACGAACCCCACCAACCAAAACCTCCCCAGGAGGAAGAACTAAGAAGCCTCGAGTAGTTGCTAGACCACTCTAGAAGCCTCACCCAAAATATAAACTAGCGGTGCCCGAATAAATTCAGGCTCCACAAAAATAACTTGCTCAAGTACCCGAGAGATTAATTATCTCGCTTAGGATTTATGCTTTGAGCTTGGTACAATTTGAAAGGAAAGGGGAAAACCTATATATAGGCTTGGGGGAGCATTTTGCTCCCCCTTATAAGCAATGTGGGATGGGAGTAATTACTCCCATCCCATATGCACAGCGTGTCACACGCTGTGCATTGGCAAGGCAAAGCCCTTGTGGGCTTTGCCTTGCTTTTGGGCTGCGCATGTGCAGCCCATTTTTATGGGCTGCCGCGAGCAATGCCCAGCATTGCTTGCACACCTTTCGGTGTACTCCCTCGCACTCGAGTCTGTATAAAATATTTTTATACTCTCGGTCCAATTAAACTCGCCAATGCAAAATTCCCCTTTTTAATCCTTTTTCAATTATTTATTTTCTGACCCTAATAAATTAGTCATCATTCAAAATAAATTTCTTGGTCCAACCAAAATTGATCTAATCAATTATAATTTATTTATGACTATAATTAATTAGTTACCGGTCAAAATAAATTCCTTGGTCTATCCAAAATTGATCTAATCAATTTTAACCAATCAAATAATAATCCAATTATTATTTATGTTATATTTTGTAATAGAATAAATCTATTAGTTCTTTACTTAGTCCGATGAAGGTCCAATGTGTGTGACCTTAGGATTCCGAAGTATTGAGCTGTTAAGGCTTAACCAACCCTTGTTCTAATGGAACCATTGGCTCGATGTTCTAGACCGTGAACAGAACTTGATTACCTTAAACGACTGTAGTACGCCTCTAGCAAGGGTCTACCAGCCCCCATTACTCGGAACGTCATTTATGCTTATGACTTAATCCCGGTTAATGCAATAGTTATCCAGTGCAATAAATTCCTTCCATTCTTTAATATTAGTACCATCTGGTTTATTGGGTTCGGTTAAAGTGTTAACCCACTAATAGCAAGGTTGCTCCAAGCTATCCCAGTTATTTACTTGTTACCGAAGTATATTGCCTTTTACCATAGTGTGTTTGACTAGAAACCATTTCTATCAAACACATACTCTGATCAGAGGTTTATGGCAATCATCACTTCAACAAGTGGCCAGGTACAACTCCTTAATATATCCGGAGCGATGGATTCTTTCCGACTACTCAGCCTACCAATGTGCTGTCATCACTATACCCGTAATCACCCGTAGCACCCTAAATTAATGAGTGCATAGCAATGACCCAAAGTATAGCAATAGTACCACACAAGGCAACTAGCATCTCAAGTATGAGGACATTCGCAAAGCTTATTGCATGAAGATAAACACTAACACATTGATATTTATACCAAGTGTTTATCCTGCTGCGGTCTCCAATATATCTCCCAGATATATCCATGTGTCAAGCTTAAGGCACCACCTTCAGTCTTTAGGAGATTAACTGCTTGGACCCTTTCCAAGAAAGTTGACCACATGCTAGTCTTTCCGTTTCATCAATATCCTTTCTTGATGACACTATGACTAGGGACAGTTTAGACATAATCATAATTGCACATGAAGTAGGTTCCACCAAATATAGTCCAATTATAATTTCTCTGACTTCATGCTATGATATGTCAAGGACTTTTGTATACATACATCAATGAATATATTTTAACCAGCTATAATATATATGTATAGAAACACATTGATATAAACAAAAGAACAAATGCCTTTATTGATTAAATAAATTATTCGTACTATTACATAATTAAGATATATCGCCCTAATTGCCTTAAGGGCATACATCATATCCAACAAACTCCCACTTGCACTAAGGCCAATTAGCCATATGTTTTAATCCATATGCTTTAACATGCTGGTCATGTTTGACTTGAGTCAATGGCTTTGTCAGACCATCCGCGAGGTTCTGATCAGTGGGTACATATTCTAATCTTATTATCTTAGCATCAACAATCTCCCTGATTATATGATACTTTCTGGATACATGTCTATTTTTCTGATGAGACCGTGGTTCCTTTGCCTGAGCTATGGCACCATTGTTATTACAATATAAAGTAATTGGATCAATAGCCTCAGGCACCACACCGAGATCACCAATAAATCCCTTCAACCAGACAGCTTCTTTTGCTGCTTCGCATGCAGCAATGTATTCAGATTCCGTGGTTGAATCAGCAGTAGTTTCTTGCTTGGAACTCTTCCAGCATACTGCCCCTCCATTTAACACATACACAAAACCTGACTGAGACTTAAAGTCATCCTTGTCAGATTGAAAGCTTGCGTCAGTGTAACCTTTGATAGTGAGATCACCTTCTCCATAATTCAAGAACTCATCCTTAGTCCTTTTTAAGTACTTAAGGATTGCCTTAACGGCCATACAGTGTTTTTCACCTGGATCTGACTGATATCTGCTCGTAAAGCTCAAAGCCTAAGAGACATCCGGCCTAGTACATATCATAGCATACATGATGGATCCTATCGCGGATGTATAGGGTATATCCTTCATGCGCATTCTCTCTTGAGCTGTCTTCGGACACTCAACTTTAGATAGGTTAATCCTCTTTGTCATTGGGAGATAACCTTTCTTAGAATGCTCAAGGTTGAACCTATTTAACACCTTGTCTATATATGTACTTTGAGAAAGACCTAACAGCCTCTTGGATCTATCCCTGTAGATCTTTATACCTAGTATAAATGCTGCTTCACCAAGGTCTTTCATGGAGAACTTTCTTGACAACCATACTTTAACATTTTGAAGAAGAGAAATGTCATTTCCTATTAGCAGAATGTCATCAACATACAATACTAGAAAAACGACTGCACTCCCACTAACCTTCTTGTAAACACAAGGCTCATTTGCATTTGGGCAGAAATCTAGTTCCCGGATTGTCTGATCAAACCTTATATTCCAACTCCTTGATGCCTGCTTAAGTCCATAGATGGATCTTTGTAGCTTGCATACCTTCGAGCCATTCTGAGATGTAAAACCCTCAGGTTGTGTCATATACACATCCCGGTCTAAATCCCCATTTAGGAATGCTGTTTTTACGTCCATCTGCCAGATCTCATAATCGTAATGAGCAGCAATGGCAAGGAGTATCCTTATGGATTTGAGCGTGGCTACCGGTGAGAAGGTTTCATCATAGTCAATACCTTCCCGTTGACTATAACCTTTCGCAACCAACCTTGCTTTATAGGTAATTACATTACCATCCATGTCTATCTTCTTCTTGAAGACCCATTTGCACCCAATTGGTCTAACCTCTTGCGGTGCATCAACCAAATTCCAAACTCGGTTCTCATACATGGAATCCATTTCTGATTTCATGGCCTTTTGCCATTTATCAGAATCTGAGCCTTTTATTGCCTCATCATATGTCCTTGGTTCATCATCCTCCACAAGATATAGTTCCTTATCATTAGTGATAATAAACCCATATCTATTGGGGCCCTTATGAACACGACTTGATCTTCACAATGATTGTGTTTCGACAGTTTGTTCTTGGATCACACTCTCTTGTGTATCTAGAACGGGGTCAATCAGTTGATCATCTGTTTTTTCCTCTTGAACTTCCAGTTCAATATTGCTCCTACTGACCTTTTCAAGTAAGTGTTCCTTTTCCAAAAAGTGAGCATTCCGAGACACAAATACCTTTTGTGCTTCGGGTTGGTAAAACAGATATCCAATTGTTTCCTTTGGATATCCAATGAACAGACATTTGTCAGCCTTGGCATTTAGCTTATCTGACGCTATCCTCTTCACCATAGCAGGACAACCCCATACTCTTAAGTGATTTAGAGATGGCTTTTTATTACACCATCTTTCATAAGGTGTAAAATCAACTGATTTAGAGGGCACTCTGTTTAAGACATAAACCGCGCTCTCAAGTGCATATCCCCAAAAGGATTTACTAAGAACTGCATGGCTCATCATGGACTTGACCATATCTAATAAAGTCCGATTCCTCCTTTCTGACACTCCATTGTGTTAGGGTGTATAAGGAGGGGTCCACTGGGGAACTATCCCATTTTCCTTTAGATAATCCTGAAACTCCTGACTTAAGTATTCTCCACCTCGATCCGATCGAAGTGTTTTAATACTTTTCTTAAGCTATTTCTCTACTTCAGCTCTAAATAGTTTGAATTTTTCAAAACTTTCAGACTTGTGCTTCATCAAGTACAAATAACCGTATCGTGAGTAATCATCAATAAAGGTTATGAAGTAGGAGTATCCTCCTAGTGCCTGAACACTCATTGGACCACACACATCAGTGTGTATAAGTTTCAATGTACTAGTGGCTCGTTCACCCTTTCCTTTAAAGGGTAACTTTGTCATTTTTCCTTTTCAACAAGGTTCGCAATCACCATAAGACTCCAAGTCTATTGGGCCCAAGTCTCCACGCTTATGCAACTTGGTTAAGCGATCTTTATTTATATGGCCTAAACAGCAATGCCATAAGTAGAAGGAATTCTCATTACCTAATTTAACTTTCTTCACATTATTTATATTGAAAACTTCTGTTTTAGTATCAAGAATATAAATGCCACCTTTCAACATTCCATAACCATAAAGAATATTATTCAAACGAATCTGACAATTATTATTTGAAAATAAAATTTCAAATCCCTCTGTTGCTAAACACGCAACAGATACAATATTCTTAGTAACACTTGGAATGTAATAACAATTATTCAAAACTAAAACAAGTCCACTTGGCAAAACAAGACTAAAGCTCCCTACGGCTAATGCAGCAACTCTGGCTCCATTTCCCACGCGTAGGTCCATCTCCCCTTTTGCAAGTTTTCTATAGTTCCTTAGTCCCTGCACAGAAGTACAGATATGAGAACCATAACCAGTATCTAATACCCAAGTGGATTCTTGCGGAAAAGTAGCAAAGTTTTCAATTACAAATATACCTGAAGTAGATGCCTCTGTAGGCTTCTTCTTCAAATGCTCAGAAGCAGGAGCTTTGCAATCCCTCTTCCAATGTCCCGGTTTCCCACATTGGAAGCAGACATACTTAGATGCCTTCTTTTCATTCTTCTTCTTACTGATTCTTTTCTTGGCACCCAGTGCTTGCTTCTTCTTCTTAGAAGCCTTGCCATTTTCAACCAACAGTAGAGGTTTCTGATCTTTCTTGATCTGAGGTTCTACTGTTTTCAGCATGTTAATTAATTCAGGGATAGTTGAATTAATCCTGTTCATGTAATAGTTAGTTACGAAGCCTGAGTAACTATCTATCAAGGACATCAACACAAGGTCAATGCTCAAGTCATGATTCATCTCGAACCCCAATCGATTCAGCTTCTCAAGGTATCCCAAGAGTTTTAGTACAAGCTGAGAGGCAGAGGTGCCAGCCTGCATCTTGGTCCCAAAAAGGAGCTTAGAGGTCTCATACCTCTCTGTCCTCTCCCTCTCCGAAAAGAGTTCTTCAAGATGGAGAACCATATCCTCCAAGAGCATGTTCTCATGTTGTTTCTGAAGCTCAGAATTCATGGACCCCAACATAATACACATGGCAGTCTCACGATCTTTCCTGTGCTTTAACCAGGCATCATGTTCCACATGATCCTCAACATCAGGTTCTACAGGGAAAATTTCACTTAGGACATAGGCAATTCCCTCAGATCAGAGAACTATTCTCACTTCTCGGAACCAATCAGAAAAGTTCGAGCCATTCAATTTGGTGTCAAGTAACATACGGAGATTAAAATTGGAAGCCATTTTCAACCTAAGACATAAGAAAAGAAAAGTGTTTAGATATTAGTTTAAGTACATGTATTTAATATAAGGACTTTTAATTAAATACATTTTCCGACTATTTTCTTCGAAATTTACAATAGCCCATTCTATTGAATTCGTGAATTTTAGCCCAGCTAAATTTCCTAGTAGGTAGCATCTATAACTAGTCTATTACAACCCCCAATTTTATGAGTCAAGTCATAATAGTCAGTCATAGTTGGAATCCAATTCCATTTGCATCGCATGCAATTGCTAATTCATTCAAGTTCCCTAATCCCCAGGGACGTGTGCTCTTATATTAGCATCTCCTTGAATATGTCTCAGATCTGGGCCTAGCCCCCAATATTATGGTGGACTACCCCAGCTCTGTTAAGGCAGACCCTATCTCAAACTTTACAACCAATCAATGTGGACTAGAAGGAACGCTTTGCGTAGCACTTTGATAGCCCAAAAAGACCGTATTATAAATTTGAGTAAGGAAGACTATAACTTGCCTTAATATATTTACTTTGGGATTTTATTGGTGTTAAACGTCTCACCCAATCTAGGATTTTATCAGATGGACAAAATTATAATTACTTGTATTAATTCATGGAATTTTAGAATTAATTTATAAGGTCTAACCTTAGGTGGGTTCAGCTCTTTATTATAATTATTCCATCAACCTAGATTATATGCAAAATAATTAACGCTTTAATTTGTTATATTTATATTGCATTTCCTTTAAGCTTTTATTCAATAATTTTAATTTTTTACTTTGTTATAGAAACACATATAAGCACCATCTTATATACTAGAAATAAATTAGTTCATATTAATCCCCCGATTGGTCAATTCAAATTACACCGATATAGGTTCCCAGGTAGGAGAGGTGCCCTATGAGGAGTAGACACCAAGTCCAATCCTTAGCCAGAACAAATACGGGCACAAACTTGAAGACCAATGGATTCTCTTGAACTAATAAATTTCGTTCTTCCAATTCATGTAGATTGGGAGCATCTATAACCCATGTAATTTAAATAAATTATTGACACTTGTATAATTTGAGTAAGTTGAGCAAGCTTATTCAAAATTATTCATAACTAATTTCTAAACTTTAAATGAAAGACAGAAGTTTATATATATTGTTCCAAATAATTAAATAAACAAATCATTTCATTTAGAAAATAATATTTAGTTTGCTTCTAACTTAATTATGCACTAAATAGGCAGGCTCTGATACCACTGTTGGGAACTGACAGTCAAATTGAACATGCATAAGAGGCATGACGGAAATTCAAAATTTTGTCCCTATCCCAGGAACTCCTATTAGTTGCATATAAATTAAATAAAGCCTTAACTAAATAATTCTCTACCTAGGTTAGCATGCTAAAGGACTAGGCATACCATAATTCCAAATTATATCCTAGCATATTTATTTTATACTAAGCATGTTATAACTTTAAGTTATAACCTAAGCATAAAATAAATTAAGCATGCAAAAATAACCTAAGCATAATTATTAAGTCTAAAAACACTTAAAGAAAAAGACTTAATAATTAAAAGAGAAAGAAAAAGAACTTACCAGTTGAAGCGTGCTTTTGCAGGACCTTCTTGCACAAGCCTCCAGTCGTAGGATAGCCTCTATCAGTATCCACACGAATCCCACCAACCAAAACCTCCCCAGGAGGAAGAACTAAGAAGCCTCGAGTAGTTGCTAGACCACTCTAGAAGCCTCACCCAAAATATAAACTAGCGGTGCCCGAATAAATTCAGGCTCCACAAAAATAACTTGCTCAAGTACCCGAGAGATTAATTATCTCGCTTAGGATTTATGCTTTGTGCTTGGTACAATTTGAAAGGAAAGGGGAAAGCCTATATATAGGCTTGGGGGAGCATTTTGCTCCCCCTTATAAGCAATGTGGGATGGGAGTAATTACTCCCATCCCATATGCACAGGGTGTCACACGCTGTGCATTGGCAAGGCAAAGCCCTTGTGGGCTTTGCCTTGCTTTTGGGCTGCGCATGTGTAGCCCATTTTTATGGGCTGCCGCGAGCAATGCCCGCATTGCTTGCACACCTTTCGGTGTACTCCCGTGCACTCGAGTCTGTATAAAATATTTTTATACTCTCGGTCCAATTAAACTCGCCAATGCAAAATTCCCCTTTTTAATCCTTTTTCAATTATTTATTTTCTGACCCTAATAAATTAGTCATCATTCAAAATAAATTTCTTGGTCCAACCAAAATTGATCTAATCAATTATAATTTATTTATGACTATAATTAATTAGTTACCGGTCAAAATAAATTCCTTGGTCTATCCAAAATTGATCTAATCAATTTTAACCAATCAAATAATAATCCAATTATTATTTATGTTATATTTTGTAATAGAATAAATCTATTAGTTCTTTACTTAGTTCGATGAAGGTCCAATGTGTGTGACCTTATAGGATCCCGAAGTATTGAGCTGTTAAGGCTTAACCAACCCTTGTTCTAATGGAACCATTGGCTCGATGTTCTAGACCGTGAATAGAACTTGATTACCTTAAACGACTGTAGTACGCCTCTAGCAAGGGTCTACCATCCCCCATTACTCGGAACGTCATTTATGCTTATGACTTAATCCCGGTTAATGCAATAGTTATCCAGTGCGATAAATTCCTTCCATTCTTTAATATTAGTACCATCTAGTTTATTGGGTTCGGTTAAAGTGTTAACCCACTAATAGCAAGGTTGCTCCAAGCTATCCCAGTTATTTACTTGTTACCGAAGTATATTGCCTTTTACCATAGTGTGTTTGACTAGAAACCATTTCTATCAAACACATACTCTGATCAGAGATTTATAGCAATCATCACTTCAACAAGTGGCCAGGTACAACTCCTTAATATATCCGGAGCGATGGATTCTTTCCGACTACTCAGCCTACCAACATGCTGTCATCACTATACCCGTAATCACCTGTAGCACCCTAAATTAATGAGTGCATAGCAATGGCCCAAAGTATAGCAATAGTACCACACAAGGCAACTAGCATCTCAAGTATGAGGACATTCGCAAAGCTTATTGCATGAAGATAAACACTAACACATTGATATTTATACCAAGTGTTTATCTTGCTGCGGTCTCCAATATATCTCCCAGATATATCCATGTGTCAAGCTTAAGGCACCACCTTCAGTCTTTAGGAGATTAACTGCTTGGACCCTTTCCAAGAAAGTTGACCACATGCTAGTCTTTCTGTTTCATCAATATCCTTTCTTGATGACACTGTGACTAGGGACAGTTTAGACATAATCATAATTGCACATGAAGTAGGTTCCACCAAATATAGTCCAACTATAATTTCTCTGACTTCATGCTATGATATGTCAAGGACTTTTGTATACATAAATCAATGAATATATTTTAACCAGCTATAATATATATGTATAGAAACACATTGATATAAACAAAAGAATAAATGCCTTTATTGATTGAATAAATTATTCGTACTATTACATAATTAAGATATATCGCCCTAATTGCCTTAAGGGCATACATCATATCCAACACTAACTTCTCACCGTTTCTTTTCAATTGATTAGAAACGGGTGCTACTCTAGAAAAGTATTCGGAGATAGACTCGGATGGTTTCATCTGCAAGGATTTAAACTCACCTCTTAGTGTTTGGAGATGGACCTTCTTCACCTTTTTGACTCCTTTGTAAGAGGTTTGTAGCTTCTCCCATGCTTGCTTGGAGGAAGTTGCACTTGAAATATTTTTAAAACCGTCATCATCTAATGCTTGATAGATGAGGAAGAGAGCTTTCTTGTCTCTCTTTCTGGAATCCTTCAAAGTTATAGCTTGATCTGGCGTGAGAGAGGCTTCTTTTTTGGGCTCCTTGAAACCTTTCTCTACGATATCCCAAACATCATGCGCACCGAGAAGAGCCTTCATCTTTATACTCCAATTGTCATAGTAGTTATTATTGAGTGTTGGAACTTGAAACGATGCCACGCTATTCGCCATCTTACTCAAATAGCTTTTCTAGACGTACAGGGGCTGTTGTGACGCTTTCTAGAATCTTTTGCAACACACTGGACGTATTACAACGCTTTTGGCAGTCTAATGCGATACTTTTTAGGCTTTTTAGCTACTGCAACCCCTGGGCAATTTTAACTCAATTTTTTCTCACTAAAAAAAAATTCTTTTCTGGAGGAGGGCTCGAGCTCTCAACCTAGCTCTGGTACCACTTTGTTGGAATTAAAACACTCAAATGAACAACTTTTATTAAACTCAAAGATATTATAAGAACACTCTCACTCAAAATACAAAACTACAACTCACTCTTTTCTTCTTTTCTCTCTAAAAAAGTTCTTATTTTTGTTGATGAAAAATAACTAAACAACTCACCTATTTATAGGTGAATTATACAACTCTCACCTTCCACAATTAATAACCACAACTCTTAACTAACACAATTACTCAGCACGACCTCCAACTAATACAATTAATAGCCAACTTATTTAGTTAATTTAATGGCCTCGAAATTGGTTGTAGTTAATAGCCTCCAATTTGGTTATCACACACAAAAATCTACGTACTTAAAATACCTAAATAAATTTACTACATTTTGGATTTGTGGCTTGGACTCCAATTGATTGGATTTGGATTTTGGGTTTCCATTGATATGGATCAAGTTTATAATCCAACAATTAAAGGCTAGTAGAATAGTTGAGCCAATCTTTTAAATGTTCTGAGGACACCGGAATGACCACCTATCGGCGAGTCGTGAAATTCCTTCAAGAGTTGTTGGACTATAAAAGAATTTGGAGGGGCCACCACCCGATTTTTATAATAAATCAGTCCGTTTTTGTAGAAATAAGGATAACCAAGATTTGTGGTGGCATGTTGGCTGATTTTCTGCATATATGGATGATTTTGAGCTTCCTTTTTTATTGTGTCCCATAACGAAGTTTGAGCGATGAATAACGCATTAAGGATTGGGCTGCCTACAACTCTTGATAAAGCATTCGCCACAGTATTCTCTGGCCCAGGTTTGTACAGAATTTTATAGTCGTAACCCAGCAATCTAGCTACCCATTGTTGTTGCTCTAGAGTTGCAATGCGCTGATATGACCACGGGCTTTTCAGTGTCCAATGGAACGATGATGATTTTTTGCTCTAACCTTTTACGGATCAGTTGTTCCACTCTTTGCGAGTCGAATCACATTTGGCAAGTACCTTGGTCTCCCCCCCGCTAGGGTGGCAGTCACCTTAGCACGGACTATTTCAGTCCACTTCACCTTTTTTCTGTCTCTCTCCTTACGATTGGGCACGAAATTCCCCGACCCAAAGCCGATGTATTTTTGAGTAAGGAAGTATTTAAGCCCTGTTTGGAGAGAGATTAAGGGACTTTTCTCACATTTTGAATTTAGAAATCTGATTTTGAGAGAAAGGCAAGAACTAGAGAGAGAAAGCTTAAGAAAAGCATAGAATCTGAGTTCAATCCTCTCTAATCTTGATTCTTAGTTATTCTTGGGCTTAATCTCGTACCTTAAACACTAAAATCAGCTAGAAATCATAGGTTAAAATAAATCAAATAGGTTTAGAGACTTATTTTCCAAATCACTACCTAAATTTCATCACTATTTCTGTCGCGATTTTTGTCACTATTTCATCACAAAACCATCAAAGGGATTTCACCAATGGTTGATTCGAGTCACCGAAGATAGATTCACAGCCTAGAGGTAACAAATCTAAGTTCCTTTGTTACTCGCTTTTCTGGTTCCTTGGTTGTTGTCTTGGTGACCTTTGTGGTCTTTTACAAGTTTTCCTTCCGATACTTTTACAAAACCACAAAAATCCCAGGAACCGCCATAAGAGTGACCCTCACCGCCACTGCTCTAGCCTTCACCGCCGCACCTATAGTGGTGAAGGCTAGAGCAGCGGCGGTGGGGGTCACTCTTGTGGCGGTTCCTGGGATTTTTGGATTTTTTGGGTTATTTTCCCCCAAATCTATAAATTAAATATCATTTTGAATGTTTTAAGTCTAGATCTACTGAAAGAATGTTGATTTCGACTTAGAATATCGATGATTTTGAGTTTATAGGTGTAAAAATACTCGGATTTGCGTTGGAAATTAGTTTAAATCAGCATTGCTAGAGGGGGAATCGCCCCCGCCGCCCCTTCGGTGGCGGTCACCGCCGAAGTAGTGGCAGGGACGGCCACCCTCTAGCAATGGTGGTTTAAGCTGGTTTTTTGCCCTTTTCGGTTCATTTTTTTTGTCTTTTATCTTCGTTTTTCTCGCTGATTCACACCCAATTTTTTTTCTAAAAATCCTAAATTTATTATTTAATTGATTAAATATCCCTTAAATGCCTAAAAAATGCGTTTTCAACTCTAAAAATTGTTTTTCTCCATATTAAAATCTAACTTTCTGCCTTTAAGTATTTATTCATTATTTAAAATTATTTTTGGGTGATTTATCGTGTTTTGAGCCATTTCGGTGTTGGTAAGTTCGGTTGGCACCCGATTTCGGTCTCTCAGTATTTATTTTCCCGCGTTAGAAAAATGTACAGGAATTTTTCAAAGCCTTGTAATAATTATTTATTTCTTGGTTTTATTTATTTATCGCTTTCTGTATGATGCGCTGTGTGATGTATGAATATTATTAACCACAAACTCTAAAATAGAGGATTTAAATCGCCTAAGAACGAAAAAAACTTTTATTGAAAAATAATCGATTTGATTTATAAAATGAAGAATAGACAACATCATCCGAGCTCAGAATCTCTAATTGAGGTGCGGTCTACCACCCAGTGGGAAAATCGTACCCAAAAATTCTTAGTTGAGCTGAACTGGGTGACGACTCTACCTTAAGGACGAGATTCTGATCTCGCCTCCTCTAACACATTAAATTGTACTTAAATATCAACTTCAACATCACTTTTAATAAATATTTTCCTCACGCCTCTAAAATGAGGATCCTCCCTCGGTACGCTTTGCCGCGCCTTAATTTTCCCGCCCCATTTAAAGGGGTCGCGAAAAAGATCGCCTGCCCACAGTGGTGACTCTACTGGAGACTTAAAATTTGAAAACTCTTTTATTATTCAAAATTTGCTAAGGGATTTGATGATGTGTCGAAATCGTTTTGCAAATCAAACCTTCTTTCTTTCTTATGCCTTTTTTATACATTGTGTAGATTAGAAGACTATAGGTTAGGGTGCCCATTTTTCACCCCGTGAAGCTCACTTATATCACTCATGACCCCCAAGAAATGGAGATGTTTTATGGGTGGATTACTCATTTTAACCAACATGTAATTCCTATAATAACACTCATTTGAGGAGTGGTCGAGTTACGTGGAATCAGGGTAAATGAGAGCCTTCTATGTTAATAACCAGTTTCAGACCATGATCCGCGTTAGATAAGACATAGCAACTTCCCCTTAAAAATTACCAAAACACGCATGTTTTAGATTTAGGTTGCATACTCTCTTGCCGTTCATTGGCGTTAGAGTTAAGCCCTGGATTTTTTAATGGCATTGCGTGGGAGTCATAAGGTTAGAAGTGGTTTCGTTTATCGTGTGCTACTTGTGTTGTGTTCATTCATGCAATAAACCAAGCATAGGCAGCTTGTGGCCGTCCTTTATTTTATTCTTTTACTTACCTCTACTGTTCCTTCGCTTGAAGGAGGGATTTAGCAAAATGCCTAAGATCGTTTGGGTCCCAAGGAACCGTACCTAGCTCGCTAAGGAATGGTGAAGGATTCACACGTCTCATGTATTTTGGGGATAAGCTTCACATCATAAAGCCTTTCTGTTCTCCCTCTCTCTAAGACACCATGTGTATATAACATTCATCATTCGAGTAAATGTATGAACCATTCAGTTTATTTATGGTTCGATTCAGGCTGATCAGCTTCCAGTTTCTCAGAGAGGTCAAGATATCCTTGCCGTCATAGTCCAATTTGGTCCAAGCTCGACCATCGTCTGATTCATCATTCTGTGGGTTCAAGTTCAGTGACTCCAGAATTTGCTTTTTCAGTCATGGCTAATATACCGCCAGTTATTGAGGTTCCATCTGAGGGTACTCCTCCTCCTCTCCCTTTGCCTAATCAGGGTCAGTCTCAGTTAGGTAATGAGATTGCTAGTGCTATGCTATATTTCCTCAGTCTTTCTGCACTTCTATCCATTCAAGCTTAAGGACGGACAAAGGTTATTCAGAATGGTCAGGTCTTGTTCTATCAGTTTTAGCTCAAGCTTCAGTTCCAGTGACTACGCCTTTACCACCTATTCAGCTGAGTCAGTTTCAGTTCGGGCAGACTTCAGTTCTGCCGCTTTCATCCTTTACTCCCCCAACCTTTGGTTTTCCTTCTTCAAATCTGAGGCCTGTAGCCCAAGCTATTATTTTCCCCGATTTCTTAGGGGGATTTACTTCTTAGATGACTGCACCTTCTAGCGGTTTTTTCATTCTTCCAACACCATCAACATCCTTTGCACCATCTCCTCCTAATTTTATGGTCACTCCGAGCGGGATCACTTATCCTCAGGATCCATTCAGACAAAACATCCAAGCACGTCCTCATAATCAAACTCCATCACGGTAGCCGCCATTCTAGTTTGGCGCCACTTCTGCTCCCTACGACCAGCTCACACATTCTACGGGTGTGACACCAATTGACCAGGTCATGCAATCTTCAAGCATGACACCCCAGGTGAAGGCACTTTTAAGTCAGCTTATGGCCGTAAATGAGAAGGAAAGGGAAGAGAAAGATGAGGATTGGGTCCCTAAGAATTTCACCATGATGACAATGGAAGCTTACATCGGCGAGGGTCCCCCTAAGTCCTACATCATGATGTGTGAAAGAATTATGAGAGTTCAGAAGATTGGTGACAAGGTTCTAGCCAAGTTATTCCTATGCACTTTGGGTGGACCAGCCCTTGAATGGTACAACACTTTCCCTGATACGACAGTCCTCGATTGGAAACTTCTTTCTAAGGCTTTAATCGGTCACTATGGTTTTGACTCAACCATGGAAACCATGATTCAACATCTCGAGGAAGTTAAGCAAAAATAAGGAGAGACTTTTAAGTCCTATTTAATAGGTGGATGGCCACTCAGGTGCTTCTTAAGCAGAAGCTTAGCTTGAAGGAGATTATCCCGAAGCTTCTTGATGGATCTCTCTCATATTCTCAATATAAATGATGCTAAGAGAAAATTAGATAATGAGAAATCTTTCTACTTATGGCACTGTCGTTTAGGCCATATAAACAAAGATTGCTTAACTAAGTTATACAACTGTAGAGACTTAGGCCCAATAGACGTGGAGTTTTATGGTGATTGCGAACCTTATTTAAAAGGAAAAATGATAAAGTTACCCCTTAAAGGTAAGGGTGAATGAACCACGAGTACATTGGAACTTATACATATTGATGTATGTGGTCCAACGAGTGTTCAAGCACTAGGAGGATACTCCTACTTCATAACCGTTATTGATGATTATTCACGATATGGTTATTTGTACTTGATGAAACACAAGTCTGAAAGTTTTGATAAGTTCAGAATATTCAAAAATAAAGTAAAGAAACAACTTGAGAAAAGCATTAAAGCACTTCGATTTGATCGAGGTGGAGAATACTTAAGTCAAGAGTTTCATGATTGTCTAAAAGAAAACGGGATAGTTCCCCAATGGAACTCTCCTTACACTCCCCAATACAATGGAGTGTCTAAAAAGAGAAATCAAACTTTATTAGATATGGTTCGGTCCATGATGAGCCAAGCAGATCCTAGTAAATCTTTTTAAGGATATGCACTCGAGAGCGCAGTTTATATATTAAACAGAGAGCCCTCTAAATTAGTTGATTTTACATCTTATAAAAGATGGTAAAAAGCCATCTCTAAGTCACCTAAGAGTATGGGGCTATCCTGCTATGGTAAAGAGGATAACATCAGATAACCTGGAAGCTAAATATAACAAATGTCTGTTCATAGGACATTCAAAGGAAGCTATCAGTTATTTATTTTACAAACCCGAGGCACAGAAGTATTCGTATCTGGGAGTGCTCACTTTTTAGAAAAGGAACACTTACTTGCAAAAGTTAGTGGGAGCAATATTGAACTGGAAGTTCAAGAGGAAGAAATAGACAATCAACTAATTGACCCCATTCTAGATACAAGAGAGGGTGTGATCTAAGAACAACTTGTAGAAACACAATCATTGCAAAGATCAAGTCATATTTATAAAGGTCACAAGAGATATGGTTTCATCATCACCGATGATAGGGAACTGCATCTCATGGAGGATGATGAATAAAGAACCTATGATAAAGCAATAAAAAGCTCAGATTCTGATAAATGGCTTAAGGCCATAAAATTAGAAATGGATTCCATATACGATAACCAAGTTTAGAATTTGGTCAATGCACCAGAATAGGTTAGACTTATCAGGTGCAAACGAGTCTTTGATAAGAAGACTGACATGGATGGTAATGTGATTACCTATAAAGCAAGGTTAGTTGTAAAAGGTTATAGTCAATGCGATGGTATTGACTATGATGAAACTTTCTTACCAGTAGCCATGCTTAAATCCATAAGAATACTCCTCGCCATAACTGCTAATTATAATTATAAGATCTGACAGATGGACGTTAAAACAACATTCCTGAATGGGGATTTAGACCAGGATGTGTATATGACACAACCTGAGGGTTTTATATCTTAGAATGGCTCGAAGGTATGCAAATTACAAAGGTCTATCTACGGACTTAAGCAAGCATGCATGAGTTGGAATATTAGGTTTGATCAGACAATCCATGAGCTGAATTTCTGTCTAAACATTAAAGAGCCTTGTGTTTACAAAAAGGTTAGTAGGAGTGCAGTCATTTTCTTAGTTATATGTCGATGACATTCTACTAATAGGAAACACCATTTCTCTTCTTCAAAGTGTTAAAATATGGTTGTCAAGAAAGTTCTCTATGAAAGACTATGGAGAAGGAGCATTTATACTAGGTATAAAGATCTGTAGAGATAGATCCAAGAAGCTATTAGGTCTTTCTCAAAGTAAATATATAAATAAGGTTCTGAATAGGTTCAACCTTAAGCATTCTAAGAAAGGTTATCTTCCGATGACAAAGGGGATTAGCCTATCTAAGGCTCTGTGTCTGAAGATAGCTCTCGAGAGAATGCGTATGAAGGATATACCCTATGCATCCGTAATAGGATCCATCATCTATGCTATGATATTTACTAGGCTGGATGTCTCTCAAGCTTTGAGCTTTACTAGTAGACATCAATCAGATCCAGGTGAAAAGCACTAGATGGCCATCAAGGCAATTCTTAAGTACTTGAGAAGGATTAAAGATGAGTTCTTGATATATAGAGATGGTGACCTTACAATTAGAGGTTACACTAATTTGAGTTTTCAATTTGACAAGGATGACCTTAAGTCTCAGTCAAGTTTTGTGTATGTATTAAATGGAGGGACGGTATGCTGGAAGAGTTCTAAGTAAGAAACTACTACTGATTCAACCATAGAATCTGGATACATTACGGCATGTGAAGCAGCAAAAGAAGTTGTCTGGTTAAAGGGATTTATTGGTGAACTCAGTGTGGTGCCTAAGATTGTTGATCCAATTACTTTATATTATGATAATAATGGTGATATAGCTCAGTGAAAAGAACCACTTGTTGGGAACCGACAGCCACTTTGAACATGCATAACAGGTATAACAGAAATTCAAAATTTTGTCCCTATGCCCAGGAACTCCTATCAGTTGCATATGAATTAAATAAAGCCTTAACTAAACAATTCTTTACCTAGGTTAGCATGCATAGGCTAGGCATACCATAATTCTAAATTATATCCTAGCATAAATATTTTATACTAGGCATGTTATAACTCTAAGCTATAACCTAAGCATGTTATAACTCTAAGCGATAACCTAAGCATAAAATAAACTAAGCATGAAAAACAACCTAAGCATAATTAATAAGTCTAAAAACGCTTAAAGAAAAAGACCTAATAATTAAACGAGAAAGAAAGAAAACTTAGCAGTTGAAGCGTGCTTTAGGAGAACCTCCTTGCACAAACCTCCAAGCATAGGATAGCCTCTATAAGTATCCATACGAACCCCACCAACCAAAACCTCCCCGAGAGGAAGAACTAAAGAGCCTTAAGTAGTTGCTAGACCACTCTAAAAGCCCCACCCGAAAATATAAACTAGAGCTTCCTCAAAATATTAGAGGCCCTTCAAAATATAAACTTGATCAAGCAATCCAGGAGATTTTTCATTATGAATCTCTACTTAGGATTTATGCTTGAACTTGGTGCATTGGAAAAGGGAGAAGGAGGTGCCTATTTATAGGCTTGGGGGAGCAAAATTGCTCCCCATTTTCCAATGTGGGATTGGATAAAATTAACCCAATCCTATATGGGTCAACACGCGAACCCCCATGGGTCCGCAGAGTGACCTGCGTCCAGCGTGCTTTGGATGCTGCACAGCAGCCAGTGCAAGGCAGGCCATAACGACTTGCCTTGCTCCCTCAAGCTGGACTTGCGGGCCTTCCCACAAGCCCAGCTTGGGGTTGGGCTATGCTGGGCGCATCAAGCGCTGCCCAGCAGCACTGGTGTGACCCAGCGTGTGGGCTCATGTAAGTACTGAGCCTATAACCCTTTAGCTACTATTTAGGGCCCCAAAATGTGGCCCCTATTTGTACAGGGTCCGACCCTTTTTACCTTGATTTGGAAAAAATCCCTTTTAATCCCTCTTTCAATTATTAATTTATTTTTTGACCCTAATAATTACTTACCAGTTAAAAATAAAATCCTTGGCTTATGCAAAATGATCTAATCATTTTTAACCATTTAAATAACAATCCAATTATTATTGCGTTATATTTTCGTAATAGGATAAATCTATTAGTTCTTGACTTAGTGCAATGAAGGTCCAATGTGTGTGACCTTATAGGATCCCGAAGTATTGAGCTGTTAAGGCTTAACCAACCCTTATTCTATTAGAACCATTGGCTTGAGGATCTAGACAGTGAATAGAACTCGATTACCTTAAATGACTGTAGTATGCCTCTAGCAAGGGTCTACCACCCCCCCATTACTCGGAACGTCATTTGAGCTTATGACTTAATTCCGGTTAATTCAATAGTTGTCCAGAGCGATGAACTCTTCCCATTCTTTAATTCTAGCACCATCTGGTTTATAGGGTTCGGTTAAAGTTTTAACCCACTAATAGCAAGGTTGCTCCAAGCTATCCCAGTTATTAACTTGTTACCGAAGTATATTGCCTTTTACTATAGTGTATTTGACTAGAAACTATTTCTACCAAATACATACTCTGATTAGAGGTTTATAGCAATCATCACTTCAACAAGCAGCCGGGAACAACTCCTCAATATATCCAAAGCGATGGATTCTTTCCAACTATATATATTACCAACGTGCATCATCACTATACCCGTAACCACCCGTGACACCCTAAATTAATGAGTGTATGAGAATGATCCAAAGTATAGTGATGGTACTACACAAGATAACTAGTATCTCAAATATAAGGATATTCACAAAGCTTATTGCATGAAGATAAACACTAACACATTGATATATACACCAAGTGTTTACCTTACTGCGGTCTCCAATATATCTCCCAGATATATCCATATGTCAAACTTAAGGTACCACCTTCAGTCCTTAGGAGATTGACTTCTTGGACCCTTTCTAAGAAAGTTGACCACATGCTAGACTTTCCGCTTTATCAATATCATTTCTTGATGAAACTATGACTAGGGATAGTTTAGACATAATCATAATAAAACATGAAGCAGGTCTTACTTAATATAGTCCAACTATAATTTCTCTAACTTCATGTTATGATACATAAAAGACTTTTATATACATACATCAATGAATATATTTTAACCAGCCATAATATAATTACAAGCATATTGATATAAATAAAAGATTAAACGCCTTTATTAATTAAACAAATTATTTGTACCATTACATAATTAAGGTATATCGCCCTAATGGCCTTAAGGGCATACATCATATCTAACAAACTCTCACTTGCACTAAGGCCAATTAGCCATATGTCTTAATCCATATGCTTTAACGTACTAGTCATGTTTGACTTGAGTCAATGGCTTTGTCAGACCATCCGTGAGGTTCTGATCAGTGGGTACATATTCTATTCTTATTATCTTATCATCAATAATCTCCCTGATTATATGATACTTTCTAGATACATGTCTATTTTTCTGGTGAGACCGTGGTTCCTTTGTCTGAGCTATAACACCATTGTTATCACAATACAAAGTAATTGGATCAATAGTCTCAGGCACCACACCGAGATCATCAATAAATCCCTTTAATAAGATAGCTTCTTTTGCTGCTTTTCATGCAGCAATGTATTTATATTTCATGGTTGAATCAATAGTAGTTTCTTGCTTAGAACTCGTCCAGCACACTAACCCTCCATTTAACACTTACACAAAACCCGACTGAGACTTAAAGTAATCCTTGTCAGATTGAAGACTCACATCAGTATAACCTCCAATTGTGAGGTCACTATCCATATATATCAAGAACTCATCTTTAGTCCTTCTTAAGTACTTAAGAATTGCCTTGACGACCATCCAATGCTTTTCACCTGGATCTGATTGATATCTACTCGTAAAGCTCAAAGCCTGGATCTATCCCTATAGATCTTTATACCTAGTATAAATGCTGCTTCACCAAGGTCTTTCATGGAGAACTTTCTTGACAACCATACTTTAACACTTTGAAGAAGAGAAATGTCATTTTCTATTAGTAGAATGTCATTGACATATAATACTAAGAAAAGGACTGCACTCCCACTAACCTTCTTGTAAACACATGGCTCATTAATGTTTAGATAGAAATCCAGTTCATAGATTGTCTGATCAAATCTTATATTCTAACTCTTGGATGCATACTTAAGTCCATAAATGGACCTTTGCAGCTTGCATACCTTCGAGCCATTCTGAGATGTAAAACCCTTAGGCTGTGTCATATACACATCCCAGTCTAAATCCTCATTTAGGAATGCTATTTTAACATCCATCTGCCAGATCTCATAATTATAATGAGTAGCAATGGCAAGAGGTATCCATATGGATTTAAGTATGGCCACCGGTGAGAAAGTTTCATCATAGTCAATGCCTTCACGTTGACTATAACCTTTCACGACTAACCTTGCCTTATAGGTAATCACATTATTGTCCATGTCAGTCTTCTTCTTAAAGACCAATTTGCACCCAATTGGTCTAACCTCTTATGGTGCATCAACCAAATTCCAAAGTTAGTTTTCATAAATGGAATCCATTTCTGATTTCATAGCTTTCAGCCATTTATCAGAATCTGAGCTTTTCATTGCTTCATCATAGGTTCTTGGTTTATCATCCTCTATGAGATATAGTTCCTTATCATCAGTGATGACAAAACCATATCTGTCAAGACCTTTATAAACCCGACCCGATCTTTGCAATGTTTGGTTTTCGACAGGTTGTTCTTGGCATTTTTTGTGCATCTAGAACGGGGTCAATCAGCTGACTATCTGTTGCATCCTCTTGAACCTCTAATTCAATATTGCTCCCACTGACTTTTGCTAGTAAGTGTTCCTTTTCCAAAAAGTGAGCACTCCGAGACACAAATACCTTTTGTGCTTCAGGTTGGTAAACTAAATATCTAATTGTTTCCTTTGGATATCCAATGAACAGAAACTTGTCAGATTTGGCACTTAGCTTATCTGATGCTATCCTCTTTGCCATAGTAGGATAGCTATGAGGTGTCGATGATGTATGGTTCTCCTTTGGCATCTGTGTGAGAGGCAAGGCCCACTCGGGGTTTGGTTGGATATAGGCGTGATAAAACATTTTTAGTTAAAGTTTGCACAATAAGCTAATTTTAATGAATAAAAGAATCAAGACCCAAATCTTGATACAATTGATAGAGTCACCACCCAAGTTGTCTACTTGGGAAATAGTTTTGGTATGGTTCCCTCCGAATGGGAGACTCATACCTATTGGATCAGAGATTCGGGTATCGGATGAGTCACTTATTTCTCATTTAGTTGATTCAAAATTACATTCACCGCGTAAAACCGTTTTACTTTTCATCATTTAGGGAATTATCACAGAAATCCTATTTCTACACTCTTTTACACTCGTTATATGCGTTTACATATTACAATAAAGCACAAGCAATAATAGGGAAATAAAAATTACAACCGTGGGAAAAATGGGGGAATTACAAAGAGAACCTATACATTTATTCTAAGTTATAAAATAAAATGAAAATAAATTCCCCTACATCCACAAAGATTAGCACAGTTTAAAGCACATCATAAGTCAGCATTTCATTAGGAAAAATGTGATTATGTTAGTGTGGCAGTTTTACTATCGATAGTGCCCGGGCGGCTCCTAGGATCGGAAAGCAATAATAGGTCTTCAACGTATTTTGTTATGAAAACGCATTTTTACTTTTGTGGGTTGATTTACCAAACTATTAGTGAAAATGATCGAATGGCATGTGGTAAGTTGGATCAATTTTTACCCCGATTAAAAGTGAATTATGGGTTCTGTATGGGGGCTGGTACCCGAATGAATGGGGGGTACCCATACGGGTACCGGGGAGGACCGATGTGGGTGTAAGGGGACCTGTACGGGTCCTGTCTGGTCCCAGGCAGAAACTCAGTTCAATTTAGTTTGCAAATTAACAAATTATTGGCACGAAAATAAAATAAAAGGGATTTTCCCCCGTATGAGTATGGCACACTGATTTGATATCTTTGGGGATATATGGTGCCAACAAGGCTCATACGGGTTAGGACCAGAGCTAAAATAGGAAATGAAAGGAATAGATATAATAGAAGAAACAGAGAATAATAATAATGAAATAACTGAGATGTGAGTCTCTTTGAAACTCAGGAGCGTTACCTTTGTGGCGTGAATCCACTTTGAGATGATCCCTTTACTGTTAAGAGAGTCCGGCCAAAGTAGATGATGAAATAGGACTATTTAGGTGAGTATTTGTATGGATAGGAACCTCCCCTAAATCCTAATAAAAGAAGCTAGAAATGAATATAATGTGGACAAAACCTCAAAGGAAGGGTTTTCTCCCTATTTTATACCTCCTCTATCCCCCACTATACCTTTTCTACACCTATAGAAATTGCTAGAGTTGAAGTATAATTTTCATATGAGATTTGTGTGTTATGAAATGAGGGGAAAAGGCCCTATTTATAGGGTGAGAGTCAGGTCTAAATGCAATAAATCACATTCAAGACCTGCCTTTTTCCAAAAAGGGTTAGAGATAGCTTTCGAAAGAGGATTATTAGGAAATCAGAGGACCCGTATGGGTGGGGCCCCACCCATACGGGTACTAGGGGACCAGTAAGGGTCCCCTCCACACATATAGAAGGAATATGCCCGTAGGGGTCTGCCAGTGGATCTGTACCGCAAGGCAGATCCCGTACGGGTACCTAAGGATAGACTTGGTCTCCAGACTTCGACCAAACTCAACTCTACAGTAGTAGGAACACCTCTGATGGACAACAACTGAAAGACATTTCATCATATAGCTCTCATTATAGTTTTGTGAGAAGGATCATTAAAATCTAGTCCTCACAGACTACCCCTCTTGGGATCATTGTAGATACGGATCTGTATGATCTCACGATGTGGGCGAGGGTTTAGAAATTATACCTGGGGTAATGACATGGGCGAGTTCTTTTCTTGAGCTAAACTCTTTTCTCGAGGGTCCTTTTCTAGAGGCAGACGACTTTCCTTTACCAATGTGTATCCCTTTCTTGAGGCGGATGACTTTCCTTTGTCGGTATATATCCTTTTCCTAAGGCAGATGACTTTCCTTCGCAGATGTGTATCCTTTTCTTGAGGCGGATGAATTTCCTTTGCTATTGTGCATCCCTAGTGACTCTATTGGGGAAGGTGTGTATATCCCTTTCTTAAGGTGGATCGGCTTTCCTGCCTGATGGTGTATCACTTTCCTAAGGCAGATCGACTTTCCTGACTGGTGTATCCCTTTCTTAAGGTGGATCGACTTTCCTGGCTGATGATGTATCCCTTTCTTGAGGCATATGATTCTCCTAACTGATGTATCCCTTTCTTGAGAGGATTGACTTTCAAGATTAGTGTATCCCTTTCCTAAGGCGGAAAAACTTTCCTGGCTAATGGTGTATCCCTTTCCTGAGGCGGATGACTCTCCTGATTGATGGTGTATCCCTTTCCTGAGGTGGATCAACTTTCCTGACTGGTGATGTATCCCTTTCCTAAGGCAAATGACTCTCCTATTAGGGAATTTGAATAACCTGAAAAGAGATAATAATCAAACACCGAGTTAGTCATTGTCTAAGCAGACACATCTTTATTCTTGATTGACTTTTGTGAAAACAAAAATATTTTTGCCCCTTCAATTAAGAATAAAGATGTGTGGATAGGGGTCAGCCCCCGAAGTCAACTGAAAACTAAGCGTAAGAACTTTCAAGTTCGGCCCAGTGGCTTTGGAATAAAATGCCCCTTGGAAGGGCGCCTCTCAACGAATGCCCCTTGGAGGGCTCGACAAGATGGGGGGATACTCCTAGATTGACTAGTTGCGCTGCTAGGGAATGGGGGGAATGCCCATGGATTGGCTGATTCCGCTTCTAGAAGATGGGGGGATGCCCCTGGATTAGCTGATTATGCTGTTGAGAGATGGGGGGATGCTCCTATAGTGGGTTTCCTTAGGGCTTTTGATGATGGGGATATGCCCCTTGACTGATTCACTTCTGGGGAATGGGGGGATGCCTCTTGGTTGACTCCACTGCTGGGGAGTAAAGTAATATCCTTTGGTAAAACCTCTTTTGCTGGGGAAGTTCTTCCTTGTAAGGTTTGCTTGCTGGGGAAGAATTCTTGTGCTAGGATGCACCTATACACAAAAAATTATCCCTGTTAGTGACCAATTCGAAAATGTCTTACCTTGATTCTTGATTGACTTTTGTGAACACAAAATTTTTGCCTCATCAATCAAGGATCAAGGTGAGCTAGGGGGCTTGCCCCAAATATAACTATAATGATTGAGTGAAAAGATGTTGGGTTCATCCCAACTTGACTTGGTGTGCCTTTTTTATTGGTTGGTACTCCCTTTTGGTAAGAAATCCTGCTTTGAAAATGGAAGTGAGTGCCCGTACGCTTAGTGGGGATGGAGTTGAGTTGAGCCTGAGTCTGACTAGTTTGCCCCTGTAAAGGTCTTTATGATATTGTGATACGGGTGGGTGTTCCCTTCTTGATGCGGACTTCTTTCCTTGGCGTTCTTTTCTTAAGGCAAACATCTCTCCTTCTATGCGGGTCCCTTTCTAAAGGCAGATGACTTTCCTTTAACAGATGCTGGTGTATCCCTTTCCTAAGGCAGCTAACTTCTCCTCGTATCCCTTTCTTAAGGTGGATCGCCTTTCCTAGTTGATATTGTATCCCTTTTCTAAGGCGGATGTTTCTCCTACTGATTGTATATCCCTTTTTTAAGGCGGATTGACTTTCCTGGTTGATATTACATCCGTTTCCTAAGGTGGATGGTTCTCCTACTGATAGTGTATCCCTTTCACAAGGCGGATGACTCTCCTATTGTTGGTGTATCCCTTTCTTAAGGTAGATGACTCTCTTGCTGATGATATATCCCTTCCCTAAGGTGAATGACTCTCCTACTGATGGTGTCTTAGTGGATGACTCTCCTGTTGTTGGTGTATCCCTTTCTTCAGGAGGATGACTCTTATGTTGGTGGTTTTGAGCTACCTACCACAAAGATAATAAAATTGTTACATTAGTTACTGTTTGAAATGATACATCTAAA
Organism: Euphorbia pulcherrima; assembly: GCA_947683365.1. Lineage (NCBI taxonomy): Eukaryota > Viridiplantae > Streptophyta > Magnoliopsida > Malpighiales > Euphorbiaceae > Euphorbia > Euphorbia pulcherrima. The sequence continues at coordinate 33,024,899 of CANTUS010000008.1, forward strand.
TTCTTGATTGACTTTAACAAAAAAATTTTCCCCTTCAATCAAGAATAAAGATGCGTGGATGGGGGCTAGCCCCTGAATAAACTATAAGCTGAGTTTAGATATGTTGGGTTTAGCCCAACTATTTTAAGCTGGAATGCTCCTCGGGGGGTGCCCCTGGGGGAGCTGACTGCTGAGGATATAGTCGTTGGATGGTTAGTCCATTTGGATTGCTGGGGAAAAATTGCTTGGGGGAAATTTCACTAGTTTAGAGGAAGGTGTTCCTGGGACATCATAGCTATTGTGGAGTGTATTTGGTAACCGTCTCAAGAAAGCTTGACTAGTTAGGGAGGTGCCCCTAGAACTTTTCCCTCGAGTATTCTTCTAACTGAGGGAATTGTTTCTCTAACTACCTAGTCGTCAAAGACAAGGATTGACTCTTTGTGGGGATGGGGGAGATGCCCCTTGAATGTTCAGTCTGCTCAGGAATGAACTATCCTTGTGTGGATGCTCTATTGGAGAAGACATGCCTCTTTGGTTGGCATTCAAGTTCCATCTTGTCAGATCTACAAGGGATAAACAAGTTCTATCAGAATATGACCTGGAATGGTACATCTTAATTCTTGGGAAGATGCCCCTTGTTTGTTATGTCCTTTGAATGATGCCCCTTGGGTGCCAGTGTGACTGGGGGAATTCCTTCTTTTCCTACAGATACCCTTCCTTAGATTCCTGCACATGACAAAGGAACTGGTCAGTAAAACTTTGATATATGCGGGTCAGGACTTGCCCCGATTAAAAGAAAAGACCAAGTTTAGTGATGCTGGTTGGTCCTAACTCGAACCAAGGTGACCCTAATATGCCCCTTCTATAGGCTGGCATTGTTGGGTAGTGCCCCTAGGGTGCTTGATGATGGGGGGATACCCCTTGATTGTATCACTTTAGGGAGTGCCTCTAGGGTAGGTGTCCCTAGGGTGTTTGATGATGAGGGGGAAGCCTCTCGACTGTATCCACTGCTAGGGAATGGAACGACGCCCCCAATTGATTTCTTTGCTAGGGAGGTGTCTTCCTAGATGATTTTTCTGCTGAGGATTTCTTCTAGGTTAACACTTCCTTGGTTTGGGCCAGAATCTCTTGTCTTATGGGGATCGTTGTCCCTTGATGTTTTGACCGCTTGGGGATCCTCCCTTTGAATGAACCTGCACATGAAAAGGTATTCACGTTAGTAATTGCTTTGATATGGCTTACCTTGATTCTTGATCGACTTTGTGTAAACAAAAATCTTTGTCCCTTCAATCAAGGATCAAGGCGAGCTAGGGGTTTAGCCCCTATTTAGCTAAAAGAAAGGGGTTTGAGAGGTGGTGTTTGCCTCAATTTGGATATGATGTGTCCCTGCTGCTGAGGAGTTCTAGTATTACTTGGAAAACTATTCTAAAATAGAAAGGAGGACCCGTATGGCTAGGTAGGAACCGTATGTCTGATGTTGAACGGTATAGCTGAAGAAGCTGATAGATGGGATGCCTATGCCTGCCGGGGATAGGTATATATGAGGACGGGTTATAGTGGAACTCGAGTTTAACTAGTGTGCCCTTTTAGTGGCATTTATGACATTATTGTGCTTTACCATTGTGAGAACTTTGTCTTCAATTTGAAAAGAGGACTCGCACGCCTTTCGTGAACCTGCACAAGTATGGATGGATAGTGTATACCCAAATGAGGCTGATGCTTCTTCCTGGTGTTAGATCTGATGTGTCCCTACTGTTGAGGAGTTCTAGTTTTACTTAGAAAACTATTCTAAAATGGGAGGGAGGACCCATATGGCTAGGTAGGAGCCGTACGCCTGATAGTGACCTGTATGGCTGAAGAAGCTGTTGGATGGGATGCTTGCGGCTGCTAGGGTTAGGGTTATGGATGGGCAATGTATGCCCAAATGAGGCTTATACTTCTTCCTGGTGTTGGATCTGATGTAGGTTTAGGATACCATCGTGGTAAGTTCAAACCTGCAAAACTCAAAGCTAAACTATTCATGATGCATGATGTATGAACATTTACATATGTGTATCGATCCCCTGGTTTTTATTGCAGACTCTATTTGCTATGGAGCGTGGTAAGTCTGTTCAGGATCTAGATGCCTTTGAGGAGCAAGCTAGGTTCCTGGAGGAGTAGTTGTGAGTAGCCGCTGCTGAGGCCGACCGGGTTAGGCCACTGGAGGAGAAGTTAGAGAGGGCTAGAGCGAAGACTTCTTAAGTGAGGGCCGAGGTCGAGGTGTTACGGGGCCAGCTAGTCTGGATGATTGAGGATAGACAGATATTAGAGCCATCTGATTCTCTGTTTGAGGATGATCTTTCTACCTACCAAGTGGTGATGATAGTGGCCCAGAGGGGCGGAGCTGAGCAGGAAGTAGACTAGCAAGTTGGGGGAGCCGATGCTGTTGTTGAGGGTGTCGCAGGGACTGCGGATAATGTGATGACTAACATAGATGAGCTGTTAGCAGATAAATAGGACTAGACTTCAGAGGATTACAGGATCCCTCAGTACCTTAGGTTGAGATGTACTTTTACTTTCTAGATGTTTGATACGTTTCGGCCATACCTGACTTACTTTGGTGTAAACTTAGATTGGTACTTTGGGCATTTAACTTTTCATGCATGCTGAGTTTTATTTTCCTGAACTGAGATCATTGAATATTGCCGCTTGTAGACCCGTATTACTGCTTGGTATAGCTAACAATGAGACCAAGTCTGGCTAGTTTGAAATTAACACTCTTGGGGATACGTGTCATGAAGTGATTTTATAGTGAGGGGACCGATTGATGTTCTAACTTTTGCATAGGCCATTTGATGTGAGATGACCTATAGAATATTTATTTTTATTTCTTTTTATCCTAATTTTTTCCTGAACTATCCTTGACAGCTCAGTCCATCGAACTTTTCCTTTTAGCTTTAACTTTTGCCTGAACCGCCCTTTTAGGTTTTCAATCTAGCAAGCTTTTTCTTTACTTTTTTCCTTAATTTTTGCCCGGACGACCCTTTTGGGTTTTTAATCCAGCAGCCTTTTTCTTTCTTTGGAGGAGGATAGTTTAGCTTGTGAGGTAGAGTCTGTGGCCACTCAAGTGGTGGGAGATAAGCAGGAGATAGAGCGGTGAGTAGAGGAGATCAGTATTACCACTGGAAGTATAGCGGGAGCTTTGAAAACTAGGGTTCCATTTGCCTCCTGCGGATGCTGATGGGGCAGAGGATCATGTGATGATAGATAGGGATGGCATGCTGGCGGATGAATAGGACTAGACTCAGGATGAGTACCCGGGATAAAACCCCCCAGTAGCGTAAGTTAGGCTGTGGTTTTCTTACTTGTCTGGGTCCTTGACTGATCCTTTGCCTCGAGGATATTGTTGTCTTGTCCTTCTTTGATAAAGGCTTAAAGTTCTGGTGTATTGACTAGTGACCAAACTTTTAAAGCTCAAGATTACTGAAAGACTAGCCCGACTGAAACCGATGAGTACTACCGAGATTCGGATGAGATACGTACGCCTGTTATAGACTTCTACAGGTTTATATGGATGCCTATACTTCTTTGATTTGATCGGATGAGATTCATTCTCTGCACATGAGGGGAATGTGTCATTGAGGTGTCTAAACTATAACATGGTGCAAGCTAGTTGATGCTAGTGGAAGCACTTGGCGCTTTAGATGATGTGTGCTTTAGAGTAACTTCACAGTGGGAAAACTAAACTTAAGGGATCTCAGCTGTGAAGCATCACTATGACAAATAATGCTTGAAGAACAAAAGCAAGTGCAAAATACTAGCGTTTTTGAATTAAGTTCTAACTTTTGCGTAGACCGTTTGATGTGATGCAATCTATCGAGCTGATTTTGTATTTTTCTTATCCTAATTTTTGCCTGAATTGTCCTTGGCGGCTCAACCCAGCGAAATTTCTCTTTCTTTTCTTTTGTCTTAACTTTTGCCTGAACTGTCCTTGGTGGTTTAGTTCAACAGACTTTTTCCGACTTTTGAAGAGGCCTTATTTTATTGTGACCTATCGGTATTTTTGTCTTTTGTTGAATGATATGTGCAGCACAAATAATTAAAAAGAGCACAAAATATAGAGAAGAAACTGATGTTCATACTTGCAATTATTTCACCTGAAGACATGCATGCATTCATAAGACCATGATTCTTAGCAAATCATAATATGTTTATCAACAAAATTAAATTTGAGTGCATAGGCAGTGGTAATAGTTTCCAATGGTTAACCTTACCCGCTTTCTGGTCTTTTTACAGATTTTCCAGAAAGCAACTGACATTTTTTCTCTCGATGCCCTAACTTATGCCTAAGCCTCCCTTTTCGGGTTTTCAACTTAGAGGGATTTATTTTTGTCGGAGTACCCTAACTTTTACCTGACCGGTTTGTGGAATATCGATCAGCGGGTTGCACCCTAGTTCTTGCCCAAGCAGTAGAAGACCACTCACCGGGTGATTTATTCTTTATTTCTTTTTTTTCCATTGTGCTGCTTTTTGGGATTTATTTCTTTTAACCTAGACATGATAACGCTTAAGCCTTTCTTGATTCGCTGGATTCACGAACTCATTTCTATCCGTGAGCTTGATTCCTCCCTTACCCAGGATTTTCTCAACCACGAACGACCCTTCCTAACTAGGCCTAAACTTGCCCCTAGTATCAGTGTTGACTGGGCATAGTTATTTGAGAACCAGAATACCCACCTTGAGGGGTTACTTTGGGTAAGCTTGGGCCATTTAGTGTCGGAATGAACATGTTCCTGTCTTTTGTGAAAGAAAGAGGTCATGTCATTACGGAGGTGAGGGATCTTTATGTAGGGTGAGGGGTCTTCTTTCTTTTTAACAAATGGAGAAAGCATTTTTGGAGGGGCATTTTGATGGGAATATAGGTCCAAGGGAGGTACGTACAATGATAAGAAATGCCCATTTGTTGGATGTGATGGTTTACCCTTTTGAAGGTTTTAGAAGAGCATTGAATTTAAGCTTGCCTTGATTTTAGATTTGTATTGTAAGATCTTTTCTTTCAATTGTGCTTATCATGTGGAGTATGTCTTCCCCCCCACCCTTTTTTGGCTCTTGGCTTTCTTTCTTAGTGATGTGTATCTTCCTCCCCCCTTATGGAAAAAGTTAAGCTAAGACCTAAGGCTATCATGTTTGCTAAGCACTTTTTATCTCTCTCTTTTATTGCGGTAAGTTTTAACCATTGGAACCTTATACCATTGCGATGTACTCATATTCAATTTCTTTAATAAACATGATGAAATTTTTAAGAATGTTGATTTTATGAGTGCACGATATCTTTAAAAATGAAATGCTCAAACATAATGTGAATGCATCAATTTATTTGTTATATGCTTTATAGGTGGCGTTGTTTGCATCAAAATACTAGCAACAATAAAAGGTTACCTTATCCTTGAAGTCATCCTCTTGATGTGGAGAGTCTTCATCTTTAATCTCGGTAGGATCCATTGGTGAATCGGTAGTCTCCCAATATTGAGCTTCTACTTGTATTGGTATTAGTCCTCTTTCTACTTCATCAATGTACTCTAATTCCTCAAATATTGCCCCTCTTGTGGCTTACACCAAAGGTGAAGGTTTTTGATCATTTGTAGTCACACTAAAGGGTAGACCTATTGGATGATGGAAGGTTATCCCCTTGGGTGTGGCTATGCAATTTGGACCTTGGCTAGATCCCCCAAACTGAAACACTAACAACACAAATCCTTAGCTAGGCTAAATAGATTGACTGACGGCTAGCAGAATTGCCATACCCCCTGAATCATACGAACCAACTAAACCCAACTATCTGACCTGACTGGATGATGGATTACCAGGAGACGGAGGTGGAGATTCAAACCTTAATTGAACAGAATTTAGTTGAGTAGAAACTCGAATGTTGACCAAATGAACTTGAGATAGTTGCCAAGCTTTGACTCTTGCTCAGGTGGGAACCAAATGATCAATACATGCATGCATTCAATTATGTATGCACAAATTACAATGATGCATGACAGGGTTAATTACAAGGGAACGTAACACAACATATGCGAATCGATCAATTCGGACCTTATTTCTCCCGCTAGAATGAGGGTATTCTTCCTTAGTCTAATCTCACACAGAAATCAGGGTACCTAAAAGGTAAAATTCTAAGGCTTTCGATAAGAATGATGTATGGACATATCGGAAGTTTTATGTAGAAGGTTCCCATTTTGTGAAGCCTCTTTTAGAGGGAGATAGCAATGAGTTCTCCACCCACTAGAGTGTCCCCAATTCCTGGCGGGCATGGGTGACACTTTTACGAGTGTTGCGGAAATAATAGGGCATCTTAACCTAGCACTAGAAGAAGAGCGCATCTAACTAAAGAGAGAAGGAGATGAGAAGATAAAGTGTGATAATTTTCCTATATGATGAAAAAGAAAATGGATTGAATCAAGTAAATGATTTTCGGTACTCATCTTAATCTTTTAAGCTCTTAAAACAAACTAAAATTTTTTAAGTTAAAAGATTATATCCTCAGCAGAGTAGCCACTGTGAAGTGTCGATGACGTGTGGGTCTCCTTTGGCGCCTTTGTGAGAGGCGAGGCCCACTGGGGGTTTGGTTGGATTTAGGCGTGACAAAAAAATTTTTAGTTAAAGTTTGCATAATAAGCCAATTTTAATAATTAAAGGAATCGAGACCCAAATCTCGATACAATTCATAGAGTCACCACCCAAGTTTTCTACCTGGGAAAGAGTTTTGGTATGGTTCCCTACGGGCGGGAGACTCGTAACTATTGGATCAGAGATTTGGGTGTCAGATGAGTCACTTATAGCTCATTTAGTTGATTCAAAATTACATTCACCGCGTAAGACCATTTTAGTTTTCATAATTTAGGGAATTATCACAGAAATCCTATTTCTACACCCTTTCACACTCGTTACATGCATTTACATATTACAATAAAGCACAAGCAATAAATGGGGGAATAAAAATTACAACCAGGGGAAAATAGGAGAATTGTAAAGAGAACCTATACATTTGTTCTAAGTTATAAAATAAAATGAAAATAAATTCCCCTGCATCCATAAAGATTAACATAGTTTATAGCACATCATAAGTCAGCATTTTATTAGGAAAAATGTGATTATGTTAGTGTGGCGGTTTTACGATCAATAGTGCTCGGGCGGCTCCTAGGATCGGAAAGAAATAACAGGTCTTCAATATATTTTGTTATGAAAACACATTTTAACTTTTGTGGGTTGATTTACAAGATTATTAGTGAAAATGATCGCATTGTATGTGGTGAGTTGGATCGATTTTTACTGGATTAAAAGTGAATTCTGGGTTCTGTCTAGGGGCTGGTACCCATACGGATGGGGGGTACTCGTATGGGTACCAAGGAGGACCGGTACGGGGTGTAAGGGGACCTGTATGGGTCCTGTCTGGTCCCAGGCAGAAACTTAGTTCAGTTCAGTTTGCAGATTAACAAATTAATGGCAAGAAAATAAATTAAAGGGGTTTCCCCCCGTATGAGTATGGCGCGCCGATTTAATATCTTTAGGGATATATGATGCCAACAAGGCTCATATGGGTTAAGACCAGACCCGAAGTAGGAAATGAAAGGAACAGATATAATAGAAGAAACAGAGAATAATAATAATGAAATAACTGAGATGTGAGTCTCTTTGAAACTCAAGAGAGTTACCTTTGCGACGTGAATCCACTTTGAGATGATCCCTTTACTGTTGAGAGTGTCCGACCAAAGTAGATGATTAAATAGGACTATTTAGGTGAGTATTTGAGTGGACAAAACCTCCCTTAAATCCTAATAAAAGAAGGCAGGAATGAATAAAATGTGGATAAAACCTTAAAGGAAGGGTTTTCTCCCTATTTTATACCTCATATACCTCCACTATACCTTTCTATACCTATAGAAATTGCTCAAGTTCTAGTATAATTTTCATATGAGATGTGTATGTTATGAAATGAGGGGAAAATGCCCTATTTATAGGGTGAGAGTTAGGTCTGAATGCAATAAACCGCATTCAAGACCTGTACGGGTACCTAAGGGTAGACTAAGTCTCCAGACTTAGGCTAAACTCAACTCTACAGTTGTAGGAACACCTCTGATGGACAACACCTGAAAGATATTGCATCATGTAGCTCTCATCATAGTTTCATGAGAAGGATCATTAAAATCCAGTGCTCACAACAGCCCCATACTCTAAGGTGACTCAGAGATGGCCTTTTATTACACCATATTTTGTAAGGTGTAAAATCAACTGATTTAGAGGGCACTCTATTTAATACATAAACCGTGCTCTCTAGTGCATATCCCCAAAAGGATTTACTGAGATCTACTTAGCTCATCATCGATCGAACCATATCTAATAAAGTCCTCCATTGTGTAGGGGTGTATGAGAAGGGGTCCACTGGGGAACTATCCCATTTTCCTTTAGATAATCCTGAAACTCCTGACTTAAGTATTCTCAAACTTGATCTGATTGAAGTGCCTTAATACTTTTGTCAAGTTGTTTCTCTACTTTAGTTATGAATATTTTGAATTTTTCAAAACTTTCAGATTTGTGCTTCATTAAGTACAAATAACCGTATCATGAATAATCATCAATAAAGGTTATGAAGTAGGAGTATCCTCCCATTGCCCTAAACACTCATTGGACCACACACATTGGTATGTATAAGTTCTAATGTACTTGTGGCTCGTTCACCCTTTCCTTTAAAGGGTAACTTTGTCATTTTTCCTTTTAAACAAAGCTCACAATCATCATAAGACTCCAAGTCTATTAGGCCTAAGTCACCAACCTTATATAGCTTAGTTAAGCGATCTTTGTTTATGTGGCATAAACGATAATGCTATAAGTAGAAGGAATTCTCATTATCTAATTCAACTTTCTTTACAATGTTCATATTAAAAACTTCTGTTTTATTATCAAGAATATAAATGCCACCATTCAGCATCACATAACCGTAAAGAACATTATTCAAGTGAATCTGATAATTATTATTCAAAAATAAAATTTCAAATCGTTCTGCTGCTAAACACGCAACAAATACAATGTTCTTAGTAACACTTGGAATATAGTAACAATTATTCAAAACTAAAACTAAGCCACTTGGCAATATAAGATTAAAGCTTCCTACGGCTAATGTAGCAACTCGGGCTCTATTTCCCACACGTAGGTCCATCTCCCCTTTTATAAGTCTTCTACTGTTCCTTAGTCCCTACACAGAAGTACAGATATGAGAACCACAACTAATATCTAATACCCAAGTGGATTCACAAGGAAAAGTAGCATAGTTTTCAATTATAAACATACCTAAAGTAGATGCCTCTGCAGGCTTCTTCTTTAAATGTTTAGAAGTAGGAGCTTTGCAATCCCTCTTCGACCATCCCGGTTTCCCGTACTGAAAGCTGACATACTTGGATATCTTCTTTTCTTTCTTCTTTTTATTGATTCTTTTCTTGGCACCCAGTACCTGCTTCTTTTTATTAGAAGCCTTGCCTTTCTCGACTAATAGTGGTGGCTTCTGATCTTTCTTGATCTGAGGTTCTATTGTCTTCAGCATGTTGATTAATTCTGGAATAGTAGAATTAATCTTGTTCATGTAATAGTTAGTCACGAAGCTTGAGTAACTATTCATTAAGGACATCAATACAAGGTCAATGCTTAAGTCAAGATTCCTATCGAATCCTAATTGATTCAGCTTCTTAAGGTATACCAAGAGTTTCAGTACATGCTGAGAGGCAGAGGTGCCAGCCTGCATCTTATTTCTAAAAAGGAGTTTGGAGGTCTCATACCTCTCAGTCCTTTCTTGCTCAACAAAGAGCTCTTCAAGATGGAGAACCATATCCTCCAAGGTCATGTTCTCATGTTGTTTCTGAAGCTTAGGATTTATGGACCCCAACATTATGCATATTGCAGTCTCACGATCTTTCCTGTGCTTCAACCAGGCATCATGCTCCTCATGATCCTCAACATCAGGTTCAATAGGGAAAATTTCATCCAGAACATAGGTGATTCCCTCGGATTTGAGAATTATTCTCACAGCTCGGAACCAATCAGAAAAGTTTGAGCCATTCAGTCTGGTGTAGAGTAACGGACGGAGATTAGTGAGGGAAGTCATTTTCAACCTAACATATAAGAAAAGAAAATTGTTCAGATATTAGTTTTAGTACATGCATTTAATATAAGGTCTTTTAATTAAATACATTTGTCCTACTATTTTCTTTGAAATTTACAATAGCGCATTCTATTAAATTCGGGAATTTTAGCCCATTTAAATTTCCTAGTAGGTAGCATCTACAACTATTCTATTATGACTCCCAATTTTTTGAGTCAAGTCATATTAGTAAGTTATAGTTGGAATCCCATTCCATTTACATCGCATGCAATTGCTAATTCATTCAAGTTCCCTAGTCCTAAGGGACGTGTGCTCTTATTTTAGCATCTCCTTGAATATGTCTCAGTCTTGCGGCTCGCCCCCAATTTTATGGTGGACTACCAGTCCTGTTAAGGCAGACCATATCTTAATTTTTTAACCGATCAATGTGGACGAAAAGGAATGCTTAGCACAATACTTTTGTAGCCTAAAGAGACCGTATTATAAATTTGGGTAAGAAAGACTATAACTTGCCTTAATATATTTACTTTGAGATGTTATTGGTGTTAAACGTCTCACCCAATCCAAGATTTTATCAGATGGACATATTTATAATAATTTATATTAGTTCAGGGAATTTTAAAATTAATTTATAAGGTCCAACCTTAGGTGGGTTCAAGCTCTTTATTATAATTATTCCATCAACCTAGATTATATTCAAAATAATTATCACTTTTATCTGTTATATTTATATTGCATTTTCTTTAAGCTTTTATTTAATAAATTTAATTTTTTACTTTGTTATAGAAACATATGTAAGAACCATCTTATATACTAGAAATAAATTAGTCCATATTTAATCCCCTTATTGGCTAATTCAAGCTGCACCGATATAGGTTCCCAGGTAGGAGAGGTGCCCTAGGAGAAGTAGACACCAAGTGCAATCCTTAGCCAGAACAAATACGGGCACAAACTCGAAGACCAATGGATCCTCTTGAACTAATAAATCTCGTTCTTTCAATTCAAGTAAATTGGAAGCATCTATAACCCATTTAACTTATATAAATTATTGAAACTTTGATAATTTTGAGTAAGTTGAGCAGGCTTATCCAAAAAGAATCTACAACCATTTTCTAACCTTGAAATGATAATACAAGTTCATCTATTGTTCCAAACAATTAATAAAACTTAAAACATTTCATATAGAAAATATAATTCAGTTCACTTCTAAGTTAATCATGCACTAAATAGGCATGCTCTGATATTATTGCTGGGAATTGATAGTCACTTTGAACATGCATAACGGGCATAACGAAAATTCAAACTTTTGTCCCTGTCTCCAGGAACTCCTATCAGTTGGATATGAAATAAATAAAGCCTTAACTAAACAATTCTCTACCTAGGTTAGCATGCATAGGCTAGGCATACCATAATTCTAAATTATATCCTAGCATAAATATTTTAAACTATGCATGTTATAACGCTAAGCTATAACCTAAGCATGTTATAACTCTAAGCTATGACCTAAGCATTAAATAAACTAAGCATGCAAAATAACAAAAGCATAATTATTAAGTCTAAAAACGCTTAAAGAAAAAGATCTGATAATTAAAAGAGAAAGAAAGAAAACTTACCAGTTGAAGCGTGCTTTAGCAGAACCTCCTTGCACAAAGGTTAGCACAGATACGGCAAGTAAAACATGGAAAGACGTCCATTACCATGCATAATCAAGGCATAAACAATTTCCGATTAATTATTAGAATTTAATTTGGAAGAAAACAATTTACTTTGAATTTTTAGAGTTAAAAACACATTCTTTAGCCATTTAATTGTCATTTAGGCAATTAAATAATTAATAAAATAACAAAAAATAGATTAAAAATTAGTTTAATTAATTTCAGAATATTTAGGAGTTTTAGAAAAAAATTTCGGGTGCTAAACGGAGTTAAAAAAAAGCAATAAAACCATAAAATAGGGCCAAGCGTAGGATAGCCTCTATGGGTATCTACACGAACCCCACCAACCAAAACCTCCCCGAGAGGTAGAACTAAGGAGCCGTGAGTCGTTGCTATACCTCCAAAACCCCCCACCAGAAAATATAAACTAGAGGTTCCTCAAAATATTAGAGGCCCCTCAAAATATAAACTTACTCAAGCAAACCGAGAGATTTTTCTTTATGAATCTCTACTTAGGATTTTTGCTTGAACTTGGTGCATTGGAAAAGGGAGAAGGAGGTGCCTATTTATAGGCTTGGGGGAGCAAAATTGCTCTCCATTTTCCAATGTGGGATTGGACGAAATTTGCCCAATCCCACAAGGGTCAACGCGCGGACCCCTATGGGTCTGTAGGTTGACCCGCGTGCAGCGTTCTTTGCACACTGCATAGCAGGCCACGCAAGGCAAGCCATAACGGCCAGCCTTGCTCCTGTAAGCTGGGCTTATAGGCCTTCCCACAAGCCCAGGTTGTGGGTTGGGCTATACTGGGCACACTCAACGCAGCCCAGCAGTGCTAGTGTGACCCAGCGTGTGGGCTCGCGCATGTGCCGAGCCCAGAACCCTTTAGCCGCTATTTAGGATCCCAAAATGTGGGCTCCATTTGTACAGGGTCCGACCCTTTTTACCTTGATTTGGAAAATTCCCTTTTTATCCTTCTTTCAATTATTAATTTATTTTATGACCCTAATAAATTATTTACCGGTCAAAAATAAATTTCTTGGCTTATTCAAAATGATCTATTCATTTTTAACCATTTAAATAATAATCCAATTATTATTACGTTATATTTTCGTAATAGAATAAATCTATTAGTTCTTTATGTAGGTCCCTATGCGTACACTCACTGAGTCAGAGGGGGGTGAAAGATTCACTAAAGAACTTATAGAACTTTTTCGCGATAATTAAAGGCATCGTTGAGTGAGGTCAGCTGGCTGAGTGAAAATTTGGAAAATGCAATAAGATAAAGAACACTGAGATTTTTGTACTGCTTCGGCAACCTGTGCTTACATCCAATCCTGAGAGAGTGTCTCGGCTTTAATCCACTAATCTCAACTTCTTTACCCTAGGCAGAGAAGCCTTTCACAAATTCCCAATTACAGTAAGTACCCTCCAAACTGCAATCGCTCACCCGTTGAGTAGAATACCCTCTTCTATCAACAACTCTCTAAGAGTTTAAATAAGAGCTGGATTCAACTTATAAACGCGTTGATCCAATTACAATAATCAGATATTACAAGTGAATGATCTATTCTATTCTCTCTTGTTCTAAAGCAGATTCTCGTTGAGTAGTGCTTTCTTGCTTGAACTTTTTTAAAGCTTGTATTTTGACAGAGATTTAGCTTCTGAGAAATTCAGGTGTAATTACCAAATTCTAATGCTTGCCTTCTTGCTCCTTTTATAGTTGTATTGGGAAAGTAGCCGTTGAACTTACTTTGGCATCTTTTGAAGTTGGTAGCTCATCTATTTACCCGTTGCTTCTTTAAATCAATCCATTAAGAGATAGAATTGCACAGTTGTGAGATAGAAAATCAATCTATTAGATTGAGATTCGAGCTTCAATTTGAATCCTTTGTTGTTTGATGCCAGTCTTCTATTAGAGAGAACTCACACTGACTTGGCACGTGTCATCCTCCCATTCCTTTTGGTATTCTGACATTTGGTAGAGCACGCGATACCAGGTAGATCTGCAGAATTGCCCAAAATGGCAAATGACTTTTTGCAGCTTTGAATTGGAAGACTTTATCATTTTCTTTATAAATCTAAGTCTTGTCAAGGAGTTAATGCTTTTTATCTTCATCTCATTAATGTCTTGCAAAAAACAACACTAAAAGCAAAGATCCTTTTTTACCTTAAATGGTAAAGTCAGCAGCTTTGACGGACTTAAAGTAACTTAGTGAAACATATAATCGTAAAGCACATAGCTGAAACAAAATCTAAATATCAAGTGCTGAGTGAATATAACTTAGTCAGCGACTAACGTAGATACTCAACCCAGAACACTCAGAGTTAAACTAAATAGCAAGGTCAGCGGAGACATCAAATTCTACCCTTGAATTTACTAACTCCTCAACCAACCATAGACTATTTATTTTAACATCATTATTAATTTAATTAACTCAAACTAAAATTAATTGTTATGATCAAAACTTTAGCACTACCGAGTCAGTCCACTGAGTCAGTCAAACTCATGCTTGGTTCAACACTTTACTTAGTCCAATGAAGGTCTAATATGTGTGACCTTATAGGATCATGAAGTATTGAGCTGTTATGGCTTAACCAACCCTTTTTCTATTTGAACCATTTGCTCGAGGTTCTAGACCTTGAATAGAACTTGATTACCTTAAATGACTGTAGTACGCCTCTAGCAAGGGTCTACCATCCCCCATTACTCGGAACATCATTTGTGCTTATGACATAATCCCAGTTAATGTAATACTGTTCCACTGCGATGAACTCCTTCCATTCTTTAATATTAGTACCATCTGGTTTATAGGGTTCGGTTAAAGTGTTAACCCACTAATAGCAAGGTTGCTCCAAGCTATCCTAGTTATTAGCTTTTTATTGAAGTATATTGCCTTTTACCATAGTGTATTTGACTAGAAACTATTTCTATCAAATATATACTCTGATCAGAGGTTTATAGAAATCATCACTTCAATAAGCGGGCAAGTACAACTCCTTAATATATCCAGAGCGATCGATTCTTTCTGACTACATAGCTTACGAATGTATTATCATCACTATACCCATAACCACCTGTGACACCCCAAATTAATGAGTGTATGGGAATGACCCAAAGTATAGTGATGATACCATACAAGATAACTAGCATCTCAAGTATGAGGATATTAGCAAAGCTTATTGCATGAAGATAAACATTAACACATTGATATACAACAAGTGTTTACCTTACTGCGGTCTCCAATATATCTCCCAGATATATCCATGTGTCAAACTTAAGGCACCACCTTCAGTCCTTAAGAGATTGACTGCTTGGACCCTTTCTAAGAAAGTTGACCACATGCTAGTCTTTCCGCTTCATCAATATCATTTCTTGATGAAATTATGACTAGGAATGGTTTAAACATAATTATAATTGCACACGAAGCAAGTCTCACTTAATATAGTCCAACTATAATTTCTCTGACTTTATGATACGATACGTCAAGGACTTTTGTATACATACATCAATGAATATATTTTAAACAACCATAATATATTTATAAGCATATTGATATAAACAAAAGATTAAACGCCTTTATTAATTAAATAAATTATTTGTACCATTATATAATTAAGATATATCGGCCTAATTGCCTTAAGGGCATACATCATATCTAACACCACTGTCTCACCAAAGAACAGATATATATCTAGAAAGTATCATATAATCAGGGAGATTATTGATACTAAGATGATAAGATTAGAATATGTCCCCACTAATCAAAACCTCGCAGATGGTCTGAGGAAGCCATTGATGCAAGTCAAACATGACCAGGATGTGAAAGCATATGGATTAAGACATATGGGTACTTGGCCGTAGTGCAAGTGGGAGTTTGTTAGATATGATGTATGCCCTTAAGCCAGTTAGGGCAATATATCTTAATTATGTAATGGTATGAATAATTCATTTTATTAATAAAGGCATTTAATCTTTTATTTATACCAGTGTGTCCATATATATTATGATTGGTTAAAATATATTCATTGATATATGTATACAAAAGCCCTTGACATATATCATAGCATGAAGTGAAAGATCATTCAAAATCAGTTTGTAAGAATTCTCAAGTGAGTTATAAACTTGAAGAATTCAAAAGCAAAACACTTGAGAAAAACAAGTTGTAAAAATCTCATACTTGGGTGAGTATTGAGATTGGGATATAGCTTAGAGTTGGTGCTTTAAGTGGGATCTCCCTATAGGACTCAGGTTAGATTTGGGTAGAAATCTAAGTGGTATATCATGCTAAAGACAAGAGGACTGAACTAGGAGTTGATGCCTTTAGTGGTATATCCTACATCCAGAAGGGGTTACTATCCTGAGACAAATTGTAAGGCTTGATTCCTACTAGTTGTAAAGGAGTCCACTAGTGGAAAAAGCTCGGAAGAAGGAAACTCCATAGACTGGGGTAGGCGGGGCCAAACCAGGATAAAATTACTTTTTTTGATTTTCTAACTCTTTATATTACTGCATATCATTCATATTTGTATCATCTGGATCTACCATATCCGGAACATAATCAAACACGCTACACAAGACTTTCTAAAGTCCGATTAATTCCATAAAAAAGGGTCATTCACCCCCCCTTGACCTTATTTATACCCTTACAGGGACCAATAAGTGATATTAGAGTAAGTGCTCACAACTAGAGATCTAACAATCTTGAGCTAAAGGTCGAATTTTAATCCAAGAATCAAAATGAGTTTCCAAAACTCACAACTCCTTCCTGAGGTTATGTCTGTTACCCGTCCTCCACTCTTCACCAATGAACACTACACATTCTAGAAGAACCAGATGAAGAACTTCATTCAGGCATAAAACATGATGGCATGGATGGCCATTGAAGATGACCCATATGATCCTACTCACGAAGTAGAGGGTATAACTACCCAAAAGCCCTCAATATTATGGGATGAGAATGATTAAAAAAAATTACGTGAAAACGCAAATGCTATTAATATGCTTCATTATGCTCTTAGTAAAGTTGAATTCAACAAAATATCTGGATGTGAAACTATGCAAGAGATCTGGGAGAAGCTTGAAGTGACCTATGAAGGAACAAACAAGGTCAAGGAAGCCAAAATTGATCTACTGCAGCAAAAGCTAGAATCTTTCAAGATGGAGCCCAAAGAATCCATCAGCAGCATGAATGCTGATACAAAAAACAAGCAAATGAGATGAAGAGGCTCGGAAAAGAGATCTCAGAAGTAGATATAGTCAAGAAAATACTCCGGAGTCCCACCATGGAATGGGACAACAAGAAGACTGCCATTGAGAAAGCTCATGACTTAAATTTTTATAATTATAATGAACTCATTGGCAATCTCCTAATTCAATAATTGTCCTTGGAGAGATACAACCAATAGGAAAAAAAGCCTGAAGAAAAGAAGAAGGTTGTTGCACTCAAGGCAAATTCAGTTGGATCAGCTTCCTCCAGATCAGACAAGTAACTAAAGGAATCTCATCACAACAAAGAAGATATGGCTATGCTAGCCAAATATTTTGATTGATTCCTAAAGAAGAAAGATAGAAGGAGATCCATAAGATATGAATCAAAAAGACCAAAGGAAGGCACTTCAAGAAGGGACAAGCCAAGAAAGGCTTCGGAAGAAAAGAAAGATCCGAAAAAAGATGCTGCCTACTTTGAATGTGGAGAAAAAAGCCACTTCAGAACTAAATGCCCCAAGCTCAAAAGAGACAAGAAATATAAGAAGAAGGCTATGGTTGCCACATGGAGCAATAGTGAAGAAAGCAACAGTTCATCTTCAACAGAGGAAGAAGAAACTGCTAACTGTGCATTCATGGCACTGACAGATCTTGAAGGAGAACAATACGGAAGAAATTCATCTAAGCAAGACACTAAGCAAATTGAGGAATCAGAATCAGAAACAGCTACCACTGAGGTAAACTCTCACTCTAATTCTATTTCTAACCTTGATCTTGCTAGAGCTTTAGGGGTTGTGATCCACAATGTGAAGAAAAACACCAAAGCCATAAAGTCCCTACAAAGACAAGTCCTGGAGCTAGCTGAAGATGCTGAAGCAATGGCACAAGATATTAATCTGATAAGGACCACAAAGCACCACTACAAGAAATTTGGCATATTATGACGGGTTTTTTTCGCCATGCACATGATTTCATCATAATTAGTAGCTTTATTATGATAGAACATACAAGTCGTCATTATTTTTATTTTTTAATGACGAATTAATTGTGTCACTTTTAATGTTCACTTTTATCACTAATTATATAATTATGTGACGACAAAAATATTATCGTCATTCATAATTTTGGAGGCAAAAATTTGTAGAAAATATATGGAGGGAAATATTTATCGTGACAAGGTAAAGTCAATTAGTGACAATACCATCATCATTATAAAAAAAGTATTTTATGACATTTCATATTCATCATAATTTGAGAAACAATAATATGACATCTTAAATATCGTCATATAATTTATTTTATAGTGACATTATTGTGTTTTTATCATATGACGATATATAACGGTTGTCACAATTATGATAATTGATGACGATTTTAGATCGTCATATATGTACTATTTTTATGACTATTTTCTTATATCACAATTTAATTAAAAAGAAAATGACAGTTTTTACTTTGTCATATATTTTATTTAAAGTGACGACATTTGGATTTTGTCATTTATTTTTAGTGCATATTATGACGAAATATAACACACGTCACTACAGTGTTAATGGATGACAATTATAAATTATCACTATTTATAACTTTTTTGTGATGATATATGTATCATGATTTAGTAACAAATACCATGATAAAGTAATTTTATATGGGTTATTCTATGGTTTTTTTTATTCTTTACTTTGTCATTATTACCATTGGATTGATCTTCACTCCACTCATCCAATATTGATCAAGAGCAAAGTAACATTTACTTTGTAAAAAATAAAGTCACCTATATTTTCTTTTGTTTATATAACGACGCGTTGTTTTAATTTTTGTTTCATTAATGACTTTTAACTAAAACTTATATTATATAAAAAAATGTTTAATTAGTTTAAGATTCAATAGGAAATATAATTTTGCTTCCTGAGTGGTAAAATATCATGATAAAAATAATATAAAATAAGATGCATATCATGATAAAAATAATATAAAATAAGATGCATACTTGTATTTTTTTTATTAATCGCATATATATAAAACTAATAATATAATATTGCCATCTATAAATTCACTTTTTTCATATCAATAATTATAGTGAAGTAAATCACTTTTTTCCATAAGAAACATAAGTAAATAGATAAAACGAGCTTTTTATATAAATGTACCAAAATTAAAGTTTCCTTTCACCCTAACATTTGGCTCTTAATTTTCTCTGACCAAATAAGTTTCAAAATATCCAAACATACGTTCCAAAGCGAACCTTTCATCTCCCTTACTCTCCCCTTTAATAATCCGTTCAATCACCCACCAAATTCCAATGCTCTTCATATTTTCATTAATTTCGCTCTATAAGATCTTTCATTGGCGCACTATTGAAGAATCTTAAAACAATAACTTCATTCATTCTATAATCGATTTCTACAAAAACAACTAAGATTTCGGTATTTTCATTAGGTTTTTCTCTGTTTTTGAATTTGATTTAATTTTCATTTTGAATCTCTGATTTGATTCGCTTATCTGGATCATGTTATTTTGATTTCAGATTTGTTAGATAAAAAATTGAATATCTGATTTGATTCGGTTTTCACTGATTTGTTTTCAGATTTGAATCTATGTTAGATATAAAGAGTTTGCACATAAGGTGTTTGATGAATTGCCTGAGTGGTGGTGAGATTGTTAGATATAAAGTTCATCAAGCTTTGATTTGATTTACAACTTATTTGTTTAATTAGAGCTTTTGAATTTCTATTTTGAGTGATAAAAATCAAAGATATTGATGTGTTTTTATTAGATTTGTATTTGATTTTGCATTTTCGTTTTTTTGCGTATCTGGTATTTACCTAGTAAGAAACTGGTATTCGTAATTTTCATATAAGAAACTGGTATTTACCTGGTAAGAAACTAGTATTCGCAATTTTCATATAAGAAACTAGTATTTACATGGTAAGAAACTGGTATTCACAATTTTCATAAAAGAAGCTGGTATTTACCTTGTAAGAAATTAGTACTTTTCTAAATTCGCAATTCTCATATAAGAAACTGGTATTTACCTAGTAAGAAATCGGTATTCGCAATTTTCATATAAGAAACTAGTATTTACCTGGTAAGAAACTGATATTCGCAATTTTCATATAAGAAACTAGTATTTACCTGGTAAGAAACTTGTAGTTTTCTAAATTCACAATTTTTATATAAGAAACTGGTATTTACCTGGTAAGAAACATGTATTTACCATATATCAAACAGCTGAAAAAAATTCAAAAAAGTATATCACAATGGATGTCTTTTCGAAGATAAAAATGAGACGAATAAAAAACTCTGAAGCGACATGTCAAAAAAATAAATGGTTTGAAAGATAATGTTAAAATAAGATGAAAAATACAAAAAAATCAATAGTAGCGTGAACAGTAAATGGAACATATGAGAGAAGAATGAAAACTTAAAATTGGTCAAAGAGTACAAAGAAAACATAAAAGGTTAATTTAGTAAATATGAAACTTAAATCATATATTTTTTACAATTTCCCATAAACGTGGAAGTGAATTTTTTAAAAGAAAAGGAATTTTCAAAAGAAAAAAATAAAAGTGGAATACATAGTCATGTTGTCCACTTCCACCTCTTTCTTTTATTTATTTCAAACGTGTAATTAGCTTAATTTAATACATATTTTAGGTGGGGGAAGATTAGGCAGGTGATATATGGTAAATGTATTATTCAAATGAATTATACATAAAAGTTTTCTAAATAGATTCTAACTAGGAAACAACACACAAAAGGAATATAAGGACAACTTGGAAACAACAAATAAATATGAGTATAGAAAACAATGAATTGTAGTGCAAGAATAATAGTCAGGATATCTTTACCTTACTAGAACTACTCCATCTCAATTTTTATTAGACATTCTTATGGCAAACCTTAGAATCTCACAAACCTTAAACAAATTTTCTTTAGATTTTAGGGAACAAATGGCTCCTGGTGGCATAAGGTCTAAGAAAATGAGAGAAGAAACTTCTATATTCTTCCTAGTTATGCCTGTTGGATATGATGTATGCCCTTAAGTCAATTAGGGCGATATATCTTAATTATGTAATAGTACGAATAATTTATTTAATCAATAAAGGCATTTGTTCTTTTGTTTATATCAATATGTTTTTATACATATATATTATAGCTGGTTAAAATATATTCATTGATGTATGTATACAAAAGTCCTTGACATATCATAGCATGAAGTCAGAGAAATTATAGTTGGACTATATTTGGTGGAACCTACTTCATGTGCAATTATGATTATGTCTAAACTATCCCTAGTCACAGTGTCATCAAGAAAGGATATTGATGAAACGGAAAGACTAGCATGTGGTCAACTTTCTTGGAAAGGGTCCAAGCAGTTAATCTCCTAAATACTGAAGGTGGTGCCTTAAGCTTGACACATGGATATATCTAGGAGATATATTGGAGACCGCAGCAAGATAAACACTTGGTATAAATATCAATGTGTTAGTGTTTATCTTCATGCAATAAGCTTTGCGAATGTCCTCATACTTAAGATGCTAGTTGCCTTGTGTGGTACTATTGGTATACTTTGGGTCATTGCTATGCACTCATTGATTTAGGGTGCTACGGGTGATTACGGGTATAGTGATAACAACACGTTGGTAGACTGAGTAGTCGGAAAGAATCCATCACTCCGGATATATTAAGGAGTTATACCTGGCCACTTGTTGAAGTGATGATTGCCATAAACCTCTGATCAGAGTATGTGTTTGATAGAAATGGTTTCTAGTCAAACACACTATGGTAAAAGGCAATATACTTCGGTAACAAGTAAATAACTGGGATAGCTTGGAGCAACCTTGCTATTAGTGGGTTAACACTTTAACCGAACCCAATAAACCAGATGGTACTAATATTTAAAAATGGAAGGAATTTATCGCACTGGATTACTATTGCATTAACCGGGATTAAGTCATAAGCATAAATGACGTTCCGAGTAATGGGGGATGGTAGACCCTTGCTAGAGGCGTACTACAGTCGTTTAAGGTAATCAAGTTCTATTCACGGTCTAGAACATCGAGCCAATGGTTCCATTAGAACAAGGGTTGGTTAAGCCTTAACAGCTCAATACTTCGGGATCCTATAAGGTCACACACATTGGACCTTCATCGGACTAAGTAAAGAACTAATAGATTTATTCTATTACAAAATATAACATAAATAATAATAGGATTATTATTTGATTGGTTAAAATTGATTAGATCAATTTTGGATAGACCAAGGAATTTATTTTGACCGGTAACTAATTAATTATAGTCATAAATAAATTATGATTGATTAGATCAATTTTGGTTGGACCAAGAAATTTATTTTGAATGATGACTAATTTATTAGGGTCAGAAAATAAATAATTGAAAAAGGATTAAAAAGGGGAATTTTGCATTGGCGAGTTTAATTGGACCGAGAGTATAAAAATATTTTATACAGACTCGAGTGCGCGGGAGTACACCGAAAGGTGTGCAAGCAATGCTGGGCATTGCTCGTGGCAGCCCATAAAAATGGGCTGCACATGCGCAGCCCAAAAGCAAGGCAAAGCCCAAAAGGGCTTTGCCTTGCCAATGCACAGCGTGTAACACGCTGTGCATATGGGATGGGAGTAATTACTCCCATCCCACATTGCTTATAAGGGGGAGCAAAATGCTCCCCCAAGCCTATATATAGGCTTTCTCCTTTCCTTTCAAATTGTACCAAGCTCAAAGCATAAATCCTAAGCGAGATAATTAATCTCTCGGGTACTTGAGCAAGTTATTTTTGTGGAGCCTGAATTTATTCGGGCACCGCTAGTTTATATTTTGGGTGAGGCTTCTAGAGTGGTCTAGCAACTACTCGAGGCTTCTTAGTTCTTCCTCCTGGGGAGGTTTTGGTTGGTGGGGTTCGTGTGGATACAGATAGAGGCTATCCTACGACTGGAGGCTTGTGCAAGAAGGTCCTGCAAAAGCACGCTTCAACTGGTAAGTTCTTTTTCTTTCTCTTTTAATTATTAAGTCTTTTTCTTTAAGTATTTTTAGACTTAATAATTATGCTTAGGTTATTTTTGCATGCTTAGTTTATTTTATGCTTAGGTTATAACTTAGAGTTATAACATGCTTAGTATAAAATAAATATGCTAGGATATAATTTGGAATTATGGTATGCCTAGTCCTTTAGCATGCTAACCTAGGTAGAGAATTATTTAGTTAAGGCTTTATTTAATTTATATGCAACTAATAGGAGTTCCTGGGACATGGACAAAATTTTGAATTTCCGTCATGCCTCTTATGCATGTTCAATTTGACTGTCAGTTCCCAACAGTGGTATCAGAGCCTGCCTATTTAGTGCATAATTAAGTTAGAAGCAAACTAAATATTATTTTCTAAATGAAATGATTTGTTTATTTAATTGTTTAGAACAATATATATAAACTTCTGTCTTTCTTTTCAAGGTTAGAAATTAGTTATGAATAATTTTGAATAAGCTTGCTCAACTTACTCAAATTATACAAGTGTCAATAATTTATTTAAATTACATGGGTTATAGATGCTCCCAATTTACATGAATTGGAAGAACGAAATTTATTAGTTCAAGAGAATCCATTGGTCTTCAAGTTTGTGCCCGTATTTGTTCTGGCTAAGGATTGGACTTGGTGTCTACTCCTCATAGGGCATCTCTCCTACCTGGGAACCTATATCGGTGCAATTTAAATTGACCAATCGGGGGATTAATATGAACTAATTTTTTTCTAGTATATAAGATGGTGCTTATATGTGTTTCTATAAAAAAAGTAAAAAATTAAAATTATTGAATAAAAGCTTAAAGGAAATGCAATATAAATATAACAAATTAAAGCGTTAATTATTTTGCATATAATCTAGGTTGATGGAATAATTATAATAAAGAGCTGAACCCACCTAAGGTTAGACCTTATAAATTAATTCTAAAATTCCCTGAATTAATACAAGTAATTATAATTTTGTCCATCTGATAAAATCCTAGATTGGGTGAGACGTTTAACACCAATAAAATCCCAAAGTAAATATATTAAGGCAAGTTATAGTCTTCCTTACTCAAATTTATAATACGATCTTTTTGGGCTATCAAAGTGCTACGCAAAGCGTTCCTTCTAGTCCACATTGATTGGTTGTAAAGTTTGAGATAGGGTCTGCCTTAACAGAGCTGGGGTAGTCCACCATAAAATTAGGGGCTAGGCCCGGATCTGAGACATATTCAAGGAGATGCTAATATAAGAGCACACGTCCCTTGGGATTAGGGAACTTGAATGAATTAGCAATTGCATGCGATGCAAATGGAATTGGATTCCAACTATGACTGACTATTATGACTTGACTTATAAAATTGGGGGTTGTAATAGACTAGTTATAGATGCTACCTACTAAGAAATTTAGCTGGGCTAAAATTCACGAATTCAATAGAATGGGCTATTGTAAATTTCGAAGAAAATAGTAGGAAAATGTATTTAATTAAAAGTCCTCATATTAAATACATGTACTTAAACTAATATCTAAACACTTTTCTTTTCTTATGTCTTAGGTTGAAAATGGCTTCCAATTTTAATCTCCGTATGTTACTTGACACCAAATTGAATGGCTCGAACTTTTCTAATTAGTTCCGAGCAGTGAGAATAGTTCTCGGAATTGCCTATGTCCTAAGTGAAATTTTCCCTGTAGAACCTGATGTTGAGGATCATGTGGAACATGATGCCTGGTTGAAGCACAGGAAAGATCGTGAGACTGCCATGTGTATTATGTTGGGGTCCATGAATTCTGAGCTTCAGAAACAACATGAGAACGTGCCCTTGGAGGATATGGTTCTCCATCTTGAAGAACTCTTTTCGGAGAGGGAGAGGAAAGAGAGGTATGAGACCTCTAAGCTCCTTTTCGGGACCAAGATGCAGGCTGGCACCTCTGCCTCTCAGCATGTACTGAAACTCTTGGGATACCTTGAGAAGCTGAATCGATTGGGATTCGAGATGAATCATGACTTGAGCATTGACCTTGTGTTGATGTCCTTGACAGATAGTTACTCAGGCTTCGTAACTAACTATTACATGAATAGGATTAATTCAACTATCCCTGAATTAATTAACATGCTGAAAATAGTAGAACCTCAGATCAAGAAAGATCAGAAACCTCTACTGTTGGTTGAAAAAGGCAAGGCTTCTAAGAAGAAGAAGCAGGCACTGGGTGCGAAGAAAAGAACCAGTAAGAAGAAGAATGAAAAGAAGGCATCTAAGTATGTCTGCTTCCAATGTGGGAAACCGGGACATTGGAAGAGGGATTGCAAAGCTCCTGCTTCTGAGCATTTGAAGAAGAAGCCTACAGAGGCATCTACTTCAGGTATATTTGTAATTGAAAACTTTGCTACTTTTCCGCAAGAATCCACTTGGGTATTAGATACTGGTTGTGGTTCTCATATCTGTACTTCTGTGCAGGGACTAAGGAACTGTAGAAAACTTGTAAAAGGGGAGATGGACCTATGCATGGGAAATGGAGCCAGAGTTGCTGCTTTAGCCGTAGGGAGCTTTAGTCTTGTTTTGCCAAGTGGACTTGTTTTAGTTTTGAATAATTGTTATTACATTCCAAGTGTTACTAAGAATATTGTATCTGTTGCGTGTTTAGCAACAGAGGGATTTGAAATTTTATTTTCGAATAATAATTGTCAGATTCGTTTGAATAATATTCTTTATGGTTATGGAATGTTGAAAGGTGGCATTTATATTCTTGATACTAAAACAGAAGTTTTCAATATAAATAATGTGAAGAAAGTTAAATTAGGTAATGAGAATTCCTTCTACTTATGGCATTGCCGTTTAGGCCACATAAACAAAGATCGCTTAACCAAGTTGCATAAGCGTGGAGACTTGGGCCCAACAGACTTGGAGTCTTATGGTGATTGCGAACCTTGTTTAAAAGGAAAAATGACAAAGTTACCCTTTAAAGGAAAGGGTGAACGAGCCACGAGTACATTGGAACTTATACACACTGATGTGTGTGGTCCAATGAGTGTTCAGGCACTAGGAGGATACTCCTACTTCATAACCTTTATTGATGATTACTCACGATACGGTTATTTGTACTTGATGAAGCACAAGTCTGAAAGTTTTGAAAAATTCAAACTATTTAGAGCTGAAGTAGAGAAACAGCTTGAAAAAAGTATTAAAGCACTTCGATCGGATCGAGGTGGAGAATACTTAAGTCAGGAGTTTCAGGATTATCTAAAGGAAAATGGGATAGTTCCCCAGTGGACCCCTCCTTATACCCCCCAACACAATGGAGTGTCAGAAAGGAGGAATCGGACTTTATTAGATATGGTCAGGTCCTTGATGAGCCATGCAGTTCTTAGTAAATCCTTTTGGGGATATGCACTTGAGAGCGCGGTTTATGTCTTAAACAGAGTGCCCTCTAAATCAGTTGATTTTACACCTTATGAAAGATGTTATAATAAAAAGCCATCTCTAAATCACTTAAGAGTATGGGGTTGTCCTGCTATGGTGAAGATGATAGCGTCAGATAAGCTAAATGCCAAGGCTGACAAATGTCTGTTCATTGGATATCCAAAGGAAACAATTGGATATCTGTTTTACCAACCCGAAGCACAAAAGGTATTTGTGTCTCGGAATGCTCACTTTTTGGAAAAGGAACACTTACTTGAAAAGGTCAGTGGGAGCAATATTGAACTGGAAGTTCAAGAGGAAGAAACAGACGATCAACTGATTGACCCCGTTCTAGATACACAAGAGAGTGTGATCCAAGAACAAACTATCGAAACACAATCATTGCGAAGATCAAGTCGTGTTCATAAGGGTCCCGATAGATATGGGTTTAATATCACTAATGATAAGGAACTATATCTTGTGGAGGATGATGAACCAAGGACATATGATGAGGCAATAAAAGGCTCAGATTCTGATAAATGGCAAAAGGCCATGAAATCAGAATTGGATTCCATGTACGAGAACCAAGTTTGGAATTTGGTTGATGCACCGCAAGAGGTTAGACTAATTGGGTGCAAATGGGTCTTCAAGAAGAAGACAGACATGGATGGTAATGTAATTACCTATAAAGCAAGGTAGGTTGCGAAACGTTATAGTCAACGGGAAGGTATTGACTATGATGAAACCTTCTCACCGGTAGCCATGCTCAAATCCATAAGGATACTCCTCGCCATTGCTGCTCATTACGATTATGAGATCTGGCAGATGGATTTAAAAACAGCATTCCTCAATGGTAATTTAGACCGGGACGTGTATATGACACAACCTGAGGGTTTTACATCTCAGAATGGCTCGAAGGTATGCAAGCTACAAAGATCCATTTATGGACTTAAGCAGGCATCAAGGAATTGGAATATAAGGTTTGATCAGACAATCCGGGAACTGGATTTCTGCCCAAATGCAAATGAGCCTTGTGTTTACAAGAAGGTTAGTGGGAGTGCAGTCGTTTTTCTAGTATTGTATGTTGATGACATTCTGCTAATAGGAAATGACATTTCTCTTCTTCAAAACGTTAAAGTATGGTTGTCAAGAAAGTTCTCCATGAAAGACTTGGTGAAGCAGCATTTATACTAGGTATAAAGATCTACAGGGATAGATCCAAGAGGCTGTTAGGTCTTTCTCAAAGTACATATATAGACAAGGTGTTGAATAGGTTCAACCTTGAGCATTCTAAGAAAGGTTATCTCCCAATGACAAAGGGGATTAACCTATCTAAAGCTGAGTGTCCGAAGACAGCTCAAGAGAGAATGCGCATGAAGGATATACCCTATGCATCCGCGATAGGATCCATCATGTATGCTATGATATGTACTAGGCCGGATGTCTCTCAAGCTTTGAGCTTTATGAGTAGATATCAGTCAGATCCAGGTGAAAAGCACTGGATGGCCGTCAAGGCAATCCTTAAGTACTTGAGAAGGACTAAGGATGAGTTCTTGATTTATGGAGAAGGTGATCTCACTATCAAAGGTTACACTGACGCAAGCTTTCAATCTGACAAGGATGACTTTAAGTCTCAGTCAGGTTTTGTGTATGTGTTAAATGGAGGGGCAGTATGCTGGAAGAGTTCCAAGCAAGAAACTACTGCTGATTCAACCACGGAATCTGAATACATTGCTGCATGTGAAGCAGCAAAAGAAGCTGTCTGGTTAAAGGGATTTATTGGTGATCTCGGTGTGGTGCCTGAGGCTATTGATCCAATTACTTTATATTATGATAACAATGGTGCCATAGCTCAGGCAAAGGAACCACGGTCTCATCAGAAAAACAGACATGTATCCAGAAAGTATCATATAATCAGGGAGATTGTTAATGCTAAGATAATAAGATTAGAATATGTACCCACTGATCAGAACCTCGCGGATGGTCTGACAAAGCCATTGATCAAGTCAAACATGACTAGCATGTTAAAGCATATGGATTAAAACATATGGCTAATTGGCCTTAGTGCAAGTGGGAGTTTGTTGGATATGATGTATGCCCTTAAGTCAATTAGGGCGATATATCTTAATTATGTAATAGTACGAATAATTTGTTTAATCAATAAAGGCATTTGTTCTTTTGTTTATATCAATGTGTTTTTATACATATATATTATAGCTGGTTAAAATATATTCATTGATGTATGTATACAAAAGTCCTTGACATATCATAGCATGAAGTCAGAGAAATTATAGTTGGACTATATTTGGTGGAACCTACTTCATGTGCAATTATGATTATGTCTAAACTATCCTTAG
This sequence comes from Euphorbia pulcherrima, assembly GCA_947683365.1. Classification (NCBI taxonomy): domain Eukaryota; kingdom Viridiplantae; phylum Streptophyta; class Magnoliopsida; order Malpighiales; family Euphorbiaceae; genus Euphorbia; species Euphorbia pulcherrima. Next base: position 33,053,646 of record CANTUS010000008.1, read on the forward strand.
TCACAGTGTCATCAAGAAAGGATATTGATGAAACGGAAAGACTAGCATGTGGTCAACTTTCTTGGAAAGGGTCCAAGCAGTTAATCTCCTAAATACTGAAGGTAGTGCCTTAAGCTTGACACATGGATATATCTGGGAGACATATTGGAGACCGCAGCAAGATAAACACTTGGTATAAATATCAATGTGTTAGTGTTTATCTTCATGCAATAAGCTTTGCGAATGTCCTCATACTTAAGATGCTAGTTGCCTTGTGTGGTACTATTGCTATACTTTGGGTCATTGCTATGCACTCATTGATTTAGGGTGCTACGGGTGATTATGGGTATAGTGATAACAACACGTTGGTAGACTGAGTAGTCGGAAAGAATCCATCGCTCCGGATATATTAAGGAGTTATACCTGGCCACTTATTGAAGTGATGATTGCCATAAACCTCTGATCAGAGTATGTGTTTGATAGAAACGGTTTTTAGTCAAACACACTATGGTAAAAGGCAATATACTTCGGTAACAAGTAAATAACTGGGATAGCTTGGAGCAACCTTGCTATTAGTGGGTTAACACTTTAACCGAACCCAATAAACCAGATGGTACTAATATTAAAGAATGGATGGAATTTATCGCACTGGATTACTATTGCATTAACCGGGATTAAGTCATAAGCATAAATGACGTTCCGAGTAATGGGGGATGGTAGACCCTTGCTAGAGGCGTACTACAGTCGTTTAAGGTAATCAAGTTCTATTCACGGTCTAGAACATCGAGCCAATGGTTCCATTAGAACAAGGGTTGGTTAAGCCTTAACAGCTCAATACTTCGGGATCCTATAAGGTCACACACATTGGACCTTCATCGGACTAAGTAAAGAACTAATAGATTTATTCTATTACAAAATATAACATAAATAATAATAGGATTATTATTTGATTGGTTAAAATTGATTAGATCAATTTTGGATAGACCAAGGAATTTATTTTGACCGGTAACTAATTAATTATAGTCATAAATAAATTATGATTGATTAGATCAATTTTGGTTGGACCAAGAAATTTATTTTGAATGATGACTAATTTATTAGGGTCAGAAAATAAATAATTGAAAAAGGATTAAAAAGGGGAATTTTGCATTGGCGAGTTTAATTGGACCGAGAGTATAAAAATATTTTATACAGACTCGAGTGCGCGGGAGTACACCGAAAGGTGTGCAAGCAATGCTGGGCATTGCTCGTAGCAGCCCATAAAAATGGGCTGCACATGCGCAGCCCAAAAGCAAGGCAAAGCCCCACAGCGTGTAACACGCTGTGCATATGGGATGGGAGTAATTACTCCCATCCCACATTGCTTATAAGGGGGAGCAAAATGCTCCCCCAAGCCTATATATAGGCTTTCTCCTTTCCTTTCAAATTGTACCAAGCTCAAAGCATAAATCCTAAGCGAGATAATTAATCTCTCGGGTACTTGAGCAAGTTATTTTTGTGGAGCCTGAATTTATTCGGGCACCGCTAGTTTATATTTTGGGTGAGGCTTCTAGAGTGGTCTAGCAACTACTCGAGGCTTCTTAGTTCTTCCTCCTGGGGAGGTTTTGGTTGGTGGGGTTCGTGTGGATGCTGATAGAGGCTATCCTACGACTGGAGGCTTGTGCAAGAAGGTCCTGCAAAAGCACGCTTCAACTGGTAAGTTCTTTTTCTTTCTCTTGTAATTATTAAGTCTTTTTCTTTAAGTATTTTTAGACTTAATAATTATGCTTAGGTTATTTTTGCATGCTTAGTTTATTTTATGCTTAGGTTATAACTTAGAGTTATAACATGCTTAGTATAAAATAAATATGCTAGGATATAATTTGGAATTATGGTATGCCTAGTCCTTTAGCATGCTAACCTAGGTAGAGAATTATTTAGTTAAGGCTTTATTTAATTTATATGCAACTAATAGGAGTTCCTGGGACATGGACAAAATTTTGAATTTCCGTCATGCCTCTTATGCATGTTCAATTTGACTGTCAGTTCCCAACAATGCCAAATTATGATGCACCATTTGAGAAAAGCTTACTAAGACTTAAAATAACCTTCACAATGCTAGACGCTCAATTCAATCACAAACCGCCAAGCAAGATGGAGAAAGGAGTCATAACGAAAATGTAGAAGAATCAACTGAGCTTTCCGAAAGCCAACCAATTCAGATCCCAGGAGATCAATCAACTAAAACTTCTCAAGTTCAATCATCTGAAATTGCTCAAGGTCATCCATCGAAACATGTTTTTGCATACTTTTTGTTTTCCAACAATTGAAACATGTACTTTCATTTTCTGTAGAAATTATAATATTATAATTATTATACATCCAAGAGATAATCCCAAAAAAGGCCTTGGATATGTTCGCGGATTTGGTTACATAAGAGGCCTCGGTATGGTCCTGGACCTCCCAGCACACGTAAACGTGATTTTGTTACATAACAAGTAGAAAATGAACTTCTTGATACAAGAGAAAAGTTTAAAAATCTGAAGCTCAAGTGGAAGAGCTGATAACTAATATGAGTGACATGCAAAATAAATTAAGAGAAAAGAAGATCAATTATGTGAGCAAGGTGCTGACATCAAAAGGTTAATGACATTTATAGCTGCTAATAAACAGACCGGTATAGAAGGTCAAATATTTATTTGCAAATAATAAAATTGTTTATATTTTAAGATTTTTCATTAAGCTAAACTATTATTGATTTTCATGCAGGTATTTGACTTTCAAGTTGCATGTTGATGGACCTAGAGAAGCATAATGGAGATGTTCTTATTAGACTTTGTTGATTGTTTTAGTTTTAGAAGTTCAGTTTTCTATGTCTATTGTGTTAAAAATTTTCTTAGAAAGACATGATTGTTTTTATCAAATGGTTGTTTATATTAATTAATTTTAATATAATGTGCATTTTTTAAGGTTAAATAAATATATTTATAATTAATTTATATGAATTAATTATTTTTCACCAAATATTATAACATATTCATATATTATCATGAAAATCTACAATTATTTTTAACAATTATAATCTAGTCACAAAACATTATTTAAACTGTTACTATAGTATTTTTAATAAGACAAAATACTGTCACATTTAATATTTACGGAAAAAAAAATATTTTGTCGTCAAATTAAGCTAATCACACATGATGATAAAAAACGTCAAGAAATATATACCTATCATGACAATATTATATATCTAATGATGTATAAAAACGTCCCAACAAATATTCATATAGCGACGAGTTAACGTTGTCACGAAATTTATAACTATTTGTAACAATTATAATTTTGTCACAAAATGTTATAGAAGACTGTCGCTGTATTATCTTTTAGATGACACAATACTTCGTAACAATTATTTTTTATGACGATAAATATATTGTCATCAAAGTTGATCACATGTGAGGATATAGAACATCAAGAATAATGTACCTATTATGTCAATATTATATATTGAATGACGTATAAAAGTGTCACAACAAATATACATACATGACGAGCTAAAATTGTCACATATAGTCGTTCTATTGGGAGAACTTATATGTTATAGCGACAATCTTGAGCATTATTTGTGACAAAAGAAGTGTCACTAGAACTTTGTAGGTATAGTATTCACTTGGAGTTCGTCACCATAATTGAAATTAGTTGACGAAATATATAATTGTCATATAAAAATTTAGTGACGAATGATATTAAAAAATGACAACAAAATATTAAAATGCAAAATATTTGTCACGTAAAAAAAGTACAATGACACATGTGATATTTCGTCATATAAAATCAAATATTTTATGACGAACTGAAAAATTATCATAAGAACAAAATACGACGGACATGCTATGAATTCAGTGCGTCACAAAATGTCAAATTTCTTTTAGTGCACATTGATGTGGTTGAGGAGAATTTCCTAAGGAGCCAAGTGTAGATCTTAAGTGCAAACCTAACAGGGATGGATAGGGAGACAACCCTAATGAAGGAGGCATCCGAAAAGAAATCTGTGTATGATGAGCAACCTATCAAGTAAAGAAAGAACCATAGAGGAAAAATTGCACGTCCAATTAGCTTTCGGATACACACTGGATAGACAAGTATACAAGAAGTCGGATACATTATAAATTATGGAAAAGAGGATCTTAAGAAGATCCATAAGAAGCATGAGTAGAGCAGACCCATCGTTGGGTGCAGGATTTTTGGGAAAAAATCATATTAATAAATTATGTAGATTTAAAAATGGTTATTATGATGTTTATCCTTGGGTTGAAACGATTGATAACCCGAGAGGACCCAAATCTGATTGGGTGCCCAAACCCACTTGATTTTTTTCGCAGGTATGCCTTAGGTCCATAGTAGTTCAACATACATGGTACATTGATAGTGGATGCTAAAGGCACATGAATGGTGATGAGAAAGGCTTCATCACTTTAATCCAGAAGAGAGGTGGAAAAGTAAGCTTTGGAGACAACCAAAAAGGATAGATCATTGGACATGGAACCATTGGATCTGAGATAAAGATAGAAGATGTCTCACTAGTTGATGGACTGAAGTTCAACTTGCTAAGTGTAGCAGAACTCTGTGATAAAGGAAGAAAAGTTAACTTTGATTCCAGAGGATGCTTAATCCTTGATAGTAAGTCAAATCAACTCATTCTTTATTCACCTAGAGTAAATAATGTTTATTGTGTTAACATTAAAGATGAGAAAAAGAATATATGCTTGGCGTCTAAAGAAGAAGAATCATGGCTATGGCACCGGAGGTTGGGACATGTAAGTATGAACCTCTTGTCTAGATTAGCAAAAAAGGAATTGGTTATGGGTTTGCCTAAGGTAGCTTTTGATAATGATCACATACGCACTACATGTCAATTAGGTAAACAATATAAAAAAGCTTCCCTTCCATCTCATACATACCTTCTAAAAGAGTTCTTGAACTCTCACACATTGATCTCTTTGGTCCAATCAAACCGTTGAGTTAAGGTAGAAGAGAATACATCATGGTCATAGTGGATGATTATTCCCGCTATACATGGGTTGCTTTGCTAGCTAGAAAAGATGAAGCCTTTGACCAGTTCTCAAAAATATTCATCCGGATAGAAGTAGAACAGGGCATAAGCATTGCATGCATCGGGAGTGATAATGGAGGCACTTTGCTGAATTTCGTGACTCCAAGGGCATTGAGCATAACTTTTCTGCTCCTCGTACACCTTAACAAAATGGGGTTGTTGAAAGGAAAAATAGAACCTTAGTTGAGATGGCCCGGACAATGCTAAGTGAGAACAATTTGCCTAAGTATTTTTGGGGTGAGGCTGTAAACACAACATGCTACATTTTAAATAGAGCTTTCATTAGAAAGACCATAGAAAAGACCCCATATGAAATCTGAAAGTGAAGGAAACCCAAAATTGGGTACTTCAAAGCCTTTGGATGTAAATGCTACATCCTGAATGATAGAGAGCAACCAGGAAAATTTGATCCTAAATCTGATGAAGTAATTTTCCTTAGCTACTCAACACATAGCAAAGCTTATAGAGTCTATAACAAACAAACCCAAACTGTGGTAGAGTTACATATGGATTTCGATGAGACTAACTATATAGGGAAAAGAAGCTCTAATCCAGAAGACTTAACTCTGGAAGTTGAAAATACTGAAGAAAAAGAGGAAGTGCAGATTCCGGATTCCTTCCAAATTAAGAAATACAAGGAAGAAGATGAAGGAATCAATTTTAATATAAGAGCACCACAAGGGAATCTCAATAAGCCTAAAATTAATTTCATGGATGATCAAGAAGTGGAAATTTAATTGGAATAGGAACAAGCTTAAATGCAATATAAAGATCTGCAAAGAGAGATTCGGACTCACAGGGATCATCTGATTGAAGCTATTTTGGACAATGTTCAAAATCCAGTCAGAACCAGAGGATAACTTAACATGATCATGAGCCATGCTACTTTTGTCTCACTCATTGAGCCAAAGAAATTTCAAGATGCAGAAGAGCTGGACCAGTTCACTAGAAATGATGTCTGGGATCTAGTGCCACTCCCGGAAGGAAAATCAATCATTAGTACTAGATGGGTATTTCAAAACAAGATAGATGAATCCGGAGTTATGGTAAGAAAAAAAAGTACAATTGGTTGCTTAAGGCTACAATCAATAAGAAGGCATTTACTTTGAAGAAACCTTTGCACCAGTAGCAAGATTAGAAGCTATCCAGATTCTATGTGCTTTTACATCATTTATGGGATTCACATTGTTCCAAATGGATGTCAAAATCTCATTGGAGTTATTCAGAAAGAGGTCTATGTCAAGTAACCACCAGGATTTAAAGACTCAAGACATTCGGATCATGTGTATAAGATAAAGAAAGCCCTCTAAGGATTGAAGCAAGCACCAAGAGCCTGGCATGAAAGACTTACTTCATTCCTGATATCTAAGGGTTACATTAGGGGTAAAGCAGACATAACCCTTTTCATCAAGAAGAAAAAGAGGGATGTCATTCTAGTCCAAATCTATGTGGATGACATCATCTTTGGAGCAACAGATGAGAAGATGTGTGAAGAATTCAGCACTCAAATGCAAAAGGAAGTTGAGATGTTCATGATAGGAGAATTGAATTTCTTCCTTGGTTTATAAATCAAGAAATGTTTGCTGGGATTTTCATCAACCAGTCCAAGTAGACCAAGGAAATTCTAAAGAAGTTTGAAATGGACAAGAGTAAACCTATGTCCACTCTAATGGGATTAGATAAGTCCTCTTAAAGAATTATGAAGGAGAAGATGTAGATCAGAAGCTTTACAGATGAATTATGAATTATTAGTTAGCAGACCTGACATATAATATGTAGTTTGATACTATACAAGATATCAGTCCAATCCTAAGGGTTCACATCTCAAGGCAGTAAAGAGAATCCTTAGATATCTACTGGGAACAACTAAAGTAGGGTTATGGTATCCTAGTAATGGAGACTTCACACTACAGGGCTTTATCGATGCAGACTATGGCAGAGATACTCTAGAAAGAAAGAGTACATCTGGAGGCTACCACTTCCTTGGAGATTGGTTTGTATCATGGTATAGTAAGAAGCAAACTTCAGTTGCTTTATCCACCATAGAAGTAGAGTATATGGCCACAGGAATCTGTGTTGCTCAAATCTTATGGATCAAATAATAGTTGGAAGACTATGGAGTTCAATTCGGATATGTGGATGTTATGTGTGACAATAAAAGTGCAATTGATGTGTCAAAGAATCCAGTACTATATAGTAGGATGAAGCATGTCAACATCAGGCATCATTTCATCCAGGATCATGTAATATAGAAGGATGTTGAACTAGTCAGCATTCCAATAAATGAGCAAAGGGCAAATATCTTTACTAAGGTATTAAGTAAAGATCAATTCAACAGGCTAAGAGAGTCAATTGGAATGTCTAATCCAATTTGAAGAAAAATCTGTAAGACAATCTGGGATTAATTTGGGCTTTTATAAGTCAAGGAATTTGGAAGAAAGAGGAAGTTAAACTATGACTGAATTCAGAAGAAGAGTGCCAGCTCAGCAGATAGAAAAGACAAATGGCAGTAAAAGCGTAGGAAAAGTAACTGTACACGTTTTGAATTTCAAACGTTTATTGGGTATTACACGCGTGGTAAAGGCAACTATCATTTTACAAAATAAGTCATTCCAATTCTCTGGTTTAAACGCCATTTTCCTCTTTCATCAAAATAAACGGCCACCTTATCAATCCGGTTAAATGTAACAAAATCCAAATACCATTATACCCTTACTTTGGGAATTCTATAAAAAAAAACCCCCAAAATCCATCTTCTTCTTCACGCAAGTAATACTCTTACTGTTACTCTGCAAATTTCTCTCTAGAAACCCTAAAATCTCAAATCTTTTCAAAAAATCTCCCAAATGGCATCTAATCAACTCACTCCTCCTCCACGATACATCTTTCAAGAGTCTGATCTTAAGGATGAAGATTTTGCCCCTCTGAAACTAAAAAGTCCTGATTCTGTAGTACCAATGGACTTCTTGGGAGATAATTTTTTATTCAATATGGAACCCTACTCGCAGCTCATAAACGATCAACACCTTAAAGATTTCCCACAAATCAACTGTCCCACCTATTCAGACTTTGTTAGAGAATTCTATGACAACCTGAGGATACACTCCTACTATAATGCTCTCAGAACCAAGGTCCAAGGAAAATTAATCACTGTCATGCCAGAATTTTTTGTAAAGCAACTCAACATGAAGAATGATGGAGTTCAGTTGAGGAATGATGGGGATGAAATACTAGTCAAGTATCATCCAAGAATGTGGCTCCCAGCCTACTACTTTGGACATAAATTCTCCACCTACTGGCCACAAACACCAAGAATACTCTAACATATCTTAGCCAAATTGGCCCTTATTTGGAAAGGATCTGTAACCAGTGCCTCTTATTTTTAGCACTGCATCTTACAGCACTGGGTCGAAAGTAGGTTTGTGAATTTGCCAATCCTGATCATCCATTTCCTAAGACAGCATAGGAACACCCATGGAGCTCTCATCACTAGAATCCTCTTAGCAAATGAAGTTGATTTATTTGAAGCTTAATCTATTCAAGGGAAGGAGATTCTTGAAAAAAACTTTAAGAAATTAAGTTTTAGAGAAACATGGGATGAAGAAAAGGCAATCAAGCTAAGTGAAGAAAGAAAGGAGAAGAGTAGAGTCCGGAAGGCCGGAGTTGAAATTGCTCCGGAGGCCAAGAGAGCCAGAACAACCAAGTCCAAGGGTCAAGGAAAAACTAATCCCAAGCCGGTTGCTGAGGAAGTTGATCAGGACAGACTACCCCTCACACAACTGATGAAAACCACACCTGACAAGACTAAAAGAAGTGGAAGTCTCATTAAAGCAACTAACAAAAAGAAAAAGCCAGTTTATGAACTGGAAGCAAATGAGAATATTATAGTAGCTACTGCCGCGATCAGAGAGGGATAGAATAAGGGGCAGAAAAAGAAGTATTGAAATATCCTAGAAGAGGATGATGGTTTAGATAGTGAGGAGACCGGGGATGGGGAGCCCGTCCGTAAGAAGTAGTTTATCAAGAAGGGGTCTACCTTTAAAGAAGCTCTAAAAGCCCAAAAATTGAAATTGGCTGCCAAAAGGCCAACTATTGGGATCACTATTAAAGAGCCAACCCCCAAAGCCTTTACACCAGTAGATTTGAGGAAGGGCAAGGAACTGGTTATTTTTACTGAGAAACCAGTCCTACCAGATAACATCCATTCGGAGGATCCTCAGTATGAGGAAATTATGTCAGTTGTCTGGGACAACTTTAAAGTGAATAGGCTGACCAAGGAGGGACCTGGAGGCTCATCCATAGCGATAATAATAGATAGCCCTTCAGTCCTGATCACCTCAACTGATCTAGTGCTTCTCAAAGAAGCTAAATATCCAGATGAAGACCTATCCTTATTCAAAGCCAGAACAAAGCCTCTTCCAGATAACTTATTGAACATAGAAATAGAGGTGGTTGAGCTAGAAAAACCTAAAAGGGCAACATGAAGGGATGGTAAGGATAATTCCACCATTCCAGAAAATGAGATAGTAGTGGTTGTAAGTCCTATATAGGAAATTAGAGGGGAGAATGAGGACATTTCCATTCTTCAAGAATCCGGCATAGAAAAATCATCAAAAAATCTAGAGCAAACTACTGAGGTAATCCCGAACTCAATATCTTTTACAATCAATACTGATGTGCCTGTCATTGAAAATACAAACGCTGAAAACAATGGTAACTTAGATACTGAAACCTAAATAGTATCTAAGGATGAAATGCCTAACCCAGAGTATAAAACTCTAGAGGAGGGAACTAGTCTGGGACCCAATGAGAACACTTCTAAAGTGGACTCTAAGGGCGAGGCTAGTTCGGAGGATAGGTTGGAAGAAAAAGATGAATAAGAAAGAGAGAAGGAAAGCAGTGAATCTATATCCTCAAGCTCTAAGAAGTCCGGAAGTAGCTCTGGGTCAGAAGAAACATCTTCATCTGAAAGCACTCTCAAATAGCCAATCCTTAAGAACAATTTGGAGAGAGTTGATAAACCTACCACTACACTTAAGATGATCTAAGAAGTAGCATTTGAGAGGCAAGAAGAAAGTTATGTAAGGAGGACTCTTCAAAATATATGTAATCAACTCAAGTCCGTGAGAGAGCATTATAAATGACAAATCTTTAGCTCTGGATTCGAAGTCTGAGTTAGGGGAAATCAAGGGAGTTGTCCATAATATTGAAAGAAGAATACAAAGATTTCCCTCATCAGATCTTATTGCAGAAGCTTCATTATCGAAAATCACTCCGGTGTTGAATCAATTGACTTCCAATATTGTAGGAGCAAATCGCTCTGTAGATCAAGATATCACCGGAGCTAAAAATAACTGTGCAATCCTCATGGGTTAGATTACCTGCTCCTCGATAAAAGTAATAAATGAGCTCAAAGAGTATCTGGATCGCAAGTTTGAAAACTTGGAAAAATTCATTCCAACAGCAGTTGTAGAAGCTGGAAGAGGAATTATATCTGGGCTTACTGAGCTAAATGAAGAACATCAGGTTGCCCAAGAGATGTTATGTAATTTTCTTAATAAAGGTCTCCCAAAGTAGATGAAGAAGTAAATGGATGATTTTAGTGATGATGTTGGGAGCCATCTCTCTGGAATAGAGCGGATTATCAACAACTTAAGAGAAGTATTTCATAAAGATCTCACAACTCTTAACTCAAGATTTCATAACATTCGGAGAGATATCATTGAGGAAATTGAATTCATAAAGTCAGAAATGGCTTATCTATCTATTAATGCCCCTTTTATCTCATCCGAATCATCATCCGTTAATTCGGACAGCCTTTCTCTCCCAATTTGCCAAGACCTTGTCTAACTAATTGGGGATACATATTTTTTTTGCTATAAATGCAGCTTGACTCTCCTTGAATCTCTCTTCCTATTATTTGAGGAAGCAAATCAGAAGCATGCTCTAAAGATAATTCCTAACATGGTCAATTCATACAAGCACTTTAGAGAACAAGTCAAACCGCTCTATCTCCTTCCGGCTACAGTTAAAACTATACTGGAAAAGCGCCTGCAAGGAAATGTGGATTACTTAGTTTATTCAGAAGCCTGGCAAAAGAATTGGGATAAAAGAACCTATATAGTCATTGACTCCTAAGTTGATGAAAACTAAAAGGGGGAGAAAGGTAAAGGCAAAGGTAAAGAGTGAGATTCACCAGGAAAGGGGGGCAAATAAAGAGCTGCTATTGATTGTTTTAGAAGAGCTATTTTTTTTCAATGTACAAATCTGTAATACCTAGCTCTATTTTTACTTATATATATTTCTGTAATTGTAATCTGGAACTTCCTTGATGTTAACTATTATTAATAGAAAAAGTATATACAGTGAAAAACATTTACAAAATTGCTTCTAAGTACAACTATCAGATGTACTTCCAAAACATAGAAGCTAACATGCAAAAGAGTTGGGAGAGTTTGGATGCTTGGATTATAGGGGAGTAAACTAGTAAATGACTAAGTATCAAGAATCATAATTATCTTATAAAACCCCTTTACTTATGCTTATATGTGCTTATTTTTTATTTCCATCAAAAGGGGAGATTGTTAGAAAACAATGATCCGGAAGAACAAATTGAAGACAGATCCGGATCAATTTTGAAGAAAACAAAAACAAGTAAACAAATATCCAAGGAATAAAAACATGTAAAAATGGAAGCATAAAGTCCAAGGCAAGTCAACAAGACAAATATTGAAGACTATAAGTATCTAAGCACATAATGGAAGCATCCAGTTAAAGTTTGGAAAGGAAACAAACTTTAAACCGCTCAAGATCAGCATCTGGAAGAAGAACTGGTTGCAATAGGATCCAAAAACATCAACATAAAATTCATCCTGAAGATACAGTTAACAAGATAGAGGGAAAAGTTTTCCACCTTTTGGTCTAAGAAGTCAAAGATCATTTTCCCTTGTGCAAGATAAAAATGACAGCTAGCATACTTTTCAGAAAAAGGATAGAAGGACTAATACAGGAAATAAAAAAGGTAATAACCTTTTCTAGCTAGACCAATAGGAAAGGCGCGTGAAGCTCATACTCTGGATTGCTGGCATAAAAGTTGCAGAATCGCTAAAATACAAGGAAAACGATCACCGATAACTTTTTAACCTCAATCCCAAGGATTCAACGATACAATTACTCAGTATAACAGATTGATCAATGGATCCAGATGCGCCATATTATACCTGATCAATGGTGAAGATTTAATTCAACCTCAACAACTCACAACAACTGTATTTATGATAGAAGCCTATAAAAGAGAAGCTTCACAAGTTGAGAAGGTGCTGGTAGTTTTAAGAAAAGCATATATAAGAGAATCCACTATCACAATCAGTGACATAATCCCTCTAAGAACTAAATCATTCAACATCAATTTATAAGAATTCTCAAGTGAGTTATAAACTTGAAGAATTCAAAAGCAAAACACTTGAGAAAAATAAGTTGTAAAAAGCTCATACTTGGGTGAGTATTAAGATTGAGATATAGCTTAGAGTTGGTGCTTAAAGTGGGATCTCCTAGTAGGACTCAACTTAGTTTTGGGTAGAAATCTAAGTGGTATATCATGCTAAAGACAAGAGGACTCAGCTAGGAGTTGATGCTTCTAGTGGTATATCCTACATCCGGAAGGGTTACCATCCGGAGACAAATTGTAAGGCTTGATTCTTGCCAATTGTAAAGGAATCCACTAATGGAAAAAGCTCGAAAGAAGGAAACTCTGAGGACTGGAGTAGGCGGGGCCAAACTAGGATAAAATTACTCTGTTTGATTTTCTAACTCTTTATATTATTGCATATTATTCATGTTTGCATCATCCGGATCCATCATATCTGGAACATAATTAAACACGCTATACAAGACTTTCCAAAGTCTGATTAATTCCGCAAAAAAGGGTCATTCACCCCCCCCCCTCCCCTTGACCTATTTATACCCTCATAGGGATCAACAGTGGTGCCTTAAGTTTGACACATGGATATATCTGGAAGATGTATTAGAGACCGCTATGAGATAAACACTTGGTAAATATATCATAGTGTTAGTGTTTATCTTTATGCAGTAGCTTTGCGAATATCCTCATACTTAATATACTAGTTACCTTGTGTAGTATTATCGCTATACTTTAGGTCATTCCTATGCACTCATTAATTTAGGGTGTCACGAGTGATTACGGGTATAGTAATGACAGCACGTTGGTAAGCTATGTAGTCAAAAATAATCCATCGGTCCGGATATATTAAGGAGTTGTACCTAGCCACTTGTTGATGTGATGATTGCTATAAACCTCTTATCAGAGTATATGTTTGATAAAAATAGATTCTAGTCAAACACATTATGGTAAAAAGTAATATACTTTGGTAATAAGTAAATAACCGGGATAGCTTGGAGCAACCTCGCTATTAGTGGGTTAACACTTTATCCGAGCCCAACAAACCAGATGGTACTAATATTAAAGAATGGAAGCAGTTCATCGCATTGGGCAACTATTGCATTAACTAGGATTAAGTTATAAGCACAAATGACGTTCCGCGTAATGGGGAATGGTGGACCCTTGCTAGAGGCGTACTACAGTCGTTTAAGGTAATTGAGTTCTATTCACGGTCTAGAACCTCGAGCTAATAGTTCCTATAGAATAAGGATTGGTTAAGCCTTAACAGCTCAATACTTCTGGATCCTATAAGGTCACACACATTGGGCCTTCATTGGACTGAGTAAAGGATTAATATATTTATTCTATTACGAAAATATAATTAATTATTATAAGATTATTATTTGGTTAGACCAAGAATTTATTTTGACCGGTAATTAATTTTATTAGGGTCACAAAATAAATTAAAATGTTGATTAAAATGATTAGATCATTTTTTGGTTAAGGTAGGAATTTATTTTGACCGATATTTAATTTTATTAGGGTCATAAAATAAATTAAAATGTTGATTAAAATGATTGAATCATTTTTTGTTAAGGAAGGAATTTATTTTGACCTGTAATTAATTTTACTAGTTACATAAATAAATTAAAAGAAAGGGGAATTAAAAGAAATATATATTAGAAGGGATTTTCCCTATCCCACATTGCTAAATGGAGAGCAATTTTGCTCGCCTCCTCCTATAAAAGGAGGCCTTCTCCTCATCTTCTCAACACTTCAAGTTCATATCTTTGCAGCATTTTTCGAGAGTCTTTAGTGAGGATTCTCGAGCCAACATAAAAGAACTTTTTGATCCTCATGGATCATAGTTTAAGGATCCTAAATTATATTTTTAATTTAGGGAACTCTAGTTCATATTTTTGGGTGGGCTTTTAGAGTGGTCTAGAAGCTACTCAAAGCTCTGTATTCTTCCTCTCGGGGAGCTTTTGGTTGGTGGGGTTGTTGCGGATACTCATAGAGGCTATCCTACATTTGGAGGCTTGTGCAAGAGGGTTCTGCCAAAGCATGCTTCAACTGGTAAGTTTTCTTTTTCTCTTTTAATTATTAGTTCTTTTTCTTTAAGCGTTTTTAGACTTAATAATTATTATGCTTAGGTTGTTTTGCATGCTTAGTTTATTTTATGCTTAGGTTATAGCTCAGAGTTATAACATGCTTAGTATAAAATATTTATGCTAGGATATAATTTAGAATTATGGTATGCCTAGCCTATGTATGCTAACCTGTTAGATATGATGTATGCCCTAGAGGCAATTAGGGCGATATATCTTAGTTAGTTTTATTTGTACGAACAAATTTAATATCATTAAGGCATTCTTTTGTTATATAAATGAATGTGAAAATATATTATGACTGGTTTAGAATATATTCATTGATGTGTTTGCAAAAGTCCATGACATAATCATAGCACAAAGTACAAGGGCATAGTAAGACCATGTTGGTGAGAACTGGTTCGTGTGCAATTACGATTTGTATAAATATCTCTAGTCATAGTATCATCAAGACTGGACATTGATGAATATGGATAGACTAGCATATGTCGTCATACCCCTTGAATTTGATTCAGAGTAGCATATCTCCAATGTTAGAGGGTGGTACCTTGGGTTAACACATGAATGTATTTAGGGAGATACATTGGAGACCGCTATGAGACAAGACTCGGTAATCTATATTATGTGTTGGTGTTTTAATAATCTCATTACAATAGCAATACATATACCCTTATGCCTGAGATACTAGTTACCTTGTTCCGATCTTGCTATACTTTGGATTATACCTATTCATTCTATAGATTGGATGATATGAATAATTACGGGTATAGTTGATGTCTGTCCGTTGGTAAGCTGAGTAGTCAAGATGGAATCTATCACTCCACTATGGCAATATAAGGGAGTTGTACCTTGGCAACTTGTTAGAAGTGACACACTCGTATACCTCTGATCAGAGTATGAGTTGATAGGATGGGATCCTAATCAACACATTAAATGGTTGAGTAGTGTACTTTGGTAGCAAGACTAAACTACTGGGTAGCCATTACAGCTACTAGTGGACTAACACTTAAACTGAGTCTTAGAAACCAGATGGTACTTAACAATTGATAGAAGGAGTGAATTGTATTGATACTATTGCAGAATCGGGATTAAGTCACAATGCACGTGATGTTCTGAATATTGAGGGGTTATATGCCTTTGTTAGAGAGCCACTATAATCGATCAAACTAATTGGAGTCCATAACGGTCTGGAGCTCCGAGCCGGTGAATTCCTAAAAGGGATTAAGCCAAGTTAGACTTTTGACAGCTCGATATTATGGGATCCTATAAGGTAACACACTTTGAGTTATGACTGAGCTATGTAAGGAACCGTTAGACTTGGTCTAATCTAGAAGAGCAAGAAAATATGGTTAGACCATAACGTATTAGTTAGACCAATATCCATTGGTTGGACTAATGAACTTGATAAATAATAAGGAGGATAAAATAAATAAAGGGAAGACTAGACTGGAACTTAGCGGGATTTATTAATATTGGATGTTGGATAAATTTGCGCAAGTGGGTCTATAAATGTACTGTGGAACAGTACATAAATGACCTACACATGGGCCACATGGCAGCACTATTTGGAAAAGTGTTGCGATGGGCTATGGGGCACCCGAAAGCAGGCTGCAAGATGCAGCCCACTTGTGCGCTGCACAGGCGTGCAGTCCTTATGGGCTTGCGCACGGCACAAGCCTTGTGGGCACAAGGTACTGTTGGCTAAATGGCCAGCAGTCTCCCAGTCCAATTGGGTGCTTGCTCCCTAAGCAAGCTCCCAGTATTTGAGTTGGTTTCCAACTTTGCCAGGGTTAATAAAAATACATGTTTGCCCCTTTTTTTTATTTCTGATTGGTTGAGGTTAGAGACTTCTTATTCTCTTAGTTATTCTGATTTCTAAAAGTAATCCGTTGAAAGAAGTATTTACTTAGAATAGAAAACTAAGGGAATTTCTTCTAGAATAAATTAGTAGGGAAGATCTAGCTATCTTCCACTTATTTATTAGTTCTCCCTTTCTAGAAGGTTTTGGTCGGTGGTGCTTGAGTGGACTATTTATAGAGGGCTTCTACTTTGAAGTTTGTGCATGTAGCTGAGGGGACTTACTACCAACTACGGGATTCACGCTTCAACTGGTAAGTGGTTAAATTATTATTAGGTCCTTTTAATAAGTGTTTATGACCTAGAATAATTTAAGACTAGCACTATTATCAATCATGCCATGCTTAGGAGATCCAGGGAACTAGATTAAATTTTTTAAATTTTGACTGTGCATGTTTTACTTGCTAAAACCCTTAATCTAGACCAATAATGGTATCATGAGCCTACCTAATGCAATTTTATG
The DNA here is from genome assembly GCA_947683365.1 of Euphorbia pulcherrima. Taxonomy (NCBI): domain Eukaryota; kingdom Viridiplantae; phylum Streptophyta; class Magnoliopsida; order Malpighiales; family Euphorbiaceae; genus Euphorbia; species Euphorbia pulcherrima. The sequence goes on from CANTUS010000008.1 coordinate 33,070,547, forward strand.
ATTGACTAGAAATATGCTAGGTCTGATTCTCTATGAAATATTTTCGAGTATGCTATGCCATGCCTAAGAATTTTTTTCGTGCAATAGAAAATGTTGTGATAGCTAGATTAAGTATTGCTCAAACTTAGTCATGGTAGTTATCTAAGAATTAACAATATTTTACTTGAAATTGTAAATGCTTTAATTTTAAATTATACGGAATAATTCTTAAATTAAAAAACAACGAAATCTTGAATTTAATTAGTCTATGGTTAGCTGAGTCAGAAGGGCTCGTGTTTATTCTGGCATGGATTCGACTTGGCTGCTCATTCACTACAAATGGGCCTCTCCTACCAGGGAATTCTCATCGGTTCTAGATTTTAATTACCAAAGGGACTTTTTAAATTAGTTGATTTCTAGTATAATGAATTGGATTCATTATATGGTTTTACGAATGAAAGTTTAAATTGTTAAATTAAAACTTATAGACATAGGTGCAAGAACTTGAACAATGAACCCCCTTATTTGTTTTGCATGCTATGTGGAGTCTTGGCATGATAGAATGATTATGAATTACCAGTTGAGCATAACCCCTAGGTTGGACTTACTAATTCCTTTTAGCCTAGAATTAGTTATAGTTTCATAACCATGTCCATGTATAAGTCCTAGATTAGGCGAGACTGGTTGCACTAATAAATCCCCATTAAAATATTAAGATAAAAATAGCCTTCCTAAAAATCAAAGTGTGATTCTAAGCATTTTCATTGAATGAACTGCTCACGCAAAGGGTGCCTTCTTCTTTAACATCGTCTATTCACATGATTCGAGTTAGGATTAAGTCTTAACCATACTAGGTTGGTTGTCCGTAATATTGGAGCTAATGCTGGGTTGGAGGCATCATTTGAGGAATCATATAATTGGTTATGCACATCCATTAGGTGGAACTCAAATGGATTAGTAATTGCGTTAGATGCAAATGGACTAGATCCTCATATAGCTATTTAAGTTAGCTTGAGTTGTGATAGCGGGGGTTCACTTAAATGAGTTATATATGCTGCCTACTAAGGAGAATGGTTAGACTATGTTTCTCGAAAAATAATAGAAGGGGCTATTATGTTTTCAAATTGAACCTTGATAAAATAGTAGGAATATGTATTTAATTAAAAGACCTTAAATTAAATGCATGTACAAGAACTAAGCCTAAAATAATAATTCTTTTCTTATATGTAGGTTGAATATGACTACAAACATAAACTTTGGCGCTATTCTTGAAAACAAATTGGACGGTACCAATTTTACAGATTGGTTCAGGACAGTGAGGATAGTCCTCAGAGGCAAAGGCCTGGCTTATGTTTTGGATGAGCTCCTTCCTGATAAACTTGATGCTAGAGATCATAAGGAACATGAGGCGTGGAAGAAGCATAGGAAAGATCATGAATCTACAATATATTTAATGTTGGGAACCATGAATCCTAAGCTTCAGAAATAGCATGAGAATATGGATCTCGATACCATGATTCTCAATCTTCAGGAACATTTTTCTAAGCAAGCAAGGACTGAGAGGTTGAGACCTCAAGACTTTTTTTTATACTAAGATGCAGGCCGGTGCTTCAGCATCTCAGCATGTTTTAAAACTTCTTGGCTATGTCGAGAAGCTTTGTCGATTGAGTTTTATCATAGATCATGAGTTGAGCATAGATCTCATTTTGACTTCGCTCACTGATATTTATTCACAGTTTGTGACTAATTATTACATGAACAATATTGATACGACAATCCTAGAATTGATCAACATGCTAAAAATAGTAGAACCAAAGATCAAGCAGGATCAGAAAAATCTACTGCTGGTTGAGAAAACCAAACCTTTGAAGCATAAGACCTAGAAAAAGAAAGGGCTGGAGGCTAAGAAAAAGATCAGTAAGAAGAAGAAAAAATAAGAAAGGAGCTGCATGTTTCCAGTTTGGAAAACTAGAACACTAGAAAAGGGATTGCAAGGCACCTGTCTCTAAGCATGTGAAGAAGATCCGTGAGAAGGGAACTACTTCAGGTATGTTCATGATTGAAAATTTCACTATAGTTCCTTATAAGTCTACATGGGTATTAGATACTGGATGTAGTACTCATATCTGTTTTTCTGTGTGAGGGTTATAGAACCGTAGAATGCTGGCTAAAGAATAGTTGGACCTACGAGTTAGAAATGGAGCACGGGTTGCTGCATCAGCTGTAGGAATATATAGTCTCAAATTGCTAAGTGGCCTAGTTTTAGAATTAAATAAATGCTATTATATTCTAGTTGTTACTAAGAATATTATTTCTGTTGCGTGTTTAGCAGCAGAAGGATTTGAAGTTTTATTTAATAATAAAGATTGTTAAATTCATAAAAATAGTGTTCTTTATGGCAATGGAGTTTTGATTGATGGCATATATGTTTTAAATACTAAATCTGAACTTATGGGATTGTTGTTTGGGCCATATAAACGAAGCCCGCTTAACTAAGTTACACAGAGGATATGACTTGGGCCCAATAGACTGGGAGTCTTATGGGGCATATGAACCTTGTTTATTAGGCAAAATGACAAAGAAACCCTTTAAAGGTAAAGGACAACGTGCCACAAGTACATTAGAAATAATACACACAAATGTATGTGGTCCAATGAATGTGCAAGCACATGGAGGATTCATCTACTTCATATCTTTATCGATGATCACTCACGATATAGGTATTTGTACCTTATGAGGCACAAATTAGATAGTTTTAAAAAGTTTAAAGACTTAAGAATGGAGTTGAGAAATAACTTGGAAAGAATATTAAGGCATTACGGTTAGACCGAGGTGGAGAATATTTAAGCCAAGAGTTTCAAGATTATCTAAGGGATAATAGAATATTACCCCAATGGACCCCTCCTTATGCTCCTCAGTATAATGGTGTGTTTGAGAGGAGGAATATAGACTTTGTTAGACATGGTTCAATCCATGATGAGCCAAGCAAGTCTTAGCTAAACCTTTTGGGGATACGCACTTAAGAGCGCAGTTTATATACTAAACCATATACCCTCAAAATCAGTTGATACAACACCATACAAAAGGTGGTGTGGTAAGAAACCCTCTCTTTCTCACCTGAGAGTTTGGAGATGTCCTGCCTATGTTAAAAGGACAATGTCAGACAAGCTGGGAGCTAGGGCTGACGAATGCTTGTTCATAGGTTATCCTAAAGAGACAGTAGGATATACCTTTTATAATCCTAAGGAACAAAAGGTATTTGTTTCTAGGACTGCTCAGTTCCTTGAGAAGGAACACATGCTTGCAAAATCTAGTGGTAGCAACCTTGAATTTGAGGTTCAAGTAAGCGAACAAGATGATTAACTGTTAATTCCTACTCCTGATACATAATAGAGTGTGATCGAGGAATAACATGTTCACAACAACCATTGCATAGATATTGTAGGGTTCCCAATGCTCCTGAAAGATATGGATTTCTCATCACGGATGATAAACAAATATTTCTAATGGAGGATGATGAACCTAAGACCTACAAGGAAGCAATGGAGTGCTCAGACTCTGATAAATGGTTAAAAGCCATGAAATCAAAAATGGATTCCATATATGAAAACCAAGTATGGGAATTGGTTGATGCACCCTATAAGGTTAGACCCATAGGCTGCAAATGGGTTTTTAAGAAAAAAATCGTATGGTAATGTAATTACCTATAAGGCAAGGTTGGTAGAAAAGGGCTATAGTCAAAGAGAATGAATTGACTATAATGAAACCTTTTCACCTGTACCCATGCTTAAATCCATAAGGATATTCTTAGTCATTGCTGCTCATTATGATTATGAGATCTAGCGGATAGATGTAAAAACCACTTTCCTAAATGGAAACTTGGATTGGGATGTGTATATGATGCAAACTGAGGGTTTTACATCTCAGAATGGGTCGAAGGTATGCAAGCTGCAAAGATCCATCTCTGGACTTAAGTAAGCATCCAGGAGTTGGAATATAAGGTTTAATAATACGATCGAAGAGTTAGATTTTATATCAAATACTTATGAGCCTTGTGTATATAAGAAAGTTAGTGGGAGTTCAGTCATTTTTCTTATGTTGTATGTTGATGACATACTGCTAATAGGAAATGACATTTCTTGTCTTCAAATGGTTAAGTCGTGGCTGTCAAGAAAGTTCTCCATGAAAGACCTTGGAGAAGCAGCATTTATACTAGGTATAAAGATCTATAGGGATAGATCCAAGAGGCTGGTAGGTCTTTTACAAGATACATACATAGACAAGGTATTGACTAGGTTCAACCTTGAGCAATCAAGAAGGGGTTATCTTCCAATGTCTCTTAGAATTAACCTTTCTAAATTTGAGTGTCCGGGGACACAAGAGGAGAGATTGCTCATGAATGAAATACCCTATACATCCGCAATAGGATCTATTATGTATGCTATGGTATGTACACGGCCTGATGTCTCACATGCATTAAGCATCACAAGCAGATTTCAATCTAATCCCGGCGAGAAGCACTAGAAGGCCGTTAAGAATATCCTTAAGTACTTGAGAAGGACTATGGAAATGTTCTTAGTATATAGAGGAGGTGATCTTATAGTAAAGGGATTCACTAATGCAAGTTTTCAATCTGATAGAGATGATTACAAGTCACAATCAGGTTACCTATTTATGTTAAATGGAGTAGCGGTTGTTTGAAAGAGTTCCAAATAGGATACAACTGTCGATTCAACCACTGAATATGAGTTCATTGTTGCTTTAGAAGCAAAATAAGCTGTCTGGATAAAGAGATTTATTGGTGATCTCGGTGTGGTGTCTAATAGTGAGGATCAATTAATAATATATTATTATAACACTAGGGCTATTGCTCAGGCAAAAGAACCACGGTCTCATCAGAGAAACAGACATGTACATAGAAAATATCATATACAGATGGAATATGTACCCACAGAGCAGAACCTGGCGGATGGTCTGACCAAGCCTTTGACACAGATTAAGCATGACCGACATGTTAATAGTTATGGCTTATGGCACATAGCTAATTGTCTCTAGTGAAAGTGGGAGATTGTTAGATATGATGTATGCCCTAGAGGCAATTAGGGCGATATATCTTAGTTAGTTTTATTTGTACGAACAAAGTTATATTAATAAATGCATTCTTCTGTTATATCAATGACTGTAAAAATATGTTATGACTGGTTTAGAACATATTCATTGATGTGTTTGCAAAAGTCCATGACATAATTATAGCACGAATTGCAAGGGCATAGTGAGGCTATATTGGAGAGAACTATTTTGTGTGCAATTATGATTTATCTAAATATCCCTAGTCGTAGTATCATCAAGGCTAGATTCTGATGAATATGTATAGACTAGCATGTATCGTCATAACTCTTGAATTTAATTCAGAGTAGCATATCTCCAGTGCTAGAGGGTGGTACCTTGGGTTAACATATGAATGTATTCAAGGAGATACATTAGAGACCGCTATGAGATAACACTCGGTAATCTATATTATGTGTTGGTGTTTTAATCATCTCATTGCAATAGCAATACAAATATCCTTAAACCTGAGATACTAGTTACCTTGTTCAGATGTTACTATACTTTGGATTATACCTATTCATTCTATAGATTGGATGATACGGATAATTGCAGGTATAGTTGATGTCACTCAATTGGTAAGCTGAGTAAACAAGATAGAATCTATCACTCCACTATAGGAATATAAGGGAGATGTACCTTGGCCACTTATTAGAAATGGCACACTCGTAAACCTCTGATCAGAGTATGAGTTGATAGGATGGGATCCTGATTAACACATTAAATGTTTGAGTAGTCTACTTTAGTAGCAAGACTAAACTACTGGGTAGCTATTACATCTACTAGTAGACTAACACTTAAACCGAGTCCTAGAAACTAGATGGTACTTAACAGTTGATAGAATGAGTGAATTGTGTTGATACTATTGTAGAATCGAGATTAAGTCATAATGCATATGATGTTTCGAATATTGAGGGATCATATGCCTTTGTTAGAGAGCCACTATGACCGATCAAAGTAATTAGAGTCCATAACGGTCTGGAGCTCCGAGCTGGTTAATTCCTAAAAAGGATTAAGCCAGGTTAACTTTTAATGGCTCGATATTACGGGATCCTATAAGGTCACACACTTTGAGTTACGACCGAGCTATATAAAGAACCATTAGACTAGGTCTAATCCAGAAGAGCAAGTTAATATGGTTAGACCATAACATATTGGTTAGACCAATATTCACTGGTTGGACCAATGAACTTGATAAATAATAAGGAGGATAAAATAAATAAAGGGAAGAATGGACTGGAACTTAGCGGGATTTATTAATATTGGATGTTGGAAAAATCTGCATAAGTGGGTCTGTAAATGTACTATAGGACGGTATATAAAAGACCTGTGCATGGGACACATGGCAGCACTATTTAGCATAGTGATACATGTAGCCCATGGGGCACGCAAAAGGGGGCTGCAAGATGCAGTCCGCCTATGCAGCATGTAGCGCAGCCCTTTGTGCTGCGCTACATACGAGCGTGCGCAGGCTTGCGCACAAGGCGCAAGCCTTGTGGACTTGTGCTCTTGCGCAAGACACGAGGGACTATTGACCGATTGGCCAACAGTCTCCCTATCAAACTGGGAGCTTGCTCTCTAAGCAAGCTCCTAGTATTTGACTTGGTTTCCAACTCTGCCAGGCTTAATTAAATTACATGTTTGCCCTTTTTATTTTATTTCTGATTGTTTGAGGTTAGGTACTTTTTTGTCCTTTGAATAATTCCTAACCACTATAAATAAAAGCCTCCTCCTTTGTTATTTTTCGTCCTGTATTTTATAATCCCTCTCTTGCTCTCATATTCTCTTAGTTGTTCTAATTCCTAAAAGTAATATGTCTAAAGATGTATTTAATTAGAATAGAAAACTTAGAGAATTTCTTCTAGAATAAATTATTATGGAAGATCTAGCTATCTTTCACTTATTTATCGGTTCTCCCTTTCTAGAAGGTTTTGGTCGGTGATGCTCGTGTAGACTATTCATAAAGGGCTTCTACTTTGGAGTCTGTGCACATGAGAGGTCTTTCTATCGACTACGGGATTCACACTTCAACTGGTAAGTGGTTAAATTATGATTAGGTTCTTTTAACAAGTGTTTATGACCTAGAATAATTTAGGACTAGAACTATTATCAATCATGCCATGCTTAGGAGATCCAGGGAACTAGATTAAATTTTTCAAATTTTCGCTGGGCATGTTTTACTTGCTAAAACCCTCAATCTTGACCAACATAACCTAGGTAGAGAATTAATTTAGTTAAGGCTTTAATTAATTTATATGCAACTGATAGGAGTTCCTAGGAACAAGGGACAAAATTTTGAATTTCCGTCATGCCTATTATGCATGTTCAAAGTGAATATCATTTCCCAAAAAAATGTTGCAAATAAGTCAAACGTAGGGTTCCGTGCAGTCGACCCGATTCCTCAAAAGAAATGAAAACAATGATAAAAGGCAAGAGTGAGGATAGTCTGTTGGATTGAAAACCCAAAAAGGGCGGTCCAGGCAAAAATAAAGATAAAATATAAGTAAGTCTGATAGGCCCATCACAATGTTCAGGTCTATGCAAAAATTAAGACAAAGAAAGATAAAAGGAAAATTGACTACCACCGATCACATCGAGATACCGCATCATCGTCATCTGAAATTATAGTACTTGAATATCCTCTGTAGCCTGGTAGACTCGAAAGGGCTGAAATACATCCTCTTCACGCGTCTACTGCAATATCGACTATGGCCGAGCACTCTGAGTCCACAAGGTCTGAATCTTCTAAAGTCGTCCTTGGTAGAATTCATCGGTACTGATAACCTCCAACCGATTGTAATCCAGAGTCTCAAACTTTAGTTCGTGCTCCCACTTATCTTCGATATACTTAATCTAGAAATCGCTACACAGCTGACTCAACTCCGATAATATGAGTGATAGGGTATATAGAAAGTGCCATCCTCGACCTCAATATCTTGACATATGAACCTCGCGTGTACATTGCAACTTCCCTAATCCTTCGCCAGGGGCATACTAGCTTGATTTGTCTGGCAATGCAGTTCTGTATGTTCTCTCTCTTCAAACAAGTCAATCAAGTGAATCAATCAAGCAAGCGATCAAGCCATCTAGAGGATGATCAACCCAAACAGCTCATACATACATGCATAATATTCATAAATATCCTATCTATTATTCTATATTGAATTCTATAGGAAACAAAGCATAGAAAAGTATCCTTGAGCTACATCATCAACCTCAGCAGTTTTTCCGATCTCCTAGAAATCCTAACTCAATCTATATTTCATACTTTCGTTTTTATCGCTTAATTGAAGGGCAAAATATTTTTGTTTCCAAAAAATCAATTAAGCAATAAAAACGCAACTCATGTCGCTTACTAATGTCTCAAAATTTCCTTGATAGCTACACCATACGATAATCTTGATGGACAACTGACCCGAGGATCCTAAATTCAAAAGTCAGAAGTTTCTCCCAAAGGCACCTCAATATAATCATCAGGGGCATCCTGATGTATATTCTAAGTTATGTTCAAGGGGTATATCAGCTAAGCCCGAAGGACACCTCAACAGCTTCTCGGGACTCCCAAAAATCTTACCTCAATTTATGTTTCATACTTCCATTTTTTATTGCTTAATTGAAGGGGCAGAAATTTTTTTATTTCAACTAAATCAATTAAGAAATAAAACTCAATTTACACAAGTTACTAATATCTCAAAACTTTCTTGACAGACACAATCTTCAAAGTTCGACGGTCGCTTCAGATGCTATCAGCAATCATTTTTAGTCTAAGGCCCTCTTTAGATGCTTTCGGCAATCGTTTTAGGCCAAGGGTTACTGCAGATGCTCTCGACAATCATTTTTAGACCAAGGGTCGCTGCAGATGTTCTCGACAATCGTTTTTAGTCCAAGGGTCGCTTCAAAAGCTCTCGGCAATCATTTCTTAGTCTAAGGGTTTCTTCAAATGCTCTCGGCAATCATTTTTAGTCTGCGATCATTTTAATCCAAGAGTCTCTTCCGATCCTCTCAGCAATCATTTTTAGCCCAAGGGTCTCTTCAGATGCTCTTGGCAATCATTTTTAGTCCAAGAGTCTCCTTTGATGCTCTTGTCAATCATTTTTAGTCCAAGGGTCTCTTCCGATGCTCTCGACAATCATTTCAGTCCAAGAGTCTCTTCCGATGATCTCAGCGATCATTTTTAGTCCAAGGGTCTCTTCTAATGCTCTCGGCGATCATTTTAGTCTAAGAGTCTCTTCTGATGCTCTCAACGATCATTTTTAGACCAAAGGTCTCGTCCAATGCTCTCAGTGATCATTTATAATCAAGGGTCTCTTCATATGCTCTCAGCAATTATTTTTAGTCCAAGGGTCTCTTCGAATGCTCTTGGCAATCATTTTTAGTTCGAGGGTCTCTTCCGATTCTCTCAGCGATCATTTGAGTCCAAGAGTCTCTTTCGATGCTCTCGGCGATCAATTTTAGTCTAAGGCTCTCTTTAGATGCTCTTGGCAATCATTTTTAGTCCAAGAGTCTCTTCTAATGCTCTCGACAATCATTTTTAGTCCAAGGGTCTCTTCCGATGCTCTTGGCAATCATTTTAGTCCAAGATTCTCTTTTGATGTTTTCAGCAATCATTTTTAGTCCAAGGGTCTCTTTCGATGCTCTAGGCGATCATTTTAGTCCAAGGGTCTCTTTTAATGCTCTCGGTAATCATTATAGTCCAAGGGTCTCTTTCGATGCTCTCGGCGATCATTTTTAGTACAAGGGTCTCTTTTGATGCTCTCGGTAATCATTTTTAGTCCAAGGGTATCTTTAGATGCTCTCAGAAATTGTTTTTAGTCCAAGGGTCTCTTTCGATGCTCTCAGCGATAATTATAGTCCAGGGGTCTCTTCCGATGCGCTAGGCGACAATTCTAGTCCAAGGGTCTCTTTTGGCACTCCTGGCAAATCCAACCGTATGCAACCAGCCATCTATCTCATATCTATTGGGGCAATGAAGGTAATACCGAATCAAAATCTTTATGTCAAACTTGTTCTTAATAGGTCTGTTGATGGCAGCCCCGGTAGATAATCGATTCAAGAATCCACAACTCAGGTATAACCTTCTATCCCTTGCTCTTTCATGGGATCACACTTGGCCCGCCAAGTGGTAATCTCCCAAGGGGCAGCCTATGAGCACGTGCTTTTCGGTGTCCCTTGGAACAATGATGACTTTTTACTCTAACCTTTTATAGATCAGTTGTTCTATTCTTTGCGAGTCGAATTAGGTTTGGCAAGTACCGTTTTGATGATTTTTGACCTTTGACCACGCTTTAAAATCATTAAAATACATACAAAAATAAACCGTAATCTTTCTCTCGAGTGCAATAAAATATTTCGAGATTTTCTCCTTAACCCAATCTTTTTCTAGAAGTCTTGTTATTTTTCCTAGATTTTAGACTCTCTAAGGTTTCCAGAATGTTATGAATCGCTTAAATCGGATAACCGTAGTGAAAGTTATGGTTTTTTGAAGTTTAACGAGTTTTTAATCCCTAATATTCAAATATCTTGGTCTCCCCCTCACCGGCCGGAGCCGCCGCCATTGCCACCACAGGTGGCAATGGTGGTGATCACCGCCGGGGTGGCGGTCACCTTGGCACGGACTGTTTTAGTCTGCGTCACCTTTTTTCTGTCTCTCTCCTTGCGATTGGGCATGAAATTTCCCCTAAAATTCACCCAAAGTCGATGTACTTTTTAGTGAGGAAGTATTTGAGCCTTATTTGGAGAGAGATTAAGGGACTTTTCTCACATTTTGAATTAGAAACCTGATTTTGAGAGAAAATAAGAATAAGAGAGAGAAAGGCAAGAACAAGAGAGAGAAAGTTGAAGAAAAGCATAGAATCTGAGTTTAATCCTCTCTAATCTTGATTCTTAGTTATTCTTGGGCTTAATCCTATAGCTTAAATACTAAAATCAGTTAGAAATTATAGGTTAAAATGGATTAAATAGGTTTGGAGACTTATTTTCCAAATCACTGCCTAAATTTCGCCATTGTTTCTGTCGCGATTTTCATCACAAAACCATTAAAGGGATTTCACCAAGGGTTGATTCGAGTCTCCGAAGATAGATTGACGGCCTAGAGGTAACAAATCTGAGTTCCTTTACATATTTAATCGCTTTTCTGGTTCCTTGGTTGTTGTTTTGGTGATCTTTTGGATCTTTTACCCGTTTTTCTTTCAGTACTTTTACAAAAACAACAAAAGTCTCTGGAACCGACACAAGAGAGACTCTCACCGTCGCCGCTCTAGCCTTCACCTCCGCACCTATGGCGGTGAAGGCTGGAGCAGCGGCGGTGACCTCTACCCTTATAGAGGTCCCGATGATTTTTGGATTTTTTGAGTTCTTTTCCCCCAAATCTATAAATTAAATATCATTTGAAATGTTTTAAGTCCATATCTATTGAAATAATGTTGATTTGGACTTAGAATATCGATGATCTTGAGTTTATGGGTGTAAAAATACTCGAATTTGCGTTGGAAATTAGTTTCAATCGGCATTGCTAGAGGGGGAATCACTCCCGCCGCCACTCCAGCGGCCAACACCATACCGGTGGCGGTCACCACCGAAGCAGTGACGGGGACAGCCACCCCTCCAGCAATGGTGGTTTAAGCTGGTTTGTGGCCCTTTTCGATTCATTTTTCTCGTTGATTCACACCCAAAAAATTTGCTAAAAATTCTAAATATTCTGAAATAAATTAAAATATTTTTTAATCTGATTTATTTAATTTATTTATCATTTAATTCATTAAATAACCCTTAAATCCCTCAAAAATGCGTTTTCAACTCTAAAAATTCGTAAAAAATGTTTTTCTCCACAATAAAATTTAACTTTCTGCCTTTAAATATTTATGCATTATTTATAATTATTTATGGGTGATTTATCATGCTTCGAGCCATTTCGGTGTTGGTAAGTTTGGTTGGAATCCGATTTCGATCTCTTAATATATATTTTCCCGCATTAGAAATATGTATAGGAATTTATCAAAGCCTTGCAATAACTATTTATTTCTTGCTTTTATTTATTTATTGCTTTCTACATGATGCACTCCGTGATGAATGGATATTATTAACCAAAAACTCTAAAATAGGGGATTTAAATCGCATAATAATGAAAGAAACTTTTATTGAAAAAATCAATTTGATTTATAAAATGAAGAATAGACAACATTATCCGAGCTCAAAATCTCTAATTGAGGTGCGGTTTACCACCAGGTGAAAAAATCGTACCCAAAAACTCCCAGCTGAGCTGAACTAGGTAGTGACTCTACCTTAAGAACGAGATTCTGATCTCGCCTCCTCTAACACATTAAATTGGACTTAAATATCAACTTCACAATCACTTTTAATAGATAGTTTCCTCACACCTCTAAAACGATGATCCTCCCTTGGCACGCTTCACTGCGCCTTATTTTTACGACCCCATTTAAAGGGGTCTCCAAAAACATCGCCCGCTCACAGCTGATCTAACAAATATTTGAGGGTTCGTTGATCATTTTTGTTGTAGAGTTTCTACCCCAATAAATATGGTCTCCATGTTTGAATTGCAGTAATGACAGCCAATATTTCTTTGGCATAAATTGACCAAGCTCGTTTGGTGGTGCCCAAAGATCCACTCATGAATGCAATAGGCCTCCCCTGTTGCATAAGAAGAGCGCCAATACCATCTCTTGAGGCATAAGATTAAATAGTAAAAGGTTCTTGAAAGTTTGGCATGGCCAAAGTTGGAGTAGTTGTCCTTGCCTTTTTGAGACTTTGAAAGGCTTGCTCAGCTTCTTGAGACCACTCGTATTTTCCCTTCTTTAAAAGATTTGTAAGGGGTCGAGTAATGATGCCGTATTTACGCACAAACTTTCGATGGTAACCTATAAGGCCTAAGAATCCATGCAACTTAGAGACATTAGTAGGACGAGGCCATTGAAGCATGATTTTAATTTTATTCTGATCCACCATAATCCCTTGTAGAGTCACAATATGGCCCAAGTACTCGAGCTTCTGCTGACCAAAATCACATTTACTGGACTTTACAAAAAAAATGTGTTGCCTTAATATGTAAAAAGCCTTACGAACATGTTCAAGATGCATGGTCCAATTGGGGCTATATATTAAAATATCATAAAAAAAACACCAAGATGAATTTTCATAAATAAGGACGAAAAATGGTATTCATAAGTGCTTAGAAGGTAGATGGGGCATTACAGAGGCCAAAGGGCATAACTAAATATTCTTAAGGACCGTTATGAGTCTGAAAAGTAGTCTTATGGATATCCAACGAATGAATTCGTACCTGGTGGAATCCAGTACGGAGGTCAAGCTTGGTAAAGAAAGAAGGCCCATGGAGTTTATCAAGTATATCGTCAATAGTGGGAATTAGAAATCAAACTTTAATGGTGGTTGTATTGAGGGCTCTGTAATTGGTGCAAAAATACCATGTCCCATCCTTTTTCTTAACTAATAGGACTGGTGAAGAAAAAGGACTAGTACTAGGTCTTATTAGCCCCAATTTTAACATGTTATGAACTTGCTTTTCAATTTCAGCTTTTTGAAAATAGGCATACCTATATGGACGAACAATGATTAGCTTAGTTCCTTCCTTTAATGTGATATGATGCTCAATTTCCCTTGGTGGAGGTAAGGTTTTAGGCTCCTTGAATAAATCATCAAATTCAGCCAGTAACTTCAACATCTTAGGATGGCCATCATGTGTTCCCACTTTTTGATTAGATTGGATGCAAACAGCAAACATCAATCCACCATTTCGAGCTTCTTTGGATATTGATTATATTGTGATTGGTTAAATAGTTATTGAACTTATGCCAGGTAGCTTGTGAATCTGACTATCCCATCTGAACTCCATGGTCAGTTGCTTCCAATTGCACATCACCGTTCCCAATTGTTCCAACCAGTTCATTCCAAGCACTAGGTCTAGCCCAACAAGTGGCAAAGCATATAGAGTAAGGAAGAAAATAATACCTTCAAGCTAAACCGGGATATTCTAAAACCTGCCTTGCCATCTTAAGGTCCCTCCGTTAGCAACCTTAACGTCAAATGGTTTAGTTGGAACCCCAAGTACCTGTAACAAGTTAGCCACCTTTTCACGAATAAACTTGTGAGTTAAACCACTGTCAATTAATACCACCACTTCTACTCGCGTTATCCTTGCCATCACTCTCATAGTCTTGTAAGTTGACCATTTAAACAGTGCATGTAAGGAAATTTCAGGTTGAAAGCTAGAGTCGTGCTTATCTTCTTCATCTGAGTCTTCTTGGGTATTACAGTCCCCTTCCAACAACAACAATTGGGGCAATTGACAATGATGCCCAGAAGTAAATTTCTCATCACAATTAAAACAAAGGCCTTGCATTCGTCTCCTTTGCATCTCTTCCTATAAGAGCTTTTTTATTGGTGCGGTTTTAATTTTTGTCGGATTGGTTTGAGATCCAACAATAATTCTTGGGCGTTCAGTTGTTTGGGTGAACTTTCGTAGACGAGTCACCTGATCCTCCTGCATCCGAGCTAAATTGACTGCTTCCTTAAAGGATTTTGGTTTGAACATAAGAATTCCATCTGCAATCTCTGCCTTTAAACCACCCATAAAAGTTCCTACCAACGCCTTCTAAGGCCACCCTTTAACACGATTGCCCAATCTCTCAAACACTTTCTGAATATCTCAAAGTGTCTCCGTTTGCTTAATTTTAGAGAGTGCTTCATCAAAATCTTCACACTCCGTAGGACCAAACTGAGACCATAATTCTTCCATGAAATTGTCCCACAAAATCTCTTTCCCTTCTTATTGATAGGTTTTGCATAGCCATCATCACCATTGGTTCACCTCATCTTCTAAATGAAAGGAAGCGAAAGAAACTTTCTGTGTATCTAAAGTGCGTTGATATTAAAAAAATTGGTCCACTTGAGTGAACCATTTAGTTGGATCACCATTAGAATACTTAGGAAATTCCAGCTTAGCAAGTTTCGAAAAGAACATTTGCCGGCTAGATTCACCAGTCTCTCGATTATGCCTGTTGGAGGATTGTTCACTGTTCGAGCCACTAGAGGCTTTGGAAAGTAATGTGCCAGATAGTTTGCTAATGGTAGCTTCTATCTGTTACAGCTTTTCATTCACACCTAACTATATTTTGCTCAAGCTACCACGAAGCTCCCCGACATTAGCTTCTAGATATTCTATTCGTTCTTTGTTGGTTGACATGCTCTGATACTAATGATGGGTCCCAATCAAAATAAGGATTGTTTTTAAGGAAATTGTATTCTAATTTGGGTTAGAACAAACCACAGAGATAATTTTGTATGAGAATAAGCTTGCTTCTTTATTGAATTCATCAGCAATTAAATACATGAGGAACAAACTAACTTTCCTATTCTATAGGCCTCTAAACTGCTAGCAACTGATTGTGCACATTAAATGGAAAAATGCAAATCAAATAAACTATAATTACGTAAACATATTCTTCAGCAAGCTCCACTAGTGCATATTCTACTTCTAGGGATATTTGGGATTTCTCTTTGACTCACGTTGGGATCTTCGTATCTCAACACATAATTAGCACCCTAAATTTGAAACTTTATATCAGGTGACTTCTCAACTTTTAAAAGTTCCCATCAACCCTTAAACTTGGTAAAAGCGTTCACTACAGCCCTACTATACCATGTGTCACCTTATGATTAAATTCACTTTTTAAATATGTCAAATTTTTTATTTACCTCTCTCCGGTCAAAAGATGACACGTGGCATTGAAGGGGATGCAATGAACACTTACGCAAAGTTTAGAAGGCTGGTAAAAAAATTTTACAATCCGCCTAATATAAAGTGTCAAGTTTAAAAGGCTAATTAAGTATGCACCATTACTCCTTTCATTAGCTTATTTTCTCAAATATTACTCTCTATTCTTATCCATGCACACAAAAATTCAACTTGCTCAATTGTTTATGTAAGGAAATTGTCAAAAATATACATCCCACTAAAATATTTATAAAATTGACTATTAAGTTAAACTAATTTCATATCTACTATCCAACCATAAACAATTTACAAATTAACAAAAACAAGAGAAAATAATTACATGAATACGGTCTAGTATTTATCTGGTAAATATCTAGTATTCGTCTAGTAATTGTCTGGTAGTTATCTAGTAAATATTATTATGAAATTGTCATATGTACATCTATTATATATATATATATATATATATATATATATATATATATATATATATATATATATATATATATATATGTTAGGTTTCATTAGATGCATAAAAAAACTGTCAAAACTAAGACTAAACAAATACTATATGTCATATGTCATGTATATTTTAGAGATTTATTTGAAGTTATGATTTACCAGATAACTACTAGACGATTACTAGATAACTACTAGACGATTACTAAATATTTATCAGATAAATACAAGACCGTACTTTTATAATTATTTACCCCTATTTTTATAAACTTATAAATTATTTACGGTATCATCAAATTATTTATTTTTTGGATTTTTGTAAGAACCCATGTATGTAATATACTTCCTTCTCCTGAAATTTATGTAAAATTCATGAAATTAATTTG
Source organism: Euphorbia pulcherrima (assembly GCA_947683365.1). Taxonomy (NCBI): domain Eukaryota; kingdom Viridiplantae; phylum Streptophyta; class Magnoliopsida; order Malpighiales; family Euphorbiaceae; genus Euphorbia; species Euphorbia pulcherrima. The sequence goes on from CANTUS010000008.1 coordinate 33,087,224, forward strand.
AAACTCTTATGTGGTGTACCAAAGCTTTCACCACATAGTTTCTTTCCTTTTTTAGGGGTAAACTTTAAAAACATGCATACGTGATTTGACTATTTTGTAAAAAAGGTTTCTGAATTTTTTTTACAAAAGGTGTATGTGAATTCAAAAGTTAACAAAAAAAGGAAAAACTTTCAGCAAAATAACAATGTTATAGAAGGTATTTCAACCAATCCAACATTCCTATTATTTAACCATATTATTTAAGAATTATACATCAAAATTTGAGTAATTTTCAGAAATATTTCATTTTATTATGATTTTTATAAGTTTTCATCACATTTTAATTAAAAAATATTTTTACTACTCAAAAAATTCTAAAATTTATCACTAAGGTATACTGTATTTTTATTAACTAAGCTACAAAATTTCACTTCAAAATGGACAAGGTTACCCTTCAAAATATGGTTTCAAAATTTTGAAAATTTATTTTTTCTAAATTTAAAATCACTGACACCGTTATGAAAATAAAATTCCACAAGGACATTTTGTAAAACAATCAAACCGCATTGTATGTTTTTTAAGTTTACCTTTTTTTAATCAAGATGATTATTCCATCTTATTATGCCGCCTCAACTTGGAAAGTGTTGCGAACTGTCTCTCTGGACTTTTATTTGTTCCTATTAGCCCCTCTGAATTTGGTAGAGGTGCATTAAATTGCCGCATGAATAACACGTGTTAGCCTCTGGTTAGTTTGACTATTCAAACTTTTGGTTTTTTCTCTCTCTAACCAGAAGCTTATTGATGGATGTAAATCCCTACACAACAAAAACTTAGAGTCAGTGCTAAGCAAGGGTCGATCCCACAGGAAACAGTATTTGACAGCGTGATTCGTATCAGATGACTAACAACGTGGCCTAGTAACGATCTCTATGGGAATTTTATAATTAAGACTAAATTAAGCAAGAAACAAATCAGTGAAAGAAAATGACAAAACCAATGCAGAGTAAGACCAAGTATCATAGTGATCACATGACAAGATATAAATTGCACCGAGACCTAGGTTTAGATATACCGACGTTCCACACCGCATAACACCAGAAACTCTTCCTTGTTATGTATGGAGACTGAAATTCACGCCGCGACAACCTTCTTACTCACCGTAACTCTCTGCGTTGCGCTAAAGAGCTTGCTAGGAGATAGCAATACTTACTAACGTCCAAACCCTAACTGACCTTTAGTGAAACACTCCCAATAAACGTTAGATCGTAGTTTCCCTATCTCATCGAGACTGGAGTTACTTACTCTTCTTCAGGCACAATTACGGATGCAAGAATCGGAATTAACTATAATCACAGAGACTTACCTTAGGTTGATCAAACCTGCAGTGAGACTCATGATCTTCTTACCCAATTAACACTATTTCACATAGATTGACGAATAGATCGCCTTACGGATTACTATATTTAATTTTGGTCCTTACACTAATTAAAACTTGACCTTGACCCTTACTTGATCAAGTCAGTAGGGGTTTAGCTACTTATGATAAAAGAAAAACACATTGACTTAATGTACATTGCGAATAAATTAAAAAGACTTTAAAAACTGAAAATTTTAATTGTGATTAAACTAAGGTGTAGTTTGAAAGCAGTAAAGAATTGAAAGCAAAACAGTAATGCAGAGAGGCTTTAAACTAAAAGCATGAAAATCTAAAGAACGTGAAAGAAAACTAAACTATGGCTAGCTAATTCTATGTTGCGTACTCTTGAGGGCTTTTCATAGTAGTCTTAGCCGCCTCTTCCTGCTTCCTCTTGTCTCTAATTAGGTTTCTTGTCTCAGTTCAAATAGGTATTCTTGTTAACTTTATATTTCCCAAATAGGAACTAATTAGAATTGGGAGTCCTTTCTTCATTAGGATTTGCCCAAAATAGTGATTTTTAGGTCTTCCTTTGACATGCTTCTAGTAGATAATTTACTCTAATGTTCTGAAATATTTTGAAATCATCGGGACTTGCTATCGCTCTCAGTCCATGCATCAGGATCTCGGTGAAAACTCCAAATTCAGCATGTTTTCTCCAAATCACTCTAAAAACTTGAAACAACATAAAATGAAGTAATAGCATTAAAAAAGACTAACTACATGGTCCATGTGATATAAAAATGAGTATAAAAATATATTGGATTTCCAACCTATCACTTGCACGTGGCATTACACAACAATATGGTGCATTTTTACCGAGTTAATGGGACTTGCAGATACAAATTAAAATTGTGAATGACAGTTGGCAATTGAGACATTTGCTGATGTATTGTCTCTATAAATTAATTAACAACTATGATCTACGTAGTGAAATTTGATCCGAGATTTGTGATATTGTTAAAGGAATATATGTGAAATCTTGGGCATCCATGTTCCTTGGTTCTATTATTTTTCGTTCAAAGGACTTTGGTTTTTCTAGTCAAGCTAGGTAGAAACATTGTTCAATTCGATAGAGATAAGATGAAAATACATGGTAGAGATGGAGTACGAGAAAGCAACATGCGTGAGAGTAGGTAAATTTTGATGGTATAATGGGTAATATATTAGGACTTCATTGGATCAAATCGGTTACGTGTACAATGTAATCAGAATTGGTACGTAGGGTTGCAATTAAACTGAACGGTTTACGAATAATTTGAGATCGGCTCAATCAAAGCTCGACATGATAAAGATCAATTCAAGTTCGAGACCGGCTCAAAATATTAACAAGTCAAATCGAGTTGCTTAAAGTTCGCTTTAAAATCTCGCAAATAATCTTATATATATTTTTTTGTTACTTTATAATATTTATATCAATTTCTTAGTATTTGATTATTTTATTGCATGAGAGGTTTTTTTTTGTTCAATTTAATGTTTGTTCAGTTTATCAATTATATTGGACTACATACACTATACATTTGTTAGAAACCATGTTTTTTCATCTAACTACTTAGTTTATTTTTTTGATTATCTATATACACATATTAAATTTTAATTTTGTAGAAATGTGCATATGAAAATAAGAGGTAGCGATTAACTGGATAAATAAAGCTCATAAGAGCGCGAACTCGAGTTGAATTTATCCATAAAGTTGAACTTAGCTAAAATATTTCAAGTTTCACGAGCTACAAGCTAAGCCGAGCTCAATTATATTTATATTCAAGCTAAGCTGAGCTTAGGTAGGTTCGGTCTCGGTTTGGATCGATAACATCCTTATTGGTAGGTAAAAAAGACTATTTTGATATGTATCATAGAAGTTCAATGATGATAAGAAAACACAAATCTCATATATACTAAATGGCTTAATGCATACTTAGCCCCATCAACTTGACAATTTATATCATTTAGCACCTCCAACTTACAATTGTCTTTACCAACCCCCTGAACTTGATAAAAGTGTTCATTGCAGCCCCCTTAGTGTCATGTGTCACCTCGTGATTGGTTTTGGCTTTTCAAAGATGTCAAAAGTTTTTCAAGGGGTTGGCAAAGACATTTGTAAGTTAGAGACGTCAAGTGATAAAATTTGTCAAATTGAGGAATTAACTATATATTAAGCCATACTAAATTAAAAAAATAAGTATAATTGATGTACTATAAATAAAATTAAGTCCAAAAAAATGATTCCGGGAAAGAGTAAATCTTATAGCATCTAAGCCCCACTCCAAAAGCAAGGTTAGAGTAAATCTTGCTCCATTTTCTTTAGCGCAAACAATGCCGTCTAAATTTAAAGCGATACTATTCACACTCTAAATCGTTTTTATTTTAATTTTTTAGTCTTAATACACCAGTGAAAAATAGGTCTATGGCATCGCCTCTTTGGCATCGGTTTTTGAGAAAACCGATGCTAAATTAGGCGGAAAAATATTTATAGGAAAAAATTAGCATATTGGGCATCTGTTTTTTTATATATAGCGGTGTAGATAATGAATTCCATGATTATGTGGCATATGAAATAGAAGTTTACATTGATGATATGTCAATAATTTTAAAAATAGACAATGTCTACAAAATAAGAACTACACTAGATTGTCTATCTCATTTAGAATTCTGTAATTAAATAATAAAAAAATCTAATTATAAGTTTGTTTGGATGTTAAATATTAAAATATTAATTAATTTAATGAGTTGATAGTCCATTTAATTATCTACATGTAAAAAATTAAATATATAATATCCAACATTTATTATATCACATCATATAAAAAGAGAAAATAAATAAACTAATGTAGAACACTTTTCTAATCTATTATATATTTTTATTTATATCTTGAAATGAATGAGTACCAAAAAAGGGCGTCGGTAAGCATCAACATAACCCACGCATATATAAGATGAATTTCTTTGCTTCACTTTAGCTCCATCAAAATTTTAGGTTTTACCTCCCGCAACCATACTGTGCCTCACTTCACCATCGCCGGCCAGTTGCTCCTCCGCCTCACCACCTCTTTTCTCCACCTCTGTCTTCAGCTCCATAGTGCTTCTCGACATCGTCCTTTGACGTGACACCATAACTATCTCTCCTCTTCTTCTTTCCCTTATTAACCTTTTGAATTTTAGCGTCGTCGTCCTAGGTCGCCTCCGTCTCTAGTTCCGATGTGAGCTGCTCTACGGTGCTTCTCATCGCCGTCCATTCCTGCGAGACCTTATTCACCATCGATTTCATCGTCTCTACACCAAAGGTAGTCTTGTCCTTTGCCGTTGTGTCTTGATTTCACCGACGTCACTTCTCGGTGTCGCCATTCCAATTTAACTATTAAGGTGAGTTTTTTTTTTGAAATGCGAGTTATAAATTTCAATAAAAAAAAACCTCAATCATATGCTCGAAAAACCGCTCATAAACACGATTAGAAGACTTATTTTTTCTACACACCGCAAATGAAATGCATATCAATAGAAATTCAAACCTTCTACTGAAGAATTGTGTACTTGTCCTCACAAATCAAAGTACTTCTACAACAATTTATATGAAAGTTGAAAGAAATTATGATTTTATCATATTGATTATTTTGGAACCATTTCATATCAGAGGGATAGGAAGCTGCTTTTCTTTGCTTGTCAGGGGATTTGAAGAAAATACTTTCAAAAAATCCATATTAACATTGATCGAAAGGTATCAAAAGTCCATCAATATGGTAAGTACCTCTCTGCTCTTCATATATACTCTGCTTGGTTCTATTCAATATGAAAAGATAATGATTGCAATGTTTTTTTTCAGGGAACTCCGATAAATATCATAGTCGGATCACATGTATGGGCAGAGGATCCTTAAGATGCTTGTATTGATGGCTAGGTTACAGAAATTCATGGCAAAAATGCCACCATCATTGCTACAAATGGAAAAACTGTAAGTATTGATCATTCATATGCTCGAAAAACCGCTCATAAACACGATTAGAAGACTTATTTTTTCTACACACCGCAAATGAAATGCATATCAATAGAAATTCAAACCTTCTACTGAAGAATTGTGTACTTGTCCTCACAAATCAAAGTACTTCTACAACAATTTATACAATCTAATCTTTTCCACAGCTTACATATCAATTTCTTCTACACATTCTTTCACCATTAGTATATAGGATTTCTTTGCATCATATCAGCATCGACTGAAAAATGACATCAACCCTAACTGACATCTAAGATACAATTTATTCTCTTGTTGATTATATTCATTAGTTTTATTTTTCAGTACATGCTTTCTATTATTGAGAAAGAAACTGATTTGTGTTTCATAACCTTTAAGGACTCCATCCCCAATAAGACCAAGATGAAGTGGATATCAAGCAGAGATTCAAGATGAAGACATACTATGCTCTCCAATATCATTTTCCTTGTTTCAGGTTCTCATCTACACTCTATCTATACACTTCTATGATCACGTGCACTACTTTGAATACATTATTCAAGTTGATGTTATCCTGTGCTACCTGAATGTGGTGCATCTTGTGCATAAATGACTGTTATTATCGTGATCATCAATTTTCTCTATTCGCATATTGTGGCATATCTCATCCCTAAGTTACATGTTTTTTACTATTTGTTTATAGTGCCTGCCATCCGTATAACAAAGATTCATTTGATTATAATTTCGCCTTTTCTTCTCCTAAGATAGAGCCACTATGATTAATGTAGTAGTTGTTGATAGTTTAAGAATGACATTGCATATGTTTTGTATTATTTAGTCTTTTGCTTTCCTCTTGTTTCAAGTGTGTGATTTGTTGAAATTGTGACGGATATGAATTGTACAGATATTTTTTGTGATTGTTTAATAGGTAGTCTTGTGATTGTTTGATAAGTAGTCTCATAGATTTTCAGTACATTTTATGATCTTTATCAGTTACTTCTTCTTGCCACTCTTTTTTATGGGGTATTAGTATATATCTTTGAAATTGTAAACAAATACACCGACCGTAAAACTTCCCTTACAAAGGAATTTCACATTACCAAATTTATAGGTTCATGAATAGAAATTATGTGAAATGTTGCCAAAGGTGGCAAATACTCTTTATGAATTGACAATCTTCTTTTGCTATTGAATCTGAAAGCCAAATAGTTGTTAGCATTTTCTAATTAGTTATACCTCTTGCAGTAACTATAGTTTTTACGGGTGCAAGGCGCACTGAGGCGTGCCCTGGCACAAAAGGCGCGCGCCTGATGAACCGTGCCTCCACTAACTTTGCATGAGTTGCTGGCCCTTGTGCCTCACACCCGAGGCGTTCCCGTAACAACTATGGCGGTTAGATAAATATGTTACTGAATCATTATATGCTAAGATTTAGAAGAAGTTTTAATACTAATACACTGATAATTCAAGAATGTAAGGATGTTTCAAGGTATTGTTACAAGAATGTTTTGCTTATCACACTTACATCCATGGGTGCAATAGGTTGTTGTGAACACTACTGATAGATCTTCCACTTGTACAAACCTACTGATTCAAACAAACATTATATTGTTATCCATACTAAAACAAAGAAAAACTAAAAACATGTAAAAAATAGTAATATACAAGAGATTGGGCATTGATCAAGTCTTGTTGTCCCTTTCTCACATATTTGCAATGCTATACTCTCTTCGACTGTACTTAAGATATTATTTTTATTCAGGGTATAGGTAATGAAAGGGGTAAGGAACAATTCAGCAGAGTTCGTATGGGCCTTATACAGAGGATTATAGACACAAACAAGCAAGTGCAAGAGGCTGCTTGCTCTACTCTTGCTACTGTAGAAAAGGTTATACATGCTGCCAGTATATCAATGCTTAAAGTGTGTTTGATGAAAATGTAAAAAGTAGTGGTCTACATTCAATTTCAGGAAGTTGCTGCAGAGTGGCACCATATTTGGAAATAGTTCTTCAGCACCTTATGTGGGCTTATGGAAGATAACAGGTTCTTTTTTCTTGTTACTTTTCTCCTCCCCCCTGAATCACTTAAATGAAACATAACGTACTAATCTTGGTGTACGTTATTTAGGGAATTTCGGATCTTTGTGTTCCTCTTCGTTGATAGAAATTTATGTGCTAGTTACTTCCTCTAATTGCTTTAATATTGTTAACTCTATTTTAGAGAAGAAATCTTCGAATTGTTATGATGCTATCAGCACTTTAGCAGATACCGTTAAAGAGGAACTCAAATAGGTAGAGTTTACCTTTTTGTTTTACCCATTTTGTTGTAGGTAGCTAGTGAGATATGATAACCATTTTTCAATGCCATTAACGTATCATTGCTTTTTATCCTATATAATCTGCAGCCTAAACATCTAGAGATTCTGTTTCCTCCCATTATTTTCATAGTGGCATCAACTTTCTAATTCAGATAACGATCTTTTCTCGCTCCTGGAGTGCTTTACATCTATAGCACAGGTGCACATTTTCTGGCATCTACACTAAGCATGATGTTGTTGCTGCATCTCAAAAGACTACGAGTTACAGTAAACTAACTATATGATGTCCCATGTGAGCATATGTCATCATAGAGCTTTCCAACTATATAATGTCTCATGTAAGATTTGATAGGCTGAAGAAAATAAATGATTTGTAGGTCTTAATGTGAATTTAGTATAAGTTCGTATGTGGCTGTAACAAAAGATCAAGCTCATTTTTTCTTATCATAATTTGAGTGATGAAGCTCTAAAAAAACGTAAGTCTTGACCACTTGTCTCGTAAATGGATGAGTGATAAACTGATAACTAGGAATTATACTGTATGAAATTTAGTTTATTCACTATCATAAGATTTATTTATTGAAAATACCATTTTATTGTTGTTTGGCCTGCTTTTGAACTTCACAAGAAATTTAGATGATGATATTTTGATTTATTTTTTGGGGTGATTATTGTGAAGTTTGTGTATTGATAATATGCTATTCAATTGTAGTATGTTTGTGTACATCAAGGCTCTCTTCAATCCAAATATGCATATTTTTTTATTTTTTAATTATAGTATTGGAATTGGTTTCATAAAAAATACCGATGCTAAACTGAGCACAAGCGACAGGCCATAATTGTAAATATGGCATCGGTTGTGTCAAATCCGATCCCATTGCCCAAATGGCAACGGTTTTCTAAACAACCGATTCCACCCACACATGGCTTTGGCATCGGGACCTTGGCCTCGGTTGAAAACGATTCCAAAGGCCAGTTAACAACCAATGTCAAAGCCCCTATTTCCACTAGTGATATCGTTTAATATTTTGATATACTTTTATCAAATGATAAAATCATTTAAATATTATTTTTTATAATCATACTTTTAATTTTAAGTTTGGAAAGTGAATTTTCTTTTTTTAGAAATATGTGATATTTTTTTTACTAATTTTATTGATCGTGAGGTTTAAACTCACAACTCTACTTCTTGAATTTTTTAAGGGTGATGACCTCTATATCAAAAGCCTAGAGATTAGCTTGGAGTGAATTTAGAGCGGATAGTTGGATAGTTGGAGAAGAGAACATTATAATTACTCCAAATTATAGAGTAAAATAGAGTTTGGGATATAATTTGGATCAAAAAGTTGGAGATGCCCTTTAAGAAATCAACTGATTTGAAGGAGTGTTCTCAAAATTATACCATATTGATCAGTTCGATCGATTTTATTATAAATCGGTCATTGCTATGATACGGTTTAATTAAAAAACGATTTTAGTAAAAAAAGAAAAAACTGGGTTGAATCGAAAAACTGATAAATCGACAAATCGGTTCAAATCCGATTTTCTCAAAATCCATCTGACAACAAGTAAAAGCGTTGTAAAAGACTTAGAAAGCATTGCAATGGTCATTGAAAACCTTAAATAATATGTATTCTTTTCTAAAACACCTCTAGCAATATGCAGAAGCGTTGCAGAAGATTCAAAAGCGTTGTAATAGACAATAAAAACCCTAAATAATATATATTGTTCTAAAAATTAAAAACCCATAAAATTACTTATTATATTGATAATATCATGTACCAGGGTATGACACCCGATACAATTTTAATAACACTGATTTGAAGTTTCAATATGAGTATTGACTATATTTCTCATAAAAAAAAAAGTTTCAATATGATGTAAAAGATAATTTGTTTATGAAACTCACTTGTTCAATGCATAGTCAAATTAGGTAAAGTGATATATCTATAAAATACTCCCTTCATTTCCAAAAATTTGTAATTACACGTGAATTATTAAAATTAATAAAAATATCTATTATAATATTAAAATAATTAATTTATTTTTTATATTTTATATAAAAAAATTTTTTTTTATTAAATATTATTTATAATTAATTATCTATCTTATAATTAATATAAAATTAAATTAAATCAAATATAATAAAAATATATTAATATTTTAAAATGTCGAAGTTTTAAAAAATTCAAAAACGCTAAAACGTAGTACTTTTATAAATTAAGGGAATAGTAGTTGATGAATAATAAATGAGATTCAAAAGAATTCAAATGTAGAAAAGATAAGAGGAAAAAAGAAAATGGAATAACTTAAAAACATAAAAGCAAGAGAGTGACAAAAACAAAAAAGGGAAGAAAAAAAGAAGAGAAAGAAAGAAACAATAATTGCTACTTTACTGAGTTCCGTGCCAAAACTATCTCTTCGCTCCACGCTCGCCCTCACTCACTTCACTCCTTCACACTTTTCTTTTTTTAATTTTTTTATTTACAAGTGTTCTTTAAAATCTCATTGACCACATAAAATTCCACAATTGTGTAGAAAGATCCTAACGATTGTTTTGTTGATCAAATATTGGTTCAATTTATAAATAAGATCGAATCGATGTAAAATAAAATTTAAATTAATAAAAATATAAAAATTAAAATTAAATTAAATATTATTTAATTTGATATAAATTAAATTGAATATAATTTCGTTCGATTCAATTCGGTTTAATTATAATTGAATCGTTTAATATTTATAATTTATAAAATAATTTATAATTTTTATTTTAGGGTTATATAAGAGTTCCTTAAAGTAATTTCATCTTAATTTATATTAAATTTTATAATAATTAGATTTTAAAATTTATATTTATAATAATAAATATAAATATTAATACATAAAAAATATTAATTTAAGTAGTATGACATGCATATAATGAATTATTGAATGAGTCATATTTCTAAAGTTGTAAAGTAAAATAATTCTTTCTAAATCAGGATTACTTAAATTAAAATATTATATTTGTTATTATTATTTACTAATTAGTGTGTTGTATATCGTCAATATAATTAAAATATTAGATATAATATAAATATATATTAAAATATAATACTTATTAATTTATTCGGTTTAGTTCGATTTTATTTCAGATTTTATTACGAAAATCAAAACCAAACCGAATTTTAAGAATTTTAAAAATCTAAAATCAAACTAAAATAAATTTAGTTCAGTTCAATTTAATTATTTTTATTTAATTTCGATTTAAATTTCAATTCCGATTCAATTATCCACATTCTAATCGTTGCTACCAAGGAAATCAAGGAAGTTAAATATTCATGCTACACCAATAGTCTTAGCGTAGATTCCTTTGTATTTATCTAGATTATTTTTGTTGGAACTTAATTTCAGTTAAAACTTTTCATTTCCGTTTAAAAAATATATTTCCTCCATTTTTTTAATTGTCATTTTAGAGTTAAATAAAAATTTTTAAATAAGTGTCACTTTTAAATTTCAATATAATTATTTGAGCATATTTCCTAATCTGCACTTGTTCAATGCAATATTGTAAATGATAAAAGACAAAGATCAATCATCTTTTCAACAATTATCAGCATTAAGAGTATTTTAGTACTTTTATTCTCTTAATTAATGTTTTCTTGATATTGACAAACTCACCCAAAACGATAATTAAAAAAACGGAGGGAATACTCAGTAAAACTTTTAAAAAAACTACTTTCAACATATGTTGTAAACCAAGTACAATAGGTATGTACATATTATGTAGTACCCAATCTTACAAGGTGATGCTGAATATATTGGAGAAAATTCAAGTTGGTTTCCCAGTACACTTAGTAGGGATTGAGAAGTTTAAAATGAATTCAATATGTAAGTGCATAGTACTAAATTGAACTGATTTAAGCCATAAAAAAAATTCTTCTATAGTTTTAGACTTCAGACATATACGAGATAGCCTAACACTATAATATGTGACCACAATTATTCTTTGCTAGTTTGTGGTACCAAAACTAGACCAAAATTATAGGCTTGAGACATAGGAGATAATCTAACACTATGATATGTGACCACAATATACGTAATATATTGGGGTCACATATGTTAGGCTATCTCGTATGTGTCTCAAGTCCATAACTATATGTTGGCGGTATAGAGGAAGCACTTGGACGCACCACATATTCCCACATATCGTATGGGTCTTCTGGTTAAAGCCCAAGAGCAAAATAATAAGGATTTAGGCTCAAAGATAATATTATCATATCATGTGTGGGAGTATGTGGTGTGTCCAAATGATTCCACCGTACCGCCAGCATATAGTTATGGACTTGAGACATATACAAGATAGCCTAAACAGTATGATATATGACCACACTATATTCTTTGCTAGTTTATGGTACTAAAACTAGACTAAAAATTATAGACTTGAGACATATACGACATAGCCTAACACTATTATATATGACCATGATATATTCCTGGCTAGGTTGTGGTACCAAAACTAGACCAAAAGTGTAAACAATAATTTGTATAATGTGCATAAAGCTGGTAAACAATAATACACATAAGATAAGAAACATAAAGTGGAAAGTCATACCTACAAAGCAACGTTCAAAAGCCAAACAAGACTGATCATCCCTCTCTTTCTCTGCCCAAAAGGAAGAGAAATAAACTGTCACGCCAAGGGTAATTTAGTAAATTTATCCATCGTCTTCCTCTTTAACATAGAGGTTACAAACTTAATTCTAATTTTTTTTTCCTCATATTTTCAGCTGTATGGGTTTATGAAAGAAAAGAAGAAGAAAACACAGCTAAAAAAATGGTTGCAGAGACTTATAAGTCTTCTTCCAATAAGCCATCCCCTAACTTCACTCATTCCTTCACCACTCGGTACTTATTTCTTTTTTCTATGTGCAATTAAATTATAAATATCTGCACATTCATATTGACTATATAATTCACTGCTGTTTATTGTTTATGTAAAATTCTTTATAATTCTGTTTGTATGAAGCTTGCTAGTTTGTTGCTTGCATCATTATCATGTTCTTCGTTTTTCGAATGAAGATGTTGAATTGATTTTAAAACTAAGTAACAAAGAATAGAGAGAAAAGCCGGCCAGATCTCTTGTTTTTAAAATTTGATATAGTTACATACTAGAGTAATGATGAGAATAATCGTTGAGACTGAATCTCTGTGACTGTAGAGGTCATTAAACCGAACCATGTCTGGGGTTGTATCTAACAATATAAACATATTTGCAATGTTTAAAAATGCTACATCCTTGATTCATTTTATTTTAATTCATGGTAAGAGAATTGAAGTGTGAGGTGACTCGTCGCTGTTTACTAGCTAAAAATGAAGTCAAAGGTTTATTTAGTTAATCAACCGTAGTTTTGACTTCGATGTTTGTCAATGGAGCATTAAGTTCATATACTTTTATATCTAAATTTAAAATTCATGTAACTTTATATTAGTATAGTGAAAATTTATGTGCGGATAAACAATTATGGTGAAAAAATGGTCTGAAATGTAGTTTTCTTTTTCTTTTGTAGTATATTTACAGATGTGGCAGGGGACATTACAATTGTTGTGGATGGAGAATCATTTTTGCTCCATAAGGCAAGACTGCTTAGTGCACCAAGAGATTTTTTTTAATCTATTTATTATTAATAAATAATGTGAGTGAATTTGTGCAAATTTTGTTTCTTCAAAAATCATTTATTGTTTGTTGCTGCACAGTTTCCCCTTGTGTCTCGAAGCGGGAAGATCCGAAAATTGGTAGCAAATCACGGGAAACAATTGAACATTTCCAAACTCGAGCTCCATGATTTCCCCGGTGGACCCCACACATTTGAACTCGCAATGAAATTTTGTTACGGCATGAACTTTGAGATCACAACTTCCAACGTGGCGCAACTCCGATGTGCCGCCGAGTACTTAGAAATGACCGAAGACTATCGAGACGAAAACCTCATCGAACGAACCGAGATTTATCTCGCCGAGGTTGTGGTTCAAAGTCTCGAGAAGTCCATCCAAGTGTTATCGACTTGCGAGCTTCTTCCTTCGATAGCCGAGGAAGTGGGGATTCCAAATAGGTGTATCGAAGCTATTGCCCTAAATGCTTGCAAAGAGCGGTTAGTATCGGAATTGTCTCGTTTAGATTGCGAATCAGCCGAACTTAAGGCTGGTCCTTGTGTCGAGTGGTGGATCGAAGATCTTTCGGTTTTGAAAATCGAGTATTATCGAAAAGTTATTTGTGCCATGGGAAATGTAGGCCTTCGAACCGAGAGCATTACCGCTTCTTTAATGCATTATGCTCATACATCATTAAAAGGAATCGGAAAGTATCAAATTTGGAATCCAGCGAAACCAAGTCCTGCCAGAGCCGAAACCGATCAGGCAATGATCCTTGAAGTTCTTGTGAGTATTTTGCCGGCCGAAAAAAATTTGTCTATTCCACAGAGTTTTCTTTTCGGAATGTTGAGAATGGCGATCATGTTAGACGCAACTATTGCGTGTAGACTCGAGCTTGAAAGAAGAATCGCTTTTCGTTTAGAAATGGTTTCGTTAGACGATCTTCTCATGCCATCGATTCGCTCTGGCGATTCGTTGTTCGATGTGGATACGGTCCACCGAATTATAGTCAATTTCCTTCAGCGAATTGAAGAAGAGGACGAGAATGAAGATTACGGTAATGAATCCGAAGGCCTTGGGTGTTCGAGTGATGGCTCGTTGTTAAAAGTCGGAAGGCTCATCGACGCTTATCTAGCGGAAATTGCGCCTGATCCTTATTTGAGTCTGCCGAAATTCATTGCCATGATCGAGATCTTCCCCGATTATGCTCGTGTGATTGATGATGGACTTTATCGAGCTATTGACATATACTTGAAGGTATAAATTCTCGAATCAAATTGAAATTTTTTAAAAGCCTAATGCATTATTAGTTACCTGAACTTGTTCTCAAAAACCTATTATCCCCTAAACTTTCAAAAAAACCCTGTAGATCCCTTAGTTTTTAAAAATTACACCACTTTTCCTCTGTACACCACATGTCAGCTTCTAAATGGTTTGAATTTTCAAATATGTCATTTTTCTTATTTCTCTCTATAATCAGAAGTTTGACGCTTGGTGTTTAATGAACAAAGTGGTGCATTTTTAAAAGATGAGGGAGCTATATTTAAAGTTTTTTTTGGTAAAGTTCATGTACCTGAAAATGCATTAAGCCTTTCTTAAAGAAACCAAATGAACTTGACTTTTTGTTGTGTATTTTACAGGCTCATCCAAGTTTATCCGAAAATGAATGTAGGAAGCTTTGTAAGTTCATAGACTGTCAAAAGCTATCGCACGAAGCAAGCAATCACGCAGCTCAGAACGAGAGGCTTCCCGTTCAAATGACAGTTCGTGTTCTCTACTTCGAACAAATTCGATTGAAGAATTCCCTGTCAGGAAACTCGGGAGACGGGTTTTTATCGCAGAGAATGAGTAGCAGTGTGCCTAGTGCGGCGATGTCTCCTCGTGATAATTATGCTTCTTTAAGGAGGGAAAATCGAGAGCTTAAGCTAGAGATATCGAGAATGCGGGTGAGGCTTAGTGAACTCGAGAAAGAGCAAATGTGTATGAAGCAAGGAATGATCGATAAATCCGGAAACGGGAAGACTTTCTTTACCTCGTTGTCGAAAGGGATTGGAAGAATCGGAATATTCGGGAATCCAGCAGGAAGTAGGCGAAAGAAATCGAATCGAAAGACTAGAAGGTATTCTGTGTCCTAGTGGAAGAATTTTCGTTCTTTTTTTTTGTATAATTTGCTTAATTAAAAAAAATATGATTGGTTTATTTACCTAATGATAACAACTTAACAAGTGATAAAAATACTAGTATAGAAAGAAAAATAGTGACATTATTAACAACTTGTGTTTGATTTGATTACATGAAATACAGGCGAATATATAGATAACATAATACGATTAAAGTACTAAAGTTCGAGTGTCATGGAACGAAGTACATAGGATTTGGGAGCTTAAAAGTGCGGTTGCCTGTAAATTCACCTTTGAGATCGCTCCATTGATCACCCACATTGCCCCAAATTCGAAAGCCTTGTTCGACTAGTTGCTTTCGAATTTCGGACTTGAATGCAATTGCGCTTCTTCCTTTGTAGGCTGCAGTCCTGCACATATAGTATGCGTATAAACTTCACAAATTTATCTTTTACAATGATGATATTTAATCTTATATACTATGTATGATTCTCATTCTTTTTAATAGATTCGGTCCAATCTCGTAGCCAAGCAATTGAGATTCCAAAACACTCTTTTCATGCCCAAAAAATACGGAGCGTGAATCATCGTCGAGGTTGGTCACAAAGTATCAGGGCCAGGTGGACAATGCTCTGACCAACCCCAATGATGGGGACACTCGACGATGATTCACGCTCTCACATTTTTTAGCTATGAACAAAAAATGTTAGCCCCGTGTATTGATGAAACAATCTCAACCTCCATAAGCACTATTTGGAGTTATATATAAATGCTATACAAATGACTAGATACTTTATAGATGGTATTCACACCTCATACGAATTTCATTATAGACTCTCATTTGTACGCTTAATCTCCTATTGGTGCAAAAATTCATGAGTATATAAATTGGGATGATAGCTCAAAAAACTCTTGAGAGACTCGAATTTTTTCTCGCTATATTTACAAATATCTTTGTTAAGAATTTTTTATTGGATGTGGAATCGATAATTTGGACTCTAATATTTATTAAAATGAAAGAAGCAAACATAAATAAAAAAAGAAAGAGAAAGAAAGAAAGAAAAAAAAATAAAAAATAAAAAAAGGAAAACTAAAGAAACTCAATATAAGCTATTTCTTTTTTAAATAATTTTATTTTTAAAAAAATTTATCTTATTTGGACTTACATTAAATAGAATGAAAAATTCTCAACCAGCCTCGAACGTGCTCTAATTTAGAAACTCTAAAGATTACAGTTTTAATATTAATCACTAAACCAACACCTGAATCACTTAAAATAATTTTGTTTGAAGTTAATCATTGTTGAAGTTTCTTATCAAATGTTCTTTACAGTATTACCAACTAACTTATATTTAAAAGGTCTAAACTGATGGCGTAATTATGAAAAGAAAAATCAAAGAAAGAGAAAATTGACATAACTTATTCATACGTATGAAAAAAATGAAAGATTGAAAAATGTGGCTTCTTATCCCTATTGGTAGGGGCATATGTGCAGTAGGTGTCTAGCCTATCATTCTTTCTCATAAAGAAAAAGTAAACTGGAATTGGTCATGCATGCTGACCTGGATGCCATCATGACCATTTCTACACATTTTTGTACTGTATTATCCAATGCATTATTGAAAAAATTATATAATGGAATGGTTTTTTTAATTTTTTTTATATAAATCTTAAGTACTCTACAAATAAATAAAATAATAATATAAAATAATTTTTAGAATAATATTATTTAAGGAGGGTTTAAAGGACTGAAATAATTATATAAAAATCCCATTTCGTCACCCCCTTCAAAGTTTTATGGGTTTCATAATTGGTCTAGTCATCAAAATTTTAGACACATTGTGCTTGTAATTTTCCTGTTTTAATAGTAATTGATCCAGATTCCATCTTCAAAAAAGAGTCATAACAAAGCGATTTACCGAGATCACATATTTAACGCAACCTATTTAATACAAATAAAATATTTTTTCATCATACTTCAAATGTGGACATTGAATCTTTTAAAAAAATTCAAATAATTTATAAAATCCACGGTGCAACCTTCCCAAGATAGAAATATTACATTTGGGTGGAGTACTATGAAATATAGTATTATTAAGTATTTAATATGTTGAAAAAAAAATATCACGATCCATGAAAGATTAAGGTGCTCATGTTTTCCCCACTATAATATGTAAAATAAACAAATCTACTCATATAGTTTTTTTTGTTGATAAATTACTCATAGTTTTTTTGAAAAACAAATTACTCATATAGTTGAATAATAGTTTTTGTTATCTCTAGAAGAATGATTCCGTCTTTAATAATCTTGAAACTTGTAGCCATTGAGTTAGGCACATATGTCATATTGAATAGTATATCTTTTTTTTATATATAAGGTCATGTGAGAGCATAATAGTTTATCATAAAAAAACAAACACCAAGGAGAGAGATATATAAATGGTACAAATAGGACATTAGCAACAACCCGATTGATTTTATGTCACATAACTCTAATTTATGTAGTAAATCTAATTCTCTTAATACCTGTGAAGTATGTTCAGAGTATCAGTAAGAATAAGACAACTGAAGGATCTTAAAATTGTATCTAAAGACTTGGCGGTGTTTGTACTAGTAGAGATTTACTAAAAGCATAAAAAACCCGAGTTTCAAACAAGATAGAATGAGGAATATTGGATAAGAGTGACAACTATTTTAAGCCTGATTTCATTTGAGAGTACGTGTCAAATATATATTAGACTTTATTACAAGTCAATTAATTTAAACTTATGTCAGATGTACTAGCTCAATTACATGTGTCGTTAGCCCTAGCTAGTACAATTATTTCATTTGATGTGTAAAGAAGGAAATAATGAGAAATATATGAAAAGAGAAAAGCATACCTCATGATAAGTCTTTCATAGCCAAAAAAACCTTGATTATGCAAATTATCAAGCGTAGTTTGCCCAAGAGTATCTTGATCTCTGCCGGTAACAAGGAACACCTTAAACCCTAAGCTAACCAACTCTTGGAACAGTGTCAACACCGCCGGAATAGCTGGACACCCTCCCTTCATTGCCCAAGCCTTGAAACCAACCGGGTCGTACGGATCGCACCTAATTTAAATATATTTAATGTATCGATATTAGAAATACGCTCTGCACGATACTTCATTACACACACCATGATTGACATGTCTTGTAACTGCCCCTTGAACTTAGCAAAGTGCACCAGATTGCCATTTGAACGACACATGTCATATTTTGGTTGGTTTAACTTTTTAACGATGTCATTCTCCCTGTTTTTTTCTCTAACCAGAAGCTTACACATGACGTTTAGGTGACAATCATATGCACTCTTACCAAATTTCAGGGTCTATGAAGAATAATTAAAAGTTCAAAAATAGTTGACAAAAAGTATCAAATTTAGACGACTTAATATGTGTTGGACATTGAAAAAAGAAAAAAAAAATCAAGATTCATTTTTCACATCCATTAAATTTAACTCTATTGAGTTAATAGATAGATAGATGATAATGATAAATAGGGGAAAAGACACCCTAACTAACATAATTATCTTCAATTTGTACACCATAATAAATCATTGCTTTTTCAGTTTCATTTTTATAACTGCATTATTAAGTAATCAAATAAGTGATAACCTATTAAATATATTTTACTCGTCTCGTTCGTAGGGATTGGTTTAATAGAGAGTCGCGTGATTCGTCGTGTCAATTTAGTTAGAGGAACCTGACTCATGAGGCCGGCTAGATCTCAATCAAGCCGGAGAACATATAAGATTATAGTCTCGATACGGCTCGTGACCAGCTAAAAGGCATTTCTCTGTCCCATAAGTAAGGAGAATCTAGGTCTGACTCTAGTCCCTATATTCTCTCCTCTATCCTTATCCTAACCTGCTTGGAATACAAGGATTAGATAAGCACAAAGAGTTCTAAACTCATCCTAATTATGACTTCCTATTCCATTAGGAGTAGACAGTTCCTATGCCTATAAATAGGCCCCTAAGTCAGTACTTCAGATATCTTACTCTCTCTCTCACAAAGACTTTCACATTATTTCTTCAGAATCATTTACTGACTTAGGCATCGGAGGGTCCCCCACGGGGTAACACCGATCGCCCCCAAATTCGTGCTTTATTTTTCAGGAATTCGTAGATTGATTCAACAAGTTCATAGAAGATTATTTCTGAAATATTGGATCCGGGCACGATATTTTCAGTGGTGCGATAAGCGTGGACTTCGTTTACTTGCCCAGGCAAGAATCATTGTTCATCGAAAAGAACACTTCAATTCAGATTATACCCAATTCTCGTTGTGATCAAGTCGCACGAGAACTCCAACCTAACCATCAACGATGGTGAAGACACCCAAGGTAGTGTCGGAAACATCAACACAAATGGCAAAATGCTAATCACGGCGGATCCATCGGCCAAAGCGCCGTTCACAGCTGGGAGTTTAGGGAACGCTCCTCCCATCCTCAAAGGGAACTGGACCCCGTTCATGGAAATCGCTCGCCAGGCGGCACTAACACCAGAATAGCAAGAACTCATGATGAGGTCGGCCTATAGGCACTTTGTGTCAATCGGCCGTCTGGGAGGAGAAATTCATGAAGACGTAGAAATATCGCCTGAATTCACTGTTAACCGAAATCTGCTCACACAATTTAACTCGGTTTCAGGCATTCTAACATCAGTGTCCCAGGTGACAATAGGATTTCAACACCTTATAGTGACCTCGCTAGTATCAGCCCACCCTGTGGCCCTGGTGAGAGAGGAGCCTGCTTCAAAGGTACCACCTCTAGGAGGCTTCACTGACTCAGATCTCACAATGTTGCGAGGGATATTAATGCCGGCGCAGGAAGGAAGAGACATTCCACCGGGAATAAGGCTCCAAAGTAGGGGCCCCAGAATAGGAGGAATAGCAATCAACTTAACGGTCGTGACCACCGAGGCGGGAGATTCGGATAAAACCAGGTCCAGACAAAAATCAAAAGGAAAGGGTAAGGGGAAAAAGCACAAGATACCCACTCCCTCGCCTTCTGGGTCATCTTCATCCGATTCCAAATTAGGAAGTTCAGAAGACTTCGATTCAAAATTCAAGAGACGGCTGAAGAAATACGCTATATCATTCCAAGAGCCGATCAGCGAAAAGGCCTTCTCCCCGTTCAAAAAGTGCATCCTGGATCAGAAGCTGCCTGATTATGTTTTTCCCTTAGTTCTAGATAAATATGATGGGAAATACGACCCTAGAATGCACCTAGCAGATTATGTAAATAGAATGAACTCGATTAATGCCCAAAAGCTTTTAGATGCAGGTATTTTCCCACTACCTTAACTGGGGTGGCCAAACGCTGGTTCCTTCGCCTCGCGCCTAACTCAATATAAGATTTCAAAACATTGAGGGGAAAATTCCAAAAACACTTCTTGGGGTCGGCTTAACTAGAGAATGTCAGTCGGGACCTTCACGGAGTGGTGCAAAAGCAGGATGAATCCTTGAGGGATTATCTGAAGAGATTTTATGAAGCCTGTGTAGGCATCGTCGATTTGGATTATAGGACGGCAAAGGAAGCTCTGATTAAGGGAACTAGAAATGACCGGCTCAGGTAGGAAATAATTACCAGAAAACCAACTCAATTCCTTCAGTTGATTGGTATGGCCTAAAACTCTGTGGAAGTTGACGAAGTAAGTTGCCCGAGCCGGTGGAATTCAGATGACAATCCTAGAAGGGATGAGAAAAGATGAAAGAGGAAAAGAGACCGGAACAGCCAAGGATCCAGTCGGTATGATCAAGAGGAAGACAAGCCATAATTGAATACATCCTTGAGTCGGATTTTCGTGGCAATCAAGGACGGACCAGAAAAGAACAACGTCCGCTTCCTAAACATTCCGGAAGGAAAAACATTGGGCAGAGACTATGACAAGTATTATGAGTTTCATAGAGCTAAGGGACATCATATAGATGACTGTAGGGTCCTGGCAGAAGAAGTTCACGCCTTAATCAAAGCAGGAAAATTCAGTCAATTTATCAAAGGAGTTACACGAAGAACCGATAAGCAAGGTGAATCTAAGGAAAAGACTAAAGATGAGAAAAATGATGATGATCGAGGAATAAAAGTGATGGTCATAGAAGGCGGAGACGACCGAGAACCCCATTTCAAAAAAGCAAGACGTTCCTCTGACCGTCCACCCAAAAAAAATGACATTTCAGAGGCCAATAAAGCTTTCAGGAAGGTAACCCTGGTGACTAAAGCTCACGCGGACCCGCTTGTGATAGAAGCTAAGGTAGAGAAATACACAGTGTACCGGGTCCTAGTTGACACGGGAAGCTCTATTAATCTTATTACTAGAACAACATTCGAATAATTAAAGATAAGCAATTACAGAGTCCAGCCGGGCTACGCCACTATGTCAGATTTAAGCGGTCATAGCACCGTTTCTCTGGGAGAAGTTAAGTTAAACATAGCAATCGGGGATAAGGAACATATATATCATTCGGAGGTGGACTTTACCATTGATGAGATTTCAGTCGAATTCAACATTATCTTGGGATGTCCCTTTTTATGCGAATTGTTTGCCTCTATTTCCCCAATCTACTTGGTATTGCAAATACCAACCCCAAAGGGGACGGCAGTGGGAATAGGAAACCCCTCAGTAGTGCATGAAACGTACATCGCCTCATTAAAGAAAGAGAAGCAGCCGGCTCAAAGAGATTCAGAGGAAGACTGGATGGATATAAATTCGGACAAAAGTAGTTCAATACCCGAGCCGATTG
Organism: Euphorbia pulcherrima; assembly: GCA_947683365.1. Lineage (NCBI taxonomy): Eukaryota > Viridiplantae > Streptophyta > Magnoliopsida > Malpighiales > Euphorbiaceae > Euphorbia > Euphorbia pulcherrima. The sequence continues at coordinate 33,109,400 of CANTUS010000008.1, forward strand.
AGGAATAGGAAGTGTTTATGGTTGGACCAGGTAGAGCATTGAAAGTTGCAAAAGATTTAAAATTAGACACTAAGGCGGCAATTAACTCGGTCCTAGTGGGTCAACATCATTCATTCTTCTTGAGTCACGACGACTTATTGGGAGTCAGGCTCGAAATCATTCAGCACCGCCTCAACCTTGATCTGAGCGCGGCCCAGTAATATAAAAGAAAATAAAACATGCTCCGGAGAGACAGAAGGCTATTGAAGAGGAAATTGACAAATTGCTCAAAGCTAAGCATATCAGAGAAGTAAATTACCCTGTATGGCTGGCAAACGTAGTGCTAGTTAAGAAACCAAACGGGAATTACCGAATATGCGTGGACTTCACTGATTTGAACAAGGAAACGCCTAAAGATAGTTATCCTCTACGAAGTATTGATCAATTGGTGGACTCCACAGCTGGGTACGCAATGTATTCTTTCCTGGATGTGAAAGCGAGATATCACCAGATTCCCATGGACCCGGCAGATGAAGAGAAGACCTCCTTTATTACACACAAAGGCATATATTGCTACACAGTCATGCCATTTGGATTAAAAAATGCGCGAGCAACTTACCAATGATTTGAACAAAATGTTCAAAGACATGATTGGTGAGATAGTAGAGGTTTACATGGACGATATGATAATAAAAATCAAAGATGAAGAGTCACAAGCAGCCGATCTGGAAAAAGGTGTTTAAGACATTGCAGGCCTACCGATTGAAGCTTAACCCAGAGAAATATGTCTTTGGGGTTAACAGTAGGAAGTTTCTGGGTTTCATGATTTCAAAAAGAGGCATTGAGGCAAACCCAGAAAAGATTAAAGCAATAATTAGGATAGAGCCACCTCGTACATTAAATAAAGTTCAACATCTTAATGGTAGGATCAATGCCTTGGGATGGTACATCTCTTTCTCCGCGAATAGATGTATGTCATTCTACAAGGCCATCAAGAAAGATCGTGAGTTCAAGTGGGACAAAGATTGTCAAGAGGCCTTTGAAATGATGAAAGACTTCTTGGCCAAACCCCCGCTTATGAGCCGCCCTAATGTTGGGGATACACTATACCTTTACCTAGCAGCAATGAACGATGTAGTAGGAACTGTCCTAACCTGGGAAGATGAGCAGGATCAGTATCCCGCGTATTACACTAATAAGGTGCTCAGGAATGCAGAATTGAGGTACCCTAAAATTGAAAACTAGGCTTGGCCTTAATTCACTAGGTAAATCAGCTCAGACCTTATTTTCAGGTACAAACGATAGTTTTAAGAACTAATGTTTCCCTCAAAAAGGTCTTACAGTGGCCAGACACATCTAGCCGCCTGACCGATTGGGCTATTAGGCTCAGTGAATATAACTTAAGGTTTGAGGCAAGGAAAGCCTTGAAAGCGCAAGTATTAGCAGACTTTGTGGTAGAATTTAAGGGAATCAAGCCAGAGAAAACTATCCCTTCGAAAACATGGACGGTTTTTGTGGATGTTTCTTCCTATGCAGAAGGAGCTAAGTCGGAGTTTATATCCATGGACCAGAGAGGATTAGGTTGTCTTACGTAGCCAAATTAGTGTTTCCCTCTACCAACAACGCGGCTGAGTATGAGGCGGTAATCAAAGGGCTAGAATTAGCCAACGAAATAGCTCCGGATGTTATGGTCTTGAAGAGCGACTCCAGATTGATAGCTAACCAGATCAATCGTACATCTGGAACTAAAAGAGCAGAGATGGTCAAATACTTAGCCAAAGTAGGCAAATTATTGGAAAACCTAGAGGCCAAGGGAACCGAATGGAAGATTGAGTACATTTCGAGGAACGAGAATGAAAAAGCAGATGAATTAGCTGAGGCAGCTGCTAGGAGAGACTCATGGAAAGATCTAAGCTGCCCTTATCAGGTCTTGACCCGGCCAGCGTGTGAGGAGCAAGAAGAAAATTTATGGATTCAAAAGAAATCACTTGGGTGGATGCAACCCCTCTATGATTACTTGGCTTACGATAAGCTACTGGAAGACAAAATTGAGGTAGAGAAGATTACCCGAAAATCTTTCCGGTATGCTTTAATGGGAGATGAGTTATAAAAGAAATCCTACTCAGATGTGTGGCTCAAGTGTGTCACCCCTAATTTGGGAAAACGTATCATAGAAGAAATTCATGAAGGAGATTATGGATCCCACCAGGCGGCAGGGACACTATATAGAAGAATCACCCTCGCTGGGTATTATTGGGAAACTGTCAAAGTCGACTCGAAGGAATATGTGAAAACTTGCCACCAATGCCAAATACATGCAAGGAAGTCACACCTTCCAAAAGCAAATCAAAAGCCAATCTTGACCGGCTGGCCATTTGTGTCTTGGGGTATTGATATCGCGGGACCAATGCCAAAAGCGTCTGGACAACAAAAGTTGATACTGGTAGCAATCGATCACTTTTCTAAGTGGGTAGAGGCGGAAGCACTTAGCTCGGTCACAGCTGAGAGGACTATTGACTTCATTTAGAAGCATATAATCACTCAGTTTGGGATACCAAAGAGGATAATTGTGGACAACAGCTCGTAGTTCATCTCGAAAAAATTCAAGGATTTGTGCAAAGAGTTAAAAATAGAGAATCACTACTCATCTGTGACACATCCGCAGACGAATGGACAAACGGAGGTAACTAATAGAACCCTTGGAGAAGGACTGAAGAAAAGAGTGCTAGATCATAAGGGGAAATGGCCAGATGAACTAATTAAAGTCTTATGCTCTTATAGAACCACCCCCTGCGGAATAACTGGCCAAACTCCTTACTCCCTAGTTCATGGTATTGAGGTGGTAATCCTGGTTGAAGTAGGAGCTTCATCTGATTGAGTGGCATATTACACAGAAGAACAAAATAACATCAATATGAGGTATCACTTAGACAACTTAGATGAAAGAAGGGAGCGAGCTTGGATCCTCATGGCGGCTTATAAAGTGAAAATCGCAAAATACCATAACAGGCGAGTGCAAGAGGTTCGCCTCAAGGAAGGAGATCTTGTTCTCAAGGACTCAGCTGCCTCACAAGTCCACGAAGGCAAAGGAAAGATGGGAGCTAACTGGGAAGGTCCATACAGAGTTATCAAAGTCATTGGGCCGACGACATACAAGCTAGGGACTAAAGGCAAAGAGCTTCCTCGCACTTGGAACATTGCTAATCTTAGGTCCTACTACACAGCAAGCACTTAGGGATACTAGTAGCCATACTCTTTTTCCTTCCTTGGGGATTTTTTGCCATCGGGTTTTCCCCTGAGGACGTTTTTAACGAGACAGCTCCCCTCAAGCAGATATCCGGATGCGTAGAATTCCCAGACTTGTATTTAAGATTATCAATTATTAATAAAAGCATTCTTTTATTCATATATTAGCCTCAAAAAGTATTGATCACACTTTAGGCCAAATTCCCGGCGCAACATAAGACCGGCTGAAATTAAAAATGTTTCGCGCTAAAACAGACCTAGTTAAAACTACGGCAAATTGTTTCTAGGCGATAACACCCCTAATATATAACCCGGCAAAGAAATATAAGACCGACGCAAAATTAATCAATCAAAAAGGCATCGAAATAAGACCTTGAGAAAAACAAAATATGCCTTAAAAGGCTTAGATAAAATAATGTACTTACAAAATCTTGAAAGAAGAAAAATTAGTAAAGTACAAATTTAAATAAAGTTCTATACAACAGAGGAATCCTTATTAACAGACGGCTCCAATTCCCCCTCGAGTAGAGCCTCGGCCTCAACAACCTTCTTACCCTGAATATCATCTCTCGCCGGCTCACTCGGGGTGCCCTCCCCCTCTAGTTTAGCCCTTGGATACTTGATGCCTTGCAACAAGTCATTTGGGAGATCCGGATAAAGCTGGTTGTAAGCAGCAAAAACACGACGCCCAAATTCATAGCCGTCATCCACCATTCCCTTAATTGATCGGATGTACTCGGTCGCGTCTTTATCCTTTTTGACAAGTGCGGCTCTCAGACCCTCTAGGACGGACACTAGGTTGACTATGGCCTCTTTAAAACTTTTGGAGACCACCTCAGGAGAAGACTGGAGAAGCCCATGCTCGTCTCTCAGTTCTTCAGGTCCTACCCTAAAGTTTTATTTTCGCCAGTCACCCCCTTAACCTGGGTCATCAGTTTTTGGCACATATCAATTGCCTCGCTCAACTTTTTAGCATTCGTCCTCCCTGAATCCACCCGGTGGAAAAGGTCGGCCCCCCGAGGTAGAGGCTGCACAAAAATAAAATGATGTTATAGCTAGCATAAAATTCATAAGATAAAAATTTTTAGAAATAATACCTGAGTAACCGACTCAAACGAGAGAGTCGCCGTCATGTGGAAATCTTCTTGGTCATATAAGCGGTCCTTTCCCTCCAACGAAAAAGCTTGTAGAAGAGCCTGCTGGACGATCGGCATAGAGAGGGAAGGCGCGTTGCTGGCAACATGAATCAAGGCATCCTTCACTAAAGTAAGAGGAGCCTCAGGTCCCTCAGACGGAGTATCATCGACCCATGAATAGTGTTAGTAAATTGATCCCTGTGAAAGCAAACCAAAGTAATAAGAACCTGCCGAATCAACGACCTTGGCCTTCTTCTTCTTGTCCTTTGTGGACGCCTCAGCCACGTCGGCGTTGCCCCTCTTGGCTTCCTTTTTGAAGACTTCCTCCCCACTCTTACCTGACAAAATTGTATCAGTAGTTTTGTTAGAGGCACCATCAATGATCTCCGGAGCCTGGCGGTTGTTCACTTATTGCAGGTTTTTCACCTGCTTGGCTATATCATCGGAAATCGCTTTCTTAACTCCCGATATAGCTGGAAAACATAAACAAATATAAATAAGGCAAATAGTAAACTCACTTAGAGGTGGAGGGCTAACGTAATATTCATAGCCATCAGTGCAGTCTAAATTGTAGTCGATAAGCCTATGATTATGTACAAAGGCGTAAGAAACATCGACCAGAGACCACATCCCTCTCTTTAAGAGTTCAAAAATCTCTACTCGGACGTCCGTGTCATTTTTAAGAACTTTGAAGGGAGGCAGCAAATCAAACGACCACCGAGTTGGGAATGAAGAGGCCCTATCCTTCAATTTGATGAAAACAAAGAATTGCTTAAAATTCTTCACGGAGTCGGCTCTATGGGTAAAAGAGTAGAACCCGTTCTTATGTGAGAAGTGTAGGTGGTCCTTGCCTTTATTTAGTTTACAGGAGGCGACCCGCCTGAAGAATATCTCATCAAAACCTAGAGCTAGGTTCTCGCACAAATGATAATGACCCACTATATCGCCCCAACAGTTAGGGTGAATCTAAGCTGGGCATACTTTCCAGTAGTTGAGGAGGTCACATATGCCCTGAGGAAGAGGATAGACAAAGCCAAACCAGGCCTGCTCCAAATAAAGACTAAACCATCCTTCAGGCGGCTGATGGACCCGCTGCCCTTCGGTAGGTAGCATCACCCGGCAGCTCCTCATCTAACAAAAAGTCTCCCTCTCAAATTCCACATCCACTGGGTGAACTATAGATACCATATCCTCGATGCGGGGAGTCACCTTCTTCTCTTTTATAATTGGCCCAGCCGGCTCCACTACCACCTTTGCCTTTTCCCTCTTAGTGGCCCTCTTCTTCCTATACCTCCTAGGTCCGCGACTGGGGCATTCAACCACTGCCAACTTCTTTACCTCATCGCCCTCGCCGCTGATGCCCGCCCACACCAAGCTGGAGGCGGCTTGGCCTGATGCCTCCCTCTCTTCATTTTCCTCTACATGGTCCATACTCCCGGCTTTTCTTTTGGTCCTAATGTTAGAGCGAATGTTAGATGGGTCAATACTAACATAGCATCTTGACACCGAGTTAGGAAACTCGGTACAATATTCATCAAACAACCTATCGGCTAAGCCGGTACTTATGGAGGTAGTAAAGGACATGATATGATCACCTAGAAAAAAGGAAGCCGCCTAAAACAGGTTGGATTCAGGGAAAATTCACCCTAAAGGATCTAAACACTTTTTCAGCCGGGAGGGAAAAGAAGGAAATCTAACAGACCTATATCCATCATAATTCATACATGAACCCAGATCCGGCCTTAAGAAACCTAGATCCCGACGATCCTAAATTACATCTACGACCATTGAGATAGGCATGATCATTTAAAATTTCCAATATATCCTTCCTAAGGTTCCAGATACACTACGGCATAATATCAGAAACGGCCTAAAATGCAATTTGACAAGAACTCGCTAGAAAAGAACTTCTAACATGAATTTCAGGTCATACGGGCATATCGTCAAAAGCATATTTCAAGTGCATAGAATTCGCAAGAGGAAAAAGAATGGCAAAAATTACTTACTTGTTGAGAGATGGAGAAGAAAAGCTTGTAAGGCTGCCGGGGAAGAAAGCTTGCAAAGTCGTCGGAAAAGAAAGCTTGTAAAACTGCCAGAGTAGGAGCGTGAGATATGAAGGGAGTAAAAGTAGCGAAATGGGCAATGAGAATGTTTATGTGGGCAAAGGGTAGGAAATGAAAAGTCACCATCATTAAGTTACAGGGCTGCAGCAACACGTGGCAGACGAATCTTGGTTGATTTTGAATTTCAAAAAAATCACCTGTACCGCTAAAGGATGTGAAAAGACTTAGACTTCCCTTGGAAGCCTCAAGAATGCTTGAACTGAAATTGGCCACGTGGCCCTAAACATTGGGCCGCTTGAATCCAAGCCGGCTCACACCGCCAGAAGCCCTAAAGAACTTCTCACATTTGTAGGGGGGCTTCTGATAACCTATTAAATATATCTCGCCAGTCTCGTCCGTAGAGACTGGGTCAATAGAGAGCCGCATGGCTTGCTGTGTCAATTTACGTAGAGGAACCTAAATCACGAGGCCGGCTAGATCTCAATCAACCCGGAGAACATTTAAGACTACAGTCTCGAGACGGCTCGTGACCGGCTAAAAGGCATTTCCGTTTCCCATAAGTAAGGAGAATCCAGGTCTGACTCTAGTCCCTATATTCTCTCCTTTATCCTTATCCTAACCTGCTTGGGATACAAGGATTAGATAAGCACAAATGGTTCTAAACTCATCCTAATTAAAACTTCCTATTCCATTAGGAGTAGACAGTTCCTATGCCTATAAATAGGCCCCTAGGTCAGTACTTCAGGTATCTTACTCTCTCTCCCAAAGACTTTCACATTATTTTTTCAGAACCATTTACTGACTTAGGCATCGGAGGGTCCCCCACGGGGTAACACCGATCGCCCCCAAGTTCGTGCTTTATTTTGCAGGGATTCGTAGATTGATTCAACAACTTCATAGAAGATTATTTCTGAAATATCGGATCCGGGCACAATATTTTCATTAACTAGTTTTGAACATCATAATTCTTTATGAGTGTTTGAACCTCTGCAACTCAGTTTGATGAACTCTCCTAAAATTTAAACATTTTTTACAGGAAAATATGTAAAAAAACAAGTGAATATTTGAATCGATAATAGTGTGCGCCAACTATATAATGATACATGCCATCTTTTATGCAAATTTGACGACAAAATTACCAAATTATGGATCAAATTGATACTTAAAATTGCTTTATTGGTCTTAAAAGCGAAAAGTCCAAAAATGCTATATCAAATGCTAATGAAATTGATGGCATAATTTCAACTTAAAGATGGATGTTCAAAGTACAAGAGTTCAAAATCCACATAAATATGATTAACATGTTAATTTATCAACCGAAAGACAGAATAGCCTAACACACGAGAAAAATTAAATAAAAAAGACGTACCCAAATCGCTTGGTCTTATAGTAGAAGAGATTAGAGATGCAAGTATCATCAACATCAAGAATCCAAGCATCTAGCCCATCATTAGAAAATTCAATTTCTCTAACATAATTCATAATTTGATCCATAATCAACTCAACATCAACATCATATTGTCCTCCTGTCATGTACCCTTCTATATACCTTAGGCATTGAGTCGGCACGGTCCTCCACCCGCACACATTGTTTGCCTCCACCGCCAGCCGCCAGCTCAGGCAATAACTCGGACTTGCATCTCCGACCACCGGTAGCATGTTCGGTTTCGAGTATGCCTTTGACAAAATTGCTAGAAAAAACACTATCAACAATTCTTGCACCCTCTCTGCCATTGCCTTGAACATGATAATGGTATTAATATAATTTGTGTGTTTGTTACACAATACAATATATATAGAGAGAGAGTTAGGTTTTGTGTAATATAATATTCTTTTTTTTAGCAAGAAAATGTTGGATTAATATTGGTGATGAGGAATCAAAGTTGGACATGGAATTATATTTGAATTGATCAAAAAGACACAGATTGGATTGGACAAGTCCACTTGTCTTTCTTTGTGGAATTCCATGCAATCATTTATTTCTTGCATATTTTTTTTATAGGCAAAATTCTAAATCTCCTAAACTTGTATGGTTTTCACAGTTAGTCTCTATAGATCAAAATTTTCAACAATCTGAGTATATAATTTTTATTTTTTTTTATGGACTAGGCTCTGTTCTTTTGAACTGTAATTTTTATAAACTGAATTAAATTTATTTCAGTGTAAATTTATAACTACGCATAGCTGAACTTAACTGTATTGTAATCCAAGAGAACAGGCCCATAGTCTCAAATTTAGTTTAAATTTTTTTTTGTGGGCACCAGAGATGAAATCAGTAGATTTAATTCACATTTCCTCTTAAAAAATTTAATTTAAATCCCTCTATAAAAAAATTTAAGGCTTCCTTGGGAGACAAATGTTTTAAATTTAGAGTTAATACTATCAGAAATTTTTTTTTTGTAAACATTCAATTGCAAATTTCAAAAAGTTCAATATGCTCCAAATGGATAAAACCACTTTAGGCTATCCATCTTTCAATATTTATACATTAAGCTCTTCATTTTTTAACTTGATACATCAACTCCTATTTATGGATTGTAATTAACACAAGCCTTAAGTTACAGTAAGAAACATCAAAATCAAATTAAAAGTACACACACATATATATATATATATATATATATATATATATATATTTAATTTTTAAAAAATAATAACCATTTTAATAGCCTGGTATTGAAATATGCTAAATTTATCTTTTGATATTAGAAATTTTATGTGTGCTTATATTGGCAATATTCAATATGTTAAATTAGAAAAGTAAACAGACTCAACATGAAAATCTTAAAAAGACCAAGGGCCTAAAATGTTCTGTTTCACAATCATGTATGCTGATGACGATTTGAGCTGGCATTAAACCAAAACACACGCAATGAAAAGGATGTTTTCCTTAACTGACGCATAAGCCTAGGCTTTTTATTATAATGTCAAAATATATAGTTTTTAACTTATATGCCTAAAAGATAGATAATAATATAAATTTAGTGTAGATGTAATCACAATTAGAGAAATTAAAAGTGAGAATCTTAGCAGCCAAATGTGGAACATGATTACTAATGGGTCCAAATTTACTGTTGACTTATCTAGAGAAGATGTGATTTACAATTATATAATAGACTTAATTGACTTATTGTCTAGCCAAATCTTCTTAAATATATAGTTAAAAATCAACAAAATGATTTTTGGGCTTTGTATTATAACTAATTTATTTATTAGGTCCATGTAGTAATAATATTGCTTATATGGCTTTTATTTAAGACAAGTTTTAAATTGCTTTTCTTAAATTATTTTTTTGAAAAATTATTTTTTAAAGTTTTTTCAAGTTATTATCTTAAAAAATTTTAAAAATTAACATCAACACAGTTTATAATTAATTAGTATTAAAATTTAAAATCTTTTATCCATTGCAAAAATTTGTTGTATAATTAAAAGTTTATAGATTGAATTTTTCGTGACAGCACCTCTGACACCAATCTCAAACATGTCCTTATAGTATCCATTCCATTATTTAGTTGTTTTTTTTTAAAAAAAAGTGCATAGTATATATAATTGGTCCAAATAGTGGCAAAGACTTGGTCTAGTGGTTGAGCCTTGAAGCTGTAATCTTATATGTCACAGGTTCGAGTCCATATATGGGCGGGATGAGATAAGGTTTTTATTATTATTATTGTAAACTCAATGAGATAATTTATATATATATATAGTTGGTCCAAATGAGTAACGAATAAGCAATGGATTGGTGACCACCACCTTATTATGAAAAAATCAACAACTGTGGGGTTGTGTTTCAATCCCTACAATCCATAAAATTGACATAAAAATACCCCTTAGTGTTAAAAAAAACAATTTTTAAGTAAAATTGATAATGCATATTTCTTATGGAAAATTAGAGTAGACCCTAAAAATAACTTTTAGCCAATTTATTATGTTTCTTTACGGGGCTAATGAAAAAATACTTCAACCACTATTTCAAGGAAGGTATATATGGTTTAAGAATCGTATTATTCTTTTATCAAAAAAAAAAGAATTGTATTATCCACTTTAAATATTTTAGCTAATATCTATTTATTTTTATAGAGGCGCTAAAATCAAAATTGTCATTTATTAATTTTCATTTTTCATTGTTGTATTAACATTAAATTATACTGTTTAACCTTTTATCTTAAGAAAGGAACTTATGCCACCAGTAATGAACAAGCAATGCTAACTTCCATTTTGGTTGCTCTCCCCTTAGTATAAATAATACTCATTTTATTTTCAGATTTTCAAGTCCGTGCATTGCAGCTTTTTCTTTCTTCTTTTTGAGGTTGAGTGGCCATTTAATTAACCTACTTTTCGACTATTAGACTTAATTTAATGGTCATAGCTTTCTTTTAAAGTGAAGAAAGGAATATGGGGTCATAGATTCGAGCCTTTGATTCCTTAAAAAGTTAAATATTTCAAATGACTTAAGTTCATCAGAAATTTTATTTTATCTTAGGCCCTCTTATTTTCAACTTCTAAACTTATTTCAAAGTAAATTTAAAATTACATATAATTAAATTAAACTCCATTGCCTTAATATATTAAGGGTTAGTTAAATTTCTCAATCAATTGAAGAATTGACTTGTAAATTAATTGATTTTTCCGTGGAATAATAAGCAAATATTAGAATATTTTATTGAATTTTTTAAGTAAATGATCTGACTTAATATTTTAAGTTACGCATTTTAACGGGTTTCCAGAAATTTTGGGCTTACGTCATATTTATAGAACACCTTTATTATATCATAGTTCCAACGTTTGTAATATTTAAGGCTATAAATAAGTCGAGTCAAGCTAAATTTTAATCTATTTGTATTTATTTGTTTAATTTTTAAGTGAATATGAGTCGAGTCGAATTTGAATTCGAACTCAAAATTTTGTGCATGTCGTTCATTTAAGTATTTGTTTGTTCGCGAGCTGTTCACGAACAACTTATTTATTTTATTCGTGAACAGTTTGTTAATTTGTTCACGAACGAGATTGTCTAGTGTTAGTGAACAATATTTTCAATTCAATACATAATTTAATATGGGCCATAAAATTGGGTTGGATAATATTATACATATACTTGTATTAATTTAATATTATATACCCATACTTTATTTTAATTATATAAAACTTTATTTTTGATATGAAATAATGATAATAATAATAATAATAATAATCGAGCTAGTTTACGAACATTTATCGAGTCAATTCACGAACTTGTTCCCGAACCTCTAATCGAGTTTGTTCACGAGCTAACAAGCCGAGCTTTGGCTTGTTCATGTTCAGTTCATTTATAATTCGAGCTATAAAATCATATTCACGAACTATTCATTTATAAATCAAGTCGAGCAAAATTGAGCTTTTATCAAGCCAAACACTGAGCTATTCATAAATAGCTTGGTTCATTTACAACCCTAATTAAATTCATTGCTTAATTTTCAAATTTTACCAAACACTGCCTTTGTTTCCTTAAATAAATACTGTGTACGTAGCAAGTAGCAAGTAGCAAGTAACGTTTTCTATCAGCTTTGCATCTAAATTTTCTAGCGTGCATCTAAATTTGTTTAAAGAGAAGTTGCCGTGTTCGGTGTTACTTGTTATCGCCGCTAGTCGTAGCCATGTGGAGGGTAACGAACAAGACGTGTGTTTTTGGAACGGGACTTCGTCGGGCAATTTCACTGTGAAATCAGCTTATAATCAGTTGATGGAAGAGAGTGGGGGTGTGGTTGGCGATGAACGGAAGGGTATTTGGTAATGGCCGTTGAAAATGAGAATTTTATGTTACTTTTAAAAGAAAATTTTTGAGATTTTTGTTGAAAAAAATATCTTGTGGTAAAAACTGTTCACGGTAGAAGTTACAAACTTTATTACCTTCATAAAAGTGAGTTTTAAGTGAATTTAATTCTATTACGGTTATATTTTGATTAAGTGTTTGTAACTGTCGTCGGTTACAGTTTTAAAGGCATTTTATTTATTATTTTATAACAACCATTTTATTACCTATAAAACGGTTGGTGGGTTTTTCCATTTGAGAAGAGAACCAAATTTTTATACTTGTCTTCCTCCCAAAATTTCTGGATATGATAAGCATTTCTGATTCTTGTATCCAAACTCAAATCGAGTTTCAAGGAGTTGTTTAATCCTGGAAGGAACTACGAAGTATCCTTTAAGGACAGAGTCTCCTACTCAACTCAACTCATCCTAACACTTAAAATCTTGTTCTTGATGTTTCAGTGATGTTCCAAGTGATTAAAATCGTTATCTATCAGCTTCTGGAGATAATTATCAATTTCAGCAGAAAGTGTTGCCTTTTGTAAATAAAGCGTTGCCTAATCTGTGCATCCGGATTTATCGGAAGACTTTAGATCTATTGCAACAGATTTTGAGTAATAAAGCGTTGCCTAAGCTATGCATCCGGATCTACTACAACAGATTGTGAACAATAAAGCTTTGCATTTGGTCCAATTTCAAAGCTACGGCAACATTGTTTGAAAAGGATTGCCTTTCATTCAGTTTGCCTCCGGATCAAAATCCGGATTAGTTTGCCTCCGGATCCATCCGGATCAGTCTGGATCATTTTTCATCCAGAAGTGTTGCCTCCGGATCTATTGCAACAGATTGTACCCCAAGAAGTGTTGCTTCTGATTCAATTTTGAGCTTCTGCAACAGTTATTGAGGAAAAGCGTTGCCTCTGTCTAGAAGCAACTCCGGAACTAAGTTTTAAAGAGCAACTTAAAGCAAATTTTCTAACAATCTTAAAGGATAATTCCATAATGGAAAAGTATGCTACTCCATGGAGATCCAATTCTTTCAAGACTATGAGAATAGTTGTTCCTCTACTAACTATTCTATTGTAAGCTAAGTCTTTTCTTGGAAAAATTGAGATGTTCAATAGTGAGAATTTCACACGGTGAAGCTAAAGAGATTTGGGAATCTTTGATTTTCAAATTTAATAATATGGATATTGGTGAGCAAAAGTTTGTCATTGGACTAGAAGAAGTTGATTGGAAGGAGATCGAAATAACCAAAGGGAAGGAGATAATCTCAACGACAAACATTGTGGAGTACAATCCTTACTAAAGAATAAGATACGGATTTTTTCTATGGTTATTTATAAAGCTCAAAAGTAATAAAACCTTCAATAATATAAAAGGGAAACTTTTATACATGTGATCACCATGCTCCTAAATGGAGGAAAAGAGTTGTGAAATACAAACTTACTCAACTATAGTTAAGTAGATGATATTATTTTATAGTCATTTCATAAGTAACATGGTGATTGATGTGAATGAGTGAGATATTGACTATGGAGTAATGAGGCACAATTACGAGAGTAAATAAAAAATTTCTATAGTCATATATACCCAAGTTGAAAGTGGAGAATAAAGGTTCTCCTTAAGCTCACATCTTTAGCACACAATGAGGTGCTACTTGTTCCCAATGATTAAACCGAATCGATTTTAATGAGCCTTTTAGGGAAAATGGAGTGAAGGTAACTTTTGAGCCCAACAAGGTTTAGATAACCAAAGACAGTGTGTTGTCGGAATGAGCTATATGAACCATAGAAATGTCTTTGATGTTTTTGAGATTATCAATTTGTATGTTTGCTCTTCTTTGCCTATTTGTGTTGAATCAAAATATTTATTTGTTGAGAAATAAATGAGGTTTTGATATATTTTATGTGGATCAATATGTTTTGAATTAAGATATTTAGAGACATCTTGATTTCATGTTTATTGGAGTTTGTTGATATCCAATTTGTGATAAAACTTGTGTTTTATATTAGCTGAAAGTTTCAGCTTTGAACACCCTTGGTTGTTTATGAGTTTTCTTGAAATTTACAACTCCGTTTTGAGTGATTCCTGTTTCTATGGTTTTATGAGACATAGATGAAGATATGTTTAGAAGGAATGTTTTTCAAATTCTTTAGTTTAGTGGGTTGAAATATTTTTTGAAGTTGAGATAAGAATCTCAGTTTTCTGGAATTTCAGCTTTGAGCGCAGATGATTATTTGTGGCATAACTTTAGTTATACAAATCGGTTTTATGTATTTCCAGTGGCGTTGGAAACTTAAGACATATATGTTCTTATGAGTAGAAGAGAGTTTTGTTAAATAACTTTATTTACATGTTCAAAATCTTAGTTGAAGTGGACTCACGAAATCTGGAACTGAGCAGATTTCTGGTTTGCAAAATTGCTAGTAACCATGTGTGGTTATATGAGTATAATTTTTTGTGCGTTTTCCTTGAAATTTGATGGTTTTTAATTTCTAGTAAACTTGAGGCACATGAGAACATGTTGTGAGTTATTATTAAGTATATATGTGAGTTTCATATTTAATATGTTAGATATATACTTGAGATGTTTGTTGGTGAAGCTATTTGTTAAGTTTTCTATACAAATAGAATTTCACATGAGAAACCGATAAGACACCATATGAGGAATGAGAGAATTATTATCCTAATTTGAAATATTCAAAAGTGTGGGAGTGTCTTATTAAGGTTATTATTCTTGTACCTGTATAAAGGGAGATAGGTACAAAGTTTGTATGCTTGTATGTTCCTAAGTTATGTTGAACATAGTGATGTGCTTGGAAATAATATCTTTGAGACAAAAAACACGAATTCTTTGTGAATGTTTTCAATAAAGACTAGAGAGGCTTCCATTTTTAAGTATTGTTCTGGATGTTGACCCGGTTGCACCTACTTTTCAAATTGAGTTTGAAAATGATATTTTAAGGATATGCAAGGGAACTTTGAAAACAAAGTTTCATAAAAGCGTCTTATCAATTCATCCAGATTTGCTTCCAGACTTAGTTTGCTTCTAGACCCGGTTTGCTTCCGGACCCAGCTCTCTTCCGGATCTGTCTTGCTTCCATCCAAATCAGTTCTTTCATCCGGATTAACCAGGGATTAATTTTGCTTCCGGATCCATTATCTCTGGAATTCAGCATACTTTACCAACATTAAGTTCACCACTTGGTTGTTAAAATTGCCTTTCAAAATAAAGTTTTTATATGGTGCAACTTGAGGGGTATGAAAAGCCTGGACATGGATGGAAAGATGATTAAGTTCTTGTGTGTTTTATTGACAAGCACCTAAATAATGAATTGAGAAGTTTGATCATTTGAGGTGGATATATGTGTATTTATACTAAAATGATTAATGATATATGTGTGATTATATGTGGATGATATGGCTATCTTTACTCCGAGTATTGATGTTGGCTATAGAATAAAGATAATCTTATTATCAATATTTATCATGAAAGACATAAGAGAAGCCAATGTGATATTGGATATGTGAATCATAAGGATGAATGAGAGTGTCTTGTTAACACAAGAACACTATGTTGAGAAACTTCTTAAGAAATTTGAATTTTATGATGTAAATCATGTGAGTATCCCTTATGATTCCAATACTCAAGGGAAGATAATCGTGGCTAAATCCAAGTATGCATTTGTACTTGATGAGTTTCACACATTGAGACATGACATATGCTATGTGAGCAAGTATACATATAATCTAATAATTGATTATAGAGAAGTCGTATTGAGGCTTCAGAAATATTTGAGAGGAACCATTAAATATGGTATTCTATATAATGAATTTCCCATTTGTTCTTGAGGGGAACAATTATGTTGAATGAATCAATAATTCATATGAGAAGAAATTCATTAGTGATTTCCCATTGTTCTTAAGGGGAACAATGACGTCAAGTGAATTTTTAATTCATATGGGAATAATTTCATTAGTTGTTATGTTCTCACATTTGGTAGTAGAACAATAACATGAAAACCAACTAAGCAAGCTATGTTAAGAGTTAGTTGCTTGAGAGTTGGAATATACAATGAGACTAAGTGGTTGGGAAAACTTTCTTAGTAAGTGTTATAACACATGCAATGCTTGAGATTGCAAAATTTATTGAGAATGCCAAGATGCAATATATATTTTGAGAAACAAGATCTATAATGGGAAAAGTATACGTATACGTTTGAGACATATTATTGAGATGGAATTTTATCTATTTGAGTCTAGAGTGATTCTGATCAAATCGTCTGACTAATATTTGAGAAATAAATTTTGAAAAAGAAATTTATTTTTGATACATCAGAGAGGATGAGACTTAAGCCAATTTGAAATTAATGAAGGGTGGGAACCCAACCTAAGTGAGTGGAGATCCCATGGGATAGGTTCATATGGGTACTAATAGGCCTTCCTTTAGTTCTGCTAGTACTATAAATATTGTCTCCAATCCTAGATGTGAGAAAAGTGCAATGTTGCATATCTTGAGAGGTTGAGTCAAAAGGACTCTTAATGAGATTTCATAGCTCTTATTAGTGGCGTATAAAGTGCAATATACACTTGATGATATCACTTATGTGAGTGTGAAGTGTGGCCGCTTCTATGAGATATAATATTGGCAATATCTCTAGAGCACTCATCTAAGGCCAGGCATGTGCACGGCCTATTTACTCAAAAACGCGATGAACAGAAATGTACTTGGTATAATACGATATGGTAAAATTCCTATCTTACAATAGCGCTTATTTAGTTCATAAAAACTATATGTTTCACCAAATATTCCGTAAGTTAAATTTTATCCATCAAGTTCTGGTTCATAGTCCACAAGACACCAATTCCATGCATTATATGTCAAACTCGAGATATCCAGAAAATTCTTTTTATTTGAACTTCTTTTAAAAGTTGTGGGGGATTGTTAGAAAAATGAGAATTTGATGTTACTTTCAAAAGAATATTTTGTGATATTATTGTTGAGAAAAATATCTTGTGGTAAAAATTATTTATGGTGGAAGTTACAAACTTTATTACCTTCATAAAAGTGAGTTTTAAGTTAATTTAATTCTATAACGGTTATATTTTGATTAAGCGTTTGTAACTGTCGTCGGTTACAGTTTTAAAGGCAATTTATTTAATATTTTATAACAACCATTTTATTACCTATAAAAAGGTTGGTGGGTTTTTCCATTTGAGAAGAGAACTGAATTTTTATACTTGTCTTCCTCCCAAAATTTTTGGATATGATAAGCATTTCTGATTCCTGTATCCAAACTCAAATCGAGTTTGAAGGAGTTATTTAATCCTAGAAGGAACTACGAAGTATCCTTTAAGGACAGAGTCTCCTACTCGACTCAACTTATCCTAACACTTAAAATCTTGTTCTTGATGTTTCAGTGATGTTCCAAGTGATTAAAATCGTTATCTATCACCTTCTGGAGATAATTATCAATTTCAGCAGAAAGTGTTGCCTTTTGTGAGTAAAGCGTTGCCTAATCTGCACATCCCAATCAATCGGAAGACTTCAGATCTATTGCGACAGATTTTGAACAATAAAGCGTTGCCTACGCTGTGCATCCGGATCTACTGCGACAGATTGTGAACAATAAAGCGTTGCCTTTAGTCCAATTTCAAAGCTACTGCAACATTGTTTAAAAAGAATCGCCTTTCATTCAGTTTGCCCCCGAATCAAAATCCGGATCAGTTTGCCTCCGGATCCATCCAGATCATTTTTCATCCGAAAGTGTTGCCTTCGGAAGTGTTGCCTCCGGATCTATTGCAACGGATTGTGCCCCTAAAAGTGTTGCCTCTGATCCAGTTTTGAGCTTCTGCAACAGTTATTGAAGAAAAGCGTTGCCTTTGTCCAGAAGCAACTCCAGAACTAAGTTTTAAAGAGCAACTTAAAGCAAATTTTCCAACAATGGCGAGGCCCTAAGCATGTTAAATCATTCTTATGGTTGTGCTTTAAGGGGAAACTTTTATGTAATGTGGAGAGGGGTAGATGACACCTTACAAATGAGTTGGCATGTGGGAGATGTGGTGGGGTGAGCGAAAGTATGTCGCACATGTTTCAAGATTGTCCGATTACTAAAGAGCTGTGGGAGGGGCTGATCACGGGTGAGAGTGTGGATACATTTTTGGGTGGAGAGTTCTCGGATTGGATGAGCATAAATTTATGGACCTCAAGGAAGTGGGGGGTTCAAAATTGGGGCATGTTATTTGGTATTGTGTGCTGGTTATTATGGAGGAGATGGAATGTATGGGCGTCTGAAGGGAAGGACAACGCGAATTCATCCATTGTGGCTCAGGCAAAAGAATGGTTGATGCCTTTGTAAGGGCTGCGTTTTTTATATCAATGGAGGAGTGGAGCGTGAATAGGGATTGGTGAGGTGGTATGCACCTGATGGTGATTGGCTGAAGTTAAACTCAGATGGATCGGTAAGAGGGGCTGATTATAGAGGTTCATCGGGTGGGGTGTTACGAGATTTGAATGGGCGTTGGATCAGAGGCTACGCTCAAAATATTGGGGTATGTTCTGTTGCACGGGCAGAGTTATGGGGGGTCTTGGATGGGATGTTACTAGCATGGGATAGAGGGGTACGAAAGCTGCAGGTCGAGGTGATAGTAGGTTTGTCATTGATGTGTTGACTAATGAGGCAAATGCTGTATATGCGAATTATAGCATCATTCGTGAGATTAAACATTTGATCGAGCGAGAATGGGTGGTGACGTTTCAACATGTGTATCGAGAGGGGAATCGATATGCTGACTTTATGGCATCTTATGGGGCGAGCCTTCTGCTTGGTTGCTTCTTCTTCAATGACCCCATACCGGGTGCTCTTGACATTCTACGACAGGATATTACGTGTGCTAGCTTCCCCAGACTAGGCATTGGCTAATTTTTGTTTCTTATCTTTTCTACCAAAAAAAAAATTCTAGAGTTTACAAATTCCTTAAACAATTACTTTTAACTTTTGTTTAATATCAAAAAATAGTTGTAGATATTTAGTTGCAAACTTCCAATTAGAGACAAAAAAAAAATTATTAACAACAATTTGCGGCTATTAGAAGTAGCTAGCAGCAACTACAATAACTAACAAGAACAACTATGTGCTTGGAAATAATCGGTCCGTTTGTGGGTGAATCAATCGGATCAAATGATCCGATTCAATTGCTCGGTTGAGCTTCATTGAAAATTAATAAGTTTAAAGGCTTAACTGAATTAGGTAAGGACCTAATTGCAATAAGTTTTCTCCATAAATACGCAATGAGAACTTTTGCGTTTTCTACCTGTATGTGTTATATTGAAGGAAATAAGTAGTTTGATGGAAATTTCAATTCTCTCTCAAACTTTCTATCTCCTAAGTTTTTTCCTATGGCAGAACCCCTCAAAAATCATTCGTTATTGATCTTCTGACGCTGTAGAAGTATTAAAAATTGATTGATATTCAACAAAATGTGATTCAATCTCGACTTTAACATATGTAGCGGATTCTTTGATCTTGTGTACAAAAAAGTACGATTCAAATCCGTTCTTATACATTTTCCGTCACACACCAACGATGCCCTTAAACTTTTAAATTTCTTTCATTCAAGAAAGAAAAGAGAAAATGACAGTCTAATAATACACATCTTATCACATAGAAGAAACTAATTTCTTCTTTTAAGTTATATCATAAATATATGGTACAATTGTATCTCGTGAGTAAAAATTTAAGAATATAATTACAATAGAGAAATTTAAAAATGCTAATGGATTAGTAAGAGTGTTTTAGTTTGAGTTTGTTAGAAATTTCCTTTGTAATATGTGTCTTCTGATTAGCAAAGAACATGTTGCCAACAATTGTTTTTACTAATGCATTTTGTGTCTAAAATCAATTTAGATATAGCCAAATTTTCTATCTTTTTATTTTAGTTTATTTTTTTTTGGTAATATGTCGGTATGTTACATATATATCAAGCTAATAAAATTATATATAATATATATTTTAGAATCTATAATTTTGTCACAATTGATTAAGGGCCAGTTAAATATTTCATATTTTAGCCTCATAATTTGAATAATCCTCAATGGATATTTGATAATCTTAGTAATTACTAAAAAGTATTACATTAGCTACTTATTAATTCATTTATAATATTCTACATAGAAACTATTTAAATTAAGCCAATATATCTCATTTGAAATTTCACATCATGTTATATAAAAGTAATTTATAGTTTTATACAATTTCCATATATGTTTTGTATTCATGCTTTTTCTTTATTTGATGCTTTACAGGTCCGTTCCTAACTTGTTAGGGCCTACGGGCGAAATAAAAAAAATGAGGGTCTTTTTACAAGGAGGCTCGGTCTTTAACATTTTATGACACTAGACAAATAAATATGGAAAATACTAAAAATATCTTCAATTTTGAACGTTACAACAAAATATTAATATTTTAAAGAATATTTGAATTGAACTTCCAACATTTAAGCAAATTTTATAGGACAAATATCATTTGATGTAGATTCAATTATTATTTACATTTCAAATTATAAATTAAGAAGCTAATACATTTTATTTTAAGCCCTTTCTACTCGGGACCGTGGGCAGTCGCCCCTATTACCCTCGCTGAAAAACGGGCTGGTGCTTTATGTTTATGCTATACGCCTATATTATCATTTAACAATATTAATATCCATAAAATTCATTTCAAAGTTTAGTATTTATCTTTTTATATTTAATTACTTTTAATTTTATCAAACAACATATCAAAGTTTGTAAGAGATGAGACAAGAAAAGAGAGTTACCTCAAGAAAAAGAATCAAAATATGTAAGCTCTTATAATTCTGGAAAGAAAACACCTCTTATAACACGTAACTTATCTTCACGTAAAAAGAAACAACGAATATGCGGTGCATATAATTAGAAATGATAGATAAGATATAACTAACAACGGACTTACAGAAAGGGTTATTAGACATTAGGGATTTGACTAAGTGAGATGATAATTACAAAAATTAATCAATGAGTGGGGTTGTTGTCAGAAAGCAGAAAGAAAGAGATGGAAAATAGACAATATCCAAAGAGGCCAATCAAATGTGAAAATTTTCTATGAAATAGGCAAATAATAAGTGGGAAAGGACTAGGATCCCATCACACTATTTCTAGGTGGATGTCAAAATGATCAGTACTTACTCAACACTTAGCTTCTATTTTGGCTCACAATTCCATTCAATTTGTCACCCCCAACCAACAATCGACCGACCATACATTACTCCCGCAATTCTATACTATGACATTTGGATTGATAGTCACACTAAAAAAGAAGTGATTAGAGGAATAGAACTATGCAAGAGTGAAAATACCTACTTTCTTTTCGGATTCACTGTAACAAACCTTTTTTCACCGTCCTCCTACTTTCTACGGCTGATGCCTCTTCCCCTGCTTGAAGTTCAGTTCCGGTTAGCCGGATTGGATTAGTCGCCAAAAAAAGGAATCTATTTACTTCTTCAGCAAAGGAAAGCAGAACAGCTAGAGATGCTAGTAAGAAGAACAGAGGGCGGACTCTAATAATTATATTAATAAAAAGTAATAATAATTATACTTAACTTTTTTTTTTATAAAAAATATCATGAACTCTTTATTTATCTTTTACTCAATGGATGCCTGCCTCGAATTAAAGATCGGCCTCAAATCTATTGAAAAGATCTTTACTTTATGTACTCTTTTTAGTTAGTTACTCTTTGACTATGTTTTAAAAGGATCCAGGCTCTAGTCGGATGGCAAAGGGCCTCCACGACCTTGATGGAGATTAATCGGATTTGTAATTACTTTAACTTTTAATATATTAAATTCAAAGTTCAATTAAAATGTGAATAATGGTATAAGAATGTTATAAAAAATAATATACACACTTAAGATTAAAAAATATTTTAGGTAATTTTTACAACAACAACATTACCCAATGCCTAACAAGGCTCCCGTACAAGTGGGGTAAGGGGGGGTCGGGTGTATGCAACCTTACCTCTGCAATTACAGAGAGGTTGTTTCCAATTTACCTAATGAAAAATTCATTACAAATACAAAATATTTTATAAGTACTTTATCTTGATCGGAAGTATCTTATACATCTTATTTTTTGAGGTTTAGAACACATACTTAATTTGAGACTCAAAACCAGACTTCTATGGTGATAACACATTGAAGTACATTAGTTTTACCGACTGAGTTAATTTTTGTGGGTTTGAAATAATTGAACTACCGTACTAGACAGAAAAAAAAAAAATTAAGCGGAGCCTATGCGAAAAAAATCGAACTAGGCAATGCCTAGGCGATAATAAATTGGTCAAGGGCCTCATAGCTCCATGGGAGCAGGAAGTCAGACGATAACTCCAAAATGGGGCCTAAGCAGGACTAGCGAGGATTTTTAAGATAGAGCTTTCAGGAGAAAGCACCTATTTGGGTCTTTCAATATAACTCTTTATTGATTTAGTCCATATCGTAAGCATGTTACTCATTTGATCCATGTGTTATGCAACTAAATCCTTTTTTGTCTATAGTCAACATATACTATATATGTAGGATTGGGATCCTCTAAAGTTGAAGATTGATAAAATTGTACATTTAAGCTAATCTCAACTAGACCTGTTCATCAGGCGGCTAACTAGGCTAGGGCTGAGCCTCATGGGCTTCATATAAAAAGTATCAGCCCAAGCCCGGCCTAGCCCATACCTTTTATATGTCGGACTCGAACTATTATGAAGCATTCCCAAGTCCGGCCCACGGCCCATTCATTATAATTTAATTTTTTTATGTATTAAAAGTATAAAACAGAAATAAAAAAATACAAACTACATAAGAAACATTTAACCATTCACTTGATATAATATTTAACTAATAACATTTCTAACCATTCACCAAAATATTGTCATTAATAACTCCAGACTTGTAATCTATGATATTTAATTACAAATTAAACAATTGAATCAAATAGCAATGTCACATAAATTGAATATAAAACTAATCTTATATCAGACTATTACATGTAGGTTAAGAAAAAAGCATTAAGAAAAGAAATGCTACGGAATCTAGAAAACGTAAAGGAAAACGGCTACATCTTTGGGATGTGAGGACAAGTGTTGAAATCAGTAGAAAATGATAAGGGAAAACACAAAAGAAAGAAGAAGGGTTTGAGAGAGGGTACGGATGTGATATTTGAAGAACGAATTATGGCTTGAGAAAGTGAACACATGTCTATTGAAAAATATCAGCCCATAGTAGACCTAGGCATAGGCTGGGTCGGGCTGGACTCAATCGGGACTAGCTAAAAAATAAGTAGCCCAAGTCCGGCCTAACCCATAAAAAATAAAAGTTGGGTTCGGGCTGGCCCTTTATAAAATAATTAAATTCCAAGCCCGGCCCGCGGGCTTATCAATTAATATATATAATCAAAAAATTAAAATATTTTTTAATAAAAAAATTATTATAATTAGATAATTGTAACCAAAATTCTAATATAAGTCACAAAATTGAGTTTTAAAGCTAAATTTTACGAGAAATTTTAAAAATTTCAATAATTATTACTAATATAAATAATAAATATATATTTATTTAGTAGTTCGGGCCGGACGGGCCGGACGGGCCGGGCTTGGATTTTAGGGCTAAAATCAAGCTCATCTCATTCTTTCCTGCGGCCTCTTCGAGTTCTAAAATCAAGCTCATCTCATTCTTTCCTGCGGCCTCTTTGAGTTCGGGCTAGACCGGACCTAACCTTCAATTAATTTGTCCAAACTCAATCCATGAAAGACGGGCACGAGAGTCCTCGCGAGGGCGGGTTAATGCCAACGTCTAGCCCATAAACCCTTTTATAAAGTGAAATATAGGCACATTGGCCATTACTAATAAAATGACCCATCAGTTGAGAACTTGAGAATCAAATTATCAATTCTGGGTGGGCGTATTAAAATATAAAATAATTTTTCTTTTATTATTAGTCGGGCTGGTCGAGCCGGGCTCGGGCATTTATGCATAAACTAAGTCCAGCTCATCAAATTTTGGGATTTCTCGGGCTCGAGCTCGGACTTGGGCTGGGCTTAGTAAAAAATAGATGTCCAACCCGACCCATCAGATCGGGCTCGGGCCTGGCCCAATGGATAGTCCAGCCCGAGAACAGGTCTAATCTCAACCATTCATTGAGTTTTAATGATTGAGATTTAACAATTAAATATCAATCATAAAAACTCAATGGATAATTGAGATTAACTTAAATGTACAACTTTAGAGAATCCAAATTATGCATATAAGTTAATAGAAGTTCTTCTAACACAAAGCCCAAAAATGTAACATATTACATATTACATATCACATAAAACGAAAATCAATCAACTTGGCTGATGACTTGCTCTACTTTATTTTCAGATCATATACAAACCAGGAAATCAACTACATCCATATTTGAAACATGTAATGATGGCATATCGGCAATAAGCCATAACAAGTAAAAGGATCAACAATAGTTTTCTACCAAGGAAAAATGTGTTTATGAAATAACACATTCTTATGTACAAAAGTCTTCTTGGTAGTAAAATTGTATAACTTCATACCCTTTCTGTCAAGGTGATGGACCTAAATAAGCACATTTGTGTGCCCCGACTCAAACTTGTCTTTGTGTGGGGTTAAACTTGTAGCATATCATAGATAAGGTTATTAATGGTGTGTAGTCAACTTGCTCATAAATATTTCAAAAATGTATGCTATTTTTGAATTGCATTTCCAAGTCTTAAAAGTTGCTTTCCGAAACAACAACGATCTATAATATGGATCAACTTTAATACTAAGGATTACTAATATGATACGTCCATTTTACGCTCAGTAGACTCGTGAATTTACCTTTAGATTTTACCCTAAAAGACCTTATATTAGTATTGTAGATATATCATATATGTTCAATATTTATGTATGAATCTTCCAACTTCTAGCTGATGTGAGACATTTATTCGTTCAAAGGAAATCTAAATAGTTATACTATGTCCTTGATCTTATAGTTTTCCAATTCTAAATTAATGTGACAATGTGAATAATGTATACATTTTGTAATATTGGGTGGTGATTGATTTATATTAACCGTATAAAATCCTATTACTGAAAAATTAGTATAGTACCCGTGTGATGCACGGATATGTCATTTGTAATAAGCATATCAATGATAATATATATAGAAAATATTAAAGCTAAAAAATTGTTATATCGTGTATCAAATTAAATTACGAAAAACCTCTTTATATACAACTTTCGCAGCTTATAATGGAATATTTTTTTATTATTTTACTTGATCACATAATTAAAAGTATTCCATTATTATCCATAAGGAGTAAGTACTGTTACAAAATTCAAATTTTTTTCATAAATTGGATTATAATTTATACTGTTATGCAGTTATCTTGTGATTCTTGTCAAATATTTGATAAAAAAAAAGACACATTATTTCTTAAATGGGATTGTAATCAATAGAATAAAATTAAATATAATCAAGAACAACAAATTAGATTTTAAAACATATTTAGGAGATATATTAGCTTATCAAATAATTAAAAATATTC
Source organism: Euphorbia pulcherrima (assembly GCA_947683365.1). Taxonomy (NCBI): domain Eukaryota; kingdom Viridiplantae; phylum Streptophyta; class Magnoliopsida; order Malpighiales; family Euphorbiaceae; genus Euphorbia; species Euphorbia pulcherrima. The sequence goes on from CANTUS010000008.1 coordinate 33,135,218, forward strand.
CAATTTTATCCAAAATCTATTTTTCAAAATTTAATATGTTGTAATTTTATTAAATATTTATTGTGATAATAATGAAAAAATTTTATTTATTTCACTTGATCGAATAATTATAAATATTCTATTATGATCCATAAGGAGTAAATACTACTATAAAATTCAAATTTTTTCTTCATCAATGTTTTTTTTCCACTTTGGAGAAAATAATATAAGAATTGCAAAATTTACCAAAAAAATTGGAAAGGTGTAAATATGAAGAAATAACACATGTTTAAAATATAAAACAATCAAACAATATAAAATAAATAATACATAACACCAAATAATAGTTATGTCAAGTTTGACAATGATTCAACGAATACTAATCTTTCTTTAAAAAGAGATACATATCAATTTTTCTTCTCTTTCTTAATCCAATCCGTTTTGCTTGATAGCTCGAAAGTTGTGCATTTGTCTTCATCTATCAATATCGACGGTGTTAGAGTTTCATTTCTTTTCTATATAGGTGTGATAGAAGAATTCACCTCATTTTCTGATATTGAATCCTGCCAAATAAAAATAAATAAATAAATAAAAGACTTAATTTAAATTATAGTGGATAATGAATCATTTGTACTTATAACATAAATGTTGGAAGTACCTTGAAATTTTCATTTGTATCTGGAAATTGGTCAACATCGAAATCTAGATCCTATTGTATAAAATTTTAAAGTTAAAATATATATGAACTAAAATGCAATTAATACAACGTACTAATTTGAAGTTACATATAAAATAAAATTAAACGTACAGTCAATGAATTTTGAGGGAGCGAAAGATTATATTGTTTCAGAAGTTATTCATCCTCCGTAAGTTTAACCACAGAACACACTTCACCATGTGCAATAATATTGTTGCTCTTAACTGAAAGTTTGAACATAATTTTTCATCCTATAATGTTCTCCAATTCCATTGATATAGGTAGTTTACCAAGTGCAACAGACATCTAATATAATTTCAAAAGACAAAAAGAAATAAAAGATGTTTAAAATATTATTAATAGAGAAAAGACTAAATTTAATTGGAATTCAAAGAAGATTTATTATTGATATGGGAAAACTATGTACCTTAATTACCGTATCCCTTAATCATTTGCAGTTTTTCAAATCAGTTGTTGCGCTTCACGGTCCCAAATTAGTAAGGAAATAAACTTTTTGTCATCCTTTACACGAACTTAAAGCTTATATCTGTGAAACCAATTTAAATGTTTAATTCACTATAATTTTAATATCGAAATACTTTAACTATATTAGTTGAACAATTGAAAGCCAAATTTTAGATGCACAATGTTTACCTGTTAAAAGCCGAGTAATCAAAACGATTACACTTTTGATAAAAAAAACCTGAATAATTTAATAATAAATTAGAATAATATGATAATAAAATAAAATAAATTTAATAATAAAATTAAAATATTTTTTTTAAATATATAAGGGTAAATAAATAATTTAGAATTTCTTTGTTCATATATATATATATATATATATATATATATATATATATATATATATATATATATATATATAATTTTACAAAATTAGTTGTTTGTTATTACATTAAAGATTGAAAGGAAAAAATAATTTCTGTGAGAAAATTATAAAAAAAATTAGGGAAAAAGGAAAAATTAAGGGAAAGAGAGATAAAATAAAAGGATTAAAAATATTAATATGAGAGAAAAAAAAAGAGAAATAATAAAAACGGAATCCTTTAAAATTATATGAAAGATTTGAAAAGGTTTAAAAAGAAAATGAAATATTTTTACACGAAAATGGTTGATGGATAAAAAAAGGAAAAAATTTTATTTTAAAATATACAAAAACAAAGACAAGTAATTTAATATATATATATATATATATATATATATATATATATAAATAAGGGGGTCCTGAATTAGGGCTTCAATTAAAAATATGTATTAAAATTATTAGATTCGGATAGAATAATTGAAGTTAATTCAAGATTATAAGATTTTATTTCAGATTCTAAGTTTTCTTTAATAATTCTAAGCTGAATTATTTTAGTAGTATAATCTATTATTTCGGATTTATGCCAATCGTATAATTCAAAAAGTCATTTATATGTTATAAGTTCATTATTATAAAATTATAATCTATTTTGACAAAATTCATAAATATGATTTGTCCTTATTAACTGTTCTGTAACTAGTTCTATCTTATATCTAAGTTCTAAAATTCTATTCATAATCAAGTATTTAAAGAATTCTAAAAGATATGTCTTCGTTCTTAGATAAAACTAAAGAAGTTAACTCTAAATTTAGTTCTTGTATTTCCTTTTCTATAATTGTTATTTTTTCAGTATAATAAGTTAATTTTTCTGTATATAGATTTATTGTTTCTTTCATCCTGTTTATTAATATATGATAAAATCTATAACTTCTAGTTTCATTTCTTAGTTCTTCGGTATGTATTTTTATTCTATCAGAATAAAATTTTATTAAAATTCTACATCGCTGCAATTCTAAGTCTAGTCTTTCTAGTCTTTCTTTTATTTCTAAAATTCTATTCATAATGAAACAATTTTCTCGTCACTCAACTAGAAAGATCACACAAGGTGCAGTCCAGAGAGGAGAGGATACTTATGTGAAAATATAAATAGAGTATAAAATTATACCTTTTTAGCTTTTGTTTCTCTATATTGCCTGATTTCTGCAAGCTATTAAATATTTGTAAGCTTTGTAGTTGTGTGTGAGTATTAAGCAGAAAACCAGTCTTATTTATAGCTGAAAAAAGGAAGGTATACCGGTAACTTGTTGATTACCGAATCTTTTATATCGTCATTGTTTGCGTCATAGACACTTATTATTGCAAGTATGACTCATCCTTATCTTTATTTCTTTGTCTGAATTATTATATCGGTAATATCGTCATTGCTTGCGCCATGACTCATCCTTATCTTTATTTCTTTGTCTGTTTATTTTGTAGTATAAATTTTAAAAGAGTATTATTAATTTATTATATTTGGCTTAAACCTTACTGAAATTTAAATGCTTCATGAATTTCTTTTAAGAAGTTCTTTATTGAAAACACCTAACCTGGATTTTTTCTATCCAGATAACCTACTAAGAGGTTTTTTAATAAGGAATTTAAAATTCAAACTTAAACTTCTTCTTAAAATTCATTTTAACATTAAAAAATCAATTTGTTCTTGCTACTTCCAGATTCCTTTAGAATTTAAAATTTTTTTTTTTATATATTTAGCTCATCCAACTGGTACTTTTCAAAGCGGGACTTACAATCTTTGCCCTAAATTTTTCCAAGGCCTTTTGCTATTCTAGATTGAAAATTTTTTTAAACTTAAAGAAATCCTTTTGTAGAATAAAATGATAACCGAGCCAATAGGAATTATAAAGCTTTATTACAAAATTATAGTATTACAAAATTATATTAAAACTAGCTGAAGGCTTATACTTGCCAACGGTTACAAAACAAGAGTATTAGAGGTTAATCGTTCTAAGTTTGTCTAATTATATTAACCTTTCTTAAGTATTGAGGCTAGCTCTTTCTGCTAAAACCTGCTTCTAACTAAAATTTACAAACAAATTTATAGTATCAAAGATGGTGGGGACATATTCCCACTACCTTATTAAAATTATAATTTTTCTTATCCTAATCTTTACAACTGTCTTTCTTCTGTAATCTGGAATTCTCTAGAGAGGAATATTCCTTTTCTTTGAGCTGGCTGAGCTTTCTTCTCTTTGGGCCTTCTAGGCTTCACTTTCTATCGAAGCTCCTAATATCTCATCTTTCTGCCCGTATTCCAAATCCATATTTTGGGTAGTATTAAAATTTATATTGGGCCTCTGTAGTTTTAACTGTAGCTGGCTTGGTAGTTCAAATATTTTATTAAACCAGTCAGTCCATCCTTCTAAGGGTTGAGTATCTATAGTTTCTAGTCCTTTTATTACATTATTCTGTTTTTTCTCTATTTCCTTAGTAGTATTTTCTACTTCTATTGATATTTCTTTGGTAGTCTCAGTATTCTTGTATATCATATCTAATTTCTCTAGTATTAAATCTTCTTTAGTCTTTCCTTGATCACTTATAACTCCTGCATATGAAGTCTGATTCTTGCAGTGTTCTAATCTAGTTTCTAAATCCTGTATTTTCTTTTTCAAAAGGTTTTCTTCTTCTTCCTTATTAATTATTTGTCCTTCTAACTCATGTATTTTCTTCTTCATGTTTATCATCTCTTGCGGTATATCACTTGGTATTTCAACTTGTAGGCTTAGTATATCTTGGGTATCTATGGTTTGTCCTGTTATTTCAGGACTAGTATAAAAGGTAGTTAAGTATTTCTTTACCTCGGTATAGGCTTCTTGTATAGATAAGTAATTTTTGTATTTAGGGTCCTTATGCTTGGTATTCTGTATCACTTGTTCCCATGTCTTATAGATCCCTGGCTGAGGGCCATTGTATATAACATAAGCAATATTATTATTATTTCTCTGGGTAAAGTATAGGCTAAACCCATTTATGGCTGTAATAGCGTGCTTATCATCTTTTCTCTTAACCGCTACCCACAAATTGTCTAGTAAAATTCTTTCTGTATCATTAAGTATGGTTCCCTTGGGATAATTAAATGCCCAAGTTGTCTCTCCAAAGTCTGCAAAATTTAGTTTTTCTGAAAAAACTAAAGCCTTAGGTTTAGGCTGATTTCTGTTTATCATCTGTATCTCTTCTGGTAACTGTCTGCTTTCTGATGTTCGTATCAGATCGTCTATTGTAGGTCTTGCTGAGGTATTTCCCTGGTATTTAGTTATTTTTCCTTTGTCTCTATTAGAGGATCTCATTTTCTTTTGATTCTCCTCTTCTATTTGATATTTCCTACAAGATTATCAAATTGTAAGAGCCTAGATAGTATATCAGCAATTCTATTATGTTCACCCTGTATATGTTCTAATAAAGGTTTATATCCTTTTTGTAATAAGAGTGAAGTTAGTTTATGCCATCTTTTATAAGAGGATCTCTTCTTTTCTTTCTTTAAATTGTTATAGTATTTAACAATAGCAATACAATCTGTTCTAGTTGTGAATTCAGTCTTACCAATTATAAAGAATTCAAATGATTCTAAAGCATAATATATTGCTAATAATTCTGAGTCTATAGTACTAATTTCTCCTTTTTCTTTAAAGGATCCACTAGTATATCTGCAAATTCTTTCTTCAGTCTTATTAGAGGTCTTATGGGGCTTGCTTATTAAAACAGCTCCCCATCCAGATGCTGACCCATCTGTTTCTATTATTAAATAATCTGTGTCTAAAGGGATTTCTAGTTTTGGTAAATTTCTTACCTTTTCTTTCAGATTTCTAATTATTTCGTGATCTTTATAATTTAATTTCTCAAATATTTCTTTACTAGTTTTTAGGTATAATGGCTTTAAGTATTTAGATAAATCTTTTATAAAAGGTCTAGCATAATTCAACAATCCTAAAAATTGTTGAAGTTGCTTCTTTTCTTTTATATTTTCTGGAAAATCTAGTATTTTAGTAGTTATGTGAGGTTGTAATTTTATTTGTCCTTCTCCAATTACAACTCCTAAAAAGTTTATTTTTGTCTTTCCTAATTCTATCTTTTTCTTAGATATTATCAGTCCATTCTCTTCAAATTTCTTAAAAACTTGTTTAAGATGTCTATTATGATCTTTAGCAGTTTTGCTAAAAACCAGTATATCATCTATGTGTACTGAAGTAAAATCAGTAAATTTTTCAAATATTTTATCCATTCTCTTTTGAAAAACTGCAGGTGCGTTCTTAAGACCTAATGGCATTACTGTCCATTCCCAATGTCCTATGGGATTTGGACAAATAAATGCAGTCCATTCTATCGAGTCTTTATGCATTCTAATTTGATAGTATCCTGATTTTAGATCAAATTTACTCATAAATTTTGATCCTTGTATTTTATTAATAAGCATTTCTTTATTAGGTATATCATATTCATTATTTTCAGTATTATCATTTAGTTGTTTATAATTTATAACCATTCTACATTTTCCTCGTTTCTTTTCTGCATTATTATTAACAAAGAAACTATGGGGTCTATGTCTTGATTCTGATTGTCTAATAAATTTATTTTTTATAAGTTCTTCTAAAGCTTCTTTATACCATTCTAACTCTTGATTATTAGCTGGTATTGCTTTTGCTCGTATAGTTATGTCAGGGTTTATAATTTCTAGTTTATATTCTGTTGGGTTTTTATTCCAGTATTTCTGAGGATTCTCACCTATTATTTCCAATTTTTCAAGTCTGGATTGGTATTGTAAAATCTCATTGTCTAGGACTATATTATTCAATTGATTTGAATAATATAATCTGATTCTATTTCATAGAAATCTGGTTGTTTTTCCAGATAATCTTCATCAGTATATGTTTGTTTATGTATGGGTGGTATATTTTTGTTTTCTAACCTTTCACCCTTGTCTGAAAAAGTTTTAGGAACAGTTGGAATAGAAAAATTATTGAAACTAAAACTTATATAGTCTTTTGTTATAACGGTCATTCTATTATCGTGTATAAGATAGTCTAAGCCTAAAATAGCTAAATATCCCAGTTGGTATAGGTTTCGTATTGGAATATTTGTTATAGTAGTTACTAATTTATCTTTGTTTATATCTATCATTTCTATTAGGATCTCTGGTATGTATTGTGAACATGTAGTTATGCTACCATCCATTTGTCTTCCAATAGTAGGTCTTTCTAAGTTATGTTTATATTTTGAAGGAATTAGTTTGTCATCGATCTTGGATGTTGAACATCCAAAGTCTATTAATGCTAATCCCTGTATTTTGAAATCTTGTATTATACATGTTATTTTAATAGTATAGCTTGTATATGGTGCTTCGTAAGGCTGTCTATTAATTCTATGGTAGTGAAATCTTTTTTCGTATAATTCTAATAAGATTTCATCGTTTATGTCTAGTTCTAATAATTCTAAGACATTTTTCTGACTATTTTCTTATATATATAGTTCTAATTTATCTTCTTCTAATAGACTAATTCTTTTTTCTAAGTTAGCAATTCTGTCTTCCATTAGTCTGAATCTTTCTCTCCAAAATTTCTGTTCTATATTATCTTTAAAAGTATAAGTGTTTCTAGCTTTTGTTATTAATGCTGGCCATTCTAAATTATTATTTTCTTCCCAACAATATTTACAAATCTCGGTATAACAATTATAACATTGAGCTCTTAATTCTATGATTGGGTATAAATGACATTTATAACATTCTTTATCATCGTTTCCTTTTCTATAGCTCCAAGTATGTTCTATACATTCTGTTTTATCCATAAACTCTATGTTTATATTTTTATATTTCTCCATTACTTCTAATAAATCTGCTGGTTCATTATCATCTTCTTCTTCAGAAGTATATTCTTCTATTTCACTTACAATTGAGTATATTGTCTCAGTATCGCTAACTTCTTCGGTTATTGCTAGTAGATCTAGATTAATATTTTCTACTAATCTTGATTCTCTAGTATGTATATTATGTTTATTGGGACATTTAGTTGATAAATGACCTATTTCTCCACATGCATAGCATGTAATAGTATCTTTATATTGTCTTTTATCATTAAATCTTCTAACATGTCTTTTGGGATTTAAAAAAGGTTTTCTGGCATTAGTTTTTGATTTTCTAATATAGTATGATTTTCTTGTTTTGTTATATGGTTTTTCTTTTTTATAATACTTATTATTTTTTCTTTTTGGTTTTCTATTGCAAGAAGTACAAGCTTCCTGTCCGTATTGTTGTGGTGTATAAATATTGTTACAAAATCCGTAATTGTCTTTCATCTGTCTTTGTATACTTATTTCTGTGCATTTCTTTTCTAAGTGTTTCATTATTTGATATACTAAAGTATTTATATTTAAAGTATAATTGCTTTCTTTTTCTAAAAATTTATTGTCTTCTTCTTGTATTTCCTGTCCTAATGGTCCAAGTAATTTAAGAAGTAATTTTTTCATAAATTCTTTATTACAAGTATTTTGACTTTTAGCTGTGAAATGTATATAGTCGTTTAAAAATGGTGCTATATATTTCCAGTCATTAAGTTTCAGTTGTTCTAAATTTCTTACTGCTTCCTTTTGTTGTATAATTGATCCTATATTATGGTCTGTAGCAGTCAATAGATTGCTTATAGTATTACAAAAATTCCATGGATTATTTCCCACATTTATTAATCTAGTATATTCTTGTGGAAAATTGATTTTAAAATCATCCCATGCTCTTTTTGCAGTATTTCCTAAAGTAGTTTCAAGGAAACTATACATTTGTTCTGGAGTATGATTAAAATTCTTTTCTAAATAATTCTTAACGGTTAAACTTTTCCATTACTGTATAACTTCTGGCCATATTTGAGGCGAGTATTTTTCTAATTGCAGTAGACTTTCTTCTTTATATATTCCTATAGGAAATCTATTTCCTTTAGATTTATATTTCCCATTATCAGATTGGTATTCAGTATATTGTCTTAAAGGTATATTTCCTCTATTATAGTTTACAAAAGTAGGTCTATTTCTTGGGGGTTCTAAAGGTGTTTCCGCTTTTGCACCTGAAACTCCTTCCATCAATTCTTTTGGTAAATTATTTAGAAATTCTTCCATTTCTTCTATATCCATTAAATTTCTAGTATAATTGCTTTGAGTTTCCTCAGCTTCTAAGACTTTTGTAATTTCTTCTAAATATATTGTTTTTTCAAAGATATTTATTATTTCTTGGGATCTTTTATTTTCGTATGCTTTCTTAATCCATTCCAGTCTTTCTTCTATAGTTTGATTCATAAATTGTATAATGATATTATTATAATTCTCTCTGGTTTTAAAATATTCTTCATCATATAAATCAAAGAATATTGTTTCTAGAAGGTCTAACTTTATATCTACTAAGTCTATATTTTGGTTATTAATAGTCTGATCATTAATAGCCCAAGAACTATTAGATTGAGTATCAGTTTCTAAATTATCTGAATAATTTTTATAATTATCAAATCTTATACTACTTCTTCCTTTATTATCTTCAAAGATTTGACTTTGATCTGGTATTAATTTTATTTGACTTTCTTCAAATAGTCTAGTCATATTCCATTCTATTCCAGCGTGAGTTTCTGCTGAAAATTTTGGTGGTTTTATAAATCTAATACCTTTTGATACTAGATCTTGTATTATATCTTTCACCTTACATTTATATTTTATATTAGTTGAATTAATTGATTTACCAATTAATCCAATTGTTATAACAAAATTATTTCTGTTTATTAAACCATAACCTTTAGTCATGATTCCTATCTTTATTTAATGTAAGTCTTTTGATTCTAAGAAAATTCCGGAACGCAATAGAATAATCCTCTATTGTCATTCATGTCTATATCCATTATACTTATTAGCCTTTTAGTCTCTTCCTGTATAGAATCATCGTATATTGTTATTACAGTATGTGCTCCTAGGTCTTGTCTAGTCATGCCCTTTATCCCTATTATGATGAGACCTAAATGAGTATATTTATATCCATCTTTAGCTATTTGTTTAGCTACAGATTTCTCAAGTAGTGGTATTCTAACTATATCTTCATCTCCACATTTTATAGATTTTTCTTCTGTTTTTCTAAGAAGTCTATAATTTTCTGTCCAGTTCCCCTTCTGATAGAGTACTTTTGGTTTAATAATTTCTTTTCATTTTGTTTATAATTTTCTAAGTCTTTTTCAATGTCTATTACTTCTGTCAAATTTAATTCTTCTATATGTTCTTTTGGTTTTATTCCAAAGATTCTCTTTATTTTATTTTCACTTTGTATTTCTGTATTAGTAGCATTACTACTACTACCTTTCAAAGTATAACTTCTTCCGAAGAATTTATTATTCATTTTCTGGTGGATTATAAGTTATAAAAGTATCAATTATAATTGGGTTCAGTCTATTCTGCCCTTGATCTGCTAGATTCTTTATTATATTATTTTAGTTATTTATTATTATATTTGATAGACTATCTAGTCCTTCGTTTTTATTTTTCGCGTCTTTATATATATTTTCTAATAAATTTTCTAAGTTCTTTATTTGTGATTCTAAATTATCAGGTATATGTGAGTCTTTAGGTATTAGTTCAAGTTTAGTATTTATTTCTTCTAATTTTAATAAATTTTCCTTAAAAAATTTATTAGTATCAATAATTAGTCTTTCAATTTCGTTTAATTTTTTATTTATTTCTATTAATTGTATAGAGTTATTAGGTTGTATTTCCTGATTATGAAAAACCCTGTCTAATTTAGTATTAACTACTTCTAATGTTCTTTCTATTACTTGTTTCTCAGCCTTAGTTTCTAACTGAAGTTCTTTTATGGTATGTGCCAAGTATCCTATTTAGTCGTCTAAGTCTGAAAATCCTATAGTCCCAAGTGCTATAAGATTATTAAGTTGACTAGTCTGTATTTTGTCTTGTTTAGTAGCAAATTGACTACTATTTACTAGTCCGTCTGGATTATCTTGATTATATTCTCTAGTAGCTTGTTTAGCTTTATTGTATAGTATTATTTGCTTATTATTCATTCACCAATATAAGTTCTTTTGAATTCTGAAATCTGTCTCTGAATTTGATCTATTTTCTCTTTTATTTCTCTTCTTAATTCTTCTAAGATTCTCTGAGTTTGTCTTTCTAATTGTTCTGGTAGTATAAGTAATTCTTTAATTTCTTTTTTATTAGGGAATTTATCAGCTTTATTTAGAGCTTTTTCAACTCGATTTCTAAGAGTTTCTATCTGAGTCTTAAAGTATTCCTGATTATTTGTAGTCTGAGACTTAGTAAGTGTTGTTAGTAATTCTATTATAACTTTATCAGTTTTATGCAAATTCTCTGATAGATTTATAATTATGTCTACAACAGTGATAGATTTATAATTATGTCTACAACAGTATTTAGCTGATATGCTAAAGTATTTTCTTCAGTATTATGATAGATATGACGGTATGCGTTGTTAAAATTACAAGTATTAAGAGTATGCAATTTATTTGATATTTCTAAATTTAAGTATTCTAATTTTCTGTATTTTTCCAGTATATCTACTTCCGACGCTCTGATACCACAAATAAGGGGGGGTCCTGAATTAGGGCTTCAATTAAAAACATGTATTAAAATTATTAGATTCGGATAGAATAATTGAAGTTAATTCAAGATTATAAGATTTTATTTCAGATTCTAAGTTTTCTTTAATAATTCTAAGCTGAATTATTTTAGTAGTATAATCTATTATTTCGGATTTATGCCAATCGTATAATTCAAAAAGTCCTTTATATGTTATAAGTTTATTATTATAAAATTCTAATCTATTTTGACAAAATTCATAAATATGATTTGTCCTTATTAACTATTCTGTAACTAATTCTATCTTATATCTAAGTTCTAAAATTCCTCCAAAGTTGTAACATAATTACAAAAGTGAAAGTTGGCCCTTGAACTTAGAGACAGCAAATGCAAGAATAAGAAAGAAGAGGGGCAAATCCATAAATTTCAGAACCATAAGAGACAAGTAGAAAATAAAAGAAATAATGACCAAGTTGAAGATTGGCGTCTGTGTACCGTATTATCCTCCTACTGTTTGGTTCAAGGGAAACTCAAGGAACAAAATGCTCACCCACAACGCTCTTTCTCGCTCTTCTCTGTAATAATAATCCATTTACTCTGAAACTTTTGAATTATTGCAACTGCTATTGTTTATTGACTTGATTCGATTGTTTGCAGATGCTCTATTTTTTCGTTCGATAGCCGTCTTGAATCATTTCAGCAGTTCAGCGGTCTAAATTTTGGACTTACGAGAGGTATAATTTGTAGTGTATGCTTTATGCTTTTTACTGTATCAAAACTTAGGTATTTCAATTTCCATTTGCTAGCTTGTTTTGATCTATGCTTTTTGTGCTCGGATTGAATTAAGTTTGTGAGACCGAATTCAACATTATTAAGTAGAGTGTCGTTATGAAGAAATTTTGAAATGTTGTACTGTTCTCTTTTGCAGCAAGAAGAAGGCTAGAGTTTTTGCAACTCAAGGCTAGCTTTTGGGACAACATCAAATCTGGGTATTGTGTAATATCTTTCTTTTTTTTTAAAAAAAATACCAAATAAATATGGGTTATATTGTAAAATTCAATGGCCATTGCTTCGATGGGGCCAAAGATTCACCATTTCTTGGCTTTAGATTATGTTGGACTAAAGAAAAATGACTCATTAAACAGTCTAAGCTTTTTCTATTATGAAGTCATGGATAGCTCTTGCAACTTCAATTGGAAACAACCTCTCTATAATTACAAAGGTAAGGTTGCGTACACCTGACCCCCCGCTTGTGCGGGAGCCTTGTTAGGTATTAGGGTAATGTTGTTGTTGTTGATTGTAAAATTCAAGCTCAATTATGATTTTTCAATTGTATTGCGAATTACAAATTAGCTATGTTGCATGGAAAACTGAAACAAAAACTGACACTAGGAAACATCACTTCTGAAAAATATAGATGACTGAAACACATGTGTATAATAAAAGATTTAGGATTATGTATAATATATAAATATTTAAATATGAAGGTGTATTCATCAACTTTAAACTATAATCAATTGAAAACACAAGAATCACATTGTAGAAATCAAGAAAATATGGAAAATTGCAAATTTTTCATAAAGAGTTGTGGTTGAAGATGAGATTTAGCTTGTCAGAGTTGTAGTTGGAAAATTGAATGATAATTTTCTGCAAACGGATTTGTAGAAGTAGTAAACGAGTTTTCTACTTCTGTTATTTGCATAAACCTGCCCAAAACTGTTTAGTACTGGTGTCTGTGAGTTTCCATAATGGAAATGAAATATGGAAAGGATAGTGCCTAAGTGTTTCTAAGCTTCGTAGTCATAGTTGTTACAGGCGCACCTCGATCTCCAGGCTCTCAAGGCTCACGGTCTAGTGCCTGGGAAGACATCAAGCACGACACAGCCACTCAGGCGCGCCCCTCCAGCGCCTAGGTGCGCCCTAGTTATGCGCATTACCTTTGCCTAGGCGAGCCCAGCCAACTGTGGGCTATTTTTATGATGAAGTCACAGTTAAGGCTCCTCACCCCTCCCAACAAGTGTATTCAGTAGGATTCGAACCTTGTTCTCCTCCAACTTGCTCAGCCTGCGTGAATTAGAGACTTGATTTTACTTTAATACTCCATATATTTAAGACAATCATTGTAAGGTATAGAAACACTAATCCTTATTTCTCATTTCTATTCATTTACATCATTCAAGTCAAACAATAAAAACAATAATCAAAGTTATAGTGGCACACTAAAAATTAAACAAGTAAAAACAGAAAACTTAAGATATATGCTTGTTTCACATAAATACTTAGCTTATTTTACCGTAGACTTTGTTTGAGTTAGACATTAGAGTTGTATTTTTATTTAAAAAATATTGAAGGCCACCTGACCTCTTTGCGCCTCAGTGTGCCGCCCAACTATGTTCATAGTTTAGAGCGAACCAGGCATCGATCTTATTCTGTTTGCGTAATTATTTTTTTCAACCACAGCCATAGTTTTTACGGGCGCAAGGCGCAATGAGGCGCCAGGGGGCCAAGGCGCAAGGCAAGGCGCTCGCCCGAGGGACTTGAGGCGCATATATAAAAAAGTGCAATAAACTATTAGTTACTACCACAAACAAACCTAAAATTCAATAAATAGTAAAAATAACACTAAATCACACCCAAGTTGACTGGCCATAATCACACTCAATATAACTACCCATAATTAAACCCTTATAAATGCAAATTCTAGAAAATAAGTTCAATCAAACTACAAAAGTTACCAAATAGTACTAGCCTCCATAAATAAACTAAGACATAAACTTAAACTTAATTTTAATTGCTAATCACTATTAGCGCTAATTCTACATCCAACATCATCTTTATACTCATCCTCTTCATCATTATTTAGAGAGAATGAACCAACATTTCAGCACTAGCTAGATAATACTACTTTATCATTTCCCCCTTACTCCTTTAGCACTAGAAATGATAAAATTCTGATTTGAGTTGGTTGACTTCTTTCCTTTTCATAAAAAAAATTTGGATTGATGATATATAATGACTTAGATATTGCTCCTTTAGTTTTATTTTTCTATCTTTTTTACTAATATATTATTATATTGTAATGAACAATATCATATATGTAGCACAATACAAAAATAAAAAATAAAAAAACCTTCATTTTGCATTGAGGCGTGCGCCTGATGAACCTCGCCTCGCCTGACCCTCCACGAGGCGCTGGCCCTTGAGCCTCGAGCGCCTTGTGCTTGAGGCGCGTCCATAACAACTATGACCACAACACTCACATTCAAATTTTGGTGTAGATTCTTAAAGGAGAACTCCACACAGGTAATTGAACCACCTTCGACGCTCAAAGAAGAGGAAGAAGAGACCATGCCCGAGGAGTTTGTTCTCATGGAAACATCAGAGCCAGATGGCGTTATTGAACAAATAGTATTCTCTTCTGGTGGTGATGTCGATGTCTATGATCTTCAAGCCCTATGTGATAAGGTAACTCTTTTGCTATAAATTTCAGTTGAGATTATGTTCTTATATGTTTTTTAGAGGCCAACTATGATAATCCTTTATATGTGATAGGTGGGTTGGCCTAGAAGGCCACTTTCAAAATTAGCTGCAGCTTTGAAAAATAGCTACATGGTAGTCACGCTTCATTCTGTGAGAAAATCACCCGAATCAGGTTCATACAAATGCTATTGAAAATATGAATTGATGTTGTTAAGCTAAGATGTTGGTTGTTTCAACACCTGAAACTATTTCATGAACGTCTTAGTGTACTTGGAGAAGTTATTTGACAGAGGGGAATGATCAGAAGACACTAATTGGCATGGCTCGTGCTACATCTGATCATGCCTTCAATGCTACAATTTGGGATGTTCTCGTTGATCCTGCCTATCAGGTACCATTAGAGTTGTTCACGCAGGGTGCCATACCTCAGGCGAGGTACCGTATCTCGGGCGCACTCCTTGTGCTCCTAGGCATGCCTTTTGGTGTGCGCCTAAGCCGCGCCTCGGGGACACTTTTTAAGCCTTTTAATAATAATTTATGGCTAGATATTCCTAATTCAATTCCTAATATTGCTAGATTAATTCGAGGTTAGATATTCCTAATGCAATACCAATATGTAAATTTTCCACATATATGTATATATAACAATTCTCTTAGTTCTTTTTCTGGCACTGTTATTGCATTTAACTTCACTTTTCAAGCAATCATTTTTTGCAAACCTTTTACGCCTAGCATACATCAGGTGCCTCACCTTGAGACACTCCTAGCCCCCTGTCGCCTAGGCTGCGCCTAGCGCCTTGACAACTATGGTTGTTTGATCTTGAACAATGCTTCAATGTCTTGAAAAATAAGCTTTTTGCTTTATTTGAATCTATGTAGATGTTGTGGACATATTGCACAGTTTTTTCAAAGAATCATTATCCCGATTAATATTAATTTGTTCACATCTAGATAACTTCTGTTTTCTATGTCTTCCCCTCCATACACTTTTTTCTCAGTTCGGTGTGGTCTATGTCATATAAATTGTTATGTATATGTTGTATTTCTGTATTGAGAATTTTATTATTGTTTCTCATGATTTTAAGTTTGTTTTCAAATTTTTATGCTTTATTCCCATTTAGGGACGAGGTCTTGGTAAGGCGCTTATTGAAAAGATTATCAGGGCTCTCCTACAAAGGGACATTGGCAACATAACACTCTTCGCAGATAGTAAAGGTATATATAATATATTTGAATTATTGTTGCCAGTCAGCTTGTTGATACTTTCCGAGTTTTCAGTGTATATCTTAATAAACTGAAGCCTAGTATTTTGACTATTTTCACATGTTTGTGAGTCCTGACATCAATATTTTCCTGAAATAACTACTTAGAGTCAATATTTACACACAATATGAGGAGGTAGTTGTTCGGTTTGTTATGATGCCGGAATTAAGGCCGTTTTGGCCCGTTGTACTATCAAACTTTTTTCTTTTCATCCATTTGTTGCTCATTTTCTTCATGTGTTATGTAATTCTCTAACGGCTCCTAATAAGCATATGATAGACTTTTCAAAAGCCACTTTCAAGCATTTTTGCGTAACACAGGGAAAATGGGTAAATGATCAGACCACTGAGGGGCATAAGGACACCCCTATAATAGCACAGGGGAAAAAGGGCTTCTGTAGTCTCTCTTACCACCGTTCTTCATGCTGGTGACCCTGGTCTAATCAAATTTAACCTTTTAGGACATCAACATTAGCCAACATTCAATAGATAGAACATGAATTTCGTGCTGAGTCATATCTGTCATGTGGTCAGGTTGTATGCAGGGGATACGTCCCTGTAGCTCTAGCCTAAATGTTTTGGTTGCTGGGCATAATTATGAATTACAATTTTTTAATGTCGATGTCGGTGACTTGTGTGAAGAATCTGCATTAGATTTAAGGGGTTTTAAATGTATGTATCTTGTGTTTAATGTGTGGTTCAGTTGTGGAATTCTACCAGAATCTGGGGTTTGAACCTGACCCAGAAGGCATTAAAGGCATGTTTTGGTACCCCAAGTACTAGTTTTTATACATCAATGAAGCTGAATTTAATTCATCAAATATCCTCCATATATAGTGGACCACTGTCGTATATTTTGAAACTGGTTGTATAATAGGGGCTCAACAACATCTCTGATTTATTCCACGTATCATTCTGAACTAAATTTCCCAAATGTATGTCTATTGTTTAATGTAAGATCTAATTTAATTGTCTTTTATTACATACGGCACTTTTGCCATTTGCTTTTTTTAGTTTATTTTCACAATGGATGTATTTCTCTTGCCGTAATAGGTTGTGGCCATGTTGGAATTTCTTTCTTGATATGTAGATCTACACCCTACTAAAATCAAATTTTCTAGATCTAATATCATATCTTGTGTTGTTAATACATACATCTATGTCAAGAATATTATGACTTGTTATTGTTTGTGTTAGATTTCTCACCACCCTTTTGCAGTTATTTTATGGAGGTTCTTACAAAAATTTCAAAAAAAAATTAAAATAATTTGATGATACCATAAATAATTTACAAATAACTATAAAAATACGGTCTAGTATTTATCTGATAAATATCTAGTAATCGTCTAATAGTAATCTGGTAAATCATAACTTTAAATAAATCTCTATATCTTTAAAACATATATGACATATGACTTTAAATGTTTATTTAGTCTTAATTTTGATAATTTTTTATGGATCTAATGAAACATAACATATATATATATATATATATATATATATATATATATATATAATAGATGTGTATATGATAATTTTATAATAATATTTACTAGATAACTACCAGATCATTATTAGACGAATATTAGATATCTACCAGATAAATATCAGACCGTATTTATGTAATTATTTTCCTTGTTTCTATTAATTTGTAAATTATTTATGTTTGGACAACAGATATATAAGTTAATTTTATAAATATTTTAATGAAATATTTATATTTTTAATAATTTTCATATAGCATGCTTTGGTGTGTCGAATAAGTGATATTTTCCCTGTTGTGGAATGTTGACTGTTATAAATTATAATTCGAAATTCAATGGGATTTTTTTATACTTGATATATGTATAAGTGGTATTTTTGTCAATATTTAGTAATTATAGGGA
Organism: Euphorbia pulcherrima; assembly: GCA_947683365.1. NCBI lineage: Eukaryota > Viridiplantae > Streptophyta > Magnoliopsida > Malpighiales > Euphorbiaceae > Euphorbia > Euphorbia pulcherrima. The sequence goes on from CANTUS010000008.1 coordinate 33,152,969, forward strand.
TTTTTTTTAATAAATAATTATAGGGATTAAACTCTCAACCTTTCATTTTTTGAAATGTCGTGGTTATATATATCTTTAACATTTTAAAAGATTAATAGATAGTCATCCTTTTCCTCTTGTTCTTTTCTTGAACTTTTCTCCACTTATTGCTTGCTTGACGTAAAATAGGTAGTAGATTTACTTCTGCCTTTTGTCGAATATTTTGGATGGCTCAATAGAAAATTTGACAGTGTTTTAAAATTTTTTGTCTAGTTCCGCCGAGGTGCTAATTTGGGATTTATCGTCTGGCTTTTCGTTCCTCGGGCGTTATCAGGTGCTTGACCGACAAATTATCGTCTAGGCACCGTCTAGTCCGATTTTTTCCTCTTAGGCACCGCATAATTCAATTTTTTCTATAACTTTTAAGATACTGATATTTATAATAATTATAGTTTAATTTTTTTAATTCAAAAAAGGTAACTCAGTTGGTAAAACTAATGTACAACAAAATATTCTCACCATATAATTTTTATTTTGAATCTCAAATCGAGAAATAGTACGCTATAAACCATAAAAAATTAGTGAGGATATTTGTTTTTAAGAAATTGATTTTAATATTGATGTGTTTTTATATAAGAATTAACTAAAACTTATGTTTTCATATACTAAACTATATTTTGTAAAATAATATTATATTCAATTTATTTTTTAAGTTGAATTTATACCTTTATCTATTAATAATTATAAAAAATAAAAAAAAAATATTAATCCGCCTAGACACCGCCCCGGCCACACCTAAGCGTTTGAGGCCCTGACCGCCTGACTAACGCTTTGCACTTTTTAAAGCATTGTAATTTATAAGCCAATTATTTTTTTGGTTTAGATGTACTAAACTTATTTTCATGTAATTTTATAACAATATAAAATTGAACTTAACTAAATTTATACGAGTAAAGGTAATTGTTGCTTTGATAGGGGAAAGGAAACTCTTTTAGCCTTCTTTTACTTTTTCTACTTTGTGTATTTTATTTTTTTACAAAATAATTTATATCATTATTTCAAATTTAACTAAATTCTTCCACATTTATCGATCTTAGAGCATCTCTAATAATTTATGGATTTTATAATGATATGGCATGTAGAATAAAAATTCATATTGATGATGTGGTAATGATTTTACAGATAAACAATATGTTTCACGAAACCAATTAGAGTAGATTATCTATTTTATATTCGATGGTATTTTTTTCAAAATTGAATAATAAAAAAGTCAAGTGTTTACTAAATTATCTCTTTTATAACAAACTAAAATTTGAATTTTAAATTATGTATTAAAATATTAATATATTTAATTACTTGGCTTTCTATTTGATCTTCTATTTATGGAAGATGAAATAGATAATTTTTCAAATTTAATTGCCACATCATATTAAAAAGAGTGGATAGAATATCTATTATAACATTTTATTTTAATTGATTGTTTATTCTTATCTGTGTGTCAAGAAAGATATATAAATAAAATAACTATTAAAGATATTATGCAACTTTGATTTTTTTTATACTAGGTTGGTCGTTATCTTCTCATAGCCAAAGATAAAGGGTTGATATTTTATATTTTCAGATACCAAATGTATCTCATAGAAGAAAGATTTTTCCAAATTTGCAAAATACTTCCTATGTTGTGCTCGTTAAAATTTTTATTGTTATGAATCTTCGGTAACATGAAGATGAAGATCACTAGAATACGTAAATGTTCTTAAGTATCCAAATTTATTTTTTTTAAACAAAAATATTCTAAGTTTGCAAATTTGTTTACCATTGTCAAAGTTTTGATGATTGTGTATCAACGTAAAGCCTTATCTGGTTTTTCTTTTTCAAAAAAATTGGTATGACTTAAACTTGAGATCTTTAGGGTCCATAACTTTAGTCTTAACTGATTTTTCTTATCTCTTAACATGGTAAGATTTGGTTATTTAGATTTTAGGCTCTGTTATTTTCAACTTCTAAAAGCGAATTGAACTGAACTGAATTGAACTGAACTGAACTGAAGTGAGCTGAATTGAACTTATTTCAGTGTAAATTTATAACTATACATAACTAAACTAAACTGTACTGTACTGAACTGAACTATATTAAATTATATTCCAAAAGAGGGCCTTACAGTGAAAAATTCTTTGTTGTCAATGTATCAATCAAGTTTTGATGTATTCCACCGGTGTTTTAAAAATCGTGATGCACCAGTTGGACGGTTGGAGTCTCTGGATCTAGGCTGAGATTAATATACAATATATATATAAAAAAGTAAAGAAGTCCTAAAATATTTTTTTACTCCTACACTTATATAAAAAAAATAATAATATTTTATTATTAAATTATTTTATTTTATTACCATATTATTTCAATTTATATTAATCTTCCATACATATATATAAAGTACCATTATCATAGAAATTGATTAATATTACTGTAATAACAGTATTTAATAATATTCATAATAATCATAATAATATCAAAATATATAATTTAAATAAATTTAAACTAAAATTAAAATAATAACAACAATAATAATAACAATAAAATATTTTATGAGTATTTAAAAATGATTAATATTCATACTAATCATAACAATACTAAAAATATAATTCTGTTGATTATAAAATTAAAATAACAACAACAACAACAACAACAACAATAATAATAATAATAATAAAGGATTTGATGAGTAAAAAGTAGTCACATTAATTCTCATAGATTCACGTTAAGGAGTCGCATTAATTCTTATAGAGTCACGTTAATATTACTATAATAATGGTATCATAATAATGGTTAATATTATTTGATAATATTACTATAATAATTGTATTTTGAATGCATTTGATTTGGATTAATATTAATTCTAAATATAATTCATAATAATCATAATAATAACAAAAAGGAGTCACATAAATTATAAAAAGGAGTCACATTAATTCTTATAGAGTAATTTTAATTCTAAATATAATTCATAATAATCATAACAATACTAAAAAAGAGTCACATAAATTATAAAAAGGAGTCACATTAATTCTTATAGAGTAATATTAATTCTAAATAATAAACCTGTTTAAGAATAAATTATAAATTATATCTTTCAAAAAATTCGTGTATTTAATTGATTTCTAATTAAAGTTTAAAATATAAAATTTTTTCTTAAATAGGATTATAATTAATAAAATTATATTTTAGTATTGTTATGATTATTATGAATAGTAATCAATTTTAAATACCATTATTGTAGAAACAAATCAAAGTAACGTACAACCAATTAAAGTAATAATTACACAGTTAAACAATTTATAATTGCTGATAATTGCTGACAAGAATTATATTGCAAATTGGTTATAGTAATTAATGATTATTTGACCTTTAAAATAATATTTGATATGGAATCACAGTATAACTGCAAAAAAAAGTATAAATTACAAACCTGTAATTTAAGAAAAAAATTGAATTTTATGATGATACTTACTTAATGGAATATTTTAAATTATTTGGTTAACTAATTTATCTCCTAAATCTATTTATTTAAAATTTAATTTGTTGTTCTTGATTTTATTTAATTATGTTGGTTATAATCCTATTTAAGAAAAAAATTAAATTCCATAGGAGTACTTACTCCATCTTATTTAAGAAACAGTGTAACTCCTTTTTTCTCATCAAATTTTGACAGAAAATCACAAGATAATTGTAGAAAGTATATTGTTCATTATGTTGAAGCAGAAATATAATTTGGTGGATGATATCAACCCACTTAGGGTGCAATTGAAGACGGATTTTATATGTGATATAAATCTAACTAAGATACAATTAACTCTCAAAGTATGTGTTCTCCGCATTTGGACCATTCTAGAACGAAATAAACCAAATGCAATATTTACTATTGAAATGGTTTTGCAAGTTCTTTTGCAAAAAGTGTAATCATTTTGATTACTCGGCTTTCAACAAGTAAATATTGTGCATCTAAAATTTGGCTTTCAATTGTTTAATTAATATAGTTAAAGTATTTCGATAAAAAATTATAATAAAATAAGCATTCAAATTGGTTTCATAAATATAAGCTTCAAGTTTGTGTAATGGATGGCACTGAGTTTATTTCTTTACTAATTTGGGACCGTGAAGCGCAACAATTGATTGGAAAAACTGCAAATGAATTGAGGGATACAGTAATTGAGGTTCGTTCATACTTTTGTCATATCAATAATATATCTTCTTTGAATTCCAATTAATTGTAGTTTTTTCTTTATTAATAATAGTATTTACTTCTTATTGATTATAAGAGAATATTTATAATTATTTGATCAAGTAAAATAATAGAAATATTCCATTATTATCACAAATTATATTTAATAAAATTGCAACAAATAAAATTTTAAGAAATAGATTTAGGAATTAATGTGACTCTTTTTTTCTCTATAGGTGTGATATTATTTACTCCTTCTTATTTAAGAATCAGTGTGATTTAGGAATCCTATATAAGAAAAAATTTGAATTTCGTAGGAGTACCTACTCCTTATTATTTAAGAATCAGTGTGACTCCTTTTGCCTCATCAAATTTTGACAGGAAATCACAAGATAATTATAGAAAAGTATAGTGTTCATTATGTTGAAGCAGAAACATAATTCGGTGGATAATATAAACCCAACTAGGGTGCAACTAAAGACGGATTTTATGTGTGATATAAATCCAACTAAGATGCAATGGACCCTCAAAGTATGTGTTCTTCGCCTTTGGACCATTCCAGAACGCAATAAACCAAATTCAATATTTACTACAAATTGGTTGTGCAAGACGAAAAGGTATGTTAACAAATTATTTATCATTGAATATTAAAAAATTTATCACAATAAATTTTTAATAAAATCGCATAGCTAATAAAAAAATTCACTCTTTTTGATGTTTTAGTATATTGCAATAGGGAGACCGCATTCAAGCAACGGTAACAAAAATAATATTTCCAAGTTTGCTGATAATCTTCAAGAATTCAAGGTGTACCAAATGAGGATCTTCGGGAGGTCAATGACCAAAATTTTAGTTTGAATTTGTTCGAATTAGTCCCTTATACAGAATTGCTTGATACAAACAAAGCTAATGGAGATGTTCAATGTGGTATATATACATTTATTATTATTATTTTAAATTGAATTCCATATGTTAAAATAAAAATTAATATATCTCCTAAATCTATTTTTTTAAAATATAATTTGTTGTTTTTGATTTTATTTGATTATGTTGATTATAATCCTATTTAAGAAAAAATTTAAATTTTATAATAGTACTTACTCCTTATAGATAATAACAGAATATTTTTAATTATTTAATCAAGTGAAATAATTATAAAAATTCCATTATTATCACAATAAATTTTTATTTTTTTTGTCTGTTTCATATGTTAAGATGATTAATTATTGAAATTAATTAAGGAAAAAAAATGTTAAATAAGAAATTTTAATTAAAGGAAGATAATATATATGTATGTATAATATTAAATAATGAACATTGAATAAACAAGGAAATTAAGAAGCTAAGTAGCTAATCAGTGGAATTAATTGACCCTCGTATTTTTTGTGTATCAAATTTATATGTATAATTACTTCAATTGGACCTTCTTTTGAAATTCATAAAATTAAAATTTTGTTTGCAAACAATCATATTTCTTTTTTTAAGAAAAATATTTAGCTAAAAAAATTTGATTGTTTTTTTTGTCTCTATTACAATTAGGATAAATTATTGTTAGCATCATTAAAAAAAATATTTTTGACGAATTTGGATGCTATAAACATAGTTATTTTAAGAAAATTAAATTATAAAAAGTTATTTTTGATTAACTACAATAATTTTTTAGGAATAAATGGAGATTCGACGGAAAAAACGAACAAGGACATCATCAAATTTCAGCGGTTGACTTTAATATTTTATAATTTGAGAATACATACTACTGGAATATTGTATACAAAGAGGTTTTCCGCAATTTAATATATATATATATATATATATATATATATATATATATATATATATATATATATATATATATATATATATTACAAAATAAATTTATCATTGATATACTAATTACAAATGACCTATCCGTGCATCAAATCTTAAATAGTATCAAATCTTCAGGCACTCTGAATCACTCAATCACTTTGAAGAAGAGTGTGCCAGTGATGCTATTTAGGGATATAGATCAAACAACAGGATTGTGTAATGGCACGAGATTGATTGTCATGAGATTAGGAAATCGGGTCATTGAAGCAAAGATTCTATCAGGAAATAAGGCTGGAGAAAAGGTGTTCATCCCCAGAATGACATTAACACCATCTAATCTACGATTGCCTTTCAAATTTCATACAAAGCAATACCTACTTGCATTGTCATTTGCCATTAAGATCAATAAAAGTCAAGGATAATCGCTTTCTCATGTAGGATTATTTCTTAGAATATCCGTGTTCACACATAGACAACTTTATGTAGCTTTATCATGAGTGACAAAACGAGTTTGATCTATGATGATGATGGACAAGTCACAGATGAAGCTGCAAATATTGTATGTAAAGAGTTTTTTCACAATATAACTTGATACACAATATAACATATTTTTTAACTTTAATATTTTCTATTTAATTAATTAATTATAAAGATATATATATATATATATATTACAAAATAAACGTATACTTATTACAAATGACCTATCCATACATCACATGGGTACTACACTAGTATTATAAAAAAATAATATTATATATTTTCTAGATAGAAAATGAAAAATATAAATTCTTATTTCTTATTTAATAAAAAATAAGAATATAAAAAATTGTAAATAGTTATCTTGACTAAACTACAATGTATCCCTTATGTTTTATAATTTAGACTGAATTTAGTTAAATAATTATGTCTTGAAAAAAAGACACATGCACACCAAAATAAAAAAATCGAATAAAGTGGTGCATATGTGGCAATAAATTGATTAATTCATAATATAATATCGGGTGACAACTAGTAAAATGGGGTTATGCATGAGAAATTTGTAAACAGTAATTCCATGTGTTCAAACATATGAAAATTTTCATTTTATTTTATGAAAAATTTATTGATAGGCAATTCTAATGAATTTTACTGTCCACTTAAAGGGAAAATAACTCCATTTAGGAGGAATTAAAAGACAATTTTCTGTATCTCGTCAATTTCTTCAAATTTCCAACTCTCCTAATTGGAATGTTGACTAGAGTTAACTCATTTATTTAAAAACTCAAGCCGTTCATTTTTATATTTTTTTTTATGTATTTCTCTAATGAAGATGGTACTATATATTTATAAAATAAATTCAGGCATACCTCCCTCCTTTATATTATAAGAGGACCGAATGCATTCAATTCATCCTCTCTTCAAATCCTTGTTCCCTCTTATAGAATTCTAGAATTTTCGTTGTACATAAATGCTAAAAAAATTTTAGTCAATGTAAACAAGTCCGTATATTCAACTTGTACCACCCACTTTGCTTCCAACAAAATCTACACTTGAAAGTATTTGTTATTGATGTAATTGTTTATCTTTAATTGTTGCGGTTCTTGTTATATATTGTTGAATAGTTATTTGTAAGTGTTTATTATTTTTTTTAAACAACTAAAACAATTATAACAATATAATTAAACCTATTATTCAATTATAAAAAAAGTAAAAAATAGTTGTTTGATGAGTTCCCAAACACCCCTTAAATCTCAATTTTTTTTGCTCATAATATATTTAGAACGGTTGTTCGATTATAAAAAAAAAGTAAAAAATAGTTGTTTGATGAATTCCCAAACACTCTAAATCTCATTTTTTTTTGTTGCTCACATGATTCATCGGAGGTTTTTTCTGACTACTTTCAGATTTGATCCGAGTTAAGCACATGGATATAGTGAATGAGTCTCTTGATAAATTTTTTTTATATTTATAAGATTCAAATTTAAAATTTTACTTAAGTAATACCAAGCTATTTAGAGTGAACTCCTTAACCTTTAGTTGGAGATACAAATTTCAAACTCCAACTCATAACAATTAAAGAACTATTGAGTGCAGTGGTGAGAATCCAATCCTTCCTTCCCTCATATGGAAGCCACCTACCGACCAAACACGTTCTTCTTACCTTATTGGTGTTTCCAACAGGCAAAACGACATCGAAATCGACAACTGTCGTTTTACCTACACCCTTGTGAGCCGCCATCGTCACCCCAAAAAAATGTCAACGCCTTTCGCTGTTCTTTCGTCCTCTACTTAAAAATATCAAAAGCTAAACTACAAAAAATTATAAATGAACGACTAACCCATTTCCTCAATCTCTTCCAAATTCGTCATTATCATCTGGGTATTACTTAACAATTGTTATTTATAATTATGATGCTTGATAAAAACTTGCTCTTTATTTAATTAATTATTACTCAGCTCAGCTGCAATTTGCTGCCTTTGCTTCAAAGTTGAAGCTTTACTATCCTTTTTAATTCCATCCTACTATTGACCTTTGACATTTTCTGTTGTAAGACCTACTTTCTCCAAGATTTTGATATTAATGGTAGTATTCCTCTCATTAATGAACAGGGTTTTCATTCTTTCTTCCTAAAGTAGTTTTTTTTTGTCAACCTTGGCATCTGTTACCACTATCTTTGTCTGTTGAAAAATAAAATTAAAAAAGGAATCTTTTTTTTTCTGTTTTGATTGGAAAATCAAATTAAATTCAGCTTCTGATTTGGGTTTGATTCAATTTTTGTGTAGAGCATGTTGGGGCTAAGAATTAAGGGGTGTTTATCATTCTATGTTCCATTTTGTTACTTGTTGCTTGTTGCAGTTGCAGAAACTACCCACCGTTCTGAAGGTGAATGTTCTTGTATAAAATAGAAATTCCTCATGTATATTATGCCCTAGAATGAACTCAATTTTATCTTGCATTTGAAATTATGTCACTTTCGCTCATTTGTTTTGGACTCTGCAGTTGATGCATTGAACGCACAGAAGAAAAGTTTAATTGATCCTTTGAAGCGTTTAGAGAATTGGAAAAATGGGGATCCTTGTAAATCGAATTGGACTGGAGTTGTGTGTTATGATTCTCTTGGGATTGATGGATTCTTGCACATTAGAGAGCTGTGTGTTCATTTTTTTTTCAATTTCATTTTCTGGATTTAATTAGTATGAAACTATTAATATGAACTACTAAACTCTTGTTTTTATTTTGATGCAGTCTGCTGCTAAATATGAATCTTTCAGGAAATTTAGTTCCTCAGCTCGGTCAGCTCTCTCTACTAATAATTCTGTGAGTCACAAATTACCTGCCTAATTTTTGCTCGAAAAAAATATGCGAAATTCGCCTATTATGATTCTGTAAATTGTTTTCCTTGTTTTGGTCAGGGATTTTATGTGGAATGATTTGGATGGGACCATACCGAAGGAGATAGGAAACATTCCATCCTTAAAACTTCTGTAAGTTCGGTTCGATATGATGTGAAATCCCTTTCTGATTATAATACACATTCTCTTATGTAATTATACATTTGTAGGCTTTTGAATGGAAATAGATTATCAGGTTCCTTACCTGATGAGCTCGGCTCTTTATCAAACCTAAATCGATTCCAAGTAGACCAGAATGAACTTTCCGGTCCAATACCAAAGTCGTATGGTAGATTGAGCAGTGTTAGACACATGTAAGTACATAAATTCCAGTCGAGTTTTCTGATACGCTTATAATAATAATATATTACCCTTTTTTATGTAAATTTCAGTCACTTCAACAACAACTCGTTAAGTGGTCAAATTCCAATGGAGCTATCAAACCTATCAGTTGTTCTTCACATGTGAGTTCATTTGACATTTCGGTTAGTTTACTCGAAAACTATGGAGTGTTAATTGATGCTATTTTGATGCAGACTTTTGGACAATAATAACTTTTCGGGCCATCTTCCTCGAGAATTCTCAGTCTTGCCTGAGTTGCGTATACTGTAGGTGTTCTAGTCACGTTATTTGTATTGTGATATCTCATTTTTCGACTCTCTCTTGACTAGCGTTTTTTTTTGTCGTGGCAGTCAGCTTGATAACAACAACTTCATTGGGTCTGAAATTCCGTCTACTTATGGAAATCTTTCTAAACTCGTAAAACTGTAAGCTTTACTTGAAAATGTTTGTCTACTTATGTAAAAATGGATATGTAAATTAGTTGAGAGCTGATTCTATTTTCGGTTTCGAAATCCTCTATGACAAGGTAGAAGTCTTAGAAATTGCAACTTGAATGGAGCTATTCCCGATCTTAGCAGAATCGATAGCTTATTATATTTGTAAGCAGTATCCATATTCTCATATGTGTTCTAATGATGTTCATTGGGTTCCTTCGTGTAATTATGTGTAACGATTTTCATTTTTATGTGGTAAAGGGATTTGAGCCAGAATAACCTGACTGGATCAGTACCATCGAAACTTTCTGATAATATGACAACTATGTGAGTAGTTCATTTTTCTGTTTTTCCGAATTCCTCCGATTTTTCACTATAATAATTAGTTAGCTGCAATGAGAGTCGTAATAAATGACGATTTGTTTGTGTTTCATGCAGTAATCTGGCAGAGAACCGTTTGAATGGATCGATACCTGGAAGCTTCTCAAATCTTCCTTTTCTTCAGAGAATGTATGATTCATTTTGCTTTCTACATCGTTTTTGTATTTTTAAAAAAAGTAATTTGTATACTAAATGGAATGAATTCGTTGCAGGTCGCTTCAAAACAATTTTTTCACTGGTTCAATCCCCTCTCACATCTGGAAGAACTTGTCCTTAGGCTCCAGTTCTCGTCTTACACTGTAAGAATTTACAAAAATTTTCAACGAAATCTAATGTAGCGAGTTTTCTGTCCAAGTTCTGTTTAACTACTAAAATTTGCTCAAGTGTGTGTTCTGTGCTTCAAAAATGAAGTGATCTCAGGAACAATTCACTCTCCAACATTACAGGCGAGCTAAATCCTCCTCCTAATGTCACCCTAAGGTATCGTTTTCTATACTTAATTCATAAACATAAAACTGCCAATCATTAAAGTTCTCATTACATCTGCAGTTTTTTTATAGGCTGGGTGGCAATCCTATATGCAGTCGTGCCAATATCCCGAAAATTTCCCAGTTCTGTGGACCTGAAGAAATAAACATCGAAAGATTAATGGTCGCCTCAAAACAAACATGCCCCATTCAAGGATGTCCAGTAAACAATTATTACGAATATGTCCCTGAGTCCCCGGTAGAATGCTTTTGTGCTTCCCCTCTTAGAATCGGATATCGCCTTAAAAGCCCGAGCTTCTCTTATTTTCCTCCATACATTATTGGATTTGAGAACTACTTAGCCGAATCTCTCAAATTGGACATTTCTCAAATATATATAGACTCGTATTCTTGGGAAAAGGGTCCTCGTTTAAAGATGCATTTGAAGCTTTTTCCTTCATGGAATGATACACATACAAACACATTTAACTCGACCGAGGTTCAGCGAGTAAGGCATATATTCACCTCGTGGAATTTTCATAGAACCGACTTTTATGGACCGTATGAGCTTCTCAATTTCACTCTACTCGGGCCTTACTCACAGAGTATGTATGTTGGTTATAGTAATAAAGTTAAATTTTGTTTAATTTGGTACTAACTTGTGTCTATTTTGTGTTTGTGGCAGTGAATTTTCACTCTGAAAGTAAAGGAATCAGCAAAGGCGTTTGGGTTGCGATTATACTAGGTGTTCTCGCCTTTACTGCTGCTGTGTTTTCAATAGCCACGATTCTTATTTTGAGACGACAAGCTAGATACTACGGAAGTCTTTCGAGAAAAAGATTTTGTAAGTTTTTTAATACTGGAAATGAGATTCTATTTACTTGTGCGCCTAGGCCCGCCTTTTGGTGTGCGCCTCAATCACGCCTCGAGGACACATTTTTTCAGGGTACTAATTTGCTTTAAAATGTGTTGATCATCTATTTTTAAGAGTTTTAATAATAACTCAAGGCTAGATATTCATTTCCTATTATGGCTAGATTAATTCAAGACCAGATATTCCTAATGCAATATGAAAATTTTACATATATATGTACGTCTAACAATTCTCGTAGTTCCCTTTTCTGGTGTTGTTATTGCATTTAACTTCACTTTTCAAGAAAATATTTTTTCAAATTTTTTGCACCTAGTGTACCTCAGGTGCACGCCTGGGCTGCGCCTAGCGCCTTGACAACTATGGTGTAATAAGAATGTTTGTTTGTTTATAGCGACAAAAATATCGATGAAAATCGATGGCGTGAAATTCTTCGGCTTTAGAGAATTGGCTGCAGCTACCGACAACTTTAACATCTCGGCACAAGTTGGCCGTGGAGGTTATGGTAGGGTTTATCGAGGCAGCTTAGCTGATAACACGCTTGTGGCTATAAAGCGCGCTGAAGAAGGATCCTTACAAGGGCAAAAGGAGTTTTTGACTGAGATTAAATTGTTGTCGAGATTACATCACCGAAATCTAGTTTCATTGGTTGGTTACTGTGATGAAGAAGGCGAACAAGTAAGCTTCAAAATGCCGAAATCTCTAATTCGATTTTCCATTCGCCAACTTATAAACACTTTTTTTCTTTTCGGTTTGTGACAGATGCTGGTATATGAGTTCATGCCAAATGGCACTTTGCGCGACTGGCTTTCAGCTAAGTCTAAAGGAACATTGAACTTTGTTACTCGGTTAAAAATGGCGTTGGATTCGGCAAAAGGTATACTTTACCTTCACACCGAAGCAGATCCTCCTGTATATCACCGAGATATCAAGGCCAGTAATATACTCCTTGACTCTAAGCTTACTGCTAAAGTTGCGGACTTTGGACTCTCTCGTCTCGCCCCTGTCCTCGATGACGAGGGAAATCTACCGAATCATGTCTCCACAGTAGTGAAGGGAACTCCGGTACGGTTAACTTGTTTTTTTAAACCGTTTTACTAGGTGAATCGGTGAAAATGTTTATGTTAATTGCTGTTTCGGTTTTGCATTCAGGGTTACCTTGATCCAGAATATTTTCTGACGCATAAGTTGACCGACAAGAGCGATGTATATAGTCTCGGGATTGTGTTTCTCGAGCTTTTAACGGGAATGCACCCGATAATGCATGGCAAAAACATCGTCCGAGAGGTACTTGTACTGATTTAACACGATTTAGGGCATGTTTGGGATTGATGTCACAACTGTTGTCGTGAAAAGCTCCACTGACAAACTTTTCATAAACCAATATATTTTGGCATTGGACATAAGATTTTGACTCTTAATACTAATTAATTAGGGTTTGTTTGCTTATTCACCTCCCAATGCGAAAATCTGTTGTCATAGGAAAAGCTTGAAAATGGAGCTTTTGGGGACATAAGCCTGGGAAAGCGATCCCAAACATGACCCTTGGTCTTTTGATATATGAATCAGAAAACTATGTGATATTTCAGGTAACAATGGCGCATCAATCGGGTATAATGTTCTCGATAATAGACAGCAGAATGGGGTTATATCTGTCTGAATGTGTGGAAAAGTTCGTAGCTCTGGCGCTTCGGTGTTGCGAGGATTTGCTGGAGAATCGGCCATCAATGGCACAAGTTGTGAGAGAGCTAGAGAACATACTGAAGAGTGTGCCAGATCCCGAAGATTATGCGAGTTTTTCAGGATTGAGTTCCCCGTACTCTGGCCAATCATCTTCGACGCTTTTAGTCAACTCGGCTGCTTCTTCTACGCTTTGTACTAGCTATGCATCGGCTAACAATATTTCGGGAAGTGATCTTATTAGTGGCGTAACTCCAGTCATCAATCCTCGATGACATTTCACGGTACGGTATAGTGTCGAGTGTACAGCTTGTACCTTGTATGTTCCTTAATTATCCTTAAAATATAAATTTGTGCACAACAAATTTGAATACTACATGAGAAACTAGTACTGGTTTTGAGGTATAGCTATACAAGTAAATTATACATGTACTTTCAATTTTGAGGGAAACTATTGTATTTATTATATTTTGAGAAAATGAAATTAGGAGATGAATGTGTGGAAAGAATCAAATTTGATTTATCCTGACGTACTGATAGTGGACTTTTTATTATATTAACTTATAGTTGGCTTTTAAATCTGTAGTTATGATGTTACTAGTGAACCAAAAAAGAGAAAAATTTGCTTTGACTTTCGAGTTATACTTAATAATTAAGGATGGTTGACTTTTTGTTATATTAAATTAATGAGCCTTGGTCTACTTGGGAGGTCTGTAAGAAGTATAGAAGAAAGAAAAATAGAGTAATGTTATCCTATTGTTTGAAAAAAAAAATAATGTGCATGTAAAGATAGTGTAGAGATTTTTTTTTATTTAATATAAGTCGCAAACTTTTAAAAAGAATATTGCATAGGAACATAAAATATTTTATGTGTTTCACTTCATACCGGAAGTTGTGGTGGTACAGTTGAGGAAATGGTGGTGGTACTGGTGAAAGTTGGTGGACCCAATAGAGACGAGGTGGATGAGTAGGGAGTGATGGAGCAATGAGAAAAAAATTTCTTTATTTTATATTACATTTTTCTGTGATTTGCAAAATATCTTTCTTCGACTTTTTATTCAAAAGAAATAAATGCTCGAAAGCTCGCATAATAGTTATATGTGAGACAAATAAGTCATAATTGTTAGAAATTGACTATATATGCAAGGATATTGAAACAATAAAGAGAGAAAGCAGAGAGAGAATTTGAGAGAAACTTTTATTTCTTATTTCTGATATATATGAAAATGAAGAAATTGAATTCCTATTTATAGAGAAATCCAATGGTAAGAATGGTAAATAGGTAAGAAACATTTTACAGAAAATAATAATGACAGGTAGAAAAGTAGAAAACATATTATATCAAATTATTAAGGAGGTGGACCCTACATCAATAATTTAATGACAAGGGTCACATCAAATAATTTAACACTCCCCCTTTTGATGTGTCATCTGCCGCGAATGAAACACTGCCTCGTTAAAAACCTTACTAAGGAAAAACCCTGTGGGATAAAAACCTTAGCTAAGGGAAAAAGAGTACAGTGTTTACTCCCCCTGTTCGCGAGTTGACTGGAGATCCTTAAGACGTCGCATTCCAATGCTGTAAGTTAATTTCTTGAAAGTTGAGGAAGGTAAAGCCTTGGTAAACAAATCTGCTAAATTATTACAAGAGCGGATTTGTTGAATATTGATTTCACCATTCTTTTCTAGATCATGAGTGAAGAAAATTTTTGGTGAAATATGCTTTGTTCTGTCTCCTTTAATATAACCTTCCTTCAATTGAGCAATACAAGCAGCATTATCTTCATATATTGTCGTCGGACCTTCCTTGACCGTACCTTTTTCACATGCTTCTTGGATATGTTTGATTAATGATCTCAACCACACACATTCATGACTTGCCTCGTGAATAGCTATTAACTCCGCATGATTTGAGGAAGTAGCTGTAATTGTTTGTTTTGTCGATCGCCAAGATATAGCCGTTCCTCCATATGTGAATAAATAGCCCGTCTGAGATCGAGCTTTGTGTGGGTCGGATAAATAACCCGCATCCGCATATCCAACTAATTTAAGCTTAGATTCGTGTGAATAAAATAAGCCTAAATCAATAGTTCCTCGAAGATAGCGCATTATATGTTTAATTCCATTCCAATGTCGTCTTGTAGGTGCAGCGCTGTATCTTGATAATAAATTAACAGAGAATGCTATATCCGGTCTTGTGTTATTAGCGAGATACATTAAAGCACCTATTGCGCTTAGATACGGTACTTCAGGACCGAGAACTTTTTCATTATTTTCTCTAGGACGAAAAATATCCTTTTTCACATCGAGTGATCGTACAACCATTGGGTTACTCAATGGATGTGCTTTGTCCATATTAAATCGTTTCAGGATCTTTTCTATGTAGTTTGATTGATGCACTAAAATTCCTTTTTCAAGGTGCTCAATTTGTAAACCAAGACACAATTTTGTTTTTCCAAGATCTTTCATCTCAAATTCTTTCTTTAAAGAATCAACTGCTTTTGGAATCTCTTCTGGAGTTCCAATAATATTCAAATCATCAACATAAATTGAGATGATAATAAAATTAGATCCTGATTTTCTTATAAAAACACATGGACAAATTGGATCATTTTTATATCCTTCTTTCAATAAATATTCACTGAGACGATTATACCACATGCGTCCAGATTGTTTTAATCCATATAAGGATCTTTGTAACTTTACCGAGTAAAGTTCTCGTTTGCCATATTTTTCTGGCAGCTTTAATCCTTCAGGGATTTTCATATAAATATCATTATCAAGCGAACCATAAAGGTAAGCTGTGACAACATCCATCAAGTGCATCTGTAAATTTTCTTGTACTGCAAAACTAATAAGATATCTAAAAGTTATTGCATCCACCACCGGAGAATATGTCTCCTCATAGTCTATCCCGGGTCTTTGAGAAAAACCTTGTGCAACTAATCTGGCTTTATATCTTATTATTTCATTTTTCTCATTTCTCTTTCTAATAAAAACCCATTTATTACCAACAGGTTTTACGTCCTGTGGTGTTCGAACTACTGGTCCGAATACTTTGCGTTTTTCAAGAGAATTCAGCTCTGCTTGAATTGCTTCTTTCCATTGTTGCCAATCATTTCTACTTTGGCATTCTACAATAGATGTTGGCTCATAATCCACGTTTTCATTTTCAATATTGATCGCAACATTATATGAAAAAATATGATCTATAATTATTTTATTGCGACTCCATCTTCTTTCGTTAGTGATATAATTTATTTGAATTTCTTCATTTTCAATAGCTTCAGGTATTTGCACTTCAGGTGCTTGCACTTCTTCCGGAAGTGTATTTATATTTATATCCTCAATGGGAATATCATCACTATCAATAATTCTCCTCTTTTTAGTATTTTTATTCTTTGAACCAATTGGTCGTCCACGCTTCAGGCGTGATAGAGTATTATCCGTAGGTTGTTCTTCAGGAATCTCAATACGAATTGGCGCATTTACTGCTGGTATATGCGATTTTGTTACTCTTTTAGGATTAGCGAGTGCATCAGGCAATCGATTTGCTAAATGTTGAAGATGGATTATTCTCTGAACTTCTAGTTCAGAATCATTTGATTTAGGATCCATATGAGAAAGTGATGAAGCATTCCATATTATTTTCTTTTCCAAAATTGGGTTCTTATTCTCTCCCCCTAATTTTGGGAAAGTGCTTTCATCAAAATGACAATCTGCAAATCGTGCAGTAAACATATCGCCAGTTAATGGCTCAAGATATTTAATTATTGAAGGGGATTCATAGCCAACATAAATTCCTAATCTCCTTTGAGGACCCATTTTAGTCCTTTGTGGTGGAGCAATAGGCACATATACTGCGCAACCAAAAACTCTAAGATGAGAAATACTAGGCTCATGGCCAGAAGTTAATTGTAATGGAGAATAATCATGATAACTTACTGGCCTTAAACGTATAAGAGATGCTGCATGTAATATTGCATAACCCCAAACTGTAGTAGGGAGATTCGTTCGCAAAATTAGCGGTCTCGCAATTAATTGTAGACGTTTAATAAATGATTCTGCTAGACCATTTTGTGTATGAACATATGCTACAGGATGTTCAACTTTTATTCCAATCGACATACAATAATCATTAAATGATTTGGATGTGAATTCCCCAGCATTATCAAGACGGATTGATTTAATAGGATAATCGGGAAACTGTGCCCGTAACCTTATAATTTGAGCAATTAACCTTGCAAATGCCATATTTCGTGAAGATAATAAGCATACATGTGACCACCTAGTTGAGGCGTCAATTAGAACCATAAAATATCTAAATGGTCCACATGGTGGATGAATTGGTCCACAAATATCACATTGTATGCGCTCTAAAAATGCTGGTGATTCGATTGCAACCTTACTTCTGGAAGGCTTTATTATTAATTTTCCTTGCGAACAAGCAGCACAAAATAATTCATTATTTTGAAGAAACTTCTGGTCCTTCAATGGATGCCCATATGAATTTTCAATAATTTTTCTCATCATTATCGAACTAGGATGACCCAGTCGATCATGCCAAATTTTATAAGTATTTGAATCTATAAACTTCTGGTTTATAGTTAAATTGGCCTCAATCATATTAATATATGTATAGTATAAGCCACATGAAAGAGTATAAAATTTTTCAAGTATACATTTCTTACTTGAAATTATTTTTGTAACATAAAGACATTCTTTATTGTCTTCGCTCACAGTTTCAATATGATATCCATTTCTGCGAATATCTTTAAAACTTAATAAATTTCTGTGAGAATTCGGGGAAAATAATGCATTATTTATAATAAGTTTTGTTCCCCTTTGTAATATAATACTAGCTCTTCCGGAGCCTTCAATCATTTTTGTTTGTCCCGATATTGTGGTAACAACAGTTTCACCCTTTTTAAGAATGTTAAAATATCTTGCCTCTTTGAGAATAGTATGGGTGGTGGCACTATCTACAATACATAAATTTCCTTCATTTTCCTTCAAGTCATATAATACCGGGAAAGAATTCATTTTCTTCATTGAACAAATGAAAGATGCATTATTATTTATTTATAAATAAACATTGTATAAAAAGTACATTAAGCAGCAATAACAAAAGCAAACTAATAATAACATAAAAGTTACAATATATTAATTAAGCAAAATATATGGACTAATTATTCAAATTTTTCTTTGCCACTGGTGCTGGGTAACAGAAACTCATCTATCTCCATATTGGGGATATCAATAGGCTCATTATTTGGGGTATTATCATCCAATATAAAATTGGTTTCTGGTTCCGCATATTTCTTGAGAGAGGCTTGGTATAAGTTTACCAAATGTTTAGCGGTTCTACAAGTTCTTGACCAATGACCAGTCATACCGCATCTATGGCATTTATTTTCATCATTTTGACTGTTTTTTCTTTTATCAAATCTTTCAATTTGATTATTCCACTTCTGGTGGTTATTTGTATTTTTCCACTTCGGGTGGAAATTATTGCTATTATTATTATTATTTATATATTTCCACTTCTGGTGGAAATTGTTATTATTATATCCTCTACCACGCCCATTTCCACGACCTCTACCTTGACCACGACCACGACCATTTCTGCGGCCGCGTCCATTAAAATTATTATGAATTATCGCATTCGCTTCAGGGAATGGATTTGTTCCGGTAGGTCGTAGTTCATGGTTTTTTAACAGGAGTTGATTTCTCTGTTCTGCTAGGAGAAGAGCAGTAATTAGTTCACTATATTTCTTATAGTCTTTTGCTCTGTATTGTTCCTGTAATACCATATTATTCAAATGAAAAGTAGAATATGTCTTTTCCAGTAAATCCTCATCAGTTATTTCCTTTCCACATAATCTTAATGTGGATGTAATTTGAAAAAGTTTAGAATTATATGCACTGACAGATTCAAAATCTTGTAGCCTTAAGTTTATCCATTCATATTGGGCATTTGGTAGAGATATTTTCTTTAGGTGTTCATACCTCTCCTTTAATTGTTTCCAAAGATCTGCAGGATCTTTGACAGTCAAATATTCTGATTGAAGTGATTCATCAAGATGCCGGCGGAGAAAAACTAGAGCTGTTGCCTTATACTGAGATCCAATATTATTATTTTGAATAATAGTATTCTTAAGACCCATCGATTCTAGATGTATTTCTGCATCCAGCACCCAAGTAAGATAATTTTTTCCCGATACATCAAGAGGAGTAAATTCTAAACTTTTGATATTAGACATATTAAGAATTATATATATTTATAGAAAATAAAATAATTATGCCTTACTTTGGATTTATTTGGTGATATCCTCAGTTGATTAGAGCAAGCTCGTGCTGATAACGTGTTAGAAATTGACTATATATGCAAGGATATTGAAACAATAAAGAGAGAAAGCAGAGAGAGAATTTGAGAGAAACTTTTATTTCTTATTTCTGATATATATGAAAATGAAGAAATTGAATTCCTATTTATAGAGAAATCCAATGGTAAGAATGGTAAATAGGTAAGAAATATTTTACAGAAAATAATAATGACAGGTAGAAAAGTAGAAAACATATTACATCAAATTATTAAGGAGGTGGACCCTACATCAATAATTTAATGACAAGGGTCACATCAAATAATTTAACAATAATATATTAATGTTTAATAGAAATAAATAGGACTGTAAATGAGTTGAGTTGAGTTGAATTTTAGTTAGTTTGTGTTTGTTTGTTTAATTTTTAATCGAACATGATCCGAGTCGAGCTTCAATTCGAGCTCAAAATTTTATTCATGTTCAGTTCGTTTAAGTGTTCGTTGTTCGCGAGCTGTTCACGAATAACTTATTTATTTTGTTCGTGAATGAGTTTGTCCACTTTGTGCGTGAACAACATTTTCAATTCAACATATAATTTAAAGTACGTTATAAAATTGGGTTGAATACTGTTATACATATACTTGTTGTATTAGTGTAATTTTATACGGTCATTCTTTATTTTAATTATATCAAATTTTATTTTTGATATGTAATTATCATAACGAGGTAGTTCACGAACATTTATCGAGTCAGTTCTCGAACTTGTTCACGAGTTAACGAGCCGAGCTTACCTTGTTCATGTCCAGTTCATTTATAATTCAAGCCATAAAATGATGTTCACAAACTGTTCATTTATAAATCGAGTTGAGTCGAACCGAAAATAAATATAAATGTTTCAAAGGAAGTGATTGTTTTGTGAACTAGAGTAAAACATGAAAATTATTTAAAAATCATTTATTTGTGAAGTTGTTTGTGGACAAATTAAGGATATGTTTGATACAATTATTGTTTTTAATTATTTGTTACTGAACACCAAACACCAAATCGTTAATGTTTGTTGTTCAATACAATCAACTGATGATTTAGTGATTAATAAAATTATGATTTATTGTTATTAATAATATATAAAATTATACATATGGACATAATTTATGTCAAATAATAAAAATGCTTCATAAAAGTAACATTATTTATAGTTTACAATTTAGTTTCAATTATACGGATTCACAACACAAATATATTACTTAAAATCTGATTTTAAGAAAGCAAAACACATGAAAATGGGCAACATGTACTTATGTACCCATTATTATATTACAGATACTACTTTTATTTTTTAAGTGGGCTGGTTGCTCTGTTCTTCTTGACTCCTTCTACATAGTGGTCTGGTCCTCCAAACTATATTGAAATTGGCCATTTTTTACGCTTAAATAAATGTGTCTAAAAGGATAACGTATTTGAGACAAAAGAAAAAAACTTTTGTAGATGTAATCTAAAAAGTAGCAATTCGCTGTTGTTGGAGCGGCTGCAGGATGAGAAGCGAACTACAGCAGTTGGCTGTTGCAAAAAATCTAACGAACACATTAGTAAGAGCAGTTGCATTTCTATCTAGTAGTATCTACTAACAGCTGCTTTTAGGAAGGGAAACAAACACCCTCTAAAAGTATAGAGTTGAAAAAGTTATAATATTACATTTCATCAGCTTAAATCCCACTAACTCCTTGGTATCCAAATTCAGTTGGAAGTAAATTTTCTCCAAACTTTCATCCCATACATGGGTTGATAGTCCATTTCTTTCGATCCTATGAGTAATTAAATCTTAGTGCTCCAATAGCAAAGAGAGGAAGATAACATTATTACTTGTATTTAGTATTAAAAAACTCCTTTGACATAGGCAGGGGAATTTTTTTTTCCAAATTCAGAAAATTATCACATGTTAAATGATAGATAATGTATATATTAGTAATTTTGTATTATTGTATAAAGATAATATTGTCTATTGTACAAATCCCTAACTTAATATATTTACAATAACCTCACTATGAATTAATCCCAAATACGTTTCATGATATCAGAGCAGAAAGACTCATTGTCAACGATCCAAACCTAGCCGCCGTCGCCCAATTAAATAGCCACCATAATTGCCATCGCCGTTAATTCCTTTCACTGTGATTGCCGCAAATCATGTCCGCAAACCCCAAATTCGTTTCATTAAAAACTGAATGATAGATATGAAAATAATAAATAAATGGAACATCGACTTTTTCTAGAAAGCACATCCTTTCCGCTTAACCTACTCTAAATTATCCCTTAGTTATGTATTTGAATACAATACCATTTATTCCTCGTGGGAGTTATAATATATGTTAACTAACATGGACACAACTTAAAAAAAATTAAAACAAAAGATTTTGGATTGTTTAATAATCATAGTAATTCATTATAAGCAGTGATTTCTACATGTCAATCATACATCCAAAATAATCATGGCTCTGAAAAATTATGTGACGCAAATGTTCACATTATATACGTTTTCTTAAATTTGTACAATTTCACTCTTATTAAATAAAAAAAAATCTCCATCCACCTTAAATATAATTCGAACATGGGACCTGTAGATATTATAAGTTCAACCACCTCAAATGTGATTCGAACCTGACATAAATATCACAAATTCAAACATTAGGCCAAGGCTTCACAAAAAATGTTCACATATACTAATGTCTATATAATAAATAAAATGTGAAAAGCGAATTAACGGTTGTCATGTCTACATATACATGTGAAAGTGGTCTCATAATTTTCAAGACAAAAGCTGTATTTTTCTGTATACAATAACAATCAATCATGATAAAAGTATATAACAAAATAATGCTAACTTTCGATAGAAAATAAAATAATGTTATAGACAATGTGTGGGTGCACATAATGCACATACATCAGCTAACAATTTCTTTTTAATATATAAAAAGATTATGTTAATGATTAATAGAATAATAATAATTTTCTAAAACTGTACTTTAGTAATAATTTTTATCTGAATTCAGATTTTTTAAAGTTGAGAATGGATAAAGTTATATAATTTAGTTAATTTTAATTATTTATTGAGTTTTAATAATTCAGATTGAGTTTTAGTGGTTTGTGAAATTTACAGTAAAATTAAATCTGAACTATTAAAATTTAGTAGATAATTGAAGCTGATTAAAATATACAACTTTACTAATTTTAAACTTTAAAAAATCTTAACCCTTTTTATTTTGATTTTTTTTCTTTTTCGAAAGAGGTCATAATTCCTTCATGTGGGTTCACTTAACAAAACAATTTGTAACGCTAAATTAACATAATCAGCCTGGATTCTGTTACTAATAGGTGAAATAAATTTTTATAAGAAAATGGAAATCTAATTCGGGCAACATGTTTTAAAAATTTTGATTCTTCTACTTATTTATTAAGAAAATCATTGATGGCACCTAGTGTTCGTTTTGTTTAGTTATTGCTATTGTGAGTATTTTTTTATTTGTACCACTTTGTTTTTATTAACAGAAGCCAATAATTCCCCTCAAACATCAAAAATTAAAAATTATTCCGCTTCCTTCAAACTCTATCATTTTCTTTACTATCCTTTTGCTTTTGAAAATTTCCACTACTTTACTCCAAACAATTAGTTACAAAAGTATATTAATATACAGTATTTTATTATCTTAAATGAGTACTACACTCTCTAATAGTATTCTAAAATTTTTCCAATTTCCAAATTGAATGGTAAAATCTGAAAATTTTATACAACTTTCATATCAAACTCTATTACAAGGATTAACTGTACGATAATTAGAAATTAATTTTATATTTTATGTTTAAAAGAAACGACAACGAAATCTCGTACTTGAAATAGATCCGCCATCCAATTCAGCTCAATCGAAAAATTTTAGGCACGAATTTCTCATTGGGTGTTAGACCATACCTTAAACAGAGATTCCGAGCTTGGATAGGTTACCTAATTTTCATTAGTCAAATTAAACCGTTTATACGAGATAAAATCATCTTTCCTACTTATATCATTCTATTATCACCTAGATAGTATTTCTGTTTATATGTTATTCATGCAACGATCAAGCGAAAGAAAGCTATAAAGATAATTATTACAGTTATCCAAAATGAATAGAAAGAATAAAGTTATCTAGAGGGTTAAAACATATGGCCAAGGAGAATGAATACCTAAAGATCATTAAATCATTTTTAAATCTGATAAATTGAATATGTTTGAAATTGATTTTTATCATTTAAATATTTACCAAAAAAAAAAGGTTCGGATGTACCTTTCACTTGCATTAAAATGTAACATTTCAATAAAATTGTGGATAACTCGAGAATTAACATTAAACAATGATGATAGAGATATATGGTGGAAATAACAAGATGATTTCGTGTATATAATTGGTAATAATTTTTTTTAGGAAATGGGGGTTGTAAGTTATATTAATGTAATAGATAGGCAATATAATGAGGTGTTGTAGAAATCTACATTCCCCCTACCTCATCTAAAAAGATCTCACGGGCCAAATTATGAGTAAGAACATTCAAGTTACGTGGCACCAAGTTAAAAATACAAGATAAAAATTAAGTAGCAAACTCTTTACAACCTGAAATAATAGATAAAAAATATGATAGACCAGTGTCATCACTATACAAAGCATCAAACAAAACGGTGTTATCAATCTCCACAATTATGTGAGAGTAATCGAGATTCTTGATCCATGACAAGGCTGTTGGATATGATGTATGACCTTAAGATAATTAGGGCGATATATCTTAATTATGTAATAGTACGAATATTTTATTTAATTAATAAATGCATTTAATCTTTTATTTATGTCGATGTGTTTATAAATATATTATAACTGGTTAAAATATATTCATTGATGTATGTATGCAAAAGTCCTTTTCGTATCATATCATGAAGTCAGAGAAATTATAGTTGGACTATATTTGGTGGAACCTGCTTTATGTGCAATTATGATTATGTCTAAACTATTCCTAGTCATAATTTCATCAAGAAAGGATATTGATGAAGCGGAAAGACTAGCATGTAGTCAACTTTCTTGGAAGGGGTCCAAGCAGTTAATCTCCTAAGGACTGAAGGTGGTGCCTTAAGTTTGACACATGGATATATTTGAGAGAAATATTGGAGGCCGCAGTAAGATAAACACTTGGTATATATATCAATGTGTTAGTGTTTATCTTCATGCAATAAGCTTTGCGAATATCCTCATACTTAAGACACTAGTTATCTTGTGTCGTACTATTGCTATGCTTTGGGTCATTCCTATACACTCATTAATTTAGGGTGTTACGGGTGATTACGGGCATAGTGATGACAACACGTTGGTAAGCTGAGTAGTCGGAAAGAATCCATCGCTCCGGATATATTAATGAGTTGTACCTGGCCACTTGTTGAAGTGATGATTGCCATAAACCTCTGATCAGAGTATGTGTTTGATAGAAATGGTTTCTAGTCAAGCACACTATGGTAAAAGGCAATATACTTTGGTAACAAGTTAATAACTAGGATAGCTTGGAGCAACCTTGCTATTAGTGGGTTAACACTTTAACCGAACCGTATAAACCAGATGGTACTAATATTAAAGAATGGAAGGAGTTCATCGCACTGGACAACTATTGCATTAACCGGGATTAAGTCATAAGCATAAATGACGTTCCGAGTAATCGGGGATGGTAGACCCTTGATAGAGGCGTACTATAGTCGTTTAAGGTAATCGGGTTCTATTTACGGTCTAGAATCTCGAGCCAATGGTTCCATTAGAACAAGAGTTGGTTAAGCCTTAACAGCTCAATACTACGGGATCCTATAAGGTCACACACATTGGACCTTCATCGGACTAAGTAAAGAACTAATAGATTTATTCTATTACGAAAATATAATAAAATAATAATTAGATTATTATTTAATTAGTTAAATAATGATTAGATCATTTTGAATAAACCAGAGAATTTATTTTGACCGGTAACTAATTTATTAGGGTCAAAGAATAAATTAATAATTGAAAGAGGGACCAAAATAGAATTTTCCAATCGAGATTATAGAGTAGGACCCTATGGAAATAGGGCCCAATTTTTTGGGGCACCATATATATTGGTTGCAGGGCTGTGGGCTTGGCACTTAGCCAAGCCCACACGCTGGGCCACACCAGCGCTGGGTGTGCCCAGCGTGCCCAACCCACAAGATGGGCTTGCGGGAAAAGCCCACAAGCCCGGCTTGTAGGTGCAAGGCAGACCATTATGGCCTGCCTTGCGCTGGCCAAAGTGCAGGCGCGGAGCACTATGCTCCGCGGGTCAAACCAACACGAGGATTGAGCAACTTTGCCCAATCCCACATTGGAAAAAGGGGAGCATTATTTTGCTCCCCAAGCCTATAAATAGGCTTTCCCCTCATCTTTTCAATCAACACCAAGTTTGACTTGTAATTCCTACGATAAAGGTTATTTGAACAAGTTATATTTTGAGGAGCTTGATTTTATTCGAGCACTTCTAGTTTATATTTTTGGGTGGGGCTTCCGGAGTGATCTAGCAACTACTTGAGGCTGCTTAGTTCTTCCTCTCGGGGAGGTTTTGGATGGTGGGGTTCGTGTGGATACTCATAGAGGCTATCCTATGCTTGGAGGCTTGTGTAAGAAGGTTCTGCTAAAGCACGCTTCAACTAATAAGTTTTCTTTCTTTCTCCTTTTATTATTAGGTCTTTTTCTTTAAGCGTTTTTAGACTTAATAATATGCTTAGGTTGTTTTCCATGTTTAGTTTATTTTATGCTCAGGTTATAGCTTAGAGTTATAACATGCTTAGGTTATAGCTTAGAGTTATAACATGCTTAACATAAAATATACATGCTAGGATATAATCTAGAATTATGGTATGTCTAGCCCTTTGCATGCTAACCTAAGGTAGAAAGTTATTTAGTTAAGGCTTTATTTAATTTATTTGTATCTAATAGGAGTTCATGGGACAGGGACAAAATTTTGAATTTTCGCCATGCCTGTTATGCATGTTCAATTTGACTGTCAGTTCCCAATAGTGGTATTAGAGCCTGCCTATTTAGTGCATAATTAAGTTAGAAGCGAACTGAATATTATTTTCTATATGAAATGATAATTGTTTATTTAATTATTTGGAACAATATATATGAACTTGTGCCTTTCATTTCAAGGTTAGAAAATGGTTGTGAATAATTTTGAATAAGCATGCTCAACTTACTCAAATTATACAAGTTTCAATAGTTTATATAAATTACATGGGTTATAGATGCTTCCAATTTACATGAATTGGAGGAACGAAATTTATTAGTTCAAGAGAATCCATTGGTCTTCAAGTTTGTGCCCGTATTTGTTTTGGCTAAGGATTGGACTTGGTGTCTACTCACTTCAAGGGCACCTCTCCTACCTGGGAACCTATATCGGTGCAGCTTGAATTGACCAATCGGGGATTAAATATGGACTAATCTATTTTTAGTATATAAGATGGTGCTTATATATGTTTCTATAACAAAGTAAAAATTAAATTTATTGAATAAAAGCTTAAAGGAAATGAAATATAAATATAGCAAATAAAAGTGTTAATTATTTTGCATATAATCTAGGTTGATGGAATAATTATAATAAAGAGCTTGAACCCACCTAATGTTAGACCTTATAAATTAATTCTAAAATCCCCTGAATTATCATAAATATGTCCATCTGATAAAATCCTAGATTTGGTGAGATGTCTAACACCAATAAAATCCCAAAGTAAATATATTAAGACAAGTTATAGTCTTCCTTACTCAAATTTATAATACAGTCTCTTTGGGCTATCAAAGTGTTTTGCAAAGCGTTCCTTCTAGTCCACATTGATTGGTTGTAAAGTTTGGGATAAGGTCTGCCTTAACGGAACTGGGGTAGTCCACAAAAAAATTAGGGGCTAGGCCCAGATCTGAGACATATTCAAGGAGATGCTAAAATAAGAGCACATGTCCCCTTGGTTTAGGGAACTTGAATGAATTAGCAATTGCATATGATGCAAATGGAATGGGATTCCAACTATAACTTACTATTATGACTTGACTCATAAAATTGGGGGTCGTAATATACTAGGTATAGATGCTACCTACTAGGAAATTTAGCTAGGCTAAAATTCCCGAATTCAATAGAATGAACTATTATAAATTTTGAAGAAAATAGTAGGACATATGTATTTAATTAAAAGACCTTATATTAAATGCATGTACTTAAACTAATATCTAATTTTTTTTCTTTTCTTATATCTTAGGTTGAAAATGACTTCCAACGTTAATCTCCATATGTTACTTGACACCAAACTGAATAGCTCGAACTTTTCTGATTGGTTCCGAGTTGTGAGAATTATTCTCAAATCTAAGGGAATTGCCTATGTTCTAAGTGAAATTTTTCATGTTGAACCTGATATTGAGGATCATGTTGAACATGAGGCCCGGTTGAAGCATATGAAAGATTGTGAGACTGCCACATGTATCATGTTGGGGTCCATGAATCCTGAGCTTCGGAAACAACATGAGAACATACCCTTAGAGGACATGGTTCTCCATCTTGAAGAGCTCTTTTTAGAGCGGGAAAGAACAGAGAGGTATACGACCTGCAAGCTCCTTTGCGGAATCAAGATATAGGCTGGCACCTCTACCTCTCAACATGTA
The DNA here is from genome assembly GCA_947683365.1 of Euphorbia pulcherrima. Classification (NCBI taxonomy): domain Eukaryota; kingdom Viridiplantae; phylum Streptophyta; class Magnoliopsida; order Malpighiales; family Euphorbiaceae; genus Euphorbia; species Euphorbia pulcherrima. The sequence continues at coordinate 33,181,563 of CANTUS010000008.1, forward strand.
CTAAAACTCTTGGGATAACTTGAGAAGCTAAATTGATTGGGATTCGAGATGAATCATGACTTGAGCATTGACCTTGTGTTAATGTCCTTGACAAATAGTTACTCAGGCTTCGTAACTAACTATTACATGAACAACATTAATTCTACTATCCCTAAATTAATCAACATGCTGAAAACAGTAGAACCTCATATCAAGAAAGATCAGAAACCTCTACTATTGGTTGAGAAAGGCAAGGCTTCTAAAAAGAAGAAGCAGGCACTGGGTGCCAAGAAAAGAATTAGTAAAAAGAAGAAAGAAAAGAAGACATCTAAGTATGTCTACTTCCGGTGTGGGAAATCGGAACATTGGAAGAGGGATTGCAAAGCTCCTACTTCTGAGCATTTGAAGAAGAAGCCTACAGAGGCATCTACTTCAGGTATGTTTGTAATTGGAAACTTTGCTAATTTTCCGCGAGAATCCACTTTGGTATTAGATACTAGTTGTGGTTCTCATATCTATACTTCTGTACAGGGACTAAGAAATAATAGAAAACTTGCAAAAGGGGAGATGGACCTACGTGTGGGAAATGGAGCCAGAGTTGCTGCATTAGCCGTAGAAAGATGTAATCTTATTTTGCTAAGTGGACTTGTTATAGTTTTGAATAATTGTTACTACATTCCGAGTGTTACTAAGAATATTGTATCTGTTGTGTGTTTAGCAGTAGAAGGATTTAAAATTTTATTTTTGAATAATAATTGTGAGATTCATTTGAATAATTTTCTTTATGGTTATGGAATGTTAACTGGTGGCATTTATGTTCTTAATGCTAAAACAAAAGTTTTTAATATCACCAATGTGAAGAAAGTTAAATTAGATAATGAGAATTCCTTCTACTTATGGCATTGTCGTTTAGGCCACATATATAAAGATTGCTTAACCAAGTTGCATAAACGTGGAGACTTGGGCCCAATAGACTTGGAGTCTCATGGTGATTGTGAACCTTGTTTAAGAGGAAAAATGACAAAGTTACGGGCCACGAGTACATTGGAACTTATATATACTGATGTATGTGGTCCAATGAGTGTTCAGGCACTAGAAGGATACTCCTACTACATAACCTTTATTGATGATTATTCACGATATGGTTATTTGTACTTAATGAAGCACAAGTCTGAAAGTTTTGAAAAGTTTAAACTATTCAGAGCTGAAGTAGAGAAACAGCTTGAGAAAAGTATTAAAACACTTTAATCTGATCGAGGTGGAGAATACTTAAGTCAGGAGTTTCAGGATTATCTCAAGGAAAACGGGATAGTTCCCCAATGGACCCCTCCTTATACACCCCAACACAGTGGAGTGTCAGAAAGGAGGAATCAAACTTTATTAGATATGGTTCGGTCTATGATGAGCCATGTAGATCTCAGTAAATCCTTTTGGGGATATGCACTAGAGAGCACGGTTTATATTTTAATTAGAGTGCCCTCTAAATCAGTTGATTTTACACCTTATGAAAGATGGTGTAATAAAAAGTAATCTATAAGTCACTTAAGAGTATGGGTTGTCCTGCTATGGTAAAGAGGATAGTGTCAGATAAGCTAAATGATAAATCTGACAAGTGTCTGTTCATTGGATATCCAAAGGAAACAATTGGATATTTGTTTTACCAACCCGAAGCACAGAAGGTGTTTGTGTCTTAGAATGCTCACTTTTTGGAAAAGGAACACTTACTTACAAAAGTCAGTGGGAGCAATATTGAACTGGAAGTTCAAGAGGAAGAAACAGACAATCAGCTAATTGACCCCGTTCTAGGTACACAAGAAAGTTTGATTCAAGAGCAGCATGTCGAAACACAATCATTGCGAAGATCAAGTCGTGTTCATAAAGGTCTCGATAGGTATGGGTTTATCATTACTGATGATAAGGAACTATATCTCATGGAGGATGATGAACCAAGGACATATGATGAGGCACTGAAAAGCTCAACTTTTGATAAATGGCTAAAAGCCATGAAATCAGAAATGGATTCCATGTATGAGAACCAAGTTTAGAATTTGGTTGATGCACCGCAAGAGGTTAGATTGATTGGGTGCAAATGGGTCTTCAAGAAGAAGACTAACATGGATGGTAATGTAATTACTTATAAAGCAAGGTTGGTTGCGAAAGGTTATAGTCAATGTGAAGGTATCGACTATGATGAAACTTTCTCACCGGTAGCCATGCTCAAATCCATAAGGATACTCCTCGCCATTGCTGCTCATTATGATTACGAGATCCGGTAAATGGTTGTTAAAATAGCATTCCTGAATGGGGATTTAGACCAGGATGTGTATATGACACAACCTGAGAGTTTTATATCTCAGAATGGCTCGAAGGTATACAAGCTATAAAGATCCATTTATGGACTCAAGCAGGCATCCAGAAGTTGGAATATAAGGTTTGATCAGATAATCTGTGAATTGGATTTCTGTCCAAACATTAATGAGCCTTGTGTTTACAAAAGGTTAGTGGGAGTTCAGTCATTTTCTTAGTATTGTATGTCGATGACATTTTACTAATAGGAAACGATATTTATCTTCTTCAAAATGTTAAAGTATGGTTGTCAAGAAAATTCTCCATGAAAGACCTTGGTGAAGCAGCATTTATACTAGGTATAAAGATCTACAGGGATAGATCCAAGAGGCTGTTAGGTCTTTCTCAAAGTACATATATAGACAAGGTATTGAATAGGTTCAACCTTGAGCATTCGAAGAAAGGTTATCTCCCGATGACAAAGGGAAGTAATCTATCCAAGGCTGAGTATCCGAAGATAACTTAGGAAAGAATGCGCATAAAGGATATACCCTATGCATCCGCGATAAGATCCGTCATGTATGCTATGATATGTACAAGGCCAGATGTCTCACAGGTTTTTCGCTTTACGAGCAGATATCAGTTAGATCCAGGTGAAAAGCACTGGATGGTTGTCAAGGCAATTCTTAAGTACTTGAGAAGGACTAAGGATGACTTCTTGATTTATGGAGTAATTAACCTCACAATTAGAGGTTATACAGATGCGAGTTTTCAATCTGACAAGGATGACGTTAAGTCTCAGTCAGGTTTTGTGTATGTGTTAAATGGAGGGATGGTATGCAAGAAGAGTTCCAAGCAAGAAACTACTGCTTATTCAACCACAGAACCTGAATACATTTATACATGCGAAGCAGTAAAAGAAGCTATCTGGTTAAAGGGATTTATTGGTAATCTCGGTGTGGTGCCTGTTGGATATGATGTATGCCCTTAAGGCAATTAGGGCGATATATCTTAATTATGTAATAGCACGAATAATTTATTTAATCAATAAAGGCATTTGTTCTTTTGTTTATATCAATGTGTTTATATACATATATATTATAGCTGGTTAAAATATATTCATTGATGTATGTATACAAAAGTCCTTGACATATCATAGCATGAAGTCAGAGAAATTACAGTTGGACTATATTTGGTGGAACCTACTTCATGTGCAATTATGATTATGTCTAAACTGTCCCTAGTCACAGTGTCATCAAGAAAGGATATTGATGAAATGGAAAGACTAGCATGTGGTCAACTTTCTTGGAAAGGGTCCAAGCAGTTAATCTCCTAAAGACTGAAGGTGGTGCCTTAAGCTTGACACATGGATATATCTGGGAGATATATTGGAGACCGCAGCAAGATAAACACTTGGTATAAATATCAATGTGTTAGTGTTTATCTTCATGCAAAAAGCTTTGCGAATGTCCTCATACTTGAGATGCTAGTTGCCTTGTGTGGTACTATTGCTATACTTTGGGTCATTACTATGCACTAATTAATTTAGGGTGCTACGGGTGATTACGGGTATAGTGATGACAGCACGGTGGTAGGTTGAGTAGTCGGAAAGAATCCATCACTCCGGATATATTAAGGAGTTGTACCTGGCCACTTGTTGAAGTGATGATTGCCATAAACCTCTGATCAGAGTATGTGTTTGATAGAAATGGTTTCTAGTCAAACACACTATGGTAAAAGGCAATATACTTCGGTAACAAGTAAATAACTGGGATAGCTTGGAGCAACCTTGCTATTAGTGGGTTAACACTTTAACCGAACCCAATAAACCAGATGGTACTAATATTAAAGAATGGAAGGAATTTATCGAACTGGATAATTATTGCATTAACCGGGATTAATTCATAAGCATAAATGACGTTCCGAGTAATGGGGGATGGTAGACCCTTGCTAGAGGCGTACTACAGTCGTTTAAGGTAATCAAGTTCTATTCACGGTCTAGAACATCGAGCCAATGGTTTCATTAGAACACGGGTTGGTTAAGCCTTAACAGCTCAATACTTCGGGATCCTATAAGGTCACACACATTGGACCTTCATCGGACTAAGTAAAGAACTAATAGATTTATTCTATTACAAAATATATAACATGAATAATAATTGGATTATTGTTTAATTGGTTAAAATTGATTAGATCAATTTTGGATAGACCAAGGAATTTATTTTGACCGATAACTAATTAATTAGAGTCATAAATAAATTATAATTGATTAGATCAATTTTGGTTGGACCAAATTATTTATTTGACCGGTAACTAATTTATTAGAGTCAAAAATAAAAATTTATTTGAAAGGATTTATAAGGAATTTTGCATTGGTAAGTTGGAACCGAAAAGTATAAAATATTTTGTACAAAGTTCGGTTACCGAAAAATGCGTAACCCTTATTCATGGGCTGCACAAAGGCAGCCCATGAAAAGTGGCGGTGTGGGATGTGAATTAATATATATATATATATATATATATATATATAGTTAATTAATCCCACATCGATGAAAGGGGGAGCATTTTTGCTCCCCCAAGCCTATATATAGGTTATTTCCTTTCCTTTCAAATTGTACCAAGCTCAAAGCATAAATCCTAAGCGAGATAATTAATCTCTCGGGTACTTGAGCAAGTTATTTTTGTGGAGCCTGAATTTATTCGGGCACTGCTAGTTTATATTTTTGGGTGAGGCTTCTAGAGTGGTCTAGCAACTACTCGAGGCTTCTTAGTTCTTCTTCCTGGGGAGGTTTTGGTTGGTGGGGTTCGTGTGGATACTGATAGAGGCTATCCTACGACTGGAGGCTTGTGCAAGAAGGTCCTGCAAAAGCACGCTTCAACTGGTAAGTTCTTTTTCTTTCTCTTTAGTCTTTTTCTTTAAGTGTTTTTAGACTTAATAATTATGCTTAGGTTATTTTTGCATGCTTAGTTTATTTTATGCTTAGGTTATAACTTAGAGTTATAACATGCTTAGTATAAAATAAATATGCTAGGATATAATTTGAAATTATGGTATGCCTAGTCCTTTAGCATGCTAACCTAGGTAGAGAATTATTTAGTTAAGGCTTTATTTAATTTATATGCAACTAATAGGAGTTCCTGGGACAGGGACAAAATTTTGAATTTCCGTCATGCCTCTTATGCATGTTCAATTTGACTGTCAGTTCCCAACAGTGGTATCAGAGCCTGCCTATTTAGTGCATAATTAAGTTAGAAGCAAACTAAATATTATTTTCTAAATGAAATGATTTGTTTATTTAATTGTTTGGAACAATATATATAAACTTCTGTCTTTCATTTCTAGGTTAGAAATTAGTTATGAATAATTTTGAATAAGCTTGCTCAACTTACTCAAATTATACGAGTGTCAATAATTTATTTAAATTACATGGGTTATAGATGCTCCCAATTTACATGAATTGGAAGAACAAAATTTATTAGTTCAAGAGAATCCATTGGTCTTCAAGTTTGTGCCCGTATTTGTTCTGGCTAAGGATTGGACTTGGTGTCTACTCCTCATAGGGCACCTCTCCTACCTAGGAACCTATATCGGTGCAATTTGAATTGACCAATCGGGGGATTAATATGAACTAATTTATTTCTAGTATATAAGATGGTGCTTATATGTGTTTCTATAACAAAGTAAAAAATTAAAATTATTGAATAAAAGCTTAAAGGAAATGCAATATAAATATAACAAATTAAAGCGTTAATTATTTTGCATATATTCTAGGTTGATGGAATAATTATAATAAAGAGCTGAACCCACCTAAGGTGAGACCTTATAAATTAATTCTAAAATTCCCTGAATTAATACAAGTAATTATAATTTTGTCCATCTGATAAAATCCTAGATTGGGTGAGACGTTTAACACCAATAAAATCCCAAAGTAAATATATTAAGGCAAGTTATAGTCTTCCTTACTCAAATTTATAATACGGTCTTTTTAGGCTATCAAAGTGCTACGCAAAGCGTTCCTTCTAGTCCACATTGATTGGTTGTAAAGTTTGAGATAGGGTCTGCCTTAACAGAGCTGGGGTAGTCCACCATAAAATTGGGGGCTAGGCCCAGATCTGAGACATATTCAAGGAGATGCTAATATAAGAGCACACGTCCCTTGGGATTAAGGAACTTGAATGAATTAGCAATTGCATGCGATGCAAATGGAATTGGATTCCAACTATGACTGACTATTATGACTTGACTCATAAAATTGGGGGTTGTAATAGACTAGTTATAGATGCTACCTACTAGGAAATTTAGCTGGGCTAAAATTCACGAATTCAATAGAATGGGCTATTGTAAATTTCGAAGAAAATAGTAGGAAAATGTATTTAATTAAAAGTCCTCATATTAAATACATGTACTTAAACTAATATCTAAACACTTTTCTTTTCTTATGTCTTAGGTTGAAAATGGCTTCCAATTTTAATCTCCGTATGTTACTTGACACCAAATTGAATGGCTCGAACTTTTCTGATTGGTTTCGAGCAGTGAGAATAGTTCTCAGATCTGAGGGAATTGCCTATGTCCTAAGTGAAATTTTCCCTGTAGAACCTGATATTGAGGATCATGTGGAACATGATGCCTGGTTGAAGCACAGGAAAGATCGTGAGACTGCCATGTGTATTATGTTGGGGTCCATGAATTCTGAGCTTCAGAAACAACATGAGAACATGCCCTTGGAGGATATGGTTCTCCATCTTGAAGAACTCTTTTCGGAGAGGGAGAGGACAGAGAGGTATGAGACCTCTAAGCTCCTTTTCGGGACCAAGATGCAGGCTGACACCTCTGCCTCTCAGCATGTACTAAAACTCTTGGGATACCTTGAAAAGCTGAATCGATTAGGATTCGAGATGAATCATTACTTGAGCATTGACCTTGTGTTGATGTCCTTGATAGATAGTTACTCAGGCTTCGTAACTAACTATTACATGAACAGGATTAATTCAACTATCCCTGAATTAATTAACATGCTGAAAACAGTAGAACCTCAGATCAAGAAAGATCAGAAACCTCTACTGTTGGTTGAAAAAGGCAAGGCTTCTAAGAAGAAGAAGCAGGCACTGGGTGCCAAGAAAAGAATCAGTAAGAAGAAGAATGAAAAGAAGGCATCTAAGTATGTCTGCTTCCAATGTGGGAAACCGGGACATTGGAAGAGGGATTGCAAAGCTCCTGCTTCTGAGCATTTGAAGAAGAAGCCTACAGAGGCATCTACTTCAGGTATATTTGTAATTGAAAACTTTGCTACTTTTCCGTAAGAATCCACTTGGGTATTAGATACTGGTTGTGGTTCTCATATCTGTACTTCTGTGCAGGGACTAAGGAACTATAGAAAACTTGCAAAAGGGGAGATGGACCTATGCGTGGGAAATAGAGCCAGAGTTGCTGCATTAGCCGTAGGGAGCTTTAGTCTTGTTTTGCCAAGTGGACTTGTTTTAGTTTTGAATAATTGTTATTACATTCCAAGTGTTACTAAGAATATTGTATCTGTTGCGTGTTTAGCAACAGAGGGATTTGAAATTTTATTTTCGAATAATAATTGTCAGATTCGTTTGAATAATATTCTTTATGGTTATGGAATGTTGAAAGGTGGCATTTATATTCTTGATACTAAAACAGAATTTTTCAATATAAATAATGTGAAGAAAGTTAAATTAGGTAATGAGAATTCCTTCTACTTATGGCATTGCCGTTTAGGCCACATAAATAAAGATCGCTTAACCAAGTTGCATAAGCGTGGAGACTTGGGCCCAATAGACTTGGAGTCTTATGGTGATTGCGAGCCTTGTTTAAAAGGAAAAATGACAAAGTTACCCTTTAAAGGAAAGGGTGAACGAGCCACGAGTACATTGGAACTTATACACACTGATGTGTGTGGTCCAATGAGTGTTCAGGCACTAGGAGGATACTCCTACTTAATAACCTTTATTAATGATTACTCACGATACGGTTATTTGTACTTGATGAAGCACAAGTTTGAAAGTTTTGAAAAATTCAAACTATTTAGAGTTGAAGTAGAGAAACAGCTTGAGAAAAGTATTAAAACACTTCGATCGGATCGAGGTGGAGAATACTTAAGTCAGGAGTTTCAGGATTATCTAAAGAAAAATGGGATAGTTCCCCAGTGGACCCCTCCTTATACACCCCAACACAATGGAGTGTCAGAAAGGAGGAATCGGACTTTATTAGATATGGTCAGGTCCATGATGATGTTGGGAACTGACAGTCAAATTGAACATGCATAAGAGGCATGACGGAAATTCAAAATTTTGTCCCTGTCCCAGGAACTCCTATTAGTTGCATATAAATTAAATAAAGCCTTAACTAAATAATTCTCTACCTAGGTTAGCATGCTAAAGGACTAGGCATACCATAATTCCAAATTATATCCTAGCATATTTATTTTATACTAAGCATGTTATAACTCTAAGTTATAACCTAAGCATAAAATAACCTAAGCATGCAAAAATAACCTAAGCATAATTATTAAGTCTAAAAACACTTAAAGAAAAAGACTTAATAATTAAAAGAGAAATAAAAAGAACTTACCAGTTGAAGCGTGCTTTTGCAGGACCTTCTTGCACAAGCCTCCAGTCGTAGGATAGCCTCTATCAGTATCCACACGAACCCCACCAACCAAAACCACCCTATGAGGAAGAACTAAGAAGCCTCGAGTAGTTGCTAGACCACTCTAGAAGCCTCACCCAAAAATATAAACTAGCGGTGCCCGAATAAATTCAGGCTCCACAAAAATAACTTGCTCAAGTACCCGAGAGATTAATTATCTCGCTTAGGATTTATGCTTTGAGCTTGGTACAATTTGAAAGGAAAGGAAATAACCTATATATAGGCAAGGGGGAGCAAAAATGCTCCCCCTTTCGTCGATGTGGGATTAATTAACATATACATATATATATGTTAATTCAAATCCCACACGCCACTTTTCATGGGCTGCCTTTGTGCAGCCCATGAATAAGGGTTGCGCATTTTTCGGTAACCGAACTTTGTACAAAATATTTTATACTTTTCGGTTCTAACTTACCAATGCAAAATTCCTTATAAATCCTTTCAAATAAATTTTTATTTTTGACTCTAATAAATTAGTTATCAGTCAAAATAAATAATTTGGTCCAACCAAAATTGAATAAATCAATTATAATTTATTTATGACTCTAATTAATTAGTTATCGGTCAAAATAAATTCCTTGGTCTATCCAAAATTGATCTAATCAATTTTAACCAATTAAACAATAATCCAATTATTATTCATGTTATATATTTTGTAATAGAATAAATCTATTAGTTCTTTACTTAGTCCGATGAAGGTCCAATGTGTGTGACCTTATAGGATCCCGAAGTATTGAGCTGTTAAGGCTTAACCAACCCGTGTTCTAATGAAACCATTGGCTCGATGTTCTAGACCGTGAATAGAACTTGATTACCTTAAACGACTGTAGTACGCCTCTAGCAAGGGTCTACCATCCCCCATTACTCGGAACGTCATTTATGCTTATGACTTAATCCCGGTTAATGCAATAATTATCCAGTGCGATAAATTCCTTCCATTCTTTAATATTAGTACCATCTGGTTTATTGGGTTCGGTTAAAGTGTTAACCCACTAATAGCAAGGTTGCTCCAAGCTATCCCAGTTATTTACTTGTTACCGAAGTATATTGCCTTTTACCATAGTGTGTTTGACTAGAAACCATTTCTATCAAACACATACTCTGATCAGAGGTTTATGGCAATCATCACTTCAACAAGTGGCCAGGTACAACTCCTTAATATATCCGGAGCGATGGATTCTTTCCGACTACTCAGCCTACCAACGTGCTGTCATTACTATATCCGTAATCACCCGTAGCACCCTAAATTAATGAGTGCATAGCAATGACCCAAAGTATAGCAATGGTACCACACAAGGCAACTAGCATCTCAAGTATGAGGACATTCGCAAAGCTTATTGCATGAAGATAAACACTAACACATTGATATTTATACCAAGTGTTTATCTTGCTGCGGTCTCCAATATATCTCCCAGATATATCCATGTGTCAAGCTTAAGGCACCACCTTCAGTCTTTAGGAGATTAACTGCTTGGACCCTTTCCAAGAAAGTTGACCACATGCTAGTCTTTCCGTTTCATCAATATCCTTTCTTGATGACACTGTGACTAGGGACAGTTTAGACATAATCATAATTGCACATGAAGTAGGTTCCACCAAATATAGTCCAACTATAATTTCTCTGACTTCATGCTATGATATGTCAAGGACTTTTGTATACATACATCAATGAATATATTTTAACCAGCTATAATATATATGTATAGAAACACATTGATATAAACAAAAGAACAAATGCCTTTATTGATTAAACAAATTATTCGTACTATTACATAATTAAGATATATCGCCCTAATTGCCTTAAGGGCATACATCATATCCAACAAACTCCCACTTGCACTAAGGCTAATTAGCCATATGTTTTAATCCATATGCTTTAACATGCTGGTCATGTTTGACTTGAGTCAATGGCTTTGTCAAACCATCCGCGAGGTTCTGATCAGTGGGTACATATTCTAATCTTATTATCTTAGCATCAACAATCTCCCTGATTATATGATACTTTCTGGATACATGTCTGTTTTTCTGATGAGACCGTGGTTCCTTTGCCTGAGCTATGGCACCATTGTTATCACAATATAAAGTAATTGGATTAATAGCCTCAGGCACCACACCGAGATCACCAATAAATCCCTTCAACCAGACAACTTCTTTTGCTGCTTCGCATGCAGCAATGTATTCAGATTTCGTGGTTGAATCAGCAGTAGTTTCTTGCTTGGAACTCTTCCAGCATACTGCCCCTCCATTTAACACATACACAAAACCTGACTGAGACTTAAAGTCATCCTTGTCAGATTGAAAGCTTGCGTCAGTGTAACCTTTGATAGTGAGATCACCTTCTCCATAAATCAAGAACTCATCCTTAGTCCTTCTCAAGTACTTAAGGATTGCCTTGACGGCCATCCAGTGTTTTTCACCTGGATCTGACTGATATCTGCTCGTAAAGCTCAAAGCCTGAGAGACATCCGGCCTAGTACATATCATAGCATACATGATGGATCCTATCGCGGATGCATAGGGTATATCCTTCATGCGCATTCTCTCTTGAGCTGTCTTCGGACACTCAGCTTTAGATAGGTTAATCCCCTTTGTCATTGGGAGATAACCTTTCTTAGAATGATCAAGGTTGAACCTATTTAACACCTTGTCTATATATGTACTTTGAGAAAGACCTAACAGCCTCTTGGATCTATCCCTGTAGATCTTTATACCTAGTATAAATGCTGCTTCACCAAGGTCTTTCATGGAGAACTTTCTTGACAACCATACTTTAATATTTTGAAGAAGAGAAATGTCATTTCCTATTAGCAGAATGTCATCAACATACAAACTAGAAAAACGACTGCACTCCCACTAACCTTCTTGTAAACACAAGGCTCATTTGCATTTGGGCAGAAATCCAGTTCTCGGATTGTCTGATCAAACCTTATATTCCAACTCCTTGATGCCTGCTTAAGTCCATAAATGGATCTTTGTAGTTTGCATACCTTCGAGCCATTCTGAGATGTAAAACCCTCAGGTTGTGTCATATACACATCCCGGTCTAAATCCCCATTGAGGAATGCTGTTTTTACATCCATCTGCCAGATCTCATAATCGTAATGAGCAGCAATGGCGAGGAGTATCCTTATGGATTTGAGCATGGCTACTGGTGAGAAGGTTTCATCATAGTCAATACCTTCCCGTTGACTATAACCTTTCGCAACCAACCTTGCTTTATAGGTAATTACATTACCATCCATGTCTGTCTTCTTCTTAAAGACCCATTTGCACCCAATTGGTCTAACCTCTTGCGGTGCATCAACCAAATTCCAAACTTGGTTCTCGTACATGGAATCCATTTCTGATTTCATGGCCTTTTGCCATTTATCAGAATCTGAGCCTTTTATTGCCTCATCATATGTCCTTGGTTCATCATCCTCCACAAGATATAGTTCCTTATCATTAGTGATGATAAACCCATATCTATCGGGACCCTTATGAACACGACTTGATCTTCGCAATGATTGTGTTTCGACAGTTTGTTCTTGGATCACACTCTCTTGTGTATCTAGAACGGGGTCAATCAGTTGATCATCTGTTTCTTCCTCTTGAACTTCCCGTTCAATATTGCTCCCACTGACCTTTTCAAGTAAGTGTTCCTTTTCCAAAAAGTGAGCATTCCGAGACACAAATACCTTTTGTGCTTCGGGTTGGTAAAACAGATACCCAATTGTTTCCTTTGGATATCCAATGAACAGACATTTGTCAGCCTTGGCATTTAGCTTATCTGACGCTATCCTCTTTACCATAGCAGGACAACCCCATACTCTTAAGTGATTTAGAGATGGCTTTTTGTTACACCATCTTTCATAAGGTGTAAAATCAACTGATTTAGAGGGCACTCTGTTTAAGATATAAACTGCGCTCTCAAGTGCATATCCCCAAAAGGATTTACTAAGAACTGCTTGGCTCATCATGGACCTGACCATATCTAATAAAGTCCGATTCCTCCTTTCTGACACTCCATTATGTTGGGGTGTATAAGGAGGGGTCCACTGGGGAACTATCCCATTTTCCTTTAGATAATCCTGAAACTCCTGACTTAAGTATTCTCCACCTCGATCCGATCGAAGTGTTTTAATACTTTTCTCAAGCTGTTTCTCTACTTCAGCTCTGAATAGTTTGAATTTTTCAAAACTTTCAGACTTGTGCTTCATCAAGTACAAATAACCGTATCGTGAGTAATCATCAATAAAGGTTATGAAGTAGGAGTATCCTCCTAGTGCCTGAACACTCATTGGACCACACACATCAGTGTGTATAAGTTCCAATGTACTCGTGGCTCGTTCACCCTTCCCTTTAAAGGGTAACTTTGTCATTTTTCCTTTTAAACAAGGTTCGCAATCACCATAAGACTCTAAGTCTATTGAGCCCAAGTCTCCACGCTTATGCAACTTGGTTAAGCGATCTTTGTTTATGTGGCCTAAACGGCAATGCCATAAGTAAAAGGAATTCTCATTATTTAATTTAACTTTCTTCACATTATTTATATTGAAAACTTCTGTTTTAGTATCAAGAATATAAATGCCACCTTTCAACATTCCATAACCATAAAGAATATTATTCAAACGAATCTGACAATTATTATTCAAAAATAAAATTTCAAATCCCTCTGTTGCTAAACACGCAACAGATACAATATTCTTAGTAACACTTGGAATGTAATAACAATTATTCAAAACTAAAACAAGTCCACTTGGCAAAACAAGACTAAAGCTCCCTACGGCTAATGCAGCAACTCTGGCTCCATTTCCCACACGTAGGTCCATCTCCCCTTTTGCAAGTTTTCTACAGTTCCTTAGTCCCTGCACAGAAGTACAGATATGAGAACCACAACCAGTATCTAATACCCAAGTGGATTCTTGCGGAAAAGTAGCAAAGTTTTCAATTACAAATATACCTGAAGTAGATGCCTCTGTAGGCTTCTTCTTCAAATGCTCAGAAGCAGGAGCTTTGCAATCCCTCTTCCAATGTCCCGGTTTCCCACATTGGAAGCAGACATACTTAGATGCCTTCTTTTCATTCTTCTTCTTACTGATTCTTTTCTTGGCACCCAGTGCCTGCTTCTTTTTCTTAGAAGCCTTGCCTTTTTCAACCAACAGTAGAGGTTTCTGATCTTTCTTGATCTGAGGTTCTACTGTTTTCAGCATGTTAATTAATTCAGGGATAGTTGAATTAATCCTGTTCATGTAATAGTTAGTTACGAAACCTGAGTAACTATCTGTCAAGGACATCAACACAAGGTCAATGCTCAAGTCATGATTCATCTCGAATCCCAATCGATTCAGCTTCTCAAGGTATCCCAAGAGTTTCAGTACATGCTGAGAGGCAGAGGTGCCAGCCTGCATCTTGGTCCCGAAAAGGAGCTTAGAGGTCTCATACCTCTCTGTCCTCTCCCTCTCCGAAAAGAGTTCTTCAAGATGGAGAACCATATCCTCCAAGGGCATGTTCTCATGTTGTTTCTGAAGCTCAGAATTCATGGACCCCAACATAATACACATGGCAGTCTCACGATCTTTCCTGTGCTTCAACCAGGCATCATGTTCCACATGATCCTCAACATCAGGTTCTACAGGGAAAATTTCACTTAGGACATAGGCAATTCCCTCAGATCTGAGAACTATTCTCACTGCTCGGAACCAATCAGAAAAGTTCGAGCCATTCAATTTGGTGTCAAGTAACATACGGAGATTAAAATTGGAAGCCATTTTCAACCTAAGACATAAGAAAAGAAAAGTGTTTAGATATTAGTTTAAGTACATGTATTTAATTTGAGGACTTTTAATTAAATACATTTTCCTACTATTTTCTTCTAAATTTACAATAGCCCATTCTATTGAATTCGTGAATTTTAGCCCAGCTAAATTTCCTAGTAGGTAGCATCTATAACTAGTCTACTACAACCCCCAATTTTATGAGTCAAGTCATAATAGTCAGTCATAGTTGGAATCCAATTCCATTTGCATCGCATGCAATTGCTAATTCATTCAAGTTCCCTAATCCCAAGGGACGTGTGCTCTTATATTAGCATCTCCTTGAATATGTCTCAGATCTGGGCCTAGCCCCCAATTTTATGGTGGACTACCCCAGCTCTGTTAAGGCAGACCCTATCTCAAACTTTACAACCAATCAATGTGGACTAGAAGGAACGCTTTGCGTAGCACTTTGATAGCCCAAAAAGACCGTATTATAAATTTGAGTAAGGAAGACTATAACTTGCCTTAATATATTTACTTTGGGATTTTATTGGTGTTAAACGTCTCACCCAATCTAGGATTTTATCAGATGGACAAAATTATAATTACTTGTATTAATTCAGGGAATTTTAGAATTAATTTATAAGGTCTAACCTTAGGTGGGTTCAGCTCTTTATTATAATTATTCCATCAACCTAGATTATATGCAAAATAATTAACCCTTTAATTTGTTATATTTATATTGCATTTCCTTTAAGCTTTTATTCAATAATTTTAATTTTTTACTTTGTTATAGAAACACATATAAGCACCATCTTATATACTAGAAATAAATTAGTTCATATTAATCCCCCGATTGGTCAATTCAAATTGCACCGATATAGGTTCCCAGGTAGGAGAGGTGCCCTATGAGGAGTAGACACCAAGTCCAATCCTTAGCCAGAACAAATACGGGCACAAACTTGAAGACCAATGGATTCTCTTGAACTAATAAATTTCGTTCTTCCAATTCATGTAAATTGGGAGCATCTATAACCCATGTAATTTAAATAAATTATTGACACTTGTATAATTTGAGTAAGTTGAGCAAGCTTATTCAAAATTATTCATAACTAATTTCTAACCTTGAAATGAAAGACAGAAGTTTATATATATTGTTCTAAACAATTAAATAAACAAATCATTTCATTTAGAAAATAATATTTAGTTTGCTTCTAACTTAATTATGCACTAAATAGGCAGGCTCTGATACCACTGTTGGGAACTGACAGTCAAATTGAACATGCATAAGAGGCATGACGGAAATTCAAAATTTTGTCCCTGTCCCAGGAACTCCTATTAGTTGCATATAAATTAAATAAAGCCTTAACTAAATAATTCTCTACCTAGGTTAGCATGCTAAAGGACTAGGCATACCATAATTCCAAATTATATCCTAGCATATTTATTTTATACTAAGCATGTTATAACTCTAAGTTATAACCTAAGCATAAAATAACCTAAGCATGCAAAAATAACCTAAGCATAATTATTAAGTCTAAAAACACTTAAAGAAAAAGACTTAATAATTAAAAGAGAAATAAAAAGAACTTACCAGTTGAAGCGTGCTTTTGCAGGACCTTCTTGCACAAGCCTCCAGTCGTAGGATAGCCTCTATCAGTATCCACACGAACCCCACCAACCAAAACCTCCCTAGGAGGAAGAACTAAGAAGCCTCGAGTAGTTGCTAGACCACTCTAGAAGCCTCACCCAAAAATATAAACTAGCGGTGCCCGAATAAATTCAGGCTCCACAAAAATAACTTGCTCAAGTACCCGAGAGATTAATTATCTCGCTTAGGATTTATGCTTTGAGCTTGGTACAATTTGAAAGGAAAGGAAATAACCTATATATAGGCAAGGGGGAGCAAAAATGCTCCCCCTTTCGTCGATGTGGGATTAATTAACATATACATATATATATGTTAATTCAAATTCCACACGCCACTTTTCATGGGCTGCCTTTGTGCAGCCCATGAATAAGGGTTGCGCATTTTTCGGTAACCGAACTTTGTACAAAATATTTTATACTTTTCGGTTCTAACTTACCAATGCAAAATTCCTTATAAATCCTTTCAAATAAATTTTTATTTTTGACTCTAATAAATTAGTTATCAGTCAAAATAAATAATTTGGTCCAACCAAAATTGAATAAATCAATTATAATTTATTTATGACTCTAATTAATTAGTTATCGGTCAAAATAAATTCCTTGGTCTATCCAAAATTGATCTAATCAATTTTAACCAATTAAACAATAATCCAATTATTATTCATGTTATATATTTTGTAATAGAATAAATCTATTAGTTCTTTACTTAGTCCGATGAAGGTCCAATGTGTGTGACCTTATAGGATCCCGAAGTATTGAGCTGTTAAGGCTTAACCAACCCGTGTTCTAATGAAACCATTGGCTCGATGTTCTAGACCGTGAATAGAACTTGATTACCTTAAACGACTGTAGTACGCCTCTAGCAAGGGTCTACCATCCCCCATTACTCGGAACGTCATTTATGCTTATGACTTAATCCCGGTTAATGCAATAATTATCCAGTGCGATAAATTCCTTCCATTCTTTAATATTAGTACCATCTGGTTTATTGGGTTCGGTTAAAGTGTTAACCCACTAATAGCAAGGTTGCTCCAAGCTATCCCAGTTATTTACTTGTTACCGAAGTATATTGCCTTTTACCATAGTGTGTTTGACTAGAAACCATTTCTATCAAACACATACTCTGATCAGAGGTTTATGGCAATCATCACTTCAACAAGTGGCCAGGTACAACTCCTTAATATATCCGGAGCGATGGATTCTTTCCGACTACTCAGCCTACCAACGTGCTGTCATTACTATATCCGTAATCACCCGTAGCACCCTAAATTAATGAGTGCATAGCAATGACCCAAAGTATAGCAATAGTACCACACAAGGCAACTAGCATCTCAAGTATGAGGACATTCGCAAAGCTTATTGCATGAAGATAAACACTAACACATTGATATTTATACCAAGTGTTTATCTTGCTGCGGTCTCCAATATATCTCCCAGATATATCCATGTGTCAAGCTTAAGGCACCACCTTCAGTCTTTAGGAGATTAACTGCTTGGACCCTTTCCAAGAAAGTTGACCACATGCTAGTCTTTCCGTTTCATCAATATCCTTTCTTGATGACACTGTGACTAGGGACAGTTTAGACATAATCATAATTGCACATGAAGTAGGTTCCACCAAATATAGTCCAACTATAATTTCTCTGACTTCATGCTATGATATGTCAAGGACTTTTGTATACATACATCAATGAATATATTTTAACCAGCTATAATATATATGTATAGAAACACATTGATATAAACAAAAGAACAAATGCCTTTATTGATTAAACAAATTATTCGTACTATTACATAATTAAGATATATCGCCCTAATTGCCTTAAGGGCATACATCATATCCAACAGATGAGCCATACAGTTCTTAGTAAAACCTTTTGGGGTTATGCACTTGAGAGCGCGGTTTATGTCTTAAACAGAGTGTCCTCTAAATCAGTTGATTTTACGCCTTATGAAAGATTTTGTAATAAAAAGCCTTCTCTAAATCACTTAAGAGTATGGGGTTGTCCTGCTATGGTGAAGAGGATAGCGTCAGATAAGCTAAATGCCAAGGCTGACAAATGTCTGTTCATTGGATATCCAAAGGAAACAATTGGATATCTGTTTTACCAACCCGAAGCATAAAAGGTATTTGTGTCTCGGAATGCTCACTTTTTGGAAAAGGATCACTTACTTGAAAAGGTCAGTGGGAGCAATATTGAACTGGAAGTTCAAGAGGAAGAAACAGACGATCAACTGATTGACCCCGTTCTAGATACACAAGAGAGTGTGATCCAAGAACAAACTGTTGAAACACAATCATTGCGAAGATCAAGTCGTGTTCATAAGGGTCCCAATAGATATGGGTTTATTATCACTAATGATAAGGAACTATATCTTGTGGAGGATGATGAACCAAGGACATATGATGAGGCAATAAAAGGCTCAGATTCTGATAAATGGCAAAAGGCCATGAAATCAGAAATGGATTCCATGTCCGAGAACCAAGTTTGGAATTTGGTTGATGCACCGCAAGAGGTTAGACCAATTGGGTGCAAATGGGTCTTCAAGAAGAAGACAGACATGGATGGTAATGTAATTACCTATAAAGCAAGGTTGGTTGCGAAAGGTTATAGTTAACGGGAAGGTATTGACTATGATGAAACCTTCTCACCGGTAGCCATGCTCAAATCCATAAGGATACTCCTCGCCATTGCTGCTCATTACGATTATGAGATCTGGCAGATGGATGTAAAAACAACATTCCTCAATGGGGATTTAGATCGGGATGTGTATATGACACAACCTGAGGGTTTTACATCTCAGAATGGCTCAAAGGTATGCAAGCTACAAAGATCCATTTATGGACTTAAGCAGGCATCCAGGAGTTGGAATATAAGGTTTGATCAGACAATCTGGGAACTGGATTTCTGCCCAAATGCAAATGAGCCTTGTGTTTACAAGAAGGTTAGTGGGAGTGCAGTCATTTTTCTAGTATTGTATGTTGATGACATTCTGCTAATAGGAAATGACATTTCTCTTCTTTAAAATGTTAAAGTATGGTTGTCAAGAAAGTTCTCCATGAAAGACCTTGGTGAAGCAGCATTTATACTAGGTATAAAGATCTACAGGGATAGATCCAAGAGGCTGTTAGGTCTTTCTCAAAGTACATATATAGACAAGGTGTTAAATAGGTTCAACCTTGAGCATTCTAAGAAAGGTTATCTCCCAATGACAAAGGGGATTAACCTATCTAAAGCTGAGTGTCCGAAGATAGCTCAAGAGAGAATGCGCATGAAGGATATACCCTATGCATCTGCGATAGGATCCATCATGTATGCTATGATATGTACTAGGCCGGATGTCTCTCAGGCTTTGAGCTTTACGAGCAGATATCAGTCAGATCCAGGTGAAAAACACTGGATGGCCGTCAAGGCAATCCTTAAGTACTTGAGAAGGACTAAGGATGGGTTCTTGATTTATGGAGAAGGTGATCTCACTATCAAAGGTTACACTGACGCAAGCTTTCAATCTGACAAGGATGACTTTAAGTCTCAGTCAGGTTTTGTGTATGTGTTAAATGGAGGGGCAGTATGCTGGAAGAGTTCCAAGCAAGAAACTACTGCTGATTCAACCACGGAATCTGAATACATTGCTGCATGCGAAGCAGCAAAAGAAGCTGTCTGGTTAAAGGGATTTATTGGTGATCTCGGTGTGGTGCCTGAGGCTATTGATCCAATTACTTTATATTGTGATAACAATGGTGCCATAGCTCAGGCAAAGGAACCACGGTCTCATCAGAAAAACAGACATGTATCCAGAAAGTACCATATAATCAGGGAGATTGTTGATGCTAAGATAATAAGATTAGAATATGTACCCACTGATCAGAACCTCGCGGATGGTCTGACAAAGCCATTGACTCAAGTCAAACATGACCAGCATGTCAAAGCATATGGATTAAAACATATGGCTAATTGGCCTTAGTGCAAGTGGGAGTTTGTTGGATATGATGTATGCCCTTAAGGCAATTAGGGCGATATATCTTAATTATGTAATAGTACGAATAATTTATTTAATCAATAAAGGCATTTGTTCTTTTGTTTATATCAATGTGTTTCTATACATATATATTATAGCTGGTTAAAATATATTCATTGATGTATGTATACAAAAGTCCTTGACATATCATAGCATGAAGTCAGAGAAATTATAGTTGGACTATATTTGGTGGAACCTACTTCATGTGCAATTATGATTATGTCTAAACTGTCCCTAGTCACAGTGTCATCAAGAAAGGATATTGATGAAACGGAAAGACTAGCATGTGGTTAACTTTCTTGGAAAGGGTCCAAGCAGTTAATCTCCTAAAGACTGAAGGTGGTGCCTTAAGCTTGACACATGGATATATCTGGGAGATATATTGGAGACCGCAGCAAGATAAACACTTGGTATAAATATCAATGTGTTAGTGTTTATCTTCATGCAAAAAGCTTTGCGAATGTCCTCATACTTGAGATGCTAGTTGCCTTGTGTGGTACTATTGCTATACTTTGGGTCATTGCTATGCACTCATTAATTTACGGTGCTACGGGTGATTACGGGTATAGTGATGACAGCACGCTGGTAGGCTGAGTAGTCTGAAAGAATCCATCACTCCGGATATATTAAGGAGTTGTACCTGGCCACTTGTTGAAGTGATGATTGCCATAAACCTCTGATCAGAGTATGTGTTTGATAGAAATGGTTTCTAGTCAAACACACTATGGTAAAAGGCAATATACTTCGGTAACAAGTAAATAACTGGGATAGCTTGGAGCAACCTTGCTATTAGTGGGTTAACACTTTAACTGAACCCAATAAACCAGATGGTACTAATATTAAAGAATGGAAGGAATTTATCGCACTGGATAATTATTGCATTAACCGGGATTAAGTCATAAGCATAAATGACGTTCCGAGTAATGGGGGATGGTAGACCCTTGCTAGAGGCGTACTACAGTCGTTTAAGGTAATCAAGTTCTATTCACAGTCTAGAACATCGAGCCAATGGTTCCATTAGAACACGGGTTGGTTAAGCCTTAACAGCTCAATACTTCGGGATCCTATAAGGTCACACACATTGGACCTTCATCAGACTAAGTAAAGAACTAATAGATTTATTCTATTACAAAATATATAACATGAATAATAATTGGATTATTGTTTAATTGGTTAAAATTGATTAGATCAATTTTGGATAGACCAAGGAATTTATTTTGACCGATAACTAATTAATTAGAGTCATAAATAAATTATAATTGATTAGATCAATTTTGGTTCGACCAAATTATTTATTTTGACTGGTAACTAATTTATTAGAGTCAAAAATAAAAATTTATTTGAAAGGATTTATAAGGAATTTTGCATTGGTAAGTTGGAACCGAAAAGTATAAAATATTTTGTATAAAGTTCGGTTACCGAAAAATGCACAACCCTTATTCATGGGCTGCACAAAGGCAGCCCATGAAAAGTGGCGGTGTGGGATGTGAATTAATATATATATATATATATATATATATATATGTTAATTAATCCCACATCGATGAAAGGGGGAGCATTTTTGCTCCCCCAAGCCTATATATAGGCTATTTCCTTTCCTTTCAAATTGTACCAAGCTCAAAGTATAAATCTTAAGCGAGATAATTAATCTCTCGGGTACTTGAGCAAGTTATTTTTGTGGAGCCTGAATTTATTCGGGCACCGCTAGTTTATATTTTTGGGTGAGGCTTCTAGAGTGGTCTAGCAACTACTCGAGGCTTCTTAGTTCTTCCTCCTGGGGAGGTTTTGGTTGGTGGGGTTCGTGTGGATACTGATAGAGGCTATCCTACGACTGGAGGCTTGTGCAAGAAGGTCCTGCAAAAGCACGCTTCAACTGGTAAGTTCTTTTTCTTTCTCTTTTAATTATTAAGTCTTTTTCTTTAAGTGTTTTTAGACTTAATAATTATGCTTAGGTTATTTTTGCATGCTTAGTTTATTTTATGCTTAGGTTATAACTTAGAGTTATAACATGCTTAGTATAAAATAAATATGCTAGGATATAATTTAGAATTATGGTATACCTAGTCCTTTAGCATGCTAACCTAGGTAGAGAATTATTTAGTTAAGGCTTTATTTAATTTATATGCAACTAATAGGAGTTCCTGGGACAGGGATAAAATTTTGAATTTCCGTCATGCCTCTTATGCATGTTCAATTTGACTGTCAGTTCCCAACAGTGCCTGAGTCTGTTGATCCAATTACTTTATATTGTGATAACAATGGTGCTATAGCTCAGGCAAAGGAACCATGGTCTCATCAGAAAAATAGACATGTATCCAGAAAGTATCATATAATCAGGGAAATTGTTGATGCTAAGATAATAAGACTAGAATATGTTCCCACTGATTAGAACCTCGCGGATGGTCTGACGAAGCCATTGACTCAAGTCAAACTTGATCAGCATGTTAAAGCTTATGGATTAAGACATATGGCTAATTAGCCTTAGTACAAGTGGCAGTTTGTTGGATATGATGTATGCCCTTAAGGCAGTTAGGTCGATATATCTTAATTATGTAATAGTACGAATATTTTGTTTAATTAATAAAGGTATTTAATCTTTTATTTATATCGATATGTTTATAAATATATTATAACTGGTTAAAATATATTCATTAATGTATGTATGCAAAAGTCCTTGACGTATCATAGCATGAAGTCAGAGAAATTATAGTTGGACTATAATTGGTGGAACCTGCTTTATGTGCAATTATTATAATGTCTAAACTATCTCTAGTCATAGTTTTATCAAGAAAGGATATTGATGAAGCGGAAAGACTAGCATGTGGTCAACTTTCTTGGAAGGGGTCCAAGCATTTAATCTCCTAAGGAATGAAGGTGGTGCCTCAAGTTTGACACATGGATATATCTGGGAGATATATTAGAGACCGCGGTAAGATAAACACATGGTATATATATCAATGTGTTAGTGTTTATCTTCATGCAATAAGCTTTGCGAATATCCTCATACATAAGATACTTGTTACCTTGTATGGTACTATTGCTATACTTTAGGTCATTCCTATGCACTCATTAATTTAGGGTGTTACGGGTGATTACGGGTATAGTGATGACAACACGTTGGTAAGCTGAGTAGCTGGAAAGAATCCATCACTTCGGATATATTAAGGAGTTGTACCTGGCCACTTGTTGAAATGATGATTGCCATAAATCTCTGATCAGAGTATGTGTTTGATAGAAATGGTTTCTAGTCAAACACACTATGGTAAAAGGCAATACACTTCGATAACAAGTTAATAACTGGGATAGCTTGGAGCAACCTTGCTATTAGTGGGTTAACACTTTAACCAAACCCTATGAACCAGATGGTACTAATATTAAAGAATGGAAGGAGTTCATCGCACTGGACAACTATTGCATTAACCGGGATTAAGTCATAAGCATAAATGACGTTTCGATTAATAGGAGATGGTAGACCCTTGCTAAAGGCGTACGGCAGTTGTTTAAGGTAATCGAGTTCTATTCACGGTCTAGAACCTCGAGCCAATGGTTCCATTAGAACAAGGGTTAGTTAAGCCTTAACAACTAAATACTACGCGATCCTATTAGGTCACACACATTGGACCTTCATCGGACTAAGTAAAGAACTAATAGATTTATTCTATTATGAAAATATAATATAATAATAATTGAATTATTATTTATTTTGTTTAAAAAATGATTAGATCATTTTGGATAAACCAAAGAATTTATTTTGACCGATAACTAATTTATTAGAGTCAAGGAATAAATTAATAATTTAAAGAGGGACCAAAAGGGAATTTTCTAATTGAGATTGTAGGGTAGGACCCTATAGAAATGGGGCCCAATTTTTGGGGCCCATATATATTGGCTGCAAGGCTGTGGGCTTGGCACTTAGCCAAGCCCACATGTTGGGCTACACCGATAGATAGCGCTGGGTGTGCCCAGCGTGCCCAACCCACAAGATAGGCTTATGGGAAAAGCCCACAAGCCCGACTTATGGGTGCAAGCCTTGTGCTGGCCAAAGTGCAGCGTACAATGCATGCTGCACGCGGGTCAGACCCGCGGAGCACCATGCTCCGCTGGTCAAACCCATATGGGGATTGGGCAATTTTGCCCAATCCCACATTGGAAAAGGGGGAGCATTATTTTGCTCCCCAAGCCTATAAATAAGCTTTCCCGTCACCTTTTCAATCAGCACCAAGTTCGAATTGTAATTCCTACGATAAAGGTTATTTGAACAAGTTATATTTTGTAGAGCTTGATTTTATTCGAGCACCTCTACTTTATATTTTTGAGTGGGGCTTCTAGAGTTGTCTAGCAACTACTCGAGGCTCCTTAGTTCTTCCTCTCAGGGAGGTTTTGGTTGGTGGGGTTCATGTGGATACTCATAGAGGCTATCCTACGCTTGGAGGCTTATGCAAGAAGGTCTTCCAAAGCACGCTTCAACTAGTAAGTTTTCTTTCTTTCTCCTTTTATTATTAGGTCTTTTTCTTTAAGCGTTTTTAGACTTAATAATATGCTTAGGTTATTTTGCATGCTTAGTTTATTTTATGCTTAGGTTAAAGCTTAGAGTTATCACATGCTTAGGTTATAGCTTAGAGTTATAACATGCTTAGCATAAAATATACATGCTAGGATATAATCTAGAATTATGGTATGCCTAGCCCTTTGCATGCTAACCTAAGGTAGAGAATTATTTAGTTAAGGCTTTATTTAATTTATATGTATCTAATAGAAGTTCCTGGGGACAGGGACAAAATTTTAAATTTCCACTATACTTGTTATGCATGTTCAATTTCACTGTCAGTTCCCAACAGAGGCTTCCCGAACAAGCATGCTTCAGCTTCTTTCATAGTTATATGGAATTCTAATCTTCTAGCATTCGCACAAATGAAATTTCCACCCGCATTCTAGACCAACAATCCGTAGCTATCAAATTCTCCATCATCAAAGATCGTTGCATCAGAGTTGCACTTAAGGGATATATGGAGGTTCCCAAGCAAGTGAACTCAAGTGCAGGACTTGCCGATTTCCACTTACCAATCCCGAACTTGTTTTTAGGTTCACTAGCATCCATTATGCATGAGCCACACATGATTTTTGTACTATTGCATTGGGCGACTTATGTACTGCTTGCCATAAGGTCTTGTTTCCAACCCACCATAAGCCCCAAAGCAAATAAAATGCCTTCTACAAAAAAAACTAATGTTTTAACACCAAGCCAATCATCAAGCAAAGACTTCACATCCACGTGTGTTGGTATAGATAATGAGTTATCAAATAAATTCCAAACGTGATGTGCAAAACCACACTCAAAAAGAGCATGAGAGGTTGTCTTGGGTTGTAGATGGCAAATGCATATTCCACAACTTATCCCATTTAAATTGGAAGATGGGTAGATGCGCAGATCTGGAACACGAAAGTAACCTATAGGCAATGACGCAACTAGTGAGGTAATAATCTTTTAATTTACGGTAAAGTGAATGAAAATAAAAACAAAACAAGTTTTCTTCTATAAGACAAAAGTTAAATCATATAAAATTTAAATTACTGTAGCAAATTTAAACTTATAAAAAGTGTACATGTTTGATCCATGAAAGCTTCGTGTCAACTTTGCACTAAAAAGAGAAAAATCAAAAGAGTGATATTTTTGAAATATCAAAATAAGCAGAAAGTGATACGTAACGTTTAGGATAAACTTGTGCACTTTTTGCAAGTTTAAGAGTGAAAAAATTATATTATAAAGGTTAAAAAATACTACTATTGAAGCTTAGATTAAGGGATTTCAACCCTTTGTTTCCAGTACAAGGACAACTTTGTTGGTCCCTGTGCGAGTATAATATGGGTCAGAGGGGGGTGAATGACCCTTTTTGTAGAATTTATAGACTTTTAAAAAGTCTGTGTAGCGTGTGTAAGGGGACGAAAATTCCCGCGCCTTGCGGCGGGGTCCACCCGGGGTTGTTTTCTTGTTTAAGCGTGATAAAACCATTTTAGTTTAGGTTTGCACAGTAAGCCAATTTTAATGAATAAAAGAATCGAGACCCAAATCTCGATACAAATGATAGATTCGCCACCCAAGTTGCCTACTTGGGAAAGAGTTTTGGTACGGTTACCATTGGCGGGAGACGCATACCTTTTGGATCAGAGATTCGGGTATCGGATGAGTCACTTATTTCTCATTTAGTTAATTCAAAATTACATTCACTACGTAAAATCGCATTATTTTCATCATTTGGGGAGTTATCACATCAATCTTATTTCTACACTCTTTAATATTCAATTCATGTGTTTATCAGTTTATAACAAAGCATAAAAAAGGGGAACAATATTACAACCGGGGGAAGATAGGGGAATTGCAAAAGAACCTATACATTTGTTCTAAGTAATAAAATAAATATAAATAAATTCACCTGCATCCACAAAGGTTAGCACAGTCTGTAGCTTACCATGAATCAGCATTTTATTGAGAAAGATGTGATTTATATGGTAATGCCATATTTTAACTTTTGTGGGTTGATTTACCGGATTATTAGTGAAAATGACCGTATGGCAAAATGGTGAGTTAGTTGATTTTAATTCAATGAAAACTGAAATTTGGATTCTGTCCGGAGGCCGGTACCCATAAGGGTGGGTGGGACCCGTACGGCTACTGGGAAGGACCCATAAGGGGTATGAGGGACCTGTACGGGTCTTGTCGGATCCGATAGAACCTGTGTTTAGTTTATTTTAATCAGATTGATTATAGAAGAGATAATATGGAAGCGAGAATTCCCTTTATACTAGTTTGGTGTACTAGTACAATCACTGAAATGATATATTAGGTACCAACAAAGCTCGTATTAGTCAGGATCGGACCTAAAATGAGAATTGAATCAATTGATAGAAAATAAGCAAATAACAATAATATAATGGAGATGTGAGTCTTTTTGAAACTCAGAAGCGTTACCTTTACGATGTGAATCCACTTTGAGGTGATCCCTTTACTATAGAGAGAGTTTGGCCAAAGTATATGCTTAATTAGAACTATTTGGGTGAGTATTTATGTGGAAAAAATCTCCCCTAATCCTAATAAACGAAGTTAGGAATGAATAAAATGTGGACAAAACCTTAAAGAATGGGTTTTCTCCCTATTTTATACCTCCTAAACCTCAACTATACCTATAAAGATTGCTAGAACCTAAACTACCATTTCTTTGTAGTATTTTGTTGTATATCTAATGTTGTGTTGTGAATTGTCTTGAAATGAGAGGAGAAGGCGTCTTTTTATAGGGTGAAATTAGGACAGAATTCGGTGATCCCGCGTTCACAACTTGCCTTTTCCCAAAAATGGTAAGAGACTACTTCCGAAAGAGCCTGAACAGGAAACAAGCATACCGTATGGGTGGGGCCCTACCCATACGGGTACCAGGGGACCCGTACGAGTCCCCTGCAGGCATATGGAAGGTAGTCACCCGTACGAGTCTACTAATGGATCCGTACCACTTAGCAGCACCTGTACGGGTACCTAAGGTCAATCTAGGTCTCCGTGTTATAGCCAAACTCAACTTTGCAGTAGTAGGAACCCCTCTGATGGATAACACCTATAAAAGAATGCATTATCTAGCTCTCATCATCATTTTACGAGATGGATCGCTGAAATCCAGTGCTCATAGACTGCCCCTCGTGGGATCATTGCAGATAGGGATTTGTATGATCTCAAGATATGAGTGAGAGTTTGGGAACTATACCTTAAGTTGGTGATGGTGATCTGAATGAGTTCCTTTCCTTGGGGCGAACTCTTTCCCTGGGTGGTGCCTTTTTTCGAAGTTATGTGGCTTTTTCTCTTATCCTTTTCCTAAGGCGGATCGACCTTTCTGACTGATTTATCCCTTTCCTAAGGCAGATCGACTTTCCTGACCGATGTATCCTTTTCCTAAGGTGGATGATTTCTCCTCATATCCCTTTCCTAAGGTGGATCGATTTTTCTGACTAATGTATCTCTTTCCCAAGGCGGATGACTCTCCTGGCTGACGTATCCCTAAGGCGAATGACTCTCCTGGCTGATGTATCCCTAGCCTAAGGCAGATAACTCTCCTGGCTGATGTATGCCTTTCCGAAGATGGATGACTCTCTTGGCTGATGTATCCCTTTCCTAAGGCGGATGACTTTCTTGGCTAATGTATCCCTTTCCTAAGGCGGATGACTTTCTTGGCTAATGTATCCCTTTCCTAAGGCGGATGACTTCTCCTCGTATCCCTTTCCTAAGGCAGATCAACTTTCCTGACTAATGTATCCCTTTTCTAAGGCGGATGACTCTCCTGGTGATGTATCTCTTTCCTAAGGTAGATGACTTCTCCTCGATGATGTATCCCTTTCCTAAGGCAGATGACTTCTCCTCGCTGATGTATCCCTTTCCTAAGGTAGATCGACTTCCATGACTGATGTATCCCTTTCCTAAGGTGGATGACTCTCCTGGTGATGAATTTGAATAACCTGTCAAGAGAGAATAAAAGCACCGAGTTAGTTACTGCATGGGATAATGTGTCTTAATTCTTGATTAACTTATTTTTAAACAAAATATTTTGCCCCTTCAATCAAGGATGAAGATGTGCGAGTAGGGATTAGTCCCTACATGAAATGTAAACTGAGCTCGAGAAATGTCGGGTGGGGTCCAACTGCTCTGGAATGAAGTGCCCCTTAGGAGGGTGCCTCTCAAAGAATGCCCCTAGGAGGGCTGAACTATGTTGGATGCCCCTAGATTGGTTCCACTACTAAGAAGTGGAGGGATGCCCCTGGATGATCCTACTACTGGAAAGTACGGGGATGCCCCTAAATGATTCCGCTACTGGGAAGTAGGGGGATGCCCATAGATGTATCCGATGTTGGTGTCCTTTCCTTGAGGTGGACGACCTTCTTTGATGCTCTTTTGTCTAGGCAAATTGCCTTCTTTTGCCATGCGTATCCCTTTATTAAGACGGATGACTCTCCTGGCTGACGTATCCCTTTCCTAAGATGGATGACTCTCCTAGCTGGTGTATCCCTTTCCTAAGGCGGATGACTCTTTTAGCTGATGTATCCCTTTCCTAAGGCGGATGACTCTCCTTGTTGATGTAACCCTTTCCTGAGGTGGATGACTCTCCTGGCGGATGTATCCCTTTCCTAAGGCGGATGACTCTCCTTGCTGGTGTATTTGAATAACCTGTTAAGAGACAATAAAAACACTGAGTTAGTTATTGTCTGAAATAACATATCTTAATTCTTGATTGACTTTGTGATGAACAAAAATATTTTTGCCCTTTCAATCAAGAATGAAGATGTGTGAAATAGGGAATGGTCCCCAAAATATAAATTAAGTTTAGATATGTTGGGTTTGTCCTTAATAAGGATTGGTGTGCCCCTGGAGGGTTTGTCTGCTAGGGATGATGGCTTTTAAGTAGCCTTATTTTAGGGAGTGTCATCCCTAAAATGATTTTGGATTGTCGGGGTGTGCCCCTCGGATGATTTAACTAGTGGGGGGGTGCCCCTTGGTATTGCCCTTGAGTGGCTTGACTGGTGAGGTGATATGCCCCTTGGATGATTCAATTATTAAGGAGTAGATCCTTCTGATGGTGTTGATTATTGTGGATACTTCTTTGAGGAAGATCCCCCTCGGATGGTGCCTCTTTGTTGGCGCTTTATAACTTCCTTTGTCTGACCTGCAGGGGAAAAGTAAGTTGTATTAGTGCATATTCTAGCAATGTGTATTGGGGGTGTGTCCCTAACAAATTGAAAAGACTAATTTTAGAAACGTTGGGTTGGTCCCAACTGTCTTGAGTTGGAATGCCCCTTAGGGGGTGCCCCTGGGGGAGTTGACTGCTGAGGAGATAGCCTTGGAATGGCTAGTTCTTTTGGACTGCTGGGGAGAAATTACTTGGGGGCAATTCCAATTATTTAGAGGAAGGTGTTCCTGGGACATCCTAGCTGTTGGGGAGTATCATTGAAAACCATCTCGAGAAGGCCTAATTAGTTGGGGGGTACCCCTCGATACCAGTTTGACTGGGGGAATGGTTCCTTTAACCATCTAGTCATTGGGGATGGATATTGGCTTCTTATGGGGATAGGGGGATGCCCCTTGAATGTTTTATCTATTGGGGAATAAACTATCAAGATGTAGATGCTCTGATGGGGAAGTGGTGCCCCTTTAGTTGGCGTTCAGGTTTTGTCTTAACTGACCTGTAGGGGAAAAATAAGTTTTATCAGAATATGACCTAAGATGTATCGGGGTTCTGTCCCTAATTAACTATAAATATTGAGAGAAAAGATGTTAGGTTGGTCTCAATTATCCGGGGGCGGGGTGCCCTCTTGATGGTGTCTTCTACGGGGGACCCTGACAGAATGATCCTACTATCGGGAAATGGGGGGATGCCCCTTGATCTGGTTCTGCTGCTAGGAAATGAGCTATTATAATGTAGGTGCTCTACTGGAGATGCAAAGGGTGCCCCTTGGCAACTGACCTGGAGAGTGTCCCCTAGCTTATTCCACTTCTGGAGAATGGGTCAATGTCCTTAGGTAGGCTCCTTGCTATCGGAGAGGCTTTTCTTTGTAAGGCTTGCCTACTGGGAAAAAGACATGCACATGAAAATTGCCCTGGTTAGTGACTAATTCAAAAATAGCTTACTTTGATTCTCAAAAGATTTAAAGGAGATAAGGATCATTGTCCCTTTCAATCAAGAATCAAGGTGAGCTAGGGGTTTTGCCCCTATATTAACTAGAGTATAGAGTTTAAGAGAAGTGGGGTTGGTCCCCTAATTTGGACTAAGCATGTCGGTGATGCTCCAACTTAAAAACTGCCTCCTGGTGGCAAGAAGGGACCCGTACGGGTGATGAATCTGAAAAAGGGGACCTGTACAGGTCCTCGATGGAGCGTTTTAAAAAAATCAATTAGACCACTAATATCCCGTCTCACACTAAAACTTCCTCTTTTACTGAATTCCAGCGATTTTCTTCCAAAAAACTGAGCAGATGTCTAAAAAGGATCTTAAGGCTGGCCTTTTCTCTCTTAGGCATGAGAACTTGCCCCAGGTGGGCAATTCAGAGTTTTAGGGATGCCCGGTTTCTATTGGGTAAGCTTTCCACGAGATGGGCTCATTTCTGGGCCTCACTCCTGCTTCTGAAGTGCCCTTGACTCCTCCTCTTGGCACTCACGCTTCTAAACTCCAGGCATTTTCCCAATTTTCCCATTTGAGTTTTTTGGAGTTTCTTGATTCTTGTCATGATTTAGGGTGTTTTAGGCTTTAGATTAGAGCCTGATGCCTATAACTTTAGCCTAAGGTGCTTTAGGAACTGATTTGGATGAGTTTTGGTTGAAATCGGTTGAGCTTGGACTCTTGAGAATTTTCTTCGTGATGCTACTGCTTGGAGGGGACCTGTACGGGTGCGGGGGGACCGTACTAGTCCTATTTTCCATACCGATGAGACCTGGAAACCTATATGGGGTAGGGCTGACCCGTACGGTTCCCTATTCTAGGGACAGAATGTCCAAAACTTGATTTTCTGTAACTTTTTTTATCTTTGACTATTTTACTGTATCTTGACCCTGTTGGACTGTGTTTTGCCTTTGTAGTTCCTGTATAAGACTACGGGAGCCCTGAACTTTTGTAGAAAGTAGCACGAGAAGATTTGAGATACCAGGGATACTAAGCTGTTAGCCCATATTGACCCATTCGAGTTCATTGATATCATCAGGGTCATTTTGTAGGGGCTGGAGATGCTTATCCCTAGTGATATCTCAGCTTTGGTAGGGAGGTGGTCAGAGATGACGTATACCTTCCATCGGACGATCGGGGAGGTTACCGTGGTGTGCCTTGATCGAGTAGAAACTGTATTTACATTTCAACAAACCATCAGTAGAAACTGTATGAAGTTAGGATGCTTACAGTACATTTATTTTGAGCAGATTATTCGTGATCCCTGAGTGCACATGGTTATCCACGATGAGATCGAGGACATGCGGCATTGGGTGGATGACTGCTGGTTCGTTCTAGAGTCACCACTCTCCTTTAAGTGGTACCTAGGCGAGTGGGTTCATGACTGGCGGATGAGCCTCATAGTGGAGGGGCATGTTCCTCTACTTATCCCCACTATTTGAGGAATCCAGCTCCTACTTGTAAAATTGTCCCAAGGTGTGAAGAGGGGACCCGTATGGGTGGAGTGGGACCAGTACGGGTGGAGCTTTGCTAAGGTGGGAGCCGTATAGATGGGGATGGACCCGTACGGGTTCTTTCTTCAGGGACAGAATGTCCGAAACTGGGTTTTCCATAACCTTTTTTTCTGATAGACAGGGCTGTGTCGGGCCTTGATTGTAGCGGAGTACCGAGAGTTCCTCTGTCAGCTACACTTTGATCGGGTGTGAGCACAGGATTTTGCGGTCCCCCTCGTGAGGCGATGATGACGTGTACCCGATTTTAATGCCTCAAAATTAAAAGTTCTCTTTGGAATTTTTATTACCAAAATAATATTCCTCGTGAATTTTTATTTGGTAGAATACAGTTCGGCGTGACCGATAACGCGTCCGGTGGGAGCTTGAACCGATGATTGACACCTAAATAATAAATACCCTTTAAAATATTGTTAAAAGTAAAAAAGATACCTTTTCACCCACTATTAAATCACTTTTCCCGACTTTTTTGGCTTTTTGGCCCATTAGCTGTCGGTATGCTGGAGGCTGATGCCGCTAGAGGCATCATCCATGCCGCCGGTGGCATCACCATACCTCCGGTGACATCGGCCATACCGCCTGCGGCATGACTCAAAACGGGTCCTTTCACAGACAGCCTTTCGGCCACTTTTGGCGGAATTATTAAAAAAGGCCTAAAAAAGCACCCCATTTCACCTATAAAAGCACACCTTGAGCTGTATTTTAGGGAGAGGGAATTGAATGTTAAGATTTCAATGTGGGAATAGATTCTAGTGAGATAAGAATTAGATAAAAACAGAAAAAAAGGGATTTCGATCCATTTTTCCTGGTTTTTCTTCTATGAATTCTCTGATTGTGAGTTGAAATCAGTAAGTCTTTAAGTTAAAATCAACTTAATTTGATTTATAAACCAAAAAGCACTTAAATTTATTATTAAATCGTCGTAACAAGCTCCCCGGAGGTGTTTCTTTCGGTTCACAAAGAGGTGGATTCACGACCTCGAGGTAAAAATCCTGAGTCTCATAGCTCTTTGGCATTAATACTACTGATTTAGGTTAATTTTTGTCAATTTATATTCATTTTTGGGTTTTCGGTCATTCTTACTGCCACCACTGCTGCCTACAAGCTGATACCGCCGGTTTCGTAATTGATGTCACCGGCGGCATCAGGCATGTCGCCGGCGGCATCAGTTATATCATCGGCGATATGACTTTCTGGACAACAGTCTTATTTTCATTTATAATCCAGTTAAAATAATGATTGAGCCTAAAAATTACTTAAAAATGGAATTTCCTCGGAAATGCCGTTCAAATCCCATTTTAGCCATCTGACCGGGCTTTATAATACTGTAAATAAAGTATGCTATACCTGTGCTAACAATCTTCTGCAGGCGGACGCATATCGGATAATCAGGTACTTTATTACATAGAAAAATGTATAGGACTTGAAAACCTTATAATAATTTTACTTTCCGCACTTTTTTTTTATGGTTGTAAATATCTTATTCATTGCTTCAATTGCTTGATAAACACGAAAATAACAAAATAACTGAAAATACAAATATATAGGGTGGATTAAATTGATTAAGAAAGAATGAAGTATCTTAACTTGGCCTAATGAAAAATAGATAACATCATCCGAACTCGGAATCTCTACTCAAGGTATGGTCCAACCGCCCGGTGGGAAGATCATACCAAAAATTTCCCGGTTGAGCTGAACTGGGTGGCGACTCTATCTTAAGTACGGGATTTCGATCTTATACCTTTTGAGCATTTAAACATACAAAATTATTTTCCAAACACATCACTCTCACTTCCCCGAAACTCCAATGGGTCGGCCCGTCTGGGGCCCAGCCCCGCTGTCGCCGCACTAAACGTCGTCCGCTCATAGTGGCGACTCTGCTGAGGAATGCTTTAAACTTGAACTTTCTTTCATAAAGTTGAAAAGATTTTTATGATGTATTGAAATCATTGGCTGAATTAAAACTTCATTCTTTTTTATAACGTTTTATCCTCACCCGTGTAGATTGTTCGGTAATTTTAGGTGCCTTATTTTCGCCCGAGAAGCTCACGAAGTATCACTCATACCCTGCTGGAATTGAGGATGCCTAGTGGGTGGATCACTCATTTTAACCAATACATAAACTCCTACGATCGCACCTATTCGGGTAGTGGTTGAGTAACGTGGAATCAAGGTAAACGAGAACCTTCTACATCAACAACCCTATACCAAAGCC
Organism: Euphorbia pulcherrima; assembly: GCA_947683365.1. Taxonomy (NCBI): domain Eukaryota; kingdom Viridiplantae; phylum Streptophyta; class Magnoliopsida; order Malpighiales; family Euphorbiaceae; genus Euphorbia; species Euphorbia pulcherrima. The sequence continues at coordinate 33,216,317 of CANTUS010000008.1, forward strand.
GCGCTAGAAAAAGCCTTAGCACATCATTCCCCTTAGGATTACCCAAAATAAACAAAATAATTGGGATGCGCTTCTTTCACCATTACCAGTGAAGAGGCCAAACTCCATCATTCCAAAGAGGCGTTACGCAGGAGTAATAAGGTTGGAAGAGGGGCGATTCGTGTGCTTTGTGCTCTGTGATCATGCACCCCCATGCATTGGCTTTAAGAGCCAAAAATGAATCAGCTTACCTTACCACTTCCACTCATGGAAGAGGTTTAGCAACATACGTAGGACTTCTTTCGTACCTCCGTTGCGTCACCACATATCGCAATGAATGACGTGAAGTACAAACGTCCCACGTATGTTGGAGGGATAAGCCATCACGTCATCTCTAACCATATCTATGTGCAGCCATGCGCATTACTTGTTATTCCCTAGGAATAAAAGGCATGCATACCATGCATACCATTCACCAATCCATTCATGGTCTAATCCACTACCTACCATTTTAGCTAGGACGAGGCGCACTGACCGTCATATCCCGGCTTGGAAAAGGGTAGAACATCACCTGATACGTCATCCTTTGACCCTGGTTGTCACCACAAAAGTCGAAGGAATTCCTCGCAGCGATTCTAGTGAGGAATCAGATTCAGAACAAGTTCAGTTGAGCCAAAGTCCCTCTCGACTAGCCATGTCTTTCCCAAGAAATGAAGGGACCCCTCCTCCAAAAGAGCCCTTTGGCCCCACTTCTAGTTCGGGAATAGGATCCCAACCACCACCTAGTTTTGACTTTACTAATACCATGATGTAATTCCTGAACTCGGATGCTTTCCAAGCTTCTATCCAAACTACAGTTCAGGCAGCCGTTAAGCGAGCTCTTGAAGACAAGAATTCCGATTGAGTATCGGCATCTAACATTCCGGCCCTGAATGGTTCAACATAAATATTAACCAGTCTGGTAGAGGTGAGACCCATCGCACCAATGTTTCAATCAACCCAACCCTTGGCGAGTCCATTCCAATTTAGGCAGGCTTCAGCTTTCTTGTCGACTTCGACCATTCCACCGGTTGTACCTTTCAATCCAAGACCCTTCGCCCAAAGCTCCACTCCTCCGATATTCACTCACTAAAGCCCAGTCTCTCAGCCACTACCCTCCTTCACGCCTCTACAGTTCATCGTGACTCCTAATGGCACCACCTACCCCTAAAATCCATTTGCCAGCCATCTGACCATTCGCCCTCTGCTACCTTCGACACTCAACAACCAGGCCACGCAACCTCCGGGCGTGACACCTGAAATAGCAGCCTTTGTTCGGCAAATGATAGGTTCTCAAACCATCAATGACCAGGTCGCGCATTCTCTGGGCGTGACACCTGAAGCCCCGACTATCTCTTGTAAACCGGTTAGTGACTAGGTCACGCAGCCTCCGGGCGTGACACCCGAGATCCAAGCTTACATCAACCTCCTCATCACTGATAAAAAACTTGAGAGGGACGAGGATTGGGTCCCCGATAATTTTACTATGCCAAATATAGCTCATTATGATGGCTCAGGAGCACCTACCTCTCACATCATAATGTACGAAAGTGTGTTGCGCTTAAAGAAGCTGAGTGATAAGGTGCTGGCTGAAATGTTTCCCTGTTCCCTTCAGGGTCCTGCACTAGAATGGTATCACACTTCACCGCAACATATTGTCGCTGACTGGACTCTCTTATCCGAGGCATTGAAAATGCATTATAGTTTCTATACTATGATGGAGACGACCCTCTAACATCTTGAGAGGGTTCATCAAATGCCCAACAAAACCTTTAAGCAGTACTTTAATAGGTAGATGTCGACTTAGGTCTTGATGAAGTCCAAACTTAGCCTTGAGGAAATGATTGTCAAACTCCTCGAAAGGTCTCTCCCCCTGTTCTGCAAGGAAATGGCTACAGATTCCTTTCTTTCTTACAAGGCTGTGTTTGAGTAAGCTGAGAAAATTGAGCGTGAGGCAGAGCGTGAGAAGGCTAAGAGAGCGGGGAAACCATGGTTCAGGAAGAATGAAGCTCAACCCTCAGCCCTGGCGTCGGCTAAGCCAAAAATATCGGCTACAATTTAAGCCATTTCTCACACCCCCGCTATGCCACTTACAACTAATCCGGCTCCATCAATGATTGCGACAATCCAACCTCCTTGTCCCTCTTTTATTTTGACCAACCCCTATAAATTGCCCCTGCGGGTCATCTTCCAACGCTTGAGGGAAGCAGGTTTTATACAGTCCCTTCAGGAATACAAGCCACCTAGACCTGAAGATAAGAATAACTTCTGTAATTATCACATTCAGGTGGGGCACCAAACCAACAACTGTAAGGCCCTGCTCTCAGCTATTCAGCGCTTGGTTAGCGAGGCAAAGATTGTTAAACCAAACAAGGCCCCGAGCTCTATGAATAACCCTTTATCGAACTTTGAAAGTAAGGTCGGAATGGTCCAATCTCGTTTACCCAAAGCCACAGTCTTCGATCTCCTTGCTCGGGGGTCGGACAGTAGTAACTCTATCCTAGTCATCGGTTTAGGTCTACCATCTTGCTCAATTTTTGACCTTATCAATCAACCCAACCCGAGAGTCAACTCCATTTAGGGAATGGAAATTGATCTAAACCAACCAAAGCAAGAGAGCCGCAGGTCTAAACCATTTGTGGAAAAAAGAAAGAAAGCTGAGGGGAAAGCACTGTTCAGCGTAGATTCCTTTATTTTGAAGGAGAACTATTCTGATGAGGATGGGGAAATGGCTCGAGAGACCAAGGCCATAAGCACTAACTTGTTCAAGGTTGATCACCATGACCTTTTTAGTGTGGATAAATATGAGCTATAAGACCCGGGTTTGAACTCCGAAGAGTAATAGTACCTATTTAAAACGTGAGCCACTAAGAGCATCTTACTCGATATTGTCCTCAATATTACCCGGAGTAGTCGCGTCTATCAGCCGGAAGATCGATATCTTCGTCTAAACAAATACCCGATTCCTGGCAGAGTTAGAACTACTGTAAGACCCCCTTCTCCACCTCCGCCTATCCCTACCAGTCTTGAGGTTGACCCCCTTATTACCCAGCTGAAAAATACCCAAGCCTGATACAGCATCTTGCAACTGGTAATTGACTCTGAAAGATATCGCAAGGGTTTGATCAAGCGGCTCCTAGATCTGGAAGCTAATCCGACCACCTCGGTCGTTGAGATGTGCACCACGATAGGAGAAGGCATCCCCCTAAGAAAAGGGCCTCAGATTATGTTTGATAGTTTTGATCTTACGCTTAAGGGAAGGGACCACAATAGAGCCTTATTCATCCGGATCTAAATTCTCGATAAGGTCATCCTGTGCGTCATGGTAGATGATGACTCCACTCTACACCTATGCCCTCTAAAAATCCTTCCTCATCTAGGGCTATTAGAGGACATGCTTGAAAGGTCCAACACGGTTATTAGAGCTTACAATGATTCAAAGCGCAATGTAATTGGGACTTTTGAGGCAGAAGTCACTGTCGAAGGTATGGCAAGCAATGTATGTTTCACCGTACTTGACATTCCTGTTACCTATTCTTTGTTGCTTGGCCGACCATGGCTTCATGCTTTGGACGCAGTACCCTCCACACTACACCAAAAAATCAAGCTAATTCATGATGACAGAATGGTGACTATAGAGGTCGATCCTGCTTCCGTTATAGCCGTTATAGAAGCTGAAGCTAATATAGAAAAGGGCCTTCAGATTGCCATGATTAGTAAAGCTCAAAAGCCTCCTCCCCTTTGGCATAGCTACCTTCACGCGGGTATGGGTAAACTAATGAAGAAGTCTAGTTACAAGCCTGGCAGAGGTGGAGGAATACACGAACAGGGAATTATTGAGGTATTGGAGCCAAAAATCCTTATTCATGGAGCTGGACTGGGATATAAGCCTAGAAAAGCCTATCTCCGCGTCCCTTCTTGCTATTGCTGCATGGTCACTATTTGTGAAATCCAAGGCAACAGGCTTTATAAAGGGGCCCGGCTTTGAGGTCTTTAAAGATGTCTATGACTTTGAGGCTAGTCACATGATAGTTTCAGCTGAACCCGAGCCTACCGAGCCTGATGCGCCTATTAATGTGATTTTTGATAAGGCTAAGAGGAAAGGTAAGATGTATCCTGAGGATGAGCCTATCGATCCAGAAATTGAGAATGCTATGGCGACCGCGACAAAAGCTATAGCACTACTGATGAAGAAAGGCTGGAAGGGTAACGGAGAAGAAGATACTATGACAGCTATAGTAGAAAAGCTCGCCAGGGCTCTAACCGAAAAGGCCAACCTGTCTGAAGAGCCATCGCTCACCATTACCCAAAAGACCACTCTAGAGCATGACCTAAGCACCACCCTGATAGACGATACAAAGGACACCTCTCCCATCGACGTTGCCACTGAAGCCCCTCCGCCTGTGGAGGAGGGTATGGACGATGTAATTTTTAATATTTCTAATGTTTTTGATGCAAACAATACCGCTTATGAGGCTTTTAATGCAATGAATAACTCTCATTCCGCTTACTTGTTTTATGTCTTTCCTGATGGTCCATGCATTCACATAATAAGACGCATAATGTTTTTGGCATTAGTGATATGTTATTAAGTGAAATAAACCTAAGTACAGATGACAATCCCAAAATGGCAACCATTTCAAAGATTTAACTCCCGAGGAAAGAGTGAGATCATAAAAGTGCTTAAATATCATGTTAATGCTTTTGGCTGGTCGTACGAAGACATGCCTGGGGTTGACCGATAAATTGCTGAACACAGAATCCCAACTGATCCTAAATTCTGACCTGTCAAATAGAAGCTCCGCCGGTTGAGACCTGAATGGGCAAAACAGGTTAAGATAGAGGTTTCAAGGTTGATCGAAGCTCGAATCATAGAAGTGGTAGAATACCCGACTTGGTTGTCCAACATCATCCTAGTACCAAAGAAGGATGGTAGGCTTCGAGTCTGCATGGATTTTCGAGACCTCAATAAAGCCTCGCTGAAGGACGACTTCCCTCTCCCATACATCGATGTCCTAATTGACAGTGCCGCTAGGGCAACTATATATTCGTTCATGGATGGGTTCTCAGGGTATAATCAGATTCTGGTTAATATTATCGACAAAGTCAAAACAACGTTCATCACTAAATGGGGAGTGTATTGCTACAAGGTGATGCCATTCGGGTTGAAAAATTTTGGGGCCACTTATCAGCAAGCTGTAACTGCCCTCGTACACGATATGATCTATAAAGAAGTGGAAGTGTATGTGGAAGACATGAATGTGACTCCGCCACTCCAAAGGAGTACCCTGCTGTTCTTGACAAGTTCATGACTCACATTGAAAAGTATAATCTTCATCTAAATCCAAAGAATGCGTATTTGGAGTTACCTCCGGCAAGCTGTTGGGACACGTGGTTAGCCAGAAAGGGATTAAAATGGATCCAGACAAAGCCAAAGCCATCAGGGACATGCCTCCCCCTAAGACAGAGAAGGAGGTCCGATCTTTTTTAGGGTCCTTACAGTATATTAGTCGGTTCATTGCTCGCCTCACTACTGTCTGCGAACCCATCTTTAAACTGTTAAAGAAAAAGCAACCCGTGGTATGGAACAATCACTGCCAAGTAGCGTTTGACAGAATCAAGGCATATCTTGTCAATCCACCCGTCTTGACACCCTCCATCCTAGGTAAACCACTCATCCTTTGTCTGGCCATTGAAGAAACTTCCGTCGGAGCCATGCTTGTCCAGGAACATGATGATAAGCGCGAACATGCTATCTACTACCTGAGCAAGAAGCTGTTAGATTATGAAACCTGGTATTCAATTCTAGAGAAGACTTGTACTACCATGGTTTGGCTCATTAAGAAGTTGTGACATTATTTCCAATCTTATCGCGTCCAAGCCGTAGCCAAGATTGATCCAATAAAGTTTCTTTGTCAATCCCCTACTCTGGCTGGCAAATTGTCCCGATGGTTACTTCTTCTGTCTAAGTTTGACATTGAATATGTAACCCGGAAGGTCATTAAGGGGCGGGCCGTAGCCGAATTCTTAGCTAATCAATCCTTCAGCTCCAACTATAAGGAAAATTTGGAGTTCCCTAATGAATAGCTCGCCTCTATTATAACCCTTGACGAGAATTGGACAATGTACTTTGATGGCACTATGAACCGCCGGGGAGCAGGTCTCGGGGTCATCATTATCATACCAGATAATAAGATAATCCTATTGTCTAAACATTTAGAATTCGACGTCACCAACAACAGCACTGAATATAAAGCTTGCCTATTTGGCCTCAAGGCTCTTCTTCAAGTTCAGGCACACCATATATCTGTCATCAGAGATTCAGCTCTGGTTGTTCGTCAGGTCACTAGAGATTAGGAAGTTAAAGAAGAATCCCTCCGTCCTTATATTGAGGCTGTCCGTGAATTATCTGAGAAATTTACCTCATGCTTGTACCGCCATATCCCTTGAGACGAGAATCAAATGGCAAATGCTCTCACCACTCTCGCATCCATGTGGGAAGGACCCCAATAGCAACCTATCTGCCCTTTGGTTTTGCTGTCTACCAAGATCCCATATCATGTTCAATCGACTCCTCCAGTTCTCGCCATTTCATCCAAACCTTGTTGGTATTCTGACATCGTCCTATTTCTTCAGACCGGCCAATACCGCACAGATTCTTCCGACTCAGACCGCACCACCCTACGACGGATTGCTACCTAGTTTCGTATTGTGGATAATGACCTATTCAAGCTCACCAGCGACAACCTACTTCTCCGTTGCCTCACTGATTTCAAGGCTCAAAATGTAATAACCTAGGTCCATGCCGTGACTGTGGCCCTCATATGAACGGTCTTGCCCTCATAAAGAAAATCCAGCGACTAGGGTATTTTTGGCTCACTCTCACAGTTGATTGTATCGCCTAGGTCAAACGATGCCACCAATGCCAGGTTTACGGAGATATGCGGCATCTGCCACCGACCGAGCTCCATCACTTATCCACCCCTTGGCCATTCTTGGCATGAGGTATAGATATAATTGGTGAAATCCATCCTTCCTCAATAAATGGCCACAAATTCATTGTGGTGGCAGTAGATTACTTTTTGAAATGGGTGGAAGCCAAATCCTTCACCAATGTCACCGCTAGGCAGATGGCTAAGTTCATAGAAAAGCACATCTTTGCTCGGTATGGGCTCCCACACCATATAGTCTCAGACAATAGAGTACAGTTTTAAGGAGCAACTGCTTCACTGATTGAGAAGTATGGGATCGAGCACCATAGGTCCTCTCCATACAGACCATAAGCCAATGGAGCTGTTGAGGCAGCCAATAAATCGGTAAAGACGATTCTTTCTAAGATGATAGCCGGTTACAAAGATTGGGCGAATAACCTGCATTTTGCTATCTGGGGATATCGCACCAGCATACTCACCCCGACGGGCTAAACTCCATTTTCCCTGGTCTACAGGATAGAAGCAGTCTTGCCAATTGAAACTCAGGTGACCTCATTAAGAGTTGCTCTAGTGGCTAAGTTAAAAGAATTCAAATGGACTCGGGCAACATTTGAACAGTTGAACATGATGGATGAGCAGAGGGTGAAGGCACTCGACAGCCTCCAGATGTACTAATAACATATGGCTCGGGCATATAACAGTCGGGTAAGACATCAAAAGTTCCCCCTGAAGGTCGGGGATCAGGTCCTCAAACAGTTGAAACACTCTACCACTAATGCGAGGGATAAATTCAGGCCAAATTGGGAAGGACCATATGTAATAAAGAAGCTGCTTAGCAAAGGGGCAGCTAAACTTATGGACATGGATGGAAACGAGTTCGTAAATCCTGTAAACTAAGACAGGCTTAAGCGTTATCATGTTTAATTTGAAAGAAATAAATCAGAAAAGCAGCACAAAAAAAAAATACATACGTGATAATTATCCGCCTTTCAGTCTTTTACTGATTGGGCAAAAATTAGGGTGACGCCCGATGATTGGTATCCTGCGAACCAACTGTGCAAAAATTAGGGTATGAGACAAACCCGCTAGATTGAAAACCCGAAAAGGGCAATCTAGGCAAAAGTTAGGGTATGTGAGCAAAGAGCGAGTGTCTTCTAGAAAACCGATCTCGGCTAGTTGGCACCGGGAGTTAAATCAATGGGAATGTCAACCAAACATCATGTACTTTATTTTATCTCAATTAATAAAAGTTCTCTTTTGTTAAAATCTAAATGCTTATACTTATGTGGATCCTGTATTCATAAGATTAAGACAACTTCGGCAAGCCTTGAATAGAGTTTATTTTGTTTTATTTTAGATTATTTAAATTAATAATAAAAAAAGAAAAGAAAAACCTGATGGTTCTGACAAAAGCAAGACTCAAAATGAACTTCCTGCATCATCGTCACAGTACCTAGAGATCCACCTCGGTGTGCTAGTAGAAGAGGAGTCTTCTCCCCGCTCTGCACATTCCCCCTCAAAACGGGCCCATGACCACTTCCGACAGGTCGACAAGTCTCTTGTCTCAGCAAGCCATCCCCTATAGTGTGTGTCAGTTTCGTTGGTTTTCATGTGATAGTAATCTAGAATCGCAAATGTAGCCTCCCTGGACCAGTTCTCCCGAATATAGTTGACCCACCTAGCTTTGTAAACTCCGATCTGATTATGGGGTAATTTGATTGGGACTCTTTTCCTTTTTCCATACTAACGACACAGCCGGTAAGGGGTATAAAATGAAGATTTCTCCAGACCTATCAGTTGAACACATGCTCCCCAAGATTCTACAACCACATCCTGAATTCTCCACCATGGACTAACCCACTAAACCTGCGTGTCAGTATACCCCCTCAAAATAGGCACCCAATCATCATATGTCAACTCGTCAAAATCAGCCCGCATAAGCCCTCTCTCCCTCAGATGGACAGGAAGATACTTTTTTGGTTTTCCTCGTGGCACCTCCCTCAACTCTACCTTCTCCATAAGCCAGACCTATAATATAAAACTCGGGTAAGGATGTGGGAAGGAAATGTTTGGATCAGAAAGAACAAAAGATACCTGTAATAATATGAGTTGATCTCCGATGAGTGACGAGTCAACAGAAGCAGCATCCACGTTCAATAAAACATCGGCCAACCCCACAGCCACGGGGGAAGCCCCTATCGATATAGGGCTGATGAGCAAAATCAGCCTGAGCGGAGCAATCGGGCTTACTCCACACATAAACTCCACTATGAGTAGTAATCCCACTATGAATGGCCAAGTAGGATGGGATCGGGGCACTCTATGATACCACTCTAGAACTACTCTAACCTGAAACCCAGGCTTATTGGGCAACTGAGACAGAAATGGGTCAACAGAATCCAAATTCCATAGCCCTTATGGAATTCCATCTATGCCAAAATGAAAGTCCGACAATGCAGTGAAACGCATTTAGGACACGGTGTCCCTAAAATAGCGTGGAATTCTTCGAGCAAGGGGCAAAGCTTGAATGATGAAAATCAAAAAACGTGGTCCATTAGATCCCAAAAAGACAGTGCCGCTCGAAGGAATTTGCGGCTTATGGGCTACGCTGCGATATATCAAAACCCTCAAAGCCTGATTTTTTCAAGCCTCTTCCAGTCTACATTCCCCAGGCTCTACAGAAAACCCCATAGCTTTTGATTGTGGATTGCCATGACAGGAATGGATAGAATAGTTGAAATTAGGTTGCTGGAAAATTGATGCCGCCGATAATATAGGTGATGCCGCTGGCGATGTAATTGATGCCGCCTGCGATATGGATCAATTTGGGCAATATCAGATGATGCCATCGGTGATATGGACTTTCAGACAGCCCTGTATATATTATTTAGGCTGGATGAGTTTGGGCGATATGGGTCATGCCGCCAGTGACATGGAGTGAATTTTCCGGCGGCATCAGAAGCATTTCTTCCATTTCAGACCTGTACAAAACCTATAAACGATCCTATACCACATTTCCAATGCCTTTCCGAACAGCAACCCATTCTTATTCAAAATAAAAAGCCCAAAGGCATAAACCATCCAAAAATTCTGATAAAAACCCCAATGTATCAAGGGTACAAACAAGCAAATAAAATAAAAAAAAGAGAGCAAAATAAACTAAGCATGCCTGCCACTACCGGCTGGGTGGGATGAAATGTCATTAGGGCTTACAAGCCAATCTCTAACATCATCCTCATCTTCCTCCCTTCCCTCTATCATGGGCACACTGCTAGACTCCTCGGCCACGGCAGGCGGGGGTCGGCCGACGGACATCTTGATCCCCCTATGACTGGTGCTGCCAGGGTGTACACGGTCCAGGTTTTGTTTACTTCTCCGTTCCTGAACGGTGGCTGCCAGCTGACCCTCGAGATCACTCACGCAATGCCATAGGTCCGCAGTCTCCTCCTCGTACTACCGTTGGGCTGCATTAGCATCTGACAAGGAAAGGGCCAAGAAATCCTGCAAATCGGAGAAAATATCAGCAGTACATATCATTCATAACATCCATACATGCATCCCATCTTAACATGTGTATAAAATACCTAAGCAAGGAGCGACTGTCCAATGAGTGTATCCCAGAGAACAAAATTATTCTCTGTGAGCTGCTCCACATGGCTCCGTGCCACCTGGAAAATCTAAAAGGCAAATCCTTAGACACCCGCATCCAAGGCTAAACAAGAAAATAATTACTAGGACTTATGTAAGTAGTATTCTCAGGCATGATAATAGGAGCTTGCCGGCTCGAGCCAATATTCCTAGGGAGGAATTTGCCTCAGGAGTTTATTAGCAAGAATGTGGTTTCCAACGGTTTAACCAGATGCCCCTCCACAAAGTTTATGCCCTCCGGCACACTATAGTGTCGGGTCCTACTTTGGTTATCTCGGCCCCTCTTCCTCGCGGGTTCCTAAAAAACATGAAAGCCACACGTCAACAACATTCCTAAATGACTTTAAAATCATACACATAAGTACAATTATACCTCAAAAGAACGTTGCTCCCCTTGGGACATTGGCGCGCTCTCGCCAGCTACGTCCGTGCCCACCTCATCCTCCCCCTCGGGGTCGATCGTAACATCCCCTTCAAGCGCCTTATCCTCATCATCATCTTCCTCATCGACGTTCATGATGCCTTTGAGGTGCCTTTTCTCGTCCTCCAACTGTTGCTTGTTATGATACTCAATCATATCATTTTTGTGGATGCGAGGATACACAAGGAGTAGACACTGTAGAAGCTGCTCGTAGAGGCCAGGGATGCTAGGGATCACTCGGTCGTTCCCCTCAATGTAATCAGCCTTGTCAGCCTCGGAGGTGATCACCAAATGGGGCCACCATAAGCCCCTGGGAGGATTGGCAGGCACTGGTCTAGTAGCCACCGGGATAGACCTCCAGCTCCGGACGAGCTCGCCTAGGTACCACTGCTAGGACAGAGGGCACTTAATCAGGAATCAGCGGTCATCTACCTCCTTTCGGACCCTTGCGACCTCGGCCAAATTCTCCACCCCATCGAATGGATCCAAGACGAGCTACATTAAAACAACCAATATAAGTCCATAAGCGATTTTTGTTTTATCTAAATGTAAAAACAAAGACTAAATCAAAAATTGCATACCGAGCTCAACCGCACACTCCTCAGGACCTCCCTATATTTCATAGGGTACTTGGCCTTCCCACCGACGCCCTCACACCAGCGAGCGAGGAAGTGAGAGCCTGACAGCACAACCTTCTTAAACTCTACCGGCGGGAGGATCTGATGCTTGAAGGCCCAGGCCTGCACAAATAACGACCAATCAATTGAAAAAGCGTCATACAATAAATGAGAACGCGTGCTATCAAGAAAAATACTTCCAAAAAGTTATACATGGAGTAACATGTGGCAAAGGCGAAGGGCCTTCTCCTTCTTCCGGGCTCCCATGTCCAGCCCATGGTACAACTGGGCCAAGATGGCCCTCGGCCAATTCTTCCTCCTAATACCCGCCACGTCCTCCACAACAGTTATAAGCACATAATTGATCTTGCTCCTCGAGATTGGGAAGAACAGTACAGTAAGCAGAGAAATCATAAAGGATCAGACACAAGCCTCCCTCTCCTCCTCGGGCACTACATCCACCCGGGTCTAGTGATGGTACAAATCTCCATAAGAAAGCCGCCCAAAAACGTGCTTTAGACCAAATAACTCCTTCACCCACCTCACCACGGGCCTCTCAACATGGTACTTGTCCATGTAAGCATCAAAATGTATGACCTTATCCGTCTAAGGGAGGTCGGTCATGGCTATGACGTTAGAGGGGGTAATCATAGCCTCCCCGAAAGAGAAGTGGAAAGTATGGGTGGTCTCAGACCACCTCTCGGTTAAGGCCGTTACTGCTGAATGAGAAAGCTTAGGCATCAGCATTGGCATTATCTGGGCCAAGTCCCCGAACCCTATATTATTGATGGCAAGCGCTAGCTCGGGATCGTTCTCCGAAATGTGATGCCATATTTCACCAATGGTGCCTATGCCCCCTGTATAGGTCAGTTCATATGGCTGTAAAATTAAAAAAAAGGGATCAGTCCTGCTTATTTTTCATTAAAAAAGCTGCTGATATCGCTTCTGCTAAAAGCAATGTCCCCGGCGGCATCACTCTATAGTGATGTCGCCGGCGATATGAGTGATATCGCTGGCGGTATTAGTCCTTGCGAAAGGGCCTATGGTAGTCTGATGTCGCTTCTGTTTTAAGTGATGTCACCGACGGTATCATCCATTTTTCCTGGTTTTTCTTCTTTGAATTCTTTGATTGTGAGTTGAAATCAATAAGTCTTTAAGTTAAAATCAACTTAATTGGATTTATAAACCAAAAAGCATTTAAATTTATTGTTAAATCATCGTAACAAGCTCCCCGGAGGTGTTTCTTTTGGTTCACGAAGATGTAGATTCACGACCTTGAGGTAAAAAATCCTGAGTCTCATAGCTCTTTGGCATTAATACTACTGATTTATGTTAATTTTTGTCAATTTATATTCATTTTTGGGTTTTCAATCATTCTTACTGCCACCACTGCTGCCTACAAGCTGATACCGCCGGTGACATAATTGATGTCACCGGCAGCATCAGGCATGTTGCCGGCGGCATCAGTTATATCATCGGCGATATGACTTTCTGGATAGCAGTCTTATTTTCATTTATAATCCAGTTAAAATAATGAGTGAGCCTAAAAATTACTTAAAAATGGAATTTCCTCGAAAACGCCGTTCAAATCCCATTTTAGCCATCCGACCGGGCTTTATAATACTGTAAATAAAGTATGCTATACCTGTGCTAACAATCTTCTACAGGCGGACGCATATCGGATATTCAGGTACTTTATTTATTACATAGAAAAATGTATAGGACTTGAAAACCTTGTAATAATTTTACTTTCCGCACTTATTTTTTTATGGCTGTAAATATCTTATTCATTGCTTCAGTTGCTTGATAAACACGAAAATAACAAAATAACTGAAAATACAAATAAATAGGGTGGATTAAACCGATTAAGAAAGAATAAAGTATCTTAACTTGGCCTAATGAAAAATAGATAACATCATCCGAACTCGGAATCTCTACTCAAGGTATGGTCCAACCGCCCGGTGGGAAGATCGTACCAAAAATTTCCCGATTGAGCTGTACCGAGTGGCGACTCTATCTTAAGTACGGGATTTCGATCTCATATCTTTTAAGCATTTAAACATGCAAAATTATTTTCCAAACATATCACTCTCACTTCCCTGACACTCCAATGGGCCGGCCCGTTCGAGGCCCGGCCCCGCTACCGCCGCACAAAACGTCGTTTGCTCACATTGGGAATATCTTTCATGCTAAACATGTATCTCATATTTCTATTAAACATTAGTAGAAACTGTATTTACAAGGTAGTGACACTTATAGTGCATTTACTTTATGCAGGTCATCCGAAACCTGTGGAAGAGGTTGGTCATCTATGAGGACATTGAGAGGGTGCGAGCGGGTGTGGATGACCGCCGGTTTATCTTGGAGTCACCTTTTCCCCTAGAGTGGTACTTCGGCGAGAGGGTCTGAGGGTGGAGTACCAGTGCTATAGTGGAGAGATCTATCCCTCCTCCTATTTTGGAGGGAGTTTTTGGCTACACCTGGTGTCTGAGATGGACCAGGGGCTATACCCGTTGGATGAGAGAGGGCCGAGTGATGTCGATAGGGGGTTCAGGACGTACTAGCCTTGGTAAGTTCCTTTTACCTGTAAAACTCAACAAACAATGCACAAGGCATGCCATAATATTTATATGTATACCGATCTCATGATTTCTATTACAGACTCAGCTGGCTATAGAGCATGGTAGGTCAGCTTAGGACCTGGATGCTGCTGAGGAGAAGGCTACATTCTTGGAGGAGTAGCTGCAGGCCACAATTGCTGAGGTTGATCAAGCTAGGGCTGAGACTACTCGGGCGAGGGCCGAGATTGAGATACTATATGGTCAGTTAGTATGGATCACCGAGGATAGACAGCCACTAGAGCCGTCAGATTCTGTACCGAGTGGCATCGACTGTTACCTGGAGAGGTGGAGCTGAACAGGAGGTGGATCAACCTGCTACGGTAGCTGGTACTATCAGGGCCGTTGTAGGGGCTTCAGAGACCAGGGCCCCTGCTTAGCCAGCTGCTGGTGCACGATGATGGACTATCTACTAGCGGATGTACAGGACCAGATTCCAGGGGATCGCCAGGGACATGATCCCCCAGTAGTCTAGATTGCCTTCAGAACATTCGATACTTTTAGGTGGCTTATTTTATTGTGGACATGGATTGTATGCTGAACTTTTCCTTCTCTGAATGATCTTCTAATTTTTGCATAGGCTATTCGGTGTGAGATGACCTATCAAAATTTTATTTGTCCTAATTTTTTCCTGAGTTGTCATTGACGACTCAACTCAGCAGACTTTTCTTTTCTTTGCTTTAACTTTTGCCTGGACCGCCCTTTCAGGTTTTCAATCTAGCAGGCCTTTTCTTACTTGTCTAAGTCTTTGATTGATCCTTAGCCTTGAGGATATTGTTGTCTTATCCTTCTCTGATAGAGGCTCAATTTGCTGGTGAAGTCCACTAGTAACCAAACTTTGAAAGCTTTAGATTTGAGAGACTGGCCCGATTGAGACCGATGAGTACTACCAAGATTTTGGATTAGATCTGTATGCCTATTGTAGACTCGTATAGGCTTATATAGATGCCTATACTTTTAGCGACTTGATTGGATGAGATTCCTTCTTTGCACATTATGGTAACGTGCCTTCGAGGTGTCTAAACCGTAACATAGTGCAAGCTGGATAATGCTAGTGAAAACACTTGGCACTTCGAATGATGTGTACTGTCGAGTAGCTTCGGGAAAGCTAACCTTGAGGGATCCCAACTATGAAATATTGCTATTACAAATGATGCTTGTAGAATAAAAACAAGTACAAACTATTGGCATTTAGAATTGAGTTCTAACTTTTGCATAGACTGCTTGATGTGATGCAATCTATCGAAATGATTTTTTTCTTTTTTTTGTCTTAACTTTTGCTTGAACTGTCCTTAGCGGCTTAGTCCAGCAGACTTTTTTCGACTTTTGCATAACCCTTATTTCACTTTTTTTTCTTTTTTTCTACTTATTGATATTTTGTCTTTTGTTGAATAATACGAGCAGTACAGATAATAACAAAGAGTATAAAATGTAGAGAAGAAACTGACGTTCACATACTTGTGATCATTTCACTTTAAAGACATGCATGGATTCATAAGACCCAAATTCTTAGTAAATTATATCATGTTTATTAATTAAATTAAATTTGAGTGCATAGGCAATGGCATTAGTTTCCAATGGTTAACCCTTACCCCGCTTTCTAGTCCTTTTACAGATTTTTTAGAAAGCAATTGAGGTGTTTTCTCTCAATGCCCTAATTTTTACCTAAGCCACCCTTTTCGGGTTTTCAACTTAGTGGGCTTTATTTTGAATTCCCTAACTTTTTCCTGACTGGTTTGCAGAATATCGATTAGCGAGTTGCACCCTAATTTTTGCCCAAGCAGTAGAGGACCACTTGTCGGGTGATTTATTTTTTATCTTTTTTTGTTGTGCTGCTTTTTTGTGACTTAATTCTTTTAACCTAAACATGATAGCCCTTAAGTCTGTCTTGATTTCTAGATTCACGAACCCATTTCCATCCATGTCCATAAGCTTGATTCTTCCTTTGCCAAAAAACGGTCCTTCCCAATTAGGCCTGAATTTGCCCCTTAGCATTAGTGTTGATTGGGGCGTAACTGTTTAAGAACCAGATTACCTGCCTTGAGGGGTTGCTTTGGGTAAGCTCGAGCTTTTTAGTGTTGGAATGAATATGTCCTTCTCTTTTGTGAAAGAAGAAGGTCATGTTATTGTGGGGAAGTTTTTAGATCTTTTATGTAGGGTGAGGGATCTTCTTTCTTTTGAACAAATGGAGAAAGCATTTTTAGAGGGACATTTTGAGGGGAATATAGGTCCAAGGGAGGTACCTATATTGATAAAAAAAATGCCCATTTGTTGGATGTGATAGTTTACCCTTTTGAAGGCTTTGGAAGAGCATTGGATTTAAGCTTGCATTGATTTCAGATTTATGTTGTAAGATCTTTTTCCTTCAATGGTGCTCTTGATGTGCAATTTGACTTCCTCCTTTTTTATGTGTATCTTTCCCTCTTTATGGAAAAGATGAGCTATGACCCAAGGCTTTTATGTTTGCTAAGCACTTTTTATTATCTCTCTTTTTTTTAGTGATAAGTTTTAACCATTGGAACCTTATGCCATTGCGATATACTCAAATTCAATTTCTTTAATAAACATGATCCAATTTTAAGAACGTTGATTTTATGAGTGTACGATATCTTTAAGAGTGAAATGCGCAAACATAATGTGAATGTATCAATTATTCATAACATGCTTTATAAGTGGCATCATTTTGCATCAAAACACTAGCAACGTTAAAAGGTTACCTCATCCTTGAAGTTAGCCCCCAGATGTGGAGGGTCTTTATTTTCGATCCCAGTAGGATCCATCGGCGAATCGGTAATCTCCCAATTCTAAGCTTCTACTTGTCTTGGCACTAGTCCTCTTCGTGATTTGGACCAAAGGAGAAGATGGTTGAGCTCTTATAGTCACGCCGAAGGGTAGACCTGTTGGATGGCGGAAGGTCGTCCCCTTAGACATGGCTATGTAGTTGAGACCTTGGCTAGATCCCCTGAACTGAAATACACATCCTTGGCTAGGATGAATAGACCGATGATTGCTGGCGGTACTATCGTACCCCCTGAATCATACAAACTAACTGAACCCCACTGTTCGTACTGACTGGATGATGGATCGCTGAGAGACAGAGGCCACGATTCATTCCTCAACTGAACTGAATTTGGTCATATAGAAAATCAGAATGCTGACCAAATGAACTTGAAGTTGCTGACAAGCTTTGACTCTTGCTCCGCTAGGAACCAAATGATCAATACATGCATGGGTTCAATTATGTATGAGGCATGTATAAAAATGCATGGTGAGGTTAAGATTCAAAGATAGAGTGTAATAATTTTCCCAAATGATGAAAAAGAAACGGGTTGAATTAACTAAATGATTTTCGGTGCTCATCTTAATCTTTTAAGCTTTTAAAAAACAAACCAAAATTTAACAAGTTAAAAGATTATAATCCCCAGTAGAGTCACCACTATAAGGGAACAAAAATTCCCGCGCCTTGCTGCAGGGTCCACTCGGGGTTGTTTTCTTGTTTAAGCGTGATAAAACCATTTTAGTTCAGGTTTGCACAATAAGCCAATTTTGATGAATAAAAGAATCGAGACCCAAATCTCGATAAAAATGATAGAGTCGCCACCCAAGTTGTCTAATTGGGAAAGAGTTTTGGTACGGTTCCCATTGGGCAGGAGACTCATAGCTTTTGGATCAGAGATTCGAGTATCGGATGAGTCACTTATTTCTCATTTAGTTAATTCAAAATTACATTCACCACGCAAAACCGCATTATTTTCATCATTTGGGGAATTATCACATCAATCTTATTTCTACACTCTTTAATATTCAATGCATGTGTTTATCAGTTTATAACAAAGCATAAAAAAGGGGAACAATATTACAACCGGGGGAAAATAGGGGAATTGCAAAGGAACCTATACATTTGTTCTAAGTAATAAAATAAATATAAATAAATTCACCTGCATCCACAAAGGTTAGAACAGTCTGTAGCTTACCATGAACCAGCATTTTATTGAGAAAAATGTGATTTATATGGTAGTTTCATATTTTAACTTTTGTGGATAGATTTACCGAATTGTTAGTGAAAATTAGCATGATAAAATGGTGAGTTGGTTGATTTTAATTCAATAAAAACTGAAATTTTGATTCTGTCCGGAGTTCGGTACCTGTACGGGTGGGTAGGACCCGTACGTCTACCGAGGAGGACCCATACGGGTATGGGGACCCGTACGGGTCCTGTCGGATCCAACAAAACCTGTGTTTAATTTATTTTAATCAGATTGATTATAGAAGAGATAAAATGGAAGCGGTAATTCCCTTTATACGAGTTTGGCGTACCAGTATAATCACCGAAATGATATATTAGGTACCAACAAAGCCCGTATTAGTTAGGATTGGACCCAAAATGAGAATTGAATCAATTGGTAGAAAGTAAGTAAATAACAACAATATAATGGAGATGCGAGTCTCTTTAAAACTCAGGAGCATTACCTTTAGGATTTGAATCCACTTTGAGGCGATCCTTTTATTGTAGAGATATTCTGGCCAAAGTATATGCTTAATTAGAACTATTTGGGTGAGTATTTGTGTGGATATAATCTCCCCTAATCCTAATAAACGAAGTTAGGAATGAATAAAATATGGATAAAACCTTAAAGAATGAGTTTTCTGCCTATTTTATACCTCCTATACCTATAAAGATTGCTAGAACCTTTACTACCATTTCTTTGTAGTATTTTGTTGTATATCTAATGTTGTGATGTGAATTGTCTTGAAATGAGAGGAGAAGGCCCCTTTTTATAGGATAAAATTAGGTCAGAATTCGGTGATCCCGCATTCATAACCTGACTTTTCCCGAAAATGGTAAGAGACTACTTCCGAAAGAGCCTGAACAGGAAACAAGCATATGCGTATGGGTGGGGTCCTACCCATACCAGGCGTACAAAAGGTAGTCACCCGTACGGGTCTGCCAGTGGATCTGTACCACTTGGCAGCACCCATACGGGTACCTAAGGTCAGTCTAGGTCTTCGTATTATGGCCAAACTCAACTCTGCATTAGTGGGAATCCCTCTGATGGATAACACTTGTAAAAGAATGCATTATCTAGATCTCATCATCATTTCGCGAGATGGATCTCTGAAATCTAGTGCTCACAGCGTGTTTGAAATGATCCAGAATTATTGGATCCGAATGATGCAAATATCAAACGAATTGCACTTAAAGTAAAAGTTGTAAGTAAAGAGATTCAAACACAGCAACTTTATATTGGTTCGGCCCCGCCTCCTCAAGTCCCCGGAGTTTCCTCCTCCGAACTTTTTATCCACTAGTGTGATTTCTTTCATGGACAGAAATCAAGCCTTTACAGTTATCTCCGGAGATTTCTTCTCCTCCGAATGTAGGATATACCACCAAGCTAACTCCAAGCCTAGTTGAGTCCTTTGCCCGTTGTCTCCAAATGATACCCTCACTTCCGGATGTAGGATATACCACCAAACACCAAGCTTGGCTTAGTCCTCTTCTTTAGTAGGATATACCACTCAAACTCTACCTAAGTTTAAGCTAAGTCCCACAAGGATATACCACTTAAACTTTTCTAGTTTAAGCTAAGTCCCAATCTCAATACTCACCTAAGTATGAGATTTTACAGTTTATCTTTTTCAAAGATGGGTTTTTGAATTCTTCAAGTTTATAACTTCACTTGAGAATTCTTTCAACAGATTTGAGTGTAAGGTTCTTGGAGGGATTTAATCTCTAATTGAATAGCATTTTTCTTAATGTATTACTTTCTCGAATCAACCAGTATCTTCTCAACTTGTGAAGCTTCCCTTTTATAAGCTCGGATAATAAATGTAGCAGCTGGAAGGTCTTGAATCTTCATAGTTGATCGGATTTGAGTTGGCGCATCTAGAGCTGTTGATCTTTCCATTAGACCCAATAAAAGTCCTGTTTGAATTTGTTGGGATTAGTGCGGCAAAGATGTTAGTTGGCGTTTATTTGGCTTTTTGTGCTTTACAAAATTCCATGCAAAATTTGTCCTTATTTGGGCTCTACACGTCTTTCTATTGGTCTAGGTTAAAAAGGTTGTTACCTTTTTCTCCTTCCATTGTCAACCTTTTTGTCCTTTGCTGAAATCGTGCAAGCCGTCACTTTTTCATTCTCCATGGCAAAAAGCAAATTTGACTTCTGACCAATATTGGAGGGAAATTTAATATTTGAATATTCCCTTTGTCTTGAGAATTAAGTCTTCCGGATGTCTTCAGACTAAATCTAACCGGATGCTATTCCTGATGTGATCTTCTCCGGATGTTGTCTTTTTGGGCTTAGAGCAAGTCCAACCATTTTCCCCATTTTCCATTTCTCAAACCCCATTTTAGAGAATCTATATTATTTATACTCCAACCATATTCCCCATTTTTCATTTCTCATATTAGATTCCCTATAAATAATAATACTTTATTATTATATTAATTTATTTACATATTATTATTATATTAATTTATTTATATCAATTCAATTCTATTCAATTAATGAAATAATTAAATAAATCAAAACTAAAAAATAAATCATTAAAATATTCAATTCTCCACCATTTTGGGAATATACCATAGAGGGAATGGTTGGACTCAACCATTTTGAGGGGAACCATTGAAAATACCCTTAGTAGTTTGTTTTCTTCCAAACTCTAATCGAATGCTTCTTTAGGGATTGTTTTCTTCTGTCCTGAACCGGATGAGGTTTTCTTGGACTTGTGGTTTTGTATTTTCTTCAAAACTTTGATCCGGATGCTTGTTTTGAGATTTTTGCAAAGTCTCCCCGGTGATTGATTTCCAACAAACTTATTCTCTAATTTCTACCAACTCTTGATATATTTAAGTAACAAATCATTTTTTGTTAATTAGGCACAATTTTGAAACTTAGACCGGATCAATCGGATATAGTGTCGGGTCCAACCCAATTTTTGTAAAAGTCAAGAGCTGACCATTGACCGATTGAATCGATCGATCAAACTAGAAACTTGCCGCTTCAACGTATTGTGAAAATTTTTCGTAGAAGATGAGGTTCAAACACAGAACCTTATTCGACTAATGTTTACCAATTTAACCATAACTACGATTTGATTTATGTTTATATATTATTTATTTTATAATATAAAATATATAACTTTTAAATTGTTTTAAATAAAATTAGTATTATAGTTTTATAAAACTATAATAAATATTTTTATTTTTTTATTTAAAATACGGTTAAATCAATTTAACTATATTATACTTAAAAAATAATTTTCAAATAAAATTTTAACTATAATTTTGAATATCAATATGACAAAATAACACTTAATTTTTTTTAAAAAAACTAATACCAACCAACCAACTAATTAAGCCTTAAATCCCACGTTAGTGGGGGTCGGCTATATGGATCTTTCGACGCCATGAAGCTCTATCAAAAGCCAAATTTTCGTCCATACCGAGCAAACGCATATCCTTAGAAATAGTTTCCCTCCAAGTAATCTTAGGTCTACCTCTTCCTCTACCCTTACTCTCTGTCCATAAGTTCTCACATTTTCTAACTGGAGCATCTATTGGTCTACGTAGCACATGTCTATACCACCTTAGTCGTCATTCTCTCAGTTTATCCTCAATATGTGCCACACCGGTCTTTTGACGGATGCACTCATTTCTAATTCGATCCATCCTTTAATACCCACAAATCCACCTAAGCATCTTTATTTCCGTCACATTCATCCTTTGAATATGTTGCGTCTTAATAGCCCAACATTCACTCCCATATGTCATGGCTGACTTAACCACAATTCTGTAGAATTTACCTTTCACTTTCAAAGGTATCTTTTTGTCACATAAGACTCCGGTAGCACTTCTCCATTTCATCCATCCTACATTATTTCTATGAGTTACATCATCATCAATCATCCCCTCCTCGTGGAAGATAGAGCCTAGATACCTAAATCATTTGCATTTTGACACGATTGTATCTCCTAGTTTTTCTTCTCCTTCGTCTCCCTTCCGTAAGCTGAACTTGGTGTGCAAATACTCCGTCTTACTTCTACTTAACTTAAAACCTTCACTCTCTAACACATTTCTCCCCACCTCTAGCTTCTTGTTAACCCCTTCCCTTGATTCATCAACCAATACTATGTCATCCGCAAACAACGTACACCATGGAATGTCGTCTTATATTTTAGTGGTCAACTCATCCATAAACAGGGCAAACAAAAATGGGCTTAAAAAACTAATATTAACATAAAATTATATTGAATGTAAATTATTATTTTTTTAATATACGTGTTCAAAATTATTAATCTTACAAATTTATTTTATAAAGTTATAATTTTCATATATTATTAATAAAGGTTATTAGTTTCTCATGTAATTCATAAAATATAGTTTAATCTAAAATAAATTTGATTTAATACCAAATCAGTGACTCCTTTTATTTTATAATTATATTGATCATATTATATTTTACATTTATATGAGATATCAATTTTGTATTATAAAACTTTAAGATAAATATATTATTAATTATTCGTATAACTTATATTACTTGTGTATAATTAAATTATCATAAATTTATAAGACTCCGGTATAAAAATCTGGTTCAACCAAATTCCGTCGAACTTTAAAACCATGACCCATTAGGGCAAACCATGTAACTAGGACATTGCTAATTTGATGGTTTTGAGATATTAATAGAAAAACAATGCGCTACCGCGTAGAAAAGGATAAGAAAACAGCCTAAGCTTGAATTACATTTTCGTATTTTCAAAATTAGTAAATATCAAAATCCAGCCTTTATTCTTCTTCTTCTTCTCCTGTTCCCCTTTTAATTCAATCTCTCTTTCCTAGGGCTTCCGCATCGACGACCCCGACTTTTTATTTCGCCGGTCAGCTTCTTTATTTTTCTAATTTCTGCGACGATTTTAAATTGCTTACAATTCTTCGAGTTTTTTCTTTTGCTTTGTTTGCATTTTTTTAATCTCTTTGATTGATTGGGGACTTGGAAAATCATTTTCAGCTGAATTTAGGTGTGTGTAATTCAAACATATCTTGTTTTTTTTCAATTTTAATATGAGCTGCCCAATTGAGAAATGAGTATGGTGCTATTTGAGAGAATATATGGTTTTCATCATCTTTGGGGGTTTCAATTGTGCTTGAGAATATGGCATGGTGTTATTGGCTTATGGGTTTGGAAGATCATCTCAATTAAATTATATAACTGCAATTAGATCAACTGTTATATGCTTGATTTCTGAATTCTGAGGAAATTGTTTCTGGGAAAAACTTGGTGTTTTGTTTTATCAAAATTTGCTCTGAATTGATAATCTCATTTCAAAAGTACTCAAGTTATATGGTGCTTGTGTTATCTCAATAAGTGGAGTGGTTACTATCTATTTGTCTATTACTTTTTTTTTTTAAGTTGACTAGGTTAATTTTTTATTAATAATTATATACTTTGCTCTGTAATGCAGCAAATTGTACTGGTGTATTGGGTCAGGCAACAGGCTTGGGTATCTTAATATCCACGGATTGAGATCTATCTTCAGTGGAGTTTTTGTTTGAAAGTTACCAAATTTAATGATGTCCGCGTGAAGAAACAGATATTTCAGTGGTGCACAATGGAGTTCATATGCAAGAAAGCTCAAATAATTTTTCTGTTCTCCATTGTGTTCTTCGGCTGCATTTTGACACCTTCTGAAAGTGAAGATTTAGGCAAGTTAAGATCTGCTCCTCATAAAAATGTATGGGAAAATGTAATAGATGGTAGTGGTACAGAAAATTCCAAGGATTTGGAGCGTACAAGTAGTGGAATGAGTGATAAGAAGGGGAATTACAACAGAGTTTCAATATCTACAGTTGCGTTATTTACGTTGGCCATGGCTGCTGCTACTGGTTTGGGTGCAGTCCCTTTCTTTTTTGTGGAGCTAGATCCTCAGTGGGCTGGATTATGCAATGGAATGGCTGCTGGTGTGATGTTGGCTGCCAGCTTTGACCTCATTCAGGAAGGACAGAGTCACGGTGCTGGCAATTGGGTTATGATTGGTATTTTATCTGGCGGTGTTTTCATTTTGCTTTGCAAGAAGGTAACTGCTAGTCCTTATTTTTCAAAAATGCCCCTTAGGTTGCCACTAAAGGGGACCTTTTATATACAACAAAAAATGCCCTTTTGTATTGGAATGACTTTTCTAATGGCCTTTTTTGTGTTCGGCTATTGATTCTAATTTCGAACACTGATGAATCGAAAGACCAATCTATTTTAATAATTTTATAAATAGATAAACCCAGTTGAGAATGATTGAGGGAGTAATTCTGCTGAAGATTTTTCGCCATGTGGACGTTGAGAGTCCCGAAGAATGACGTCTCTTGTTGCTCTCTATCCATGGTCATACGTGGAATTGGAGACATTGATTGGGAGGTTTCTTCAATTGGGGGGAAGAAGATGATGCAGAGGTTGATGAAGAAATTAGAATATGAAACGAAATTGGATATTGCGAAACTTAGTAATTTTTCAGAATATCCAAAATTTGTGAATTATTTTATTGGCTAAGCCAAAAACTGAACTATTACTGAAGCAAAGCATCATGTACTGTACTTCTTCACTTGCTTCAGAATTATTAAGCAACTTTCTAAACAATAAAGAAAAAGAAATATTTAGCAATGCTAACCTAGTGAAATATCACACTATAAGTTAGTTTTAAGAAGATAACTAACATGTGGAGTTGGACAATTAATATTAACTTCCTTGTAACCAAAACTAATAGAGGACGGGTGGGCTGTTTTTAGGATAATGGATTTCGATAGGTTTAAAAAATAAAAGAAACCATATCTCATTTGCTGATTGGTCCTTTGATCCAATGTGGCTTCCTAATCATCTCTAGAAAATAGAAAACGGGAGAAAATTATTTCCACTAGAAAGGGGAATTTTCGTTCCACTTACAAAATAATGAAGGCATTTTGTTGAATTTAAAAGGTTGGATAAATTCCACCTTCGGCGCCAACCTTGGGGGTGTATTGCACCATATCCCTTCAATTATTGAGTGTATTAACCACTCAACTGAAATTTATTTTTTTGCTTCTTGACATATAGGTTCTAATTTTCATTGCTGAACTGATAGGGACACACTATCCCTTTCTTGTTATTATCCTTGTTAGATAGAAAAGTGAATGTCTTTTATAAATCATATATTATTAATGTTTAATAGGTGATTTAAGTGCATTTTTTGGGTTTCAGTTGCTTGAACAATATGGGGAAGTAAGTATGTTGGACATCAAAGGTGCAGATGCAACTAAAGTTGTTCTTGTTATTGGAATAATGACTCTTCATTCATTTGGAGAGGGCTCTGGTGTTGGAGTATCCTTTGCTGGCTCAAAAGGATTTTCTCAAGGATTATTGGTAACTTTGGCCATTGCTGTCCACAATATCCCTGAGGGATTAGCTGTCAGTATGGTTCTGGCTTCAAGAGGTGTTTCTCCACAAAATGCAATGTTATGGAGTGTAATTACATCTTTGCCTCAGGTAATAAATCATGCTTTGTGATTGATTTTGAGGTTAGGTCAGTTCTTACATTGGTAATGGACTCGTAGGGGCTCTAAAATTGAAGTGCTTTCATGAAAAAATAGCTCAAATAGGCATTACTATTTAAATAGTATGACACAGTGTTAGTATAATGCTATTTGCTGAATTATCATGTCATGTTCTGGTTATTATTTTTTATTTTTTTGCTTGTTAGAAATTGTTTTTCACCAGCTGATGGCATTTGGAGCTTGGAGTTGTCTGTTGTTTGTAGATATTGCAAAGAGTGAGTTTAGTAAGCATGTTTCTTTCCAGTGGAAATCATATGGAGTTTTTTTATTGGTTTGCTTAATTAGTGCCATCTAATAATGATCTAATCTCAAGTATATTATGAGTATAAGAATTCTGATGCCTAACTCTCTACCTAGACTATGATTATCTTCTCAGTTTATTTTCGTTTGTCAACAAATCAAGCCTTTATCCCACACTAGGTGGGGTCGCTTCATTTTCCTTTGTCAAACACGGAAAAAAAAAATCTGAGCAACATCTTTAAATGGTCAGGTGCTTATTAATTTTCTTGGCCGACCCCACCTAGCGTGGGATTTAAGGCTTGGTTGGTTGGTTATATGTTTCGTTAATGGCAAGATGAAAATTAAGTAATCAGTGGCTCACAGCCTCGCATGTATAACTTCCTTATGTACATTGAGATTTAGCTTCTTTGTTGTGAGCATATTGGTTTATTTGTTGCAGCCTCTTGTAGCTGTTCCATCGTTCATATGTGCTGATGCATTTAACAAAGTCCTCCCATTTTGCACTGGTTTTGCGGCTGGATGTATGATATGGATGGTTGTTGCTGAAGTGCTCCCTGATGCTTTTAAGGTGAGCTGTCTCCCTAATCTAGTTCATATTTGGTTAAATCCATTGTAGCTATAAGACCAATTCACCTTAAGCACTCAGACTACTTTTGATGTAGTTTTAAATTTTATTATAAAAATTTGTATGTGACGAGACGATACTTTGTCCTATCATTTTATGAAAATTTTCCATTGATATATAACATGCAAACACCGAACTGAAAACGGACTACTACTGCTAAATAAGGCTGAGATGGGAGAGCAAGAAAGGCAATGAGGTTGGACACATAGCTCTCTTATTTAGTAAATTTCCGTTCAAATTCTTTTTACTGGTCTTCATATGATATTATGTGTTTAATTTCAGATGGATATTTTTAGTATGATTGCATAGGACTGTTGATTGCATGCTCGTGTTATTATATTTGAGTCATATTTTGTAGAAGGGTGAAACTTTGAGTTGGTTTAATGGATGTCATTGCTCAGTATTTTGGCCAAAAAGCAATCTTTCTTTGACACACAAAACTTGTATTGTCAACTGCCTGAAATTAATTTTACATGTTTAATGCCCAGTTTTTGTTTTTCATAGATCTTTTTGTTTTGGGTTTGACCTTATGGTTACAGGAAGCCTCGTCTTCTCAAGTGGCCTCAGCTGCAACTATATCAGTAGCATTTATGGAAGCCCTGAGCACTATGTTTCAGCAATTCAGCCATGACTACAAGTGAGTCATTAATTATGTGTACATACTGGAAGCAGCAGCATTGCTTTTCGCTTGATGTTTTACTATTTTTTAACATGTTCAACTGATACTGCAGTGCAAACAATGCACATGACATGTTTACTTAGGATATTGTTTTTCTGTGAACTGATATCCTTGCTTTGTGCACATGTCGTTAACAGTTGACACAACTCAAAACTTGATGTTAATTAGAATTTAGTAAAAATAGTTTCCTTGACAAGTGGACCTTGATATAAATCGTAGTTTCTGAATACGTAGTTTTTTTAGAGCCGGGCAATTCTATGTTTTATCTTTTTAGGATAATCATTGGATGTACCTGGTCTAAATTTGTTACAATACCTAAGAGCTTTCGAGGTTTTCCAGATTAGTGATCTTTTTTTGAAATTCGCATTTATCTAACTCCCTTTAGGGGATCACTTTTTCTTGCCTGAATTTGGTATTATTTCAAGCGTCAGTTAGTTTTGTGTTTGGAACTAGTAAAGTTTATTTTGATGCAATGCAGCTCAGAGGATGCTTCCGGCTTTTTTGTTTCATTACTCTTCGGGCTTGGGCCATTGCTCGGTGGACTCATTCTCGTAACATTCGCTCTTGCATTCCAACTTCAGCACGCTCTTCTTATGGGTGCGGCATCCGGCATTGCCTTTATCCTGGGCGCCTGGCGACCATTACAGTTACTTATATCTTCAAAGATGGGAATTTTCCCCATTTTCTTCTTACTTGCAGTGGGCGCAACATTCGTCCATGTTTTAACCTCTAATATTCTGACGTTCGCAAGCCGCAAAAGGGCATCATCAAGTAATCTACCTATAGCAACCGGCTTTCCCATAAGTGTTCACACCCTTCAGTCATTCCTCTCATGTTCAACAATTGCCTTTCATGCATTAGCTGAGGGGCTAGCTCTTGGAGTGGCTGCACCAAAAGCTGAAGGGCTCGGTCGCCACATGGTTCTACCTGTATCTCTACATGGACTTCCCCGTGGAGCTGCCGTGGCCAGCTGTATATTGGGGGCGACTGACAGCTGGCACAGTGCGTTAGCAGCTGCAGCTGTGATTGGATTTGTGGGTCCAATGTCTGCTGTTGGAGCCATACTAGCTGGGATAGATTACAGTGGGCTTGATCATATAATGGTTCTAGCCTGTGGGACTTTGCTTCCGAGTTTTTGGAGGATAGTTGAGAGAGCAACAATGTTGGATAAAAGGAAAAGCTGGTTCGGGCTTGTCTTTGGAATAGGATTTTCTACTATGTGTTTGATGTGCACGAAGTTAGTTTGCTTGCACACTCCCTACTGCAATTCGGCTCCAGAAGCTGTCAAATGAGAGTACCCCTCAGGCATTTTGGATAGCAATTTGATTCATAGACACAATATATCATCATAGAACTTGTAGATTATATAAATTTCATTTAGAAAAAGATAGAACAAGATTGTTATTTCTTCTGTGATTCCATTGTATACACACCATTATCTTTAGGGGTGTTACAAATGAACTGCGAAATTTTCTTCTTTTACCAAAACACGAATCTGTTATAAAACACAACCTATGGATTTGTCATAGATTTGCACATAACAGCACAAAGAAAAAAAACCCATTTATAAACAGAAGCTGCTTGAAATCCAAATAAAAATGGCAAGTTGGGGAACAGGAAAGGCCCTACAAAGTCCAGCCAACATCAAACCACCTGATAAACAGTCAAATTGACAGCAAACAACTTAAGAAAATTAAGGTTGTCTTCAATTTCATTTCTATCTCTCAGCAAACAATCTCTCAAAGCTCTATAATGAAAACATATAAAACGCCAATAAAACACAGAAAAGACTCGGGAGTCTCATCATGTTCGATCTTTATTACATATACAAAAAAACAAGTCAAAGCATACTGAGAAATCGACTAATTATTGCTGGCTTCATCAATCAATTTCTCCTTCTCAGATTCAATCTCAGGCTCAGCAGCATTAGGTTTCTGCGATCCAGTCATTCTCGCCAATATAACAAACGACATTCCACCAAGAACATTGTTCATCATTCTAAGAACAACCACTGATGACTTAAAAGCCACAGGCGGTAGCCATTTGTCCAGCAAGAACTCCACTCCATTCAGTGTTTGATATCTCAAATTACTGCTAATCCCCATATGAAGTGCCCACGTTGTGGCATTCAACAGAGTAGGTGGCGCCTTGTTTGGGGTTTCGAAAGTTGGATCCATCTTCTTCCTCACTGCGATCAATCCATTAGAGAGCGCTGTACCGACTAGACCAGCGGCGAATCCAACAGCTGCAAAGATTGCGCCTTTGTACACAAAAGTGCCCAATCTGTTGGCAAGACTGAAAGCACCGGGCTCAAACATGTGGCTGGGCGGGCAATTGGCGAATAACGCCGGGAGAGTGGCGGCGGTGGCTGATGCGGTTGGGGCTAATAGATACATGAGGGTGAAGTTAAGTATGGAGCCGACCACCAGAGTTGAGAAAACGAAATCCAATTCATTGAGTCCGAAATTAGGGCGAGAAGCCATATCGCCGAGGACACAGGCGGAAACACCAACCAATTCCTCCATTAGAACCTTGAAAGGGAATTGCGGATCTGCAGCAACCCTAGATCTCCATCCATTTAAGAAAAGACTTAGAATCCCAAATCCTGCTGATGAATCATCGGAATTTGAATCACTGCTCCAACTTCCGCTGTCTCCGCCGCCGCCGCCGCCGCCATGGCCGATTCCGTTTCCGCCATTACCTCCGCCGGAGAGTGAAAAATCGGTGCCGGAAAGTTTCTGGCGACGAAGAAGGCGTAGAGAGTGATTTTGAGGAGTGGCGAAAGGGAAGGAAACAGGATTGGAAATCCGGTGACTCTGAGAAGAAGTCGAGTATTCCCTCGCAAAAATAGAGCAGCGAAGCTGGGCTGCAGCCGCCATTTCTACAATCGATAAAAAAAACTACTATAAGAAATGAATAACACAGCAAATCAATCAATGATTAAACAATTCACAGATCTAGAAATTGATTCGAACGACGAACAAAAGAATCATTAAAAAGCACGTTGAACAAAGAAAATGATGGAAATCAAACCTGTAGATTGGAGCAACGGTAGATATATTGATAATGGAAAAGGGATATTAGGTGAGAAAGGACTGATTAGGGGAAGAAAAAAAAGAAGAAAAATGATATAAAGTAAATAGGAAAATGGAAAGGGATTCAAGTAGGACTGGAAGCCATAAACAAGAGGATCGGAGAAAGAAGGCGATCACCGAGCGTGGGGATTCCCTATTGCATATAGATGGTGGGAGTGAGGAAGAAAGAGAGAAATATATAGTGGCATATACTGTGAATAAAGTGCTAAAACCCTAGTCCATTCATTCATACATTATATATCAGAGAGTATGTGGCATGTTTGAATATATGAATTCAAGTGATGAAAAATTAAAATTGATAAATAATTTAGAATTATGAGTTGTATTGCTAAAAATAAAATAATAAAAAAATAAAATAATTTACTAAATAATTTATCTCATCATTGAACTGTTATTAAATTAATTATTAAGATCCTATTTAATTTTTATAAAAAATTAAATTAATAATGTTAAATATTTAATATATACATTATTTTTTAAAAAATAAAATATATTGTAATGATCTTACGATGCATTTTATCCCGGACATTGTCATCAAATCAGTGAAGCGAGAAAATTGTGGAATTATAGTTAAACTGAATTACTTCGATAGTTAAGCATAATTTTCTTAAATTATACTAAAATGCTTATATATTTTATAATTTTTATATTATATGCAAAGAACATTCCAATAGATTGTGAACTTTAGTAATGTGTGATGTATAAAATAGAACTTTAAATTGATGATGTGATATGATATATAAGACATTTTAAAAAGTTAAGCATAACACATGATTTATTTTATTTTGAATTATTTTTTTAAAATAAAATATTACCAAAAAGATTAGATAATTTATTAGATAAACTCTCATTATTAAAATATTGCTAAATTAATTATTCAATCATACATTTGATTATCTATTTATAGAAATAAAATAAAACAATATTTAAAATTTAAGATGACACATCATAGTAATGAGAAGATATATATATATATATATATATATATATATATATATATATATATATATACGATGTCTATTTATGCTTATATGTTATGAATAATACTAGACTGAAACAACTATTTGAGTGGTTTTGTAACTTTGAATAAGTAGGGTGGAATCCAAAAAGGCTGATAAAATCAAATTAATGACCGAAAATTGAATTAAAAATAAGAGTTGGGGTGTTCAGATTGATTATTAGATTAAAATAAATAAGGGTAAACTTAAAAAAATACCTTGCGGTTTCACCCATTTGTAAAATGGGGCCTGAGAAATTTTTTTTTACAAAAGAGGATCTGAGGAATTTAACCGTCAGCAAATTAGGGTTATTCTGTCCATTCCGTCAATTAAGTTAATATGGCAAAGGGTAAAATGAGAAATTCACATTTTTCTCTTCTCCTTCTTCTTCACTGTGCTTGTAAGAGAGTAAAGAGCATAGAAAAAACACAGACAAATTTCCAATGTAAAAATCCAATAACATGAACATCTTCACTAACTTGAAAATGGAATTGAACAAAAATTCATATTGGGAAGCCAACAATTTAACGTAATAGTCTTGTTCATTTCATCTTGAACCAAGGAAACAGAGGAAAAGTCGAAAAGAATCACAAAACTTGTTAGAAATGAAAGAATTGAATTAATTTGGAATCAGATTTTATTAGAAAGGAAAGAAGAGCAAAATATAGAAACAGAATTATGGTCATCATTTTCCTAATCAATGCCATGATTTTAGGAAGTGCTATTATAGGAATGTATTTATTTCTCATTCAATAACCTTCTTTTTGTAAGAATTTATTTCCATGCATGTGAATGTATAGTCTGCTATATAAACAATGTAAGCACCATTCTAATACACACCAAAATTAAACAATTATTCTATTTCTCTTATTTTTCATTTGTAATTCAAAACATGGTACCGGAGTATGTTTCGGTCTTAGGACCATAAGAAGTGCTCATCATATACTAGGCGGAGGGCTAGTAATTTCTGGCACAGAAGCAGTAGTAATGGCGGTACAAGATCAACAGAAATTAGTCCAAGTCGGTAAAAGCAATGGCGACCAACCACGAATTGATCTGTCAAACCTAAAATGTTCAATTTGTGGTAAAACAAAACGTACGAAAGAAGGATGTTTTGAGGTAATCGGATACCCTAAATGGCGGGGAGATAGAAGCAAAAAACGGAATCAGACGTGGGTAAACCAAAAAGTTCTTCGTGGATTTTCGACTGTGGTGCCACAGACACTATGACTTACGATTACAATGATATCAAAGTTCAAACCAAGCCATAAAAAATGCATGTTATGGCAGCAAATGGAGAAATAATACCTGTAAATGGAGCTAGGTCAATTGATATATCACCTACTTTGAAATTATTATATTGTCTCTATGTTCGATCATTATCACATAAATTGTTATCCATTAGTCATGTTGCAAAAGAACTCAATTGTACTGTACTAATACACCTAACTTTCTGTGTACTGCAAGATATCGGGACGGGAATGATTATTGGACATGGCACTGAACGCCAAGGATTGTACTACGTGGATGAAGTTGCCAAACACAGTACTGTTATGCTTGTGTATGGACCTGCAGATAGGGAAGCTTGGCTTTGGCACCGGAGATTAGGACATCCATCCACGGGTTATTTACATCTTTTATTCCCTAAGCCTTTTAATTCAAACAATAAATTACATTGTGAAACATGTATTATGGCCAAAAGTCACTGACAAACTTTTAGACCAAATAATACCAAAGTCGCGTCACCATTTGACTTAGTTTACTCAGATGTATAGGGTCCATCACCTGTTGTGGGTGGCCAAGGATTTATATTTTCTCCTTTTCATTGATGATTGTACTTGTATGTCTTGGGTCTTTTTCTTGAAAAATAAATCAAAAATCGTAGAGAAATTTGTCCACTTTTACACAATGATCCAAACCCAATTCACAAGAACGATTCAAATACTATGATCTGATAACGGGGGGGAATTTGTCAATGCACATATGAAATAATTTTTTCAAAAACATGGCTTAATGCATTAGACTTCTTGTCCACATACCCCTGAACAAAATGGTGTAGCCGAAAGGAAAAATAGAATCCTACTAGAAATGACCCAAGCATTTATCATTAAATCCAAATTCCCTAAAAGTTTTTGGCCTGAAGCAATAGCCACTAGCACATATTTACTCAATAGACTTCCAACCAAAGCTCTTAACCTACAAACACCAGTCCAAACCCTAGCTAAATTTGCCAAAATACCCCCACCTTTGACCCTTCAACCAAGAATTTTTGGTTGTTCTATTTTTTTTCCATATTCCCAAAATAAAGCGAACCAAATTTGACCCATGTGTATAAAAATCTATTTTTGTCGGATATAGAATTAATCAAAAAGGGTACAGTTATAATCGTAAGACACATCATATGTACACCACAATGAATTGTGATTTCCTTAAAACTGAGTATTTTTACCAAACCCAATTCAGTAGTCAGGGGGAGAGTAGAGATACAGACACACCTCATTGGCTTCCTGAAACTGTAATTTCAGAAGAAGTGGAGATAAAAAAAGGACAATACTGTTGGGCATACTTCAGATACTTCTGTACAATTTAAGGAGCTTAGTGTCTCTAAAAGTAACCATCCTAACCTTTATCTGAGGTAAGAGAATCTGACTCTGAAACTTCTCCAATTTCAATTTCAACTGGACATGGTGAATATAGAGTTATGGAAGAACAGGTGACAGAACAGGAGACAAAGAGGGAGGAAGTATTTGCACTACCTCCAAGGCGTAATAGAGGAGTTCCTCCTGATAAATATTCCATAGAGAAAGAAGCTAGAAGATTAAGATATCCAATAGCTAACATTGCAAGGGGTAATCTGTCTGTAGAGGCTAAAGCTTTCATTGCAGCTTTATGTAAGGAAGAGATTCCAACCACGGTTGAACATGCTTTGGCCTCAGATAAGTGGCTAATGCAATGAAGGATGAGATAAATGCCCTCGAAAGAAGCAATACATGGGAGAAATGTACTCTACCTACAAGAAAGAAACCAGTTACTTGTCACTGGGTCTTTACTATGAAACATAAACCATATGGCTTAGTTGAGAGATACAAAGCACAGTTGGTAGCAAAGGGATAAACTCAGACCTATGGCATAGACTACTCAGAAACTTTCTCACCCATTTCAAAAATTGATATGATTAGGCTACTATTCTTAGTAACAGCAAATAAAGGATGGCCACTTCATCAATTTGATGTCAAGAATGCCTTTTTGCATGGAGACTTGAAGGAAGAAGTCTATATGGAAGCTCCACCAGGTTTTCGAGAGGAATTCAAGAAAGGGGAAGTTTGTAGGCTGAAGAAATCTCTCTATAGGCTAAAGCAATCACCAAGAGCTTGGTTTGGGAGATTTACAGTAGCAATGAGAAAGTATGGGTTCACGTAAAGCAATTCTGACCATACCCTTTTCCTTAAACGACGAGGTAAACTTGTAACCTATTTAATTATTTATATTGATGACACGATCATTATAGGTGATGATGTAGAAGAAATTGCCAAGCTTCGAGAAAGCTTGTTCACATAATTCGAAATGAAAGACTTGGGAAGATTGAAGTACTTCCTTGGAATCAAAGTGCTAAGATCTAAAAAAGGAATCTTCATATGTCAAAAAAAGTATATCTTAGATCTGCTAACTGAAATAGGGATGCTTGATTGCAAATCGGCTGATACGCCTATAGTTGTGAGTCATGGGCTTAAGGTAGAAGATGGAGTAGAATTAGCCGATAAAGAAAGATACCAATGATTGGTAGGAAAATTGATTTACCTATCCCACACTCGACTAGATATTTCATATGTTGATGGAGCAGTAAGCCAATTCATGCACTAACCTTAAGTAAATCACATGGAAGCTGTATGGAGGATCGTAAGGTATCTCAAAGGAACAACCAGACATGGAATTTTGTACAAGTCACACAGTCATCTAAATGTTTGAGGGTACATTGATGCTGATTGAGCAGGAAATCCAGTAGATAGAAGATCAACCTCAGGCTATTTTACTTTTGTAGGAGGTAATTTGGTCACATGGAGAAGTAAGAAACAAAAGGTAGTAGCGTTGTCAAGTGTAGAGGCAAAATTTTGAGGTATAGCTCGATGGCTAATGGAGATCTTATGGCTACAAAAGCTATTAACCGAAATTGGTTTTCCACCATCAGAGATCTCCAAGATAATGTATGATAACCAGGCAGCCATTCTAATCTCCTAAAATTCGGTGCAACGTGATATAACAAAACATGTAGAGGTTGCCCGACATTTCATCAAAGAAAAAATTGAAGTATAAATTATAAAACTACCCTTCATAAGATCTGAAGACCGGTTAGCAGATATTCTAACAAAAGCTGTGAATGGAAATGTGTTCAAAAGGATACAAGACAAGTTGTGCATTGGAGACCCCACTACTAACTTTAGGGCGAGTGTTAGAAAGGAAAGAATTGAATTGATTTAGAATCAGATTTTGTTAGAAAGGAAAGAATATGTTAGAAAGGAAAAAATTGAATTAATTGGGAATTAGATTCTATTAGAAAGGAAGAAGAGCAAAATATGGAATCAGAATTATGGTCATCAATTCCCTAGTCAATACTATGATTTTAGGAAGCGCTACTATAGGAATATTTTTATTTTGTATTTAATTTTCATTCAATAACTTTCCTTTTGTAAGGATTTATATGTATCTCAATGTATAGTCTGCTATATATAGACAATGTAAGCACCATTCTAATACACACCAAAATTGAACAATTATTCTATTTCTCTTATTTTTCATTTTTGTAATTCAAAACAAAACCCGTCAAAATAATAATAGCTAGTTTGAAATATATACAAAAGGAACAACATCAAAATCAAAGCATATGTAAAGGGCATAATAATCTGAATCAGAGAAAATAAAATTGAAATCAGACTTAGAACATGGGAATTATAATGGGAATAAAAGCGAAACTGATCAAAATTGGAAAACTCAAATACCATTGCAGCTATAGTAACAGTGATTGGCGGTTATTCTGCTCTTTTCCTCTAAAAACCTTTGACCCAGCTTCGCCTCCCTCCCTACAAAACTCGGTCTAGATCGGGTCTGATTCGGGTTTCAACTTTGAATTATCTGAAATTTGAATTTGAGATTGTTAAAATTGATGGGGTTTAGGAGACAAAGGGGTGTCGGCGAATGAAAAAAGTGTTTATAGAGTGGGCATGTTAGAACGAGCATACGACCTGAGATGTGAAGAAGAAAGATGGTTTTGGTAAGCATTTGGAGATGAAATTAGGATTGTTGGTTTTAGGATTTTCCATCAACATGGGAAAGCAAGAAAGGGAAGAGAAAAGAATGTGTTACCCATTGAAAATATCGTACCTGGATCTGATATTTCAGAATTGATCTTCTACAAATTATCTTGAATCTATGGGTTAATTCCTGCAAAATAACACACATTTAGGGGCGATCGGTGGTTATCCCGCGGGGGGGAGGGGGGGACCCTCCCATGCTTAAGTCAGTAAAGGGTTCTAAGGAATATTATATAAGTAATTATGAGAAAGTGAATGTACCTATTGAAATGACCTAAGGACCTATTGATAGGTGCAGGAGATTCCTTATTCCTAATGGAATAAAGAGTCCTAATTGAGATAAGTTAAGAACTCTTCGCACTTATCTGATCCTTGAACCCCAAGTTGATTAGGATGAGGTTAAAGGAGAGAATATAGGGATAAGAGTCAAACCTAGATTCTCCTTTCTTGCAGAGCACGGGAATGCCTTTAAGCTGGTCATGAGTCGCCTCGAGATTATGACCGCCAAAAGCTTCCAAGAAACCCTAGCTTGATATAATCTCTAGTTAGATTAAGATTCAATCGGCTTTATGGGTCAAGCTCACTTGGCTAACTTTGACTGTGAAGCGAGCCACGCGATTCTTCGTTGACTCGGTCTTAGGCTGAGACAGGCGAAATATAAGTAGTAAGTTATCAGAAGCCCCCCCAAGCGTGAGAAGTCCTTTAGGGGTTCTACCATCAGTCATCTGAATCGGCTCAGATTTTGAACAGATTAGGGCTACGTGGCAAGCTATGGAGCAGAAGTCTTAAAGCTTCTCTAGGAAACTTGAGTCTTTTCATATTCTTTAGAGGTAGCTGCCTTTTTCAAAATTCAAAACTGATCACTCTCTACTTGACACGTGGTGCCCAATTTTTGTAATTCAATGATTGTGACCCTTTGACTTTACATCTGTTTCCTATTTAAGCGCCTTTGGAGTCTATTTCCTTATTTTAGCTCCTCTACAATTCTGTACCTTATTCCGGAGACTTCCGTTCCTTTGAATCTTCCGCGACCCTTGTTTCCTTGAACTTCTTCTTTTTAACAGGTAAGTGCTATCCTTCTATCCTCATTTCTCAAGAACTTCAAGCTTATTGCTGCTACGCTATGGGTTGTATGTTGTCGTAACTTGAATCTCATGTTTAACAAGTTTTATTAGACATTTATCCATATATAGTAGGTTATAATATATCCTGAATATTCAAGCTAGAATCTTTAGCATCTTTGATTTTAAGTATTGAATGTACTTGTTTAGAAAAATGATTTTAGTTGTAAGTTAGTGTCACCGAAATCTAGGTTTCTCTTGGTCGGATTCTGGGTTTATGTATGAACTTTGATGAACATGATGAACATAGGCTTAAGTTTGGACCCTTCCCGGCTGGAAAATGACCGTAGATCTTGATAGGGTGACTGGATCTGATTATAACTTATTCTAGGACTTTTGCTTTCTTTTTAGGCGGCTATGTCTTTGTCCTAGTTAAGTAGCTATTCAAGCAAAAGTTTATTTACCATTTTATGTAGGGAGTGCCCTGACCTAGTTTCTCGCACTTTTGTTAACATAGATCATTCTAACTTGCCTCATAACCCTAGGATTAAAAGGATAGCCGGGAGGATAGACCATATATAGGGTGATGAAGAGAGGGCGACATCCGGTCAAGCTGCCTCAAGCTCTCAAATACATTCCTACGAACCTGTATGGGCAGGCACGGGTGGCAAGGATGATGAGGTTGAGCAACTGGCTCACCCTATATGCCCAGATCCTATGCCAAGGGGGTATAGGAAGAAGAGAGCCGCTAAGAAGGGCAAGGCAGATATTGGGAATATGGAACCGATCGAGCCTATCTGAAAGGAGAAAAAGGTGACTTCTCTTATTGAGGATATGGTATAAATAGCTCATTCGGTATATGTAGATTTTAAGAGGGCCATTTTCCCCTGGATGCAAAGTTGCAGGGTTATGCTGCCGTCTGAAGGTCAACGCGTCCACTAGCCTCCTAAAGGATGGTTTAGCATTTACTTAGAATAAGCTTGGTTTAGTTTTGTCTATCCCCTTCCTCAAGGCATATGCGACCTCCTTAATTATTGGAAGGTATGCCTGGCCCAAATACACCCCAACTGTTAGGGTGATATAGTGGGTCATTATCAGATGTGTGAAAACCTGGGGCTGAGATTTTATGCAAAATTCTTTAGATGGATAGCTTCTTGTAAGATGAATAAATGTCAAGACCACTTACATTTCTCGCATAAGAATGGGTTCTACTCTTTCACCCATAGGGCGGACTCGGTAAAGAACTTCAAGCAATTTTTTTATTTTTGTTGAACTGAAGGAAAGGGCGTCTACTTTTCCTACTCGTTGGTTGTTTGTTGTGCCACCTCCTTTCAAGGATCCCAAGAACAACCCAGATGTTCGAGTGGATATATTAGAATGTTTGAAGAAGGGAATGTGGCCTCTGGCCGATGTCTCATATACTTTTGTTCATAACAATCGACTTATAGATTATAACTTGGATACTGATGACAGTT
This sequence comes from Euphorbia pulcherrima, assembly GCA_947683365.1. NCBI lineage: Eukaryota > Viridiplantae > Streptophyta > Magnoliopsida > Malpighiales > Euphorbiaceae > Euphorbia > Euphorbia pulcherrima. The sequence goes on from CANTUS010000008.1 coordinate 33,255,630, forward strand.
ATATTTATTACGTTAGTCCTCTGCCTCTGGGTGAGTTCATTTCCCACCTTATTTATTTCTTGTTGTTATTTTCAGCTATATCAGGGATTAAGAATACGATTTATAATGCTATAGCCAAGCGGGTGAAAAACCTGCAATAAGTCAACAACCGCCAGGTTCCAGAGATTATTGACGGCGCATCTAACAAAACTATTGATATAGTTTTTTTATGTAAGAATAAGGAGAAGACGCTTAAAAGGGAGTAAAGAGAGGGAACCCAGATGCGACTGAGGAGTCTACGAAGGATCGAAAGAAGAAAGCCAAGGTTACTGACTCGGTATGTTTTACGTTGCAGAACTTTCATTGATGTAATTTTATTTATTAACATGATTCATGACAGGCGGCCGTTGACACGCCTGTTAAGGATTCCGAGGCTCTTCTTTCTTTGGTGTAGGATGCCTTGATCTATGTCGCGGGTAACAAGCCTTCCCTCCACCTTTCGGTTATTCAGGAGTCACTTTTTTAGGATTTTCCCTTGGAAGAAGAGGACCGCTTGTATGATCAAGAGGACTTCCATAAGGCGGCCCGTTTGTTCGAATCGGTTGCTCAGGTATGATCTCCCTTCTAATTAATCTTAATGGGTGCGTATCATGCTTCGAGTAATAATAGACATGTTTCTTATCCAGTCTTTATCTCGGGTGGTCGACATATTTAATCGGGTGGTTGTGGAGAGGAATAATCCCAAGAAGCTGATGGAAGCTATAGGCATGTGCTGAAAGCTGAAATCTCTAATGAAGGAGGCGGAAGCCAAGAACAAGACCTTGGAGGAGAACTTAAAAAAGCTAAGAGAGGAGCATGAGCTTCTCCAATCATCTCATAAGGTAGCCTACAAGAGCCATGACAAGGCTGAAGCCGATCTCATCGCCTCCCAAATAGAGCTGTGGGTGTCTAATGGAAGAAAGAAGAACACGTCACTGAATACATCAAATCCATTGAAGGGATGGTGGATAATGGCTTCGAGTTTAGGCGGTGCGTTTTCTAGGCCTACAAGCAGCTTCATCCGGATCTTACCGATGATTTGATTAATACCATTAAGTACCTGGGGGTTGAAGTAGAAAGGGAGAAAGTTCCTGAAGATGATGCCCCTGAAGGGAAAATTGACGATACCTAAGAGATCCTGGGTGAAGATTTGGAGAAGCTGTCTGACCAGGATATCCTGCCTCGAGAATAGAATTTTTGTATTTTTATCTTTTTGTACTTTAGCTATGTTAGCTTATTTTGTACATACATTACTTTGTTTAGGCACTTTTGGAGGCATATCTTTTAAGGTCTTGTTTCTATGCCTTACTGTATGTTTGAGTTGGTCATTATTGCCGCTTGAATGGATATATGTTTCATTGCTACCTGGAATGTTTGTACCTTAAATTTAACTAAGGTCTTAAGTGCTTTAAGGTCTTATATTATGCCTTGTATATTTGAGAATTGGTCTTATATTGCCATTTAGATATTTGCTTAGGTTTTAAGTATATCCTCTTTCATCAAGCATTTTACTTATGCCGGTCTTATGGGATTGGCTGGCTATTTATGTTTTAGGGGTGGGGGCCACTTGAAAGCGTTTTAACCAAACTTGTATGCGAGAGTTGTTTAAATTAAGCCGATCTTATCTTGGGCCGGGAATATGCCTGAAATAGTGATCAATACTTGCTAAGGCGAATAAAAGAATGCTTATATTATTAATAAATTGAGCACAAGTCTAGGAATTCTACGCATCCGGATATCTACTTGAGGGTAGCCACCTTGTTAAAAACTTCCTCAAGGGAAAACCCAGTGGGAAAAATCCTTAAGGAAGGAAAAAGAGTACGGCTGCTAGAGACCCTAAGTATCTACAGTGTAGTAGGGCCTAAGATTAGAAATGTTCCATGTTCGAGGAAGTTCTTTGCCTTTAATAGTCCCTAGCTTGTAGGTGGCCGGTCCGATGACTTTGGTGATTTTGTAGGAGCCTTCCCAGTTGGCGCCCATCTTTCCTTTGCCTTCTTGAGCTTGCAAGGCGGTCGAGTCTTTAAGAACTAGGTCTCCTTCTTTGAGTCGGACTTCCCATACCCTTCTATCATGGTATCTCGTGATTTTAGCTTTATAGGCTGCCATAAGGATCCAGGCTCGTTCTCTTATTTTGTCTAGGTTTTCCAGATGGTATTTCATGTTGATGTCGTTATCTTTTTTTGTGTAGAGTGTTGGATATGATGTATGCCCTTAAGGCAATTAGGGCGACATATCTTAATTATGTAATAGTATGAATAATTTGTTTAATCAATAAAGGCATTTAATCTTTTGTTTATATCAATATGCTTGTATATATATATATATCAAAGCTGGTTAAATATATATTCATTGACGTATGCAAAAGTCCTTGACATATCATAGCATGAAGTCAGAGAAATTATAGTTGGACTATATTTGGTGGAACCTGCTTCATGTGCAATTATGATTGTGTCTAAACTATCCCTAGTCATAGTTTCATCAAGAAAGGATATTGATGAAACGGAAAGACTAGCATGTGGTCAACTTTCTTGGAAAGGGTCCAAGCAGTTAATCTCCTAAAGACTGAAGGTGGTGCCTTAAGTTTGACACATGGATATATCTGGGAGATATATTGGAGACCGCAGTAAGATATACACTTGGTATATATATCAATGTGTTAGTGTTTATCTTCATGCAATAAGCTTTGCAAATGTCGTCATACTTGAGATGCTGGCTACCTTGTGTGGTACTATTGCTATACTTTGGGTCATTACTATACACTCATTAATTTAGGGTGCTACGGGTGATTACGGGTATAGTGATGACAGCACGTTGGTAGGCTGAGTAGTCAAAAAGAATCCATCGCTCCGGATATATTAAGGAGTTGTACCTGGCCACTTGTTGAAGTGATGATTGCCATAAACCTCTGATCAGAGCATGTGTTTGATAAAAATGGTTTCTAGTCAAACACACTATGGTAAAAGGCAATATACTTCGGTAACAAGTAAATAACTAGGATAGCTTGGTGCAACCTTGCTATTAGCGGGTTAACACTTTAACCGAACCCAATAAATCAGATGGTACTAATATTAAAGAATGGAAGGAATTTATTGCACTGGATAACTATTGCATTAACCGGGATTAAGTCATAAGCATAAATGACGTTCCGAGTAATGGGGGATGGTAGACTGTTGCTAGATGCGTACTACAGTCGTTTAAGGTAATCGAGTTCTATTCACGGTCTAGAGCATCGAGCCAATGGTTCCATTAGAACAAGGGTTGGTTAAGCCTTAACAACTCAATACTTTGGGATCCTATAAGGTCACACACATTGAACCTTCATCGGACTAAATAAAGAACTAATAGATTTAATCTATTACAAAATAAATAACTTAAATAATAATTGGATTATTATTTGATTGGTTAAAATTGATTAGATCAATTTTGGATAAACTAAAGTATTTATTTTGACCGGTAACTAATTAATTAGAGTCATAAATAAATTATAATTGATTAGATCAATTTTGGTTGGACCAAGAAATTTATTTTGACTGGTGACTAATTTATTAGGGTCAGAATAAATATTTAAAAAAGGATTAAAAGGGGAATTTTGCATTGACGAGTTTAATTAGACCGAGAGTATAAAAGTATTTTATACAGGCTCGAGTGCGCGGGAGTACACCGAAAGATGTGCGAGCAATGCTGGGCATTGCTCGCGGTAGCCCATGAAAATGGGCTGCACATGCGCAGCCCATACTGAATTGTGGCACAGAGCGTGTACACGCTGTGTGCACATGGGATGGGAGGGGGAGCAATTTTGCTCCCCAAAGCCTATATATAGGCTATCCTCTTTCCTTTCAAATTGTATCAAACTCAAACCATAAATTATAAGCGAGATAATTAATCTCTCAGATAATTGAGCAAGTTATTTTTGTGGAGCCCGAATTTATTCGGGCACTAATAGTTTATATTTTTGGATGAGGCTTCTAGAGTGGTCTAGCAACTACTCGAGGCTTCTTAGTTCTTCCTCCAAGGGAGGTTTTGGTTGGTGGGGTTCGTGTGGATACTGATAAAGGCTATCCTACGATTGGAGGCTTGTGCAAGAAGGTTCTGCAAAAGCTCGCTTCAACTGGTAAGTTCTTTTTCTTTCTCTTTTAATTATTAATTCTTTTTCTTTAAGTATTTTTAGACTTAATAATAATGCGTAGGTTATTTTTACATGCTTAGTTTATTTTATGCTTAGGTTATAACTTAGAGTTATAACATGCTTAGTATAAAATAAATATGCTAGGATATAATTTAGAATTATGGTATGTCTAGTCCTTTAGCATGCTAACCTAGTTAGAGAATTATTTAGTTAAGACTTTATTTAATTTATATGCAACTAACAGGAGTTCCTGGGGACAGGGACAAAATTTTGAATTTCCGTCATGCCTCTTATGGATGTTTAATTTGACTGTCAGTTCCCAATAATGGTATCAGAGCCTGCCTATTTAGTGCATAATTAAGTTAGAAGCAAACTAAATATTATTTTTTAAATGAAATGATTTGTTTATTTAATTATTTGGAACAATATATATAAACTTGTGCCTTTCATTTCAAGGTTAGAAAATGGTTATAAATAATTTTAAATAAGCCTGCTCAACTTACTCAAATTATATAAGTGTCAATAATTTATTTAAATTACATGGGTTATAGATGCTCCCAATTTACATGAATTGGAAGAATGAAATTTATTAGTTCAAGAGAATCAATTGGTCTTCAAGTTTGTGCCCGTATTTGTTCTGGCTAAGGATTGGACTTGGTGTCTACTCCTCATAGGGCACCTCTCCTACCTGAAAACCTATATCGGTGCAATTTGAATTGACCAACCAAGGGGTTAATATGAACTAATTTATTTCTGGTATATAAGATGGTGCTTATATATGTTTCTATAACAAAGTAAAAAAATTAAAATTATTGAATAAAAGCTTAAAGGAAATGCAACATAAATATAACAAATAAAAGTGTTAATTATTTTGCATATAATCTAGGTTGATGGAATAATTATAATAAAGAGCTAAACCCACCTAAGGTTAGACCTTATAAATTAATTCTAAAATTCCTTGAATTAATACAAGTTATTATAATTTTGTCCATCTGAAAAAAATCCTAGATTGGGTGAGACGTTTAACACCAATAAAATCCTAAAGTAAATATATTAAGGCAAGTTATAGTCTTCCTTACTCAAATTTATAATATGGTCTCTTTGGGCTATCAAAGTGCTATGCAAAGCGTTCCTTCTGATCCACATTGATTGGTTGTAAAGTTTGAGATAGGGTCTACCTTAACAGAGCTGGGGTAGTCCAACATAAAATTGGGGGCTAGGCCCAGATCGAGACATATTCAAGGAGATGCTAATATAAGAGCACACGTCCCTTGGGATTAGGGAACTTGAGTGAATTAGCAATTGCATGCGATGTAAATAGAATGGGATTCCAACTATGACTTACTATTATGACTTGTCTCATAAAATTGGGGGTTGTAATAGACTAGTTATAGATGCTACCTACTAGGAAATTTAGCTGGGCTGAAATTCATGAATTCAATAGAATGGGCTATTGTAAATTTCAAAGAAAATAGTAGGCAAATGTATTTAATTAAAAGTCCTCATATTAAATACATGTACTTAAACTAATATCTAAACACTTTTCTTTTCTTATATTTTAGGTTGAAAATGGCTTCCAATTTTAATCTCCGTATGATACTTGACACCAAATTGAATGGCTCAAACTTTTCTGATTGGTTCCGAGCAGTGAGAATAGTTCTCAGATCTGAGGGAATTGCCTATGGCCTAAGTGAAATTTTCCCTGTAGAACCTGATTTTGAGGATCATATAGAACATGATGCCTGGTTGAAGCACAGGAAAGATCGTGAGACTGCCATGTGTATTATGTTGGGGTCCATGAATTCTGAGCTTCAGAAACAACATGAGAACATGCCCTTAGAGGATATGGTTCTCCATCTTGAAGAACTCTTTTCGAAGAGGGAGAGGACAGAGAGGTATGAGACCTTTAAGCTCCTTTTCGGGAGCAAGATACAGGTTGGCACCTCTACCTCTCAGCATGTACTGAAACTCTTGGGATACCTTGAGAAGCTGAATCGATTAGGATTCGAGATGAATCATGACTTGAGGATTGACCTTGTGTTGATGTCCTTGACAGATAGTTACTCAGGCAAGGCTTCTAAGAAGAAAAAGCAGGCATTGGGTGCCAAGAAAAGAATCAGTAAGAAGAAGAATGAAAAGAAGGCATCTAAGTATGTCTGCTTCCAATGTGGAAAACCGGGACATTGGAAGAGGGATTGCAAAGCTCCTGCTTCTGAGCATTTGAAGAAGAAGCCTACAGAGGCATCTACTTTAGGTATGTTTGTAATTGAAAAATTTGTTACTTTTTCGCTAGAATCCACTTGGGTATTGGATATTGGCTGTGGTTCTCATATCTGTACTTCTAATGTAGGGACTAAGGAACTGTGGAAAACTTGTAAAAGGGGAGATGGACCTACGCGTGGGAAATGGAACTAGAGTTGCTGCATTAGTCGTAGGGAGCTTTAGCCTTGTTTCGCCAAGTGGACTTGTTTTAGTTTTGAATAATTATTACTACATTCTAAGTGTTACTAAGAATATTGTATCTGTTGCATGTTTAGCAGTAGAATGATTCGAAATTTTATTTTTGAATAATAATTTTCAGATTCGTTTGAATAATATTCTTTATGGTTATGGAATGTTGAAAGGTGGCATTTATATTCTTGATACTAAAATAGAAGTTTTCAATATAAATAAGGTGAAGAAAGTTAAATTAGAGAATGGGAATTCCTTCTACTTATGGCATTACCATTTAGGCCACAAAAATAGAGATCGCTTAACCAAGTTGCATAAGCGTGGAGACTTGGGCCCAATAAACTTGGAGTCTTATGGTGATTGCGAACCTTGTTTAAAACGAAAAATGACAAAGTTACCCTTTAAAGGAAAGGGTGAATGAGCCACGAGTACATTGGAACTTATACACACTGATGTGTGTGGTCCAATGAGTGTTCAGGCACTAAGAGGATACTCCTACTCTATAACCTTTATTGATGATTACTCACGATACGGTTATTTGTACTTGATGAAGCACAAGTCAGAAAGTTCTAAAAAATTCAAACTATTCAGAGCTGAAGTAGAGAAACAGCTTGAGAAAAGTATTAAAACACTTCGAAAGGAAACTCATGAAAGATGATATAATAAAAAGTCATCTCTAAGTCACTTAAGAGTATGGGATTGTCCTGCCATGGTAAAGAGGATAGCGTCAGACAAGCTAAATGCCAATGCTGATAAATATCTGTTCATTGGATATCGAAAGGAAACAATTGGATATCTGTTTTACCAATCAGAAGCACAAAAGGTATTTGTGTCTCGGAATGCTCACTTTTTGGAAAAGGAACACTTACTTGCAAAAGTCAGTGGGGGCAATATTGACCTGGAAGTTTAAGAGAAAGAGACAGACAATCAACTGATTGACCCCGTTCTAGATACACTAGAGAGTGTGATCCAAGAACAACCTATCAAAACACAATCATTGTGAAGATCAAGTCGTGTTCATAAGGGTCCCGATAGATATGGGTTTATCATCACTAATGATAAGGAACTATATCTTATAGAGGATGATGAACCAAGGACAAATGATGAGGCAATGAAAAGCTCAGATTCTGATAAATGGCAAAAGGCCATGAAATTAGAAATTGATTCCACGAACGAGAACCAAGTTTGGAATTTGGTTGATGCACCGCAAGAGGTTAGACCAATTGGGTGCAAATGGGTATTCAAGAAGAAGACAGACATAGACAGTAATGTAATTACCTATAAAGCAAGGTTGGTTGTGAAAGGTTATAGTCAACGGGAAGGTATTGACTATGATGAAACCTTCTCACCGGTAGCCATGCTCAAATCTATAAGGATACTCCTTGCCATTGCTGCTCATTATGATTATGAGATTTGGCAGATGGATGTAAAAATGCATTCCTGAGTGGGGATTTAGACCGGGATGTGTATATGACACAACCTGAGGGTTTTACATCTCAGAATGGCTCGAAGGTATGCAAGCTACAAAGATCTATTTATGGACTTAAGCAGGCATCCAGCAATTGGAATATAAGGTTTGATCAGATAATCCGACAGCTGGATTTCTGCCCAAATGCAAATGAGCCTTGTGTTTACAAGAAGGTTAGTGGGAGTGCAACTATTTTTCTAGTATTGTATGTTGATGACATTCTGCTAATAGGAAATGACATTTCTCTTCTTCAAAACATTAAAGTATGGTTGTCAAGAAAGTTCTCCATGAAAGACCTTGGTGAAGTAGCATTTATACTAGGTATAAAGATCTACAGGGATAGATCCAAGAGGCTGTTAGGTCTTTCTCAAAGTACATATATAGACAAGGTATTGAATAGGTTATCTCCCGATGACAAAGGGGATTAACCTGTCTAAGGCTGAGTGTCCGAAGACAACTCAGGAGAGAATGCGCATGAAGGATATACCCTATGCATCCACGATAGGATCGATCATGTATGCTATGATATGTACTAGGCCGGATGTCTCTCAGGCTTTGAGCTTTACGAGCAGATATCAATCAGATCTAGGTGAAAAGCACTGGATGGCCGTCAAGGCAATCCTTAAGTACTTGAGAAGGACTAAGGATGAGTTCTTGACTTATGGAGAAGGTGACATCACTATCAAAGGTTATACTGACGCGAGTTTTCAATCTGACAAGGATGACTTTACGTCTCAGTCAGGTTTTGTGTATGTGTTAAATGGAGGGGCAGTATGCTGGAAGAGTTCCAAGCAAGAAACTATTGTTAATTCAACCACAGAATCTAAATACATTACCGCATGCAAAGTAGCAAAAGAAGCTGTCTGGTTAAAGGGATTTATTGGTGATCTCGGTGTGGTGCCTGAGGCTGTTGATCCAATTACTTTATATTGTGATAACAATGGTGGTATAACTCAGGTAAAGAAACCACGGTCTCATCAAAAAAACAGACATGTATCTAGATAGTATCATATAATCAAGGAGATGATTGATGCTAAGATAATAAGATTAGAATATGTACCCACTGACCAGAACCTTGCAGATGGTCTGATAAAGCCATTGACTCAAGTCAAACATGACCAGCATGTTAAAGCATATGGATTAAAGCATATGGCTAATTGGCCTTAGTGCAAGTGGGAGTTTGTTGGATATGATGTATGCCCTTAAGGCAATTAGGGCAATATATCTTAATTATGTAATAGTACGAATAATTTATTTAATCAATAAAGGCATTTAATCTTTTCTTTATATCAATATGCTTGTATGTATGCATGTATGTATATATATATATATATATATATATATATATATATATATATATATATATATATATATATATATATATATATATATATATATATATTAAAGCTGGTTAAATGTATATTAATTGATGTATGCAAAAGTCCTTGACATATCATAGCATGAAGTCAGAGAAATTATAGTTGGACTATATTTGGTGGAACCTGCTTCATGTGCAATTATGATTATGTCTAAACTATCCCTAGTCATAGTTTCATCAAGAAAGGATATTGATGAAACAAAAAGACTAGCATGTGGTCAACTTTCTTGGAAAGGGTCCAAGCAGTTAATCTCCTAAAGACTGAAGGTGGTGCCTTAAGTTTGACACACGGATATAACTAGGAGATATATTGGAGACCGCAGCAAGATAAACACTTGGTATATATATCAATGTGTTAGTGCTTATCTTCATGCAATAAGCTTTGCGAATGTCCTCATACTTGAGATGCTAGCTACCTTGTATGGTACTATTGTTATACTTTGGGTCATTACTATGCACTCATTAATTTAGGGTGCTACAGGTGATCACGGGTATAGTGATGACAGCACGTTGGTAGGCTAAGTAGTCAGAAAGAATCCATCACTCCGGATATATTAAGGAGTTATACCTGGCCACTTGTTGAAGTGATGATTGCCATAAACCTCTGATCAGAGTATGTGTTTTATGGAAATGGTTTCTAGTCGAACACACTATGGTAAAAGGCAGTATACTTCAGTAACAAGTAAATAACTGGGATAGCTTGGAGCAACCTTGCTATTAGTGGATTAACACTTTAACCGAACCCAATAAACCAGATGGTACTAATATTAAAGAATGGAAGGAATTTATTGCACTGGATAACTATTGCATTAACCGGGATTAAGTTATAAGCATAAATGACGTTCCGAGTAATGGGGGATAGTAGACCCTTCCTAGAGGCGTACTACAGTCGTTTAAGGTATTCGAGTTCTATTCACAGTCTAGAGCATAGAGCCAATGGTTCCATTAGAACAAGGGTTGGTTAAGCCTTAACTGCTCAATACTTCGGGATCCTATAAGGTCATACACATTGAACCTTCGTTGGACTAAGTAAAGACTAATAGATTTATTCTATTACAAAATATATAACTTAAATAATAATTGGATTATTATTTGATTGGTTAAAATTGATTAGATTAATTTTAGATAAACCAATGTATTTATTTTGACCGGTAACAATTAATTAGAGTCATAAATAAATTATAATTGATTAGATCAATTTTGGTTGGACCAAGAAATTTATTTTGACTGGTGGCTAATTTATTAGGGTCAGAAAATAAATATTTGAAAAAGGATTAAAAGGGGAATTTTACATTGGCGAGTTTAATTAGACCGAGAGTATAAAAGTATTTTGTACAGGCTCTAGTACGCGGGAGTACACCGAAATGTGTGCGAGCAATGCTGGGCATTGCTCGCGGCAGCCCATGAAAATGGGATGCACATGCGCAGCCCATATTGAATTTTGGCACACAGCGTGTACATGCTGTGTGCACATGGGATGGGAGTAATTAATTACTCCTATCCCACATCGAATAAGGGGGATCAATTTTGCTCCCCCAAGCCTATATATAGGCTATTCCCTTTCCTTTCAAATTATACCAAGCTCAAAGCATAAATCCTAAGTGAGATAATTAATCTCTCGGGTAATTGAGCAAGTCATTTTTGTAGAACCTGAATTTATTCGAGCACCGCTAATTTATATTTTTGGGTGAGGCTTCTAGAATGGTCTAGAAACTACTCGAGGCTTCTTAGTTCTTCCTCTCGGGGAGGTTTTGATTGGTGGGGTTCGTGTGGATACTGATAGAGGTTATCCTACGATTGGAGGCTTGTGCAAGAAGGTTCTGCAAAAGCACGCTTCAACTGGTAAGTTCTTTTTCTTTCTCTTTTAATTATTAAGTCTTTTTCTTTAAGTGTTTTTAGACTTAATAATTATGCTTAGGTTATTTTTACATGCTTAGTTTATTTTATGCTTAGGTTATAACTTAGAGTTATAACATGCTTAGTATAAAATAAATATGCTAGGATATAATTTAGAATTATGGTATGCCTAGTCCTTTAGCATGCTAACCTAGGTAGAGAATTATTTAGTTAAGGCTTTATTTAATTTATATACAACTAATAGGAGTTCCTGGGGACATGGACAAAATTTTGAATTTTCGCCATGCCTCTTATGCATATAGAGTGCCACCCGGTCTGATGGTGCCCCTATTTCGACTGGGATAACCGCCTCCACTCCGTGAACGAGATAGTAAGGGGTTTGTCCAGTCATTCCATAGGACCACAAGACTTTGATTAGCTCATCCTGCCACCTTCCCTTATGATCCAACACCCTTTTCTTCAACCCTTCTCCTAGCGTTCAGTTGGACACTTCTGTCTAGCCATTTTTCTGGGGGTGCGCCACGGATGAATAGTTATTCTCAATCTTCCAATGGTTGCAAAAGTCTTTGAATTTTTTTGAGATAAACTGCGGTCCATTGTCGGTTATAATTCTTTTTAGTATTCCAAATCGAGTGATTATGGGTTTCCATACAAAGTCAATTATTCTTTTGGCAATGACCACGCTGAGTGCTTCAGCCTCGACCTATTTAGAAAAGTGATCTGGCATTGGTCCCATGATATCGATTCCTCAGGATGCGAAAGGCCAGCCGGTTACTATGGGCATTTGGTTAGCTTTGAGGATATGCGATTTCCTTACGTGTATTTAGCATTGGTGGCAGGTTCTCACGTATTCTTCTGAATCGGCTTTGATGGTCTCCCAATAATATTCGGCTAGAGTGATTCTCCTAAGTAAAGTTTCTGCCGCCTAGTGGGACTCGCAATTTCCTTCATGAATCTCTTCTAAAATTAGTTTTCCTAACTCGGGCTGACGCATTTGAGCCATACATCCGAATAGGATTTTTGGTACAATTCATCACCTATTAGGGTTTATCGCATGGATTTCCTTGTGATCTTTTTTGCCTTGAACTTGTCTTTGGGAAGCTTATCATAAGCCAAGTAATCTTACAGGGGTTGCATCCACCCGAGTGATTTCTTCTGTATCGAGAGGTTTTCACCTTACTCTTTGCATTTCAGCCGAGTCAAGACCTCACAAGGGTAACTTAGCTCTTTCCATTAGTCTTTTCCTATGACCACCTTGGTTAGGTCGTCTGCCATCTGATTTTATGTTCGGGAGATATACTTAATCTTCCACTCGGTTCCCTTACCTTTCAACTTCTCTAACAACGTACCAACTTTAGCCAAATGCTTTATCATCTAGGACCGTTTAGTGCTATATGTTTGATTGATCTGATTTGCCACTAGCTTTGAGTCGCTTTTATGGATGACGATATCAGGTGCTATCTCATTAGCTAGTTCTAGCCCTTTAATCATTGCTTTATATTCAGTCGTGTTGTTGGTGGAGGGGAAGGCTAACTTGGCAATGTATGATAACCTGATTCTTTCTAGTCCTTGAATGTATTCTTTGATGCTATCTCTCTCCATGCAGGAGGAACCGTCTAGGTTTCAGATGGTATTAATACTTCTAGTCCGATGCCTGCGAATTCCACCGTAAACTCTACTAATACTTGAGCCTTTAGGGCTTTTCTTGATTTGAATCTCATGTCATATTCCCCAAGTCTAATAGCCCACTCGATGAGGCGGCCTGACGTATCTATTCTCTATAGCACTTTCTTAAGAGGAACACTTGTCCTGACCACGATTGTATGTGCTTGAAAGTATGGTCTCAATCGGTTGGCCGAGTGGTTAAATGCTAAGGCTAGCTTTTTGATCTTGGGTTATCTTAATTTGGCATTTCTCAACACTTTGCTAGTATAATACACTGGGTATTGCTCTTGCCCATCTTCTCAGATCAGCACAGTTTCTATCGCCTCATCTGTTGCTACTAATGAGGGAAGGTTTGGCTAAAAAGTCCTTCATTCGGTCAAAGGCTTCCTGGCAATCCTTATCCAATTTGAAGTCCAGGTCCTTCTTGTTTGCTTTATAAAAAGGCATACATCTTTTAGTTGAGAATGAGATAAACCACCCCAGCGCATTGATTCTTCCGTTAAGGTGTTGTACTTCATTCAATGTCTGAGGCGGTTCCATCCAGATGATTGCTTCTATTTTCTCTGGATTGGCCTCAAACCCTCTTTCAGAGATCATGAATCTTAGAAACTTCCCACTCTTAACCCCAAAGACACATTTCTCCGGGTTGTGCTTCAGTCGGTAGCCTTGCAAGGTTTTAAACACCTTTTCTTAGTCATCTGCATGCTCTTCTTCACTCTTGCTTTTTACTATCATGTCGTCCATATATACCTCGACCATTTCACCGATCATATTTTTGAATATTCTATTTACCAGCCGCTGGTAGGTGGCTGCTGAGTTTTTAAGCCTAAACGGTATGACCGTGTAGCAGTACGTTCCCTTATGAGTGATAATCTTTGTCTGTCGGAACCATGGGAATTTGATGATATCTGGCTTTCTCGTCTAGGAAGGAGTAGTCGGTGTACTCGGCAGTGGAATCTACTAGTTACTCTATGCTTGGCAATGGGTAACTATATTTCGAGGTTGCTTTGTTCAAGTCTATGAAGTCCACGTACATACGGTAATTTTTGTTTGGTTTTTTTTAACTAACACGATGTTTACTAGCCATCTGGGATAGTGTACTTCCCTGATATTCTTGGCTTTGAGCAATTTGTATATCTCTTCTTTAATAGCCTTCTATCTTTCTGCGGCATGTTTCCTCTTTCTCTCTATTACCGGGGCCGCTTCCGGGTCGAGGTTAAGGCTATATTGTATGATTTTCGGTCGAACTCCTAACAAATCGTCGTGACTCCAAGAGAATGAATGTTGTTGTCCAACCAAGATAGAATTGATACTTGCCTTAGTATCAATTTTTAGATCTTTGGGTACTCTCAATGCTCTTCCCAGTCCTACCATGAGTATCCCCTGCTCTCCTACTTGCTCGGCGATTAAACTACTTTCATTTGGGCTGAAGTCTTCCTTGCTTAAGCTATCCTCTTCAGATTTTTCTGTTTGAGCTGATCTTTTATCTCTTCTTAGCACAGCTACGTAGGTTTCATGAGCCATTGAGGGGTTTCCTATTGGTACTGTTGCCCCCTTCCTAGTTGGTATTTGTAATACCAAGTAAGGAGGAGAGATTGAAGCGAAGGATTCACACAAAAAGGGACGACCCAAAATGATGTTGAATTCGACCGATATTTCAGTGATGGTGAAATCCACCTTGGCTCGATACATGTGTTCTTTATCACCGATCTTTAAATTTAGTTTGACTTCTCCTAGGGAGACGGTAGAGTGCCTGCTTAGATCTGATAAGGTTGCATACCCCAGATTAATGAGGCAATTATTTACCTCAAGTCATTCAAATACTGATCTTGTGATTAAATTTACTAGGCTTCCCGTGTCAACGAGCACTTGGTAAACTGTACCATTCTCTACTACTGCTTCTATGACTAACGGATCCGTGTGTCGCTTGTTCACCATGCTCACCTTTCTGTAATTCTTGTTGGCTTCTGAGTCGTCACTTAACGTAAGTGTCCAGCTAGAAGGATAATTTGCTCTCTTTTGAGTCGGCTATTTGTCCTTGCTACCATCTACAACTAAGACTTTATTTCCTCTTTTATCACCATTTTTATTTTGTTTTTTTGCCTTCTCCCTCGAGTCGACTGAGTCTTCTCTTTGATCTGATTGTCTTGTCACGCCTTTAACGAATTGGCCGAATTTTCCTGCCTTGATTAGGGTGTGAACTTCTTCTACCAGGACCCTACAGTCATCTGTATGGTGTCCCCTAGTTTTGTAGAAATCTCAGTATTTATCATAGTCCCTTCCCAAAGTTTTGCCTTCTAAAAGATTTGGAAACCTAAAGTTCTTCCGCTCTGGCCCATTTTTAATTGCGACCAGAATTTTGCTGAGAGTAGCATTCAATTTTGGTTTATCTTCATCATGATCATACCAACTATAGCCATGACTACTACTGCCTCTACCTTTCTTACTCCTCTTCTCATCAAGCCTAGATTGGTTGCTGTCGTCTGAGTTTTGCTTATTTGAAAGGCTTACCTCATCACTTCAACCAAGTTTGAAGCCATCCCAATCATTTGGGGAAACTGGGTTGGTTTCCTGGTGATTATTTCCTACTTGAGCCGATCATTTCTTGTTCCTTTGAGTAAAGCTTCCTTGGCCATCCTAAAATCTAGGTCAGTAATGCCCACGCAGGCTTCATTGAATCTCTTGAGGAAATCTCGCAGGGGTCTGTCTGGTTTTTGCACAATGCTATGAAGGTCCCTGCTTATGCTACCTGGCTGAGCTAAACCTAAGAAATGTTTTACGCATTTTCCTCTTAGAGTTTTAAAATCTTTGATGGAGTTAGGGGCTAGTCGGAGGAAGCACTGTTTGGCGGCCTCTGTTAGAGTAGTAGTGAAGTATCTGCATCGAAATGCCTCAGGTGCATTAATCAGATCCATCTAGTCTACATAATCTATTAGGTGCATCCGAGGGACATCATTTCTCGTGTATTTATCTAGGACAGGTGGGAATACATACTTTGGGAGCTTCTGGCTTACGATGTTTTTCTTAAACGGGGAGAGAGTTTTTTTGCTGATTGGCTCTTGGAATGAAATAGCGTACTTCTTCAGGCGTCTCTTGAATTTAGATTAAAATCTTCTGAACCAGATTGCGAGGCTGATGAGGAGGATGCCGAAGGAGAAGGGGTGGGGGATTTATGTTTCTTTCCTTTATGCTTTTTTCCTTTTGACTTTCGACAGGACCTGATGTCATTCTTTTCAGTCATCTCTGTTGCCACAATTATTGAATCAGTGGTCATTCCTTATTTCTTGTTGAGCATTGACACCCCAACTAGGATTTCCTTCCCTTCCTGAGCCATTAGTAACAATCCTCTCTGCATTGTGAGGTCTGAATCCATGAATCCGCCTGGATAAGTTAAGGTGGGAGCCTCCATTATAGGGGTGACCGGCTAGATTGATACTGGTTGAGAGATAGATAAATTTTGAAGCCCCCCTGTCACTGTGGAAATAGGAACGGGTGTCCCGGTCATAGAATTGAATTGGGGGAGGAGGTTCCGATTTACGCCTAGTTCAGGAAGAATGACTAGGTCTTCGTGTAGTTCCCCTCCGATTTGACCTACCGCTACGAAGTGATTGTAGGCGGACCTCATCATCTAGCATTGTTGTTTAGGGGTTACAGCTATCTGGTAAGAAATTTTGATGAATGGGTCTAGTTGACTTAGTGGATGGGAGGAATGTTCCTCCAAATCTTTAGTTCCTGAGCTGCTAATAGCCATTAGAGCCTTCTTCGTAGCCTCTAAGCTACCTACTATAATCGGTGCTCCTCCAGTTATGATGGCGTTTCCCGCACGGCCTTGGGTGCTTTCCACACCAGGATTGATGGTCAAGTCTGAATTATCGCGTACCATGTTCACACAATGAAAACTCAGCATTATCTTAAAAGGATGTGTTCTTCAGTGAACTACAATTCTTGCTTGAGCAAGTAAACGAAGTCCACGCTCACCACACTACTAAAATATCGTACCTGGATCCGATATTTCAAAATTGATCTTCTACGAATTATCTTGAATCTATGGGTTAGTTTCTGCAAAATAACACACACTTGAGGGCGATCGATGGTTACCCCGGGGGGGGGGGGGGGGACGCTCCAATGCTTAAGTCAATAAAGAGTTCTGAGGAATATTATGTAAGTAATTGTGAGAAAGTGCATGTACCTATTGAACTAACCTAAGGGCCTATTTATAGGCACATGAGCTGCCCTATTCCTGATGGAATAAGGAGTCCTAATAGAGATAAGTTTAGAACTCTTCGTACTTAACTAATCCTTGAACCCCAAGTTGATTAGGATAAGGTCAGAGGAGAGATTATAGGGACTAGAGTCAAACCTGGATTCTCCTTTCTTGCAGAGCACGGGAATACCTTTGAGCCGGTCATGAGCCGCCTCGAGATCATGATCGCCTAAAGCTTCTAAGAAACCCTGGCTTGATATGATCTCCAGCTGGATTAAGATTCAGCCTGGTTTATGGGTCAGGTTTTCTTGGTTAACTTTGACTGTGAAGCAAGCCAGGCAGTTCTTCATTGACTCGGTCTTAGGTTGAGATGGGCGAAATATAAGTAGTAAGTTATCACCCATTTTACCCCTTGCCACATCAGCTTAATTGGCGGAATGGACAGAAAAACCTTGATTTGCTAAAAGTTATAAACCTTATACCATCTCTTGCAAAAAAAAAAATTCTCATACCCTATTTTGCAAATGAGTGAAACCACATGGTACATTTTTTAAGTTTACCCAATAAATAAATAAGGGTTCAACCTTGGTCACGAGGTTCAAATAAGAGATGATATGTTTTGCTTGCTTACATCCTATTTAAAGAAGAAAATGAAATAAGAAATCCTAATTAAGCTAGGAACATGCACTCCTAATTAAAAACTAAAAAGGGATTAACATAATCGACTAAAAAGGTAAAACATAAATAAAAAACTAAAAGGGATATTATATAAATCAATTTATAGTCATTGTATTTAAATAGGAAGCTTTAAATCTGCAATTTCCATATTTCCTTCAAAAATCCCGAATTTGGCAGGTGATCTCGTTTCTACTTAACTTAGACTCCAGGGTAACTTTCAAAACAAGTCTAAAATGAACCAAAATGCTCCAAACTTGCCAAATCAACCCAAATATCATTCAAAACCTAAATAAGCATGAAATATTCATATAATCAATAGTAAACCATTCAAAAAGTCAAAAGAATTAACTTTAAAACATGTAAGATTTGCAAGTTATCATCTAATACATTTGATTAATTTATATCAAATGTGTAATATACAAATAATTAATAAAATTATACTAACTATTGGTCTCTGTACGTATAACTCAATGAGTCAAAGGGAGGTAAATGACTCGGTAACTTGAAATTGGTTACTTTTTTTAAGAGTTGAAATTGGACTGAGTTGGTCAATTGGGTTGATAGGAAACTGTGAAGATAGGAAAACTTAAGGAAAGAAGACAAAGATTTTATACCGGTTCAACAACTTGTGCCTACCTCTAGTTCCAAGAGAGTGTCTTGTTGGAAAATTTGCTCTTTAAACTTAGTTCTAGAGTTGCTTCCGAACAGAGGCAATGCTTTTCTTTAATAACTGTTGTAGAAATTCATAACTAGATCGGAGGCAACACTTCTGGATGAAAACTAATCTAGATCTGTCCGGATGCACACTGATCCGGAGGCAACTTGGTGAATAGGCAACACTTTTATAACAACTGTTGCAATAAATCCGGAGGCACCTGATAGATCCGGATGCATGACTTAGGCAATACTTTCTGTGAATAGAGTCTATTGCAGTAGATCCGGAGTCTTCTAATAGATCCGGATGCATAGCTTAGGCAATGCTTTACTCAGAATAGGAAACACTTTCTGCTGAAATCGATAATTATCTCAACAAGCTGATAGATAATAATTTTAGTCACTTGGAACATCATTGAAACATCAAGAACAAGTTTTTAAGTGTTAGGATGAGTTGAGTTGAGTAGGAGACACTGTCCTTAAAGGATACTTCGTAGTTCCTTCTAAGATTAAACAACTCTTTCAAACTTGAT
This sequence comes from Euphorbia pulcherrima, assembly GCA_947683365.1. Lineage (NCBI taxonomy): Eukaryota > Viridiplantae > Streptophyta > Magnoliopsida > Malpighiales > Euphorbiaceae > Euphorbia > Euphorbia pulcherrima. The sequence continues at coordinate 33,274,662 of CANTUS010000008.1, forward strand.
TTGAGCTTGGGTATAGGAATCAGAAATGTTTATCATATCCATAAAAGAGGGAGAGAGAAGAGAGTAAAATTGGATGTCTCTATATCTTTCAAAAGAAAACCCGCTCATCTTTTTATAGGTAATAAAAAGAGTTGTTATAAAACAATAAATAAAAAACCTTTAAAACCATAACTGACGGCAGTTACAAATACTTAATCAAAACATAGCCGTTATAGAATTAATCACAATTAAAACTCTCTTTTATGAAAGCGTTAAAACCAATAACGGTCAAAATTAAATATTTTGACTAAAGATATTTTTCTCAGAAAAAATATCACAAAATATTCTTTTGAAAGTAACAGAAAATTATTATTTTTCCAACAATCCCCCATAACTTTCAAAAGAAGTTTAAATAAAAAGAATTTTCTGGATATCTCGAGTTTGACATATAATGCATGGAATTGGTGTCTTATAAACTATGAACCAAAACTTGATAGATAAATTTTAACTTACAGAATATTTGGTAAAACATATAGTTTCTATAAACCAAATAAGCGCTATTATAAGATAGAGATTTTACCATATCGCATTGTACCAAGTACATTTTTGTTCATCGTGGTTTTGCGCGAATATGCCATGTGCATGTCTGGTCTTTGATGGGTGCTCTAGAGATATTACCAATATTATATCTCATAGAAGTGGCCCCACTTCACACTCACATAGGTGATATCATCAATTGTATATTACACTTTATACACCACTCATAAGAGTTATGAAATCTCATTAAGAGTCCTTTTGACTCAACCTCTCAAGATATGCAACATAACACTTTTCACACATCTAGGATTTGGGACAATATTTATAGTCCTAGCAGAACTAATGGAAGGCTTGTTATAACCCTCTGAACCTATACCGTGGGAGCTCCACTTATGTAGGTTGTGTTCCCACCCTTCATTAATTTCTAATTGGCCAAAGTCCCTTCCTCTGGGACGTATCGAAAATAGATTTCTTTTTCAAAAATTTATTTCTCAAATATTAGTCAGATGATTTGATCAGAATTACTCTAGACTCAAATTGATAAAATTTCATCTCAATAATATGTCTCAAACGTATACATATACTTTTGTCATTATAGGTCTTATTGATGGGATGTTATTTTTATGTGATTATAAGTGTTATTTTGTGTGTTTTAGGCGTCGATACTATTAATTTTGGAGCTAATTGATTGTGTTAGGTAATTCGGGTCCTAAAGTGGACTTTATTCGCAAAATGCCGATTTTGGTGCCTTTTTGGAACATTCTGGACAGCTGTTCGTATTTTGGCCATAACTTCTTCATAAAACGTCGGATTGGGGCGATTCAGGATGAATTGAAAACCTTAAAGAACAATCTAAATTTTTGTGTCTAATACTCAAGTCCAAATTCGGACGTATTCTGGGCAAAAATCAAGGTCAAAGTTACAGGTTTGTGAAGACTTAAGCTCGGGATTGGATTCTATCACTTTTTGATTTTTCCTATTCAAGAGTTTCAAAGCAACCGAATAAGTAGTATCAGATTAGGATTTGTTTTTCCAGAATATTATTTTCTAGACATATTTTACTTATTTAGTTAGGATTTTATTCCTATTTCAAGTCATTATCTGATTAGGACTTTAGTTTAGTATTTATATTTTCAGTTAGCTACTTTTTAGAGAAGAGAATGCATTCCATAGGTGAAGTTTGCAGACATTTAATTTTTCTTAGGCTTTCAATGAAACTTTTGACTATGTTTTCTTCAATTATGAGCGGCTAATTTCGTTATCTTTCGGTTAAGGAGTAATCTTGAAGCTAGTTATTAATTGTGAGGCTCAATTCTAACTTTCTTTCGAATTTTAATTTTCGACTAAATCGATAATACCTTTATCATTATCTTTTCAATTCATTCAATCTGACCAATTGTCGTTTTTGGATTTATAATGAATTGTTATTTTCATTAGATTTATGTTGTTCATAGTTTGATGGAAATTGTAACAAATGATTTCTTTTATAAGTCTTCGTGGTTTATTCGATTTAAATCAACCTTTTGTGTTGTTCATAACTTGTTGGTTTAAAGTTGGTTCTTCAAAACTTAATGCTTTTTGAAGATTAAATCTTGTCTGCTTCTTGCAAGTGCGCCTGATAATCGAGGGTTTTTTTATTTAGTTTATCTAAAATCAATCCCATCTTTAGAAAAAGAATTTAACTATTCTGTTAATGGTTATAACCAACTAATTGATAAATCAAGAATCTATATTTATGCTTGTAATCAATTGCAACTAAGCTGAAAGCATCCTTGACCAGAAGAATTTTAATCATATATTTTTAACCCTTTTAAATTTCAGTTTTCATAATTTATTGCTTGGTTAATCAAACAACCTTCAAAACCCCCCATTTATTTATTTTTATTGCATTTTCGTGGTCATTGATTTAAGTTAAATTGATTACTTAGTCCCTATGGAGACGATCCCGCTTGCCACTACTACAGATTTATTTGTTTGGTGTTAAAAGGTTTTATATTTATTTTTGGCTATTTCGATACTCGTCACTTATTTCTCAAAATATATATTCCATCTTTGCATTCTCAATATATTTTGCAATCTCTATACATTGCATGCGTTTTAACACTTACTAAGAAAGTTTTTGCAACCACTTAGTCCCATTATATATTCCAACTCTCAAGCAACTAACTCTTAACATAGCTTGCTTAGTTGGTTTTCATGTTATTGTTCTACCACTAAATGTGAGAACATAACTACTAATGAAATTATTCCCATATGAATTAAAAATTCACTCAACATTATTGCTCCCCTCAAGAATAATGGAAAATTCACTAATGAACTTCTTCTCACATGAATCAAAGATTCACTCAACATCATTGTTCCTCTCAAAAACAATGGGGAATTCATTATATAGAATACCATATTTAATGGTTCCTCTCAAATATTTCTCAAGCCTCAATATGGCTTCTCTATACTTAATGATTAGATTATGTGTATACTTGCTCACATAGCATTTGCTATGTCTCAAAGTGTGAAATTCATCAAGTACAAATACATACTTGGATTTAGCCACTAGATCACTATTATCTTCCATTGAGTATTATAATCATAAGGGATACTGACATAATTTACATAATAAAACTCAAACTTTTCAAGAAGTTTCTCAATATAGTATTCCTGTGTTAACAAGACACTCTCATTCATGCTTATGATTCTCATACTCAATATCACATTGGCTTCTCTTATGTCTTCCATGACAAATATTGATAATAAGATTATCTTTATTCAATTGACAACATCGATACTCGGAATAAAGATAGTCATATCATCCACATATAATCACATATATATCATTAATCACTTTAGTATACACACATATATCCACCTCAAAAGATCAAACTTATGAACTCGTTATTTATGTGCTTGTCAATAAAACACATATAAAGGCTTCATCAACTTTTCCATCCATGTCCAGGCTCTACATACCCCTCAAGTTGCACCATAAAAAAAACCTTTATTTTGAGAGGCAATTTTATCACCTATGTTGTGACCTCAACTGTAAAAAGAAGCTAAAACAAAATACACATGAAACAGTTTCCCTACCGGAGTATAAACTAACATCTTTAAAAGTGTTATTTATGGAAAGACCATTCACAACAAATGGGTCCAACTCCGGAGGCACCAAGAAGAAATCAAGTTCTATTTTTCAAGAATAGAAACAAGCTAACACAATAAGAAGCTTCGTTCAAAATCTTTGATTCAGAAGATGAAATAGCTTTGCCAAAAATAAAAGTTTATCTTCAATCAAACACTTATAAAAATTTTCACCAAAACTTTCTTTTCAAAGTTCTCTTGCCTATCCTCAAAATATCATTTTCAAACTCAATTTAAAAATATGTGCAACTAGGTCAACATCCGGAACAAAACTTAAAAATGGAAGTCTCTCCGGTCTTTATTGAAAATATTCACAAAGAATTTGTGGTTCTTTGTCTCAAAGATATTATTTCCAAGCACACCAATATGTTCAATAAAATCTATGAACATACAAGCACACAAACTTTGTACCTATCTCTCTTTATATAGGTTCAAGAATAATAACCTTAATAAGACACCCCCACACTTTTGAATATTTCAAATTAGGATGATAATTCTCTCATTTCTCATATGGTGTCTTATCAGTTTCTCATGTGAAATTCTATTGTATACAAATTTTAACAAATAATTCCACCAACAAATATCTTAAGTATATATCTATCATATTAAATATGAAACTCATATATATACTTAGTCAAATGACTTATAAAAACATGTTCTTATGTGCCTCAAGTTTATGTGAAATTATAAACCATCAAATTTCAAGGTAAACGCACTAAATTATACTCATATAACCACATGTGGTTAACAATTTTGCAAATCTTAAATCTGCACAGTGCCAGATTTCAAGAGTCCACTTTGACTTAAAATTTGGTCATGTAAAAGCAGTTATTTGACAAAACTATGTTCTAAACATAAGTACATATGTTTCTTACGTTTTGAACACCACTAAAAATACATAAAACCGATTTGTACATCTCAAGTTATGTCACAAACAATCAGCTGTGCTCAAAGCTGAAATTGCAGAAAAACGAGATTCTTATCTCAACTTCAATAAATATTTCAACCCACTAAAAGAATGAATTTGAAAAATATTCCTTCTAAACATATCTTCATCTATGTCTCATGAAACCATAGAAATAAGAATCAGTTAAAACGAAGTTGTATAACTCAAGAAAACTCATAAACAACCAAGAGTGTTCAAAGCTGAAATTTTCAGCAAATATAAAACAAAAGTTTTATCACAAGTAGGCTCAGGCCCGGCTCTGGGGGGTGGGCAACAAGTGCCACCACCTAGGGCCCATAGTCGAAAGGGGTCCAAAAATATTTTTTTGCTTAAAGATTTAGTTGTTATTAAAAGATAAAATTAGGCACAAATTAATGTTAGTAAAGTTGGTAAGCTGCCTATTAAAGTTGAGAGATGGTAAGGGTTGAATTCCTAGGTTTTACAAAATATAGTTTTATTACTTTATTTTTTTTGTTGAGGGCCCCATGTTACTACTTTTAATATTAATTTGCCTAAGGCTCCCAAATTGTCAGGTCCAGGCCTGAGTAGGCTATCAACAAACTCCAATAAACTTGAAATCAAGATGTCTCAAAATAACTTAATTCAAAACATATTGATTCACATAAAACATATCAAAACCTCATTTATTTCTCAAAAAATAAATATTTTGATTCAATACAATTTTCAAAACTTGAAAGTTCGAACTTATGAAATAAAATTACTCATATTCAAAAAGTTATCTATCACATGGCAAATCTCACGATTCAACCAAATAGGCAAAGAAGACCAAACACATAAATTGATAATCTCAAAAATATCAAAGAAAATTCTATAGTTCATATAGCTTATTTCCACAACACACTATTTTTGGTTATTAAAACCTTGTCGGACTCAAAAGTTACCTTCACTGCATTTTTGCCTAAAAGGCTCACTAAAATCGATTCGGTTTAATCATTGGGAACAAGTAGCACCTCATTATGTGCTAAAGATGTGAGCTTCAGGAGAACCTTAATTCTCCACTTTCAACTTGGGTGTATATGACTATGGAGAATTTTTATTTACTCTCGTAATTGTGCCTCATTACTCCATAGTTAATAACCCACTCATTCACATCAATCACCATGTTTACTTGTGAAATGACTACAAAATAATATCATCTACTTAATTATAAGTTGAGTAGGTTTGTCACATTTCACAACTCTTTTCCTCCATTTAGGAGCATGGTGGTCACATGTATAAAAGTTCCCCTTTTATATTATTGAAGGTTTTATTACTTTTGAGCTTTGTAAATTAACCATAGAAAAATTCGTACCTTATTCCTTAGAAAGGATTGTACTCCACAATATTTGCCTTTGAGATTATCTCCTTCCCTTTGGTTATTCCGATCTCCTTCCAATTGACTTTCTTTAGGCCAATGCAACTTTTGCTTACGAGCATCCTCATTTTGTATTTAAAAATCAAGATTCCTAAATCTCTTCAGTTTCACTTTGTGAAATTCCCACCATTGAATATCTCAATTTTTCTAAGAAATGACTTAGCTTACAATGGAATAGCTAGCGGTGGAACAACTATTCTCATAGTCTCGAAGAATTGAGTCTCTTAAGAGAAGCATAATTTTCTATTACGAAATATCCTTTAAGATTGTTGGAAAATTTGCTCTTTAAACTTAGTTCTAGAGTTGCTTCCGGACAGAGGCAACGCTTTTTCTTCAATAACTGTTGCAAAAGCTCAAAACTGGATCAGAGGCAACACTTTCGGATGAAAAATGATTCGGATCTGTCTGGATGCACACTGATCCGGAGGCAACTTGGTGAATAGGCAATGCTTTTATAACAACTATTACAATAAATCAGGAGGCACCTGATAGATCCGGATGCACGACTTAGGCAACACTTTCTGTGAATAGAATCTGTTGCAGTAGATCCGGAGTCTTCTAATAGCTTCGGATGCACAACTTAGGCAACGCTTTACTCAGAATAGACAACACTTTCTACTGAAATTGATAATTATCTCCAGAAGATGATAGATAATGATTTTAATCACTTGGAACATCACTGAAACATCAAGAACAAGTTTTTAAGTGTTAGGATGAGTTGAGTCGAGTAGGAGACTCTGTCCTTAAAGGATACTTTGTAGTTCCTTCTAGGATTAAACAACTCCTTCAAACTGAATTTGAACTTAGGTACAGGAATCAGAAATGCTTATCATATCCAGAAAAGAGGGAGAGAGAAGAGAGTAAAATTGGATGTCTCTATATATTTTAAAAGAAAACCCGCTCATCTTTTTATAGGTAATAAAAAGAGTTGTTATAAAACAATAAATAAAAAGCCTTTAGAACCGTAACCGACGGCAGTTACAAACACTTAATCAAAATATAGCCGTTATAGAATTAATCACAATTAAAACTCTCTTTTATGAAATAGTTAAAACCAATAACGGTCACAATTAAATATTATAACTAAAGATATTTTTCTCAGCAAAAATATCACAAAATATTCTTTTAAAAGTAACATAAAATTCTCATTTTTCCAATATGTCTTGGTTTTAATACACTAATCTCAACTCCTTTACCCTAGGCGGAGAAGCATTTCCCAAATTTCCCCAATTATAGATAAGTACCCTCCTCATTGTAATCGCTCACCATTGAGTAAAATACCCTCTTCTACTTAGCAACTTAGATTTTTAAAAGATTAAGGACTCAACTTGTAGAAACATTGATCCTTTTCAACAACATATATTATAAATGATTGTTCTATACTAATTTCTCTCTCAAATAAGCAAAGTGTAGGCTGAGTAAATGCTTCTTTGGTTAATTTTCTCTTAGCTTTGAATTTTAGCAGAGTTTCAGCTTGTAAGAAATTCCAGGTGTAATCACCAAATTCTAATGCTTCTCTTCATGCTCCTTTTATAGTCAAGAAGCTTGAATTAGTCATTGAACTTGTTTAGCATCTTCTTCAAATCTCCAGCTCAGAATATGCCCGTTGCAACTTCAAATTGATCCGTTAAGAGATGGAATCGCACAATTGTCAAATGAAATCAATCCATTATGAGAGGGATTGAAATCTGCTGGATTATTGGTACAATTTATCTCCTTGATGCCGGAATACGTTTGAGAGATAAAGCGTGCCATTGCTACGTGTTATCTTCCAATTCCTCTAGTACTTTGACTTGATTTGCAGAAGCGCGTGATGGCAGGAGATACGCGCAACAACTGATCCGTTTTGACTTTGGCTTGTTGCAGCTTTTCTCTAAACAACTTGTGTTTGATAGCGCGGCTTTTTGAACCTTATCACATATTAATTCCTTTTGTTTTATCTATGATGTGTAAACATTAATTTCTGCTAAAGTAAGAAAAACAAGAATATGCCTTTTTTGTCCAGGCGGATAGGTTAGAGCTCACTTGATATATAGGGTAACTCTGCCAAATAATATCACACTAAATAACGTGAGCCGAGTGAATATTACTTAGTCCAAACACTAAGTAAACATCCACAACAAATACACTGAGTTAAGTTATTGAAATAAGTTAGCCAGACTAAAAACCCTACCCTTGAGTTTATTTAACATGCTGATTAACTTAATCTAACTAACTTAACATCATTATTAATTTAATTATCTTAACTGAGCAATTTTGACATGATCAAACCTTTCTAACACTACTGAGTCAGCTCCACTTAGTCAGTCCAACTAGTGTTGAGTCCAACATTAACTAATATAAGTAGTGTCACTATTTATATTATATAAAAATTGCAAATTTATATTAAAATTAAACATTTTAAACACTTCAGTATAACTTTTACACTATCAATTAAATGTTAATTTAAAACTATAAGTTAAAATTTTATCTAAAAGGCATAATTTTAAATAAAATAAGGTCAAATTAGTTAGGGAAAAGTATGTAAAAAGGCTAAAGCCCATATATAATTTCAGCAAAAAGTTTAGCTCACAACTTTTATACGTAAAACATGGCTTTGCAATAATTTCTCCGCATTCCTTTGAAATTCAACAAGTTCTCTACGTTCTAGTTGAAACATCGGTGTTCCTCCCTCTCCACAATTTCAGTTTTCAACTCAATAAATTCTCCATTACTCTCCATTTCAGTTTAGAAAGCGAAGGTACGAAACTGATTAACAAATTTGTAATTTTTTGTATTTGTATTCTAAACCTAACCTGATTCGGATTGTTGATAAAGACAACATAAATGGCATTGAAAAGACAGAAACCAAACTCCTTCTCCTTATGCTACAACAGATGGTTATATTTGGTTTTGTTTTTCACACCTGATAAAATATTGGCAAAATACTGGTAAAATGCTTGTATAATGCTCTTCACACTTGGTATAAACCTTTTATAATGCTTGTATAATGATGGTAAAGTGGTTTTTGTTTTTTTTTTTCATAAAATGGATGCTTAAGTTTAGTTTTATTTTTCACACCTTGTATAATGCTGATAAAATGCTTGTAAAATGTTGGTATAAAATGATTTTTGTTTGATTGCTTTCATAAAATAGATGTTTATGTTTGGTTTGATTTTTCACACCTTATATAATGCTGGTATAAAGTGATTTTTATTTGATTTCTTTCAAAAATTAAATGTTTATACTTTGGTTCTTCCAACCTGGTATAAACCTTGTATAATGATAGTATAAAGCGATTTTTGTTTGATTTCTTTCATAAAATGGATGCTTCTATTTTGTTTTATTTCACACCTTGTATAATTCTGGTAAAATGCTTGTATAATGCTGGTAAAATGCTCTTTACACCTGGTATAAATCTTGTATAATACTTGTATAATGATGGTATAAAATGGTTTTGTTTAATTTCTTTTATAAAATAGATGCTTATGTTTAGTTTTATTTTTCACACCTTGTATAATGTTGGTATAATGCTGGTGCAATGCTGGTAAAATGTCGATATAATGCTGGTAAAATGCTTGTGTAATGCTGGTATCATCTGTTACATATATTTGAAAATAAAAACTCGAAAAAAGTATATCATAGATCTACTGTCGAAGATAAAAACGAGATGAACAAAAAACTCTACAGCGACATATCGAAAAAATCAACGGTTTGTGAGATAAATGTAAAACAGAGTTAAAAAAAGAAGGAATTGGATTTGGGCTAGAGGGACGTATTGAAAGAAAAGATAAAATTTAAAACTTGACCAAAAAGTTAATTATTATAAAAGTAAAGGGTAATTGTCTGATATTTTACCATAAATGTAAAACAGAGTTAAAAAAAGAAGGAATCAGATTTGGGCTAGAGGGACGTATTGAAAGAAAAGATAAAATTTAAAACTTGACCAAAAAGTTAATTATTATAAAAGTAAAGGGTAATTGTCTGATATTTTACCAAACACAATAAATAAAAATTAATCAAAATATATTAAATAAAAAACTAAATAAATTTATTATAGTTTTTTGAAAAATTAAATATTAGGATAATTTATTGAAAATTATATTTTTTATTTTATAAAAATATTCTTTCAAAAATCCAACCCGATCAAACATGATCCTACCAGATGGTGCCATCCGGTTTTCATAACCATGTCTAGTGTATTATTGTAGACCGGACGGAAATTCCTCGAATCTCATAGGCATCGTTACCCTACGGGAAGAAATTACCACTACGAATCTCACAAAGTCTGGATGAATATTGTTTATCCCCATATTCTTAATATAGATGGTGATAGAAATGACATATTTCCACCAGAAAAAAAAAATCTTTGTGCATAATAAACAACACGATTTTCAATTTATTCTAGTTTACCAAAAATAAAATATTTAGAAAGTACAATCTATTTCCAATAAGAAGCAAGAATATGATATTTTTATTTTATTTTATTTTTCTACACTTGTATTAGAATGAAAAAGTGATTTTTAACGTCATCTAATTTCTATTTAGGTAATACTTATGGTTTGAAATTGAATTAAAACTAATTACAAAGTGTTGTATAATTATATATCGTGTACTAAATTTTTTAAGTATTCGTAAGAATAAATTACACTGTGTTTATAATAAAATTTGCATGTTGTTTATTTTAATGTGATTTGGAGAAAAAATTTCAAGCGATAATATTTTAAAGCCCTTAGCGATCGCTATGGTGATGATATTCAAACAAGTTAATGCATCCAAAACTCATTAATAGTCAGTTTAGTATTGCTTTTCAAGCTTTCGTCTCAATAGGTTGCTCTCACAAATAGGCGTGTTAACGAGTCGAACCGAGACCGAATAGTGTAGGGCTCGGCTCGGCTCGGGTCGTGAACATATTTGCTCGGGTTCGGCTCGAAGCTCGTCGAACTTAGAAAAATGAAGCTCGGCTAGAGTTCACGAGCCTAAACGAGCCCTAACATATATGCACTATTGCAACACAAAAAAAAGTGTTGCCTCTAAGTGTTTTAACTTTGATGATTAAAACTGATTTATGACAACACTAGTTAAAAAAAGGATCGCATCAGTAACATGACATTTTATTACACTTTTTCAAAAAAAATATCGAAAAATACATTTCTAAAAAAATAACGCAATTTATTCGTGCTTAAAGAAATACAAAATTTTAAAAATTTAAACTAATATCAATAATATTTTTACAATGATCCGTAATCACTCTCATTTCGTCTCTTTCTATATTCTATCCTATGCAATTTCATATTCATCTCCACTCTTGCAGAAAAATATCAAGTTATTTTAAATCATCATTTTACGAATAATTATTATAAATGAATAATTATTATTCACCAATCATATATAATTAATCCGTTTTTTACTAATTTATTAACTATAAAAATTATACATACATGTTTGCAAGCTTTCGAGCCGAACCTTAAAAAGTTTGATTTGACTTGTTAATAACTCGAGCCGATTCCAAACTCGAGTCGAGCTGTATCGAGTCGAACTCTGATCGAGCTTTGACCAACCCGAATCTCGAACTGTTTGCAAGCCATTGGGCTTGTTAACACTCCTACTCACAAACTTTTAATATAACTACATATTTTATCTTTGAAGAACACATTTTAGCCTTCATACTAATTAATTATGCTATACATGATTTATTTTTTCCAAAATCAAATCTACTACTTATAAAAAAAAAACCTTAAAAATAAAACTTCCCAGTAAAAAACCGCAACCACTCCTTAAATTCAATTGCCTTGTTCAAACTAAAAATAGTATATATTTCAAAAGCAGTCAAATTATTCCGAATTTTGTGAACCCTAATGAGACAATCTCTAAATAATCAAAGTAGGGGTACAACATGAAGTCATTGATGTTGGAAGAATGGACAATACCAAAGAAATCAAGTCAAAACTTTTAACATCTCCTTAAATTCTTTCCAAACCTTAGCATAGACGTTGGCTTTGATTTATAAACAAATGCCTACTCCTTAATAACTCAACATCATTGGATATCTCCAACAACAAACCAACACATCTGATACAATTTACTTATCACATTATGCCAAGTTATAACTACAAAACTCAACCTTCATTGGTTTTTTAATTATAACCTTTTTCAACAACTTAATATCACGTGCCGTCACAAAGCTCTAGGCTATATCTAATGCCCATATCATCATCAAGCCCGACCCTAATAATTTGAGGACTCTAAGCAAATTAATATTAAAAGCAGTAAACGGGGACCTTAAAAAAATAATGTAATAAATATTTACTTTTTATAAAAACTAAACAATTTAACTCTTATTATCTCACATCTTTAATAAGTGCTTTACCAACTCTTATAACATTAATTAATGTCTATTTTTATCTTTTAAATTGTAACTAAATATGTAAACAAAAAACTAGTTTTTAGCCCCTTCCGGCTATGAGCCCTAAGTGATCGCACCTGTTGCCCAGGCCAGGCCTAATGTTGATCAATATCAAATAAACTTTTCAACAATACCTATCCTTTCCAACAATGACATATAATTATATAAATGTAATAGATATATATTCCACACTCCTAAGTGCTAACACATGAATAAATCCAATGAATGTATTCATTTTGCATTTTTTTTAAAGAACAAAAGAACAGACCTCAACAAGCCTAAACTCAATAACCAGCTATTATAAAATTTTTTTCTTTTTTTTTTTTGTAAATTTCTGCTATGTGGTCCTTTTATATTCGGAGAAAAATAATTAAACAAAGATGAAACAAACCCCCGAACGAAAGCTCACCAGCAATGACCGGTAGCCTAGTCCTTCATGTAGCTGTGTTGACTCGATATGAGATGAGGTGAGAAGTATCACAACCTATACTCGGCCAATAACTCGGTAAACCAGTACACACATGAGCTGGTTCTTGGATTTAGCGTCCAGTTTTGGCACGTTTCATTCCACTAGTATTGAAAGGAGAAACACTGCCGCTTGGTCCAGGACTCTCTTCCCTGAAATTCGAATTCAGCATAGCTAGCTCGCGCAGTTGTTGCCTCTTGATATAGTCTTGTGATTCATCCTGCATTAAGGATTAAGTCATTTTTTCAGACAACATGGTTATAGAAATATTTGTCCATTATTTCGATGGGCCAAAGATTCATCATTCTTTGGCTTTAGATTATAGCGGACTAAAGCAAAATGATTCATTAAACTGTCCGAGCTTCTTTTTATTGTGATATCACGGATAGCTGTTTGCAACTCCACTTCAGGGTCAATTGGAAACAACCTCTCTGTAATCACAGGGGTAAGGTTGCGTACACCCGACCCCCCCTTACCCCGTTTGTGCGGGAGCCATTGGGGTAATGTTGTTGTTTTTTTATGGTTATAGAAATAACTGCTTTCCAGACTAATACTCTGTCTCGGTTCTTACAATTAAATCCTAAAATACTGCATACCAAAATGAACTAAAGGCCAAAGGTTACTTATTTATAATCCCAAGGTGACTCTTCTATATTGTGTAGTAATATTGAGAAGCAGATTATTACTTAATACCGATCAGCAGATTATGACAGTTATAACAGTTACAAAACTTACAGCAGCTACAGAACATTCAGTATCAAAGATCTCATGTATTTAAAAAGTAAGATTGATAAACTTCATTGAGGATTTACTAAAGAAATTTTCTCTTGAACTTTGTTTCTTGACATAAGAACCCATGAACAAATACATGGTAGCATTAAAGTACAAATCAACAAAAATCCATTAGCAAATCAATGGAATGATGACTTGAACAAGTTTGACTCTTTTTTATCTTCATGTCAGCATAAATTATGGTCAAAAAATTATTTTTACTCGTATTTTATTCATTAGGTACACTTTTTTTAGACTTTCTTTCTATGTTTGGATAAAACAAGAGGCAATGTTTTGGTCAAAGTTGTACAAGTAAACATGCATTAAAATTTTGATAGGTTTCCAATCCATTGACTTGGACTTTAATGTTATAATTGCAAAATTAAGGGAGTTTCATGTCAAGAAATGAAGTTAAAGGGCAATGTTACAAAAACAGCAATTATTCAATAATATTATTGGAACAGAAAAAGCAGTACCACTGGTTTAAGCAGTTCTTCAATGATTTCCTGAGCCTGTCTGAGCCTCATATCGACTATATTTGCAGGCAAATCAGCTTCGATCAAGATGTGAAGCGGATCATTCAGGTGCTCATAGCCTGGTCTTCCCCTTAGCTTTTCTTCCTTCATAATCAAAAATTTTAAAAAATATTAGGAACAACAAATAAAGGCAACCTTAAGATGAGACAGTATAAAACCTTGTCTGGGTCCTTGATTGATCCTTTGCCGCGAATGTACACACGACAGCCAGTGGTTGCTTCGACCCGTTTCAGCGAATTGCCTCTCGGCCCCAAAAGCCTCCCAACAAAATTGAACTTACAAAACATGAAGCACAAGTCAGGAAATACGCCATTTTTCGGTTTAAGCTTGTTTACTTATGTCAAGATCAATTCAAATTTAGAAATTAGCATTATGGCATCATAACAAACATTAAATATAGAATTAAGTTTACATTGGGATAAGTATCTACTGGAATTTCCAATCGCAGAATTCGCTTCACAGTGTACGAACTTGGGCTTGCAGGAGCACCTTGCCAGTCCATTGTCATTCCAGGTGGCCCACTTAATCTCTGTATACAAAAGTTTATATGAACAAATTAAAATCTAACTGCAATCAAAGCAAGTATATGAACAGAACTTTGCCCAATGAATTTTTCAAGTTGAGATAGCTACCATGACATTAAAGGACCCAAAAAGTTTCCAACTTTAAGAGAATTTACATGTATACTGAATACAACTAGCAAATTCGAAATGCATCGATAATCATGTACATTATTGTGGTTATATTTTGATATGATGAAATCCCACAGATTATGAATAGCAACTAAGTCTTAATCCTAAATAGTAAATAGTAAAATCCCGTGAGAGATCTAACGCTCCATTTTCAAGCTTTCCCCATGACAGTAGATATTGGCATTGAGAAATCTATAGCAAACAGACCCTGTCTATATTAGTATTAAGAGTCAAGATCTTTAGTCCAATGCCAAGATATGTCAAAATATGTTGGTCTATGAAAAGTTTTTTCACGACAGCAGCTGTGACAATAATACCAAACAGGCCCTAACTGTAAGGAAAATAACAATATTAACGAAATAACTGAAGCAGAATAGTAAATAATGGAACTGAAAGTGGTAAACTTTCTAAAGTAAGATTTCGTGATTCGAAATTAAAATCGATCAAGTAAAAAGCAGAGAAATAGTTACCTCCTGAGGAAGGCCATTCCATAAACCTGTTCCCGAAACATTGGATATGAGATTCGATGATGCCATTGGACTAGGGCTTCTATGCCTAAGTCTGTCAAAATCCCCAAATCCTTGGTTGGACATCATTCCTGATACCCGAAAAATTTCTACAACCAAAACACCATTCATTTATAAGTGATATTATGATTATTAAAACAAGTGGAACGAGAGAAGGCACTCAAACAAGACAAGAGCATAACAGAAAAAAGAACGATAAACACAGACCCCCAATTGATAAGCAAAAATGTAAATTTATGTCAAACTTGGGAATTAGTTACACAAGGAATATTTTTAAAAACAAAATGTTTAACAGCAACCAAGCCTTGATCCCATGCTAAGTGGCAGAGAAAGTTGTTAACGGTAGAGTATGTTTTCTGCACGAGCTAGTCATTTCCAATTTTGACTAACACATGCTTGTTAATTACAAGTTACAACCAACTACTTGAAATCACTAAAATTTGACAAACACAGAATCACCTACACAACTCAATTAGCTGTAGCTTCCTTATGTGCACTCAAGCTTTCCGTTTTACAACTTTAACGCCATTTATTACCTAACAACGGCATATATGTTTCAAAATCTTTCCATTTTAAAAATGGTAGCATAATAATATCGAAAAATGCTATGACCACAACAACTCAGTTCAAAACCCAACTGTCGTAACGTAACCAGTTCTACAAACATGGCAAGTACTCAAAGACCAAAATTCAATTGATATGACCACCTAATCAATCATATATGAAATTCATGCCAGGCATCCCCAGTACTTCCTCGTTAAAAAATGATATGCATACACTGAATAATGCCAATTGCACAGATACAACACTGTTATAGAAAATGTTTTAGCCCTCACAACAACTCAAATCAGCAAAAACATTGGTAAGAAAACCGTGTTGTATAAAACCCTAAACCCACTTTCCAGATACATGAAATGGAGCTGTACCCAGTTGAAATGAAAGCAAATGAAGTGAATAATCAGCATTGAGTATCAATTACATCACTAAAAAACAATTAAGAATCCAAGAACACAGTAACCCACATTCACAAAAATCCAAAGAACAAGAGATGCATCAAAGAAAATCTGAAAATCAAAACCAGATCCAAATAATCAATCACCTTGATTCAACAGACGGCTACATATCGGGAGAACCTGCATAAAGGGTCCAAGCTTTTGATGCTCAGCTAACAACTCTGACAGGTACTGACTACAAAGGGAAACCATAGAAATAGATCAAAAAGACATAATTCTACAGATACAAGTATATACTAAGCAACAATCAAAGTTTAAAAATAATAAAAGAAACACTATCTTTTTCCCCTTTTCCATTAAAAGAGAGGTATGGGCAGAGATACCTGTCAACATCTGGAGTGCTTCTAATCTGGGGAGAAGCAGCTCTAGCAGGTGAAAAATTGGGATTATACAAACCTGACATAGCTATCTTATCTTTCTCTGCAACAAATTTTCCTTGAATAAAGGAAGGAATGAGATGAAAAAGAAAAGAAAAGAAAGGGTTTTAGTTGTGGTTGTTGCAGAAGAAAAAGGAGAAACAGAGCACCATTAATAAAGGAGGGTTTGTGTAATAAAAATAAGAAAATATTTCTACACATATAAAGGGTTTACTGCTCTTGACAGACTCTGTGATTTTTGGAAAAAGTTACTATCTTTTGGCAAAACGCCTTTCAAGCCCTTGGATTTTTCATAGATTTTACAATTGCTCACCTAATTATTTGTATAAACATGTTGAATGCACTATTTTTTTATTTGATGGGTTCACCCTCAAATTTGAGATTTTTTTCTTTTGTAGTATTGCTCACTAGAACATTCTTCAATTTTTGAAAAATATAAAACCTTTGAAACTTATTCAATGGGTCTAAATCGTAATTTTTATACAATAGTACAATAATTATAAGCGTGAATCACACACTTAATTTTACTTTCTGAAAATAATGTATCACACGCAAATTAATAAAATATAATCATACATGAAAAATTTGAAATATATGAGGTTAATGCCATCAAACCAATAATAAATTATGTTCTTAATGCATTGAAAAGTTGATCAGAAAGGTAATAGTAAATCTTTAAAGTTCAAGGATTAGGTCTTACATTGTTTTTGAAAGTGAACCGAGTTTCGAGTTGTTATGGTAGTGAGAGTGAAATTGAAATTGTGTATACTAAAACGATGTGGCATAATGGCACATGCATTTCATGCAGGAAATCAGTGGCAGTATCGAAAGGAGGGATCCAATAGTAAGCTGAGTGAAGCATGCTCTAACAACTACCCAACTGTATTAATAATACCGACAACGATGTCTTAGTTGGACTTCTCTCTTATATTTTCTTACGCCATTCGTTTTATCTTTTTCTTTTCAAGCTCTTTTGTTCACACATAGAGTATATACCCTATTATTTATAAGGATAAAAAATATATTTATTATGTGTAGTATATTTCATTAGTTTATATATTTATTTTAATTTTAGTTCAACTATTAATTTTTTTCATCCATTTGATTTTTTAATTTCATAACAGATATTTATTTCTATATAAAATGAAAGTTCACGTACGATTAATTTGTTTTGGCTCCAGATGATTAAAGTGTTTAAAGTAGTACCGTTATTTGGTTACCATATTATATAATATACTAGACGTTTTTTCCGTTCAGCATGTAAATTACCTTCCACATTAACTAGTCTATTTTATAAACATGCTTACGAGAGTAAGAACTTTTTTAAATTGTTGCCAAATTTACATATTATATTTTACCAACTAGCAAATTTTGTTGCCAGACAAATATTATTATTCAGAAAAAAAAAAAGGAGGTGTTACGCTTTAAAGATGAAATGAGGTGCTTAGAGTAACCCTAGTACAACATATGGTATATACAAGTTACACAAGTAAGAGGGATTAAGTAATTATTTAGTACAAGTTGAAGGAGCGAAAAGGTGAAACTAAAAGTTGAAGGGACTAAAAAAAATGTTAGCACAAGTTGAAGGGTCCAAAATGCAAATATTTATTTGTTTTGGTATGTAAACAAGGCTGTTACCAATAGCTGTGCTGTGACTGATTACCTTCTTAATATTCACAACAAATTTCCAAAATAAGCCACAAGGTGAGTTGGCTAATTTTTAGTTTAGCCACTGAATTAATTGGAATTTGACAGTTTGATATATTAAGCTTTTCAATAATTGGGGTGTCCTAATTAGTCCTAGCTAACCCTATGCCTTTTTAAAAAAATAAAATGAATCTAACAATCAATTATTTGCTAGTTGGTCCATGTTTTGTCTTCTTCTTTTGACTCCTCGGATTCTGATTTCTTTGACTATTAAATAACAAAATTCACAGAGTAAAAATAGTACCTATGTCTTATCATATGAATGTTTTTATCACATTATATTTAATGTTAATTTGTGTATTTAGAATAATACTATTTAATTTTATTTCATAAATATTATTTATAGATTCTATACATTGCTTTTTTGTTTTACAAATTTAGAATTTAAAACACACCTATATATTATTTCTTGAATAATTAATTATGTCTTAAATTTAAACTGATACAAAACACCATACTAAATTTTTTTTGAAAAATTAAGAGAAATTATAGTATATATCTTATTTTAAGATTTTTTCCTTTTTCTTCCTAAACAAAAAAATTCATACTTTCCTTTTTTAAAACTTTTAAATATTTTGTAGTCACCAAAAACAAATTTAAAATATTTATTTATATGTGAAACCTCACTCATTTATAATCACGAACTTTCTCTTATTTAATTTAAATTAATGTAATATTCGTGCGATGTACGGATAGGTCATTCATAATAATTATATCAATGATAAGTAAGTCTAAACTTCAAAAAATTTATTTTATAGTACATATTTCATTTCGTTAAAGTAGGTACTGACGTATTGTTTGACATGTCAAGTAGCGATATTATACATCTATTCCTACAAAACTAAAATAACGCATCAAAGCTCAAAATCAACTTATATTTAAATTAAAAGTACAATTATATTTTATAATTTTTGTGTTGATTCGTTTCAACTTCCAAGTATGTAAAATAGATATTTTGTATTCAGTTGAAAAAAAGACTAACCTGTATGAATCCATAACGACATATATTAAAGTATAAACTTTTATCTCGAGAGCTTCCGTGCCTATCAAATTCGTGTGGTCTTTCATTTTTACTATATGTGCTTTGATACAAATGTTCATATTGATTGCAAAAATTGACCACAGGGACAATATTCTATTATCCCTTAGATAATCTTGAAACTCTTGGCTTAAATATTTTCCACCTTGGTCTAACCGTAGTGCCTTAATATTCTTTCCAAGTTGTTTCTCAACTTCATTCCTATAGTTTTTGAACTTTTCAAAACTACCTGATTTGTGCCTCATAAGTACAAATACTTATATCGTGAGTAATCATCGATAAAAGTGAAGAAGTAAACAAATCATCCATGTGTTTAGACATTCATTGGACCACATACATCTGACTGTATAACTTCCAATGTACTCGTTCCACGTTCCCCTTTTTCCTTAAACGGGCTTCTTTGTCATTCTGCCTTTTAAGCAAGGTTCGCAAGCCGTATAAGACTCCCAGTCTATTAGACCCAAGTTATCACCTTTGTGTAACTTAGTTAAGCGGGTTTCGTTTATATGGCCTAAACGACAATGCCATAAGTAAGATGACTTGTCTTTATCTAATTTCTCTTAGCATGGTTAATATTGAGAATATGCTTTTGTAATCACAAAATATCTTTCATTACACTTCTATCTAGAATATTTTTCATAATCTTTGATGACATCTTTTATCAAATTGGAATCAACTCCATCTGCTGTGAAGCAGGAAACAATATTCATAGAAGTATAACAATAAATTTTGTCCTTATTACAAAATAGCCAAATGGAGATTTTAAGTTCCTACATCAATAACAGTTATCAAGCTCTAATGATATCCTGTAGGTACAACTCTCCTTTGCTAATCCTCTACTTCTTTTCAATACCTTTACCTATGTATAGATATGTGATTCACATACTTGGTATCCCATACCTATGTTGAATCCCCAAGAGATGTAGAACTCTCTCAATTATAACACCTTAAAGTGGAAGTTTCCAAAACCTTCTATTCTCATGCTATGAGACAAAACCCTATCAATCTCATATTTAAATGAAGATTGTGTTTCCAATATCCCATATTGAAACAATTACTTGGTTTCCAAAACAAATCTCTTAAGATCCTTTCGTTTTCTCTTAACTTCACTCTTTCTACTTCTATATTGGACAACCCGTGTCCCTTTACATCCTTAGAATACCCTTGAATCATTTTTCCTTCCTTGGAGAATACTTTCTAAGATGTAAAGACATAGACATCCAAGTCCATGATTTCATGATGCTTCTAATGCTTAAGGTAACATAGATCCTAACATCTAACTTGATGTTTATCTTTGTTTCCTTTAAGCTACTCACATAAGGTAACATGGACCATAACAACCTCCAAGGTGTTGTATCCTTGTTTCCTTCATGCTACTTACATAAGGTAACATGGATCTTAACTATCTCTAAGGTGTTATATCCTTGTTTCCTTCATGTAATTTTCGCATTTCTACTCGAGGTAGAAATACTTGCATCATTTTGTTTAGTATTGGGCTCATATCGTATATGGGCCAAGCCCTAGGCTTTGAGGACTATCCTCACCTTTCTAAACAAAAACCCTTGAAGGTAGAGCCAGTTAAATACAATTATCAAATCATGCAAAATTTATGTAAGAAGTAAATATTCAAATTGAGATATAATACATAGAATACATGCATAGACTTAGTTTTGTACATACATTTAATTTTAAAGGTCTTTAAATTAAATAGATTTCCTACTATTTTATTAAGATTTATTTGAAAATATAATAGCCCCTTCTATTGTCTTTCGGGAAACATGATTTAACCATTCTCCTTAGTAGGTAGCATTTATAACTCATTTTAAGCTAACCCCCGCTATCACGAGTCAAGCTAACTTAAACAACTATAGGAGGGTCTAGTCCATTTGCATTTGATGCAATTGCTAATCCATTTGAGTTCCAACCAATGGACCTACATAACCAATTATATGACTCCTCAAATGATGCCTCTAGCCCGACATTAGCTCCGATATTATGGACAACTAACCTAATCCAGTTAAGACTTAACCCTAATTCAAATCATGTGAACAGACGATGTTAAAAGAAGAAAACACGTTGTGCATGAGCAATTCATTCAGTAATAAGGCCTAGAATCACACTTCAATTTTTAGGAAAGCTAATTTTGTCTTAATATTTAATAAGGATTTATTAGTGCAACAAGTCTCGCCTAATCTGGGACTTATACATGGATATGATTATGAAACTATAACTAATTCCGGGCTATAAGGAATTAGTAGGTCAAACCTAAGGGTCATGCTCGACTAGTAATTCATAATCATTCCATCATGCCAAGACTCCACATAGTATGCAAAACAAACAAGGGTGTGTTGGAAACAATGATCCGCAACAATAAATAATCCGGATCAGGTATGAAGTAAACAAAATACCTAAGTACAAAAAGACCTAAGTCATTGCATCCGGACATATAACCAAGACATCCAGTCCAAGATAAGTGAAAACAAGTATATAAGCATAAATGGAAGCATCTGGTTAAAGTTTGGAAAGGAAACAAACTTTGAACCACCTAAAACAACATCCGGAAGAACTAATTGCACTAGCATCCGGAAGAAGACAAATCTGGAGATATTAAGTCTGAAGACATCCGGAAGACTTAAAAATCTAGACAAAGGGAATAATTCAAAATATTAAATTCCTTCCATTTCTTTAGTCTGCAAGTCAAAGATAATTTTCCCTAAAGCAAAACAAAAATGACAGCTAACACTTTTCAGAGAAAGGACAAAGGGCTGACACATGAAAGAGAAAAAGGTAACAACCTTTTTCACCTAAACCAATAAGAAAGGCGCGTGGAACTCAC
Source organism: Euphorbia pulcherrima (assembly GCA_947683365.1). Lineage (NCBI taxonomy): Eukaryota > Viridiplantae > Streptophyta > Magnoliopsida > Malpighiales > Euphorbiaceae > Euphorbia > Euphorbia pulcherrima. Next base: position 33,296,980 of record CANTUS010000008.1, read on the forward strand.
ACCAAAAAGGTACTGGCGCAAAAGTTGGCGAGTTACTAAAATACAAGGAAAACATTCACTAACAACTTTTTAACCTTAATCCCAAGAATTTAAAGGGGTCAAAATCTCTGTCTAACGGATTGATCAACGGTTCTGAAGGCGCCACATATTACCTAATCAACGGTGTAGAATTGATTACAGCTCAACAACCCACAACGACTACATTTATGATGGAAACCTATAAAAGGGAAGCTTCATAATTTGAGAAGGTGCTGGTTGATTTCAAGAAAGCATATACAAGAAAACTCGCTAGAAAGCAATCAGTATAAAAAATCCCTCCATGAACCAAACCATTTAAAATCTGTTTGTAAGGATTCCCAAGTGAAGTTATAAACTTGAGGAAGTCCAAAATTAAAACCTTTGAGAAAACAAAGTGTAAAGATCTCCTACTTGGATGAGTACAGAGATTGGGATATAGCTTGACGTTGGTGCTTTGAGTGGGATCTCCCTGTAGGACTCAGCTTAGGTTTAGGTAGAAATCTAAGTGGTATATCCTGCTAAAGACTAAAGGACTCAGCTAGGAGTTGGTGCTTCTAGTGGTATATCCTACATCTGGAAGGGGTTACCATCTGGAGATAAATTGTAAGGCTTGATTCCTGCCAGTTGAAAAGGAATCCACTAGTGGAAAAGATTGGAGGGAGGAAACTCCGGGGACTAGAGTAGGCGGGGCCGAACATGGATAAAATCCTTTTGTATGATTTTCTAACTCTTTACTTTTTGCACTATATTACATATTTGCATCATTCGGATCCATCAATCTGGAATATAATCAAACACGCTACACTATGACTATTCAAAGTCTATTTATTCCATGAAAAAGGGTCATTCACCTCCCTCTGACCTTTATTAGTAAGTGCTCAAAACTAGAGATCTAACAATCAAGAGCTAAAGGTCCAAATTTTGATCCAAGTATTAAAATGAGTTTCCAAAACTCACAACTCCTTCCCGAGGGTATGTCCATTACCCGTCCTCCACTCTTCACCGGTGAACACTGCACATTCTGAAAAAACTGGATGAAGAACTTCATTCAAGCACAAAGTATGCAAATATGGTTGGTCATTAAAGATGGACCATATGAGCCTACTCACGAAGTAGATGGGCTTACTACCCGCCCTCAAGTTTATGGGATGAGAATGATTTTAAAAAATTGCTTGAAAACGCAAATGCTATTAACATGCTTCATTATGCTCTTAGTGCAGTAGAATTTAACAGGATATTCGGATGTGAGACTGCACAAGAAATTTGGTAGAAGCTGGAAGTAACCTACGAAGGAACAAGAAAGTTAGAGAAGCCAAGCATGATTTACTCCAATAAAAGCTTGAATCGTTCAAGATGGAGCCTAAAGAATCAATCAGCAGCATAAACACTAGATACACCAATCTAGTGAATGAGATGAAAAGGCTAGGAAAGGAAATATCTAAAGTAGAGATGGTAAATAAGGTGCTTCGGAGTCTCACCAAGGAATGGGACAACAAGAAGACTGCCATTGAGAAAGCTCATGACTTAAACTTCTATAGTTATGATGAGCTCATTGGTAATCTCTTGACTCAAGAACTATCTTTGGAGAGATATAGTCAATAAGAAAGAAAGCCGGAAGAAAAGAAGAAGGCCATTGAACTTAAGGCAGACTGCCGGATGAGCCTCTTTCGGATCAGAGAAAACACCAAAAGAATCAAAGTATAGAGAAGAAGATATGACTATGTTGGCTAAGTACTTTGACAAATTCCTTAAGAAAAATGATAGAAGGAGATCCATAAGATTTGAATCAAGAAAGCCTAAGGAAGGCACATCAAGAAGGGACAAGCCAAGAAAGGCTCTAGAAGAAAAGAAGATCCGGAAAAGATGCTGCCTGTTTTGAATGCGGAGAAAAAGGACACTCGAGAACCAAATGCCCCAAGCTAAAAACAGAGAAGAAATATAAAAATAAAACAATGGTGACCACGTAGAGTAACAGTGAAGAAAGTAGCATTTCATTCTTAACAGAAGAAGAGGAAATTGCTCATTACGCATTTATAGCATTGACAGATCCGAAAGCAGGGCAATTCGGAAGAAAGTCATCCAAGCAAGATACTACCAGAGATAGTTAATACTGAGGTAAACTCTTATTCTAATTCTGTTTCTAACCTTGATCTTGCTAGAGCCTTAAAAGTGGTAATCTACAATGTGAGAAAGAGCACCAAAGCTATAAAATCCATATAACGACAAATTCTGGAATTGGCTGAAGATGCTGAAGCAATGTCACAAGACATCAACTTGATGAGAACCACAAAGCATATGGATGTGAAGGAAGAAAAATTCCTGAGAAGTCAAGTTCAGATCTTAAGTGCTAACTTGACAGGGCTAGATAGGGAGCTAACCCTGATGAAGGAGGCGTCTGAAAGGAAACTAGATCCTTCACAAAGAAGGAAAAATCAAGGGAGACCAGGACCAAGAAATCCTAATCATAAGAATCCGGTGCATCTAAAGGAAAAAAAAGTGAGTAAGCAACCTGAAGCACAGTGATTCACATCTGCTCAAAAAGGAAAGGCTAAGGCTGCATCAAATGAGCCACCTGCCAAACAAAGAAGAAATCATAGAGCAGAAGTTGCACCCCCAACCAACTTCCAAATACACACCGAACCAACAATAAGCATACAAGAAGCTGGATATAATGGGAACTATAGAAAGGAGGATCTTGAAATGATCAAAAGGAAGCAAGAGCAAAGCAGACCCATCTCAGGGTAAAAACAACCATGTTCCTAAATTGTGTAGATTAAAAAATGGTAATTATGATATTTATCCTTCACCTGAAATGGTTGATAACCCAATAGGACCCAAATCTGATTGGGTACCCAAATCCACTTGATCTATTTTGTAGGTATGCCTTAGATCCACAGAAGATCAATACACATGGTACATAGTGGATGCTGAAGGCACATAACAGGTGACTAGAAGGCCTTCATCACTTTAATCCGAAAAGAGAGGAGACACAGTAAGCTTTGGGGACAATCAAAAGGGATAGATCATTGGGCATGGAACTATTAGATCTAAAATACAAATAGGAGATGTCTCTCTAGTTGATGGACTGAAGTTAAACTTACTTAGTGTAGCACAACTCTGTGATAAAGGAAGAAAAGTCACCTTTGACTCCGGAGGATGCTCAATCTATGATAGTAAGTCTAATTAACTCATTCTTTATGCACCTAGAGTAAATAATGTTTATTGTGTTAACATTAAAAATGATAAAAAGAATATATGCTTAGTGTCTAAAGAAGAAGAATAATGGCTATGGCACCGGAGGTTAGGACATGTTAGTATGAACCTCAAGTCCACATTAGCCAAAAAGGAATTGGTTGTGGGTTTGACTAAGGTAGCTTTTGATAAGGATCACATATGCACTGCATGTCAACTAGGAAAATAGCATAAGAAAAACTTCCCTTCCATCTCATACATACCTTCCAAGAGAGTTCTTGAACTCTTACACATTGATCTCTTTGGTCCAATAAAACCATTGAGTCTAGGTAGAAAAGAATACACCATGGACATTGTGGATGATTATTCTCGCTATACCTGGGTGGCTAGGCTAGCCACCAAAGATAAGGCCTTTGACCGATTCTCAAAAATATTCATCAGGATAAAAGTAGAACAGGGCATAAGGATTGCATGCATCCGGAGTGATAATGGTGGTGAGTTAAAAAATAAGCACTTTGCTGAATTTTGTGACTCCAAGGAGATTGAACATAACTTCTCTGCCCCTCAAACCCTCAACAAAATGGAGTTGTTGAGAGGAAAATAAAACCATAGTGGAGATGGCTAGAACAATGCTAAGTGAGAATTGTTTACCAAAGTATTTCTAGGGTGAGGCTGTACACAACATGCTACATTCTGAATAGAGCTCTCATTAGAAAGGCCTTAGAAAAGATGCCATATAAAATCTGGAAGGGAAGGTAACCCGAAATTGGGTACTTCAAAGCCTTTAGTTGTAAATGCTACATCCTAAATGATAAAGAGCAATTAGGAAAATTTGATACTAAATCCGATGAAGCAATTTTCCTTGGCTACTCAACACATAGCAAAGCTTACAGAGTCTATAACAAATGAACTCAAACTATGGTAGAATCTATACATGTAGATTTCAATGAGACTAACCATGTAGGTAAGAGAAATTCTACTCCGGAAGATCTAGTTCCGGAAGCTGAAAACTCTAAAGAAAAGAAGGAAGTCTAAATTCTAAATTCCTTCCAAATCAAGAAATACAAAGAAGAAGATGAGGGGATATCCTTTGATCCAGAAGTAACACAAGCTGATCTCAACACATATGAGATAAACTTTAATGATGATCAAGAAGAGGAAGTTGAGGTGGAAGTGGAGCAAGCCCCGATCCAGCATGAAGACCTACCAAGAGAAGTTCGGACTCGTAGGGATCATCCAGTCACAGCCATTTTGGATAATATCCAAAATCCAGTCAGAACCAGAGGACAACTCAACAGGATGATGAGCCATGCGGCCCTTGTCTCGCTCATAGAGCCAAAGAAATTTCAAGATGCTGAAGGAGATGAAAGCTGGATAATGGCAATGCAAGAAGAACTAGATCAATTAACCAGGAATGATGTGTGGTATCTAGTGATACCTCCAAAAGGAAAGTCAATCATTGGTACCAAATTGGTATCCCAGAATAAGCTGGATGAATTTGGGGTAGTGGTGAGAAACAAGGCATGATTAGTTGCCCAAGGCTACAATCAACATGAAGGGATTGACTTTGAAGAAACATTCGCCCCTATAGCAAGACTTGAAGCAATCCGGATTCTATGTGCTTTTGCATCATTCATGGGATTCACACTGTTCCAAATGGATGTCAAAAGTGCATTACTCAATGGAGTTATCTAGGAAGAAGTCTATGTGAAGCAGCCACCTGGATTTGAAGACTCAAAGCATCTAGATCATGTCTACAAATTGAAGAAAGCCCTCTATAGATTGAAGCAAGCACCAAGACCTTGGTATGAGTACATTTCTCATATCCAAGGGATATATCCAAGGCAAAGCAGATATAACTCTTTTCATCAAGAAGAAGAAGGATGATATCATTCTAGTCCAAATTTATATTGATGACATCATCTTTAGAGCAACAGATGAGAAGATATGTGAAGAATTTAGCACTCAATTTCAGAAGGAGTTTGGGATGTCCATGATAGGAGAACTTAATTTCTTCCTTGGTTTGCAAATAAAACAGAGTCCGGATGGGATCTTCATAAACCAATCCTAGTACACCAAAGAGATGTTGAAGAAGTTTGAAATGGACAAAAGCAAGCCTATGTCCACTCCAATAGGTTCAGATACAATCCTATCTAAGGATTGTGAAGGAGAAGAGGTTGATCAGAAGCTATATAGAGGAATGATTGGATCACTTCTATACTTGACAGCTAGTAGACTTGACATACACTCTGCAGTTTGCTACCTTGTAAGATATTAAGCCAATCCTAAGGATTCACATCTAAAGGCAGTAAAGGGGATCCTTGGATACCTCCTAGGAACCACTAAGTTAGGTTATAGTATCCTAGTATTGGAGAATTCACACTCCAAGGCTTCACTGATGCAGACTATGGCAGAGATACTCTTGAAAGAAAGAGTACATCCAGAGGCTGTCACTTTCTTGGAGATTGCCTCGTATCATGGTATAGCAAGAAGCAAACTTCAGTTGCCTTATCAACCACAGAAGCAGAATATATGGCAGCAGGAAGTTGTGTGGCCCAACTCATATGGATCAAGCAACAATTGAAAGACTATGGAGTGCAATCTGGATGTGTTGAAGTGATGTGTGACAATAAAAGTGCCATTGATGTGTCAAAGAATCCAGTACTCCACATTAGGATAAAACATGTCAACATCAGGCATTATTTCATCCGGGATCATGTGATGAAGAAGTATGTTGCATTGGTATACATTTCAACCAATGAGCAAAGAGCAGATATCTTTACCAAGCCTTTGAGTAAAGATCAATTCAACAAGCTAAGGGAAACAATTGGAATGTCAAATCCAATTTAAAGGAGAATCCAGAAGATGATTTGGCTTAGTTTGAAGTCCCAAAAGATAAGGAATCCGGAAAAGAAGAAGAAAAATATATTGACTCTGAATCCAGATCAAAGACTGCCAGCTCAACAGACAGAAAGGACAAATGGTAGTAAAGGCGCTGAAAAGTAACTGTACATGTTTTGAATTTCAAACGTCTATTGGGTGTTACACGCACGGTAAAATTAAATGGTCATTTTAAAGATAAACCTTTCCCATTCTCCGATTTTAATGCCATTTACTTCTCTCTTAACTTCCGTCTGCCATGTCATCAATCTAGTTAACTTTAACTGCACCCAGATTACCATTATACCCTTGCCTTAGAAAATCTATATAAACCCCCCAAATTTCTCCTTCTCCCTCACACGAGCAACTCACTACTATTACTCTGTAAAAATCCTTTCTTAAACCTTAACTTTTTCCAAAACCTCTCAAATGGCAGCCATAATGTTGAACAACCAATTCATATGCTTTCTCAAAAGAACATCTTTGAAGAATCTACTCTCAAAAATGAAGACTTTACACCCATAAACTTAAAACCAAATGACTCAGTAGTTCCCACTGACTACTTGGGAGATAATTTCCTATTCAAAATAGACCCCTACTCAAAACTAATTGAAGATTAACATCTGAGTTATTTTCTCAAGATAAATTGCCCTACCTATCCGAATCTAGTGCTGGAATTCTACTCAAACCAGAGAGTTCACTCCTATTATGATGCTCTCAGAATAAAGGTGCAAGGATCACTCCGAAATTATTCGAGAAGTTCCTTAATATGAAAAATGATTGTGGGCACAGGATTTTGCAGTCCCTCTCACGAGACGATGATGACGTGTACCCAATTTTAATGCCTCATAATAAAAGTTCTCTTTAGAATTTTTATTACCAATATAATATTCCTTGCGAATTTTATACTTGGTAGAATCCAGTTTGGCGTGGCCGATAATGCGTTCGGTAGGAGCTTGAACCGTTAATTTACATCCAAATTAAAAAAATACGTATTAAAATATCATTAATATTCAAAAAGATGCCTTTTGACCCACTTTTGGCAACTTTTTAGGCTCCTGGGTTCGCTAGCTGTCGGCTTGCCAGAGGCTGATGTCACTAACGACATCACCATGTCATCGACGGTATCACCATGTTGTTGGCGGCATCAGCCATGTCGCCAGCGGCATGGCCCAAAACGACCCCCTACACAGACAGCTTTTTTTACCACTTTCGGTGGAATTGGTCAAAAAGGTCTCGAAAACCACCCCAATTTGCCTATAAAAACACACCTTAGGCTTGTATGAGAAGGAGATCCAAAATTGGAGGAAGAACAATTGAGAGAAACTTGATTTTAGAGTGAGAAAATAGATTTTAGTGAGATAAGAATTAAAGGTAGGAAAAAGGATTTTGATCTATTTTTCCTGGTTTTTCTTCTTTGAACTCTCTGATTGTGAGCTTAAAATCAGTAGGTCTTTAAGTTAAAATCAACTCAATAGGATTTAGAGGCTTAAAACTCTTAAATTTACTACTAAAGCATCGTTACAAGCTTCCTGGAGGTGTTTCTTGGTTCACGAAGAGGTGGATTCACGGCACCGAGGTAAAAATTCTGAGTCTTATAGCTCTTTGGCATTAATATTACTGATTTGTGCTGATTCTTGTTTATTTGTGTCCGTTTTCGGGTTTTTGGTCATTTTTGACTGCTGCCTGCTGCTGCTGCAAGAAATTAAAGTCGCTGGAGACATGTGATGTCGCCGGGTATCACTCATGTCGCTAGAGACATCACTGATACCACTAGTGGCATCACATTCCCCAGAGATCTCACTTTCTTGTGGGACCCTTTCTTTATGGTACCTAGAAAGCCATGTAGGCTGCCTACATATTGATGTCACCAGCGACATCAATGATGTCGCTGGCGGCATCAGCCATGCAACCAGCGACATCAATGATGTCGCCGGCTGCATCAGCCATGTCACCAGTGACATCAACCATGTCGCCGGTGGCATCAGCCATGTCTTCGGCGGCATGACCTTCTGGATAGCTATTTTATTTCATTTATTTCCGACCTAGTTTATTTTCCGAAACTAGGGTATACAGTGCAACTACGGAGGTCCAAAACCTTCTGAAAATGGACCCCACCCCATAACATGTGGAATTTTTGCTAATAATCCGGTTAAAACAATGATCGAATCTAAAATTTAGTTAAAAACAGAATTTCCCACAAACACCATTCAAACCTCATTTTAGCCAATCAACCGGGCTTTATAATATTATAAATAAAATATGCCACATCCACGCTAACTCAGGTCTTGTCCGGTTTGCCAACTATACATGATTCATGAGGTATCTCAATCGACGTGCCATATCTATACTAACCATCTTCTGTAGGTAGATGTGTGTTAGGCCTTCAGGTATTTTATTTATTGTATAGTAAAATGTACAGGATTTGGAAGCCTTGTAATAATTTTATTTCCCGCACTTATTTTTGAATGACTGTAATAATTTATTCATCGCTTCAATTGCTTGATAAACGCGAAAACAATACAATAACCGAAAACACAAATAAATAGGATGGATTAAACAGATTAAGAAAGAATGAAGTATCTTAACTTGGCCTAATGAAAAATAGATAACATCATCCGAACTCGAAATCTCTACTTAAGATATGGTCCAACCACCTGGTGGGAAAATCGTACCAAAAATTTCTCGGTTGAGCTGGACAGGGTGGCGACTGTGTTTTAAGTACGGGATTTCAATCTCCTATCTTTTGAGCATTAAAATATGCAAAACCATTTTCCAATTACATCACTCACGTATCCCGATTATTTTAAGAGGCTGGTCCATTGCCCGGCTTCGCAGCTGCCGCGTAAAACGTCGTCCGCTCACAGTGGTGACTCTGCTGGGGACTATCTCTTTAAACTTGAACTTATCTTTTTATAAAGTTTAAAGGATTTTGATGATGTATTAAAATTATTGGCCAAATTAATACTTCATTCTTTTACAATGTTTTATCCTCATGCATGTAGATAGTTCAGTAATTTTTAGGTGCCCCATTTTACCCGAGAAGCTCACGAAAGTATCACTCATGCCCTATTGGAATTGAGGATGCCTAGTGGGTGGATCACTCGTTTTAACCAACACGTAAACTCCTACGATCACACCGATTTGGGTAGTGGTTGAGTAACGGGGAATCAAGGTAAACGAGAACCTTCTACATCAACAACCCTATACCAAAGTCGTGCTAGAAAAAGCCTTAGCACATCATTCCCTTAGGATCACCAGAACAAATAAAATAATTAGGACGCTCTTCTTTCGCCATTACCGGTGAAGAAGCCAAACTCTATCCTTCCAAAGAGGCGTTACGCGGGAGTCAAAAGGTTGGAAGAGGGATAATTTGCATACTCCGTGATCATACATCCCCATGAATCAGCTTCAAGAGCCAATAAATGAATCAACTTACCCTTACTACTTCCGCCCGTGGAAGAAGTTTAGCAACATACATAGGACTTCTCTTATACCTCCATTGCGTCACCACATATCACTATGTGTGGCGCGAGATATAAATGTCCCACGTATATTGGAGGGATAAGCCATTGTATCATCCCTAACCACATCTACGCGTAACCATACATATCACGCACCGCTTCCAAAAAAATAAAAAGCATACATACCATTTACCACCCATTCATGGTCTGACCCACGATTCACAACCCCGAGTCTTCTTCCCAAACCCAGACCTTCACAACTAGCCATGTCTCTTCATCGCAATGACAACTCTGCCTCACCCAGAGTACAGACTAGTCTTCCCCCTACCTCAGGAGCAACTCACCCTCTGTCAATTGGGTCAGAAATTGCTGCCACCATGACCCAATTTATCTGTTCCGATTTCTTCCATAACACTATTTGGGAACAAATCCAGACAACAATGCAGTTCTTTGTCAAGCAAGCCCTAATAAGTGAGAACGTTGGTTGGATTTTAGAATCAGACTGTTAGCCCTAGTATTAGAATGAATTTATTTAAAATGGTTCAGATCATGTTTCATTCTATCCAATAGTAGCACAACCTATATGGTTTATTTAGCTTTCTGTCCAGCCAGTTCAGACTCGGCCCTAGCCCAGCCTATTCCAACTCGACCAGACTTCTATGGCTCAACCAACTCTCTCTTTATTACCTCTAAGCCCAAGGCATATGGCCCAAAACTCAATCCTCCTACCCCCAACAAGCTCACCCAGTAAATCTCAGCTCTCCCTGGAGGATTAACCCAACCAGCAATGCTGCCGCCGTCTTTTGATATGGCACCTCGGGGGATGACCTACCAACCAAACCTTTTTGGCAATGATCTGATGGCTAGTCCCCGACTTGATCAACCGACTCCTTATCCCTACGGCCGGTTTAAAAGCCACGACCAGGTCACGCAATCTCCGGGCGTGACACCTATAGCCATGCATCAGACAGCCAACGACCAGCTCATACAACCTCAGGATATGATACATGAGGTGGAAGCTTTCTTGCACTAAAAAGTGCTGGCAATGCAAAGGGAGAGGGAACCCTAAGGAAATAACAGCCGAATCTCTAAGGGTTCTAGTATACGCCAGGCAGAAGGCTATAATGGGCTAGGAGTGTTGCCATCTCAGGTCGAGGGAAACTAAAAAGCCTCTCTGGAACCTATCCTAACTAACATTGTAAACCCCTGGGTTTTACCCCTCAATATGATTTCCACCAGATTAAGAAGAGACGGTCTTATCGAACCCCTTTGTGATTAAAAAACCCAATAGAAGACGAGAAGGGAAACTTTTATGGGTATCATGCCCAGTGGGGACATCGCACGAATGAATGCCGAACCCTGGCCCGAGCAATAAATCATCTGGTGAAAGAAGGAAAGATGACCAAGCCGGATAGAATGCCTGGGGTCACAAGGCTCGTCGACCAGGTAAGTATGCCCATTTTTGGTACACCTAAATGAGCAAATAGGCCATATATGCTCACTAGGGTTGTTGGTTCCAAGGATAAGGCCGATAGAAATAGGAAAATGTACCTTGACAACGAGGCTAAGAGGGCCAGATTTAAGCGAGCTGGGAGAATGGAAAATGTTTGGATTAGAAAAAAATGATGATGTCCAGGCAACAGCCACCCAAGCTTTTCCAATAAGGGCTGCAGTCCAGTCTAACCGCCCTCCTTTTGCCTTAGAGAAGGCCCCCAACACTTCACTCTCGATCAATTCTCATTAGATCTGTTCGCTACCAAACTTTGAGCTCCATGAACAACTTTTATTTTTCTTACTTATGTCATGTCTCTACCATTTGATCCATGCATTCATATGAGCATACGCACGATGCTTCCAGTATTCAAGATATTTAACTACATGAAATTAATTTGAGTACAAATGAAGGCTCTTATGTGGTAATCAAATCCAATAATTTACCTTCTGTCAAACACATGTGAGATAATAAAGTGCTTAAAGACCGCGATAATGCTTTTGCTTGGTCCCCAGATCAATAGTCAGATTGTTGAACACCATGGGTCTCTTCCAGAATTAACTCAGCAACCCTGCAATGGTACACATTTAAGCTACCAAAGAAGTATCAACTGGTCCCCTAAAATGGAAAATCGAGGCATACACCCACAAATAATTGATGAAGCCCGACCTCTATCAAATAAATATCGTAGCCGAATCTCAGACCAATGTCACCACCAAGGATAATGACTGAATTCACAGAGAAACACATCTTTACCCAACACAAATTAACCCGCATCAAACCCCTCAACCAACAAAGGTGAGGGGGCAACCACTGCCTAGAGCATAAAGTATGAGGGTAAGACCTTCATCCCACAAGCCACAAAGATAAGCGCATAACCAAAGTCGCGATCAGCTCACCAAATAAACCGACAAAACAAACTACCACTTCACTTTTTAAAGCCACAAAGTAAAAGGCCCCTAAACCAAATATCACTTAGTCAAAACCCTTCACCATTGGTACAAGGGGCAAATTCTGGCCTAAACAGGAAGGGCCGTACAAATTGTAGACTGAAGGAGCAATCAGAATAGTAATCAGAACGACAATCGAACCAATCAAGAAGGCTCTATGTAAGCGCCAAAACTCCCACAAACTAAACTCCTTGCAATGAGGACAACCAAAATCAAAACAAGGTTACCCGATGTAACTTTGAAGGTTAGAAGGAATCGGGTGATCCAGGCAAAAATGGAACGGACACTAAGAACATTGGAGAATCTACAAAGGCACAATCGAGCACACAACAGCAAGTCAGACGCCCAACACCCTCGCCAAGAATCATAGACCCGGCATTGAAGTGTCTGAGACCTTCTGATACTGACATTAATGAAAAGTTCAGATCAAATTGAGAAGGCTGTCATGTGGCCGAAGATGGTACTAAATAAGCAAGGCTATTAAAGTCATGAGCACAGGCAAGAGTGAGTCCATCGATCTAGTCAACCAGGATAAGCTTAAGCATTATCAGGTCTAAAACAAAAGAAATAAATTAGAAAAGTGGCACACCAATATATATATATATATATATATATATATATATATAATAATCACCCGCCTTTCGGTCTTTTACTGATCGGACAAAAATTAAGGTGACACCCGATGGTCGGTATCCTGCAAACCGACCATACAAAAATTAGGGGATAAGTCAATATCGCCCGCTAAATTAAAAACCCAAAAAGGGTGGTTCAGACAAAAATTAGGGCACGAGAGAAAAATAGTTAGATGTTAACTTGAAAACCTATAAAGGCTGGTTAACACCAGGGGTTCCATTAATGGAAATGATTGCCAACATCTTGTACTCAAATTAAATTCACTCGATAAAAATGTCTTTTATACTGAAACCCCTGTATTTGTGATTGTATGAATGTCTGACGACCAAGTGATGGAAACATCACAAGTATGCTTAATCGAGGATGCTTTGAGCTCATCAGTGTTAAAAAAAAAAAAAAAAAAAAATCCGGATAGACTAAAAACATCTAGGTCTATGCAAAAGTCGGAATAAGTCTACTAAGTTGAAAACCCAAAAGGGCAGTCTATGCAAATGTTAGAGTCATAATGGAGCCCGAATTTCTCTAGTTCCCTCCAATCGGCATTCCCTAGGCTCCGCAGGAAGCCCTATAGCTGTTAAGTGTGGCTCGCCATAGCGGAATTTAAAGAAATGGCCGAATCCATGTTTCTGGGAAGTTGATCCAGCCGGCGATATGGGCGATGCCGCTGGCGACATAGATTGTTTTGGCGATATCAGTTGATGCCGCTAGCGACATGGGTATAGGCGGTTTTGGGGTGATGCACCTGGCGATATGAATGATGCCGCCAGCAGTATGGAATTAATTTTCCCAACAACATCAGAAGCAATTTCATCATTTCAGATCCATATAAAACCTGTAAACAACCCTGTAATACATTTTCAAAAGCTGGTGCGAGTGCCAATCAATTACATTTAATAAAAACATGGGGGCACAAACCATTCAAATATTCTGGACATCTACCCTACCAAACCAAAACCAAACAACAAATCCTAATTATTCGAACCCTAATGTATCGAGGGTACAAGCCAAAATCCGAAATAAAAAAAGCAAAATGAAAGTATAAATCTAGGCATGCCTGCCACTGCCGGCTGAGCGAGATAAGACATCCTCTGGCTCACTAGCTAATCATCAACATCGTCCTCTTTTCTTCCCTTAGTCATTGGGACACTACTGGACTCTTCAACCACAACAAACGGACGTCAGCCGGTGGACATCTTCACTCCCCTACGACTGGTACTACCGGGGTGCATGCGATCCAGATTTTGCTGGCTCCTCCATTTCTGAACGGTAGCCTCTAGTTGACCCTCAAGGTCACTCACACAATGCCGGAGTTCTGCAGTCTCCTCCTCGTATCTTCGCCAGGCCGCATCAGGGTATGATAAGGAAAGGGCCAAGAAATCCTACAAACCGGGGAAAACATTAATAATGCACTTCATTTATAACATCCATACATGCATCCTATCTTATTTTTGACATGTCATAACAGGAAATGTACTTGAACAAACAGCGATTGCCTAATAATCGTGTCCCGGAGAGCAAAATTATTCTCTGCAAGTTGCTCCACATGACTCCACGCCACCTGAAAAATCTAAAGGATAAATCATTAACCACCCGCATCTAAGGGTAAATAAGAAAGCAATTATCATGCCTTACATAAGTAGCGCTTTCTGGCATAAAGATCGGAGCATGCTGGCTCGGGGCTATGTTCCTGGGTTGGAACTCGCATCGGGAATTCATCAGCAAGAATCGGGTCTTCATCGGGTTGACCAGACGCCTTTCCACAAAATTTATACCCTCCGACGCACCATAGTACTACGTCCCACTCTGGTTGTCCCGACCTTACTTCCTTGCAGGTTCTTGAAAAGCACGAAAAACACACATAAGCGATATTCCTAAACCCAAACGATTGCAAATCATGCACATAAACGCAATCATTTCTCAAAAGAGCGGTGCCCCTCTTGGGACATCGGCGCACTCCCGCTAGCTACATCCGCGCCTACCTCGTCCTCCCCCTCAGGCTCGATCCTAACATTGCCTTCTACCTCCATCTCTTCCTCCTCTTCCTCTTCTTCCTCCTCCTCCTCCTCCTCAACATCAACTATCCCATTGAGCTTCCTCTTCTCCTCATCCATCCTCTTCTTATTGTGAAACTTGATCGTATCATTATCCTTAATCCGAGGGCAAACGGGTAAGAGGCACTGCTGGTGATGCTCGTAGAGGTCAGGGATGCTAGGGATCACTTAGCTGTTCCCCTCGATATAGTCAGCTTTATCGACCTCGGATGTGATCGCCAAACGGGGCCACCATAAACCCTAGGGAGGATCAGCGGGCACAGGCCTAGCGGCAATAGGGATAAGACTCTAGCCCCGAACACGCTCCCCCAAGTACCACTGCTGGGACAGAGGGCACTCAATCGCAAACCGACGGTCGTCCACCTCTCTTCTGACCCTCGTAAGTTCCAACAGGTTCTCCACCCCATTAAAAGAGTCCAGGACAAGCTGTACCAATAATCAACCAAAATGATTGATGTAAGTATGATGTAAATTCATAAATGCATTTTCTTTACTAATGCGTGAAACAGAAGTCTAAGCCAAAGCATCACATACCGAGCTAAACCGGGCAAACCTCAATGACTCTCGATAGCTAGTGGAATACTTGGCCTTTCTGCTAATGCCACTACACCATCGGGCGAGAAAATGGGAGCCCGGGGGCACGGTAGTTAAGAACCCAACCAAAGGGAGGATCTGATGCTCAAACGCCCAAGCCTACACAAGTAAACAACCAATCAGTCCAAAATGACCACAACAGATAAAGTGTTCATACCAAATAGGGAAAATCAAGTAAAATGCTTCTAAGAAAGGTATATCTGTAGTAGTAAATGACTGACTCGGAGAGCCTTCACCTTCTTGCGGGCTCCCGCATCCAGCCCATGATACATCTGCGCCAGGATGGCACGCGACTAATTCTTCTTCCTGATGCCCGCCACATCCTCCATGGCGGATATCAACCCGTAGTTGATCTTGCTCCCCGAGATCGAAAAAAATAGCATGGTGAGCAAGGAAATCACAAAGGAGCGGATGCAAGCGTCTCTCTCATCCTTAGGCACCACATCTGCCCTAGTCTAGTGTTGGTACAACTTACCATAAGATAGCCGCACTGAGACAGGCTTAAAACCAAATAGCTCCTTCACCCGCCTCACCACGGGCCTCTTGATCTGACATTTATCCATATAGGTATCAAAGTGAATGACCTCGTCCATCCAGGGAAGCTTGGTCATAGCTAGGACATCGGAGGGCGTGATTGTCACTTCCCCAAATGAGAAGTGAAAGGTATAGGTGGTTTCAGACCACCTCTCTATAAGGGCTATCACGGCCGGATGGGATAGCTTGGGCATTAACATCGACATGATTTGGGCTATGTCCCCGAAGCCCATATCGTTGATAGCTAGCGCAAGCTCAAGGTCCTTTTCTAAAATATGGTGCCACCATTCGCCGATGGTGCCCATACCTCCAATATAAGTTAGCCCGTGCGGCTATAAAAATAAAAAATAAAACAGATAAGTCCCTATTTTTTTTTCTCATCGCTGGTACCTGATGGAAGGCTGCTGATATCGCTTGGCATCACTTTAAGCAGAAATGACATCAGGCCTTCCTAGGTCTTTTTATAAGGCCTGATGCCGCTGGTGACATCACTCATGTTGCCGGTGACATCACAACCTACGGGCAGAACCTATTTTCCCCAAAAATTGCACCCATCATGCCAAAACCACAATAATCACAATCAATCAAACCATAAGCCTAAAAACAGGGAAAATTAAACCTAAAGCATGCAACATCGATTTGTAATCAATCTATTTCACGGTTATAACTCCTATCATGCCAGGATTTTAAGCCTAAGGCTGAATTAAAACTCAACCCAAAAAGAAGAAATTCAAGTTTTGCAAGAATATATAGACGTAGGAAAGATGTTTCTCCTTCTCTGGAGTCAGGTTGGTGATGGGGAATTGATCCGATAACCATATATCTTAGCCATCTCCTTCAAGTCGTAAGCAGCAAGAACTGAAAGAAGTTTCTGCCCCTCGATGGAGGAATCCGGCAGGCTCTCCCCAGCCTTAGCGGATTTGCCCTTGAAAGCCTTTACAATTCTCTTCATGATTGGAATAGGGAAGAAAACAAAAGGTTTAGAGAAGAATGGGACAAAGGGGGTACGGTTTCTGTATGTGGAGAATGAAAAAAGAAAGGAGTTTTAATTCCTTTTAAACTGCCGCATGGAATTTAAGGAGTTTTAATTTATCTAAAACTGCCCGATTCATGCCGCCGGCGGCATCACTCCATATCGCCAGCGACATCAGTCATGCCGCCGGTGACATCACCTCCTTCAATTTGAATTTTAAAATTGTTTGACCAGTCAAAGCTGCCACGTAGCACTCATGCCGCCGACGACATTACCTCCTTCAATTTAAATTTTGAAATTGTTTGACCAGTCAAAGCTACCACATTGCACTCATGCCACCGACGGCATCATTCTATACCACTAGCGGCATCACTCCATACCACTAGCGACATTACCCATGCCACCGGTAACATCGCCTCCTTTAATTTGAATTTTGAATTTATTTGACCAATCAAGCCTGCCACGTGGCATTCATACTGCCGGTGGCATCATCCATACCGCCAGCGATATCAGTCATGCCGCCGGCATCATCACCTCCTTCAATTTGAATTTTAAACTTGTTTGACCAGTCAAAGCTGCCACACGGCACTCATACTGCCAACGACATCATTCCATCCTGCCAGCGACATCATCCATGTCGCGGGCGATATCAGCTATCTCCATGCCTTTTTTCAGCCATCCTCGTAAAATCCTGGCTCTAGCCCTGACATCCTAGAACTTGTATGAAGCCACAATCACAAACCCAATACACTAATCCTGTACGCTACCTAGAGATTATGACATGACCCTATACGTATCACCCTTCGGGTTCACCCCAGAACACCAACTGAAGGTCCCGGATACAATCTCTGCACGTATCACCCTTCGGGTTCATCCTTAGATAACTGAAGGTCCCGGATATAGTCTCTGCTTTATCCCTAGACAACTGAAGGTCCTTGATATAGTCTCTGCACGTATCACCCTTTGGGTTCATCCCTAGACAATTGAAGGTCCCTAATACAGTCTCTGCACGTATCACCCTTCGGGTTCATCCCTAGACAACTGAAGGTCCCTGATACAGTCTCTGCACGTATCACCCTTCGAGTTCATCCCTAGACAAAAGAAGGTCCCTAATACAGTCTGCACGTATCACCCTTTGGGTTCACCCCTAGACAACTGAAGGTCCCTGATACAGTCTCTGCACGTATCACCCTTTGGGTTCACCCCTCGACAACTGAAGGTCCCTGATACAGTCTCTGCACATATCACCCTTCGGGTTCATCCCTAGACAACTAAAGGTCCTTAATACAGTCTCTACACATATCACCCTTCGAGTTTATCCCTAGATAATCGAAGGTCCCTGATATAGTCTTTGTACGTATCACCCTTTGGGTTCATCCCTAAGGTCCCTGATACTGTCTCTGCACGTATCACCCTTTGGGTTCACCCTCAGAACACCAACTGAAAGTCCCGGCATAATCCCGTATATGTCAACTTTTGGGTTCACCCCTCTAAGATCGTAGTGTGACCCCCTACATACCGCTTTCAGAACTACACTCTACCAATCCATAAAGCACAAGCCCAACCGAGGGGCAACCACTCCATAAAGCATAAGCCCTACCAAGGGGCAACCTCTCTACAAAGAAAAAGTCCGACCAAGGGACAAGCTCTCCATAAATCTCAAAGTCCGACCAAATGAATAACTACTCCACAAGGCACAAGCCCGACCAAGGGGCAATCTCTCTACAAGGCACAAGCCCGACCAAGGGATAATCTCTCTACAAAGCATAAACCCGACCAAAGGACAATCTCTCCACAAAGCTCAAGTCCAACCAAGGGACAACCACTCCGCAAAATGCAAGTCCGACCAAAGGATAAGCTCTCCACAAAGCTCAAGTCCGACCAAGGGACAATCTCTCCACAATCTCTCCACGATCTCTCCACAAAGCTCAAGTCCGACTAAAGGGCAACCAATCCAAAAAGCATAAGTCCAACCAAAGGACAAGCTCTCCACAAAGCTCAAGTACGACCAAGGGACAATCTCTCCATAAAGCACAAGTCCGACTAAAGGACAATCTCTCTATAAGGCACAAGCCTGACCAAGGGACAATCTCTCTACAAAGCACAAGTTCGACTAAAGGACAATCTCTCTATAAGGCACAAGCCTGACCAAGGGGCAATCTCTCCATAAAGCATAAGTCCGACCGAAGGACAATCTCTCCACAAAGCTCAAGTCCGACCAAGGGACAACCACTCTGCAAAACACAAGTCCGACCAAAGGACAAGCTCTCCACAAAGCTCAAGTCCGACCAAGGGACAATCTCTCTACAAAGCACAAAGTACCAAGGGACAATCTCTCTATAAAGCACAAGTCTGACCAAAGGATAATCTCTCCATAAAGCATAAGCCCGACCAAGGGGCAACCAATCCATAAAGCATAAGTCCGACCGAAGGACGAGCTCTCAACAAAGCTTAAGTCTGACCAAGGGGCAACCAATCCACAAAGCATAAGTCCGACCAAAGGGCAACCAATCCATAAAGCATAAGTCCGACCAAAGGGCAATCTCTCCATAAAGCACAAGTTCGACCAAAGGACAATCTCTTCACAAAGCGTAAGTCCGACCAAGGGATGACCTCTTCATAAAGCTCAAGTTCGATGAAGGGCCAACTGTTCTGCAAAGCAAGAGTCCAACCAAGGGACAATCTCTCCACAAAGCTCAAGTCCGACCAAGAGGCAACCAATCCATAAAGCATAAGTCCGACCAAAGGGCAACCAATCCATAAAGCATAAGTCTAACCAAAGGGAAATCTCTCCACAAAGCACAAGTCCGACCAAAGGACAATCTCTCCACAAAGCCTAAGTCCGACCAAGGGATGACCTCTCTACAAAGCTCAAGTCCGACCAAGGGCCAACCATTCTGCAAAGCACAAGTCCGACCAAGGGATAATCTCTCCACAAACGACAAGTCTAACCAAGGGACAATCTCTCTACAAAGCTCAAGTTCGACCAAGGGGCAACCAATCCATAAAGCATAAGTCTGACCAAAGGGCAACTAATCCATAGAGCATATGTCCGACCAAAGGGCAATCTCTCTACAAAGCATAAGTCCGACCAAAGGACAATCTCTCCATAAAGTGTAAGTCCGACCAAGGGATAACCTCTCCACAAAGCTCAAGTCCGACCAAGGGCTAACCATTCCGCAAAGCATAAGTCCGACCAAGGGATAATATCTCCACAAAGCACAAGTCCGACCAAGGGATAATCTCTCCACAAAGCCCAAGTTCAACCAAGGGACAACCACTCCATAAAGCTCAAGCCCGATCAAGGGGCAAACAAGTCATCCATCAGGTATCATTCCTATTCCTTGCTCTTTCATGCGATCATATTGACATATGGCAGCAGTGATCCCCCGAGGGGCAGCCTGTGAGCATGGGATTTTACAGTCCCTCTCACAAGACGATGATGACGTGTACCCGATTTTAACGCCTCATAATAAAAGTTCTCTTTAGAATTTTTATTACCAATATAATATTCCTTGAGAATTTTATACTTGGTAGAATCCAGTTCGGCGTGGCCGATAACGAATCTGGTAGGAGCTTGATGCCACAAGCAGCATCACCCATGCCATCGGCGGTATCGCCATGTCACTGGTGGCATGGCTCAAAATGGGCCCCTGCACAGACAACTTTTTTTGCCACTTTCAATAGAATTGGTTAAAAAGGTCTCGAAAACCACCCTAATTTGCCTATAAAAACACACCTTGGGCTTGTATAAGAAGGAGATTCGAAATTGGAGGAAGAATAATTGAGAGAAACTTGATTTTAGAGTGAGAAAATAGATTTTAGTGAGATAGGAATTAGAGAAGGTAGGAAAAAGGATTTTGATCCATTTTTCCTGGTTTTTCTTCTTTGAACTCTCTTATTGTGAGCTTAAAATCAGTAGGTCTTTAAGTTAAAATCAACTTAATAGGATTTAGAGGCTTAAAACTCTTAAATTTACTACTAAATCATCATTACAAGCTCTCCGGAGGTGTTTCTTGGTTCATAAAGAGGTGGATTCACGACCCTGAGGTAAAAATTCTGAGTCTCATAGCTCTTTGGCATTAATATTGCTGATTTGTGCTAATTCTTGTTGAAATGTGTCCGTTTTTGGGTTTTGGTCATTTTTTACTGCTGCCTGCTGGTGCTGTAAGATATTAAAGTCGCCAGAGACATGTGATGTCGGCGGCGGTATCACTCATATCGCTAGAGACATCACTGATACCGCTAGTGGCATCATATTTCCTAGAGACCTCATTTTTTGTAGGACCCTTTCTTTATGGTACCCAGAAAGCCATGTAGCCTGCCTACGCATTGATGTCACCAGCGACATTAACCATGTCGCAGACAGCATCAGCCATGTCTTCTGTGGCATGACCTTCTGGATGACTGTTTTATTTTATTTATTTCTGACCTAGTTTATCTTCCAAAACTATGGTATACAATGCAACGACGGAGGTCCAAAACCTTCTGAAAACGGACCCTACCCCATAACATGTGACATTTTCACTAATAATCCAGTTAAAACAATAATTGAATCTAAAATTTAGTTAAAAATGGAATTTCCTGCAAACGCTGTTCAAACCTCATTTTAGCCATCCAACTAAGCTTTATAATATTATAAATAAAATATGCCACATCTACGCTAACTCAGGTCTTGTCCAGTTTGCTGACTATACATGATTTGTGAGGTATCTCGAATGACGTGCCATATCTATACTAACCATCTTCTGCAGGTAGATATGTGATAGGCCTTCATGTATTTTATTTATCTCATAGAAAAATGTATAGGATTTGGAAGCCTTGTAATAATTTTATTTTCCGCACTTATTTTTGGTGACTGTAATAATTTATTTATTGCTTCAATTGCTTGATAAACTTAAAAATAACACAATAATCAAAAACACAAATAAATAGGATGGATTAAACCAATTAAGAAAGAATAAAGTATCTTAACTTGGCCTAATGAAAAATAGATAACATGATCCGAACTCGGAATCTCTACTTAAGGTATGGTCCAACTGACCGGTGGGAAAATCATACCAAAAATTTCCCGATTGAGCTGAACCGGGGTGGCGACTCTATCTTAAGTACATGATTTTAATCTTGTATCTTTTGAGCATTAAAATATGCAAAACCATTTTCTAATCGCATCACTCACACATCCCAATTATTTGAAGAGGCCGGTCCACCGGTCCAGCTTCACAGCCACCGCGTAAAATGTCAACCACTCACAATGATGGTGTTAAGTTAAGAAATGATGCGGATGAACTATTAGTAAAATATCACCCCAAGATGTGGCTGTATCCCAATTATTTTGGCGATAAATTCTCAACCTACTTTTCGGAAGTGCCAAGATTTTTCCAGCACATACTTGCTAAGCTGATTCTGATTCAGAAGGGCTCTCTAAACACAGTATCCTCTTTCCAACACTACATATTACAAGATTGGGTGGAGATTAGAGTTTTAAACATGACTATACTAATCATCTACTATCTCAGGCAGTACAGAAACTCCCACGGTGCCCTCGTCACAAGAATCCTCGTTGTTAATGAAGTAAATTTGATCAAATTCCAAGCTGTCCATGGAAAAGAAATTCTAGAAAAGAATTTTAAGAAGCTAAATTTTGGTGAGACTTAGAATGAGGAGAAGGCCAAAAAGCTAAGGGATGAAAGAAGAGCAGGGCTAGGAAAGCAGTGGATCCGGTTGAAGATGCTTCGGTTCTAAAGAAGGCTAGAACCACCAAACCAAAAGCAAAACTAGATCTTGCTTTGGTTCCGGTGGAAGAAGTTGATGAGGACACTCAAACCCTCACTCAACTACTGAAGAAGTGTCTAGAAAAGCCTAAGCTATGGGGAAGACTGATAAAAGTAGCAAACAAGAAGAGGAAAGCTGCAAAATATCCCAATGGTGATAGTAGAGGATGAGGAGACAGAGGAAGAAGATTTGGTACCTAAGAAAAGGCAATTCACTAGAAAGGGTTGCACATTTGATGAGGAAGTAGCAGCCTAAAAGAGCAAAACCAAGAAGCCTGCCCGAATAATAATTGATGAAGGAGCAGTAAAAAGGGCTGAGAAAGCTGAATTGGCTAAGGCCAGGAAAACCAAGGGCAAGAATGTGCCCGGTTCTAATGACGAAGTCACTCCGAATGACCCTCAATATGAAGAAATAAGGGAGGTCATAAAGGATAATGACAAGATCAACAAGCCAAAATAGAAGGACTCAGAGTTTCTTCCAGCGCCAAAGCTATACTAATTGATCCGATAGATATGGCAACAATTGCCCAGGATCTGGAAGCTGACCTCTTTGCCTTCGCACCCAGAACCGGGCCACTTCTGGAGAATTTACTAAATCTGGAAGCTGAGACCATAAATGAAGAAAAACTTGAAAAGGCACATGGAGAGGGTGTTGAGAACATTACCAACTATTGGATATAATGTATGCCCTTAAGGCAATTAGAGCTATATATCTTAATTATGTAATAGTACGAATAATTTGTTTAATCAATAAAGGCATTTAATCTTTTGTTTATATCAATATGCTTGTGTATATATATATATTAAAGCTGGTTAAATATATATTCATTGATGTATGCAAATGTCCTAGACATATCATAGCATGAAGTAAGAGAAATTATAGTTGGACTATATTTAGTGGAACCTGCTTCATGTGCAATTATGATTATGTCTAAACATCCCTAGTCATAGTTTCATCAAGAAAGGATATTGATGAAACGGAAAGACTAGCATGTGGTCAACTTTCTTGGAAAGGGTCCAAGCAGTTGATCTCCTAAAGACTGAAGGCGGTGCCTTAAGTTTGACATATGGATATATCTGGGAGATATATTGGAGACCGTAGCAAGATAAACACTTGATATAAATATCAATGTGTTAGTGTTTATCTTCATGCAATAAGTTTTGCGAATGTCCTCATACTTGAGATGTTAGCTACCTTGTATGGTACTATTGCTATACTTTGGGTCATTACTATGCACTCATTAATTTAGGGTGCTACGGGTGATTACGGGTATAGTGATGACAACACATTGGTAGGCTGAGTAGTCAGAAAGAATCCATCGCTCTAGATATATTAAGGAGTTGTACCTGGCCACTTGTTGAAGTGGTGATTGCCATAAACCTCTGATCAGAGTATATGTTTGATAGAAATGGTTTCTAGTCAAACACACTATGGTAAAAGGCAATATACTTCGGTAACAAGTAAACTACTGGGATAGCTTGGAGCAACCCCGCTATTAGTGGGTTAACACTTTACCTAAACCCTATAAACCAGATGGTACTAATATTAAAGAATGGAAGGAATTTATTGCACTGGATAACTATTGCATTAACCGGGATTAAGTCATAAGCATAAATGACGTTCCGAGTAATGGGGAATGGTAGACCCTTGCTAGAGGCGTACTACAGTCGTTTAAGGTAATTGAGTTCTATTCACGGTCTAGAGCATCGGGCCAATGGTTCCATTAGAACAAGGGTTGGTTAAGCCTTAATAGCTCAATACTTCGGGATCCTATAAGGTCACACACATTGGACCTTCATCGGACTAAGTAAAAAACTAATAGATTTATTCTATTACAAAAATATAACTTAAATAATAATTGGATTATTATTTTATTGGTTAAAATTGATTAGATCAATTTTGGATAAACCAAAGTATTTATTTTGACCGGTAACTAATTAATTAGAGTCATAAATAAATTATAATTGATTAGATCGATTTTGGTTGGACCAAGAAATTTATTTTGACTGTGACTAATTTATTAGGGTCAAAAAATAAATATTTGAAAAAGGATTGAAAGGGGAATTTTGCATTGTCGAGTTTAATTGGACCGAGAGTACAAAAGTATTTTATATAGGCTCGGGTGCACGAGAGTACACCGAAAGGTGTGCGAGCAATGCTGGGCATTGCTCGCGGTAGCCCATTTTGCCTTGCAGCACACATCATGCACGCTGTGTGCACATGGGGATGGGAGTATCGCCTAAGGGGGAGCAATTTTGCTCCCCCAAGCCTAATAGGCTGTCCCATTTCCTTTCAAAATGTACCAAGCTCAAAGTATAAATCTTAAGCGAGATAATTAATCTCTAGGGTAATTGAGCAAGTTATTTTTAAGGAGCCTGAATATATTCGGGCACCTCTAGGTTATATTTTTGGGTAAGGCTTCTTGAGTGGTCTAGCAATTACTCGAGGCTTCTTAGTTCTTCCTCCCGGGGAGGTTTTGGTTGGTGGGGTTCGTGTAGATACTGATAGAGGCTATCCTACGATTGAAGGCTTGTGCAAGAAGGTTCTGCAAAAGCACGCTTCAACTGGTAAATTCTTTTTTTCTCTTTTAATTATTAAGTCTTTTTTTAAGTGTTTTTAGACTTAATAATTATGCCTAGGTTATTTTGCATGCTTAGTTTATTTTATGCTTAAGTTATACCTTAGAGTTATAACATGCTTAGTATAAAATAAATATGATAGGATATAATTTAGAATTATGGTATGCCTAGTCCTTTAGCATGCTAACCTAGGTAGAGAATTATTTAGTTAAGGCTTTATTTAATTTATATGCTACTAATAGGAGTTCCTGGGGACAGGGACAAAATTTTGAATTTCCACCATGCCTCTTATACATGTTTAATCTGACTGTCAGTTCCCAACAGTGGTATCAGATCCTGCCTATTTAGTGCATAATTAAGTTAGAAGCAAACTAAATATTATTTTCTAAATGAAATGATTTGTTTATTTAATTGTTTGGAACAATATATATAAACTTGTGCCTTTCATTTCAAGGTTAGAAAATGGTTATGAATAATTTTGAATAAGCCTGCTCAACTTACTCAAATTATACAAGTGTCAATAATTTATTTAAATTACATGGGTTATAGATGCTCCTAATTTACATGAATTGGAAGAACGAAATTTATTAGTTCAAGAGAATCCATTGGTCTTCAAGTTTGTGCCCGTATTTGTTCTGGCTAAGGATTGGACTTGGTGTCTACTCCTCACAGGGCACCTCTCCTACCTAGGAACCTATATCGGTGCAATTTGAATTGACCAACTGGGGGATTAATATGAACTAATTTATTTCTAGTATATAAGATGGTGCTTATATATGTTTCTATAACAAAGTAAAAAATTAAATTTAATGAATAAAAGCTTAAAGGAAATGCAATATAAATATAACAAATAAAAGTGTTAATTATTTTGCATATAATCTAGGTTGATGGAATAATTATAATAAAGAGCTGAACCCACCTAAGGTTAGACCTTATAAATTGATTCTAAAACAAGTTATTATAATTTTGTCCATCTGATAAAATTCTAGATTGGGTGAGATGTTTAACACCAATAAAATCCCAAAGTAAATATATTAAGGCAAGTTGTAGTCTTCCTTATTAAAATTTATAATACGGTCTCTTTGGGCTATCAAAGTGAAACGCGAAGCGTTCCTTCTAGTCCACATTGATTGGTTGAAAAGTTTGAGATAGGGTATGCCTTAACAGAGCTGGGGTAGTCCACCATAAAATTGGGGGCTAGGCCCAGATCAGAGACATATTCAAGGAGATGCTAATATAACCCTTGGGATTAGGGAGCTTGAACAAATTAGCAATTGCATGCGATGCAAATGGAATGGGATTCAAACTATGACTTACTATTATGACTTGACTGATAAAATTAGGGGTTGTAATCGACTTGTTATAGATGCTACCTACTAGAAAATTTAGCTGGGCTAAAATTCATGAATAGAATAGAATGAACTATTGTAAATTTCGAAGAAAAATAGAAGGAAAATGTATTTAATTAAAAGTCTTCATATTAAATACATGTACTTAAACTAATATCTAAACACTTTTCTTTTCTTATAACTTAGGTTGAAAATGGCTTCCAATTTTAATCTCTGTATGTTACTTGACACCAAATTGAATGGCTTGAACTTTTTTGATTGGTCCTGAGCAGTGAGAATAGTTCTTAAATCTGAGGGAATTGCCTATGTCCTAAGTGAAATTTTCCCGGTAGAACCTGATATTGAGGATCATATGAACATGATGCCTAGTTAAAGCACAAGAACGATCATGAGACTGCCCTGTGTATTATATTGGGGTCCATGAATCCTGAGCTTTAGAAACAACATGAGAACATGCCCTTGGAGGATATAGTTCTCCATCTTTAAGATCTCTTTTCAGAGAGGGAAAGGACAAAGAGGTATGAGACCTCCAAGCTCCTTTTCGGGACCAAGATGTAGGCTGGCACCTCTGCCTCTCAGCATGTACTAAAACTCTTAGGATACCTTGAGAAACTGAATCAATTGGGATTCGAGATGAATCATGACTTGAGCATTGACCTTGTGTTGATGTCCTTGACAGATAGTTACTCAGGCTTCGTGACTAAGTATTACATAAACAAGATTAATTCTACTATCCCTAAATTAATTAACATGCTGAAAACAATAGAACCTCAGATCAAGAAGGATGAGAAACCTCTACTATTGGTTAAAAAAGGCAAGGCTTCTAAGAAGAAGAAGCAAGCACTGGGTGCTAAGAAAAGAATCAGTAAGAAGAAGAATGAAAAGAAGGCATCTAAGTATGTCTGCTTCTAATGTGGGAAACTAGGACATTGGAAGAGGGATTGCAAAGCTCCTGCTTCTGATCATTTGAAGAAGAAGCCTATAGAGACATCTACTTCAGGTATGTTTGTAATTGAAAACTTTGCTACTTTTCTGCGAGAATCCACTTGGGTATTAGATACTGGTTGTGGTTCTCATATCTATACTTCTGTGTAGGAACTAAGGAATTGTAGAAAACTTGCAAAAGGGGAGATGGACCTATGCGTGGGAAATGGAGCCAGAGTTGCCGCATTAGCCATAGGGAGCTCTAGTCTTGTTTTTCCAAGTAGACTTGTTTTAGTTTTGAATAATTGTTACTACATTCCAAGTGTAACTAAGAATATTGTATATGTTACGTGTTTAGCAGCAGAGGGATATGAAATTTTATTTTCGAATAATAATTGTCAGATTTGTTTGAATAATATTCTTTATAGTTATGGAATGTTGAAAGGTGGCATTTATGTTCTTGATACTAAAATAGAAGTTTTCAATATAAACAATGTGAAGAAAGTTAAATTAGATAATGAGAATTCTGTCTACTTATGGCATTGCCGTTTAGGCCACGTAAACAAAGATCGCTTAACCAAGTTGCATAAGCATGGAGACTTGGGCCTAATAGACTTGGACTCTTATAGTGATTGCAAACCTTATTTAAAAGGAATAATGACAAAGTTACCCTTTCAAGGAAAGGGTGAGAGGGCCACAAGTATATTGGAATTTATACATACTGATGTGTGTGGTCCAATGAGTGTTCAGGCACTAGGAGGATACTCCTACTTCATAACCTTTATTGATGATTACTCACGATACGGTTATTTATACTTGATGAAGCACAAGTCTGAAAGTTTTAAAAAGTTCAAACTATTCAGAGCTGAAGTAGAGAAATAGCTTGAGAAAAGTATCAAAACTCTTCAATCGGATCGAGGTGGAGAATACTTAAGTTAGGAGTTTCAGGATTATCTAAAGGAAAACGAAATAGTTCCCCAGTGGACCCCTCCTTATACACCCCAATATAATGGAGTGTTAGAAAGGAGGAATCAAACTTTATTAGATATGGTCATGTCCATGATGAGCCATGCAGTTCTTAGTAAATCCTTTTGGGGATATGCACTGAAGAGCGTGGTTTTTGCCTTAAACAGAGTGCCCTCTAAATTTGTTGATTTTACACCTTATGAAAGATGGTGTAACAAAAAGCCATCTCTAAGTCACTTAAGAGTATGGGGTTGTCTTGCTATGGTAAAGAGTATAGCGTCAAATAAGCTAAATGCCAAGGCTAACAAATGTCTGTTCATTAGATATCTAAAGGAAATAATTGGATATCTATTTTACTAACCCGAAGCATAAAAGGTATTTGTGTCTTCGAATGCTCACTTTTTGGAAAAGGAATACTTACTTGCAAAATTCAGTGGGAGCAATATAGAACTGGAAGTTCAAGAGGAAGAAACAGACAATCAACTGATTGACCCCGTTCTAGATACACAAGAAAGTGTGATCCAAGAACAACCTGTAAACCCAATCATTGCAAAGATCAGGTCGTGTTCATAAGAGTCCCGATAGATATAGGTTTATCATCACTGATGATAAGGAACTATATCTTATGGAGGATGATGAACCAAGGATATATGATGAGGCAATGAAAAGCTCAGATTCTGATAAATGGCAAAAGGCCATGAAATCAGAAATGGATTCCATGTATGAGAACCAAGTTTGGAATTTGGTTGATGCACCGCAAGAGGTTAGACCAATTAGGTGCAAATAGGTCTTCAAGAAGAAGACATATATGGATGGTAATGTAATTACCTATAAAGCAAGGCTGGTTGCGAAAGGTTACAGTCAACGGGAAGGTATTGACTATGATGAAACCTTCTCACTGGTAGCCATGCTCAAATCCATAAGGATACTCCTCGCCATTGCTGCTCATTATGATTATAACATCTGGCAGATGGATGTAAAAACAGCATTCCTGAATGGGGATTCAGACCGAGATGTGTATATGACACAACTTGAGGGTTTTAGATCTCAGAATGGCTCAAAGGTACGCAAGCTACAAAGATCCATTTATGGACTTAAGCAGGCATCTAGGAGTTGGAATATAAGGTTTGATCAGACAATCCAGGAACTAGATTTCTGCCCAAATGCAAATGAGCCTTATGTTTACAAGAAGGTTAGTGGGAGTGCAGTCATTTTTCTAGTATTGTATGTTGATGACATTCTGCTAATAGGAAATAATATTTCTCTTCTTCAAAATGTTAAAGTATGGTTGTCAAGAAAGTTCTCCATGAAAGACCTTGGTGAAGTAGCATTTACACTAGGTATAAAGATCTATAGGGATAGATCCAAGAGGCTGTTAGGTCTTTCTCAAAGTACATATATAGACAAGGTGTTGAATAGGTTCAACCTTGAGCATTCTAAGAAAGGTTATCTCCCGATGATAAAGGGGATTAACCTATCTAAGGTTGAGTGTTCGAAGACAGCTCAGGAGAGAATGTGTATGAAGGATATACCTATACATCCGTGATAGGATCCATCATGTATGCTATGATATGTACTAGGCCAGGGATCTCTCAGGCTTTGAGCTTTACGAGCAGATATCAGTCAGATCCAGGTGAAAAGCACTAGATGGCCATCAAGGCAATCCTTAAGTACTTGAGAAGGACTAAGGATGAGTTCTTGATTTATGGAGAAGGTGACCTCACTATCAAAGGTTACACTGACGTGAGCTTTCAATCTGATAAGGAGGACTTTAAGTCTCAGTCAGGTTTTGTGTGTGTGTTAAATGGAGGGCCAGTATGTTGGAAGAGTTCTAAGCATGAAACTATTACTGATTCAACCACGAAATCTGAATACATTGCTGCATGCTAAGCAGCAAAAGAAGCTATCTGGTTAAAGGGATTTATTGGTGATCTCGGTGTGGTGCCTGAGGCTGTTAATCCAATTACTTTATATTGTGATAACAATGGTGCCACAGCTCAGGCAAAGGAACCACGGTCTCATCAGAAAAATAGACATGTATCCAGAAAGTATCATATAATCAGGGAGATTGTTGATGCTAAGATAATAAGATTAGAATATGTACCCACTGATTAGAACCTCACGGATGGTCTGACAAAGCCCTTGACTCAAGTTAAACATGACCAGCATGTTAAAGCATATGGATTAAAGCATATGGCTAATTGGCCTTAGTGCAAGTGGGAGTTTGTTGGATATGATGTATGCCCTTAAGGCAATTAGGGCGATATATCTTAATTATGTAATAGTACAAATAATTTGTTTAATCAATAAAGGCATTTAATCTTCTGTTTATATCAATATGCTTGTATATATATATATATATATATATATATATATATATATATATATATATATATATATTATAGCTGGTTAAAAATATATTCATTGATGTATGCAAAAGTCCTTGACATATCATAGCATGAAGTAGAGAAACTATAGTTGGACTATATTTGGTGGAACCTGCTTCATGTGCAATTATGATTATGTCTAAACTATCCCTAGTTATAGTTTCATCAAGAAAGGATATTGATGAAATGGAAAGACTAGCATGTGGTCAACTTTCTTGGAAAGGGTCCAAGCAGTTAATCTCCTAAAGACTGAAGGTGGTGCCTTAAGTTTGACATATGGATATATCTGGGAGATATATTGGAGACCGCAGCAAGATAAACACTTGATATATATATATCAATGTGTTATTGTTTATCTTCATGCAATAAGCTTTGTGAATGTCCTCATACTTGATATGTTAGCTTGTGTTGTACTATTGCTATACTTTGGGTCATTACTATACACTCATTAATTTAGGGTACTACGGGTGATTACAGGTATAGTGATGATAACACGTTGGTAGGTTTAGTAGTCGAAAAGAATCCATCGCTCTGGATATATTAAGGAGTTGTACTTGGCCACTTGTTGAAGTGATGATTGCCATAAACCTCTGATCAGAGTATATGTTTGACAGAAATGGTTTCTAGTCAAACACACTATGGTAAAAAGGCAATATACTTCAGTAACAAGTAAACTACTGGGATAGCTTGGAGCAACCGCACTATTAGTGGGTTAACACTTTACCCAAACCCTATAAACCAGATTGTACTAATATTAAAGAATGGAAGGAATTTATCGCACTGGATAACTATTGCATTAACCGGGTGTGAGCACGGGATTTTGCTGCCCCTCTCACGAGATGATGATAATGTGTACTCGATTTTAATGCCTCAAAATAAAAGTTCTCTTTAGAATTTTTATTACCAAAATAGTATTCATCGCGAATTTTATACTTGGTAGAATTCAATTCGGCGTGGCCGATAACGCGTCCGGTTGGAGCTTGAACCTATGATTTACACACTAAATAAAAAATACCCATTAAAATATCATTAAAAGTCAAAAAGATACCTTTCCACTCACTATTAAACCACTTTAGGCAACTTTTTAGGCTGCTAGGCCTGCTGCCTGTCGGTATGCTGGAGGCTAATGCCGCCAACGGAATTAGTCATGTCGCCAATGACATCACCATGTCGCCGGCGGCATCATTCATACCGCCGGCGGCATGACCCAAGACGGGTCCCTGCACAGACAGCCTTTCGGCCACTTTCGGCTGAATTGGTCAAAAAGGCCTAGAAAAATACCCCATTTTACGTATAAAAGCACACCTTAAGCTGCAATTTAGAGGGGGGAAGAATCTAAGTTTAGAGGTTGAATGTTAGAAGAAAATAGATTTTAGTGAGATAAGAATTAGATAAGGCAGAAAAAAGGGATTCCGATCCATTTTTCCTGGTTTTTCTTCTTTGAATTCTCTGATTGTGAGTTGGGAATCAGCAAGTCTTCAAGTTGAAATCAACCTAATTGAATTTAGAAGCCGAAAACACTTAGATTTATTATTAAATCATCGTAACAAGCTCCCCGGAGGTGTTTCTTTCGGTTCACGAAGAGGTGGATTCACGACCTCGAGGTAAAAATCCTGAGTCTCATAACTCTTTGGCATTAATATTACTGATTTGCGTTAATTTTTGTTGATTTATATCCGTCTTTGGGTTTTCGGTCATTTTACTGCCACAACTGCTGTCTATAAGCTGATGTCGCTAGTGACATAATTGGTGCCGCCGGTGGAATCATCTATGTCGCCAGCGACATCAACCATATCGCCGGCGGTATCAGTTATATTGTCGGCGATATGACTTTCTGGACAGCAGTTTTATTTTCATTTGTTCCTGGATTAGCTTATTTTCCAAAGATAGGACGTATAATGTAATGGTGGAAGTTTAAAATCTCTTAATAACGATGACATTTTCACCTATAATCCGGTTAAAACAATGACCGAACTAGAAATTTGATTAAAAATGGGATTTCCCCGCAAACCCCGTTCAAATTTCATGTTAGCCATCCAACTGGGCTTCATAATACTGTAAATAAAATATGTCATATCTGTACTAGCCATCTTCTGCAGGTAGTTGTATATCGGATATTCAGGTATTTTCGTTTATTGCGTAGAAAATGTATAGGGTTTGTAAGCCTTGTAATAATTTTATTTTCCGTGCTTATTTTTAAATAACTGTGAATACTTTACTCATTGTTTCGATTGCTTGATAAAAGCAGAAACAACAAAATAACTAAAAAAAATACAAATAAATAGGATGGATTAAATCGATTAAGAAGGAATGAAATATCTTAACTTGGTCTAATGAAAAATAGATAACATTATCCGAGCTCGGAATCTCTACTTAAGGTATGGTCCAACCATGCGGTGGGAAAATCGTACCAAAAATTTCCCGGTTAAGCTGAACCGGGTGGCGACTCTATTTCAAGCACGAGATTTTGATCTAATATCTTTCGAGCATTAAAATATGCAAAATCATTTTCAATCACAATATACGCATCTCCCCCCTCATTTCAAGAGGCCAGCACACCGGCCCGGCCTCACAGCCGCCGCACAAAATGTCGTCCGCTCACAGTGGCGACTCCGTTGGGAACTTTCTTTAAACTTGAATTTTCTTTTCATAAAGTTTAAAGAATTTTGATGATGTATTGAAATCGTTGGCCAAATTAAAATTTCATTCCTTTTCTTAAGACTTTTTATCCTTACGCGTGTAGATAGTTCGGTAATTTTTAGGTGCCCCATTTCACCCGAGAAGCTCACAAAGTATCACTCATGCCCTGTTGGAATTAAGGATGCCTAGTGGGTGGATCGCTCATTTTAACCATCACGTAAACTCCTACAATCACGCCTACTTAGGAAGTGGTTGAGTAACGTGGAATCTAGGTAAATGAGAACCTTCTACATCAACAAACCTATACCAAAGCCGCGCTAGAAAAAGCCTTAGCACATCATTCCCCTTAGGATCGCCCAAAACAAATAAAATAATTGGGATGCGCTTCTTTCGCTATTACAGTTTTCATCTTACGCTCAAGGGTAGGGATCACAATAGGGCCTTATTCATCCGGATCCAAATTCTCGATAAGGTCATCCCGTGCGTCATGGTGGATGATGGCTCCGCTCTAAACCTGTGCCCTCTAAAAATCCTTCCTCATCTGGGGTTGTCGGAGGACATGCTTGAAAGGTCTAATATAGTTATTAGAGCTTATGATGATTCAAAGCACAATGTAATTGGGACTTTTGAGGTAGAAGTCACTATTGAAGGTGTGGCAAGCAATGTACGTTTCACCGTACCTGACATTCCCGTTACCTACTCTCTGTTGCTTGGCCGACCACGGCTCTATGCTTTGGGCGTTGTTCCCTCCATACTATACCAAAAAATCAAGCTAATTTATAATGACAGAATGGTGACTATAGAGGCCGATCCCCCTTCCGTTATGGCTGTTATGGAAGCCGAAGCTAATTTAGAAAAGGGCCTTCAGATTGCTATGATTAGCAAAGTTCAGAAGCCTCCTCCCCTTTGGCACAGTTACCTTCATGCGGGTATGGGTAAACTAATTAGGAAATCTGGTTACAAACCTGGTAGAAGTGAAGGACTACATGAACAGGGAATTATTGAGGCATTGGAGCCAAAATTCCTTATCCATCGAGCTGGATTGAGGTATAAACCTAGAAAAGCCTATTGTTGCGTCCCTTCTTGCTACTGCCACATGGTCACTGTTTGTGAGATCCAAGGTAAGAAGCCTCATAAGGGAGAGCCCGAGCCAATCGAGTATGGCGGGAAAATATGGCCCGGCTTTGAGATCTTTAAATATGTCTATGATTTTGAGACCGGTCATATAATAACTTCAGCTGAACCCAAGCCTACTAAGCCTGATATGTCTGTCAATGATATTTCTGATAAGGTTAAGGGGTAAGGTAAGATGCACCATGAGGATGAGC
Source organism: Euphorbia pulcherrima (assembly GCA_947683365.1). NCBI lineage: Eukaryota > Viridiplantae > Streptophyta > Magnoliopsida > Malpighiales > Euphorbiaceae > Euphorbia > Euphorbia pulcherrima. The sequence goes on from CANTUS010000008.1 coordinate 33,331,709, forward strand.
CTGAGAGAAGCATTGAAGAGCCTATCGATCCAGAAATTGAGAATGTTGTGGCAACTGTGACAAAAGCTATGGCACTACTGATGAAGAAAGGCTGGAAGGGTACTGGGGAAGGGGATGCTATGACAGCAATAGCAGGGAAACTCGCCAGGGCTCTCACCGAAAAGGCCAACCTATCTAAAGGGCCATCACTCACCATTGCCCAAAAGACCGCTCTAGAGCACGACCTAAATGCCATTCTGATAGACGATGCAGAGGACACTTCTCCTATCGACGTTGCTACTGAAGCCCCTTTACCTGTGGAGGAGGATATGGATGATGTAATTTTTAATATTTCTAATGTTTTTGATGCAAACAACGCTGCTTATGGGGCTTTTAATGCAATGAATAACTCCTATTTTGCTTACTTATTTGATGTCTTTCCTGATGGATCCATGCATTCGCATAACAATACGCATAACATTTTTGGCATTAGTGATACATTATTAAGTGAGATAAACCTAAGTACAGATGACAATCCTAAAATGGTAACCATTTCCAAAGATTTAACTCCCGAGGAAAGAAGTGAGATCATACAAGTGCTTAAAAATCATGTTAACTCGTTCACCTGGTCATACGAAGACATACCTAGGGTTGACTGATAAATCGCCGAACACAGGATCCTAACTGATCCTAATTTCGACCTGTCAAGCAAAACTTCGCCGGTTGAGACCTGAATGGGCAAAACAGGTTAAGATAGAGGTTTCAAGGATGATCAAAGCTCGATTCATAGAAGTGGTAGAATACCCGACTTAGTTGTCCAACATCGTCCCAGTGCCGAAGAAGGATGGTAGGGTCCGAGTCTGTGTGGATTTTCGAGACCTCAATAAAGCCTCGCCAAAAGACAACTTTCCTCTCCCGCACATCGATGTCCTAATTGATAGCGCCGCCAGGGCAGCTATATATTCTTTCATGGATGGGTTCTCTGGGTACAATCAGATTCTGGTTAATATTGTCGACAAAGTTAAAATAGCGTTCATCACTGAATGGGGGGTGTATTGCTACAAGGTAATGGCGTTCGGGTTGAAAAATGTCGGGGCCACTTATCAGCAAGCTGTGACCACCATCCTACATAATATGATCCATAAGGAAGTGGAAGTGTATGTGGATGATATGATTGTGAAGTCCGCCACTCGAGAGGAGCACCCTGCAGTTCTTGACAAGTTCATGACTCGCATTGAAAAGTATAATCTTCGCCTAAATCCAAAGAAATGCGTATTTGGAGTTACCTCCAGTAAGCTGTTAGGACATGTAGTTAGCTAGTAAGGGATTGAAATGGATCCGGATAAAGCCAAAGCCATTAGGGACATGCCTCCCCCTAAGACAGAGAAGGAGGTCCGATCGTTTTTAGGGTCCTTGCAGTATGTTAGTTGGTTCATTGCTCGCCTCACTACCGTTTGCGAACCTATATTTAAACTGTTAAAGAAACAACAACCTATGGTATGGAATGATCACTGCCAAGTAGCGTTTGACAAAATCAAGGCATATCTTGTCGATCCGCCCATCTTGACACCCCCCATCCCAAGGGAACCACTCATCCTTTATCTGGCTATTGAGGAAACTTCCGTCGGAGCCATGCTTGTCCAGGAACATGATGATAAGCATGAACATGCCATCTACTACTTGAGCAAAAAGCTGTTAGATTATAAAACCTAATATTGGATTGTAGAAAAGACCTGTACTACCATGGTTTGGCTCACTAAGAAGTTGCGATATTATTTCCAATCTTATCGCGTCCAAGCCATAGCCAAGATTGACCGTATGAAGTTTCTTTGTCAATCCCTTACTCTAGTCGGCAAATTATCCCGATGGCTGCTTCTCCTGTCTGAGTCTGACATTGAATATATAACCCGAAAGGTCATTAAGGGGTGAGCCGTAGCCGAATTCATGGCTAATCAAACTCTCAACTCCGACTATAAGGAAAATTTAGAGTTTTCTGATGAACAGCTCGCCTCTGTTACAACCTTTGATGATGTTTGGACAATGTACTTTGACGGTGCTATGTACCGTCGGGGAGCAGGTCTCAGGGTCATCATCGTCACACTAGATAATGAGATAATCCCATTGTCCAAACATTTAGAATTCGCTATCACCAACAATGGCGCTGAATACGAAGCTTGCTTGTTCGACCTTAATGCTCTTCTTTAGGTTCAGGCCCGCCATGTATCCGTTATCGGAGATTCGGCTTTGGTTGTCTGTCAGGTCATTGGAGATTAGGAAATCATAGAAGAATCTTTCCATCCTTATGTTGAGGCTGTTCGCAAATTGTCTGAGAAATTTGACTCATGCTTGTACCACCATGTCCCTCGAGATAAGAATCAAATTGCAGTTGCTCTCGCCACTCTCGCATCCATGTGGGAAGGACCCCAACACCAACCTATCCGCCCCTTGATTTTGAAGTCCACCAAGATCCCATATCATGTTCAATCAACTCTGCTAGTTCTCGCCATTTCATCCGAACCTTATTGGTATTCTGACATCATCCTATTTCTTCAGACCAGCCAATACCCCATAGATTCTTCCGACTCAGACCGTACTACCCTACAGTGGCTCGCTATCCAATTTCATATTCTGGATAATAATCTGTTCAAGCACACCAGAGATGGCCTACTTCTCAGCTACCTCACTGATTCCGAGGCTCATAATGTAATGACCCAGGTCCATGCCAGTGACTATGGCCCTCATATGAATGGTCTTGCTCTCGTAAAGAAAATCTAGCAGTTGGGGTATTTTTGGCTCACTCTCACAGCCAATTGTATCGCCCAGGTCAAACGGTGCCACCAATGCTAGGTTTACGAAGATATGCAGCATCTGCCACCCACCGAGCTCCATCACCTATCCACCACTTGGCTGTTCTCGGCATGGGGGATAGATATAATTGGTGAAATCCATCGTTCCTCAACAAATGGCCATAAATTCATTGTTGTAGTAGTAGATTACTTATCGAAATGGGTAGAAGCCGAATCCTTCACCAATGTTACCGCCAAGCAGATGGCCAAGTTCATAGAAAAGCACATCTTCGCTCGGTATGGGCTCCCACACCACATAGTCTTGGAAAATGGAGTACAATTTTAAGGAGCAACTACTTCTCTAATTGAGAAGTATGGAATCGAGCACCATAGATCTTCTCCGTATAGACCACAAGCCAATGGAGCTGTTGAGGCAGCCAATAAATCGGTAAAGATGATCCTTTCTAAGATGATAGCCGGTTATAGGGATTGGGCAAATAAGCTACATTTTGCTATTTGGGGATATCGCACTAGCATACGCACCCCGACAGGCCAAACTCCATTCTCCCTGGTCTATGGGATGGAAGCAATCTTGCCAGTTGAAACTCAGGTGACCTCATTAAGAGTCGCTCTAGAGGCTAAATTAAAAGGATCCGAATGGACTCGGGCGAGATTTGAACAGTTGAACATGATGGATGAGCAGAGGTTGAAGGCCCTTGACAACCTCCAGATGCACCAACAACATATGGCTCGGGCATATAACAGTCGGGTAAGACATCAGAAGTTCCCCCTAAAGGCTAGTGATCTGGTCCTTAAGCAACTGAAACATTCTACCACTGATACAAGGGGTAAATTCAGGCCAAACTGGGAAGGACCACATGTAATAAAGAAGCTGCTTAGCAAAGGGGCAACTAAACTTATGGACATGGATGGGAATGAATTCGTAAATCCCGTAAACCAAGATAGGCTTAAGCATTATCATGTTTAATTCAAAAGAAACAAATCAGAAAAGCAGCACACTAAAAAAATATATATGTGATAATTACCCGCCTTTCAGTCTTTTACTGATCGGGCAAAAATTAGGGTAACGCCCCACGATTGGTATCCTACAAACAGTCGTGTAAAAAATAGGAGATGAGACAAACCCGCTAGATCGAAAACCTAAAAAGGGCAATCTAGGCAAAAGTTAGGGTAGGTGAGCAAAGAGCAAGTGCCTTCTAGAAAACTGGTCTCGGCTAGTTACACCGGGAGTTAAATTAATGGGAATGTCAACCAAATATCATGTACTTTATTTTATCTCAATTAATGAAAATATCTCTTTTGTTGAAATCTAAATGCTTATACTTATGTGAATCCTGTATTCATAAGATTAAGACAACTTCAACAAGCTTTGGATAGAGTTCATTTTATTCCATGTCGAATGCATAAAAAAGACAAAGTCTGATAGGTCGGTCACTCCGATTAGCTTATACGACAGATAAGACTAAAAGAAGGGCGTCTCAAACTGAACTTCCCGCATTATCATCACAGTACCTAGAGATCTGTCTCGATGTAGTAGAAGAAAGGGGCACCTCCCCCTGCTTCACACGCTCACCCTCAAAACGAGCCTATGACCACTTTCGGCGGGTCGGCAAGTCTCTTATCTCAGCAAGCCATCCCCTGTAATATGTATCAGCCTCGATGGTTTCCATGTGATCATAATCTAGAATCTCAAATATAGCCTTCATGGACCACTTCTCTCGAATGTGGTTGACCCACCTAGCTCTGTAAACTCCAATCTGGTTGTGGGGCAGTTTGATTAGGACTCTTTGCCTCTTGCCATACTGACGGCATAGCCGGTAAGAGGTATAAAATAAAGATTTCTCAAGACCTATCAGTTGAACACATACTCCCTAAGATTCTATAACCACATCCTAAATTCTCCACCATGGACTAACCCACTGAACCTGCACGTCAGTATATCCCCTCAAAATAGGCACCCAATCATCATATGTCATCTCATTGAAATCAGCCTGTATAAGCCCTCTCTCCCTCAGATGAACGGGGAAGATACTTCTTCGGGTTCCCTGGCAGTACCTCCCTTAACTTCAGCTTCTCCATCAGCCATACCTATAATTTAGAATTCAGGTAAGGATTGGGGAAGGAAATGCGTAGAATCAGAAAGAACAAAAGGTACCTGTAATAACATGAATTGATCTCCGATAAGTGATGGGTCAATAGAAGCAGCATCCACGTTTAGTAAAACATCGGCGAATCCCACAGCTATGGGAGAAGCCCCTGTTGATATAGGGCTGATGAGTGAAATCAGCCTGAGCAGAGCAATCGGGCTCACTCCATACATAAAGTCCACTATGAGTAGCAATGCCACCATGAATGGCCAAGTAGGATGGGATCGGGGCACTCCATGGCACCACTCTAGAACCGCTCCGAGCTAAAAACCAGGTTTATCAGGCAATCGAGACAGAAATGGGCCGACAGAATCCAAATTCCATAACCCTTCAGGAATTCCATCTATACCAAAATGAAAGTCCGTTAGTGCCAGCGTAATACATTTAGGATACGGTGTCCCTAAAATAGCGTGGAATTCTTCGACCAAGGGGCAAAGGTCGAACGATGAAAATTGGAAAACGTGGTCCATTGGATCCCAAAAAGATAGTGCCGCTTGAAGGAATTCACGGCTTATGGGCCACACCGCTACATATCGAAGCCCCCAGAGCCTGAATTTTTAAAGCCTCTTCCAGTCTGCATTCCCCAGACTCTACAGGAAACCCTGTAGCTTTTGATTGTGGGTTGCCATGATAGGAATGGATAGAATAGTTAAAATTAGATTGCTGGAAAATTAATACCGCCGGCGATATGGATGATGTCGCCGGCGATGTTAATGATGCCGCCGGCAATATAGGTTAGGTTGGGCCATATCAGATGATGCCGCCGGCGATATGGACTTTCAGACAGCCCTGTATATATTATTTAGCTGGATAAGTTTGGGCGATATAGGTCATACAGCAGACAACATGAAGTGAATTTTTCGGTGACATCATAAGCATTTTTCCATTTCAGACCTGTACAAAACCTGTAAACAATCCTATACCATGTTTCCAATGCCTTTCCAAACAATGAACCATTCTTATTCAAAATAAAAAGCCCGAAGGCACAAAACATTCAAAAATTTTGAATGTCTAGACCACGAAAGAAACAAAACCCAATAGAAAAAACCAAATTATCCAAACCCCAATGTATCAAGGGTACAAGCAGAAATAAATAAAAGGCAAAATGAAAATTAAAAAAAAACTAGGCATGCCCGCCACTACCGGCCGGGTGAGATAAAATGTCTTTAGGACTCACAAGCCAGTCATTAACATCATCCTCTTCCCTTTCTTCTATCATGGGCACACTGCTAGACTCTTTGGCCATGGCAGGCGGGCATCGACCGGCAGACATCTTTATCCCCCTACGACTGGTACTACCAGGGTACGCACGATCCAGGTTTTGCTTACTTCTCCGTTCCTGGATGGTAGCTGCCAGCTGACCCTCAAGGTCACTCACACGATGTCGTAGGTCTGCAGTCTCCTCCTCGTACCGCCGCTGGGCTGCATTAGCATCTGACAAGGAAAGGGCCAAGAAATCCTGTAAACCAAAGAAAATATCAATGATGCATATCATTCTTAACATCCATACATGCATACCATCTTAACATATGCATGAAATACCTGAGCAAGGAGCGACTGCCCGATGGGTGTATCCCGGAGAACAAAATTGTTCTCTGCGAGCTGCTCCACATGGCTCCGCGCCACCTGAAAAATCCAAAAGGCAAATCATTAGACACCCATATCCAAGGCTAAACAAAAATAATTACCAGGCCTTACGTAAGTAGCATTTTCGGGCATGAAAATTGGAGCCTGCCGGCTCGAGCCTATATTTCTAGGGAAGAACTCGCCCCTGGAATTCATCAGCAGGAATGTGGTTTCCAATGGATTGACCAGACGCCCCTCTATAAAGTTTATGCCCTCTGGCACACCATAGTGTCGTGTCCCACTTTGGTTATCCTGGCCTCTCTTCCTCGCGGGTTCCTAAAAAACATGAAAGCCACACGTTAATAGTGTTCCTAAATAATTTCAAAATCAGGCACATAAACACAATCATACCTCAAAAGAACCTTGCTCCCCTTAGGACATTGGCGCACTCCTACCGGCTACGTCCACGCCCACCTCATCCTCCCCCTCGGGCTTGATCCCAACATCCCCTTCAAGCTCCTTATCTTCATCATCTTCTTCCTCCTCGGCGTCCACAATACCTTTAAGGCACCTTTTCTCAACCTCTAACTGTTGTTCGTTATGATACTCAATCATAACACTTCTATGGATGCGAGGACACACAGGGAGTAAACGCTGCTGGAGCTGCTCGTAGAGGCCAGGGACGCTAGGGATCACTCGGCTGGTCCCCTCAATGTAATCAACCTTGTCAGCCTCAGTGGTGATCACCAAATGGGGCCATTATAAGCCCCTGGGAGGATCAGCAGGGACCGATCTATCGGCAATCGGGATGGACCTCCAACCCCGGACACGCTCACCCAGGTACTACTACTGGGATAAAGGACACTCTATGATAAATCGATGATCGTCCACCTCCCTCCTAACTCTCGCAACCTCTATCAGGTTCTCCACCCCATCGAATGGATCCAGGATAAGCTACACCAACAATAAACCAAAACAACCAATATAAGTCCATAAGCGCTTTTTGTTTTATCTAAATGTAAAAAAGCAAAGACTAAATTAAAAATTACATACCAAGCTCAACCGCACGCTCCTTAGGACCACCTTATATTTCGTAGGGTACTTGGCCTTCCCGACAATGCCCCCGCACCAGCGGGCGAGAAATTAGGAGCCCAGTGACACAACCTTCTTAAACTCCACCGGCAGGAGGATCTGATGTTTAAAGGCCCAAGCCTGCACAAATAACGACCAATCAATTCAAAAAGCATCAAATAATAAATGAGAATGTGTATAATCAAGTAAAATATTTCTGAGAAGACACACCTGGAGTAACAGATGACAGAGACGAAGGGCTTTCTCCTTCTTCTGAGCTCCCACGTCTAGCCTATGGTACAGCTGAGCCAAGATGGCCCTCGGCCAATTCTTCCTCCTAATGCCCGCCACGTCCTCCACAGCAGTTATAAGTACATAAATAATCTTGCTCCCCGAGATTGGGAAGAATAGCACGGTAAGCAAAGAAATCACAAAGGACTGAACACAAGCCTCCCTCTCATCCTCGAGCACTACATCCACCGGGGTCCAGTGTTGGTATAACTCACCATAAGACAGCCGCCCAGAAATGAGCTTTAGAATAAACAACTCCTTCACCCGCCTTACCACGGGCCTCTCAACATGGTATTTGTCCATATAAGCATCAAAGTGTATGACCTCGTCCATCCAAGGGAGGTCGATCATGGCTACGACGTCAGAGGGTGTAATCGTAGCTTCCCTGAAAGTGAAGTGGAAAGTATGGGTGGTCTTAGACCACCTCTCGGTTAGGGCTATCACCGCTGAATGAGAAAGCTTAGGCATCAGCGTTGGCATTATCCGGGCCAAGTCCTCGAATCCTGTCTCATTGATGGCAAGCGCATGCTCAGGGTCGTTCCTCAAAATATGGTGCCACCATTCGCCGATGGTGCCCATCCCCCCTGTATAGGTCAGTTCATATGGCTGTAAAATCAAAAACAAAACAGATTAGTCCTGCTTATTTTCTCATTAGAAGAGTTACTGATGTCGCTTCTGCTAAAAGCAATATCATCGGCGGCATCACTCCATACCGCCAGCAGTATGGATGATACCACCGGTGACATCACTTCAAACAGGAGCGACATCAGACTACCATGGCACCTTTTGCAAAGACTGATGCTGCCAGCGACATCACTCATATCTCCGGCGACATCAATACCTGCGAGCAGAACTTATTTTTCCCCAAAATCGCACCCATCATGCCAAAACCACAAAAAACGCAATCAATCAAACAATAAGTCTAAAAATTGTAAAAATTGAGCCTAAAGCATGCAATATTGGTTTATAATCAGTCTATTCCACACTTAAACTCCTATCATGGCACAATTTCAAGCCTAAGGCCAAATCGAAACTCAACCCAAAAAGAGGAGATTCAGGTTTTGCCAGATTACCTGGATATAGCAGAGGTGCTTCTCCTTCTCTAGGGTCAGATTGGTGATGGGAGAACTGATCCCATAGCCATACATCTTGGCCATCTCCTTCAGGCCATAAACAGTAGGAACGGAGAGAATTTTCAATCCCTTAATAGAAGAAACAGGCAGGTTCTCCCTAGCCTTGGTGGATTTGCCCCTGAAAGCCTTGGAGATTCTCTTCATGATTTGAATAACGAAAGAAAAATCATAGGACTTGGAGAATGAGATATGAAGAAATAGGTACGGTCTTCTGAGTAAATAAGGAAGAAGGGAGTTTCCATTCCTTTTAAACTACCACGCGAAATTTGAGGAGTTTTAATTTATCTGAAACTGCCAACTCATACCGTCGGCGGCATCACTCCATACCGCCAGCGACATCACCTCCTTCAGTTCAAATTTTAAAATTAGTTGACCAGTCAAAGCTATCATATGGCATTCAGGCCGCTGGCGGCATCACTCCGTATCGCCAGTGACATCACTCATGCCGTCGGCGACATCACTTTTCCAATTGAAATTTTGAATAAAAGCCCGACCAAGGGGCAACCAATCTATAAAATACCAGCCCGACCAAGGGGCAAACCTCTATCCAAAGCCCGACCAGGGGGCAATTTCTCCACGAAGCATAAGCCCGACTGAAGGGCAATCTCCTCATAAAGTGTAAGCCCGACGAAGGGGCAATCTCTTCATAAAACAATAGTCCGACCAAGGGACGGCCTATCCATAAAGCACTAGCCCGACCAAGGGGCGACTGATCTACAAAAGTGCGTCCAAGGGGCAACCCATCTATAAAACACAAGCCCAACCAAGGGGCAAACCTCTCCCCAAAGCCCGACCAAGGGACAAACCTCTCCCCAAAGCCCGACCAAGGGGCAATTTCTCCACGAAGCATAAGCCTGACCGAAGGGCAATCTCCCCATAAAGTGTAAGCCCGACCAAGGGGCAATCTCTCCATAAAACAAAAGTCCGACCAAGGGCAGCCTATCCACAAAGCGCAAGCCCGACCAAGGGTTGACCGATCTACAAAAGTCCGACCAAGGGGCAACCAATCTATAAAACACAAGCCCAACTAAGGGGCAAACCTCTCCCCAAAGCCCGACCAAGGGGTAATTTCTCCATAAAGCATAAGCCAACAACATCACCATGTCGCCAACGGCATCACTTATACCGCCGGCGGCATCACCATGCCGCCGAAGGCATGACCCAAGACGAGTCCCCGCATAGACAACCTTTCGGCCACTTTCGGCTGAATGGGTCAAAAAGGCCTCGAAAAACACCCCATTTCACCTATAAAAGCACACCTTAAGTTGCAATTTAGAAGGGGGAAGAATATAAGTTTAGAGGTTGAATGTTAGAATGAGAAAATAGATTTTAGTGAGATAAAAATTAGATAAGGCAGAAAAAAGGGATTTCGATCAATTTTTCCTGGTTTTTCTTCTTTGAATTCTCTGATTGTGAGTTGGAAATCAGCAAGTCTTTAAGTTGAAATCAACCTAATTGAATTTAGAAACCGAAAACACTTAGATTTATTATTAAATCGTCGTAACAAGCTCCCCATAGGTGTTTCTTTCGGTTCACGAAGAGGTGGATTCACGGCCTCGAGGTAAAAATCCTGAGTCTCATAGCTCTTTGGCATTAATATTACTGATTTACGTTAATTTTTGTTGATTTATATCCATCTTTTAGTTTTCGGTCATTTTACAGCCACAACTGCCGTCTACAAGCTGATGTCGCCGGTGACATAATTGATGCCACCGGCGGCATCATCTATGTCGCCAGCGACATCAACTATGTCGCTGGCGGCATCAGTTATATCATTAGCGATATGACTTTCTGGACAGCAGTTTTATTTTCATTTGTTCCCGAATTAGCTTATTTTCCAAAGCTAGGACATATAATGTAATGGTGAAAGTTCAAAATCTCTTAAAAAACAGATCCCACCCCCTAACGATGACATTTTCACCTATAATCCGGTTAAAACAACGATCGAACTAGAAATTTGATTAAAAATGGGATTTCCCCGCAAACCCTATTCAAATTTCATGTTAGCCATCCAACTGGGCTTCATAATACTGTAAAAAAATATGTCATATCTGTACTAACCATCTTCTGTAGGTGGTTGTATATCGGATATTCAGGTATTTTCGTTTATTGCGTCGAAAATGCATAAGGTTTGCAAGCCTTGTAATAATTTTATTTTCTGTGCTTATTTTTAAATGACTGTGAATACTTTACTCATTATTTCAATTGCTTGATAAATGCAGAAATAACAAAATAACTAAACAAAATACAAATAAATAGGATGGATTAAACCGATTAAGAAGGAATGAAATATCTTAACTTGGCCTAATGAAAAATAGATAACATCGTCCGCTTACACCGGGATTAAGTCATAAGCATAAATGACGTTCCGAGTAATGGGGATGGTAGACCCTTAGTAGAGGCGTACTACAGTCGTTTAAGGTAATCGAGTTCTATTCACGGTCTAGAGCATCAAGCCAATGGTTCCATTAGAACAAGGGTTGGTTAGGCCTTAACAGCTCAATACTTTGGGATCCTATAATGTCACACACATTGGACCTTCATCGGACTAAGTAAAGAACTAATAGATTTATTCTATTACAAAAATATAACTTAAATAATAATTAGATTATTATTTTATTGGTTAAAATTGATTAGATCTATTTTGGATAAACCAAAGTATTTATTTTAACCGGTAACTAATTAATTAGAGTCATAAATAAATTATAATTGATTGGATCAATTTTGGTTAGACCAAGAAATTTATTTTGACTAGTGACTAATTTATTAGGGTCAGAAAATAAATATTTGAAAAAGGATTAAAAGGGGAATTTTGCATTAGCGAGTTTAATTGGACCGAGAGTACAAAAGTATTTTGTACAGGCTCGAGTGCGTGGGAGTACACCGAAAGGTGTGCGAGCAATGCTGGGCATTGCTCATGGTAGCCCATGAAAATTGGCTGCACATGCAAGCAAGGCTTTGCCTTGCAACACATAGCGTGCACGCTGTGTGCACATGGGGATGGGAGTATTTACTCCCATCCCACATCGCCTAAGGGGGAGCAATTTTGCTCCCCCAAGCCTATATATAGGTTGTCCCCTTTCCATTCAAAATGTACCAAGCTCAAAGCATAAATCTTAAGCGAGATAATTAATCTCTCGGGTAATTGAGCAAGTTATTTTTTAGGAGCCTGAATTTATTCAGGCACCTCTAGTTTATACTTTTGGGTGAGGCTTCTTGAGTGGTCTAGTTATTACTCGAGACTTCTTAGTTCTTCCTTCCGGGAAGGTTTTGGTTGGGGGGGTTCGTGTGGATACTGATAGCGGCTATCCTACGATTGGAGGCTTGTGCAAGAAGGTTCTGCAAAAGCACGCTTCAACTGGTAAGTTCTTTTTTTCTCTTTTAATTATTAAGTCTTTTTTAAAGTGTTTTTAGACTTAATAATTATGCTTAAGTTATTTTGCATGCTTAGTTTATTTTATGCTTAGGTTATAACTTAGAGTTATAACATGCTTAGTATAAATTAAATATGCTAGGATATAATTTGGAATTATGGTATGCCTAGTCCTTTAGCATGCTAACCTAGGTAGAGAATTATTTAGTTAAGGCTTTATTTAATTTATATGCAACTAATAGGAGTTCCTAGGGACATGGACAAAATTTTGAATTTCCGCCATGCCTCTTATGCATGTTCAATTTGACTGTCAGTTCCCAACACCAACACGCATGGAGGAGTAGTTAAAAGTCCTATAAAGGCATTTAAAGGGATGACTGAGAATATTTCTAGTCATCCGGGGGTTCTAGAGGTGGAAGAAGAAAGAGAAGAAGTAGTCACATAGAGTGAAATGCCAATAAATGAGGTAATCCCTGACTCTGTTTCATTTGATATAAATACTGATAATACTGCTGCTGTTGAAACAACAGATCAAAACCAGGAGAAATTAGATACACATAATAAAAATGTATCTAAGGAACAAGAGTCCATCTTAGAATCAATCAGGGGGGACTTGGCTTGGGACCCAACGAGAACACTTCTTAAGTGGACTCTAAGGGCAAGGCCATTCCGGAGGAACGGTTGGAAGAGAGGATAGGAGAAGAAAAGAAGGATTCCTCTGAAGAAGACACTAGTGAATAAGACTCATCTGAATCAGAGGAAATCGGTAGTAGCTCCGGATCTTAAACTTCCTCCTATAATAGCCCAATAAAAAAGCCAACTGCTAGTCTAAATCAATCCAGAGTCAAGAAGATTACAACAGCACTGAAAATGCTACAGGATGCCACACATATGGAGCGCGAAGAAAGATATATCAAATAGAGCCTCCGAAATATCTGTAAGCAATTAAAATCTGTGGAGAAATGGGTAAAACATAAATCCTCAACTCCAGATTTGAAGGTTGATATAGGGGAGCTAAAAGGGAGTATGAAGAACATAGAAAGGAAAGTGGAGGACTTTCCCACTGCTGATTTGGTAGCTGAGGTATCACTTACCAAGGTCACTCCAGTACTTAATGAATTAAAAATAAGCCTTGCAGCAGCAAATCATGCTACAGATCAAGCCAACACTAGGGTTACAAACAACTGTGCAATAATAATAGACAAGATCACCTCCTCCTCCTATGAATTATCCACTAAAATAAAGGAGTATCTGGATTTCAAGTTTGAAAACTTGTAAAAATTCATTGCTAAAAAAGAAGAGAAATCAGCACTCCCCAGCCTAACTAAAAAGCAATAAGCCATCTTAGACAAGCTCACAAAATTCATGGAAGGAGACTTGCCCAAGCTATTTTCCAAACAGATGGAAAATATTGCACAAGAGGTTGCAGGCCAAATGAATTGGCAGGATACAGTCATCAATATTGCTAAAGAAGTGCTTCAAAAAGACATCATGACTGTCAATGATAGCATCCACAACCTCCATCGCTATATAGGTAAGGAATATGAGAAATTAGAGTCCAAACTATCCTTCTTATCCACCTATAAATCCTCCTCATCTTCTATTCCAGAGAGCCAACTCCTTCCAGTCCTTCAAGATCTTGTACAGCACATAAGAGATACTGGCTTCTTCAAACATAAGGGGATTCCTACTCTTCCCAAAGCTCTCTTCCCTTACATTGATGAGAAGGATCATGAACATGTCTTATAAATGCATCCTTATCTCACAAAGTCTTACACCCGACTCCGAAGAGTCTTCCAGCCCCTGCATCTAGCTGTAGCCACTGTGGATACAATTATTGATCAAAGAAGGAAAGGGAATGTAGATTATTCTATCTACTCCATGGCTTGGCAGCAAAGCTGGGATGGTAAAACCTACGTGGTAATCGACCCTTAAGCTGATGCAAACAAAAAGGGGGAGAATAAAGAAGGGGAAAATAAAGTTGTTGAAGCTAAAAAGGGGGAGCCTCAAGGAAAAGGAAAGGAGAAGAAGGGAGAAGCATCTGGGAAGAAATAATTTTGTAATAGATTAGCTATTTGTTCTAATGTAAAATCTGTAATACCTAGTCTCATATTTTTCACTTATGTATTTCTGTTGTAATCCTGAACTTCATTGATGTTAACTATTATTAACAACAGAAGTATATATAGTGAAAAATCTATTACAAAAAATTGCTTCTAAAAGTACAATCTGCAATTGTACTAGAAAAATCTTAAAAGTTAGAATTGAAAAATATTGGGGGAGTTAGGGATGCTAAAGTTATAGGGGAGTAAAAATTGTAAATGACTAAGTATCAAGAATCATACTTAGATTATAAAAACCTCTTTCCCTTATGCTTAGATATCTTAGGTTTTTGTTTCTATCAAATGGGGGAGATTGTTGGAAACAATGATCCGGAACAACAAATAATCCGGATAAGGTTTAAAGTAAACAAAACACCTAAGTACAAAAAGACCAAAGTCATTGCATCCGGACGTATAACCAAGACATCCAGTCCAAGATAAGTGAAAACAATTACCTAATCATAAATGGAAGCATCTGGTTAAAGTTTGGAAAGGAAAAAAACTTTAGACCACCCAAAATAACATCCGAAAGAACTAATTGCACTAACATCCCGAAGAAGACAAATTCGGAGATATTAAGTCTGAAGACATCTGGAAGACTTAAAAATCTAAACAAAGGGAATAATTCAAAATATTAAATTCCCTACATTTCTTTGGTCTGCAAGTCAAAATCATTTTCCCTAAAGCAAAACAAAAATGACAGCTAACACTTTTCAGAGAAAGGACAAAGGGCTGACACATGAAAGAGAAAAAGGTAACAACCTTTTTCACCTAGACCAATAAGAAAGGTGCATGGAACTCACACCAAAAAGGTACTGGCGCAAAAGTTGGTGAGTTACTAAAATACAAGGAAAACATTCATTGACAACTTTTTAGCCTCAATCCTAAGGATTCAAACGGGTCAAAATCTCTGTCTAACGGATTGATCAACGGTTCTAAAAGTGCCATATATTACCTGATCAACAGTGTAGAATTGATTACAGCTCAACAACCCATAATGACTATATTTATGATGGAAGCCTATAAAAGGGAAGCTTCACAAGTTAAAAAGGTGCTGGTTGATTTCAAGAAAGCATATACAAGAAAACTCGCTAGAAAGCAATTAGTTTCAAAAATCCCTCCATGAACCAAACCATTTAAAATCTGTTTCTAAGGATTCCCAAGTGAAGTTATAAACTTGAGGAAGTCCAAAACCAAAACCTTTGAGAAAACAAAGTGTAAAGATCTCCTACTTGGGTAAGTAGAGAGATTGGGATATAGCTTGAAGTTGGTGCTTTGAGTGGGATCTCCCTGTAGGACTCAGCTTAGGTTTAGGTAGAAATCTAAGTGGTATATCCCGCTAAAGACTAAAGGACTCAGCTAGGAGTTGGTGCTTCTAGTGGTATATCCTACATCCTGAAGGGGTTACCATCCAGAGATAAATTATAAGGCTTGATTCCTGCCAGTTGGAAAGGAATCCACTAGTGGAAAAGCTTGGAGGAAGGAAACTTCAGGGACTGGAGTAGGCAGGGCGGAACCAGGATAAAATCCTTTTGTTTGACTTTCTAACTCTTTACTTTTTGCACTATATTACATATTTGCATCATCCGGATCCATCAATCCGGAATATAATCAAACACGCTAAACTATGACTTTTCAAAGTCTATTTATTCTACAAAAAAGGGTCATTCACCCCCCTCTAACCTTTATTAGACCCTCGCAGAGACCAACAAGTGGTATCAGAGTAAGTGCTCAAAACTAGAGATCTAACAATCACGTGCTAAAGGTCCAAATTTTGATCCAAGTATCAAAATGAGTTTCCAAAACTCTCAACTCCTTCCCGAGGGTATATCCATTACCATCCGAAAGAAGACAAATCCGGAGATATTAAGTCTGAAGACATTCGAAAGACTTAAAAATCTAGATAAAGGTAATAATTGAAAATATTAAATTCCCTCCATTCCTTTGGTCCGCAAATCAAAGATCCTTTTCCCTAAAGCAAGACAAAAATGACAGCTAACACTTTTCAGAGCAAGGATAAAGGACTGACATAGGAAAGAGAAAAGGTAATAACCTTTTTCACCTAGACCAATAAACAAGGCGCGTGGAACTCACACCAAAAAGGTACTGGCGTAAAAGTTGGCAAGTCACTAAAATACAAGGAAAATGATCACTGATGACTTTTCAGCCTCAATCTTAAGGATTCAAATGAGTCAAAATCTCTGTCTAAGGGATTGATCAACGGTTCTGGAAGTACCACTTATTACCTAATCAACGGTAAAGAATTGACTACAGATCAACAACCTACAACAGCTACATTTATGATGGAAGACTATAAAAGGGAAGCTTCACAAGTTGAGAAGGTGTTGGTTGATTTCAAGAAAGTACATACGAGAAAACTCGCTAGAAAGTAATCAGTTTCAAAAATCCCTCCAACAACCAAACCATTTAAAATCTATTTGTAAGGATTCCCAAGTGAAGTTAAAAACTTGAGGAAGTCCAAAACCAAAACCTTTGAGAAAACAAAGTGTAAAGATCTCCTACTTGGATGAGTAGAGAGATTGGGATATAGCTTGAAGTTGGTGCTTTGAGTGGGATCTCCCTGTAGGACTCAGCTTAGGTTTAGGTAGAAATCTAAGTGGTATATCTTACTAAAGACTAAAGGACTTAGCTAGGAGTTGGTGCTTCTAGTGGTATATCCTATATCCGGAAGGGCTTACCAACCGGAGACAAATTGTAAGACTTGATTCCTGCCAGTTGGAAAGGAATCCACTAGTGGAAAAGCTCAGAGGAAGGAAACTTCGGGAACTGGAGTAGGCAGGGCTGAACCAGGATAAAATCCTTATTTTTGATTTTCTAACTCTTTACTTTTTGCACTATATTACATATTTGCATCATCCAGATCCATCAATGCGGAACATAATCAAACACGCTACACTAAGACTTTTCAAAGTCTATTTATTTCGTGAAAAAGGGTCCTTCACACCCCCCCCTCTGACCTTGATTAGACCCTCATAGGGACCAATAGTGTGTTCATTGTTCAAGTTCTTGCACATATGTCTATAAGTTTTAATTTTACAATTTAAACTTTCCATGTAAAACCATCAAATGAATCCAATTCATTATACTATAAATCAACTATTTAAAACAGTCCCTTTGGTAATTAGAATGTAGAACTGATGAAAAATCCCAGGTAGGAGAGGCCCCATTGAAGTAAATGAGCAGCCAAGTCCAATCCTTGCCAGAACTAACACGGGCCCTTCTAACTCAGTTAACCATAGACTAATTAAATTAAAATTTTTGTTCTTTTCTAATTTAAGAATTATTCCACTTAATTCAGAAATTAAAGCATTTACAATCTCAACTAAAACATTGTTAATTCTTAGATGACTACACTGACTAAGTTTGAGCAACACTTAATCTAGTTATCACAACATTTTCTATTGCAAAAAATAAATTCCAACGCATGGCAAACCATACTCGAAAATATTTTATAGAAAATCAGACCTAGCATGTTTCTAGTCAATCATACAATCGCATTAGGCTATCTCTAATACCACTATTGGTCTAGATTAAGGGTTTTAATATGTAAAACAGGTACAACAGAAATTCAAAAATTTAATCTAAAGTCCAAGATCTCCTAAGCATGGCATGATTGACAATACAAGTTAGTCTATTATTATTTTAGGTCATAAACAATTATAAAAGGATCTAATAATAATTTAACCATGTATCAGTTGAAGCGTGAATCCCAATATCAGCTGAGTGACCCCATTAGTTGTGTCCACATTCTCCAAAGTAGAAGCCCTCTATAATTAGTCCACACGAGCACTACCAACCAAAACCTTCTAGAAAGGGAGTACTGATAAATAAGTGGAAGATAGCTAGATCTTCCCTACTAATTTATTTTATAAGAAATTCCCTTAGTTTTCTATGCTATGTAAATACGTCTTTCGACGAATTACTTTTAGGAACTAGAACAACTAAGAGAATAAGAGAGACAGAGAGAGACTTTTGAAATTTAGGATGAAAATAATGACATAGGAGCTCTCTATTTATAAGAATAAGGGGTGGATTAAAAAGATGATTTAATGCAAGGCTTATCCAATTGGGAATTAATTAAATATAACCTTTTAGTCATTTACTAAATAAGAAAGAGTTAGAATTAAATTCATCTTCGTTTATTATTATTCTATTTAATTAATTAATCTAATTAATTAATTAATAGAATAAACAATTCATATTTAATAGGAAACAACTTCTATTAAATAATTAATCAACTAATTATTGACCAATCAATTAATTAATAACTGATTAATTAATTGAAGAATAATTAAAATATAATTAATAAATATTAAATAAATAGAAACAGAACTAAAACTGGACTATGAGTCTAAGTGGGGCACTACTGGCCAAAGCCAGCAGTGTGCGCGGGCTTATTGCCTGTGCATGGGCCTGTGCCAACGTGCAGGCCCAACCCACTTAGCGCACAGCCCTTGCGGGCAGTGCACACCATATAGCTCGCAGGCTTGTGCCTGCGCGCTGGGCTTGGCGCGGGCTACTCTAAGTATTGTCAAGGCCCACGTGCAGGCCTTCCGTAAGTGTTGTCCTACAACACTCGCGCAGGCCCACTTGTGCGAGTCCATGCAGTATTTTATTGTGGACCCTACTACGCGGTTTCTATTTCTCTTATGCCTTCTCATTATTTTTGGAACACTAGCCCAACCAGTAAAATTGGTCCAACCAATAAATTGGTCTAACCATTTATTTCCCGATATACTAGTCCAACTAGTACAAATTGGTCCAACCAATTAAAATGGTCTAACCATTTATTTCTCTTTTAGAATAGACCTAGTCTAGCAGTTCTTTACATGGCTCGGTCATAACTCAAAGTGTGTGACCTTATAGGATCCCGTAATATCGAGCTGTCAAAATTTGACCTATCTAAAATTCCTTTTCAAGAATTTGACTGGCTCATAGCTCTAAACCGTTGTGGACTCCGATGGCTTTGATCGGTCATAGTGGCTCTCAAGCAAAGGGCATATGCCCCTCAATATTTGGAACGTCACGTGCATATGACTTAATCCAGGTTCTGCAATAGTATCAATACAATTCACTCCTTCTATCAACTATTACTTACCATCTGGTTTCTTAGACTCGGTTCAAGTGTCAATCCACTAATAGCCTTAGAGGCTACCCCCAGTAGTTTAGTCTTGCTACCAAAGTGCACTACTCAACCATATTAGTGTGTTGACTAGGATCTCATCCTATCAACCTATACTCTGCAGAGGTTTACGAGTGCATCACTTCTAACAAGTGGCCAAGGTACATCTCCCTCATATTGCTATAATGGGGTGATGGATTCCTTCTTCACTACTCAGCTTACCAATGCGCAGACATCAATTATACCCGTAATCGTTCGCATCATCCATCTATAGAATGCTTAGGTATGACCTAAAGTACATCAACATCTAAATAAAGTAACTAGTATCTCAAGTCTAAGGATATTCGCATTGCTATTGTAATGAGACGATTAAACACCAACACATAATATAGATTACCGAGCGTTGTCTCATAGCGGTCTCCAATGTATTTACCTGAATACATTCATGTATTAACCCAAGGTACCACCTTCTAGCACTAGAGATATGCTACTCTAAATCAAATTCAAGAGGTATGATGACATATGCTAGTCTATCTGTGTTCATCAATGTCTAGTCTTGATAATACTATTACTAGGGATATTTACACAAATCATAATTGATCACACGAACCGGTTCTCACCAATATAGTCCCACTATGCCCTTGCAATACATGCTATGATTTTGTTAAGGACTTTTGCAAACACATCAATGATATATTCTTAACCAGTTATAATATATTTTTACAGTCAGTGATGTAACAAAAGAAATGCCTTTATATTTGTTCATACAAATTTAACTAACTAAGATATATCGCCCTAATCACTCTACGGTATACATCATATCTAACAGCGGCGATAAAGGTTAAGTGAATAAGGTAGTGTGGAAAGCGGTTATTGGTCCCTGTGAGGGTCTAAATAAGATTAGAGGGGAGGGTGGATGACCCTTTTTATCGAAATAGACAGACTTTAGAAAGTATTTTATAGCGTGTTTGATTATGTTTCGGATATGATGGATCCGGATGATGCAAGTATGAAATGTTATGCAATAATGTAAAGAGTTAGAAAATCAAACATAGTAATTTTATCCTGGTTTGGCCCCGCCTACTCCAATCCCCAAAGTTTCCTTCCTCTGAGCTTTTTCCACTAGTGGATTCCTTTCCAACTGGCAGGAATCAAGCCTTATAATTTGTCTTCGGATGGTAACTCCTTCCGGATGTAGGATATACCACTAGAAGCATCAACTCCTAGCCGAGTCCTCTTATCTTTAGCAGGATATACCACTTAGATTTCTACCCAAACCTAAGCCGAGTCCTACAGGGAGTTCCACTTAAAACGCCAACTCTAAGCTAGATCCCAATCTCAATACTCACTCAAGTATGAGATCTTTACAACTTATTTTTCTCAAAGATTTGTTTTTTAATACCTTAAGTTTATAACTCACTTGAGAATTCTTACAAACTAATTTAAAATATTTTATTTCTTGGAGGGATTGTGTTACTGATTGTAGTAGCAAATTTTCTTGTGTTATGCTTTTTTAAAATCAACTAGCTCCTTCTCAACTTGTGAAGCTTCCTTTATATAGGCTTGGATCATAAATGTAGTCATTGTGTGGAATTAAATCTCCACTATTGATCAGGTAATATGTAACATTTTCAGAGCCATTGATCAATCGTTAGACTCAGATTTTCGCCCGTTTGAATCCTAAGGATTGAGGCTGGAAAGTTGTCAGTGATCATTTTCCTTGTATTTTAGTGATTCACCGACTTTTAAGCCAGTAGTCCGGTTATGAGCATTGAATTTTAACGATCCTTCTCATAAAACGATGATGAGAGCTATATGATGCAATGTCTTTCAGGTGTTGTTCATCAGAGGTGTTCCTACTATTGTAGAGTTGAGTTTGGCCGAAGTCCGGGGATCTAGTCTACCCTTAGGTACCCGTACGGGTTTTGTCTAGTGGTACGGATCCACTGATAGACCCGTACGGGGATTAACTTCCATACGTGTGGAGGGGACCCATACTAGTAGGGCCTCACCTGTATGGGTCCTTTGATTGCCTAATCAGCCTCTTTCGGAAGTAATCTCTTACCATTTTCGGGAAAAGGCAGGTCTTAAATGCGGTTTATTGCATTCAGACCTGACTTTTACCCTATAAATATGGCCTTTTCCCTTCATTTCGTAACACACATTCATATTAGAAGAAAAACTATAGAAAAATTATAGTAAAAGTTCTAGCAATATAGAAAAGGTATAGTGGGGGTATAGGAGGTTTCAAATAGGGAGAAAACCCATTCTTTGAGGTTTTGTCCACATTATATGTATTCCTAACTTCATTCATTAGGATTTAGGGGAGGTTCTGTCCATATAAATACTTACCTAAACAATCCCATCCTATAATCCACTTTGGCCGGACTCTCTCAACAGTAAAGGGATCACCTCAAAGTGGATTAACGCCGTAAAGGTAACACTCCTGAGTTTTAAAGAGACTTGTATTTCAGTTATTTCATTGTTGTTATTTTTTGCCTCTCCTATTATATCTGTTCTTTCAATTTCTTGTTTCGGATCTGTTCCTAACCCGTATGAGCCTTACTGGCACCTTGTATCATTAAGATATTAAATCGGTGCGCCATACTCATACGGAGGGAAATACTTTTTTATTTTACTTTCTGCCACCAATCCATGAATCTTTTAATCTTTAAACTAAATTGAACAAAGTTTCTGCTTGGACTAGACAGGACCCGTATGGGTGCACCATACCCATACCGGTCTTCCTTGGTAGCCGTACGGGTCCCACCCACCCGTACGGGGTACCAGCCCCAAGCAGAATCCAAAACTCAATCCAGATCACCACTTTCCAAGAAATCACATTCACTAATAATCCGGTAATTAACCCACTATAGTTAAAATGTGTTTTCACAATAAAAGACGTTAAGGACCCGTCATTTCCCTCAGATCCTAGAAGCCGCCTGGGCACTATCAATCACAAAACCACCACGCTAACATAATCACATTTTTCCCAATGAAATACTGACTTATGATGTGCTATGAACTGTGCTAATCTTTGTGGATGCAGAGGAATTTATTTTTATTTTGTTTTATAACTTAGAACAAATGTATAGGTTCTCTTGCGATTCCCCCTTTTTTCCTCGGTTGTAATTTTTATTCCCCCATTTATTGCTTGTGCTTTATTGTAATATGTAAACGCATGTAACGAGTGTGAAAGAGTGTAGAAATAGGATTTCTATGATTATTCCCTAAATGACAAAAACCAAAACGGTTTTACGTAGTGAATGTAATTTTGAATCAACTAAATGAAAAATAAGTGACTCATCCGATACCCGAATCTCTGATCCAATAGGTATGAGTCTCCCACCTAGTGAGAACTATACCAAAACTCTTTCCCATATAGATAACTTGGGTGGCGACTCTATCATTTGCATCGAGATTTGGGTCTCGATTCTTTTATTCATTAAAATTGGCTATTTGTGCAAACTTAAACTAAAAATGTTTTGTCACACCTAAATCTAACCAAACCCCAGTAGGCCTTGCCTCTCACATAAGTGCCAAGGGAGACCCACAAAACATCGACACCTTATAGTGGTGACTTTACTAGGGATATAATCTTTTAACTTGCAAAATGTTGGTTTATTTTAAAAGCTTAAAAGATTAAGATGAGCACCGAAAATCATTTACTTGATTTAATCCGTTTTCTTTTTCATCATTTGGGAAAATTATCACACTCTATCTTCTTATCTCCTTCCCTCTTTAGTTAGATGCGCTCTTCTTCTAGCGCTAGGTTAAGGTGCCCTATTATTTTTGTGACACTCACAAAGGTGTTACCCATGCTCGCCAGGAATTGGGGACACCCACTCATTGTCATCTTCCTCCAAAAGAGGCTTGATGCGATAGGAACCTTCTACATCAAACTTTCGATATGTCCCTACAACATTCTTATCAAAAGCCTTAGAATTTTACCTTATAGGTACCCTAATTTTTGTGTGAGATTAGATTCAGGAAGAATGACCTCAGAATCGGCGGGAGAAATAAGGACAGAATCGATCGCTTTGCATGTATTATTTTACATTCCCTTGTAATTAACCTAACCATGCATCATTGTACATGCCTCATACATAATCAAACCCATGCATGTATTGATCGTTTGGTTCTCACCTGAGCAAGAATCAAAGCTTGGTAACCATCTCAAGTTCATTTGGTCTACATGTGAGTTTCTGCTCAACCAAATTCAATTCAATTAAAGGTTGAATCTCCGCCTCCATCTCTTAGTAATCCATCATCCATTCAGTTCGGATAGTTGGGTTCAGTTGGTTCATATGATACAGGGGGTACAGTAGTTCCACCAGCCGTGAGTCAATATATTCAACCTAGCCAAGGATTAGTGCTATTAGTGTTTCAGTTTGGGGGATCCAGCCAAGGTCCCGACTGCGTAGACACACCTAAGGGGATAACCTTCCATCATCCAACAGGTCTACCCTTTGGTATGACTACAAATGCTCAACAAATTTCACCTCCGGTCTAACCATAAGAGAGGAATATTGGATCCCCGAAAAGGCTAAAAAGTAGGAAATATTTGAGGAATCGGAGTACATTGATGAAGCGGAAAGAGGACTAGTACCAATACAAGTAGAAGCTTAGTATTGGGGGACTACTACCGATGGATCCTACCGAGATTAAAGATGAAGACCCTCCACTTCAGGAGGATGATTTCAAGGATGAGGTAAACTTTTAACGTTGTTGGTACTTTAATACAAACAACGCCACTTATAAAGCCCATCACGAATAAATTGATGCATTCATATTATGTTTAAGCATTTCATTCTTAAAGATATCATGCACTCATAAAATCAACATTCTTAAAACTTTCATCATGTTTATTAAAGAAATTGAATTTGAGTACATCGCAATGGCATAAGGTTCCAATGGTTAAAACTTACCATAAAAAGAGAGAGATAAAAAAGTGCTTAGCAAACATGATAGCCTTGGGTCTTAGCTCATCTTTTTCCATAAGGGGGGAGGAAGACACACATCACTAAGAAAGAAAGCCAAGAGCCCCAAAATAAAGAAAGGAGGAAGACATGCTTCACATCAATAAGCACCGTTGAAGGAAAAGATCTTACAACACAATTCTAAAATCAAGGCAAGCTTAAATCCAATGCTCTTCGAAAACCTTCAAAAGGGTAAACCATCACTTCTAGCAAATGAGCATTTCTTATCAATGTAGGTACCTCCCTTGAACCTACATTTCCATCAAAATATCCCTCTAAAAATGCTTTCTCCATTTGTTCAAAAGAAAGAAGACCCCTCACCTCTATAATAACATGATCTCCTTCTTTCACAAAAAGGAGAACCTTCCCCCACAATAACATGACCTCTTTCATTCATAAAAGAGAGGAACATGTTCATTCCAACACTAAACGGCTCCAGCTTACCCAAAGCAACCCCTCAAGGCAAGTGATCTAATTCTCAAACAGCTATACCAAGTTGACACTGATGCTAGGGGCAAGTTCTGGCCTAATTGGGAAGGGCCGTTCATGGTTAAGAAAGTCCTAGGTAAGAGAGGAATTACGCTCAAGGATATGGATAGAAATGAGTTTGTGCATCCAGTGGATCAAGAAAGGCTTAAGCGCTATCATGTCTATGTTAAAAGAACTAAATCATAAAAAAGTAGCACAATAAAAAAAGAAATAAAGAATAAATCACCCGACGAGTGGCCCTCTACTGCTTGGGAAAAAATTATGGTGCAACCCGCTGACCGGTATTCCATAAATTGATCAAGTAAAAGTTAGGGCACTCTAACAAAAATAAAGCCTGCTAAGTTAAAAACTCGAAAAGGGCAGCTTAGGAAAAAGTTAGGGCATCGAGAGAAAAAAACGTCAGTTGCTTTCTGGAAAATCTGTAAAAAAAACTAGAACGCAGGTAAGGGTTAACCATTGGAAACTATTGCCATTGCCTATGCACTCAAATTCAATTTTATCGATGAACATGTTATGATTTGCTAAGAATCCTGGTCTTATGAATGCATGCATGTCTTTATGTGAACAATAGTTTCTTCTCTACATTTTGTGCTCTTTGTTATTATCTGTACTGCATGTATCATTCAAAAAAAGACAAAAATAGAGATAGGTCATAAAAAAAAGGCCTATGCAAAAGTCAAAAAAAGTTTGTTGAACTGAGCCGCCAAGGACAGTTCAGGTAAAAGTTAAGACAAAATAAAAGAAAGAGATAGAGCACACATCATCTAAAGCTCAAAGTGCTTCCACTATCATCAACCAACTAGCACCATGTTATAGTTTGGACACCTCAGAAAACACACTCCCCTAGTGTGCAAAGTGTGAATCTCAGCTAACGAATCTCGGTAGTACTTATCGGTCTCAGTCGGGCCAGTCTTTTAGTAATCTAGAGCTTCAAAAGTTTGGTTACTAGTCAATTCACTAGCAATTTTAGCCTTTATCAAAGAAGGACAAGATAAAAATATCCTCGAGGTAAAGGATCAATCAAGGACCCAGACAAGTAAGAAAAGCACAGCATAATCTAAGCTACAGGGGGGTCCTTTCCCTGGTACTCATCCTGAGTCTAGTCCTGTGCATCCACCAATAGGTCATCCCTGTCTATCATCACATGATCCTCTTCCCCACTAGCATCCACAGCAGGCAGATCTAGAACTCATGTCTCCAAAGCTCCTGCTATACTCCTAGTGGGAATACTAATCTCCTATGCTCGCCGCTCTACCTCCTACTCAGCTCCCACCACCTGAGTGGCCACCGGCACCACCCGACAAGCCAAACTATCCTCCTCTAAAGAAAGAAAAAGCCTACTGGATCAAAAACCCGAAAGGATGGTCCTAGTAAAAATTAAGGCAAATAAAAATAAAAGAAAAAGCTTGCTGGATTGAAAACCCACCTAAAGGGCAGTCGAGGCAAAAATTAAATCAAAGAAAAAAGAAAAGGTCCACTGGACTGAGCCTTCAAGGACAGTTCAGGTAAAAATTAGGACAAAAAGAAAGGAAAATAAATGTTTGATAGGTTATCTCACATCGAATGGCCTATGCAAAAGTTAGAACATCGCTTAGTCCCCTCACTATGAAATTAATTGATGACACGTATCCCCACGAGTGTTAATTTCAAACCAGCCGGACTTGGTCTCATTGTTAGCTATACTATGAGTAGGCGGACATTTTTAGGTCTGGTTGTGCATGCGGAGTATGGTGTGCGAGGCGTGTTTTGGTCTGGTGCAGTTTGAGGAAACCGCGACATTTGGTCTAGTTTGAGAAAATCCAGTTTGCTTAAATGCGGTGGCTTTGTAGGCCAAAAAATGTGATTATATTGAGAAATATATTTTCACATTTGATTTAGAAAAGATATTTTTAAAATAAAGCATTTTTACTTTATTTAAAATTAAAATAGAGTCGCCACCCGTTCTGCTCCATCGAAAATTGTGGTATACTAATCCAAAATGGGATTTTTATACCGAAGAGAAAATGAGATTCTGAGTTTGGACATGATAGTTACTCATATTGTTGAAATTATTTGAATTAATTTTCGAATTTTGGAATTTGTGGTAATTTCTGCATCGCAATGGCTTTATTTAAGAAATACATTCAAGAAATAAAACAGCCATTATAACGGCGTAATAAATTGATATTTTCTACGAAAATTTTGACAGAGTAACGGCAACATTTGGGTCTTGGCTAGGAAACTCGAATAGAGTTTCCTCACATTCTGGATGTTTCATCTGTACCTGCAAGCTTATTTACACATATTATAGTTTCAGTGGCTCTAGTGGCTCACTTAACCAGAGAAATGAAAATGCAATGTGCAATAATAGAATAATGAAAATGAATTTTAATGAATTTGAAAGTTGGGCTTAGAGCTAATTACCCTCAGTTTACCTTTTTGTCAGTCTAGGATGACTTGAGAGCCGATACAGGACCGAAGTTATCAGAGAGTGTGATTGGTTTGGAAAATAGATTTAACCCAAGTTATGGCTATAATCTTGGATTATCTCTAGAGGAAACATAAAGTTTAAGTCATTTTTAGACCGAAGATCACTTTGGGTACTTGATCTAAAAAGACCAAAAATTGAGTTTATACCGAGTGTTGGTGGTAAAGCTTGAATTTGGAAGTGTTTTGACAGAGTTTCGGGGCTTTTAAGACTCTTGGAACTGAAAAAGACAGGTAATTTTGGGATTTCTGAAAATTTGCGTCTCCTAAAAATGAGGGGTGGGTGACCCCGTATTTATAATAGGGAGGTAATTAGCCAGCGGGCTAATTACCTACTTAATAGAATTTTACATCAGATCCCGTAAAATCTTCCTAGATCTTGGTAAGATTTGATTTTTTTTACTGTAGATAGGTAATTACCCGGTGGGAGGATTACCTATGTTTGACAAAATTTTGACTTTTTGATTTTTCAGTAG
Source organism: Euphorbia pulcherrima (assembly GCA_947683365.1). Classification (NCBI taxonomy): domain Eukaryota; kingdom Viridiplantae; phylum Streptophyta; class Magnoliopsida; order Malpighiales; family Euphorbiaceae; genus Euphorbia; species Euphorbia pulcherrima. The sequence goes on from CANTUS010000008.1 coordinate 33,359,731, forward strand.
AAAATGCTAAATCGAGGCTTCCCTTGAATGTGGATTTTTTAATTTCGGATTTTGGATGACAATTCGGTCCTTTTTGGCTCTTTTGTCTAATCATTGAACGAAATAGGCATTATTCCTCGTTGGGCCGGAACAGATCGATGCTAATAGTTTGCCCCTCGCATACACAAATTTCGTGGTAGAAATTTTGTCATATGCGAAACAAACAAAACAGTGTGTGTTGAATGCAATGAGTTAAAATATTTTTAATCGATAAATTTTGAAATAAAATATATTTTGCCCCTTTGATTAAAAATTTATTAATGAGTTGCATGAGGTTAAAATTGTCCAGGGGTCGAAATTAATATTTTTGAATGCTTAATGCATGAGTGACTGTGTAAAAACAGCTTTTAGGTCCGCTCGTTTTATAAACAATAGAAAATGGATGAATTATGCAATATTGAAAAAAATTTCAAAATATACGTAATCAACCGGTGGGCTAGTTACCTATATAACGGTAACTTTTATAGGCATTATGCGTAAACATGTGTGGCGCGTAAATGCATGATAGGTGGATAGGAAATTAGCTGGCGGGCTAATTACCTGTGGTCTATAAAAGCAGCAGCTTGGATCACATTCTCACCACACCAAAAAGTTCTCTCTTCTCTCTTTGCGTTTTCTGCTCTTCTTCAAAAATTTCTGCCTCTGAGCTATTTTTGAAAATGATCTCCTTCATCTTTTTCCCCTTTCTGCCCCTTCTTTTCAAATTTTGCGGGGTTTTCATGTGGTTCAAGCTTTATAATTCCGCTTGGATCTGCTGGCCGTTCAAGTGACTACTGAGAATGTGCTCATCAATGGTCAGCAAGTGGAATTATCTTAGGTTCCCGCCTATGCTTTGTACGGGCTCCCGCCAAATTGGATGTACCATAAGATTTATCTGGGGTATTTTATTCCCCCTGCCTTGAAGCCCTGCGATCATCTTTCTCAAATTCTGGTAAGCCTCACCGCTGCTTTTATTTTGCGCAATGATTTATCCATTTTATTGCTTATTTATTTTATGCAATGATTTTTTAATGTAATGACTTTTCGATAATCATGTGATTTATCGAGAACTAGTGTGTGATACGTGTGCATGCATTGAATTAGGTAACCAAGCATAAGGGTGTTAGCAGTACCCACTTTTATAAGTGGTATAAGGTGCTATCTCTCGGTGCTAAGGCCATCTTCAATGAGACGTCTTTGGGGTGGATGGTGAGGAATTGCAGGTACTTGAGATATCACAAGTATCCATACATCCCAGCCGGCACTTCTACCCATATTCTGAGCAGGTGGTCCAACACTACCCATACTTTCCACTTTCGTTGTGGGGAATATACCATCACTCTGCTGGATTACTGCACCATCATAGGTCTTCCTTTCCACGGTAATGTGATCCACTTCAGCGCTTGTTTTACTTACCACAACTTTAATGTGGCGACAATCGAGGGTTTGATTAGCTATTTCGGGGAAAAGCCTGAGCGAATTTCTTGCGAGAAACTCATGACCTTCTAGACTACTAGGGATAGAAGGCATTTGACTTCCGCCTGTGAGGCTAGAGCTTTTATAGCCACTACCCTATCATGGTTGTGTTTTCCCACTGGGGGTCAATTGTGAACCTCCGTATCTTTCCGAATTTGATTGACCCAACTCGTTTTGATGAGTACGCCTGGGGCCGAGCCATAATTAGTCTTCTATATTAGGCCCTCGACTAGTGTGTAAGGAACGGGATTAACAAGTTTAAATCTTGCCTCCAGATTGTCTGTGTAAGGACTTAGCTCTTTTTCTTCTTTATGAGCATTCTTGGTTTTGTCTTTTGGCACTCTGATTTCTTTTGTCTTCTCGCATATCTGGTTTTTTGAGATGGGGATCCTCCCAATGACCAAGCTTGTGTGAGACGGTAGCTACCCATTTTGTCCTCGGCTGCCACATTACTAGCGTGGTTGGGAGATGGAGTCTCAATCTGTGCTTTCCGATCACCTCCGAAATCTGTCTTTAGAGAGGGTATATTTCTGGATCCCTATACTTACTTTAATTGCTATATCTACTATAATCATTGCATCATTGTTTGGTCTTTTCCCTTTATTCTTGCAGATCAAGACGCAGGCCTGGGGTCATGCTCTTCACTGGCTAGAGGTCATGAGGTGAGCTGAAGAGTTTGTGAACACCCGACTGATCATAGAGACTCCTTTATCTTTGGAGTGGTATTTAGAAGAGCGCATCCTGGGTTGGCATCTTCCTCCCAGGTCGCGTTCCATCCCTCCTAAGGTGCCTCGATGGATTTTCTGGCCTCATAGCTTGCCAGACTTTGTGTGATTGCCTCCGGCAGTTTACCTAGTGCCTACCCAATGCGGGTTGGGGGATACGAGGAGTTTTGTTGCTCGCAGCTTCTTGGATGGCCGGAGACGAATCCCATTCCTTTCGAGCCAGAGTCGGACATTCATAACCCTTCTGAGGGTGATGGCTCTTCAAATTCTTCCCTTAGAGGCCAGGCGGGATCGCCTGGGATTGTCTAAATGATGATACCTCCTTTTCATTGGCTTGAATTTCTCCCTTGTTATTTTTTATCATTGTGCTAATTCTACTTTATCGTCTTTGTAGGATCACTAGGGTAGGAAGAGACCTGCGACTACTTCTACTCACGTGGGTAGCTCTTTGGCATCATCTGTCCTGCCTCAAGGTCTGGCGATGGTAGAGGGACATCGGGGGTTTTAGTATCAACTGCCTATGTCTCTGATGTACCGTCTCGACCTGAGTACCTATACGCCGGTGATTCCGCCTTATCTGGATCCCGAGCATCTAATGGCCTTCCATCCGGCCGATACCACTCATGTGAGCTTCTTTTGCCTTTTCTTCTATTTTTCCGTAGAATCTCAGATCGTGATGGTTCTGACTTATCCCTGATCTTTCATTCTTATAGGTGCCCATCGTTGATAGCATCTCCAATTGGGGATATATTCAAGGGCAGCAGCAGTTCATGATGAACCAAAACTCTGATATGGCAGTATGTTCATTTTTTTATTATTTTATTGATGATGCATGACATATCATGAAATGCATATGAATGATTTATGTTAAAATGTTGCAGTTGGAGATCTGACGGCTCTGAGGTCTTTTAGGGATGATCCAAGTGGACGATCCACACCAGCAGCCACAGTAGGGATAAGGTGATACCCCAGGATTCTTTTTGCTAGGTGGTTACCCTCCTTTCGATCCTAGCCACTCGAGCTTTTCTTGTATGAACACATTTTTGTATATAAATAAGAATTTTTCCTTTATTCCTTTGCTTTGTACTTTCTTTTTATCGATGATCAAGTTTATCGGGGTAATCTGCCTAATATTAGCAGATTGCCCCATAAACTACGTATAGCGAGCTGCTACTCTTGTGAAATTTTACCATGGAGGGCTATATCCATTTTTATGCAGATCTGAATGTTTATCTGAAGAACTCTAACGGCTGGGACCATCTCGGGGTTTGCGGTCTGGCGTATATGAAAGAATATTGTCGTATTTTTGTTAAGGATAATGTGATTTAAGTTGCTGTTAGGTTTTGGGACCCTGTTGACAACGTGTTTTGGTTTGGAGATCACAAGTTGTGACCCTTGTATGAGGAATTCTACGAGCTTCTGAGATCTTCAACTGATATTCCCCCAGCCATTTTAATGCATCATCTTAAGTTCTCTGATCTGCTGATGAATCGTTTTCAGCTACAATGATTCGACAGGAGTCGATTGATTTATTATGAAGGCTTGAGGTTGGACGTGGCTTTTGACATTATCAGGGGCCTTTCTCCTAATGACGCAATTTAGCTTCCACTCATTTGTTTGCTCTTGTTAGGGGGTCTTCCTTTACGAGGTTCCCACTATGGTTTGCAGCTTTGCCTTCCTGACTATCGTTGATAAGACGTTAGAGGATAAGATGTTAGAGGGGAAATCTCCCATTGCGGTAAGTTTGGCTGAGACACTGATCTTTGTGTGTTCTTCTCGGAATAGGACTGAAGCTAGTACCAGGGGAAACAGGCTTCTCCTTTAGGTAAATTTTATTTAAGCCTTCCATTTTGCATGAAATGCCTGCTCAGGTTTTTTATTCATCAGGCTTGCCTTAATTTTTGCCCGGACTGCCTTTTTAGGTTTTCAATCCAGAATGCTTTTTTTTCTTTTCTCATTTGTTGCTTTTATAGCTTTAGCTCTGGGATAAGCTTTCTGTGCTATCTGTTTTCACAAGCATGGATTATCATCCGAGGGTCGATTGGGCACGGGGCTCTATAGTTTGCATCGGCAATCATCCTCATAGAGATTTCATCATCGAGGAGTGGGTCAATTTTATGGTCAATCGAGGTGTTGAGGATATTTATTGGGTTTGCCCTTGGTGGGGTATCACACATGTGACACTAATATTGCTAAAGGTGATGTGGTCCTCATCGACCTTTTCGAGTTCATTACTTACTCTCCTGGTCGCTTGTGCAGGCAATACGACCGTTCTTAGGGATTCCCTACATCCCTGTGTACCCTAATTGGCCCAGACCTTTCCTATACTCAGGTCTATTATCATGACGTGAGATGAGCTAACCGTTCTCGGGTGGAGATAAACTATTTTATGCCTTTTAATGTCCATCCTTCCGAGGCTTTTCGTATCTAGGTTGCGAGTACTTGCGGTCTTCCTACCCTTGGAGAAAGACTTATCGAGATGCAGAGACTCCACAGTTTCCTCGGGGGTTCTTAAGGTTGTATATCTTCCACTCTTGTGAAAAAAATAAAGGCTTCAGGCCTTGTTTTTTGCCTTTATTGTTTCCATTTCCCGTTTGTAATGTACTTTTATGTATAACGAAGATGAAATGATGATGTTTGGGTGTGCGTTTCATTAAACAATTTGTAGTTTCCATTTAATGTGGTCATTTAGTATTTTTAACATGAACATGATGCTACAAGAGATATCACTTAAACAAGAAAGGTAAATGGTATTCATTCCCAAGAAATGCCCATCATTGCCTAAGGTTCCGAATGGATTTTGCCTAAGGCTTCACTCTTTTATTTTGGGGTCTTTATTTTTGCCTACGAGCCCCTCACTAGCTCTTGACAGACCTTTACATTATTTTTTTATTATTTATTATTTTACACAAGATTGCTCTTCAGCTTGTCGCAATTTATTGGATTCACGAACTCTTTGCCATCCAGGTTTGAGATTTTCACTGCCCCTTTACTAAGAGTCATTCTAACCACCTACGGACCTTCCTAGTTCAGCTGGAACTTGCCTTGAGCATTCATGTGCATTTTATGAGACTGCTTTAAGACTAGATCACCCTTTCTTAGAGGCCGATCTTGCCCCTTGACCTTGCGGTTGTAAGCCCTGGCCATGCACTGTTGGTATAACTGTAGATTTTTCAGTGCAGTTAATCATTTTTCATCTATCAAAGTCAGTTTCTCATGTCTTGCTCTTGCCAATTCATCTTTGGGAAGTCTGGGTTCAAGAGCTATGCATAAAGATTTGATTTTTATTTCAACAGGTAACACTGCCTCCATTCCATAGATGAGAGAAAAAGGGGTTTGAACTGTAGGGGTTTTGACAGTAGTTCTGTATCCCCGTAAGGCATAGGGAAAATGATCGGCCCAATCCCGGTAGTTGGAGATCATCTTGGAGAGGATTTTCTTAATGACCTTATTAGCCGCTTCTACTGCTCTGTTGCCTTAAGGGTGGTAGGGTGAAGAGCAATGGTGATTAATCCTGTGCTTCTCAATAAGGTCGGCTGTCTCCCCTTGGAACTGTACGCCTTTGTCACTTACTATATGGTAAGGAATGCCGTATCTAGCAAAGATATGTCACTGAATGAACCAGGCCATCTTCTTGGTCATGATGTTCATGTATGATTCTATTTCAACCTACTTAGAAAAGTAATCGATGGCCACTATAATGAAGTGATGGCTATTAGTCAAAGATGGTCTGATTTTACTGTTGATATCGATGCCCCGGGCTGAGAATGGCAAAGGTATTGTCAAGCTTTGCAATATTGTTAGGGGCAAGTGGCTCAAATCCCAGTATATCTGACAAGCATGGCAAGTCTTCGCTTCTTGAATACAATCAGCTAGCATGGTTAACCAAAAGTATCCCATTCTTTAGATCTTCTTTGCCATTATAACACCGTTTATGTGTGGACCGTAGTCTTCCGAATGTACCTCTTTCATTACCCTTTCAGCTTCCTGTTGGGCCAAACACTTTAATAATAGGCCATTAGAGGATCTCTTGAATAGATCTCCTTTAATCAGGCAAAATTAAGCTTCCTCAGCGTATTTCTATCGGAATCTATAGCCTCAACCAGAAATTCACCATTTTCAAGGAGCTTGGCAATGTCAGAGTACCAGGGTTCTTCCCATTTATGGCATTGTTTATTGTATGGATGTAATAAAGAGATCAGGTTATCTCCATAATAAGAGGCTTGATTGGCTGTTTTTGGGGTACTTACCACATGGAGGCCAAAGTGGCCAATGCATCTGCCATTTGATTTTCCTAATGGGGCATGTGGTGAAATTCACATTCGCTGAATAATGTGGCTTTTCTCCACACACCTTCTAAGTAAGGTCTGAGGGATTCCTCCTTTAATTCCCAGTCGCCTGTGACGTGCTTGATGACCAAAGTTGAATCACCGATTATTTTTGCCTTGACTGCTCTGAGAGTGATTAGGGCAGACATCCCAAATAAACAAGCTTCATACTCCGCCCCATTATTTGTGGTGAGAAACTTCGATCACTTTGACAGAGGTATGAGTGCCCCATCTGGCATTATGATGATGACCCCCAAACCAGCCCCTCATTTGTTAACTGTGCCATCGAAGAACATTATCCATTTTCTAGGATTCTCTGTAGTGGTTGCAAAGCATTCATTAGGAAATTATAGGTTTTCCTGCTCTCCTTCCTCGAGTGGCTGATTTACTAGGAATTTGGCCATTGCCCTACCCTTGATGGTCTTCTTAATGACGTACTCAATATTAAATTCTAATAGTAACAAGAGCTACATGGCCAGTTTCTCTGTTAGCGAGGGAGGCTGGAACAAATACTTCATTGGATCCACTTTCGCAACTGCTTGGATTCTGTATGATTGGAAGTAGTGTCTGAGCTTCTTGGTGAGCCAGACCATAGTGGAGCAAGTTTTCTCCACGATAGTGTATTAGGTTTTATATTCTAGCAATTTATTATTGAGGTAATAAACTGCGTGTTCCTTCTTATCTTAGTGTTCTTAAACCAACATAGCTCCCATTGATGTCTCTTTTATCGCCAAGTAGAGAATGAGCGCTTGCCAAGAATTGGCAGCTTCAACACTAAAGGGTTCATTAGGTAGGCTTTGATTCTTTTGAAGGCTTCTTGACATTAGTTGTTCCATTCTATTGGCTGTTGTTTCCTCAAGAGCTTGAAGATAGGCTCACATGTGGTGGTCAACCGTGCTATAAAGTGACTGATGTATTGTATGGACCCCTAGAAACTTCTCACTTCTTTCTCAATTTTTAGTACAGGCATTTCCCTAATGGCGTTAGGTTATCGGGATCCATCTCTATGCCTCTTTTGCTAACCATGTGTCCTAGTAACTTGCCTAATGTGATGCTAAATATGCACTTCTTTGGGTTGAGACAGAGATTATACTTCTCTATTCTTGTGAGGAATCACTCTAACACCACCGGGTGCTCTTCTAGCATGGTAGATTTTACAACCATGTCATCTACATAGACCTTGACTTCTTTGTTGATCAAGTCATGTAGCAATGTTATGACTGCTCAATAGTAAGTTTCCCCTGCGTTTTTAGTCCGAAAGGCATCACCCTGAAATAGTAGGTTCCCCATTCTGAGATGAATGCAGTTTTAAACTTGTCTATTACATTCATGAGGATCTGGTGATATCTCGAAAATCCATCCATAAAGTAATACATGGCTGCTCTTGTTGCGCTGTCTACCAGAACATCGATGTGCGGTAGCAGGAAGTTGTATTTAGGGGTGGCTTTATTCAAGTCTCTAAAGTTGACACAAACTCGGAAGTCGCTATTCTTCTTGGGAACGGGAACTACATTAGATAGCTAAGTGGGGTACTTGACAACCTCGACAAAATTAGCCTTGATCTATTTGGCCACTTTCGCTTTGACCTTTTTGGCCCATTCTGGGAGCATTCTTCTCTTCTTTTGCTTCACTGGTTGAATTTTAGGGTCCGTGGGGATCTTGTGCTCGGCGATGTGCTGATCAAGTCCTGGCATATCTTTGTGAGACCAAGCAAAGGCTAAAATGTGATTTTCAATACTTTTATCAACTCTCTCTCTTATTCGATGGGCAATTGGTTAGAAATGTATACCACTTTTGGATTATCTTCCTTATTTAAGTTAATTTCTTTTGTAATATCATTACTGATGTTAAAGATGCTAGATGGATGCTGGAATGGATGCATGGAATCATAATCAGAAATATAATCCAAATAAGCAAATTTCTTTATCTTATTATCATCATAAAGTACATTATTCATTTCAAACAAATTGGAAGCGAAAATGAAAGACTCATCCTGATCGGTAGGGTCTGGCTCTACAGCGGATGATTCTCCTATGGTAGCCGACTTCAACAGGATGTCCTCATCATCTTCCTCTTGTACCTTTAACTTGCCTTTCAAGGTTGTGACCATGTCCATGATGGTTTGGCTCAAGTTACCTCCCTTGCTTTTTGCTTCCTCCACTATCTTGAGTTGCGCTTGAAGGTGTTTGGCTAGGGTGTCGAGGATCCCCTCCTCTTTACTCAGCTTCTTGACCTTCCTCAGGTGTACCTGTTCATCAAACTTGATCTAATCTGGGATTGCCTCTTCATCTGGCTGATGACTCGCTCCTTTTAACACGCAGGTTATGAAGCTTTCACTATGCTTGCCGTAGTTGACTACATCTGAGAAAATTTTGAATCCCAGAACCATCTTTATTGGTGAGTAATAGGCTCAGGTGCCCTGTTGTAGGGCAGTTATGACTTTCTTTGAAATACCATCTTATGGGTTGTTCTTCTAGGGCCTGTATAACCGATTCTTGCAGGCTTCCACTCTTCTGCCCCTATATTGAAGGTCGTCTTCCCCTGTTTATGGGCTCCTAGTCCTTTGCCAAGCGTGTGGTGCTTTTGCATGTATCCCTGAATCTATGGGCCCTAGTGCACCTTTGATTGCTTGTTTGATTCTTTCCCAATTGTGGCTGTGGTAAATCCTTTCATATGGCTTTCTTCCATTTTTAGTGTTGTCGCCACTGATGCCTCATCAGCCTCTAGAGTAACAATCTTTCCACAGAATGCGATCTTGATTTTTTGGTGAAGAGTGGATGAAACTCCCCCCAGAGCATGGAACCATAGCCATCCGAGTAGCATAGAGAAGGTTACTAGGATATCTATAACATTAAAAAGTACTATAGATAAGATCTCGCCAAAGGTAACTTCTGCTTCGAACGTGCCAATGACATTCCTCTTGGAGTTATCATAGGCCTTGATGACCGTTGTGGATCTCTTTAAGTCCTTTTCAGTTAGTCCTAGGATTGATAGAATATCCTTAGGACAGACATTCAGTGATGAACCATCGTCGACCATTATACAGGGCATGACGCACCCAAAGACACCAGTTTTCAAGTAGAGAGTCCTATTATGGCGAATACCCTCATCGAATAGATCCAAGCTCGAGAAGACAATGTCAGGGATAACAGCGCTAGTCTTGCTGTTAAGCAGTGCGCAGACCTGTTCTGTGATGCCAGGGGAGATGTTTTTATTTCCATCAACTTTTTGATGATAGCGAGCCTGTGATCTTGAGAACCAAGGAGTAGGTCCCAGATACTCATTTTAGTTGTATTGGCTTTCAATTGATCCACAATCGGGCTTTTTATCTATTCTGGGGCCTTAATAAAAGTGGAAGGTGCCAGAGGTTCCGACCTTGGCAAGGTTGGGGTTACAAACCCAGTGACTTTTCCTCCTCTAGTGATAGGACTAACAACCTAGGTTGGCAAGTTTGTTATTTTGAATACCTTAAATTCATCAAAGTCTTCATCAAGCGGTATCCCTGCTAAGTCAATCGGCTTGTTCACACAAGTTAGAGCTTTGGTGACGAAGGGCCATTACATGAAAGGAATCTTTTCAGGTTGCTTTTCTGGAATGATAGGGTTCTCTTACAGAATTTGGCACAGGATAGGGTTAGATTCCTGTTTGATTATGTGGATGGATGAGGAGGCTTCATCGATTGGTTCCCCTTCATCAAGCATTTTTTGCGCATCATTGTAGGCGATTTGCTTATCATTATATTTATTCATGTACCATGGGTATTCTCTGGTTGATTCCATTGACGTCGGACAGACAATGTTGGTTGCTTCCCACTTCCAGTACTATAAGGGGTTTTTGTGTCTGTCTAACTCAGGGGCTGAGTTTTTTGGCGGATCGACCCATGTGAAGTAGTCAATGAATTGCTTAGCCAAAATGTTCCAGAATGATTTCTAGTAAAATGTCAGCCCTTCATACCAAACGATTGCCTTTTCTCGGAGAGTCTAGCGGAACCTTTCAGGCCAATAGGTATAGTGAATGTACCTATCATTCATCACTTGCAAAAATTTATGGATGTGATGGCGTGGCCTTGAACTTCCATCGTGGAATATGGGGTAAAATTCCCTCAAGTCCGGACTCCAGATCTGATGACCGGCTCGAGCTAACTCATTTTTGACACGGATCCTCTCCATGATGTACTCCCGAGAGGGTTCCTACCCCTCATCTTGAATCACATTAATGATATGTTCACTACCTGAGTCGAAGTCCGTAAAGTCTCCAGAATCGTCACTTAATGCAGACCATAAAGCTCCTAGGGAGTCATGCTCTAGATTGGAGGCGTAGCTCTTGGCACCGAAGTAATCGACCATCATGCCATTGAGGAAGGGAGCCTCGTTCTCGAAATCTCCCGATAAGTGATTTAGCTTGCCATTTGAAAAGGTCTCTGATTCGTATCCCAAGTTATGCACTTCACTTTTATCTTCGTGATCCAATTCACTGGAGTCCACAAATTCCTCTACTTCCTCATCTGAATCCTCGAAAGGCTGATGCCTATTCCATGGTTCAAAGACCCAATTTGGTGCATGCTGAGCTGGGATGTCATCTTCAGAATCTTCTTCCGGATCCTCTCTAGGGTCTTCTTCTGGATATTCCTCGGGATCTTCCTCAGGTTCCTCCTCAGGATCTTCCTTGGGATCTTCCTCCAGATCTTCCTCAGAGTCTTCCTCGGGATCTTCCTCGGGATTTATTTTGGCCTCAACTCCTCTAATGGCTATACAAAATTCGAACACCATGGTTCATATGCTGAAAAATGTTTCCTCCATACGGGTACCATATGCTGTAATATCGGCACAGATTCCTCCAAATGGGTCTCGTGTACCCTCATCTAGATTCAGGTCGAGATACCTTTATTGGTCTTTGTGGCTATTCCATGCCTGCTTAAGATCATATAGTTCTTGGGTTTCTGGACGTGCTGCTCCGGAGGAGCTCCCAAATTCGAACAAACTTGTTTCGACATAGTTTGGACTTATGTAATCTGGGGGAGTGCACATAGGAGGTTATGGAGGAGGGATATCCTGCTAGCCGATATTATGTCAGTCTACCTGTGGTGCCAACCACCAGCAAAGTTCATCTGGATATGGCTGAGATGCCCTAAAGTAGTGGAGGAAAGATCTCTCCATAAAGTAACATTTCCAACAGCCTTTGAGTGGCATCGTGTTGTCCCAGTCCATGGCTGGGCCTTCTAAAGGTCTGGGGAATTGATGTACAAAACCCATCATAGCTATTTTTTATTCGTGTATAAACTGAAGGAATTCATCTGCATATTCATTTGGGTCAGAGTCTCCTCAGTATATTAGGTATGGTGGCACTTGGTATTGATCCAGCCCTTCTCTCCTCATTCTTAAGATGTACTGGTCAACTGTGCAAATGATATCTATGTTATTAAATATCATATTGTCCTCCATCCTGGGTCATATTAAAAGTTATCCGTTATGTCAATACCGTATTCATTGTCCTCCACATGAATACCGATGGCATTTATGGTAGCTTGAAAGTTTGGCAGAGGATTAGTCTGAGTGCTGGGTTTCTTCTCAGGCTTATTCATTCTCCCGTCGGCCATCATTTGCTGTAGATCCTTTAGTAGCCGGACGTATTCATTAGTGCGGTACCCCTTGGTCATGTGATAAGCACACAAGTTATCTCTGTCTGTCGCAGCAGGCAGAGTGAATGACTTAATACTCTAGAGTTAGTCAGACTTTCTTATTTTAGTGAATATCTATGATGATGATTCTACCCATGGGGAGATAGATTGGTGAGTCTACACCTGAGTAGCCGCTATAATTTTGGCTGGAGCCTTTGGGGACTCAAAACTGCCTTGCTTGGAGGATCCGCCCTTTTCCCAGTATCGAGGTTTAGTATAAGCTTGTTGTTCTTGCTTCTTTGCTCGATCTTCTTCCTCATTCTTTTCAAGCCTCTTGGCATACTCTACCACATCGTTAAAGGTGTCGAATCTTTTCATTTTCATTTTATCCCGGTATTTTGGGCTAGAGCCTTCGACAAGCTTTACTATCAGGGCGTCTTGGTCAGGTGCCCCGGTTATAAGTACACAAACAGCCATCCACCTCAGGTGAAATTCTTTGAAGGACTCATTTGGCTGTTACTTGATCTTTCAAGGTCTTGCAAAGTAGTCTTGACCTTCATATTGAAGGCATAATTCTCCAGGAATGCCGAGTATAGCTTTCTCCAATCAGATTTTACGTCTATTAGCATCCTCATGTACCATTCAGAGGTGGGTCCTCATAAAGTAGCTTGGAACAGATTGACTATATGAACTTTGGGGATGTTCATGCTAGTCATAATCTAAAGATAACCCTTCACGTATGTATGAGGGGGGTCCAGTACCAGCATATAGGGCTATGTAAGGCATCACAAAGTTGTCTAGAAGGGCTTCTGACTCCTTTGGCAAGAACCAATCAATATCCACATACTGCTCGACGGAGGGAGCAACAGATTTACCTTTGGTAGAGGACAACTTCTCTATATCTTCCATCTTTTCCTTTAACGCCGCTATCTCGGTCTCTTGCTTTTGGGTTTTTCGAGCATTAGAAGCGCTCAGCCTTTCCCAAATATCATGCAATTCTGGAGTGTCAAACTGCATCATCATCTGCCATTGCGGTTTTAGGTTCTAGATCAGAGAAAAATTCTGCCAAAGATTTAATTGGTGGTGGGGGTGTGACTTTTGGGCTTCCCGTAATACATCTTAACCTCCTTTTCTCTCGCTTCTAACTTGAAAATGCAAGAGATCAAGTGTTAGTAAGTGTACCGGGTGTGGCTTTGAGTCCTTCTTACATTGGCCCGTCAGGATGAATGAATGGATGCATGAGTGATTGAGTAAATGAATCAGTAGATATGTATAAATAATAAGGGAGTTGGACATATGCCAAATATTTGAGGAGCAATCGGCAAGGGCAGTCTACAATATTCGTGGAACATTACAAACGTGCGGTCCAAAGACTAAGGGTTTGAGTCAGATTAGACTCGATAGCCTGGGGGTGAATTGACTTGTTGGTCAAAGGTGGGTTAACTCATTAGTCCAAGGTGAGCTGACTCTAGGGTCACTTGAAAGGTTTGACTCATTGGTCCAAGGGTGAGCTGATTCTAGGGTCACTTAAAGGGTTTTGACTCATTAGTCCAAGGGGTGAGCTGACTCTAGGGTCACTCAAAGGGTTGACTCATTGGTCCAAGGGTGAGCTGACTCTAGGGTCACTCAAGGGGTTGGCTCATTGGTCCAAGGGTAAGCTGACTCTAGGGACACTTTTAACTCATTGGTCCAAGGGTGAGTTGACTCTAGGGTCACTCAAAGGGTTTGACTCATTGGTCCAAGGATGAGCTGACTCTAGGGTCACTCAAAGGGTTTATATCTCGCAACTCGAGCCTAGGTGGACTCACTAATCTTGGTTATTTTGGCTCACGGGTTGAGCCTAGGTGGACTCACTGGTCTTGATTAATTCGACTCATGGGTTGAGCCTAGGTGGACTCATTAGTCTAGGTTAATTTGGTTTATGGGTTAAGCCTATGTGGACTCAATGGTCTTGGGAGATAAAATGAGATGCCACACACAAATGTTATGGCTGCATAAAGATGTGGTTAGTTTATACACAATCGTGATGTTTATGATGTCCGTTTTTAGTTTATTTATATTTAATAAACCTGCACATGCAGCAAACGGTTAGATCGCGCCTATCTCCCTTTTAACTCCATTGGGTTACACCGCTTTAAAGCCAATGAGGGACTTAGAGTAGTCTGCTCGCGTGCACTCAAGGTTTTTGGGGTAAACCTATGGGGAAGTTTCTACAGTTCATCTATATACGGGTTTTGGTCTCAGGATTGGGTGCAATTTAGGGTACCTTGCGCCTTTGTGTACCGAGTCCCAGTGCCCTAAGCAAACCAAAGGAAACTTTTCCACATATAATACACATAGGTAGTCTTGCCCTTTAGCGAGCAAGGTCCTCGTACGTTATACAAGGGTTGTGATTGGATCCATACCCCTCAAGCCCTAAGCGAAATTGGAGATACTTCACCAAAAGACACCTAAATTGGTTTAGGGGTGAAGAATGCAAATGTCTGCAACTCTAGAAATTGTGTAATATTGAAATTACCACATATTCCGTAATTCCAAAATTTAATTTAAACAATATTTTAATTATCATGTCAAAAGAGAACTTTTATAAAAATTGGGTGTTTATAAAAATAATGACTCCCCAACAGAGTTACCACTGTGAGCGGGCGGACGTTTGTAGGTCTGGTTGTGCATGCAGAGTGCGGGGCATGTTTTGGTATGGTGCGGTTTGAGGAAACCGCGGCGTTTGGTCTAGTTTGAGGAAATCCAGTTTGCTTAAATGCGGTGGCTTTTTAGGCCAAAAAATGTGATTATATTGAGAAATATATTTGAACATTTTATTGAGAAAAGATATTTTTAAAATAAAGAGTTTTTACTTTATTTAAAAATAAAATAGAGTCGCCAACCGGGTCAGCTCCACTGGGAACTGTGGTATACTGATCCAAAATGGGATTTTTATACCGAAGAGAAAACGAGATTCTGAGTTCGGATATGATAGTTACTCATATTGTTCAAATTGTTTGAATTAATATTGGAACTTTGGAATTCGTGGTAATTTCTGCATTACAACGGCTTTATTTAAGAAATTAATTCAAGAAATAAAATATGCATTATAACGGCATAATAAATTGATATTTTCTACCGAAATTTCGGCAGAGTAACGGCAGCGTTTGGGTCTTGGCCCGGAAACTCGGATAGAGTTTCCTCACATTCTAGATGTTTCATCCGTACCTGCAAGCTTATTTACACATATTATAGTTTAAGTGGCTCTAGCGGCTCACTTAACCAGAGAAATGAAAATGCAATATGCAATAACAGAATACTGAAAATGAATTTTAATGAATTTGAAAGTTGGGCTTAGAGCCAATTGCCCTCAGTTTACCTTTTCGTCTGTCTAGGATGACTTCAAAGTCGGTACAGGACTGAAGTTATCAGAGAGTGTGATTGGTTTGGAAAATAGATTTAACCTAAGTCATGGCTATAATCTTGGATTATTTCTAAAGGAAATATAAAGTTTAAGTCATTTTTAGACCGAAGATCACTGTGGGATCTTGATCTAAAAAGACTGGAAACTGAGTTTATACCGAATGTCGGTGATAAAGCTCAAATCTAGAAGTGCTTTCACAGAATTTCGGGGCTTTTAGGACTCCCGAAACTGAAAAAGGACACAAAGATAATTTTGGAATTTCTGAAAATTTGCGTCTCCTCGAAATAGGGGGGTGACCCCGTATTTATAATAGGGAGGTAATTAGCCGGCGGGCTAATTACTTATCTGACAAAATTTTACATCAGATTCCGTAAAATCTTCCCAGATCTCGGTAAGATTTGATTTTTTACTGTAGATAGGTAATTACCCTGTGGAAGCTTACCAATGTTTGACAAAATTTTGACTTTTCTATTTTTCAGTAGAAAAATGCTAAATAGAGGCTTCTCTGGAATGTAGATTTTTAAATTTCGGATTTTGGATGATAATTCGGTCCTTTTTGGCTATTTTGTCTGATCACTGAACGAAATAGGCATTACTCCTCATCGGGCCGGAACGGACCGGTGTTAACAGTTTACCCTTCGCATACATAAATTTCGTGCTAGAAATTTTATCGTATGCGAAACAAACGAAACAGTGTGTGTGGAATGCACTGAGTTAAAATATTTTTAATCGATAAATTTTGAAACAAAATATATTTTGCCCCTTCGATTAAAAATTTTTAAGGTGTTGTATGAGGTTAAAATTGACCGGGGTCGAAATTAATATTTTTGAATGCTTAATGCATGAGTTATTGTGTAAAAAAGGCTTTCAGGTCCACTCGTTTTATAAACAATACAGAAAATGAATGAATTATGCAAAATTGGAAAAATTTTCAAAATATACGTAATTAACCGGTGGGCTAATTACCTATGTAACGGTAACTTTTATAGGCGTGATGCGTAAACGCATGATAGCTGGATAGGTAATTAGCCGGCAAGCTAATTACCTGCGATCTATAAAAGCAGGAGCTTGGCTCCTATTTTCACCACACCAAAAAATTCTCTCTTAGCGTTTTCTGCTCTTCTTCTTCAATAATTTCTGCCTCCGAGCTATTTTCAAAAACAATTTCCTTCATCTTTTTCTCTTTTCTGCCCCTTCTTTTCAGATTTTGCGGGTTTTTCATGTGGTTCAAGCTTTATAATATCCGCTTGGATCTGCAGGCCGTTCAAGTGACTACTCGGAATGTGCTCATCGATGGTCAGCAAGTGGAATTATCTGAGGTTCTCGCCGATGCTTTGTACGGGCTCCCGCAGATTTGGATGTACCACGAGATTCGTCCGGGGAATTTTATTTCGCTAGTCGTGAAGCCTTCCGATCATCTTTCTCGGATTCTAGTAAGCCCCACCGCTGCTTTTATTTTGTGCAATGACTTATCCATTTCATTACTTATTTATTTTATGCAATGATTTATTTAATGTAATGACTTTTCGATAATCGTGCGATTTATCAGGAACTAGTGTGTGATATGTGTGCATGCATTGAATCAAGTAACCAAGCATGAGGGTGCTAGCACTACCCACTTTTATAAGTGGTATAAGGTGCTATCTCCCGGTGCTAAGGCCATTGTCAATGAGACGTCTTTGGGGAGGATGGTGAGGAATTACAGGTACTCAAGATCTTGCAAGTATCCATACATCCTTGCCGACACTTCTACCTATATTCTCAGCAGGTGGTCTGACACTACCCACACTTTCCAATTTTGTTGTGAGGAATAGACCATCACTCCGCTAGATTACTGCACCATCACAGGTCTTCCTTTCCATGGTAATGTGATCCACTTCAATGCTTGTTTTACTACCACAACTTCAATGTGGAGACGATTGAGGCTTTGATTGGCTGTTCTGAGGACAAGCCCGGGAGAATTTCTTGCGAGAAACTCATGACCTTCTGGACTACTGGGGATAGAAGGCATTTGACTTCCGCTTGTGAGACTAGAGATTTTATAGCCGCTACCCTATCATGGCTATGTTTTCCCACTAGGGGGTCTATTGTGAACCTCCATATCCTGCCGACTTTGATTGACCCATCTCATTTTAATGAGTACACCTATGGCCGAGCCACACTGGGTCATCTATATTGGGCCCTCAACTAGTGTGCGAGGAACAGGATTGGCAAGTTCAAATCTTGCGTACAGATTGTCTATGTAAGGACTTAGCTCTTTTTCTTCTTTATGAGCATTCTTGGTTTTATCCTTTGGCTCTTTGATTTCTTTTGCCTTCTCGCAGATCTGGTTTTTTGAGATGGGGATCCTCCCTGCGACCAAGCTTATGCGAGATGGTAGCTACCCATTTTGTCCTTGGCTGCCGCATTATTGACGTGGTTGGGAGATGGAGTCTCGATCTGTGCTTTTCGCTCACCTCCACAATCTATCTTCGGAGAGGGTATATTTCAAGATTTCTTGACTTGCTTTAATTGCTATATTTGCTACAAGTCTTCTAGGAAACTTGCTCTCAAGCAGTCTGACAAGACAAAACCTAAATGCCAACTAAAGGGGCACCTTTTCTCCAACAGAGCATCTGCATCAGGACAGTTTATTCCCCAATAGATGAAACATTCAAAGGGCATCTCCCCTATCCCCACAAAGAGTCAATCCTTGTCTTTGACGACTAGGTGGTTATAGAAACCATTCCCTCAGTAAGAAGAATACCCGAGAGGCATCGACCCCAAAGCCTCCCAAGGGCAAAGTTCTAGGGGCACCTCCGTAACTAGTCAAGCTTTCTTGAGATGGTTTCCAAAGACACTCCCCGGCATCTAAGATGTCATAGGAATACCTTTCTCCAAACAGGTGAAATTGCCCCTGAGCAGTTTCTCCCCAGCAATCCAAATGGACTAGCCATTCAACGGCTATATCCTCGGGGACACCCCGATTCGTGTTGGGCCAAACCCAATATTTCCAAACATAGTTTATAGTTTATTTAGGGGCTAACCCCCATCCACACATCTTCATTCCTGATTGAAGGGGCAAAAATTTTTGTTTATCACAAAGTCAATCAAGAATTAAGATGTATCATTTCAGACAGTAACTAATGCAACATTTTTATTGTCTTTTTGGTAGGTAGCTCAACACCATCAGCAGAAGAGTCATCCACCTTAGGAAAGGGATACATCAGTCAAGATAGTCATCCGCCTCAAGAAAGGGATACACCATCAACAGGAGAGTCATCCGCCTTAGGAAAGGGATACACCAATAGCAGGAGAATCATCTGCCTTAAGAAAGAGAGGCAATATCAACCAGGAGAGTCATCCGCCTTAGGAAACAGTTAAAGGAAAGTCATTCGCCTTAAGAAAGGGATACGCATAGTAAAGGAGAGATGTTCGCCTTAAGAAAAGAACGCCAAGGAAAGGAGTTCACCTCAAGAAAGGAACCCACCCGCATCATAACATCGTAAAGACCTTTACAGGGGCAAACTAGTCAGACTCAGGCTCAACTCAAGCCCATCCCCACTAAGCAAGCAGGGCACTCACTTCCATTTCAAAATTAGGATTTCTTACTAAGAGGGAGTGCCGGCTAGTAGAAGGGGCACGCTAAGGGCACACGAAGTCAAGTTGGGACCAACCCAACATCTCTTCACTCGATCATTATAGTTATATTCGGGGCAAGCCCCCTAGCTCACCTTGATCCTTGATTGAAGGGGAAAAAATATTTTTGTTTTCATAAAAGTCAATCAAGGATGATTAAATTGGTCACTAACAAGGATGATTTTTTTGTATAGGTTATCTCAAGCACAGGAAATTCTCCCTAGTAAACAAATCTTACGAGAAGAGATTTCCCCAGTAGAAAAGAATTCACCAAAAGAGCATTACTATACTCCCTAACCGTGGAGCCACTCTAGTGGTATCCCCCCATTTCACAATAGCGGAATCATTCAATCAAGGGGCACCCCCCCATTTTCCAGCAACGGAATCAGACCTCAGGGCCTTCCCCCCCTACTCCCTAGTAGTAGAACCAGTCAATCTAGGGGTATCCCTCCATCGTTGAGCCCTCCAAGGGGCATTCTTTGAGAGACGCCCTTCCAAGGGGCATTTCATTCAAAAGCGATCGGGCCAAACCCGACAGTTCTTGCACTTAATTTTCAGTTTATTTCAGGGGCTAACCCCCATCCACACATCTTTATTCTTAATTGAAGGGGAAAATATTTTTGTTTTCACAAAAGTCAATCAAGAATCAAGGTAAGCCATTTACGAGTTAAATCCTAACTAGGAAAATTTTTATGCAGGACCATCCTAGCACAGGAGTTCTTCCCCAGCAAATGAATCCTATCAGAAAGGACTTCCCTAGCAGAAGAAGTTTTACCAAAGGATATCACTTTACTCCCCAGTAGCAGAATCAGCCAATCAAGGGGCATCCCATCATCAATCTAGGGGCATCCCCTATTCACCAGCAGTGGAATCAGTCAAGGGACACACCCCCATCATCAAGAACCCTAGGGGCACCCCATCTAAGGGTCATTACCCAGTAAAGGAATCAAGTCTCAGGGGCATCCCCCCATTTCCCAGTAGCAGAATCATCAAATACCAGGGGCATAACCCCGCTGAACTAGGGGCATCCCCCCATTTCCTAGTAGTAGAATTATCAGACCTTAGAGGCATTCTCCAGCGATAAAACAAGCAGTGTTCAAGCCAAACTCGGCATTTCTCACACATAGTTATTCAAATTCCCCAACAGGAGAGTCATCCGCCTTAAGAAAGGGATACATCACAAGTCAGGAGAGTAGTCCGTCTTAAGAAAGGGATACACCATTAGCTAGGAGAGTCGATCCACCTTAAGAAAGGGATATACCAGCCAGAAGAGTTGATCCGCATTAAGAAAGGGATACACCAGCTAAGAGAGTCATCTGCCTCAGGAAAGGGATACACCAACTAGGAAAGTCCTTCACCTTAAGAAAGGGATACGTTAGTCAAGAGAATTATCCACCTTAAGAAAGGGATACACCAGCCAGGAAAGTCATCCACCTTAAGAAAGGGATACGTCAGTCAGGAGAATCATCCGCCTTGGAAAAGGGATGCAATATCAACCAGGAAAGTCATCTGCCTTAAGAAAGGGATACGTTAGTCAGGAGAATCATCCGCCTTAAGAAAGGGATACATACATCTTCCCCAGTAGACAAGGTATACACAGTAGCAAAAGGAAAGTAATCCGCCTCAAGAAAGGGATATGCATAGGAAAGAAGTTCTCCCCTAGAAAGGAACTCGCCCATATCATCACCCCAGGTATAATTTCTAAACCCTCGCTCACATTGTGAGATCATACAGATCCATATCTGCAGTGATCCCATGAGGGGCAGTCTGTGAGCACTAGATTTTAACGATCCTTCTCACGAAATGACAATGAGAGCTATATGATGCAATGTCTTTCAGGTGTTGTCCATCAGAGGTGTTCCTACTACTGCAGAGTTGAGTTTGGCCAAAGTCCGGAGACCTAGTCTGCCCTTAGGTACCTGTACGGGTTCTGTCTAGTGGTACGGATCCACTGACAGACCCGTATAGGGATTACCTTCTATACTTATGGAGGGGACCCATACAGGTCTCCTAGCACCTGTAAAGGTAGGGGCCCACCCATATGGGCCCTCTGATTGCCTAATCAACCTCTTTAGGAAGTAATCTCTTACCATTTTTTGGAAAAGGAAGGTCTTGAATGCTGTTTATTGCATTCAGACCTGACTTTCGCCCTATAAATAGGGCTTGTTCCCTTCATTTTATAACACACATTCATATTAGAAGAAAAACTATAGAAAAATTATAGTAAAAGTTCTAGCAATTTATATAGGTATAGAAAAGGTATAGTGGGGGTATATGAGGTATAAAATAGGGAGAAAACCCATTCTTTGAGATTCTGTCCACATTTTATTCATTCCTAACTTCATTCATTAGGATTTAGGGGAGGTTTCTGTCCATACAAATACTCACCTAAACAGTCCCATTCCACCATCTACTTTGGTCGGAATCTCTCAACAGTAAAGGGATCACCTCAAAGTGCATTCACGCCGCAAAGGTAACGCTCCTGAGTTTCAAAGAGACTCACATTTCAGTTATTTCATTATTGTTATTTTTTACTTCTCTTATTATATCTATTCTTTCAATTTCTTGTTTTGGGTCTGGTCCTAACTCGTATGAGCCTTGTTGGCACCTTATATCATCGAGATATTAGATCAGTGCACCATACTCAAACAGAGAGAAATCCCTTTTTTATTTTATTTTTCTGCCACCAATCCATGAATCTGTTAATCTGTAAACTAAATTAAACAAAGTTCCTTCCTGGACCAGACAGGACCCGTACGAGTGCACCATATCCGTACCGGTCCTCCCTGGTAGCCATACGGATCCCACCCACCCGTACGAGTACCAGCCCCAGGCATAATCCAAAACTCATTTTATTTTGGTTAAAAATCAATCCAACTCACCACTTGCCATGCGATCACTTTTAGTAATAATCTGGTAAATCAACCTACTAAAGTTAAAATGTGTCTTCACGATAAAAGACGTTGAGGACCCGTTATTTCCATCCGATCCTAGAAGTCGCCTGGGCACTATCGATTGCAAAACTGCCACACTAACATAATCACAGTTTTCCCAATGAATCCTGACTTATGATGTGCTATAAATTATGCTAATCTTTATGGATGTAAGGGAATTTATTTTTATTTTTTTTTATAACTTAGAACAAATGTATAGGTTCTCTTGAAGTTCCCCCTGTTTTCCCCCGGTTGTAATTTTTATTCCCCCATTTAATGATTGTGCTTTATTGTAATATGTAAACGCATGTAATGAGTGTGAAAGAGTGTAGAAATAGGATTTATGTGATAATTCCCTAAATGATGAAAATGAATACAGTTTTACGTGGTGAATGTAATTTTAAATCAACTAAATAAGAAATAAGTGACTCATCTGATACCCGAATCTCTGATCTAATAGGTATGAGTCTCCCGCCCAGAGGGAACCGTACCAAAACTTTTTCCCAAGTAGACAAATTAGGTGTCGACTCTATCATTTGCATCGAGATTTGGGTCTCGATTCTTTTATTCATTAAAATTGGCTATTCTTGTAAACTTGAACTAAAAATATTTTGTCACACCTAAATCCAACCAACCCCTAATGGGCCCCGCCACTCATACGGCCACCATGGGAGACCCATATGTCATCAATACCTCACACCAGTGTATGAGCTCTATGCTCCTTTCTTATTGGTCTAGGTGCAAAAGGTTGTTACCTTTTCTCTTTCCTGTGTCAGTCCTTCTGTCCTTCTCTGACAAGCTAGCTAGCTGTCATTTTTATCTTTTATAAGGGGAAAGGATCTTTGACCTTTAGGCCTAAAAGTTAATGGAAAAGGTATTTTTGAGACTTTTCCCTTTATCTTGTTAACTGTATCTTCCAGATGACTTTAGTCTTGATATATCTGGATGCTATTAAATTAGCCTTCTTCTAGATGCTGATCTTTGAGCGGTTCAAAGTTTGTTTCCTTTCCAAACTTCAACCGAATACTTTAGTTGTGTTCTTAGGCATTTTATAGTCTTTAATATATGTTCTGATGAACTATCTTGGACCAGATGCTTCCATTTGGATTAAGGAGATTACATGTTCTTACTTCTTAAATTTTTGTTTTCTTCAAACTAGATCCGGATTGTTCTGGATTTTGTTCTTCCAGATCATTGTTTCCAACAATCTCCCCCATTTGATGGAAAAAAAAACTAAGCACAATTAGGCATAAGTAGATGGGTTTACATGAGCTAAGTGTGTTTCTTGATACTTAGACATTTACAAGTTTACTCCCCCAAAATCTAAGCATCCTAGCTCCCCTAATATTTTAGCATTCTAGCTTCTAAGTTTTTGAAGTACAATTGATAATTGTTCTTAGAAGCAATTTTGTAAAAGTTTTTCACTATATATACTTCTGTTGTTAACAATGTTAACATCAAGGAAGTTCTGGATTATAATTACAGAAATATATAAGTGAAAATAGAACTAGCTATTACAGATTTGTACATTGAAAATATAGCTATTCTAAAAGATAATCAGTGTTGACTCGATAAAAAAATATATTAGCTGCATGAAAGATATATCCCCAAGATGACTCGGGCCACCGAATGACAACTCGGTATGACCGACTGAAGAAGCCACGTCAGCCCATGACTTGCTCAACAAGATGTCTTATTTTCCTATTTATACGAAATAGGAAAATAAACCCTAATAGGAATACAGTGTTAAATAAGGAAATCTAACTAAAGAAGAGATCTACTAAACAAGAAACTCCATTTAAAGAAGAAGATAAGCTTAATGAGGAAACATATCCTCATCAGGAAACCTAACCATACAAGAATATTCTCCTATGAAGGAAGCATCTCCTATTCTAAATAGGACTCTCATTCCCTTATATAAAGGGACCTTCATTACCACCTCGGGTATCTCATTCTTAATCTCTAATCTCTCTTGCCTCCTCTTTACACATTGTGCTAACTTAAGCATCGGAGAGGCTACACCGGTCACCCGGCTAGTCGCTCTAACGCTCTTTTTTATCTTACAGGTTTTGGGAAATAAGGATCCAGAACACAAACAATCCGGATTAGGTTTGAAGTAAACAAAACACCTAAGTATAAAAAGAACCAAGTCACTAATCCGAACTCATATCCAAAGCATCCAAAGTCCAAGACAAGTGAAGACAATTACCTAAGCATAAATGGAAGCATCCGGTTAAAGTTTGGAAAGGAAACAAACTTTAAACCACCCAAAACAGCATCCAGAAGAACTAATTACCGAAGCATCCGGAAGAAGACAAATCCGGATATTTATTAAGTCTGAAGACATCCGAAAGACTTAATTTTCTAAACAAAGGGAATGATTCAAAAATTCCATTCCCTCCATTCTTTTGGTCTCCAAGTCAAAGATCCTTTTCCCTAAAGCAAGATAAAAGTGACAGCTAACACTTTTTAGAAAAAGGACAAAGCACTAACACCGGACAAAGAAAAAGGTAAAAACCTTTTTCACCTAGACTAATAAGTAGGCGCGTGGAGCTCATACCAAAAAGCCACCGATAAAGATCTCTAAAGTGTAAAGATCTCTAACTTGGGTGAGTTGTGAGATTGGGATATAACTTAAAGTAGGTTCTTTGAGTGAGATCTCCCTATAGGACTCAGCTTAGGTTTGGTTAGAAATCTAAGTGGCATATCCTACTAAAGACAAGAGGACTCATCTTGGAGTTGGTGCTTCTAGTGGTATATCCTACATCCAGAAGGGGTACCATTTGAAGACAACTGTAAGGCCTAATTTTTTCTAGTTTGAAAGAAATCACACTAGTGGAAAAGCTCAAAGGAAGGAACCTTTAGGGACTGGACGTAGGTGGAGCCAACCAGTATAAATCTCTTGTGTTTGAATTTTCTTTACTCTACCTTTAATTCACTGTAATTTATATTACTTGCATCATCCAGATCCAAAACATCCGGAACATTCAAACATGATACACAAGACTTATTAAAAAGTCTGACATTTTCGCGAAAAAGGTCATTCACCCCTCCCTGACCTTATTAACATAAGCACAGGGACCAACAAGTGGTATTAGAGCAAGTGCTCAAAACTAGAGATCTAACAATCTCGATCTAAAGGTCCATATCTTGATTCAAATATCAAAATGAGTTTCCAAAACTCACAACTCCTTCTCGAGGGTATGTCCATTACCCATCCTCCACTCTTCATCGGTGAACACTACATGTTCTAGAAAAATCGGATGAAGAACTTCATTCAAGCACAAAGTATGCAAGCATGGTTGGTCATTAAAGATAGCCCATATGAGCCTACTCATGAAGTAGAGGGTATAACTACCCGAAAGCCCGCAAGTTTATGGGATGAGAACGATTTTAAAAAGTTGCATGAAAATGCAAATGCTATTAACATGCTTCATTGTGCTCTTAGTATAGCTAAATTTAACAGGATATTTGGATGTGAGACTGCACAGAAGATTTGGCAGAATCTGGAAGTAATATATTAAGGAACCAACAAAGTAAGACAAGCTAAGCTTGATCTACTTCAGCAAAAGCTTGAATCTTTCAAGATGAAGCCAAAAGAGTCAATCAGCAGTATAAACACTAGATATACCAATCTAGTGAATGAGATGAAAAGGCTCAGAAAGGAAATCTCTTATGTAGATATGGTAAAGAAGGTGCTTTGGAGTCTCACCAAGGAATGAGACAACAAGAAGACTGCAATTGAGGAATCCCATGACTTAAACTTCTATAGTTATGATGAGCGCATTGGTAATCTCTTGACTCAAGAACTATCCTTGGAGAGATACAGCCAACAAGAGAAGAAGCCAAAAGAGTAGAAGAAAGCCATTGCACTTAAGGCAGAATCTACCGGATCAGCTTCATCCGGAGAAGAAAAGCAAATCAAGGAGTCTCAAAGTAACAAAGAGCAAATGGCTCTACTCATCAAAAAAATTTGGTAGATTCTTGCAAAAGAAAGAAAGAAGAAATTCCAGAAAATATGAATCCATAAGAACAAGAGAAGGCATATCTAGAAGAGACATGCCTAGAAAGAATCCGGAGGAAAAGAGGGATCCGGAAAAGAAAGCTGCAAGCTTTGAATGTGGGGAGAAGGGCCACTTCAGAACCAAATGCCCTAAGCTTAAAAGAACTAAGAAGCACAAGAAAAGGGCCACAGTGGCCACCTAGAGCAACAGTGAGGAGAGCAGCAGCTCATCTCCAACGGAAGAAGAAGAGGAGACTACTAACTATGCATCTATGGCACTGATTGATCCAGAAGTAGAGCAATCTAGAAGAAATACAGTGCAAATCGAAGAATCAAAATTAGAAATAGCCAGTATTGAGGTAAAGTCTCACTCTAATTATGTTTCTAACCTTGAACTTGCTAGAGCTTTAGCTATTGTGATCAAGAATGTAAGGAAGAACATAAAAGCCATCAAATCCCAAAGAAGACAAGTGATGGAGCTTGTTGAAGATGGTAAAGCATTGGCATAAGATGTCAATTTGATAAGAGCCACCAAGCACATTGATGTGTTTGAAGAAAACTTCCTGAGAAATCAAGTGCAGATATTAAGTGCTAACTTGATGGGGTTAGATAGGGAGCTAACTCTGATGAAGGAAGCATCCGGAAGGAGATCAGGTCCTTCACAAGCAAGAAGGAATCCAAGGCAGAATACACAAAGAAATCAACATCAAACTGCCAAAGGAAATCCAAAGCCTTTCAACCAGAAAATGAAGGAGGTTAGCAGGCAACCACAAGCCCAAAGATATACTGCTACACAAAAAGGAAAAGCTAAGGTCGTATACAATTAGCAACCTGCCAACCAAAGAAGGAATTATATAGTAGAAGTTACACCCCCAACCAGCTTTCGGATACACACCGGACCATCTACAAGTGTACAAGAAGCTGAATATAGAGGGAACTATAGGAAGGAGGGTATTAAAAAGATAGAAAAGAAGCAGAAGCACAATAGACCCATCTCAGGGTGCAGGTTTTGTGGGAGAAACAATCATATTACTAAATTATGTAGATTTTAAAATGGTTATTATGATGTTAATCCTTGGCTTAAAATGGTTGATAACCTGAGAGGACCCAAATCTAATTGGGTACCCATACCCATTTGATCTGTTTTACAGGTATTCCTTAGATCCACAGTAGATCAACACACTTAGTACATTGATAGTGGATGTTAAAGGCACATGACAGGTGATGAGAAGGCCTTGATCACACTAACCCAGAAGAAGGGAGGCAAAGTAAGCTTTGGAGACAATCAGAAGGGCCAGATCATTAGACATGGAACCATTGGATCTGAATTAAAGATAGAAGAAAAGTCACCTTTGATTCTGGAGGCTGCTTGATCTATGATAGTAAGTCTAATCAACTCATTCTTTATGCACCTAGTGTAAACAATGTCTATTTTGTTAACATTAAAAATGAGAAAAAGAATATTTGCTTGCTGTCTAAAGAAAAAGAATCATGGCTATGGCACCAGAGGTTGGGACATGTTAGTATGAACCTCCTATCCAAATAAGCCAAAAAGGAATTGGTTGTGCGTTTGCCTAAGGTTGCTTTTGATAAGGATCATCTATACACTGCATGTCAATTAGGTAAACAGCATAAGAAAAGTGTCCCTTCCATCTTCTACATTCCTTCCAAAAGAGTACTTGAGCTCTTACATATTGATCTCTTTGGTCCAATCAAACCATTGAGTTTAGGTAAAAGAGAGTACACCATGGTTATTGTGGATGATTATTCTCGCTATACCTGGGTTCTCTTGCTAGTAAGCAAAGATGAAGCCTTTGACCAATTCTCAAAAACATTCATCCGGATAGAAGTAGAACATGGTATAAGCATTGCACGCATCCGGAGTGATAATGGTGGTGAGTTCAAAAATAAGCACTTTGCTGAATTTTATGACTCCAAGGGGATTGAACATAACTTCTCTACCCCTCATACTCCTCAACCGAATGGAGCAGTTGAGAGAAAAAATAGGACCATAGTTGAAATGGCTAGAACAATGCTAAATGAGAATTATTTGCCAAAATATTTCTAGGGTGAGGCCATAAACATAGCATGCTACATTTTAAATAGAGCTCTAATTAGAAAGACCCTAGAAAAGACCCCCTAAAAAATCTGGAAGGGAAGAAAACCCAAAATTAGGTACTTCAAGGCATTTGGATTTAAGTGCTACACTCTGAGTTATAGAGAGCAATTAGGAAAATTTGATCCCAAATCTGATGAAGCAATTTTCCTTAGCTACTCAACACATAGCAAAGCTTACAAAGTCTTCAATAAATGAACCTAAAATATTGTAGAGTCTATACATGTAGATTTTGATGAGACTAACCATGCAGGGAAAAGAAGTCCCACTTCGGAAGATCCAATTTTGGAAGATGAAAATTCCAGAGAAAAAAGTAAAGCCAAAGTTCCATATTCTTTCCAAATTAAGAAGTACAAAGAAGAAGATGAAGGAATATCTTTTAATCCAGAAGTGCAACAAGTTGGTCTCAATCCACATGAGATAGACTTCGGTTAAGGTCAAGAAGGAGAAGTTAAAGCAGAAGTGGAACAAGCTCCAATCCAACATGAAGATCTACCAAGGGAAGTCCGGACTCGCAGTGATCATCCAATTGAAACTATTTTAGACAATGTCCAAAATCTAGTAAGAACCAGAGGTCAACTCAACCGGATGATAAGCCATGCTACTTTTGTCTCTCTTATTGAGCCAAAGAAATTCTAAGATGCAGAAGGAGATGAAAGCTAGATGATGGCCATGCAAGAAGAGCTAGATCAATTCACAAGGAATGATGTATGGGATCTAGTGGCACCTCTAAGAGGAAAGTCAATCATTGGCACCAAACGGGTATTCCTGAACAAGCTAGACGAATCCGAAATAGTGGTGAGAAATAAGACAAGACTGGTTGCCCAAGGCTACGATCAATAAAAAGGATTGACTTTAAAGAAACATTTGCCCTTGTAGCAAGATTGGAGGCAATCCAGATTCTATATGCTTTTGCATCATTCATGGGATTCACATTGTTCAAAATGGATGTCAAAAGTGCATTTCTCAATGGAGTTATCCAGGAAGAAGTCTATGTGAAGCAGCCACCTAGATTTGAAGACTCAAAACATCCAGATCATGTCTACAAACTGAAGAAACCCTCTATGGATTGAAACAAGCACCAAGAGATTGGTATGAGAGACTCGCTACTTTTCTCATATCCAAAGGATATATCTGGGGAAAAGCTGATACAACTCTTTTCATCAAGAAAAAGAAGGAGGATATGATTCTAGTCCAAATATATGTGGATGACATCATATTTAGGGCAAAAGATGAGAAGATGTGTGAGGAATTCAGCTCTTAGATGCAGAAGGAATTTGAGATGTCTATGATGAGAGATTTAAACTTCTTCCTTGGTTACAAATCAAGCAAAGTCTAGATGGGATCTTCATTAATCAATCCAGGTATACCAATGAGGTCTTGAAGAAGTTTGAAATGGACAAGAGCAAACCAATGTCTACTCCAATGGGATCAGATACAATCCTATCTAAGGATTGTGAGGGAGAAGATGTTGATCAGAAGCTATATAGAGGCATGATTGGTTCACTTCTATACTTGACTGCTAGTAGACCTGACATATACTATGCAGTCTACTATTGTGCAAGATATCAATCCAATCCTAAGGACTCTCATCTAAAGGCAGTAAAGAGGATGCTTAGATATCTTCTAGGAACCACTGAAGTTGGGTTATGGTATCCTTGTAATGGAGATTTCACACTTCAAGGCTATACTGATGTAGATTATGGCAGAGATACTCTTGACAGAAAGAGTACATCCAGATGTTGCCATTTCCTTAGAGATTGCCTAGTATCATGGTATAGCAAGAAGCAAACTTCAGTTGCCCTATCAACCACAGAAGTAGAATATATGGCAGTTGGAAGTTGTATAGCTCAACTTCTTTGGATCAAAAAATAACTAGAAGATTATGGAGTCCAATTCGGGTGTGTGGATGTAATGTGTGACAACAAAAGTGACATTGATGTGTCAAAGAATCCAGTACTCTATAGCAGGATGAAATATGTCAACATAAGGCATCATTTCATCCGGGATCATGTGGTGAAGAAGGATGTTGCATTGGCATACATTCCAGCTAATGAATAAATAGCAGATATCCTTACTAAACCATTGAGTAAAGATCAATTTGGGAAGCTAAGGGAGTCAATGGGAATGTGTAATCCAATTTGAAGAAAATCTGGAAGATGGTCCGAAGTTACTTAGCAAGACAAGGAATTCGGAAGTAAAGAAGAATTGAAGAAAGCTCAACTCCGAAGGGAATATTGCCACATTAGTAGATAGAAAGGACACATAGCAGTAAAGCCACTGAAAAGTAACTATTACTTTTTAAATTTCAAACGACTATTGGGAGTTACACGTACGGTAAATTCAACAGCTGGAATTTAAAATAAACCATTCCCATTCTCCAGTTAAACGGAATTTACCACTCTCCCAAAAACTTGGCCTGCCATGTCATCAATCCAGCCAAATTAACGGCATCCAGATTACCAAAATACCCTCGCTTTGAAAATCCTATAAATACCCCCCCCCAAAATATTTGTCTTCTTTATGTGAGCAACATTCTCTACTGTTACTCTACAATTTTCAAAACTCAAACCTTAATCTCTTCAAAATTCTAAAATGGCTGCCATCATGACCAGTGAAGGAATTCAAATGCTTCGACCAAAAACATCTTTACAGAGTTTGATCTTAAAGATGCAGATTTTAAACTTCAAAACAAATGACTTGTTATTCCTACAGATTTATTAGGCAATAATTTTCTATTTCAGATAGACTCATACTCCAAACTAATTGAGGATCAACACCTGACAGATTTCCTCAAAATTAACTGTCCACCATAACTAGATTTAGTGAGCGAATTCTAAGATAATCTCATAGCCCACTCCTTCCATAACACTTTGAGAACCAAGGTTCAGGGAAAAATCATAACCATCACTCTAGAATTTTTGAAAGATATCTAAACATGAAAAATGATGGCGTTCAACTGAGAAGCAATGGAGATGAACAGCAAGTGAAGTATGAAGCCAAAATATGGCTGCATCTAAACTATTTTAGAGATAAATTCTCCACCTACTTTCCAGAGGTACCACGATTCCCCCAACATGCTCTCGCCAAACTGGTTCTGATCCGGAAGGGATCCCTCACCACAGTGTCATATTTCCAGCACTGTATACTATAACACTAGTTAGAGAGCATGGTTATGAATATGTCGGTGCTTATCATCCATTACCTAAGGCAACACAAAAATTCTAATGGTGCCTGATCACTAGGATCCTCCTCGCAAATAAAGTCAATCTAACGGATTCCAATCAGTCAATGGAAAGGAAATTCTGGAGAAAAACTTTAGAAAGGTTAGCTTCAGAGAAAAGTAGAATGAAGAGAAGGCTAAAAAGCTAAGGGATGAGAAGAAGACAAGGGCCAGGAAGGCTGTGAATCCGGATGAAGAGGCTCTCATTCCTAAAAGGGCTAGAACAACAAAGGCTAAAGAACATAAATCCCTAGCTATCATTCTAGTAGAAGAAGTTAATGAAGATGCTCAAACCATCAGCCAATTGATAAACAAGAGTCCAGTAAAAACTAAGCCAAGGGGAAGATTAATTAAAGCTACTGACAAAAAGAGGAAATCAGAAAAAGTTCTGGAGAATATGGTAGATGATGAGGAGATGGGAGATGAAGCTCCGATGCCTAAGAAGCAATTCACTAGAAAAGGTTGCACTTTTGATAAGGCAGTTAAAGACCAAAAAGCTCAAAAAAAGAAAGCTAAGAAATCTGCTGGCATAGTAATCGATGAAGAGGCAAAGAAGAGGGCTGAGGAAGAGAAATTGGATGAGGCAAGAATTATGAAAGAGAAAATATACCCGAAATTAATGAGTAAGTCAATCCGAATGATCCTTAATTTGAAAAGATAAGGCAAGCCATAAAAGAAAATGATGTGATTAACAAGAAGCTTACAATGGAAGGACCTGGAGGCTCTTTCGGTGCTCAACCTATCCTTGTTGATCTAGTGGACATGGCCACTATATTCCAAGATCCGAAAGCTGATCATTTTCCTTTCCTACCTAGATCCGGACCACTTCCAGATAATCCACTTAATCCAAATGCTGAGATCCAAATTAATGTAAGTCCTCTAAAGGCAACTAGAGAGGGCATTGAGGACACTACTAATGAGCCTGGAGGAGAGATTAAAAGTCCTAAAAAGGCATCTATAGGGGTGATTGAGGACATTTCCAGTCATCCGGGGGTTGTGAAGATCAATGATGAAAGAAGAGAGGAGGCTGATATTCAGGATCAAACACCAATCTTGAGGTAATCCCTGACACGGTTTCATTTGATGTTAACACTATTTCTTCTACTGCTGCTATTGACACAAAAGATAAAAAAGAGGAAAACTGAGGTACACATTCTCCAAGTGTATCTAAGGACCGAGAGTCCAACCCGAAAGACACCATTCCGGAGGAGGGACAGAGTTTAGGATCCCAAGGGCACACTTCTAAAGTTGAATCAAGGGGCGAGGTTTGTCCGGGGGAACGATTGGAAGAAGAGAAGGAAGATAAAGAAGAGGAATCAATTGAAACAGAATCATCCAAATCTGATAGGACCGGGAGTAGCTACGGATTAGAAACTCCTCTTGCGAGCCTAGTCAGAATACCATCCTTTAATGTCAATCCAACCAGAGCCAAGAAGATCTCCACCATACTCAAAATCCTTCAGGAAGCCACTCATGAGGAACATGAGGAGAGCTACATTAAACAAAGCCTGCGAAATATATGCAAACATCTAAAACCTGTGGAGAAAGTTCTCCTTGCACAATTCTCGCCTTTGGACTTAAAAGATGAAATCATGGTGATAAAAGGGAGCGTTAAGAAAATAGAAGAAAAAGTAGAGGACTTTCCCACTACCGACCTGGTTGCAGAAGTCTCTCTCGCCAAGGTTAAACCAATCCTGGAACAAATAAACACCAGCATTGCCGGAGCTAATGGATCAGTAGATCGGGCTAATACTATAGCCATAAATAACTGCGCTACAATAATGGACAAGATCACTTCCTCTTCCACAGATCTGTCCATAGAGCTTAAGGAGTACATTGATACCAAGTTTGAAAACTTGTTAAAATTCATCGCAGAAAAAGAAGAAAAGGCAGCTCTCCTCAAACTCAATGAAAACCAGCAAGCAATTCTCAATAAGCTGACCAAGTTCATGGAGGAAGATCTACCAAAGCTGTTTGTCAAACAAATAGCTAACATTGGAGAAGAACTTGTTAGACAGTTCAATGGCCAAGATTCAGTCATTGAAAGAATAAGGGATGATCTTCGAAAGGACCAAGACACAGCTAACTCAAGCATCCACAATATCCGCAAGGATCTGGGCAAAGACATTGAGAAACTTCAGTCCGAACTATCTAACCTATCTCTCTCCGAATCCTCCTCCTCTCCATCTATTCCAGAAAACCAACTAATTCAATCTTCTAATACCTTATCTAGCATATTAGGGACATAGGTTTCTTCGAACATAAAGGCGTCACTACTCTTCTCAAGGCTCTCTTTTTATATTATGATTATAAGGATATGGATTATGTGCTAAAGATGCATCCCTAAATCACCGGATCTTACACCCAGCTCCAGAACCTCTTTCGCCCTCTGCATCAATCTCCAGCAACTATAGATCACATCCTAGAGCAGGGAAGGCAAGGAAACTCAGACTACTCCATCTACTCCAACGCCTGGCAGGAAAAGTGGGACGGAAAAACATACATGGTTATCAATCCCCCTGCTGGAAACAAAAAGGAGGAGAAAGGTGCAAACAAAGAAAAAGGCAAAGAAAACGAAGGAGGAGCATCTAGAGCATCCGGAAGAAATTAGACTAGCTATATATCTTGTGAAAAAAAATTTGAAATAGCTAGATTCACTTATATATTTCTGTATCCTGTAATTCAAAAACTTCATTGATGTTAACTATTGTTCACAACAAAAGTATATAGTGAATATCTAATTTCTTAAAAAATTGCTTCTAAAGTACAATCTGCTATTGTACTACAAAAATATTAGAAGCTAGAACTGAAAACTGTTGGGGGAGTAAAGGGATGCTGGGGGAGTAAAAATTGTAAATGACTATGTATCAAGAATCATACTTAGTTCATAAAAACTCCTTTCCTTATGCTTAGATATAGGTTTTTGTTTCCATCAAATGGAGGAGATTGTTGGAAAACAATGATCCGGAAAACAAACAATCTGGATCAGGTTTGAAGTAAACAAAACACCTAAGTATAAAAAGAACCAAGTCACTAATCCGAACTCATATCAAAGCATCCAAAGTCCAAGACAAGTGAATAAAATTACCTAAGCATAAATGGAAGCATCCGGTTAAAGTTTGGAAAGGAAACAAACTTTGAACAGCCCAAAACCGCATCTGGAAGAACTGATTGCAGAAGCATCCGGAAAAAGACAAATCAGGATATATGAAGACCTCCGGAAGACTTAATTTTCTAGACAAAGGGAATGATTCAAAAATTTCATTCCCTCCTTTCTTTTGGTCTCCAAGTCAAAGATCCTTTTCCCTAAAGTAAGACAAAAGTGACAGCTAGAACTTTTTAGAAAAAGGACAAAGGACTGACACCGGACAGAGAAAAAGGTAACAACCTTTTTCACCTAGACCAATAAGAAGGCGCGTGGAGCTCACACCAAAAAGTCACAGGCGTAAAAGTTGGTGAGTCACTAAAATACAAGGAAAATGATCACTGACAACTTTTCAGCCTCAATCCCAAGGATTCAAACAAGTCAAAATCTCTATCTAACGGATTGATCAATGGCTCTGAAAGTGCCACATATTACTCGATCAATGGCGAAGATTAAATACAAGCTCACCAACCCACAGCGGCTACATTTATGATCAAAGCTTATAAAAGGGAAGCTTCACGTGTTAAGAAGGTGCTGGTTGATTTGAGGAAGCAATTAACAAGAGAATTCGCAAAAGCAATCAGAAAACACATCCCTCCAAGAATCAATTATTTCCAAATCTGTTGTAAGGACTCCCAAGTGAAATTATAAACTTGAGGAAGTGCAAAACCAAAATCTTTGAGAAAACCAAAGTGTAAAGATCTCCAAATTGGGTGAGTTGTGAGATTGGGATACAGCTTAAAGTAGGTGCTTTGAGTGGGATCTCCCTGTATGACTCATCTTAGGTTTGGTTAGAAATCTAAGTGGTATATCCTGCTAAAGACAAGAAGACTCAGCTAGGAGTTGGTGCTTCTAGTGGTATATCCTACATCCGGAAGGGGTACCATCCGGAGACAACTATAAGGCTTGATTTCTATCAGTTGGAAAGAAATCACACTAGTGGAAAAGCTCAAAGGAAGGAACCTTTAGGGACTGGACGTAGGCGGGGCCGATCCAGTATAAATCTCTTGCTTTTGAATTTTCTTTACTCTGCCTTTAATTTACTATAATTTATATTACTTGCATCATCCGGATCCAAAACATCCAAAACATTCAAACACGCTACACAAGACTTATTAAAAAGTCTAACGTTTCCGCGAAAAAGGTCATTCACCCTCCTCTGACCTTATTAACATAAGCACATGGACCAACAGCAGGTACACCTTCCGGCCAAGACTATTTACAACTCGATTTTGAAGATTGGCTTGAGGAACACACTTTCATTTACCAATCTTTCGATGGTGCGGTGAGCGTAGACTGAATTTACTCGTTTAGGCGAGAACTTTGGTCTAGAACACAAAGCTTCAACAGATAAGTAAATATCCAAACTTTAATTATATTTTTCGTTGGAAAACAAATCATGAATATCTATAAAGTAGCTTATGGCTTTTTATATTCAGCTTTGATTAATAATATACAGTTGCAGCTCATGGTTTATAATTGAAGCCAAATTCCAAATTGGTGGTGTGTAATACCTGATATTTCGAACTAAATAATTTGATTAATTAAGTTGCAGGTGATCAACCTCTCATTGTTGTGCAGGAAAAATCATTCTTTGTCGAGCAAATTTCCAAAGTTTTATTTTTTTTGGTTATCGATTTGCAAATAAAATTGCAACTGTCCATCATGATCAGTCATTATTCAAGATGGTTTCAAGATGTATATATAAATATATGTCCCAGTGATGCGCTTTCGGTGGGTGCCCAGCAGCAATTAGCTTTATTTAATTACATCAATCTCGCAAATTCCACTTTCAATCGGAGTATTAGGGACAAATTATGCTCTTCATTCGGCAAGGTTATTCAGGCGAAATCTTTTTGCAAATATAAGTACAACTCTCTTAACTATTACTGTTAATTCCCTTAATATAATAGAAATATAGGCTATTACAAAGAAAATAACTTATGACATGATATGTCACGCCAATTAATTTCGGACTCTAGTTTATGTTTTTTACTTTGCTTTCGATTCTAATGCAACTAAAGAGCCTTGATCGAGGTAAAGTCTTTTTCTTTGTTTTGCTTGATAAAGTTTCAGGTTAATAGCTTAAAAGCCTTGCTTGATGCTCGAGACTCTTTCGGGGACGTTCAATTTGTGTAGCCTGTGAAATGGAAGAAAATACATTATTTTTGTTTTATCCGATGCCAACTAGCAATTAAGTCAAAATCATTGATTTCATGTATATTTGTCTAAGAGCTTATCACTTTTGCATTTAATTTCCTTTTTATAATCGTACGGTTGCAAGTAAGGGTTTATTAACCAAAACCTAAATTCCAAGTTAGTGGGATATAAATCAAAAGATTAATTCCTTATGCAGGTTGAAGCATAAAAAACACACGCCTCTGGTCAACCGTGATATTATTATTAATCTTTATTTCTTAGACCACAATTAATCCTTTATAATACAATTCTTTAACTTTATTTTGCTAAGTAAAGGTATACCGGCCAAATAGATTTTCTGCTGGCTTTGTGCAAAGACTATAAGATTATTTCGGAAGAAACGCTAACATTTTAACATAGGCTATTAGTCTTGGACATCAAGAAAATGGATATTTGGAGAAAGAGAAAAGAATATAGGGAACCCAAGATTAGATGGTGGGCCTTTAAGGATATCAAGATGTTGGAGTTTAAGAAAAAGGTATTAGATGGAGGATTTGGAGATATGAAAATCGACACAGACTCAATATGGAAAGAAATGGAAGAACGTGTAAGGAAAGTAGCAGGTGAAGTGTTAGGGATTTCTAAGGGGCAAGGACCTCGCCCTCAGGATGCATGGTGGTGGAATGAGGAGGTTCAAAATATTACGAAGGAGAAGAGGTATTGGCATAAGATGTTATCAAAAGCAACTGATGGTGAGGCTTTTGAGAAATACAAGAGGCTAAGAAAGAAGCTAAGAAGGCTAGGAACACGTGAAGGAGAGAGAGACATATACAAGCTAGCCCGATTGAGGGATAAGAAGACAAAGGATTTGAATGAAGTCAAATGCATTATAGATGAAACACATAGAGTCTTGTTAGGAGATAGAGAGATCAAAGAGAGATGGAGAAACTACTTTGATCGGTTATTCAATGATGGAAAGGAAGATGACATTACAGGATTGGAGGTAAGCGGAGTTGAGAAAAACCTAAATTACATAAGAAGAATTACGCATTACGAAGTGAAGGAAGCTTTAAAAAGGATGAAGGTAGGGAAAGCATGTGGGCCAGATAACATACCGATTGAGGCATGGAAATGCCTTGGAGATGAGGGAATAGTTTGGTTAACCAAACTACTTAACTCTATATATAGGGAGAGGAAAATGCCGGACGAGTGGAGAAGAAGGACCCTTATACCTATATTTAAGAACAAAGGAGATATACAAGACTGCTCTAATTATCGAGGTATTAAACTGATGAGTCATACAATGAAACTTTGGGAGAGAGTGATTGAACACCGTCTTAGGATGATCGTTAAGGTTTCCGCAAACCAATTTGATTTCGTGCCTGGTAGGTCCACGACTTAAGCTATTTTTCTTCTGAGAAATCTAATGGAGATATATAGATAGAAGAAGAAGGACATTCATATGGTTTTCATTTACTTAGAGAAAGCATATGATAGAGTGTCGAGGAAAGTACTTTGGTGGGCACTGGAGAAAAAAGGCATTCAGGTAAAGTACATAAAATTAACAAAGGACATGTATGAAGGGGCAGTAACAAGTGTTCAAACAGGACAAGGAGTGACAGAGGAGTTTCCCATCACGATTGGATTGCATCAAGGATCATCTCTAAGCCCATTTTTATTTGCCCTAGTTATGGATGAGTTGACCACCAAAATACAAAATGACATCCCATGGTGTATGTTGTTTACGGATGACATCATATTGGTTGATGAATCAAGGGAAGGGGTTAATAAAAAGCTAGAGGTGTGGAGAAATTCGTTAGAGAGTAAAAGTTTTAAGTTAAATAGAAGTAAGATGGAGTATTTGCACACCAAGTCCAGCTTACGAAAGGGAGACGAAGGAGAAGTAAAACTAGGAGATACAATCGTGCTAAAATGCAAATGATTTAGGTATTTAGGCTCTATCTTCCACAAGGAGGGGATGATTGATGATGATGTAACTCATAGAATTAATGTAGGATGGATGAAATGGAGAAGTGCTACCAGAGTCTTATGTGACAAAAAGATACCTTTGAAAGTGAAAGGTAAATTCTACAGAACGGTGGTTAGGCCAATATGGCAGTGAATGTTGGGCTATTAAGACACAATATATTCAAAGGATGAATGTGGTGAAAATGAGGATGCTTAGGTGGATGAGTGGGCATACAAGGATGGATTGAATTAGAAATGAGTGCGTCTGCCAAAAGACCGGTGTGGCACATATTGAGGATAAACTAAGAGAAGAACGACTAAGGTGGTGTGGACATGTGCTACATAGACCAATAGATGCTGCAGTTAGAAAATGTGAGAACTTATGGACAGAGAGTAAGGTTAGAGGGAGAGGTAGACCTAAGATTACTTGGAGGGAAACTATTTCTAAGGATATGCGTTTACTCGGTATAGACGAAAATTTGGCTTTTGATAGAGCTTCATGGCGTCCGAAGATCCATATAGCCGACCCCACCTAGCGTAGGATTTAAGGCTTAGTTGGTTGGTTGGTAAAGGTATAGGAGCCTCTAGCTGGCCACTCCAGTAAATCCCAAAATAGCCAATTAAATGCCAGATAAGTTCACGCATTACTATTCTTTCATTCAGCGGCAACCTTTAGCGAGCAATTTTTATAATTATTGATTTACTACTTGTGCTAATTTCAAACTATATATTGAGTACGAGTTAATAAATTCAGATATTTGTTAAGTAATCAATATACAAGATATCGGTATCATTATTCAAAAAGGATGGATATTTATCATGATAGAGCACATAAGACTTCATCAATATCACAAGCAGTTTTTGCAAGAATAGTATAGTACCTCTGATTGAGTGAATTTGCAAAGATGGGCATTCATAATCTCAACTCAGAAGCATGCTATGGCTCTACACTCGGCAATGGAGGGATTATCGCAAAACTCAATTAAACCACACACCCAAGGGACACAATCCAACAAAGCAGTGGAGATAAGTTTTCCTGACTATTTACAATTCTTACCATGACCATATTTAAATATAGCATGAGTATAAGCTTATAAATCAATCGGTAGTTGATTCAGTGTAATTACTCATGAAAGACTTTCTTTGATTTCATGACATGTTTAGACTTTTTAGCAAAAGCTTATTACTATTTGAGTGACTGTGTCACTTGGACAAAATTTGGTTGGACAATTTTCGATCTGACAAGACAGCCCATGATTTGAAAAGCTACGTCATTGTGTTACTTCGACGAACATACTATGATAAGTTCATATATGTTATTTTACTTTATTCGGTTGAAACCTCTATCAGGAAACCAAATCGTAATTATGGATTTTAGAAGTTTATTGCTCTTAAACTCGGTTTTATATTCAATTTTAAAAGCATCTTAAGCTATGTTATCTCTTTGACATCATTTGGACTAAGTTATTTTCCTAGGCAGGGCATTTTCTTTTTCTTAGAAAACTGCAATTGTAAAGTTGATATTTCAGATGGAAGTTAAGCTATTGCTGGCGACCTCACATTCTTGAGAAAAGTTGTAGGTTGGTGATGAAACGGTCATACCGACTACCAAAACTACGACTCTTGCCTTTAAAGTGGTCAGTGTTGTTGCCTCTTCAACTGGCGGTAAAATGGCGTGAAAACTAAAAGCTTTCCTCTTTTCCATGGGTGAACTAATTCCAATTATTAAGCAAATTTTTATTATTTAGCTATACTCTCCATTAGTTTTATTATTACTAATATTATTATTATTCAACGCATACCTTTTTCCAAATAGTTAATTGATATGTCGAAAGACAAGTCGCTTTTGGGTCCAATTGCAGGGACTCCCACTAATTAGGATAACTCAAAATTGAGTTTTCAACTCATTTATCATAAAGTAGCTTCACCAGTGGATTGGCGACTCTAATTTGTCCAACCTCAAATAAATTCTCAAGAATACTGCATTCACCTTATTCGATGATTAAAGATGATTGGAAAAGCGATGCTTCTCTTGATTGTCATAATTCAAGACCTCCAAGACAAGAATTATTCGAAATATGCTCAACGATGACACAACCAAAAGCACTGCCGAATCAGAGGATATATTCAGAAAGAGTACTACTAAACTCAAAATTCATATCACCACCATGGACTCCCTCTCTGGGTCTTTATCTGAAGCCACCACCTTCTCGTACAAAGTTGGAAATTCGGATAAATAGGACATCATGGCTCCACTTACATTATCAAGATAAGTGTTCCTACATGTTGTTTCTCTTTTATTCTGGAAGAGTATAGATTAAATATTATCTCAACATTATGCATGCGATTTATTTTGTTCAAGCATGCTATCTAATTGTCATATAAGTATTGTATACTACCATGGTTAGGAGTATTTACTTAACTATTTTCTACTGTATACAACAATAATGGCTATGTTCCTAGCTTCTCACATGCATATACGTGACCTATATAATTATTGAGTTTAAGTAAGATACCCTTATGTCATATGTTATTTGACATGTCTTTGTGCAAAATACTTCCATGTGGAGTGATCATATGTTTTATTATTATATCATGAACATACTTATTTTCTATTGATATATATGATTATTTACCAAATGTTCACTGATAGTAATGTTATGGAGGCATGACAACTTTATTATATTTCATAAAATAATATTGATCGAATATATAAAATAGATTTTATATTTCTACTGGATTTAGACTATGCAATTTAAAGTTGAAGTCTTTGGAGAGAAAACATTAATTGGAGCTAAAGTAGTTAATCATTCCATGATCATCAATTGCAAAAAAAAATGCACTCAAAAAGAGTATCACACATCTCCAATTCAAGATACAACAAATCCAAAGAAGCCCTCCATGTGAAAAATACAACGAGTGAAGCACCTAGTAGAAGACCTTAGTTATAACTAACAAACACATACAAGACTGAGGTGCGACATAAGACCTCCGACATGTTTAAAGACCTTAGTCAAAACTAAGGGATATAAGTCTTTGATCCGCCACTTACCAGCCCAACTGAATTCTACAAAAAGCAAAACTTAAAAAGACTAGCTACTATGAGAAGACCAAGTGTTCACTCAGAGAGTAAAACCTCGTGTGCCAAACTTTCAAGCACGCAATGAAGCCCATGTAAACATTTACAAGGATCCAACGCATGGACATCTATCGAAGACCGGCTCACCAGTCGGCAAACAAAGTAAACCCGTAAGACATGCTACGTCCGGAGTCTAACACTTGGCAAAAAAAGTCACAATCCGAACTAAACAGACCCTTAGGGACAAAGTGGTTGCACTCTTTTTCCCTTGTCATAGATTGTTTCCAACTAGCCATTGGGTTTTTTCTAAGCAAGGTTTTATAAAAAAGTCCACACTCCCTAAGCGGCACTATTTCTGGCATAACACTATAAACCCAGATCTTGTAATCTTCTATTTTACAATAAATAAAGATTCACTTCAAAACACTTGTGCATCTTTGAAGTTCTGATCAAACTCTCTAGCACGCTACCCGACCACAGAGTCGGGGTTAGACTGGTTATGCGCACCCGGCTCTACAAAAAGTCCTAGGCCACTTAAGCCCTACGGCATAGTCCTAGGCCACACTTGAGCCATCAGCCATACAAAAGTCCTAGGCTAAACTTATAAGACCGCAGGCGTACCAAAAAGTCCTAGGCCACAGAAGCCATCAGGCAAATTAAAAGTCCTAGGCCATTTGTAAGCCCTCAGGCATGATAAAAAGACCTGAGCCCCATAAGCTTTCAGGCGTATTTTGTAAGACCTAGGCTACACTTGAGCCCTCAGGCATACAAAAGTCCTAGGCCATTCGTAAGCCCGCAGGCATATCTAAAAGACTTGGGCATCCCATAAGCCCTTAGGTGCCTAAAAGACCTAAGTAAACAATAAGACTTACGGCACTACAAAAATGTCTAAGACATGTCCTTCGTCATCAAGACCAAATGAAAGAGTACAAGGTAGAATGATTAAAACATTAAGACTTAAGTTGAACCATTCGTCCCCGAGACCGAGTGCAGTATACTTAAGAAAATCTCAAACCAAAAGTATTCATCAAGCAGAATGAATAAAACATCAAAGCATTCGTCTCTAAGACCGAATGAAGCTTAATCAAACACACTACACATTACAAAGCGTCTTAAATTTGATTCGCTCGTCCTTAAGACCGAATGAAACACGCTTAGAAAAATCTCAAAAGAACTCATCACAGAGTGAATGAGTACATAAAAAGAAGAAATATGATCACTTATCCTAGAGACCTAATACAGACAGTTAAGAGAAATCTGCAGCAACCAACCTTATGACCGAATGTAATCATTCATTCATCCTAATGGATTAGGCGGCTAGAATATAGCAGAAATATGTAAAAAGAAAAGCAAGGCAAATCATTCGGCATGAGAAAAATAAAGAAAATTATCCAAAACACATCATCCATCTCAGTTACCAAATATAACACACGCTTAAAGAAATCTAAAGTTGAACTATCTGGCTACATACCGAATGAAGAATGCAAAGCAGAAACATTCAATGTAAAATTCAAGCAAACTTAATCGGCGTCAAATTAACCTCGGCATCCGGCGCACCAGTCTCAAAAGCTTCATGGTTACCAGTGAGAGCATTATCTTTGGCAACATTTTCCTCACCTGGCTTCTTGCCAGCAGAAGCTTCTACCTCAATAATAAGGGAAACTCGGTAAGTGGCAAATGTAGCATATGAAGGGAACTCAACCTGCTCTAATATTTCATTCGACAAGTCCGGATAAGTGGATTGGCAGGACCTCAACACAAGTTCATCGTATAGATAGCCACAATCAATCAACTTATCTGTCATGGTGACCAAACATCTCCTCAAGCTTGGCTGGCTCAGCTAGAGCTTGCGATAGCTACACTTTTAAACTCACTGCTTTCACCACTGCCGCTTCCTAAGCCTTTTGCGCCGCCTTTTCTCCTCATCTGCCTTCAGTCGGCCGTTCTAAGCCAAGGAGAGCTTCCTCTTAGCTTTAGATCGAGCCTACTAGATAAGCTCAAAGCCGCTTGAAGTGGACCAGAAAATGATTAAAAAGCCTAAGTACGAGCGAAAGAGTCAAGCTAAGGCAATATATAAGACCTTAGGTGCAACAGAAGACATTAGCTAAAGCTAAGGAACACATATAAGACCGAGGCACAACATAAGACCTCTAGCACGCTTGAAGATCTTAGTTAAAACTAAGAAACACATAAAACTGAGGCGTGACACAAGACCTTGGCTATACTATAAGACCTTAAATTTTAAGGCAAAAAGTAAAAGACTTTACATAATGTTAAGGGATGATGAAGACCTAGCCTTAAAACTCCAAGCTAAGTACACTATCCATTTCCTCAAAACAAAGAGTCCTATGAGAAAGCATAGCCGACTCAGCAGCCGGTGCGAAGCAAATAGGATCAAAGCAAATCAAACGCATTCAATGCAAGCACAACTCAAGTATCAATAGATTCAACATCCCTTACCCCGTAAAAGGGCTCAAAAGCTAGTACCTATACAAAGCATTCAAATCGATCAATCACTTGGCTTACTTTTCAAAGAATCTTTTACAAAAAAAGAAACGAGAAAATTCTTCCTCTGACATACTCAAGCTCTCTCTCGGTTTAGATTCTTTCTATCAAGTATCTTGCCTCACACAAGGAAGATTACTCTTTCACCTAAACTCAACATTCATCATATGTCTGAGCTTAAAACTGATAGATTTCCAGCCTTAGAAGGCTTGAACAATATTACAAGAATATCATTTGTGGTGATAACTCAACTGCACATGATTATCTATCAGATGATATTTGCATGAAGACATTTTG
The DNA here is from genome assembly GCA_947683365.1 of Euphorbia pulcherrima. Classification (NCBI taxonomy): domain Eukaryota; kingdom Viridiplantae; phylum Streptophyta; class Magnoliopsida; order Malpighiales; family Euphorbiaceae; genus Euphorbia; species Euphorbia pulcherrima. The sequence goes on from CANTUS010000008.1 coordinate 33,404,327, forward strand.
CAGAAGAAATCAACATCAAAAGTTAAGCTTGAAATCTAAGCACATGCGGCAACGTTCCATTACATCAGGTTAAGCAGCTAGATGCAACTCAATCAATAAAATCTACATTCTCGAAGTAACCAGGTGACCACCCTACTAGCCGAGACCATCATACAACATTCTTTCAGCCAAGTATGTATTATCCTCTCATTGAAGATATGATCACCGTGAGTGGAAGACACTGCATTCTCCACACGAGGTCTCAACTTCCTCCCCTTTGGGTGAGTAACGTTCAAGAAAATGACTAAGTAAAATCTAAAGCATGATGATTGCTCACTCGTTCCCTCCACTAGATTGAAAAACGTATTTCATACAGCCCTCAACATGTAAGAGGCCTTAAAAAGCTTACACTAGTTATAACAATAAAAGCCTACCAGGGTGTCATCCGCAAAACTACATCAACATTCTCCACGTCCTCATCCAAGACTTTATTGACAATCTCCCTAGTCGGAGAAGTCTCCTCATTCTTAGGCTCCACTACCTTTCATCCGGATGGAGAAATTGCACTCACTTTCTCTTGAGACTAAGGAGATTCCGACTCAGACAAGTCTTCCTCTAGTTGAGTTTGCACCTTAGTTTCTTGATAAAATCACCAAATCATCTCAAACACGCGTAAAGGAATTTAAAGACATACCTCAAAATGAGCCACTCATACAGATAGCTACAATCACCTACCTCCGTAATGATCCAACCGACCGTGAAAGGTGACTTCATAACTACCCTTCTTGAAAGATCCTTAAAGGAGTAGTAGCTGCCACAACAGGCACTTAACCACTCTAGAGAACCTACAAGAAATCTAGAAGACAAAAAATTCAACAGGAGAACGAAGATTTTAAAAGATGCAGGATAAGCAGCATTTTAATACAAAGCAAGAAGAAACACAAAAGTGCAAAATGCCAGTGTTGCAGAAGTGTCTGAAGAATGAGAAGATGTCAAAATGGGAGCAAAGAAAAGATAAAGGCAATGATATACTCAAGATTCGAAGGAGAATTTTTGCTGTAAGAAGAAAAAAGGGTGAAGCTCATTGAAACTTTGAAGACTACTTGGGACAATGGCGACCATTAAATTAGCCCTAGAGTATGCAGTCTCACATGAAGCTATCATTGACAACAACTTCCAGCTAATTTTTAACCCTAAAGAGTTTCACCAGACTTACGGGAGGGACTTCTGATGACTCAGTAAAAAAATATATTAGCCCCATGAAAGACATATCCCCATGATGACTCGGTCTACCGAATGACCACTCGATATGATCGATTGAAGAAGCCACGTCAGCCCATGACTTGCTCAATAATTGTCTTATTTTTCTATTTATGTGGAATAAGAAAATAAACCCTAATAGGAATACAGTGTTAAATCAGGAAATCTTACTAGAGAAGAGATCTACTAAACAAAAAACTCTATTTAAAGAAGAAGATACGCTTAATGAGGAAACATATCCTCATCAAGAAACAAAACCATACAAGAATATTCTCCTATGAAAGAAGCATCTCCTATTCTAAATAGGACCCACATTCCCTTATATAAAAGGACCTTCATCACCACCTCAGGTATCTCATTCTTAATCTCTAATCTCTCTTGCCTCCTCTTTACACCTCGTACTGACTTAAGCATCGGAGAGGCTACGCCGGTCACCCGGCTAGTGGCTCTAACTCTCTTTTTTATCTTATAGATACACCTTTTGGCCAAGACTATTTACAACTCGATCTCAAAGATTGGCGCATGGAACACACTTTCGTTTACCAATCTTTTAATCAGCTCTTCATTTACCCCCTTTTCTGAATTACTCTCCCTCTTTACCTTTACCTTTTCCTTTCTCCCCCTTTGGTTTTCATCAGCTTTAGGGTTAATAACCATATAGGTTCTACCCCTCCAGCTCTTTTGCCATGCATTGGAGTAGATAAAGTAGTCCATATTACCTTTTAAGCACTTCTTAATTATTGTCTCAACCATTGCCGAAAGGAGATGGACTAGCCTTAGTAGATTACGGAGTTTTTTGTAAGATCTGGTCATCTCGGGAATCATCTTTAAAGTATGGGCTTGGTCCTCCTTTTTAAAGTACAGGAAAAGGGCCTTAAGGAGGGTCAAACCACACTTGTACCCAAAGAAGCCAGAGTCGCCTATATTTTTGACCAAGCCATGGACGACTGGAATGAGAAGACTATCCGGAGAAGAAGATGAAGTTCTGGAAGGAGAGATGGATAGATTAATAATGCCAAACTTTAGTAGTTCAAGATCCTGGCAAATGTCTCTCTGGATGTTGTGAACACTTAAATAGAGTGTTGTGAGATCTTTGTGAATAGCCTCCTTTAATGTACGGACTAGGCTTTCAGTTTTGGATAAATGGCTTGCAAAGTCATCACTGATATCACTCATGTGTTTGGCAATGAGTTTGGGCAGTCCTTCATTGAGAAAATTTGTTAGCATTTCTTGGGCAGCTTGGTGCTCCTCATTCAAGAAAGTTAGTCCGGATGTAATTCCTTTTCCTCCTTCAACAATTGCTCCAGGGATGAATTTTTCCAAGTTTTCAAACTTGCGATCCAGGCACTCTTTGAGCTCAATAGTGACATCTATGGAGGAGGAGTTAATTTTATACATTAAGGTTGCACAATTATAATCAGCTTCTGTGTGAGCTTGATCTGCAGAGCGATTTGCTCCTGCAATATTAGAGTTTATCTGGTTCAGCACCGGAGTGATTTTGGATAGGGAGACTTCTGCAATACGTTCAGCTAAGGGAAATCCTTATATTCTTCTTTCAATATTTTGGACAACTCCCTTGATTTCCCCTAACTCTGACTTTAAATCCGGAGACAAAGACTTGTCATTTATAATGCTCTACACGAATTTGAGTTAAGTGCATATACTCTAGAGAGTCCGCCTGACATAGCTTTCTTCTTGCTTCTTAACTGCAACCTCTTGTATCATCCTTAATGTAGTTGTCAGCTTATCAACTCTCCTAGGGTTGTTCTTAAGAATTTTCTATTTAGGAGTACCTTTAGATGAAGAGGTTTCTTCTAATCCAGAGTTGCTTCCGGATTCCTCAGGGCTTGAGGATTCTTCTTCCTTCCTTTGACTGCTCTCTTTTTCCTCCTCGTCCTCTTCCTCTTCTTCCTCTTGCTCTTCCAACCTAACCTTCAGACTAGCCTCGCCCTTAGAGTCCACTTTAGAAGTATGCTCATTGGGTCCTAGACTAGTTCCCTCCTCCAATACATTGTGTTCCGGGTTGGACTAGTTGTCCTTAGATGCAGTTTGGGTTTCTGCACCCAAGTTGTCCTGTGTGTCAATGGCATTATCAGCTAGAATTTCAACAGCAGTAGATATAGGCATTACCTGATCAGTCTTATGTGACTCATTGTGCTCTTCCTCAATCTTTTCCTTTAACTCAGTACCCGAAAGAGTGGAAACGTCCTCAGTCTCCCCTCCAATTGCCTATATAAGACTTACAATAACTACTACTTCATTTTTTGGAATGGTGGACTTGTCCTCACCATCCCCTCTTATTGCCTTTTCAGGACTTTCTAGCTCAACCACTTCTGCTTCTATGTTCAATAAGTTATCCAGAAGAGGCTCTGTTCTGGCTTTTAAGAGGAATAAGTCCTCATCCGGATACTTAGCCTCCTTGAGAAGCACTAGATCTTTTGAGGCCACTAGTATTGATAGGCTATCTATTGTTGTCATTTCGGATGAGCCTCTGGGTCCCTCCTTGGTTAGTCTATTCTCTTTGAAGCTATCACAGACCGCGTTCATCATGTCTTCATACTGAGAATCCTCCGGAAAGATATTTTTTGGAAGGACTAGTTTCTCAACGAAAATAACTAGTTCCTTACCCTTACTCAAATCTGCTGGTGTAGAGGCTTTTGAAGATGGTTCTTGAATTATAATTCCAGCAACGGGCTTTTTGACAGCCAGTTTAGCTCTTTGTGCCTTGAGGGCCTCATTGAAAGTTAATCCCTTCCGGGTTAATTGATTCTTGAGTAAAGGCTCCCCATCTCTGGTTTCCTCACTATCTACATCATCATCCTCTGCCAAGATCTTTTCGATGGATCTCTTCTCCCCCTTTTTCCATCCCTCTCTAATCGCAGTAGCAGCTAATGCAATGTTCTCATTTGCTTCCAATTCACAAACTGGCTTTTTCTTTTTTTTCTGCTACTTTAATGAGCCTTCCTCTTCTCTCAGTCTTGTCATGTATGGTTTTCATTAGTTGTGTGAGGGGTTGTCTATCCTTATCAACTTCCTCAATAACTGGCTTGAGATTAACTTTTCGTTGAGCCTTTATCTTGGTTGTTCTGGCTCTATTGGCATTCGGAGCAATTTTAACCCCGGCCTTCTAAACTCTGCTCTTCTCCTTTCTTTCCTCCCTTAGCCTGGTTGCCTTTTCTTCATCCCATATTTCTCCCAAAGCTTAATTTCTTAAAATTCTTTTCAAGAATCTCCTTCCCTTGAATGGATTGGGCTCCAGATAAATTAACCCCATTTGTTAGGAGGATTCTAGTGAGGAGAGAGCCATGGGAGTTCATGTGCTGTCTTAGGAAATGGATGATCAGGCCTAGCATAATTACAACCCTGCTTTCAACCCAGTGCTATAGGATGCAGTGTTGAAAAGAAGAGTCGATGGTTATAGATCCTTTTCGGATAAGGACCAATTTGGCTAACACATGTTGGAGTATTATGGGTGTTTGTGGCCAGTAGGTGGAGAATTTATCTCCAAAGTAGCGGGCTGGGAGCCACATTTTTTTATGATACTTGACCAGTAGTTCGTCCCCATCATTCCTCAACTAAACTCCATCACTCTTCATGTTGAGTTACTTTATATAGAATTCTGGTGTGACAATGATTACTTTTCCTTGGACCTTAGTTCTGAGAGCATCATAGTAGTAGTGTATCCTCAGGTTATCATAGAATTCTCTGACAAAATCCGGATAGGCGGGACAGTTGATTTTTAGGAAATCTTTAAGGTGTTGATCTTTTATGAGCTGTGAGTAGGGTTCCGTGTTGAATAAAAATTATCTCCCAAGTAGACTGTTAGTACTACAGAGTCAGGATTTTTTAGTTTCAGATGGGCAAAATCTTCATCTTTAAGATCAGACTCTTAAAAGATGTATCTGGGAGGAGGAGGAGTGGTTTGATTGGATGCCATTTGAGAGTTTGAAAGAAGTTTAGGAATTTTAGTGGTTCTGGAATAAAATCTATAGAGTAACAGGTGTTGTTGCTCACTTAAAGAGGAAAAGGGATTTTTGGGGGGTTTTTAAAGAATTCCTAAAGTGAGGGTATTTTGGTAATTCAAAACCAGTTAAACTTAACTGGATTGGTGAGGTGGTAGTTAAATTTGAGGAGAGAGGTAAATGGTGTTTACACCGGAGAATTGGAACGATTCAATTTTTGAGACAGTTGTAACTTTTATCATGCGTATAATGCCCAATAAACGTTTGAAATTCAAAACATGTATAGTTAACTTTTTCGCTTTTACTACCATTTGTCATTCTTGTCTGCTGAGCTGGCAATATTCCCTCCAAATCCAGAGTCATCTTTACTTTTTCTTCTCTTCCGGATTTCTTGACTTATAAAAGTCCAAATTCATTCCAAATTATCTTCCGGGTTCTTCTTTAAATTGGATTAGACATTCCAATTGACTCCCTTAGCTTGTTGAATTAATCTTTACTTAATGGTTTAGTAAAGATATCCGCCCTTGGCTCATTAGTTGGAATGTAAACCAGTGCAACATCTTTATTCATCACATGATCCCGGATGAAATGGTGTCTGATGTTGACATGCTTCATCCTGCCATGGAGTACTGGATTCTTTGACACATCAATGGCACTTTTGTTGTTACACATTACATCCACACATCCAGATTGGACACCATAATCTTCCAATTATTGCTTGATCTATAAAAGTTAAGCAACACAACTTCTAGCTGCCATATATTCTGCTTATGTGGTTGATAAGGCAACTGAAGTTTGCTTCTTGCTATACCATGATACCAAGTAATCTCCTAGAAAGTCATAGCCTTCGGATTTAGTCTTTCGTTCAAGAGTGTCTCTTCCATAATCTGTATCAATGAATCACCCTTGGAGTGTGAAATCTCCCTTACTAAGATACCATAATCTAACTTCAATGGTTCCTAGAAGATATCTGAGGATTCTTTTCACTACTTTGAGATGTAAATCCTTAGGATAGGATTGATAACTTGCACAGTAGCAAACTGCATATTGTATGTTAGGTCTGCTAGTAGCCAAGTACAAAAGTGATCCAATCATTCCTCTGGAGAGCTTCTGATCTACTTCTTCTCCTTCACAATCCTTTGATAAGATTATATCTGATCCCATAGGAGTAGACATTGGCTTGGTTTTCTATATTTCAAACTTCTTCAAAATCTCCTTGGTGTATTTGGATTGATTGATAAAAATTCCATCCGCACTCTGTTTGATTTGCAGACCAAGAAAGAAATTGAGTTCTACCATTATTGACATCTCAAACTCCTTCTGCATTTGAGTGTCAAATTCTTCACACATCTTCTCATCTGTTGCTCCAAAGATGATATCATCCATATAGATTTGGACTAGAATGACATCACCCTTTTTCTTCTTGATAAGAGATTTATGTCTGCTTTACCTCAGATGTAACCCTTGGATATGAGGAAAGAAGTAAGTCTTTCATACCAGGCTCTTGGTGCTTGCTCTAATCCAAAGAGAGCCTTCTTCAGTTTGTATATATGATCCTAATGCTTTGAGTCTTCAAATCCAGGTGGCTGCTTGACATAGACTTCTTCTTGAATAACTCCATTTAGAAATGCACTTTTGACATTCATTTGGAACAATGTGAATCCCATGAATGATGCAAAACTATATAGAATCCGGATTGCCTTTAATCTTGCTACAAGAGCAAAGGTTTCTTCAAAATCAATGTCTTCCTGTTGATTATAGCCTTGGGCAACCAATCTTTCCTTGTTTCTTACTAAACTCTAGATTCATCTAGCTTGTTCCGGAATACCCATTTGGTATCAATGATTGATTTTCCTTCCAAAAGTGGTACTAGATCCCAGACATCATTTCTGGAGAATTGATCTAATTCTTCTTGCATTGCTATCATCCAGCTTTCATCTCCTTCAGCATCTTAAAATTTCTTTGGCTCAATGAGAGAGACAAAAGCAACATGGCTCATCATCTAGTTGAGTTGTCCTCTAATTCTAACTGGATTTTGGACATTATCCAAAATAGCTTCAATTGGATGAATTTGCGAGTCTGGATCTCTCTTTGAAGATCTGCATGCTAATCTGGAGCTTGTTCCTCAACTGCCTCAACTTCTTCTTCTTGATTATCCATAAAGTTTATCTCATAATAGTTGAGATAACCCTATGGAACTTCTAAGTTGAGAGTGATTCCTTCATCTTCTTCTTTGTACTTCTTTATTTGAAAGGAATCTGGAATCTGCACTTCTTCTTTTTCTCCAGTATTTTTAGCTTCTGGAGTTAAATCTTCCGGATTTGAACTTCTTTTCCCTGCACTATAAGTCTCATCAAAATCTACATGTATTAACTCTACCATAGTTTGTGTTCATTTATTATAGACGTTGTAAGCTTTGCTATGTGTTGAGTAGCCAAGGAAAATTGTTTCATCAGACTTAGGATCAAATTTTCCTAATTGCTCTCTATCATTCAGAATGTAGCATTTACATCCAAAGGCTTTAAAATACCCAATTATGAGTTTCCTTCCCTTCTAAATTTCATATAGGGTCTTTTCTAAGGTCTTTCTAATCAGAGCTTCATTCAAAATATAACATGTTGTGTTTACGGCCTCACCCCAGAAATACTAGGGTAAACTATTCTCACTTAGCATTGTTCTAGCCATCTCAACTATTGTTCTATTTTTCCTTTCAACAACTCCATTTTGTTGAGGTGTATGAGAAGTAGAAAATTTATGCTCAATGCCCTTGGATTCACAGAATTCAGCAAAGTGCCTATTTTTGAATTCTCCGCCATTATTACTCAGAATGAGTGCAATCCTTATGCCTTGTTCTACTTCTATTCGGATGAATATTTTTTAGAAATGGTTAAAGGCTTCATCTTTGCTATCTAGCAAAGCGACCTAGGTATAGCAAGAATAATCATCCACAATGACCATGGTGTATTCTCTGCTACCTAAACTCATTGGTTTGATTGGACCAAAGAGATCATTGTGTAAGAGTTCAAGAACTCTCTTTGACGGGATGTAGGACATGGTAGGGAAGCTTTTTCTATGTTGTTTACCTAATTAATATGTAGTGCATATGTGATCCTTATTAAAAGCAACCTTAGGCAAACCCACAACCAATTCCTTTATGGCTCGTTTGGATAGGAGGTTCATGCTTACATGTCCCAACCTCCAGTGCCATAGCCATGATTCTTATTCTTTAGACACCAAGCAGATATTCTTTTTCTCATTTTTAACGTTGATAGAATAGATATTATTTACTCTAGGTGCATAAAGAATGAGTTGATTTGACTTACTATCAAAGATTAAGCAACCTCCGTAGTCAAAGATGACTTTTCTCCCTTTGTCACAGAGTTGAGCAACACTTAGCAGGTTAAACTTCAGTCCATCAACCAGTGAGACATCTTCTATTTTTAATTCAGATCTAATGGTTCCATGTCCAATGATCTGTCCCTTTTGATTGTCTCCAAAGCTTACTTTTCCCCCTTTCTTCTGGGTAAGAGTGATGAAGGCTTTCTCATCACCAGTCATGTGCCTTGAGCATCCACTATCAATGTACCATGTATGTTGATCTACTATAGATCTAAGGCATACCTACAAAAAAGATCAAGTGGGTTTGGCTACCCAATCAGATTTGGGTCCTCTCGGGTTATCAACCATTTTAGGCCAAGGATAAACATCATAATAACCATTTTTCAATCTCCATAATTTGGTAAGATGATTGTTTTTCCCATAAAACCCGCACCCGGATATGGGTCTGTTCTGCTCATGCTTCTTTTGGTTTTTCTCGAGATCCTCCTTTCCATAATTTCCAATGTATCCAGCTTCTTGTATGCTTATTTGTCCGGTGTGCATCCGGAAGCTGGATGGGGGTGCAATCTCTTCTCTATGGTTTTTCCTTTGCTTGACAAGTTGCACATTATAGACTACTTTAGCCTTTCCCTTTTAAGCAGTTGTGTACCTATGTGCTTGAAGTTGCCTATAACGTCTCTTTTATTTTTGATTTGAGGGCCTTGGATTCTTTTTAGCAATAGATTTTGGATTTCTTTATGCTGCTTGTCTTGGATTCCTTCTTTTTTGTAAGGGATTAGGTTTCCTTCCACATGCCTCCTTCATTAGAGTTAGCTCCCTATCTAACCACCGTTAAGTTTGCACTTAGGAACTGCACTTGGCTTCTTAGAAAGTTTTCTTCAACCACATCAATGTGCTTTATGGCTCTTATTAGATTGACATCTTATACCAATGCTTTAGCATCTTCAGCAAGCTCCATCACTTTTCTTTATAGGGATTTGATAGCTTTTGTGTTCTTCATCACATTCTTGATCATAATCCCTAAAGCTCTAGCAAGTTCAAAGTTAAAAATAGAATTAGAGTGAGAGTTTACCTCAGTGCTAGCTGTCTCTGATTCTCCAATTTGCACAGTGTCTTGCTTAGATGGATTTCTTCTAGAGTGCTCTGCTTTCGAATCAATCAGTGCCATGAATACACAGTTAGTAGTCTCTTCTTCTTCTATTAAAGATGAGCTGCTGCTTTCTTCACTATTGCTCCATATAGCCACCATTGCCTTCTTTTTATATTTCTTGTCTCTTTTAAGCTTGGGGTATTTAGTTCTGAAATGGCTTTTTTCTCGACATTCGAAGCAGGCAGCTTCTTTTTTCGGAACCTTCTTTTCTTCCGGAGCCTTTCTGGGCTTCCCCCTTCTAGAGGAGCTTTCCTTTATTATTCTAGAATCATATCTTCTGGAATTCCTTTTATCTTTCTTTTTTAGGAATCTATTGAATTATTTAGCTAGCATGGCCATTTATTCCTTGTTGCATTGAGATTCCTTGAGTTGCTTTTTATCTCCGAAGGAAGCTGATCCGAAGGTTCTACATTTAGTGCAATAGCTTTCTTTCTTTCTTCAGGCTACTTCTCTTGTTGGCTATACCTCTCTAAGGATAGCTCTTGAGTCAGGAGATTGCCAATGAGCTCATCATAACTGTAAAAGTTCAAGTCATGAGCCTCCTCAATGATTGTCTTTTTGTTATCCCACTCTTTGGTGAGACTCCAGAGCACCTTCTTAACCATCTCTACTTCAGAGATTTCCTTTCTGAGCCTCTTTATCTCATTCACTAGATTGGTGTATCTAGTGTTCATGCTACTGATTGACTCTTTAAGCGGCCTCAAGCTTTTGTTGGAGTAGATCAATTTTGGCTTCTTTGACCTTATTTGTTCCTTCATAGGTTACTTCTAGTTTCTGCCAAATCTCTTATGCAGTCTCACATCTGGATATCCTGTTAAAATCAACTGCACTAAGAGCACAATGAAGTATGTTAATAGCATTGGTGTTTTCACACAATCTCTTGTAACCATTTTCATCCCATAAATCGGATGGCTTCCGGGTTATTATACCCTCTACTTCGTGAGTAGGATCATATGGGCCATTTTTAATGGCCATCCATGCCATCATGCTTTGTGCCTGAATGAAATTCTTCATCCGATTTTTTCAGAACGTGTAGTATTCACCAGTGAAGAGTGGAGGATAGGTAATAGACATACCCTCCGGAAGGAGTTGTGAGTTTTGAAAACTCATTTTGATTCTTTGATCAAAATATAGACATTTAGCTCGAGATTGTTAGATCTTTAGTTGTGAGCACTAGCTTTGATACCACTTATTGGTCCCTATGAGGGTCTAAATAAGGTCAGAGGGGGTGAATGACCCTTTTTGAGGAAATAGACAAACTTTAGAAAGTCTTGTGTAGCGTGTTTGATTATGTTCCGGATGGATTCGGATGATGCAAGTATGAAATGTTATGCAATAATGTAAAGAGTTAGAAAATTAAACACAGTAATTTTATCCTGGTTTAGCCCCGCCTACTTTAGTCCCCGGAGTTTCCTTCCTCCGAGCTTTTTCCACTAGTGGATTACAATTTGTCTCCGGATGGTAACACCTTCCCGGTGTAGGATATACCACTAGAAGCACCAACTCCTAGCTGAGTCCTCTTATCTTTAGCAGGATATACCACTTAGATTTCTACCCAAACCTAAGCTGAGTTCTACAGGGAGTTCCACTTAAAGCGCCAACTCTAAGCTAGATCCCAATCTCAACACTCACCCAAGTATGAGATCTTTACACATTGTTTTTCTCAAAGATTTTGTTTTTGAATACCTCAAGTTTATAACTCACTTAAGAGTTCTTACAAACTGATTTAAAATATTTTGTTTCTTAGAGGGATTGTATTACTGATTGTTGTAGCGGATTTTCTTGTGTTATGCTTTTTCAAAATCAACCAGCTCCTTCTCAACTGATGAAGCTTCTTTTTTATAGGCTTGGATCATAAATGTAGCCATTGTGTTGAATTAAATCTTTACCATTGATCAGGTAATATGTAGCGCTTCCAGAGCCATTGATCAATTCGTTAGACTCAGATTTTGACCCGTTTGAATCCTTGGGATTGAGGCTAGAAAGTTGTCAGTGATCGTTTTCTTTGTATATTAGTGATTCACCAACTTTTACACCAGTAGTCCGGTGTGTGAACTCCACGCGTCTTTCTTATTGGTCTAGGTGCAAAAGGTTGTTACCTTTTCTCTTTCCTGTGTCAGTCCTTCTGTCCTTTTCTAAAAAGCTTGCTAGCTATCATTTTTGTCTTTCATAAGGGGAAAGGATCTTTGACCTTTAGACCAAAAAGTGGAGGGAAAAGGTATTTTTGAGACTTTTCCTTTTCTCTTGTTAACTGTATCTTTCGGATGACTTTAGTCTTGTTATATCCGGATGCTATTCAATCAGTCTTCTTTCGGATGTTGATCTTTGAGCTGTTTAAAGTTTTTTTCCTTTCAAAACTTCAACCGGATGCTTCCGTTTTGTGCTAAGGTATTTTATAGTCTTCAATATATGTCCTGATGAAATGTCTTGGACCAGATGCTTCCATTTGGATTAAGGAGATTACATGTTCTTGCTTCTTAAGTTTTTTGTTTTCTTCAAACTAGATCCGGATTGTTCTAGATTTTGTTCTTTCGGATCATTGTTTCCCAAAAGCAGTGGTAGTGAAGGTTGAAAATGAGGTGAGGTTAAGATGGTGGTGATGATCTGGTGGAAACAAAGCATTTGTGAGGATAGCAGAGGTAGAGATGGATGAGGAGATGACAGTGGTGGCGGTAGAGGTGGGTGAAGGCGACACTATGGCGGTGGTAATGTCGTAGGCGGTGATAGTGGTGGTAGTGTCAGAGGTGATGATTATAGTGGCGGTGGTGGAGTGGAGAAAATGGTGGTGATGGTGGTGATAATGGTGTAGACGTGGTGGAGAAGTAAATTTGATAAAGGGAAAATGTTTTTATGAAAAAACATTCTCCCTTATTTGTATTATGTTTTTTGACTTGTAAAATATTTTTCGTTAACTTATTTTATAAAATAAAACAAACACTGTAATATTTTCCAGTAAATAAGTCGAAGCTGAACCATAATATTTTTTTTGAAGATCTTTTTATATGCATTTTACCTAAATGGAATAAAATGGGCTTATGAAACCCCGAATACCGGGCCATGTTTGTTTAAATGCCAAACTTAAAGTTTTACTTTAACAAAATACCAAATATCAGTTTTAATATTTTTAAAACATAAAAACTGAAAATTTAGTTCTTTCAAATATGAAACCGACTTTTCAAAACTCATTCCTCATAATCAACCCATTTTCATCGCGATCTTTTGTTAGTCAGGCGTCGTATTCATCTCCTTAACCTCTTCGATCCACCTCCATCTCAGTGTTGATGACTAGATCTGTTGTCATTTAGTCGTCGTATTCATGTCCTTTATCTTTCTCCTCTGTCTCATTCTCCTATTATTGATTCTCCTTCCTCATCCTCTTTATCGTTGTCTGCTTCTGGTTTTTACAAAACTCAATTCAGTTCTTGATTCTTATTATGGTTGTTTTGGGGCTGAATTTTTCCCTCACTAGACGAATATGTTTTATAATTTGTTCTTTTGAATTGATTTCAGAAGTAAAAGTGTTTTAATTGTTTTTAGATTAATATGGTTTGGTATTTTTGCATTCTTTTTTGAACTATCTGTCTGCTAAAGTAGAAGAGAATTTTCATTATATTATTTTACCCAACAGGTAGATGTTTAAGAATGAAATGTGGTTGTCTTTGGGTTGTTTGTGAGTTACAAAGTTTAAATTCTTACAATTTCGTATTGTAAGTGAAGTAATGGTCTGTTGGTTGGCTACGTTTGGTTAGGAATTCATAATTTGTAGAGTTTTAATTTTCAAGGGTTTTGTCTACCTTAACTTAAAAAATAAATGTCTTATACTAGGTCTAAGAGTGATAAAGAACTCTTACGCCAGCCTTTTAAAAATATTTATTTCATTTAAGTTCAAGAGTGATATAAAAGAGGTTATATACCAGGAATAAGAATTGTAAAAGAGCTCTTACACAATCCATTTTGAACATATTTGTTTCATTAAAGTTTAAGAGTGTTAAAAGAAGTCTTATACCAAGTATAAGACTGGAATGATATAGACAAAATTGTTTGAAGTTCTGTAATTATATTCTTATATCAGGTATAAGAGTAGTATACCAGCTCTTATACTAACCACTTAAATGTAAAATTATAATTATAATCTAAAATAACACATGACATTTACTACCTCCGTTTTTTAATAACTGATGCTTTTGAATGAGAAATTTGTTTTTAAATAAGTGTCACTTTTCGGATTAGAATGTATTTATGCCTATAATTTTCCTCTTTTGCCCTTATTTACTCCTTTATTGAAAAAGGTGAAAAAAATGAAGAGTTAGCTTTAAGAGTATAATAGTATTTTTATTCCTATTTAATAAAACATTTGTATGTGAGAAAGTGTGATAGTTATTAAAAAAATGAAGGGAGTAATGAATATGACACTATTTCAAAGAATCAAAATTTCATCTATGGAAAAGTAAAACAAATTAAAGAAACCCCCAGAAACCCCCGTACATATGTAATATAAACATCATACAAATAGGGACAATAATGAAGTTATTTAAGAACATATGAAGAAAATAATTCAAGAACAAAGGTACCCGTTTCCTACACTACAATCTTTGAGACACCATGTGTGACTAAAAAACTTGCAATCCTTCCTTTTCGGAGCAAAATGGTCGATGCACCTCGAACATTTAATATCCTGATATAATTTCTTGTATCCACATTTTCCGGCTGATTAACCCTTGTAAACTCTAGAGGGATCAACATTATGTACAATCCGTGGATGCTTGAGAAATCTTATACCATATTTATTTACACAAGGTACAAGATTGTTACAAAAAATGTTAAATAATAAATACAAACAAAGCAAAAAACTAAATAAAAAATATGTATAATACAATTTATACCACGTATAATAATAGTATAAGAGCTTAGGTACGGTAAAACATGAACAAAATCATAAAGATTGAACTCTTATACCAAGTATAAAAAGGTATAAGAGCCCCTACAAAAGCAAAAACTAAACAAAATCAAAGAAAAATACCTTTATTACTCTCAGTAGCATTCTCAACAAAAGAAACACAATCAGGACACTTAACGAGACTCTTAGCAACAGTCCTCGTAGGGAAGAAAGAACGAAGCAACATATCATCGCAGGCTTCAATCGGACGATAAAAGATGATGATATTTGAACTGAAACTTAAAGCTTACTTTATCTGAATTCATCTTCTTCATTATATTCTCAACTAGTATTTGAGTAAAATCGCTAAAACTGATAGGGCTAGACACCATAACATCAAAAGCTTCAAAGTCTAAAAACCTAAAATCATCAATCCAAGCTCCACCATACTAAACTAAAATTGAAATTTCCTCATCACGACTAGAAGTTTAGATCAGATCTCTAAAAGCAAAACTTGTAAAATCCAGAAAAATACAAAACTCAAAACGAAGAGATGGACGAAAATCGAAAAGAAAGGAAGAACAAAATCAAACAATCACAGCACAAGAAAGTAACGAGATTGTAACAAGAAAACCTCGCCGAAAAGCGATAAAAATCAATCCAAAAAAACATGGCAGAAGAGAAACAAAACAATAAATCAAGCTCGATCACAGTCGGGAAACATGAAAAACAAAATTGCAGAGAAGAGAACATATAAAGAAGGAATAAAAGCAGAAGAACGAAGCAGTGGAGAGAAATTGTATTCAAATAAAAAGAAACCTAAGAGCAAATCCAATCATTACCCATTTTGCATAATTCTGCAAAATGGGGAATGAATATGCAGAATGGGTCGATCCAATCATTCTCTATATAGTATTCCCTAAAATTGAGATTCCCTCTATTTTGGGGAATGATTGATGATATAATAATATTTTACTTTTTATTTTTTTAATATTTTATTAGTTTTTATTGATAGAGCTGATGTAAAGAAATTAATATTATAATAAAATAAAATTATTATACGGGAATCTAATATGAGAAATAAAAAATGAGAAAGTTGGTTGAAATAAAAATACCATAAATTTTATAAAATGAAGTTTAAGGAATAGAAAATAGGTAATATGGGTTGGCGAACGATCAAAGAAAGGAGAGTCGGATGAATGCGCAAAAATTCCTATAAAGTAGGCATTCCCGTATAATTCCCCCTTCTTATCTAGGAATTTTTGGCAAGCTTTAGACATTTGGGCCATTAAAATTAAAAATGGGCTTCAACGCCCTCCATAGAGGATATTATTGCGTATAGCATGTGAAAAGAAGTCCATAAGCCTGGTATTGGACAAAACTTTGGATTTGTGGGAAGTGGGAAGAAGAAAGAAAATCAAATCGAGTCTAATCGCAGGAAGAAGAAATGTCGTGGATATGGATGGAAGCAGCTCTACCGCTTGGAATCATAGCAGGAATGCTCTGTGTGATGGGTAATGCTCAGTATTACATACACAGAGCCGCTCATGGCCGGGTAATTTACTTTTCTTTTTAGATCTACTCTTTCTGATATATTTGTTTACCGATCGATTGCTTATAAGTTTTTTATTCTAACAGCCAAAGCACATCGGCAACGATGTGTGGGATGTCGCCATGGAAAGAAGGGACAAGAAGCTTGTGGAGAATCTTTCAGCCCCTTCTAATTAGGTTTTTTACTTCCTCCGCTGACGATTTTTTTTCATTTGTGTTTGTCGGTTTTTATTGGTTTCTAGGGTTTTTCCTATTCCTTGATTGTGAATGGTGAGTTGTGACTGATCCAGGTGATTTCTTATGGAATATTAGAATGTCTGCTTGACTGTTATCAAAACCTTGAATTTCATCCAGATAAATAGCAGTGAAATAGTTAATGAATTTGCCCAAAAGTTGTAAATAGTTGTGAAATAGTTAATGAATTTGCCCAAAGTTTTACTTCTGGGGGAAGTGTTGGATCAAAATTGGCAAAATGACCTTTTTGGGCCCTTCAATATAACTGGTTTACACATTCAGTCCCTCTGATGTCAATTTACATAAATGATTTCTTTAGTATTCATTTCGATAGGGGTTTTTTTAATCGAGAAGTGCGCATGAGCTTAATGGAATATGAGTGGACCATTTTGTTTAATGTTATCAGTAATGAGGAACCTGATAATTATTCGGGCTATCCAAAGGGCCAAAAAGGTCTTTTTGCTAAATAGAGGGTGGAAATAGGGTAGTGAAATTCAGGATCAAAATTTTCAGGTATTGGAGGACAATTTTCTTAAGATGCATACATGTGTACGTGTTGTTAGGCAATTGAGAATGTAGTTGAAGGTTGAGAACTCGAGCTGATTGTGTGAGTTATTAACCTTCTTTGATACAATGCTGGGAATTTGTGGTATTGCATCTTTAATCTACTAATATGGATGAAGCGATAGTGTATAGAGCAAGTAAGGAATTATTAATTATTATCTAGATTATGAATGTATGTTTTTTCACCTTTTATTATCAGAAGATTATTAATTCATAGTCATGATTTTGGAGAAAAAAAAGTTCATCTGAAAGAATGTACCTCAGTAGATAGGTATGATTTACGACTATCAGAGAAGAAGAATGGTTTTTAATTACCCATGAGCCATGAGAGTCTTCCTATTTAGCTGGTGTTTGAAAACCTTTTTAGTTTGTTACTGATAATAATAATACCTAATTTACCTTGTTGGATGACTGTAAAAGAATGGCCCAAAACATTTATAATTTTATACTGTCATGTAGACTGCAAGTAGTGCTATTTCTACATGCTTTAGTTTAAGGTAATACACAATAAATAGGAACATCAAATAATGTATGCCAAATTCGTTCTGATGCTATATTAGTTTTCAAATAGTCAATGAGGATTATTTGCGTTATATTTAGTATGTCTTATATCATCTAGATTTCTTGATGCAACTGGGTTTGGTGTACTAAACTTGATGGCTTCAAGGCGGGGAATATTTCATTGTTCATTCTTCATCTGTTTGTGAACTTCATAGAGCTAGTGAAACATATATGCAGTATGAATTGTCATAATGCGCGTGTGAATCATGTTTGTGTGTGGCATAAAAACTGTTACAGTGTGTGTACATCGCGTGCAACATGTGTGAGATACCGTTTTGTGCTTCATGTGTGTTAAGAGCATAGACCCTTGTTACTGAAAGAAAAACCATTGTAGGGCATCAAGAGTTTTGAGAAATATTGTTTGTCCAAACTCAGAAAGAAGGCATCTAAACAGATTTTTGTTGACTCAGACTGCAGAAATACAGGATGAATATCGTTCTCGGCCTTCTGGCAACTACTGTGGTTAAATTGGAGATACACGAGTAACCAGTGATTATATGTAATTGAATACGATTCTGATAAAGATTCAAACATCTTATAATGGAGGATTATGTGAGAATGGGGATTCATTGGGTTTGTATGGACAAATTGTAGTGTCAATGCTGTGACATTATAGATACACTGAACCCGTAAAATAGGGAACGAACTAGCACATTAATATGAACTAGGAAGGCATTAGTTGTGCAGTTCCTATTGAGATGATCTTGACTTTGATTGAATGAAAGTAAATATACTTCACATGGAATGTTGAAGCACTAATAGCAGGGCCCGCCCTAAGGGGTGGCGGGCAGGTGCAACCACCTAGGGCCCCTAGTCGGAAGGGGCCTAGAAATATTTTTTCGTGTATAGTTTTGGTAGTTATTATTGAAAGGATAAAACTGAATTATAATTAATGTTAAATGGTAGAACGATAGTTAAACATGTAAGAGGTCAAGAGTTCAAATCTCATTTTTTGCAAAAATTAAGTATTTATTGCAATTTTTTTTATTGAGGGCCCCATTTTACTACTTTTAATATTATTTTACTTAGGGCCTTCAAATTGCCAGGGCTGGGCCTGACTAATAGATGGATTTTTGGGGACATTTAACTATTAGGATTAGTTTCTTCATGCATCGACTGCATTGTGTTTGCGACAAGTTAAATAACATGCTGCTGAATAGGGTTATGTTCAATAAAAAAACCTGATAATGCTCTTCTGTGGTACATAATGATGTTCTTTCCTATCTTTGATTCTTTATCCAATAAAAACTAACCTTTTTGAATTGCTACTGTTTGTTTACCTAGAGATTTAATAATGGAATATTGAAGTTATTACTGTATACCTTGCAGAATGTTATTTCACCAAGTACTGAAGAAGGGAATAAAGTGCTCATTTGATATTTGGCGAGCAACAGTTCATTATGGTCTTTCTGTTTTGTTTGTGAATTTGCTTCAACTTTTGGACTTGGAAGGCAAATTATCAACTCGACTGAATTGAATTATTTTCATGAAATCGGCTCTCTTTGTGGGTCTTGAAAAGAATGAAATTGATCTTTTGATGAACCATCCTATTTAGCTGTCTGGTTAGGGTTTTACTTGTTTGACGTGTTTTTTAGTACCCTTTTTTTATGGGGGTTAAATACAATCAGAAATTACTTGTTACAATCGGTAGAAAACTTTGCCCTTAATAATTAAAAAACCCTAAAATAATTAGGAATGGGCATTTCTGTTAAACAACCCCCCCCCCCCCTCTCATAAGAGGGGCGTTTCTTGGTGGCGGCGTTTCCACCACCAGTGCAAACAGCTATTATTAATGGGGGAAAATTCAACAGCAATGTTAATTAAGGCTCAACTTATTTTACATTGGATTGATATAAATTTACATTAAAAATAGATGAATACAACTAGACAAACTAAGCCTATAAGGTCAATGCTAGCTGTAGCAGTTTTATTTAAGGTGAATAGCTGGACCGTCCTATTTGGAAGGGAGACAGAGAAAAGCATCGGGGAATTATGGCTGGAAACATGGAATTTTAGAGGTGAAAGTGACATGAGAAAAACTGGCAAGTCTAGCACAGTAGGATGTACTGCCTTGTTTGATCCTCAGTACGACAACCTAATTAGTGCTTTTCTTTTCAATTTCTTTTTCCCAAGTTAATTCACTAAATTACCTAATAAAGGTCTTTAATTGAAGTCGTTTTAGAGAAGCATACTGACCTTTTTATTACTTGAATGCCTTTTGTTGTATTCCTAGTGTTACTTCTTTTGTTACCTTAATCACTTGTTATTGATTAAGGTACTGTATAGATTTTTTTTATTAGTGGACTGACTTTTCAGAGATCATTTAAGTACTCGTCAGTTTGACTAAGATTTTTTCTATACAAGTAGTAGAATTTTTTTTTTGAAAAAAATAAATAAGACAACTTCTAATTAATAAGTACGAAGAAATAAAATGTATTGTTTAAAGCTAAAGTATGTAATTATATCAAAAGTTTATGAGAACAACTTGTTCGAAAGCAAAACCAAACTTACCAAATATTGAAAGATAATCAAGGTATACCATAAAATAAAATAAAAGGGTAAACTTAAAAAAACGTACATTTGGTTTCACTCATTTACAAGATGGGGTCTGATGAATTTTTTTTTCAAAATGGGGTCTATGGTTTCAAAATTTTTACAAAAGGGGGCCTATAAATTCGTAATAGCGGTGATACATTGAATATATTTAAGAATTCAACATTTTAATAATTTAATATATTTGTTTAAAAATCATAGGTCATGATTCAAGTAATTTTCGAAAATTTTTTTTTTTATGATTTTTTAAAGTTTGCTATCATAATTTAATTAAAAAATATTTGCGCTATTCAAATAATTTCAAAAAATTCACTAATGTGTTTTATATTTTTAATGACCATCTCGCAAAAATTCAGATAAAAACGAACAAGATTACCAATTTTCGTGACATAATTTAATATTGAGGATCCTTTATTTACAAATTTTTTTAAACTACAGACCCCATTTTATAAATGAGTGAATTCACAATCTACTTTTTTTTAAGTTTACCCAAAATAAAAACACCTTTTAAAAAAAAATTCATATGATAATCCAATTTATGTTTTTTAATGAAGATTATAGTATCAGAGTAAATTCTCTACATGTCAAAAAATTAACTCTTTTATTTAACAATTATGCGGCATAATTTACAGATCAACTTTAAAAAATCTAAAGTGGGCAATCGAATCTATATTAAGTGCCACTGGTTTCTCTGAATATCTTAGGGGGCGAATAAACTAAATTATTATTCAATAGCCAAACCAACCAACCTTCTAAGAGGTGCTCTTCACAATCTCATGATTGACTTCTCTCATCCCTGTGAGTCTGACATGTTTAGTGCCCCCATTCATCTTTTTTTAGTACATACAAAAACTATCATGAATAAAATAATATATTACTTAAATTTGTTCTTGGTCACTCACTCTTGCTTTTAGCATCATAATTAATTTACTTTTTCTTTTTATTATCTTAAAATTGAGTTGGAGGACAAAGACCAGCGCTTCAATTTTGTAAAATACAACCCCCGAAATTAATCAACAAGGACGGCAGCGGCAAAACAACAAATTTCATTGTTTTATTATTGACTTAAAAGGGGATTCCTTTTCATTTTCTATGTCAAATTGAATCCACTTCTGAATTACCCATTAGTATTTTTTTAATTTGTTCTATAGACTCGTGTTAAATTCGAATCTGTACCCAAATGAAAGGGTTAGCTAAAATTAAGTATATTTAAATATAAAAACAAAGGACAGAACAATTGGGTATGTCTGTTTTGTTGGGGGCATTAACATGGTTTGACTAAGGGTCTTTAATACAATGAACAAAGTCAAAATTATTTGTCTATTACAAACAAAAAAAGGATACAGATTATAAATACTGGTTGGAGTAAATGGATACGCAGTCATTTTCAAGGATAATGATGTATCCACCAAAAAGAATAAGCAATGGAGTCTTCAACCATTTTAATTGAATTTTTTAAAATTTCCGGCAATGCCCTTGACAGCTTGGTTTCTACCATTTTCAAGTGCACCAAGCCAACATTTCCAGCTGTAATGACCTGTTCTTTTTGTTCATTCCATTTTCATTTCACATGCTTCACTCTTTCCTTTTCTTTTACATATATTATCAAAAAAACATTTCCATCTTTTGGCCATCTAGTATAAGCCCTACTACCTATTCCATAAATGTATGGACAACTGGTAGCACAAGGACCTAATAGCGCAAACCCGGAAAGGTTTTTCCCATTCACAATTCAACTCAAAATTTTAATCTACAACATGGGTATTCATCAAAAGAATCATCACATTTGGCAAAATGGGGAAAAAATAACACCAGAGCAAAAGAACCACAAAATGATTTATTCCATTTCAATTGAATGACAAAGCTAAAATTCATAACATATAGAATCATCATCAGGCTAAATGCAGCACACCACAATAAATCATAAATCTGTGAGTGATAAAAGATTTACACGAAAAAACCCTATATTACCCACACAACTAAACCAACACCATACTAACACAAATAACAAAGACCACCACCAAAAATAGGTGCAATTAGAACAAGAATTTTTGAGGATTTGAAAAGCCGAACCTTGTACAAAAGGCGAAAGGGTTCAATCGAATTAGGGCACATATTCGTTTTCAAGTGTCGGTTGTGTCCTTGTCACCATTGCGGCCGGAGCTTTTGTCTCCCCTACGGATGTCATCTGTAGGGCTTCCCCAACATCGGCCGCTCTCTCCATTTGCTGCATTTTCTTCTTCTCCTTCAGCTTCTGGACCCACACAACTAAACAGGATAAAACTGCCAGCAAAACTACTCCCCCAAGTACCGAACCGAGAATAATCCACACTTTAGAATCCATTTTCTTCTTATGCCCGCTTGGCGTTGGACTAGGCCCCGGAGATGGGGCAATAGACTCGACAACTATTGAAAAATGCCCTTGTTTGATAGTCGAACACTCATTCCTAGATCCCACATTGCTGAAATTAGGGGACCCTTGTAAATCAAACCACACACACTTGGCTATAGATCCATCGGGTGTCGATTCCACGTTCGAGAATAAGATTTTTATTGGATCTCGAGACGCCCGAATGTCCAATTCGGGTAAATTTGTAGCCGATAAGTCCGAGCCATTATAAGCGAGAAGACCGAGGATTGGGGTCAGGTATGTGTAATTAGGCAAAGGGTAAAATCTCTCGGACCAATTCCCCAAATTTTGGTACACGAGAACAAGCCTCTCGACATAGGGTTGCTCGATGATACCAATAGGAAGCACAAATTCATTGTACTTTTCGAAGCCTTTTCTCCTTAATGAGCCACTCCTGAGCCTTAAAGCAGCTATCTTTATGCCATTCAAATCCAATGGGACATCCCCATCGTAGGGGGTACCGGTTTTGGGGCGAACAAGTGCTCGATATGCGTAATCTTGAAGGAGAACGTCAAGGGCACGAGGGGAATTAGGCGGCTGAGACCTAAATGCAGGTACCCAGATGAACGAAACGAAAATAAGCATCAACACGAGACTTCTTGGAAGCCCCATGGATGCTTTTGGACTAGATTCAGCTCAATGCCACCAAGATTTTCAACCTTATGAACAAACAATCACAGTCCCAGCAAGTCAATAGCTAGTTAATATAAGGAAACTGGAAACCCAAAAAGAGAAAGAAGTAAATTGCCCCAAACAACTAGCGACTCAGTGAACTTGTAAATGTAGATAACGGATACTGTATAAAAGATATGTATAAATTGAAGAGAATATTTGCGGATAAAGCAGCTTTGAAGGTTCCAATTCCAACCGTTGTAAATTGTAATCCGTTTTCTATAGGGTTTCCTTTTTTGAATTTCTTGTAGTAGAAGCTCTTAAGAGATTACAGATAGCAAACAAAATCACCCAAACAAATTTGGGGAATCTTGACGGGATTTTTAGCGTAACAACCAGAATCAAAGCGCATAAGCGAATTAATAGCAACCAAAAACAGCTCAAATATTTTCTTCGAACGGTCAATCTATCAATTAATTCTCTTAATACTCGTAAATTAAAGCCCCAAATTCGAAAAATATAACGCTGAACGAGAAAAAAGAGGGACAGAGAGAGAAGCGCGTTTACCTGATAAACCGAAATTGGGGTTTGCAGTTGAAAAATCGGAAAAATCCTTCCTCTAAGCTCCAAAAGTCCGCCAATGTCAAACAATTTCAACAATGATTCGCAACCACAAGCTAAATCTTCCAAGAAATGCCAAGAATCTTGAGATAAATCATGATTTCCAGATCAGGAACGGAGAAATCACTCAAAAGCCCAACAAATGGGGCTGCATTTTGAAACAATCAACAAACAAGAGCAATCCTCCTCCGCTCAAGCTTGACCCAGTTGAAATGGGGTTGCTCGATTAAGTTAGCAGATAAACAATTGAGTGAAAGAAAGAGGGCTTAAAGACACGGCATTTGTACAGCTAAAAACAATCTATAATTTTTGGGAGATAAGCTTTTTCCGATGGATTCTGACCAGTGAAGAAGATAATCAGAAAACAACCAAAAAGGAAAAAGGAAAATAAGTAGAAGAAGCAGCTGAAAGAGGGAGATGGATGTAAATGAAATCTACTAATACTTTTAGGTACTTAGCGTCTACACTGAAAAATACAGATTTGGAATATTCATTGGCTATTATTGTCTTTAATTATTTTGTATGTTACTAATTTGCCCCGAAATTTTCTTTTCATTTGACCAAACTATCCTCGTCAACCGCTTCACGCTCTATATCCTCTTTGGACAACATGGTATTTTAGTTGTTTTACTACAAATACTTATTAATAAAAAATAATTTTTCATTTTTGTCCAAATTTTATACTCTAGTGTAACTTTACGGTTCTAATTTAGGAGAAGTTGGGTTTGAAATTAGAGTCCGCAATACTAATTTGCCAGTCTATGTACTAATGATTTTGTAACTTATTTGGCTATTTTTCTCTCTATAAGTGATTTGCAATAATTAAGCTTTTGAGTTATTATAATTGAGAATGTTGCATTATGTTTAGATTGAGTGTTCTAGCACTGCATAAAATGAATTACAATTTATGATTTTTTGAAGTAGTGTTTTAAAAAGCGTTCGGCGCTAATCGAGCCGTCAGAGTTTTAAAACGCTTAAGCGGAATCTAGGCAGATTTACATTTTTTATTTTTAAATATTTATTATATATATAAAATATAAATTGAACTAGTCATTAAATTATAATTATATGAAATGTATAAAAAATAATTTAGATCATGTTTTAGATTTTATTAAGCGGCACATAGCATATTGTTTCTCGCTTTAAGACTCAAAATGATAATTTTATTGTGAAAACACTTTAATGTACTTTAGTTTTATCAACTAAACTACTTTTTATTGGTAAACTATGATTCTTATAAATAATGGTATCATAAAAATTTAAATTAGGCGATGTCCAAATAAAAAAAATCAGACTAAACAGTGCTTAAACGCCAATAAATTAATCAAACATCTAATAGCGCTACAGAAATGAAAAAGTGAATCGACAAGCCTCAGAATAATACATAAGGGGAATTTTTAATTCAGTGACTATGACATTGGTTTTTGTATTATTGAATAAAAAAATTAATAGTTAAGAGAAAAAGCTTCGAATTGTTATGGATTTGTTCTTTACTTTTGTGTT
Organism: Euphorbia pulcherrima; assembly: GCA_947683365.1. Taxonomy (NCBI): domain Eukaryota; kingdom Viridiplantae; phylum Streptophyta; class Magnoliopsida; order Malpighiales; family Euphorbiaceae; genus Euphorbia; species Euphorbia pulcherrima. The sequence continues at coordinate 33,429,502 of CANTUS010000008.1, forward strand.
CTTTTTCCAAGGCATCTACTTATTTGATTCAAAAAATTAATTTGGTTTAAAGAATACTAAAAGTTGTGTGTAATGATTTGGATTATAATAGCCCCCAATAAATACTACAAATCGATATACATTATTGATAATACAAGGGCCAAATAAATTATTAAGTTCTACATACCAAAATTTTGGTATTAAGCATTTTGAATTTTGAAGGTAAATTTTTAGGGTTGTTTATTTTGTTCATGTTTAGTAATCAGAAGCCAATTTCAAATGATAACTAACATTTTAAACTATATTTATTTTTTTTATTTAACTTTAAAAATATGTCATGTGGTTTGACTGTTTGTAAAAAGGTTCATATGATTTTTTTTTTCAAATGGGTATTTATGATTTCAAAAGTTAGTAAAAAAAGAAAAAATATATGATATATTTTTTAAAATTAGCTTTTTTGGTATTGTTACCCCAGTTAGTCATTTATATTCAACAATGTAAGTTTCAGACGTAGAAGTATTTTATTTTATTATAATTTTTAAAAATTTCATCAATTTTTAATTAAAAATAGTTTTAAAAAAATTCTTAAAATTATCAATAAAATATATGGTATTTTTATTAATTAAGCTGTTAAATTTCATTTTAAAATAGAAAAGACTATCCATCAAAATATGATTTTAAAATTTTAGAAATTTTTTTTTTTACTAATTTTTAAAACCACGTACGCTCTTATGAAAAAAATTTCATAATAACTTTTTTATAAAATAGTAATATCATATAATATGTTTTTTTAAGTTTACCTTTTATTTAAAAAAAAAAGACAATTTTATATTAAGTAACAATAAAATATATAAAAAATAATGGAGAGTGATTACGAGAGAGACATGTGTGAAAAAGAACAAAACAAAATATTGTGTTCAAGGACCAAAAAAAAAACAAAGCTAATGCAATTGTGATACAATTATGAACATAAAAAAAATGAAAACAGTAGAATGACCTCACTTAATTCCCATAGTAGAAAAAGTAAGAGAATGTTGGTATCTACCAATTTAAACCCATTTTATTTCGTTGATTTTGATGAACGCATCCCATTAGCTCAAAATCAATTATTTCAGAAGTTCTTTACTTTTCTTTTGACGGAAAATAAAGACAACAAATAGAATTTGCATCTGTTTTCGTATTCTAACATTGAAGAATGTAGCAATGAAATGCTAAATCAAGATTGAATTACGGTTCTACTTCGGAAGAAGATTGATAGTCATTAATCTAAAGAAATTTTGTCGTCGTAGGATGAAAACTAGAAGAGAGAAAGTATAGAGAGAAATGAAATTTATGTCGATGATTTTTGTTCCAAATGAATGAATATATAGGGGAAAATCAATGTTTTAAAAAGTGCTAGGCGCTAATTGGACGATCGAGGCTTTAAAACGTCCAGGCGAGGTTTGGGTGGGGTCTAGGCGGAACCTAAGCGGGATCTAAGAGGATTTATTTTTTTTATTTTTTAATATATAAAAATATAAATTTAGCTAAAAAATAAATTATAATAATATAAAATAAAAACAAACATAATTTAAAGCATGTTTTAAAAATAGTGTTTCGAAAAATCCCGTCTAAGCACCGCTTAGACAGTCCGTCTAGGCCGATTTTTAAAACAAAAAACCCCGTCTAGCCCCGCCTAAGACTGCCTATCCCCGCCTAAATCGGTCAACCACCTAGGACCGCCCGACTACCTAAAATGACGGTGGTGTTATGAAAAATCCTGCATAGACGGCCTCCTAATCCGATTTTTAAAACACAGGGGAAAACGGTAGACTATCTTATTCTCAATAAAAATCAAATGACTCAAACTGGATTAGATATTTTAACCCGGTGACAGGCGGATCCAACATCTCTCTTCGAAAAAACCTCTACCTTCTCTCAAGAAAGCCCCCTTTTGTGACAGGCTTGAGGTGCTCTACCCTTCTTGCCTTTTCCTGCGCTTTTGCATTTCCTTTGGTACTTTCTTTTAATCATGTAGTTTGTGTGGTTTTCGGCTATATATATATATATATATTTTATTTGGAGTTTTGCAAACCGGACGACTCTCTTTTGGCTATTTCTACATGATCAGTTGCTCAACTATTATTGTTTCTCACCTTTGACACACAATACATAGTGTTCTACTTTCATAAAAGCATTTGGTTGAGTGAAGTTTATGTGATGTATTGATAAAGTGTGACTATTCATTTGGCTCATATACATACATAGTCCTATCATGTAAATAATTTATGAAGCAATTATTTTCTCGTGGAATTATAACCTTTTCTAACGGAGAATTATCCAACTAACATTTATTAATAACAAGTGAGTGTAATGAAATGCGCTCAAATGTATAACACACCATTTTATATCATCAAATTATCTCTATGTTATGCAATATGTTACATTTTTTGTCCATTTGTTATACGATTATAACTCGTTCAGTATATATGTCATGACATTAGAAACTCCATTAACGCTACTTGACATACTTGTATTTCTATCTAAATAGATAAAAAAAATAATAATGAGATGACAAATAATGAATAAATAAAATGTATACTATAATTAACAGTTGACATATGAGTTATACTAGAAAGAGAAAAAAAAATTTATTTGCATTAGTTCAAAATATTTATAAGCTGGACTTATTTTTTTTTTAACAACAAAATTGAAAATTGAAAATTGATCGTACGGATATTTTTCATATAAGATGAAAAAGCATTGACAATCCAAACAACTGTACTAAGCAATAGACCGAGGCGGAGAAATTGTTTTCTTCAAAATGTTTTGTTGACAAAATCTACAGATTTTTCTTATAGTTCTTTCCTTTTTCTTCTTATCTCCTCTTTTGGATATTTTTTAATTGATTTAATTTAATAAATTAACAAAACATATATGCAAAAACTTCAATGATCTCTTGAGGAAATTTTAATCAATCGTATCCTTCATTAATTTGGTTAGACATAATTTAGGGTTATTTCATATATAAATTTTAAGTTTTTTCATTCATATATGAATTTGTAGTTGATCTTTCATTTTGATATATATGATCAGTTATTGTGAATTTTTTTATAGTCTTACCACCTATAATACATTAACTATCATAATTTTTAATCACAATAGTTATAATAACACAATCATTTAAATAATTAAAAAAATATAAATGTATGAATATATTTGATTACTGAATTTATTGATAAATAAATATTTAATATTTCAAATTATAATTAAACTAAATCTCATTATTCTTACCAAATAAACAAAAAGCTTGTATTTGCTTGGTAAGAATCAATAAGATACTTACTAAATAAGATACCGAATAAGAAATCAATTGATGATAGTTTTTCGTATGGTACGAAATCAATTAGTGATTAAAAATTATTTTTTAATTTTCTATTTAGAATTTTTTTAATTAAATAATCAATTATATATTCTATTTTTTTTGAAAACTTGTATGAAAAATATCTAGTGGCATATTTAGAAAAGTTTTAATGTGTCCATATATATAATATAAGATATTATAATTCTCGAGCCAAGTAATAAACTATATAATTTACGATGTTAAACAAGAAAAAGATGACGATTAACAACGATAAATATCTTAAAATATTATATAATTTGATTTCATATCAATAAATTCAGTTGTCAAATATTATTCATTTTTTTAAATATTTACTTAATTGTGTTATAATAATTATTGTTATTAAATATTATGTATAAAAATGAAAATAGCGATAGTTAATGTATTATGGGTGGTAAGATGATAAGAAATTTATAATAGTAGGTCATATGTATTAAAATGAAAGGTCAACTACAAGTTCACATATGACAGTAAAAATAATTAAAGTTTATATATGAAATTGAGAAAATAGTGATAGTTGAAGTACTATGGGTGAAATTAACCTCATAATTTATTAAAAGTATATTATAATTTATTTAAGATGTAAAAGAAGCTAGTGCTTAGCCTGGTTGATATTAGAAGTTGATATAAACAAACTATGTTATATTTTTATGAACAAATAATGTGGTATTTAATATTGACCGGCTTCGATGTAAAATGTTACTCCATCCTTTTCTTTTAAATTGTTGTTAGCTTTTTTATTTTATTTCTTTTTATTTATCAATATAGATCATGGTATATTTATTTTACTATTATTTCTTTAATTTGACCGTATACATAATTATGTATTTAGTATAAAAATGTAAATAATAAATTAATTATTTTAATAATTTAAAAATTATTTTATGAATATTGATGAAAATTCTGAAAACATAAATTAGTTTTTAACTTTATGAAGAAGTACAAAACTACATTATTTATTAAGCTTTCCGAAACACAATCATTGTAATCAGACATCTCATCAATTATTAATTTACTTTTATAAGAGAAAATCAATTAAAAATTACTTACACGCTAACGAGAAAGATATATTATTGGCTAATAATAATAAAAATAAATAAATAAATAAATAAATATTTAATCCGTATTTTTTTGACTCGGATATGAGAATTTCAATTTTGTTGCCAGCCCCTACCTTATCGAATTTCAATAACCACCTCCAAACAAATGGATATATATAATCTGTATACACAATATAAAAACATAATAAAAATTAAAGGAATATGAACATTAATAAGTTGAGTCATATCAAATGACACTGTTCTTTAAAGAATACTTACAATTCTTTTTAAAATTAAACAACTTCTTTAACCAGATTGATCGAATAGGAACAAAATATCAAATATATATCCCTAACAATAACAAGAAAAATAGATGAAAACATTTTGTAACGTGTGTTGAAAAATGTGGAGGAGCCAAACAATTTTTTTTTGTAATGTGCATGTGTTGAAAAATGTGTTATACCCTTTTATAAGCAAAATAATTGCAGGTAATCAACGTTAATATTTGTTGCCAAAAACTAAAACTGATTTTGACCACATTATATGGATTTAATTGAGTAAAATGAGGAGTTGATTGCAAAAATAATTTTGCCAAATCAATTGATTATACAATATATCAAATTTTCTAAATAATTATATAATATTAAAAATAATAAAATAATACTTATATTTTATTATACGTAGAACATTACATTCATTTTATTAGTACACAAAAATGAGTTCTCATGCATATGTACCTCTCAATTGCGTTATAAACGGAATTTTTAAACCGTTTGTTTCATGTGCATATAAGTCTATTTAAGTCTCTTTTATCCAAACTCATTTATAAACATTAAAACATAATATAAGATACAATTTTGAAGGACTTTTATAATATTAGAAACCTACTCTTTTCTTTTTTAAACAAAAAAATAAGAAATTTTGTCCGAATTCGGATATCAAAAGGATTAACATATATAATATAAGATTTCTCTACCAATTTTTTCAAGTCGAGCTTCCCGGTCTGTCATTATACCTTAATAACAAATAATTTTCTAATAATCCCCCACTTATTTCAAAAAAATTTTTGAAAAATAAAGAATATTCTGAATATATCAAATTTGACATAGAGTGTATAGATTTGGAGTCTTTTCGACTATGAAGCCTTGATTGATAAAATTTAATCTAAAGAAACTTTTCTAAAACTTATAATTTTTATGAACCAAAGATTTACTATATAAAATAGGGATTTTAGCTATCACATCATACCAAGATAAGTTTCTGTTCAATGTTGTGGTTTGCCACTAGGCCATGCCCGCATCTGGTCTTTCATAAGTGCTTTAGAGATAGTGTCAATGTCCCATTAAAGCGGCCCCACTTCACACTTACGTAGGTGATTTCATCAACTGTACATTGCACTTTATACACCACATATAAGATCTATTAAATTCATTAAGAGTTGTTTAATTTAATTTATCAAAATATGCAATATAGCATTTTTACATCCATCTAGGATTGAGACATTGTTTTAGTGTTAGCAAAACTAATAAAGAGTTTTTATAACTCATGTGAACTTATTTCATGGGGTCTCCAATCATATAGGCATGATTATCATCTTTGTTAATTTCAATTGACTTTAGTCTCATCCTCTTCAATGTTTAGGAAATAAATTTGTTTCTCAAATATTTAGTCAGATAATTTGGCCAAATTCACTCTTGACTTACATAGTTAATATATATAATTTCATCTTTAAGTTGCAACTTCACAATATATATCTCAAACAAAAGTACCTATCTTATTTTAAGATAGATATTGCCACTTGGCAATCAAAATGTATATCCATAATATAAAATACCATAAACCATGGTATTTCTTAAGTATTTCACAGGTGTGACGATAACAACTCAATGATCATTATTTCTTTAAATGTATATTTGAATCGTGAGGGATACTCGCAAGATTAATATTATAATATTCAAACTTGTAAGAAGTTTCTCCATATAGTATTCTTGTGTTAACAAGATACTCGCATTCACTCTTATAATTCTTATGCCAACTAAATATTGTATATTATTTTCAATTTATTCTCTTATCTCTCTAAACACAAACTTAATGAGGTAATATAGATAATAATATATCTGTTGGAAACTAAGTTGAAAAAAACTTTATATAGAGAAAACCTTTACTTTCTCTACCCCAGGTAAAGAAGTTACCAGAAAAATTGTCTATCTCAAAGTCACGTGCAAACAACACTCTTTAATAAAGAATGTTTATTACATCTATACCTGCATATATAGTGATAAAAGTAGTATAAAATTAGGTCTCAGAATATATGGGTGTGAAGGTATATAAAAACAAAACGCAAAACAACTCTTGAATAGCCTTGTCATGAAAAATAATTAATTAACTGTTAATAAATTCTCACCCCTAAATTAGAGAAGGGTGTATTGTGTAATATAAAATATCCCATGCTAGTAGTGCAATATTAATTAGTACTACCTCTTTGCTATACGATGACCACCCAACTCTTTGATATATAAAATTGATCTAGTTATATTCCTTTAATCAATTTTGTTATGAGCATTCGAGCATGTGCACTAGAAACAGGATTTGGCGGTTCCATACTCTCCCAACAAAATAAACTCTAACAATTTAACAAGCTCATAATGTCAAAAACAATTTTCAACAATATATAAGTAATGTTGGAAAAACCTTCTCTTGAAATAACTATAATTTTTCAACATAATAAAATAAAACTATATGAAAAGGCTTTTAAAAGATATATGAACATAATAAAAGGAAATTCTCCTTTTCTAAAAACGGGACACTTTGAAAATATTTGAATTATAAAAATAATTATTTTGTAACTCACATGATGTCTTACTCATGAAAAGTATCATCACAACCAGAAAAAGCATAAACTAAATTCTCAAAAATAATTATGACTAAAATGTTTTACCATATTATATTAACAAGCATCCCGTCAGTTATTATAATCCAAGTCTCTACCTTTCTTAAATACATGAAACTACAATCATGAAAATGTACCCATAACTGTATGAGTTCATGGCTTACGTACCCATAAAAGTGTTCACTGATATAGAAAAAGAATACTCATTGCTACTCAACGAGACCGGTGTATTTAGCGAATTCGTTGAGGATCAATTTTATTGCTCCGCCAGAAATTTCCCGTACTGCCGTAGGCAATGGAGCCTCAACATTCCTCCACTTCCTAGAAATGGATAAGTTCAACTCCTTCAGTAAGCCTTTCATATCAAACTTAGCATGCACATGAACAAGTAAAACCACATTATTAATCATTTTAAAGCTCTCGTGTCCAAATAATTACTTCATGTTACTAATCATCTAGTATCAGGAGGCTTCTTTTTTCCAAACAAAGAATGATCTTCTGGATTGAGATAAGCTAGCCCCTCATCCAATCTCATGTCCTGCCAAAGGTCCTCAAATCCATTGTCATGGTCGCTTTGCTTTGTTGCCCTCTTTACCATTGTGATATTAACTAAAATGGAATATCTTTTTGCTACAAAAATTACATAAGCATTAGTTATATAATAGACAAGTTATGATGAATTAAGTTTATAACTGCTCCGTAACGGATTCATTTTGAATCAAAAGTTCAAAACTGTTAGCCATTTCACAAATTCAAGTATCCTTTAAGATTGTTGTCTAAAAATCACAAAATTAAATAAACAAATAAATATTTAGTCGTACTTTTCTCTCTCAGCTATAAGAATGTCAACCTGTTCGGGAGCGTCTGCCTTATCGAACTCCAGTATCCAACTTCAAACAAAAGGATATATATAATCAGTAAAAATAATATAGAAATAGAATGAAAATTATAAGCAAGTTAAAGGAACGTGAACACCTATTAGCTGAGTCATGTCGAACGACATTGTCCTTAAAGGATACTTGTAATTCCTTCCGGGATTAAAGAGCTTCTTCAATCAAATTGATTGGAACAAGAATATAAACTCAAACATATATCCAGAATAATAACAAGAAAAAGAGACGAAAACATTTTGTAATGGGTGTTGAAAAATGTGGAGGAGCCAAGGCAAATTTTTTGTTCTGTAGAAACTTTTTCGTGCTATACCCTTTCATAGGCAAAATAATTCCCAATAACCAACGTTAATATTTGTTGCCAAAAATTAAGGAACAAATCAAATGGTACACAGAAAATGTTTGAACAAAATTGATTTTGACCACACCATATGGATTTGATTGAGTAAAATGAGCCTTTGATTGCAAAGATAATTTTGCCAAATCAATTCATACAATAGACCATGATTTTCTAAATAATTATATAATATTAAAATAATAATATAATACATATATTTTTATTATATGTAGAACATAAAATTCATTTTATTGATACAGAAAAATGAGTTCTCATATTAACCTCTCAATTGCACTATAAACAAGATTTTTAGACTATTTATCTCATATGCATACAAGTCAATTTAAATCTCTTTTATAATTTAATAACTTTACAAAATCAAACTCATTTATAAACATTAAAACATAATATTAGATAAATTTTTTTGAGATAACAAATAATTTCCCAACATATATTTGCTCGAGTTGTTGTAAGAAATTGAGGATATTAAATGTAGTACTCCAAATATTGTATCTGGAAACAAGTAAATTTTTGTTTCAATCATGGTAAATATTTTGGAAGGATTAAAAGAAATCAATTGCCGTTTTACAATAAAGAAATTTGTTTACCGTTACTCCAAAATTTGGAAAATATGCATTCATAAAAAATTGAGAGCCGTAATGCTATATTGACAACCCAATAATTTACAATCATTGACATTTTATATCCACCCTTCATCTTTGTCATTCAATGGTGTTTTATTTTTTTAAAATTGCCTCATTGAGCTTATTGTCATCCAATGGTTGAGATCAAATCGCTCACAACTCTTTAATCCCCCTTTTTTCTCAACTCTTCTTCCTATCAAAACCAACACTTATACACAAACAGTTACAACTCAACCCGTTTGTCTTTCTTCTCCTCATTGTTTAAGAAAATTATCTCGCTGTAAAAATTATGGATAGTCAAAGTGTTGAAAGTGACAGACTAATAAGAAAAAGAAGGGATAATAAAATCATGACAAATAAAGAAAGAAATAACAAAGGAAAAGGATAGAGATACAAACAATAAGGCATGAACTAGAACGCCCAACAAAAAGTAGGTAAAAATAGAGAAGAGATAAAGAATTATGAACATACAACTTTTAAATTGTTGTTTGTAATTGTTAAACAAATTTGTGCTTGATAATTATGAGCTTCTAGTAACCACAACCGCTTAAAAACCCAAATTACACGCAAAACATCATTACCTAGAACCCAAAATTGGTAAAGCTGAACTTTGGATGAAAGGATACTCAAAATTAGTGGTTGATTATAAACGTAACTGAAAATAAAATTAATTGAAGCATCCGGTGTGAAAATTAATTGAAATACCCAGTGCTGTAAAAATTGGCAGGAGTAGTTTACTATGGACTGCTGAAGTTATCGCTGAAAATTATAGTATTGGCAATGGTGAGAAATAGTAGGAAAGAGATAATAAGGGGAATCGAAATTGTAGCCGCCATATTTTTGATAATGAAAGCTTTGAAAGAATAATAAAATAAAATCTGATAGTACAAATGGATGAGAGATCCATTTTGAGAATTTAGAACAATAAAAGAAGCAACAAAATTGCAATAGTACAAATGTGTATCACATTTATTGAAAACAAAAGTAAAAGAAGAAACATGAATGAGAGGTTGAGTTAGAGTCTCAGCCATTAAGGCTTCGTTTGGGAAGAAGTTTTTAGTAGTATGTTATAGGAAAGGATTTTAAGTTATATGTTTTAGAAGCAGTTTTTGGTAAAGGAAATGATTATAAATCATATGTTTGAAAAGAAAGTATTGAGCTTTTTCATTGGATATGGCAGCAACTGATTTCACCCACTTACAACATATCTAACATCTTGGTTCCCCCGGAAAATGGCCGAATTTGGGAGGAAGACCTTTTGTTTTCCAACTTTAACCTTTTTGTTTTCTTATTGCATTAAACATATCCTATTCTAGTTTATAATAAAAAGCATTAAAAATGAAATGGGTACGTATCTGTGACCACGGGATTTTACAGTCCTTTTCGCGAGACGATGATGACGTGTACCCGATTTTAATACCTCGAAATAAAAGTTCTCTTTAGAATTTTTATTACCAAAATAATATTCTTTGTGAATTTTATACTTGGTAGAATCTAGTTCGGCGTGGCAGATAACGCGTCCGGTAGGAGCTTGAACCGATGATTTACACCCAAATTAAAAATATCCATTAAAATTTAATTAAAATTCAAAAAGATGTCTTTTGACCCACTTTTACCCACTTTTGACCACTTTTCACGACTTTTTAAGCTCCTGGGCCCACTGGTTGTCAGCATGCCTGAGGCTGATGCCACTAGCGGCATCAGCTATGCCGCCGCCGGCATCACCATGTCACTGGCGGCATCGGCCATACCGCCGACGACATCATCACGTCGCTGGCGGTATGGCCTAAAACGGGTCCCTACACAGACAGTCTTTCGGCCACGTTCGGCGGAATTAGTCAAAAAGGTCTTGAAAAATACCTCAATTTACCTATAAAAACACACCTTAGGCTTTCGGAGAAAGGAGAGCTGAATTTGGGGAGTAGAGGCTGAAATTAGAGGAGATTTGGTTGGGAAAATTTAAGATTAGAATGAGAAAATAGATTTTAGCGAGATAAGAATTAGAAAAGGTAGGAAAAAGGATCCTAATCCATTTTTCCTGATTTTTCTTCTTTGAACTTTCTGATTGTGAGCTTAAAATCAGTTGGTCTTTAATTTAAAATCAACTTAATAGGATTTAGAGACCTAAGACTCTTAAATTAACTACTAAATCATCGTTACAAGCTCTCCGGAGGTGTTTCTGTTCAGTTCACGAAGAGTTGGATTCACGACCCCGAGGTGAAAATTTTGAGTCTCATAGATCTTTGGCATTAATACTAGTGATTTGTGCTGATTCTTGTTGATTTGTATTCATTTTTTAGGTTTTCGGTCATTTTTTGACTGCTGCCCGCTGCTGCTGTAAGAAATTGAGGTCGCCGGAGACATATGATGTCGCCGGCGGTATTAGCCATGTCGCCAGAGACATCACTGATACCGCTGGTGGCATCACATTCCCCAGAGACCTCACTTTCTTACGGGACCCTTTCTTTATGGTGCTTAGAAAGCCTTGTAGTCTGCCTGCATAGTGATGTCGCCAGCGACATCAACCATGTCGTCGGCGACATCAGAAGTATCGTCGGCGGCATGACTTTCTGGACAGCAGTTTTATTTTTATTTGTTCCTGGACTAGCTTATTTTTTGAAGCTAGGATATATAGTGCAACGAGGGAGGTCCAAAACCTCCTGAAAATAGACCCTACCCAATAACGTGTGGCATTTTCACTAATAATCCAGTTAAAACAACGATCGAATCTAAAATTTGGTTAAAAATGGAATTTCCCTGCAAACGCCGTTCAAATCTCATTTTAGCCATCCAACCGGGCTTCATAATATTATAAATGAAATATGCCACGCCCACACCAACTCGGGTCTTGTTCGGTTTGCTAACTGCACATAATTTATGAGATACCTCGTACGACGCACAGTATCCGTGCTAATAATTTTCTACAGGTAGATGTATATTAGGTCTTCGGGTATTTTATTTATAGAAAAGAAATGTACAGGACTTGGAAGCCTTGTAATAATTTTATCTTCCGCACTTATTTTTGAACGGCTGTAAATATTTTATTCATCGCTTCAATTGCTTGATAAATGTGAAAACAACAAAATAACTGAAAACACAAATAAATAGGATGGATTAAACCGATTAAGAAAGAATGAAGTATCTTAACTTGGCCTAATGAAAAATAGATAACATCATCTGAACTCGGAATCTCTACTTAAGGTATGGTCCAACCACCCGGTGGGAAAATCATACCAAAAATTTCCTGATTGAGCTGAACCGGGTGGCGACTCTATTTTAAGTACGGGATTTCAATCTCGTATCTTTTGAGCATTAAAATGTGCAAAACCATTTTTCAATCACATCACACTCATCATCCCCATCTCATCAAGAGGCCGACCAACCGGTCAGGCCCCGCTGCTACCGCGCAAAATATCGTCCGCTCACAGTGGCGACTCTGCTGGGGAGATGATCTCTTTAAACTTGAACTTTCTTTTCATAAAGTTTAAAAGATTTTGATGATGTATTGAAATCATTGGCCAAATTAAAATTTCATTCTTTTTTATAAAGTTTTATCCTCACGCGTGTAGATAGTTCGGTAATTTTTAGGTGCCCCATTTTACCCTAGAAGGTCACGAAAGTATCACTCATGCCCTGTAGGGATTGAGGATGCCTAGTGGGTGGATCACTGGTTTTAACCAACACGTAAACTCCTGCGATCACATCTATTTGGAAGTGGTTGAGTAACGTGGAATCAAGGTAAACGAGAACCTTCTACATCAACAACCCCATACCAAAGCTGCGCTAGAAAAAGCCTTAGCACATCGTTCCCTTAGGATCACCAGAACAAATAAAATAATTGGGACGCGCTTCTTTTGCCATTACCGGTGAAGAAGCCAAAACTCCATCCTTCCAAAGAGGTGTTACGCGGAGTCATAAGGTTGGAAGAGGGACGATTTGCGTACTCCGTGATCATGCACCCCCATTCATCAACTTCGAGAGCCAAAAATGAATCAACTTACCCTTACTACTTCCTCCCATGGAAGAAGTTTAGTAACATACGTAGGACTTCTCTTGTGCCTCTGTTGCGTCACCACATATCACTATGGTGACATGAGATACAAACGTCCCACGTATGTTGGAGGGATAAGCCATCGTGACATCTCTAACCACACCTACATGCAGCCATACATATCACGCACCGCTCCCAATAACAAAAAAAAACATACATACCATCCATACCATTTACAACCCATTCATGGTCTGAACCACGGTTTATGATCCTAAATAGTCTTCCTCTTGAACCAAGACCTTCACAACCAGCCATATCTCTTCCTTGCAATGATGACTCTGCCTCACCTAGAGAATAGACTAGTCTTCCCCCCACCTCAGGAGCAGCAGTTCATACTTCGTCTCTTGGGTCAGAGATCACCGCCGCTATCATCCAGTTTTTGAACTCCGATCAGTTCTAAAACATCATTCAGGAATTAGTACGTGTATCCATCAAGAAAGCCCTAGGAAGTCAGAACTTCGACCAGGTCATGCGGTCTCCGGGTATGACACCCGAGAGTAATACACTCTGGCAATCACCACCAACCTCTTACCCCGGACAAAGGGAAGGAGCTCAGAGTCTAATTCTTCCATCATTCTTTAACATCTCGCCTCCAACGTTGGTCACTCTATCGTAGTTTAAGATCTTCGCTACCCCGATGCCTCCTCAGTATGACCAGGCCATGCAACATAAATTTGAAGCCTTCTCACGTCAATTGGTGACAGCGGGCTGCAATCAGAAAGAGGGAAGTGTTCAACCAGAGGGGAATCGGATCTATCAAAACATTGACTCTCTCATACCCCTACCTTAAATCATGATGGACCAAGAGACCTCTCAGAAACTGGCACCAGCTGCCACTATACAGCAAAACGATGGTCTTAAGTATAGCATAAATCTATGGAAACTGCCGCTTAATGTAATCTTCATCGAATTAAGGGAAGCTGGCATTCTCAAACCTCTTGACGGATATAATCCTCCCACAAGAGAAGAAGGAAAAGGCTTTTGCGGATATCACATGCTGTCAGGTCACCACACCAATTAATGCAAAGCTTTGATTCACACCATCTAATGTCTACTGAAGGATAAGAAGATTATCGACCCTGAAAGAGCATCCAACCCCTTACTAGAGTTTGGCAACCAGACACAGATGATTAATCCTGGCTTTCCTAAACAAGGGAATGTGCCGCAAGATCTCATCAAGGCCATCTACTCCAATGGTAGGGGAAAGCCTCACTTCGACAGCAAGGACGAAGAGTCTTGATTTGTAATCCTTAGAGTTTAGACTTTTTAGCTCCATGAGCAACTTCCATTTTTCTTACTTATATCATGTCTCTATCATTTGATCCACGCCTTCATATGAGCATACACACAATGCTTTCAGTATTCAAGATATTTTATTGAATGAAATTAATTTGAGTACAAATGAAGGCTCTTATGCGGTAATTAAACCCAATAATTTAACCCCTGTCAAACACATGTAAGATAATAAAGTGCTTAAAGACCACGATAATGCTTTTGCTTGGTCTCTAGATCAATAGTTAGATTGTTGAACACCACGGGTCTCTTCCAAAATTAACTCAGCAACCCTGCAACGGTACACCTTCAAGCTACTAAAGAAGTATCAACTGGTCCCATGAAATGGAAAATCGAGGCATACACCCACTGAGAATTGATAGAGCCTAACCTCGATCAAATAAATATCGTAGCAGAATCTCAGACCAATGTCACCGCCAAGGAGATGACCAAATTTGCAGAAAAACACATCTTTACCCAGTATAAATTAACCTGCACCAGACCCCTCGACCGACAAAGATCAAGGGGCACCCACATCATAGAACACCAAGCCTAAGGGCAACCACCTTCATCCCACAAGCCACAAAGGTGATCGTGCAACCGATGTCGTGATCAACTTGCCAAATAAATCAACGAAACATACTACCACTTCACCTATCAAAGGCACCGAGTAGAAGGCCCCCAAACCAAATATTACTTGGTCAAAACCCTCCACCACCAGTACAAGGGGCAAATTTAGGCCTAAACAGGAAGGGTTGTACGAACTGCAGATTGAAGAAGTAATCAGAATAGCAATCAAAGCGGCAATTGAACCAATCAAGAAGGCTCGGTGTAAGCGCCAAAACTCCCACAAACTAAACACCTTGCAATATGGTCAACCAGAGTCAAAACAAGGTAACTTTGAAGGTCAGAATGAATCGGGTGATCTAGGTGAAAATCGAACGGACACTAAGGACCTTGGAGAATCTACAAAGGCACAACCAAGCGCATAACAGCAAGTCAGATACCAAACACCCTTACCAATAGTCATACACGCGGCACTGAAGCGTATGAGACCTTCTGATACCGATGTTAAGTTCAGATCAAATTTAGGAGGCCATCATGTGATCGAAGATGGAACCGAATAAGCGAGGCTATTAAAGTCATGAGCATAGGCAAGAGCTAGTCCATCGACCTAGTCGACCAGGACAGGCTTAAGCATTATCAGGTCTAAACAAAAGAAATAAATCAAGAAAAGCGGCACACCAAAAAAATAAATAATCACCCGCCTTTTGGTCTTCTACTGATCGGACAAAATTTTGGGTGACACCCGACGATCGGTATCCTATAAATCGGCCGTACAAAATTTAGGGGATAAGTCAACATCGCCTGATGAACTGAAAACCCGAAAAGGGCAGTTCAGAAAAAAATTAGGGCATAAGAGAAAAACAGTAGGATGTTAACTTGAAAACTTGTAAAGGCTAGTTAACACCAGGGGTTCAATTAATGGAAATGATTGCCAACATCTTGTACTCAAATTAGATTCACTCAATAAAAATGTCTTTCATGTTGAAACCTCTGTATTTGTGATTGCATGAATGTCTGGCGACCAAGTGATGGAAACATCACAAGTAAACTTAATCGAAGACACTCCGAGCTCATTAGTAAATAAAAAAAATCCGGATAGACTGAAAATAGCTAGGTCTATGCAAAAGTCGGAATGAAGCTGTTAGGTCGAAAACTCGAAAGGGCAGTCTTTGCAAATGTTAGAGTCAAGATGGAGCCCAAATTTCTCTAGTTCCCTCCAATCTGCGTTCCTCAGGCTCTATAGGAAGCCCCATAGCTGTTAAGTGTGGTTCACCGTAGCAGAATTTGAAGAAATGGCTGAATCTAAGTTTCTGGAAAATTGATACCGCCGACGATATGAGCAATGCCGCCGGCGACTTGGATTATTTTGGACGATATTAGTTGATGCCGCCAGCGACATGGATATAGGCGGTTTAGAGGTGATGCACTTGGTGATATGAATAATACTGCCGGCGGCATGGAGTTAATTTTTTGGGTGGCATCAGAAGCAATATTGTCATTTCAGACCTGTACAAAACCTGTAAACAATCCTGTACTCCATTTCCAACACCTTTTCAAACTACAATCCATTTTTATTC
The DNA here is from genome assembly GCA_947683365.1 of Euphorbia pulcherrima. NCBI lineage: Eukaryota > Viridiplantae > Streptophyta > Magnoliopsida > Malpighiales > Euphorbiaceae > Euphorbia > Euphorbia pulcherrima. Next base: position 33,446,131 of record CANTUS010000008.1, read on the forward strand.
AAAGTAAAAAGATAGCAGGCACAAACCACCCAAATATCCCAAACATTTAACCTACTAAATCAGAACTAAACAACAAAACCAAATTACTCAAACCCCAATGTATCAAGGCTATAAACCAAAATCTAAAACGAAAAGCAAAATGAAAATATAAAACTAGGCATGCTCGCCACTGCCGGGCGGGTGAGATGAAATATCTTCGGGACTTACTAGCCAGTCACCAACCTCATCCTCATCCTCCTCCCTACCTTCTATCATTGGAACACTACTAGACTCCTCAACCGCAGCAAACGCACGACAGCCAGCGGACATCTTCACTCCCCGGCGACTGGTGCAACCGGGGTGCACTCGATCTAGATTTTGCTTGCTCCTCCGCTCGTGAGCAGTAGCCTCCAGCTGATCCTCAAGGTCACTCACACGATGTCGGAGGTCTGCAGTCTCCTCCTCGTATCTCTGCCAGGCTGCATCGGCATCTGACAAGGAAAGGGCCAAAAAATCCTGCAAGCCAAGAAAAAACATCAATAATGCACATCATTCATAGAATCCATACATGCATCTTATCTTATTTTAACATAGATATAAACAAGGGATGTACCTAAATAAGGAATGATTGCCCGATAAGCGTGTCCCGGAGAGCAAAGTTGTTCTCTGCAAGCTGCTCCATATGGCTCTGTGCCACCTGTAAAATCCAAAAGGCAAATTAACAAACACCCGCATCTAAGGGTAAACTAGAAAGAAATTATCAGGCCTTACATAAGTGGTGCCCTCTGGCATAAAGATTGGAGCATGCTGGCTCGAGCCTATGTTCCTAGGGTGGAACTCGCCCAAAGAATTCATCAGCAGGAACTAGGTCTCCAACGGATTGACCATACGCCCCTCCATGAAGTTTATGCCCTCCGGTACACCATAATACCGCATCCCACTCTGATTGTCCTGACCTCGCTTCCTCGCGGGTTCCTGAAAAACACTAAAGAGACACATAAGTGACATTCCTAAATGATTGCAAATCATGCACATAAACGCAATCATACCTCAAAAGAGCGTTGCCCCCCTTAGAATATTGGCGCACTCCCACCGGCTACATCCGCGCCTGCCTCATCCTCCCCCTCAGGCTCAATCCCAACATCGCCTTCAAACTCCTCATTTTCCTGGTCTTCTTCCTCATCGACATCCACAATACCCTTGAGGCACCTTTTCTCCTCCTCCAGCTTTTGCTCATTATGATACTCAATCGTATCATTCCTATGGATGCGGGGACACAAGGGGAGTAGGCGTTGCTGGTGCTGCTCGTAGAGGCTAGGGACGCTAGGGATCACTCGACCATTCCCGTCAATATAGTCAGCTTGGTCGGCCTCAGATGTAATCACTAGATGAGGCCATCATAAACCCCGGGGAGGATCAGCAGGCATCGGTCTATCTGCGATCGGGATAAACCTCCATCCTCTGACGTGCTCCTCTAAGTACCACTACTGAGACAAGGGGCACTCCATGATGAACCTACGATCGTCCACCTCCCTCCTAACCCTTACAACCTCGGGCAGGTTCTCCACCCCGTCAAATGGGTCTAAAATGAGCTACACCAATAATTAACCAAAATAACCGATATAAGTTCATAAATGCTTTTTGTTCTGTTTTAAGTGCAAAAATAAGGACAAAATCAAAGATCGCGTACTGAGCTCAATCACGCGCTCCTTAGGACCTCCTTATACTTGGTGGGATACTTGGCCTTCCCGCCAATACCCCTGCACCAGCGGGCGAGAAAATGGGAGCCCGGCGGTACAGTCTTCTTGAACTCAACCGGTGGGAGAATCTGGTGCTCAAAAGCCTAAGCCTATATAAATAACAATCAATCGGTTCAAAAAGAAAGCATCCACAATAAATGAGATGTGCACAATCAAGAAAAATGCTTCTGAGAAGGTATACCTGGAGTAGTAGATGGAAGAGGCGAAGGGCTTTTACCTTCTTACGAGCTCCCACGTCTAGCCCGTGGTACAGCTGGGCCAAGATGGCCCTCGGCCAATTCTTCCTTCTAATGCCCGCCACGTCCTCCACAGCAGATATTAACCCGTAATTGATCTTGCTCCCCGAGATCGGGAAAAATAGCACGGTGAGCAAGGAGATCACAAAGGAGCAGACGCAAGCATCTCTCTCATCCTCAGGCACCACATTTACCCGAATCCAGTGTTGGTGCAACTCACCATAAGACAGCCACCTAAGGACGGGCTTTAAACTGAACAGCTCCTTTACCCGCCTCACCACGGGCCTCTTGATATGGTATTTATCCATATAAGCGTCGAAGTGAATGACCTCATCCATCCAGGGAAACCCGGTCATATCTACGACATCGAAGGGCATAATCATCGCTTCCCCAAATGAGAAGTGAAATGTATGGGTGGTTTCAGACCACCTCTCAGTGAGGGCTATCACGGCTGAATGAGAAAGCTTGGGCATTAGCATTGGTATAATTCGGGCCAAGTCCCCGAATCCCATCTCATTGATGGCGAGTGCAAGCTCTGGATCCTTCTTAGAAATATGGTGCCACCACTCGCCGATGGTGCCCATCCCTCAGGTATAAGTCAGCTCATGCGTCTGTAAAAATTAGAAATAAAATAGATAAGTCCTGCTTATTTTCTCATCACTAGAACCTGATAGGCAGCTGCTGATATCGCTGGCCGCATCATTCCATGCCGCTAGCGGCATGGATGATGTCGCCGGCAACATCGCTTTAAACAGAAGCAACATCAGACCTCCTTAGGCCTTTTTGTAAGGACTGATAGCGCTAGCAACATCACTACCTGCGGGCAGAACCTGTTTTCCCCAAAATCGCACCCATCGTGCCAAAATCACTAAAAATCGCAATCAATCAAATAATAAGCCTAAAAACAGTGAAAATCGAATCTAAAGCATGCAATATCAATTTGTAATCAACTATTTCATGCTTATAAACTTCTATCATGGCACGATTTCAAGCCTAAGGCTGAATCAAAACTCAACCCAAAAAGAAGAAATTCGGGTTTTGCGGGATTACCTAGACATAGGAAAGATGTGTTTCCCTCTCAAGAGTCAGATTGGTGATGGGGGAAATGATCTCATACCGATACATCTTGGCCATCTCCTTCAGGCCATAAGTAGTAGGAAATGAGAGGATTTTCAGCCCCTCGATGGAGGAATCAGGCAGATTCTCCCTAGCCTTAGCAGATTTCCCCCTAAAAGCCATGGCAATCCTCTTCATGATTGGAATGACGGAGAATATGAAAGATTTGGAGAAGAATGGAAAAGGGGGTACGGTTTTGTAGTGAAGGGAGAAAGGAGTTTTACTTCCTTTTAAACTACCGCACGGAATTCGAGGAGTTTTAATTTATTTAAAACTGCCCATTTATACTGCCGGCGGCATCGCTCCATACCGCCAGCGACATCATAGCCTCCTTCAAATTCAAATTTTGAAATTGTTTGAACAGTCAAAGCTGCCATGTAGCACTCACACCGCCGACGGCATCACGCCATACCGCCAGCGACATCACTCATGCGCCGGCGACATCGCCCCATTCAATTAAAATTTTGAAATTGCTTGACCAGTCAAAGCTGCCATATGGCATTCCTGCCGCCGGCGGTATCACTCCATACCGCCAGCGACATCTCTCATGCCGCCGACGACATCGCCTCTTTCAAATTAGATTTTGAACTTGTCTGACCAGTCAAAGCTGCCATGTGACACTCATACCACCAGCGACATAAGTCATGCCGCTGGCGACATCAGATCTCTCCATGCTTTTTTTAGCCATCCTTGGCAAAATCCCGGCTCTAGCCCTGACATTTCAGAACTTGCACAAAGCCATAATCACAAACCCAATACGCTCATTCTGTAAACTACCCAAAGATTACGGTATGACCCAATACATGTCACCTTTTTTGGTTCATCCCAGAACACCAACTAAAGGTCCCTGATACAGTCTTTGTATATATCACCCTTTGGGTTCATCCCAGAATGCCAACCGAAGGTCCCTGATATAGTCTTTGTATGTATCACCCTTTAGGTTCATCCCAGAATGCCAACTGAAGGTCCCAGATACAGACCTTGTATGTATCACCCTCCGAGTTCACCCCTTCAAAATCGTAGCATGACCCATAACTACACTCAACACTTCGCAAAGCGTAAACCCGACCGAAGGGCAATCTCTCCACAAAGTGTAAACCTAACCAAGGGGTAATCACTCCATAAAGCTCAAGTCCGACCAAAGGACAAACTCCCCATAATGCATAAGCCCGACCGAAGGGCAATCTTTCCACAAAGTGTATGCCCGACAAATGGGAAATCACTCTACAAAACACAAGTCCGACCAAGGGGCAAACCTCTCTACAAAGCATAAGCCCGACCAAGGGGCAACCTCTCCACAAAATATAAGCCCGACCGAAGGGCAATCTCTTCATAATGTGTAAGCCCGACCAAGGGGCAGTCACTCTATAAAACACAAACCCGACCAAGGGGTAAACCTCTCTACAAAGCATAAGCCCGACCGAAGGGCAATCTCTCCACAAAGCACAAGCCCGACCGAAGGGCAATCTCTCCACAATGTGTAAGCCCGACCAAGGGGCAATCACTCCACAAAACACAAGCCTAGCCAAAGGGCAAACCTCCCTACAAAGCATAAGCCCGACCAAAGGACAATTACTCCACAAAGCACAAGTCCGACCAAAGGACAATCTATCTATAAAGCTCAAGTCTGACCAAGGGACAAACTTTCCATAAAGCTCAAGTCTGACCAAAGGACAAACTATCCATAAAGCTCAAGTCCGACCAAGGGACAAACTTTCCACAAAGCTCAAGTCCGACCAAGGGACAAACTTTCCATAAAGCTCAAGTCTGATCAAAGGACAAACTCTCGACAAAACATAAGTTCGACCAAGGGACAACCTTCCCGCAAAGCTCAAGTCTGACCAAGGGACAACCTTCCCGCAAAGCTCAAGTCCGACCAAAGGACAATCTCCCATGAAACATAAGTCTGGCCAAAGGACAAACTCTCCACCAAGCTCAAGTCCGACCAAATGGCAATCTCCCACAAAGCTCGAGTCCGACCAAGGGGCAACCACTCTACAAAGCTCAAGTCCGACTAAGGGGCAACCACTCCACAAAGCACAAGTCCGACAAAAGGACAAAATCTCCACAAAACACAAGCCCGATCTAGGGGCAATCTCTCCATAAAACACAAGTCCGACCAAAGGACAAACTCTCCACAAAGCTTAAGTCCAGCCAAGGGACAAACTCTCCACAAAGCTTAAGTTCGACCAAAGGACAATCTCCCGCAAAGCTCAAGTCCAACCAAAGGATAATCTATCCACAAAGCTCAAGTCCGACTAAGGGAAAAACTTCCAACAAAGCTCAAGTGCGACCAAAGGACAAACTATCCACAAAGCTCAAGTCCGACCAAGGGACAAACTTTTCACAAAGCTCAAGTCTGACCAAGGGACAAACTTTCCATAAAGCTTAAGTCCGATCAAAGGACAAACTCTCCACAAAACATAAGTCCGACCAAGGGACAACCTTTCCGCAAAGCTCAAGTCCAATCAAAGGATAATCTCTCGCGAAACATAAGTCCGGCCAAAGGACAAACTCTCCATAAAGCTCAAGTCCGACCAAAGGACAATATTCCACAAAGCTCAAGTCCGACCAAGTGGCAACCACACTACAAAGCTCAAGTATGACCAAGGGGCAACCACTCCACAAAGCACAAGTCCGACCAAAGGACAAAATCTCCACAAAACACAAGCCCGATCTAGGGGCAATCTCTCCACAAAACACAAGTTCGACCAAAGGACAAACTCTCCACAAAGCTCAAGTCCGGCCAAAGGATAAACTCTCCACAAAGCTCAAGTCCGACAAAAGGACAATCTCCCATAAAGCTCAAGTCCGACCAAAGGACAAACTCTCTACAAAGCTCAAGTCTGACTAAAGGATGAACTCTCTACAAAACGTAAGCTCGACCAAGGGGCAACCAATTTCTCCACAAAGCATAGGTCCGACCAAAGGACGATTTCTCTATAAAGTGCAAATCCAAAAGGCAACCAATCTACAAAGCACAAGTCCGACCGAAGGGCAATCTCTCTGCAAGGATCAAGTCCGACCAAGGGACATCCTTTCCACAAAGCACAAGTCCGACCAAGGGGCAAAACAGTCACCCATCAGGTATCATTCCTATCCCTTGCTATTTCATGCGATCATACTGACCTGTGGCAACAGTGATCCCCCGAGGGGCAGCTTGTGAGCATGGAATTTTGTAGTCCCTCTCGCGAGACAATGATGACGTGTACCCAATTTTAATGCCTCAAAATAAAAGTTCTCTTTAGAATTTTTATTTCCAAAAAAATATTCTTTGTGAATTTTATACTTGGCAGAATCTATTTCTGCGTGGCCGATAACGCGTCCGGTAGGAGCTTGAACCGATGATTTACACCCAAATTAAAAATACCCATTAAAATATTATTAAAATTCAAAAAAATGCCTTTTGACCCACTTTTACCCACTTTTGACCGTTTTCACGACTTTTTAGGCTCTTGGCCCGCTGGCTGTCGGCATGCTAGAGGCTGATGCCACTAGCGGCATCAACCATACCGCCGGCGGCATCACCATGTCGCCTGCGGCATCAGCCATACCGCCGGTGACATGATGATGTCATCGGCGGCATGGCCTAAAACGGGTCCCTGCACAGATAGCCTTTCGGCCACTTTCGGCGGAATTAGTCAAAAAGGTTTCGAAAAACACCCCAATTTACCTATAAAAACACACCTTAGGCTTTGGGAGAAAGGAGAGCTGAATTTGGGGAGTAGAGGCTGAAATTAGAGGAGATTTGGTTGGGAAAATTTAAGGTTAGAATGGGAAAATAGATTTTAACGAGATAAGAATTAGAAAAGGTAGGAAAAAGGATCCTAATCCATTTTTCCTGGTTTTTCTTCTTTGAACTCTCTGATTGTGAGCTTAAAATTAGTGGGTCTTTAATTTAAAATCAACTTAATAGGATTTAGAGACCTAAAACTCTTAAATTAACTGCTAAATCATTGTTACAAGCTCCCCGGAGGTGTTTCTGTTCAGTTTAGGAAGAGTTGGATTCACGGCCCCGAGGTGAAAATTTTGAGTCTCATAGCTCTTTGGCATTAATACTACTGATTTGTGCTGATTCTTGTTGATTTGTATTCATTTTTGGGTTTTCGGTCATTTTTTGACTGCTGCCCACTGCTGCTGCAAGAAATTGAGGTCATCGGAGACATATGATGTCGCCGGCGGTATCACCCATGTCGCTAGAGACATCACTGATACCGTCGGTGGCATCACATTCCCCAGAGACCTCACTTTCTTGCGGGACCCTTTCTTTATGGTGCTCAGAAAGCCTTGTAGCCTCCCTGCATACCGATGTCGCCAGCGACATAATTGATGTCGCCAGCGGCATCAGCCATGTCGCCAGCGGCATCAGCCATGTCACCGATGACATCAGAAGTATCGTCGGCGGCATGACATTCTGGACATCAATTTTATTTTTGTTTGTTCCTGGACTAGCTTATTTTTTGAAACTAGGACATATAGTACAACGAGGGAGGTCCAAAACCTCCTAAAAACAGACCCTACCCCATAACGTGTGGCATTTTCACTAATAATCCAGTTAAAACAATGATCGAGTCTAAAATTTGGTTAAAAATAGAATTTCTCCGCAAATGCCGTTCAAATCTCATTTTAGCCATCCAATCGAGCTTCATAATATTATAAATGAAATATGCCACGCCCACACCAACTCGGGTCTTGTTCGGTTTGCTAACTGCACATATTTGTGAGATACCTCTTACGACGCACAATATCTGTGCTAATAATTTTCTACAGGTAGATGGATATTAGGCCTTCGGGTATTTTATTTATAGAAAAAATTATATAGGACTTGGAAGTCTTGTAATAATTTTATCTTCCGCACTTATTTTTGAACGGCTGTAAATATTTTATTCATCGCTTCAATTACTTGATAAATGCGAAAACAACAAAATAGCTGAAAACATAAATAAATAGGATGGATTAAACCGATTAAGAAAGAATGAAGTATCTTAACTTGGCCTAATGAAAAATAGATAACATCATCCGAACTCGGAATCTCTACTTAAGGTATGGTCCAACCATCCGGTGGGAAAATCATACCAAAAAATTTTCGGTTGAGCTGAACCGGGTGGCGACTCTATTTTAAGTACGGGATTTCAATCTCGTATCTTTTGAGCATTAAAATGTGCAAAACCATTTTTCAATCACATCACACTCATCATCCTCGTCTCATCAAGAGGCCGGCCAACCAACCCAACCCCACTACCGCTGCATAAAACGTAGTCCACTCACAATATATAATTCAGTAATTGGCTTCCTTTAAAAATCTATTCATTCCACCAAAACATAATAATTTTAAAATTATTTCTTTTTCTCAAATTCTACATTTTCTTTTATATTCCTATGTTTTCCACTCCTTAAAAAAATTTCAATACGGTTCTCCCAAATGAAGTCTAATTGAATTAATGATAGAGATGACCTAAGTGTCAAAGAGTGTCAACCATTAATTGTCAATATAGCATTTCCTAAATAAAATACATACAAACACATGTATCTTGATGTAATGGTAAATGCATGGCCTGATGTATCAACGACTTATTAAACTTATTTAATTTCAGCTATTGTTCACTAAACATTGATAAGGCCCACTTATTCCCCTTAATTATAAAATGTTCACCAATTTGTCACTTTAATTTTTTTATATATTTTTTCTTCAACCGGAAATTGATATGTAACATTTATGAGATAAATTGATATACTTTTTAAAAATTTAAAGAATTATAAAATTTTCTATAGTTTAAAAAAATAATAGGTGAAATGAATAAGTTGAAATATCTGGTGATGGATTTGGCCAAAATTTCTTCATTTTGAAGGTTTGACAGGTGTTGAAGTATTAAAAGCTATATATGTATATATGACAGTTTTGATATTGTTTTTCCACAGCGTAACATATTTGAGAATATTTCTTCAAGTATCGTCACACTTTAGGACATAATAATGAATGTGGTTTAGGATGATATTGAAATAAATTTTTTTTATTGGTAAAAATGTTATCAAATGTTGAAATTAAATGCATGTTTTAAAATTTTAAATCAACAATCATTATCATTCAAATTTAGTCGGTGGTTGATATTAGATTAACCTTAAACGATTCCAACTTGAGAAATCTCGGATAGTACATTTTAATCAATCTCAATCATTCATTTAATTTTAATGGTCTAAATTCAGTTTTAGTAGTTTGTAGGATCCATATTATAATAAAATTTGGACCATTAAAACTCAATAAATGATTAAGATGAACTGAAATGTATAATTTTAAAAAATTTAAATTTTAGGGAATCCAAATCTTATGAACAGGATGATTTCAATTTTTTAATTTTTGTTTCAAGACATTAATATAATGTGTTTTTTTGTTAGCAGAAATATATAATAGGTTTTCTTTAAGGCGTGAACCATATTAGTTTTAGAACATTTATCCATTTTCTTTGTCGTTTTCTCATAGTTTTTAAGTTTGGATCGATCATTGAACTGGTAAAAGGAGTGGATCATGGATTTAAGATTCAATCAAATTAATTCGGTGATCGAATCAGATTTTTTAAATAATTTAAATATTTATATTTTTAATAATTTGAAATAAAAAACATATAATTCAAGATATATTGCACTAATGTGACAAATGCTTGGTCTAGTAGTTAAGCCTTGAAGTTGTGATCCTAGAGGTCGCAGGTTCGAGTCCACATTCGAATGAGGTGAGATAAAATTTTCCTTTATTATTATTATAAGCTCAAACGAATTAATTTTTTTAAGAAAAAAAAATATATTACACTAATAATTTGAATTCTTCATAATTCAAAGTTGATACTTTGAATAACAATAAAATACATTATATTAACATTATAGTTTGTAGAAGCTTTCTCGCACAACTCTCACTCTTTGATGGTGAAAAGAGGGCGACCTAAGCGGAAACCGCCAATCTCAAAAGTGGTGGCCGAAACTGACTCTACTCTTAACTCTATTCAACGATCAGGCAAACAATTAACTCCCTCCTCTAGTCCTTCTTCGAATCCCCCTATAACCTCTCCTAGCCCTAAAATCCCAAATCAGGAGAATGATTCTAGCCTCCATGGAGGGAAGTCTCATTCGCCTGAATCTGTGACAGAACATAAGGAGGAGAGTTTCCAGGACAAATCTAGGAAGGTTTGGGAAGAGTTTAGAAACTCAAAATCAGATCTGTTAGGGGAAAAATTGAACTTCATCCCACCGATTGTTAAAGAGGGTAGGAAGTTATGTGTGATTGACTCTGCTGATGTGATTTCTGAAGTCGATACGTGGAATGATTCTGTGGTGTGTGCAGTCCTTAGCTCTAAACCGCCCTTGTCTGTCTTCGATGGGTTTGTTAAATGCATCTGTGCTAAGTTTGGAGTTGAGAGAGTGATAAGATTGGATAATAGCCAATTTGTTGTGAAGTTTGCTGATGTTCATGCTAGAGATTATATAGTGGGACACGGCATATGGTTCTTTGACCGTAAACCTCTTATTGTTAGGCCATGGACAGGTGATATGGAGGTACTAAAAGGCATCAAATTAGTGCCTATTTGGGTGAAATTGCCGCACTTACCATTGAAGTATTGGAATGAGAAATCACTGAACGTTATATGCAGTATTTTTGGAACTCCTTTAATGACTGACAAAGTCACTAAGGATCGTATGTGGCTGAATTTCACTCGGGTATTGATTGAGATGGAGATTGGAATGGAACTAGTTGAGGAGATTCAATTTATCAACAAATATGGAATAGTTGTGGATCAACCAGTTGAGTACGAATGGTTACCGGTTAAATGCAAATCATGTCTTTATTTTGGCCACCGAGACAATGACTGCCGAAAACAAGCTGAAAAAACCTGGATACGGAAAGATAAACCAGGGCAACAAGAGGTGAAAACTATTGATGCCACACAAACGGCGCCTATAGTTACTCATCCTAAACAAAAGGCACCTGTAGTTACTAACCCTAAGCAAAAGGCACCTAGATGTTACCTCTACACCGGTTGTGGAACAAAAAAAAGGAAGAGGGCTGGATAATACCAAGGTGGCAGAAGAGTAAATCTCAAGCTAGTTTCTCCAAAAGTAATACCGGCCAACTTGCTGTTTTGGGTAATAAAAATTCTATTTTGGGTAATAAAAATTCTCCTGTTGTCAATGGGTTGCCTACTAATTTAGAATGTACGAGGGCTCAATAGCTCGTCCAAGCAAAGGGCCGTAAGGGAGGTGTGTACTCTTAATAGGGTAGAAAGGTGTGCGTTACTAGAAACAAAGTTAAATAATAAAATTGTTGATGTGTTTGTAAATAAGTTCTTTAGAGGGTGGAATTACTACATAAACTTAGACGCCCATGTTGGGGGGCGAATCCTTATTCTCTAGCGGGGTGACATGTTTGATTTAGTCGTTGATGTTGTCTCGGCTCAACTGGTTCATTGTAATGTTCGTATCTTGGGTGGTATTAGTCCCTTTGCTCTATCTATCGTATATGGCTTACACACAGTGAGTCAAAGGAAAGAGTTATGGGATCAACTACTTAAGATTAGCTCTAGCTCTTCTCCGTGGTTGGTAGGGGGAGACTTTAACACCATGTTCAACATGGATGCTAAACTTGGCGGAAATCCAATTAACTATAAAGATATTGAAGATGGTATTGATTGGGTCCACAAGGCCTATTTGGAGGAAGTAAAGAATGAAGGGCCCAAGTTCTCTTGGTCTAATAGACAAACCAGTAATGATCGCATTTACACTAAGCTTGATTGGGTTTTTTCTAATGAGAGTTGGGGTGATGTCTTTAACTCATGCTTCACATCCTATCATCCTAATGCCATTTCGAACCATTGTTTTATGCTTCTAAAATTCATTTTCTCGGAAGATAATGGAGTTCGGCCCTTTAGATTTTTCAATATGTGGGTAGATCATTGTGGATATGATGACATTGTTAAGGAGGTTTGGTGGCTCCATATGGTTGGGTCCCCGTTCAAATGTATTGTAAAAAAGCTTGTCATTTTGAGCTCTAAACTTAGAAATTTCAATAAAACTGTTTATGGGGATGTTGAGATTAATTTTCGTGCTGTTGGCCAAGAGGTAGCTACTGCCCAATCTCTTCTTCAAGCAAATCTGATGGATGATGCATTAATCTTAAGAGAGAAAGTTGCATTGGATAATTTCTCGAAAGCTAGTATTGCTTAAGAGAAATATTTATGACAAAAAAGTAAAATCACTTGGCTAAAATTGGGGGATGAGAGTACCGGTTACTTCCATGCTTCAATTAAAAGTAAGGGGATTCAAAACAGTGTGTTGTCTTTTATGGATAATAGAACCCGCATTGATGACTTTGACAAAGTAAAGGCCTACTTTCTTAATCATTTCGAAGCTTTCATGGGCACCACCAGCTCTGCCTCGCAACCAATTGATATGAAATTTATTGCACAGGGACCGGTTTTGGGCTTGGAGGGACAATTAGCTATCATTTGACCATTTACTCACAAGGAAATCAAAGAAGCCATGTTTAGCATTGATAGTAATAAAAGTCCTGGGCTAGATGGACATGGAGCAGGATTCTTTAAAGCCTCCTGGAATGTCATTGGGAAAGATGTGGTTGCGGCCATAAATGAGTTCTTTACTACCTGTCAAATGCCAAAAATGTTCACTACCGCAGTCTTGGTCCTTATTCCTAAAGTCACCAACCCATCCAATGCAAGTGATTATCGCCCCATTGCTTGTTGTAGTACTTTGTATAAATGTGTTGCTAAGCTTATTTGCAATAGATTGAACTTGATCCTTCCTAGTCTAGTTAATGGAAACCAAGGGGCTTTTGTGAAGGGTAGGTTGCTTGCCCATAATGTGCTTATCATTCAGGACCTTCTTAGAGGCTATGGAAGATCTAATGCTTCCCTTAGATGCATACTAAAAGTTGATTTGAGTAAGGCCTATGACACCGTGTCTTGAGACCTTGTGGGTGATTCGCTTAATGCCTTGTCATTCCCCTCTAAGTTCACTAAATGGATCATGTCTTGCTTTTGTAGTGCACACTATGTGTTATTGCTCAATGGTAGAATACAAGGTGAATTTAAGGGGAAGAAAGGGTTGAGGCAAGGGGATCATATGTCTCCTTTATTGTTTGTGTTAGTTACGGAGTACCTTACTAGAGTGCTTGGTTGGTATAGTCATTATTCTAATTTGAAGTTTCACCCTAATTGTAAGAAGATAGGTTTGAATGCCCTTTGTTTCGCCGATGATCTTGTTTTACTATGCAAAGCCAATGTTAAAGCGGTGAGGCTCTTCTTGAGGGTTTCGAACTATTCTCGGATTCCTCTGGCCTCAAAATCAATAAGCGAAAGTCCTGTATGTATTTCAATGGTGTGCAGGATTCAGCTCAATGCCAAATTTTGGATATTGTGGGTGTTGAGAAAGGGGAATTCCCTATGAAGTATCTTGGTGTCCCCCTAAAGCCTACTAGATGGAATAGCCATGATTGTGCATGTGTTGTTGATAAGATTAGGGGTATAGTGAATTGTTGGGGTACTAGGCATCTTTCCTTTGCAGGCTGGGCTCAACTTGTGTCCTCAGTTCTTTTCGGGATTAGGGCCTATTGGATGAGTATTTTTTGTTTACCTCAATCAATTGTGAAGGAGATTGATAAACTATGTAGAAGTTTCCTTTGGGGTGAAAAGGATGGGGCAAGGACAATGCATGCATTGTCTTGGGATAAAGTTTGTATTCCAAAATGGCTTGGTGGCTTAGGCCTTACGGAAGGTTCAAAGTGGAATAAAGCATCCTTGGGTAAATACCTTTGGGCCATAATGCTCAAGCAAGGTTCCTTGTGGCTGAAATGGCTCCATGTCATCTACATTAAGTCTGACTTTTGGGTTGATAATATGAGAGATGATTGTAGTTCAAATGGCACTTACAAAATTTCTAAATGTTACTCTCTGTTACTTAGCCCTCAATCTAGATTTGAACTTTCCAAAATTGATTGGTGCCCTATGGCTCTCCCTGGGCACCGAATGGGTTTTTGGCTAATTGCCCAGAAAAGGTTACTTACCAGGGACCAGCTGCAACAAAGGTTCCAGATTGCTGACTCCAGTTGTCCTCTTTGTTCTGTAGCTGATGAAACTCATGCGCACTTGTTTCTGCAATGTGCCTTTTCGCAGGCGTTAATTCAAAGAGCCAATGGATGGCTGGGCACTTCTCTTAATGATTATGAACAGTGGATCTCAAGGCTTCAGTCACATGGTACTGGGTTTACAAAAGCGGTCCTAACTGCTGCATTCCAAGCAGTTCTTTACACAGTTTGGATTAACAAAAATTCTTGCATTTTTTCAAAATTTTGTCGTTCTATTGATTCTTGCTTTACTCATATTCAAATGATAGTTAGAAATCGTATGAGCTTTTACAGCAACAGAATTAGAAAAATAGAAGATAGGCACATATATGAAAAGTTACTTGTATAGCTTGAGAACTGGGTCCTTTGGATTTCAGTTTTAGGATGTAATTTTGTTTTATGATGCTCAATAATATTCATATTTCATCAAAAAAAAAACATTATAGTTTGTGAAAGTATAAAGTTTAATATTGCTTTATATTGAATTAAAATAATATTGTAAAATGTGAATAAAAAATTACAAAATTTTATTTATCTCACGTAAAAATTAAAAAATTTTAATCGTTGTGTTAAAAATTATGAAATCATAGTTTGGAACTTTAACATGTTTTTTAAAATATAGCATAATACTGATTTATTTAATAAATGAAATAGAATAATATATATTCATCATTGTTTTGTAACAATTAAATATTAATTCTAGTCATAAGATAATAAGAAAAAATATAGTAATATAAAAAATTATAATATAAATAATAAATGTAATACTTTGACATCATTGGAAATTAAGACTAAAAGATGGTTTAACAATAAATACATAAAAGGCACAACTTTAATCAAGAGGATTTTTTTGGTGTCAGAAAACGAGATTACTGAGCCCGTTTTCTGACATGCCTGTAGCTGACATCTCGTCAGCCACAGTGCCCGTCTAAAAACAGGCTCGGTAAGCCCGTTTTGAGACGGCGCGGCAGTTGAGACTGCCTCGACTGCCGCGTTTGACACGGAAAGCCGATATGGGTGAAAAAATTCACCCATATTAATTCCCCAACCCCCACCCCTCAACTCCCCCATTTTTCTCCAGTGCTTTCTCATCCACCCACTCTTTAGTCACCCAATTTTCATTTAAAAATTCACCCATATTTCTTACTCATCCTCTCAACTTTAATATTTTTTTCCTTTCCAACACACAATTTTCTCTTTCTTTCTATATTCTACAAAGTTTGTTCTTCTACAAGGTAAAAATGCTGTTAATTTTCATTATTTTTGTTCAATTAATTTATTGTTGTAAATCACATTGTTGAACTTATACTTAATTTTTTCAAAAATTTTTTACAACTCCAAAGTAGAGGTATGCAATCCAATCCTCTAAATTTACTATGAAAATTTTAGCTCTATGGTAAAAATTGTAGTCATATGCATATATGAACATATTTTTGCTCTAGTTATAGTTTTAGTTTTATAAGAACGTGAAGTTAGATTTAAAACATGAACATATTAATGCTCTAGTTTTAGTGTTAGTATAAGTCAAATTTTTCGTTTTATATATTGACATATTATTGCTTTAGTTATATAGTATGATTTTAGGTGTAGTTTTATTTTTAGGTAAGAAAAAAAAGAAATTAACCCTAGTTTTAGTAAAATCCAAAATATGAACATATTAATGCTTTAGTTTTATTATTAGTCTAAGTTAAAATTTTTTATTTTATATATTGACATATTATTGCTTTAGTTTTAGTTTTAGTGTGATTTTAGGTGTAGTTTTATTTTTAGTGTAAGAAAAAAAAGAAATTAGCCCTAGTTTTAGTGAAATCCAAAATGTGAACATATTAATACTTTAGTTTTAGTGTTAGTCTAAGTTATTTTTTTTCATATATTGACATATTATTACTTTAGTTTTAGTTTTAGTGTGATTTTAGGTGTAGTTTTGTTTTTAGAGTAAGAAAAAAAAGAAATTAGCCCTAGTTTTAGTGAAATCTAAAATGTAAACATATTAATGTTTTAGTTTTAGTGTTAGTCTAAGTTAAAAAATTTTATTTCATATATTGACATATTATTGCTTTAGTTTTAGTTTTAGTGTGATTTTAGGTGTAGTTTTATTTTTAGAGTAAGAAAAAAAAGAAATTAGCCCTAGTTTTAGTGAAATCCAAAGTATGAACATATTAATGCTTTAGTTTTAGTGTTAGTCTAAGAAATTAACCCTAGTTTTAATGAAATCCAAAGTATGAAATTAGCCGATAGGAGAGATTCCCACGCCAAAAGCGGCAGTCGAGCCAGCCTCGACTGCCGCGCCTCTGAAAATGGGCTTACTGAGCCCGTTTTCAGACGGGCACTGTAGCTGACGAGATGTCAGCTACAGGCGTGTCAGAAAAAGGGCTCAGGGCTTACTGAGCCCGTTTTCTGACACCAAAAAAGCCCCCTATTAAAGTTGTGCCTTTTATGTATTTATTGTTAAACCATGCTCCTTGTATGTACTTTTTTTATCACCATGTATTTTTTTCGTCTTAATTCCGACATCATTGAAGTGCAGTTCAATTGGTTATTATTTATCTATTTCTAAATATTTTGTGTTCAAAATTCAACACCTATATTTCGGCTAATTTTCGATCTAATCGACCGATTCTTAACTAAATTACAAACCGTTTGAAAATCGATTGGACCAATTATCGATTTCAATTGAACCTGATCAAATTAGTTAGTCCGATCCCATTTTCAAAACCATGTATTTTCTTATGCCTCATTGTTGGAATAGTTTTTCATTAAAAAATATTAAATAATATATATTTTTATTTCAATTATCACCACGTTGATGGAATTTTTTTAGAAATAAATAATTTTTTATTAATATTATAGATTATAAAAATTGAAATGAGAATTTGGCACTTTTTTTTCTTTCTAAAATGTGGTTGTGATGGAACCATTACTTAAACGAATTATAATAAATTAACAGTAACGTTATTTCTGATTTTATATCTAATTATGATACTTGAAGTAAATGAAACTTCATGGTTGAAACCACAACCGAGTCAAACGAAATTCATACCTTAACTTTTTTGTACAATTAGAAAAGTTCTATTATATCGTAAATGAAAAAAATAATATACTAATATACATACCTTTATTATTTTCAAAATAAATAAATCAGATTTCGTATTCATTATTCAAGAAAAAGTCAAACTAACTACATAAATTTCCAACAAATTATATAAACAAAAATTTCAATTATTATTTTGATTTTTATAAATTTTATCCACTTCTAACTTAAACAAAATTTCGTAACACTAACACCCTATTTTTTAGACTATAATTTATTGTAGTTTAATTTAATTTAATATAATTTCATTTAATATAATTTAATTCAGTTCAATAAAATTTAATTTAGTTTAATATAATTTAATGTAATTTAATTTAATTTAGTTATGCATAGTTATAAATTTATATTAAAATAAATTTAATTCAATTCAACTCACTTAAATTCAATTTAATTCAATTTTTAAAAATTAAGTAAATTTATAATAATAGAAATAATTATATGCTTACCAATAAAATAGTTATTTATAATTTTTCGTATTTCCCAATTTTTGTGTTTTCTTATATTTGTATTTTTTTTCCTTTCTCTTCATGGCTTTCTTTGTCATCGGCGTAGAGCGAGAAGGAGAAAGAAAATCAAGAAACAGAGAAAAGAAAATATAACATAAATTGCCTCCTTCAATTTCTTATTTTCTTGATCATCTTCTTCTTCCTCCTCCTCTTTCTCGCCATTAATTACATTTTCTTTCAGCCAATCTCTTTTCATTTCGCTGATTTTCAAAGCTCCTATTCAGCCTATCCATTGGCAATGTATAGTTATGACTCCTCCTTTATTGACTTTTTCTCCCCAATTCATTAATTTTACGTTTAGGGTTTCTTGAATGAGATAATTCCTTTCTTTCCCTTTTCTCTTCTTTGTCTCTATTTCAATTCAAAGTTCCTCAACGGAGATTCGCCTTCGAAGGTACTATTCATCGATCTTTTCATTTCAATTTCGTAGGGTTCATTTGGTTAATTTGCTATCTCCTTTTACGGCTTTTTAATTGGGTCATAATTTGTTTCTGATTAGGATTAGGGCATCGATGGAAGCGTCGGGAACTAGTTCCGACGCGTATAGAGGCGGTTCTCCGGGAGGGAGCAGTACAAATAATAGTCATTCTAGGCGGTACGGAACACTATCGGCTTCAAGTATTATTCAGGCACCGATTTCTGCTTTGTTAGAGTATTCAGGTCTTTTACGAACTGTAAGGTCAACTCACCATGAATCGGATTCTTTAATCAACGGTTCTGGTGGAATTCATAACAACAACAGGCTTGATGATTCTCCGGCGGTGACCCCATCATCCAATTTAGGGGAGGTTGCTATTAGGATAATCGGAGCCGGGGAACATGAGCATGAAAGAGATGGGTCTGGATTGGTGGTTGGTCAGAGTGAAGTATCTGTGCAGCAGCCAATTGTTGGGAGAGCATCAGATGTTCAGGAAGATTCTAGAAGTGATACAGGGACACCTGAAGGAACTCCTCAACATTCTCGCAATTCAAATGGAGAAGGTGAAGCCTCTGATGGTAGTGGGGCTAATGGAAGGGATTCTTCATACCAGAGATATGATATTCAACAAGCTGCCAGATGGATTGAGCAAGTTCTCCCCTTCTCATTGCTTCTATTGGTTGTTTTCATACGCCAGCATTTACAAGGTATCATATCATTTACTCATTTGTTTCTATTTTTTATTTCAAAGTTTGAAACTTGGTGTACTGACCTTTGTGTTTCTCCTCATTTGCTTCTCAAGAAGTATGATGATGAACGGTTGATGCTATAGATTTGTACCTTAATGCATCTTAGTAATTATTAATACACTATGGTAATGCATTTTATTCTTGCACAGTCTACCTTTTGCGGACACTTGAAGGAAATTGCATAGTAATTCCGTTTTCTTTGTAGGTTCGGAGTATACTTCCCTGCGTTTTCCCCTACCTATGTAAATGCCACCTATTCTACAGATAAATAGTTCCAGCTATAAAAAATCTCTCCCATATGTGTTACTAGTTCCAGCTAAGAGCCTTCCTATGCTTCCCCTTAATCATTATGGATTTTTTATTCAAGAGAGAGTGGGAGGGATGCAGGGAGGGAGTAGTGGCGTACGCCCTACTGGCTATTGTCCACTTCGCCTTCCATCTTTTTAGAAATTTATGTTTCATAATTTCTACAGAAGATTGATTCTGGATTTTGGGAGTACTTGTGTTTTTGCTTAATAATGATATGGTTATTTTCATTTTTTTGTTGATCTGTTTGCTTACTTCCATCCATGTTTAGTTAAGCTGAAAGGTTTGCCATGCCTATGGAATTAATAGGGATTTGAATACTAATTTTGCATTTAAGACATTCAAATCATTTCAACTCTGACTTGGAAGTTGGTACACCACATGCTGGAGTTTTGTTTTGTAAATTTTATGTAGTAATTGTTCGATACACCTGAAAAGCTCTCATTGTCTCCCTGTTTCATATTGTCTGTTGTCTATAGCATTTTTTGTTCTTTAAGTGTTGACACTTACCTTTCTTAAGGAATTACAGGTTTCTTTGTTACAATTTGGATTGCCGTTGTCATGTTCAAATCAAATGATATTCTACGGAAACAGACAGCTCTGAAGGTGCATAGTTTGAACTGATTCTGATTTATTGCATGTACTATTTGGGTGGCGTGGTCGTAAATGACCATCAAAGAACTTGTTTACTTATTTCTTTTAGTCCAGTATTCTTGTTGGATTCTCTATAATTGTATCGTCGCTTGGAAAAAAGAGATTTCCTTAAAACTGAAACTTGATCTTGATTTTCCAGCAAGTTCATAATTTAAGTTTAAGTATTAGGCAATTTATCATGAAAATAATTCATGCTTACTATTAAATAGATCTATTTTCCTTCAAATTCTCCATATCAATAATAAGAAGAATAAGATGATTTTTTATATATCCAAAACTTTTCTCTAAGATCTCTAATATATGTTTGGGAAGTTAATGACTTCTCTTTGTCTGTTGTGGCTGCAGGGGGAGAGGAAGATCTCTGTTTTGATTGGCATTTCTCTTGCATTTACTCTTCACGTGGTTGGTGTGTACTGGTGGTATCAAAATGATGATCTTTTATACCCATTAATCATGCTTCCTCCCAAATCTATACCACCTTTCTGGCATTCCATTTTCATCATCATGGTTAATGGTATGTTATTGTTTAAATGATTAGTGTTCATCTAATTACAAGACTTTATTTTATAAACTTGCATAATGTTTATGCATGTTCACTGTATCTTTTCTCATGGAAAACTTGTTAAATTTTGCATAGGATGCATGCAAGTGGTCCATATTGCTATATCTAAGTATTTCAGAAACAAAAAAATAATCTCCCGAAGCAAATTTAAGAACCGTAATCAATGTTGCTGGCTTTTATTTTTTTCTTATTGTTTGTATTTTCCAGACACTTTAGTGCGACAGGCAGCAATGGTGTTCAAGTGCATTCTGCTGATGTATTACAAGAATAGTAGAGGCAGGAATTATCGTAAACAGGTGAGTAATATGTAGAACATTTAGAGTTTTATTTGGTCCTTAAGACTTGTCCATTATTTCGATGGGGCCAAAGATTCACCATTCTTTGGCTTTAGATTATAATGGACTAAAGCAAAATGATTCATTAAACTGGCTGAGCTTCTTTTTATTGTGATGTCACGGATAGCTGTTTGCAACTCCACTTTAGGGTCAATTGGAAACAACCTCTCTGTAATTACAGGGGTAAGGTTGCGTACACCCGACACCCCCTTACCCCATTTGTGCGGGAGCCATTGGGGTAATGTTGTTGTTGTTGTTGTTGTTGTTGTATTTGGTCCTTAAGACCCATTAACTTCTTTCACAGTGGAAAAAGAAAAAAAGTGTGATATTTCTAACTTCCTCCCTTATTCCATCTATTTTCTTTCCAAGTTATCTACTTTATATACTTTCTGACCATAATAGTCATCTTTTCCAGGGTCAGTTGCTAACTTTGGTTGAATATCTGATGCTTCTATATCGTGCCTTATTGCCTACACCAGTATGGTATCGTTTCTTTTTGAATAAAGAGTATGGGAGCCTCTTTTCGTCATTGATGACTGGGCTCTACTTGACTTTCAAGCTTACATCTGTTGTCGAGAAGGTATAATATTTTGTATTTTTGTCGTTCTCACTTTGAACTTAATTCGCGCACGGGCCTTTACACTGCCGTAAGCTACAGTACTTGTTTGTTGCTTATTAAGTACTGGGTTTTGCAGGTTCAATCATTCTTTTCTGCTTTGAAGGCACTGTCTCGTAAAGAGGTACATTATGGGGCATATGCAACATCAGAACAGGTAATGATGATCTCCTTGTATTGACCTTGACTGTATACAATATCCAACTTTGTACCTGCTTTCCCATGATATTTCTTAGTTTTGTATGATCATGCATAGTTATTTAAGGCACAAGGGGTTGCTTAAAAATGAATTTCTAAACGGAACCATAAATCATAATAATTGACATCTAATAATTGACGAATTCTGAGATGCAGCAAATGCTAAATCAATATCCATAATCTTAATCATAAATTATAAGATGCAAAAAATCCCAAGTTAACTACACTAACTCCTCTAATATCATAACTCGTAAAAAAAAGTTAACTACTACTATCCACCAAGATTCTTCATATTCATCTTTTATCAGTATCTTCAAATTCTAGCATGCTATAGTTCTGAAGTTAGCTAATAAGTACTTTCAAATTCATATTGTTCTGTTTTGTTTTTATTCTTCCTGGTTTAGTTTTGTACACCATGTGATATTTTAATTAACAGTTGATACTAAAATACAATGAAAGGATAAAATCCTAAAATAAACTTAAGTCAAGAGGCGAGTTAGCCGCATCACCATGAAAGGTGCACCTAAGTTCTCCTGAGCCTGGCGTGTATCATGTTTTTCTTCTACATGGACAGGATGTACAGAATTACTTTGTTGTGGTATTTATTTCTTGATGCCCCATGCTTGATTGTAATGATATAGCGACAGCTTTTCAACTTGAGAAGTGAAGTCTTGTAGTTTTGTAGTAATTTAACAATCTAGTTACCAATTTGTACTTTGCTGTAATTGGCTAATCGGTAGAAAAGGGAAAGTGCCCCAGTAAAAGAGTGCAGGATCTATGCATTGCTGTGATCCTTTTGTTTTGATGTACTGTTCATTTTTCTGGCATTGCTGCTTGCCACTGCCAGTGGTAGACGAACTTAGTTTTAAATTTAGTATCCAAGTTTTGGAAAAGATATTGCTGGTTTAATGCTCAATTGGTTGTTCATCTGGCTAATGATCAACACCATTTAACATGCGGTATACAGTCTGTAGTTGTTTTTCGAATGAACCTTATGGAAGTCAAATATGAGACATTATGGTGTCTAATTATGCGCTTAACATATAGAGTAGGAAGGTCTTTGCCATATTTTCTGTGAAAAGAGTTTCACAAACATTCTTAGTTCCTCATAAGCATAGTTGTCAAGGCACTAGGAGCAACCGAGGCGCATGGGGTTCTGGAGCCTAGGCGCAAGGTGCACTCTAGGAGCGTGCAGCAACTAAAAATATATAAATTATGCCAAGTGTTAAAACCATAAAAGCAAAATAAAAAGTTTATCATATAAATAGAAAATTCATTAGCCCATACTATGATAATTATTCCTAGCACTTTGAAACTACAAGATACTAGTTTCATTAATCATCAAAATCGTCATCAAGATCAACATATTCCGCATCTTCAATAGAATCACTCAAATTCTTCGTCTAATATTAATTCCTCCTCCATTGAATCTTGTTGAGCTTCATCTTCGTCCTCATCAATAATGAAAATTGTTGATCTTTTATGAGATTGTGATGCATTGAAGAAAAAGCAGGATGTAATATATGTATAGAATTATGATAGGTATGGTAATTAGTTTAGACTTTAGAATCGTTAATACTTAATACTTAAATAAGGTTTTACTAATTAGGTTAATATTTTAAAAATAAAAAGAAAACAAAAACTATAGGTAGTTTAGACTTAACTATTGGGAAAACTTATAGGCTAACTTTTAAAAAGTAAAACGGATGTTTAGACTTAAAATAGATATTAAAAACTATGAAAAATCCTAAAATGTAATTTCGAAGCGCCTGTTTTGCGCCTAGAATGCGCCTGGAGCCTAACGCCTAGAGCGCCTAGGTTGGTGCTGGAGCCTGACGCGCCTGTGACAACACTGCTCATAAAGGAAAAGATATTGTTGTTGGTGATTTGGACTGTTAACTTACAGATTGTTACTTTCTTTTTCGTCTTATGAGTAAATAAGGTTGGATGAAAACATCAACCAATCAAAAATTTTGCAAACAAAGTATATTGTTTTGTTGCAAGTAAGTTGCTTGAAGGATTGAAATGATTGTAATAAATGATGCAGGTAAATGCAGCAGGAGATCTGTGTGCTATATGTCAGGAAAAGATGCATGCTCCTATTCTACTTCGTTGTAAACACATATTTTGCGAAGATTGTGTATCCGAATGGTTAGTCAAATACAATATTTATAACCAATAACAAGAAGAACATTGCGAGTGTATGACATAATATCATGATTTTCAGGTTTGAGAGAGAGAGGACTTGCCCATTGTGTAGGGCTTTGGTGAAACCTGCAGATCTGAGATCATTTGGGGATGGATCCACCACTTTATTCTTCCAGATCTTTTGAAAAATCTTTCTTCAACTGTAAAGATGGAATTCTACTGCTTTTAACACTTGCCGGAAGGTTCTACTGCACAGGTCGGTCGATATATTGTTGATTTATGTGAGACGAACTGAAATTAATACGAATAGAGTATGCTGATTATGTGAATAGGATAGGATATGGTTCCTTGTTGTATGGAGAGAGAGATTGAGTTGAGTGTCTGAGGACTAAACTGTTTATATCTCTGCATTTGCCATAAGTGAAGGTACTTTTTGAATTAGTCGTATATTTTCTTTTGAATCAAGTTTTAATCCTTTTCTCTTTTATTTTTTGGGGTTAAGGGACCAAAATACCCTATGATTTGTTTGATTCGTGGAATTCTTAGAATAAAATTGAATGAAAGAATGTAAAATATGATATACTTATGTTTGTCTTGATCCATTATAGCATACTACGAATTCTTTCAGTTTACCTGGATTAGTTATTCCGTGAGAGGTGGAATAGCTAAGAATAGCTACGATGGATGCATGACAATAGTATATTATGTCACCCTTTTATTCAATTTTACTTTATTTATATAGGACAGTCATTTCACAAACCAAACGCCAACTAAAGAGAATGGTGCTATACATACGCAATATTAGTACCTGTTATACTTCAGTAATATTAGTACATGATATAAGAGTATCGACTATAACATCACATATTATTATAAATAAAATATCATCGAGTATCCCGATAATTTTGATGTGGTTTGGACGTATTGGAAAAGGAAGGTACATGTTTTTTAATGTGTCCTATAATTAGGACTCTACAAGTTTGAGCTTTTCCGAGTTAAAGCTTTGTTTGTCATGAAAACTTAACGATTTTAAACCGAGTTTCAAATTTGTTCATGCTTTAAATTATGATTTGATGTTGCAAATTAAAGTGTCATACATTTAAAATATATGATCCATATTTTTATTCATATATATCTTATCTTTCACATTTCATTAAACAAAAGATAGGTATTAGGTGCAGTACATGGATATCATAAAAAAAATAAAACATTAAAAGTTCTTATGTGTTTTCGAGTTGAGTATCCCTTTATTCAAACTTGGCTATAATGGTCTAAAGATTTTTTTGCCTAAAAATCAGTGAAAAAATAACCCTTTTTGGGCTTGGATTTGGCTGTATACGTTTTGAACTTTGTACGCTTGTTTTAAGGGTTAAAATATTGTTTTTGGTCTAAATCTATGCAATTCGCTAGCATGACCGATTCATGAGGGGCTAGTTAGCAAATGATCCCAATGTTTAGGTGCTAAAATGATGATTATTCCTGGGTAAAATAACATATTATGGAGAGATATTTAATATTTTTTAAAGTGTATATGCAATTGTAATGGTTCTTATATTTAAAGAGCAAGTGTAATTAATATTTACAATAAAAATATTAGTGAAAAAATAGGATAAATAATTATATCATCCCTCATGATTAACATAATAAACAACTACCTGAAAACCTATTTTATATCTTCCTATATTTTGCATTTTCTCATTACTACCTCCCTCTATAAATTTTTAAGTCTTTTCATTCAAATTTATTGATATTGCACATACTTTTTTACAATATTTGTTTAACCAATTATCATACCTACTGATTGTTTTAAAGATATTTAATAAATAAGTTATTTTTTGAACTTAATTTTTAATATTTTATTACATTCTAGTCTTATGATTGCATTAAAAAAAATAAGCATAAAATGGACAAAACAAAAGAAATTTGAATGTCAAAATATCACAAGCAATAATAGACATGTTATAAATGTATATCTTGGTAAGTTTTCGTAAAATATTGACATAATAAAGGGACCTAACAGTATAATAAAAGTAAAGTATAGGGAGGTAGTGATGAGAAAATGTAAAGTATAAGAAGATATAAATTAGATTTTTAACGTATAGGGAGGTAGTAGTGTATTATATAAATACGAGGAATATTATAATTATTTACCTGAAAAAATAACCCTTTTTGGGCTTGAATTTGTCGATTTACGTTTTGAACTTTTTACACTAGTTTTAAGGGTTAATATATTGTTTTTGGTCTAAATCTATATGCATTTCTCTAGCATGACCAATTCATGAGGGGCTAGTTAGCAAATAACCCCAATGTTTAGGTGCTAAAATGATGGTTTATTCCTGGGTAAAATTACGTATTATGGAGATATAAAAATAGTGTATATGCAATTGTAAGGATATTTATATCTAAAGAGTAACTGTTATTTATATTTACAATCTTTCATACCATTTCGTCAATGGTATTAAGCGTAAACTAATCAATACTTTAGGAATACAAATTAACTCTGTTGTAAATAATATATTATTATAAAGAACAGGTGACTACCTTTTTTTGTTCAAAACAATAGTTATTTTATTATTATCGCCATTGTGTTAATATTATGAAGTTTAATCCAACAATGTTACAGGGGGCACTAATTGTTACTTTATAATAACAAGGAAAACTTCACAAGAAAAGTACGAAGAAACAAGTTACTAAATTATATTAATAAATAATTTATTATGTATAGGTTACTATAAATTGAATTGGTTAATAGAATTTTAAACTTTTCAGTAATTTTTATTGAATTTAATGTTTAAAACCTTGTTTTCTAGTATAGAATTTTTTTTGTTGAAAAAATTATAAAAGCATATTTTCTAAGAATAGAATAGGAAAACAAAAGCAGGACAATTTTGTTTTCCATGAACAGTATCAGATGGTCTAAAACTATTTTCTGATTGATTTTTTTTATGTGGACAATTTAATGTTTTACATTTATCTATTCATTACACATTCTTTTGCAGTAACTGACAGAGCATAATTAATCCTAATAGGGAGAAACCATCTAGTCACAAGAAGACGAACTACATAAAATAGAGGCCAAGTATCATTTGGCTCTGGGCACTTGGCACAAAAAGTCGGATACTATTTTAAATTTTTAAAAGTTAAAATTATCCCTTAAACTTGACGAAAAAGCACCAATTTGCCCCCTCATTGCCACATGCCACCTTCTGACTGGAGAAAGAAAAATCAGAAAAATGAAATCTTTACATAAACTGGTGTCAAGGGGCTAATTGGAACTTTTAAAAGTTAAAAGTTAGGGGTGGCATCCGGCTTTTCATGCCAAGTATAGGAGAGGGGGTTAGCATTTGGCCTAAAATAAAATAAAAACGCAATGCATCTTATATTTGCTAAGTTATACTTCACTTGAGCAATATTATTTTCAACTTATAATTCATTCCAGTTCAGCATACCTACTCATAAGTTGAAAATAACATGGCCTTAATCCGAATTCACAGCCATAAGAGTTTCAGTACATCACATAAGACCGTTAAGTTTTGTGTATCAAAATAAATCTTGAAAATATAATATTGAGTGTCTGCAAAGAGATCCAGTAGAGAGTAATACAAATCATAGCCCAAAGCTAACAAAATTGCTGAATGTTTATTACAGCAATCAAGAACAGAAACCAAAGGGGCAGACAAAATAACAGGACATTATTTTTCTTTATATCTGAACAACAAAGATTGCTTTATTCAGTGACAAATAATACTGCATACATAATATTGGATACAACTAGTATAGATAGGGTTTAAAATCACAGTAATGATGACCCTTGCCCAAAAATCAGGAAGGAAATTTCAAAAAAACAAAAACAAAAACAAAACAGAAAGCCTCTCCCTCTCCACATCTTTCCTACATATATATAACAAAGGAAAAGAACAACTGGAAAAAATTTACTCACAAAAATTCTTCTGGTAATTTATGCAGACAATTTATGATGTTGTTGTTGTTTCCGCGATGTGCTTGGCTTGTCATCAGCTCGTTTGCCTTTTGTTTCACCTTCCCTGTTTGTTGCTTCTGCCTCTTCTTCTTCAATTTTGGGAAGAGGCGAAACAGGCCAGGTGTCGCTTGTAGAAGCCTCCACTTCATCAGGGACAGGGAATATCTCCTTTGTTACTGCTAGGCTTGGAGATGCACTTGTATCGAGAGGCGAGAATGGCGAAATGGGAGAGGTTGGTGTGATACTGAGCATCTTTGTAATTGGATACACTTCACTGACTTCTTCACTGCCTTCATCGATATAAACTACGTCTTGCATTGTGAGTTGGTAGTATTCCACTATCTCTCTCAGAAACCTGTTTTCCCTTGAAAATATCGAATTCTCGTGGGCTAAACGAGCCTTTTCAGCCAATAGTGTCTCCATTTGAAGCCGAATCTGAGATCATTAGTTCATCATTAGTCATGCCCACCGTCATCTAAGCATATAGTTGTTATGGGCGCAAGGAGCATTGATGCGCGAAGGGGCCAGGCGCGCCGAGGAGCAAGGCGAGGCACAAATATATTTTTTAAAATAAAAGTACAACTCAAACGTCAAACTCAAATAGAATCTAAGGTAATACAAAACAAGAAAGTCTAAAAAATAAGATAAACTTTAAATTAAGCAAAAGTTTTGTGGTTTGCTAGTATTAAATTATTTGAGGTGAATGATGTAAATGAATAGAAATGGGGAATAAGGATTAATGTTGCTATACCTCAAACAGATCTTAAATATGCAAAAACTATGGAGTATTAAAGTAGACCAACAAGCTGTAGTTCAGTTGGCTAAGCATGCTGAGCAAGTTGGAGGAGAACAAGGTTCAAATCCCACTAAATACACTTGTTGGGAGGGGTGAGGAGCCTTAACTGTTACTAAGCCCCGAACAAGATTATCTCAACGAAGATACTTGTAAATATTACCAAAAAAAAGCAGTATCAAGTCTCTAATTTGATAGTATTTCCTACATTAATTCTTAATTTTAGGAGACATTTAAGTCTGTACATATTAATCTCTAATGTATGCAGCCATATAGTTCAAATAAATCCACCAAAAAAGAAAAATCCATCATGAAAATAGCCCATATTTCGCTAGGTGCGCCTAGGAGCGTGTAAGGCGCATCACTAGGGTGCACGCCTGAGTGACTGTGCCTTACCTGAGGTCTTCCGGAGCGCTAGACAGTGAGCCTCGGCCGCCCAAAGCCCGAGCATGCCTCGGTAACTACTATGATCTAGAGAGAGATGCATATAACTTGGCTCTATTCTCGCGAAAACAGGGTTAGTCGGTTCTGTTATGGTAAGTAACAGAGCCGTAAAGGCCTAAGATGTGCTCATTTGGATTACAATTAACTAAAAAGAACAGACACAATAAAATTAGAAATGTAATACCAAATCATCATCTGTTGGGTTTCCCTCCTTTTCACGACCGTCGCGTAACATCTTATTTTCATCCTCTAGTTGTGAACATCTTTGCTTTGCAAAGGCCAAATCCGCTTTAACTGTTTTCAGTTCCCGTAAAAGAAGTTTTGCTTTGGCTGCTGTTGCCATTGCAACCTGTCAAGCAACAAGAAGGATAATCATGTACAAAGGGTCATCCTATTTATACTTGCTGTATCTAATAGTCTAAGCATACTGCAAAAAAAAAAAGTCAAAAACTTCGTAAGCAAAACAGTAGAATGCTCGTGTTCTTTCGTGACCCTCTTATAGCCTCAAATTCCATTTGTAAACTTAATACTCTCCAGAAAACTCCTAACTTGAAAGACATGAATGTTTAAATTAGTTGTCTAAGTATATATTCCCCGTGAACTTGTAACCCAAACCCACAATAACACAGTTGCCACCTTACGTCGCGAGATGCCTTCAACTGAGTTTCGTGGCTCATTTGATTCTGTGCCAACTTAGGTTGCATCATAGGTTGCTGCCATGAACTGGATGTACCGAAATCTTCATTCTGTGCCGCAATAATATTCCCTTTTCGCCTGATTTGCAGTTTGCGCATATCCGCAGTTTTATTTTCCATGATAGTGAGACCTTCCTGAAGAAAAACACTAGTTTTTAGAAAGAGAATACATGTTTTGTGTGGTAAACACAATGCATGAATCAAATGCAAATTTTTAAAAAAACGATGAGCAATTCATTAGTTTAGTAATTTTAGCTTTCTTCAGGAAAAAACAACAATGATGAATTGTCTGGCCCAGACTCAAATCAAATCAGAGCAAAAAAAACAAGAATGTTAAAACTAGATTACTACAATTCAACAAACCAACCAACTACAAACGGACTTCCTGATTTTCACATAGGAAGGACATTCATAAGGGAATTGTGCACACATGGCGAATTTGCAAGGATTTTAATACAGTAGAATATCAGTTGAATTCAACTGTAAGAAAGCACCAATGTGTGCTCATTTTGTACTACCAAAAGATTGGTATGTATACCTTTGCATAAGATATTATGTCTAAGCATGAAAGAAGAAAGAGCAGAAAAACTCAGTAATCAAGTTAGGTTTGACAGTTAATACAGTTAAAATCGTTAATGGCAGTTTATTATACATTTTAAATATTGGCGCAGCTTTATTATGTAATAGCAGTAACGATAAAGTAGTATTTCTTCCTAGAAGGCCGAATCAGTCACTGTTATCTACAATGCGGTTAAGCTATTTTGTCTTCAGTACAGCTGTACTAGCTAACCAAACAGTTAGAAATATCCTTTATTACTGGCTCTATTGTATAAGAGATTCACGATTGCAAATATAATGAAATTTCTCTCCTATTATCTTCTTCTTCCCTACTCTGCTTATTCTCTTCTACCTATTCTATTCTATTCTATTCTATTCTATTCTATTCTCTCAAGTTACTATTGAAAACCTTAACCATCAGAGTCAATACCTGACATATTACAACTGGAAAGAGCCATATAAATGAACTTAAACCGATAAACTTTCCCATTCTATAAAGAGCATGTATAAAAGAATGATCTTCTGTGGGAACTTACTTATTGGTCCCAATGACACTATCTTTATCTTTAGGTGACCTACAAATTTAATGATTTCAAAACAACTAATTTTTTAGCCTTGATCTTGGTTATATTATGTCGAAAAATTTATGAAGAGTGAGTATGCAGTATATGATCTAGCTTTGTAATAGTCAAGCATATACAACAACTTTGACCATAGTCATGTCAGAGTAAGAATTCTGATGAAACAAAGCATTGACATTTGGACCTTTGGTAAGCTAAATTGCCAATAATTGTCAAATTTCTTACTGGTGAAATAAAATAAGGAGTTAACACCAAGAACTATGAATAGCTAGATACATAAAAGTACCCAGACAAAAAAGTTGTGCTCTAGTGCAACAGAAACAGTTTAAAATGGTTCACCTCAAAAGCTTTTTCAAAGGTGCCACCAATATGATTAAGGGAAGATGTGAATTTATCAAAACTCTTCCTAAATGTAGGAGTGTCCGCTTTCTTGGAGCCTTCATGTGATTGACTTGATCGAGGAGACTGTGATTGGGAAGGAAAGACAAGCGTTTAGTATAAACCAAATTAATAAATATTCAGTTCTATGGAGCTTCGTACTTCTTCTCTTTCCAAATTATTAAACCATAGGAACTACCTGGACATCAACAGGGGATTCTGACATTTGGAACCTCGATCTAACAGGATTTTTAAATTGTTGCGAGATATTATCATCCTCTAGAATTTCTTTGGCTTTCTTAGCAAGAACACCCCAAAAACCTTTGTTATCACTTCTTTCAGATGAGTCCTCATATGCATCAAAGACCTATAAATTCAGGCATCAAATCATTTAACAAAACCCAGAAAACAATTTAAACAAAGAGAAACAGAAATTCATATAAGCAAGTAACTAAGGCAAAACATATAAATTAAAAGGTTTAAGATGAAAATGCCCCTAACATAATTTGAAAATTCGGTATAAAAAGGCGAATCAAGATTATCTAATTTCACATTGGTTGATTTTATACCAATTTCTCGGATTTAAGCAATATGATATGAATTTTGGCAGTAGGTGCACATAAATGGAACAACGGAGAAATTGCTTGAGTTCCGTAAATTGGAGGTGAATTTCTGCCAGTGCGGTCCATTTGCAGAATTTGTAGGCAAACCAAAAAAATAAAGACAACGTCAGGCGCATTTTATTCAGACAAATACCCCTTTGTTCATCAACATGAAACAGCTAATGTGCATAAAAACAGAATCCAATTTGTTGTTGCATCATTGAAATGAAATTGTCAATATTTCCTCTCACGAAATAGTTTGACCAAATGAAATTGGGGAAAACAATACCACAAATGACCAAAAACCAATAGGCGAAGGATCCCAAAATGCATTGAGCAATCATCAAAGCCATGAAATGTCGTAATCAAAAAGCAAGAAATGCAAAACAAATTGAGAACGAACCTTAGATCTGTTAGAGACGGAATCGGCGGTGTACGCGGAGGAAAGAGACGAATCACGGTGGACGGCGGAAGCCCTGATAGCCTGAGCTGCCAGAGAGGAAGACGAATTGAAAGTGTAAGAAGACCTCAATTTACTAGATTTAAAATCGTCTGGATCATCAGGCTTGTGATA
The DNA here is from genome assembly GCA_947683365.1 of Euphorbia pulcherrima. NCBI lineage: Eukaryota > Viridiplantae > Streptophyta > Magnoliopsida > Malpighiales > Euphorbiaceae > Euphorbia > Euphorbia pulcherrima. Next base: position 33,478,531 of record CANTUS010000008.1, read on the forward strand.
TGAATCTTCTTTAAAGGTGGAGGCTCTCGTAATTCCTTGCCTTCTCCTATACGCCATTTCCCTTGTTCAGACGGATCACAACCACCGTATAATCCCGTCAAAGTCGCCGAGAACGGCCACACATACAGGAAATTAAGAGGAATTGGAAAAGGAGAAAAGAGAAATCACCGGCAGCACGGCCACCACCACCACTGCCCAATATGAATTGAAATAAATCTCTGGTATTTGAATTTTTGCCTCTCTTTAGGCATCCATTTTTTCAATGAGAGAAAAATCATTACCAGAAAAGTTAGCCTAAGGTGGCGGTTGTTTCTTGCATGCCTTTTATTCCTTTTCCACCCTTTGATTTCATTTTTCTTGTCATCCTACGGCTAGGATTTCTCCTATTTCTTCTTCACTTTATGCCATTTTTATTTTATTTTTAGGAAATTTTTTTATTTTTCGTTTCTCTCAAACATATATGTATGTTTTGGGTTATGTTACAAAAGTGTCCCTAAATGGAAAATTTAGTATTTCTCATCTATATCTAATAAAATATAGTTATTATAAATTAATGTAATTTAATTTACTTATAGTTTACTAGTTTTAAATACTTTTTAAACTGTTTTGAGAAAATGATATTGAAAACCAATGACATGTATAATACACTCGGGATCAGGGCCGCTTAGGAGGAGGGGCGTACGGTGAGTGCGACTTCGTTGTAAGGGATTCAAAATTTTTTTTTCATTTAAAGTTTTAATTTTTTATTATTGAAAAGATAAACCTAAACATTAATTAATGTTGGATAAATTGTCAAAGCACCCATTAATCTTGTGAAAGGTCAAGGTTCAGTCACAACTAATATTTTCGGTGTTATCAAAACCGTAATGTATCAGTCGATTGAATGGATTTTATCGTAAATCGATCATCGTCACGGTACGATTTAATTAAAATGGCTTTAGTAAAAAGCTAGAAAAATTGATAAATCGGTTCAAACCCGATTTCCCGATACTTCTCTTGCAACAAGTAAAAGCATTGCAAAAGATTCAGAAAGCATTTCAATAGCCACTAAAAATCCTAAATAATATATATTCTTTTCCAAAATCTCTTTGACAATACCCAGAAAACGTTGTAATAGCCACGAAAAACTCAAAATAATATATATTATTTTATAAATAAAAATCAGTAAAACCACTTATTATATATCGATAATACCGATAATATTATATACCATTTACTCCATCGATATGACACCCGATACGATTTTGATACGTATGACTGCAAGTGATTAATCACTTATATGACTTAACAACAAACTAGTGTACTATAATGGACCACCATAGATAATTTTAAATTTCGTAAGAAAAGAATTCTAAATTCAACCAAACCAAATGAGAAGTGAAATTGTATTAATGAAACCGAAATAACTTATTCTATTTTGTTAAAATGGAATGGAACCAAATTTTAAATTTGATTGTCCCCCCCAATTTAATAAAGACAACATTGAGATGGGCTATAATAATAATAATAATAATAATAATAATAATAATAATAATAATAATAATAATAATAATAATAATAATAATAATAATAATAATAATAATAATAATAATAATAATAATAATAATAATAATAATAATAATAATAATAATAATAATAATAATAATAATAATAATAATAATAATAATAATAATAATAATAATAATAATAATAATAATAATAATAATAATAATAATAATAATAATAATAATAATAATAATAATAATAATAATAATAATAATAATAATAATAATAATAATAATAATAATAATAATAATAATAATAATAATAATAATAATAATAATAATAATAATAATAATAATAATAATAATAATAATAATAATAATAATAATAATAATAATAATAATAATAATAATAATAATAATAATAATAATAATAATAATAATAATAATAATAATAATAATAATAATAATAATAATAATAATAATAATAATAATAATAATAATAATAATAATAATAATAATAATAATAATAATAGAGGAGGAAAATGTGGAATTCTTGCATTAATTATTGGTATATAGTGGGATTGAATATGAATGCTGAAAGCTAAGAAGCTTATATTAATGTAATAAAATTTACAAGTTATAACCTTTCCTCCTAAGGAATGAGCTGTAGTTTTCTTGTACTACATTACAGCTAAAGAGCCAAATTAGCACTCATCAACCCTCTTTTCCCCTGCAAAAACCTGTCCTCTCTTAATGAACTCATCTCGCTCATTCTCGTCTTCAACAATGGAATCGACTCCAAAATCGGCCTAAACTCCTGATTTTGGCCGCCAACAACATTTTTTCCCTTGCTAATTTGACCTACACTTGATCTCTCTAAAAATGGCAAATCCTGATTCTCTTTTGTTACCTTCTCATCTTCCATGTTCAACCCAGCACCCGAAAAATTCCCAAATCTGCTATTTTGACCACCATTGTTGTTCATCTGGGAATTTAGAAAATCCGTGGCTTCTCTTAATTTGCGCTTGGCAACCATTTGAGCTACTGGTCCTAAGCCTTTCGCGAAACGCATTAAGCTTTCACTATAACCAACATCCTGCTGTATTTACCCAAAAAAATGCTTCAGTTTTTGTAAGAACGAGTTTCGACAGCGGTAAGCATAAATCGAACTTTACTCACAAGCATTAGTACTTTAGAAGAATTTGGTGAAACAACCGAACAATTCTCGCTAAAAACAGACCGCCATGGTTTATATGAACAACGCCTATCGACTTCACCTGTTTAAAAAATTTAGTGAAAATTACCATCTGAATTTTTCGTTTTTAGAGCCATAATATAATTCTTACCCATATGCATTTCGTCCTCTATCATGTTAGACTGAGAAATATGACTACTACTAGAGTGCACGGGGAAAACTCGGGGAGTTGTTCTTATATTCAGTTTACTGCTCGATGAGATGGGTAGTGATTTTCTTGATATATTGGGTGCCATGCTACTAGATCTTGAATTTGTTGCAGGTTTCAAAGATGAGCCGTTGTTTGAACTCTTAACTTCAGATTTGACTTTTCTAGTTGACCGTCGTCTTGTCCCAGAGAATTCCATTTCGAAATTCGCAGGATCGGTTTTTAGAACATGGAAGACTTTCTTAGCTAGTCCGTCGATTACACGAGCCTAAAAACAAAAACCTTTACCATTATCGGATATCTTAACAAAACCTGTAAAAATAGGAAAAAATTGTACCTGTCTGAAATAAATTGTTCCAGAGGGATTAAAATGCATTGCATTTTTTGATATAAGAAATGCATCATGCTGCGAAAAATACCGAAAAAGGTAAATTTGTCATGAGAACTTAAGGCAACAAATGAAGATATAAGAAAAGAAGCAAACCTCGAACTGTTCGAGACTGTGATACATTCCTTCATGAAGTTTAGCTCTCATGGTGCCAAAATCCATAGGCTCTTTGATGATTTCGTAGTAATCCTCGACCTTATTTATAGAAAAGAAATCGAACATTAGAAAAGAAAGCAAAAATCAGGAAGAAGCAAGTTAACTGGATACTAACCTCATTTGGGTCAACTGGTTCTGCAAATATTTCATGAGTATCTCTCCTGAAATACGAATATCATAACGAATTTATTCGAAAAATGATTTCAATTTCAACTACAACAAGGACACAAAATTGTTACCTCTGTAATATGTCTACAATAAATTCCAGGAGGCGTTTATCAGGTGTAACATGGAGTTGACCTGATAAAAGAGTAACATTTAAAGTCACAAATCGAGACAACGAAGATCTGCAGTTCACTAACACCTTGTTTGGAACTCTAAAAAAAGAAGGAATTCAATTGAATTCATTTCATTTCGTATAGACAATTTTAAAATTTTTTATACAAAATGAAACGAATTCAATTGAATTCCCTCATTTCTCAAGTTTCCAAACACACCCTAAACTAAAAGCAACCTGGAGTTGTAGCTTGATCATCATCGAGCTTTAGGACAGTGTTGTTACTCTCCGAAACAGTTGGCTCTGGTCCAAAAGGGAAAACGAACAATCAGGTAAACATTAAATTAGATCGAAATTACATTGAGACGTCGAATGAAGCATAAGTCTAACCACTATCTTTTCGCAGATTTTCGGGAGTTGGTTGAATGTCATCCTGCTCATCGCTCGAACTGGGCTCCTGAAATACAGATTCAGATCAATGCAGCAAATATTTAACATTTATTGGATAGTAAGCAATCAATAATCAAAGCAAGAATAGCAGACTTTCTAGGAAGATCACTAATTGTAAAAAATCAATAAAAAAAAGTCACTGAACTGTTAGAATCTGTAAGGAAGATGAAACTAAAAACAAAAAGACAGAACAGAACAAGTTGACAACCAGCAAATAATAATAAAAAAAAAGCAGAAGCTCATATAAAAACAAAAACAAAAACAAAAGAAATGTCTGCGTAGTCAACCATTGGGTGGGGTGTAAAATAGAAATTCAACTCAACAGAAAATTCTACTTTTAATTTTAAAAAACCAATCCAAGATCCCAAATGGAGGTACAAAATCAATCATTATGAAAAGGGGAAAAAAGCACAAAACCTGCGGAGAAGAAGGCACAAAGAGCTTCTTCCTCTTGTTGCATTGAAATTGACGGGGGCGTTTACTACTAACAGGCTCCACTCTCGATACTTGAGCTTTCTTCACATCTAAAGCACATATACGGGGGCTTCTTCTATGTCCTTCTCTCCATATTCGCCTCTGCATTTTTAGACTAAGAAAAAAACAAAACCCATTTCTCCATTACTATCAATTTAATTCAGAAACCCTCAATTAATTTTGGGTTTGAGTGGATAATCACCTGGAGAGGAGAGGAGAGGCTCACATTGCAGGAGTTTCAGGTGAGGAGAGAGGGGTTAATAATGTGAGGGGTTGGAGCAAATGGGGGAAGTTTTTGGGAGGCATTATTGAGAGATATGAGGAATTAGCCAGGAAAGGAAAAAGAGTAAAAATGCAATTGATATTGAGAGATATGCAGTCGAAGGGTGTTACAGTTACAAAATCCAAAAAGGGAATTGGTGCAGAAGAAAGTAAAAGGAAAGGGTTTAAGGGACAACACAGAGAATGAGAAGATCACAACTGGACAAGAAACGAATCCGCTGGAAATGGACCCTCCCTTTCTTTCCTTTTTTTGCTTTGTTCTCTCCTATTTTTATTTATTGTCTTTTTTTTTTCAATTTTAGGATCCTATTGTTCAAGGCAAATCCTATTCATATCACTCCATTATTTATGTTTATTTTTTTTTGGGAAACCTGCTCATCGGTCAAGCTGACCGAGTTCCGGCCGAGCTTTTTTGAATTGACGGGGATTTAATGCCACTCTCGTTAGATATTTGATATATATATACTTTTAATTATTATAATATATAAACCGTATATGTATCAAATATTCAATGGAAGTCAATCCCATGTAAAAGAACTCAATTGAGTCAAGTTAAAAACTACAATAGGATAAAATATAAAAAGAAATCTTAAATATGTAGTTATAAATATAATGAATAAAATTATTTGTCCGAGCTTAAGTAATTATAAATAAAGTCCGATCCATTAAGGTTTGGATTTTAATGAGCTCGAGCTCAGACTGAGCTTAATAAAAAAAAATGAGTGTTTATGTTCGGTCAATGAGAGCGGGCTTGATTGGGTCTGATTGGTAGCCCGTCCCTTGAACATGTTTAATTTTTGGTAGACCTGTTTAATGGGTGAGGCCGACACAAATATTGCTTTGTACAGGCCCAATTCATGCTATATGAATAGTATACTTGAGCCGGGCCGGGCCATATTAGGCCTTGATGTAAAACTCCATTCCTAAGCTCAGCTAGTCCATTCATTGACATATATTGTTCGGACCGAGCTTGTGTTTATATATGAAAATCAAACCCAATTTATTATGTGTTCAAGTTTTAGCGGTCTTGAGTTGGGTCGAGACTATATCAATTTATATTTGTCCAAGCCATAAAGGCCAAGTGGATCACATGTCACTTGAATATGTCTAATTTTTGATAAATTTTAACGCTTTAGTTGTTTGGTATTCTTCGGTCCAAGATTTCTATATAGTTGGTTACATTTCTTGTTAGTTTGTAGACCATTTTTTTTTTTTACTCTTTTGTAGTACTTCTATTGTGTGGATTTATCAACGGATTAAACTGATGTATGTCCTAGGCTTATTCCTTGGCTTTTCTCGTAATGCAAATAATGCTTATATTCATGAAATGAAAATATTACTTGCTTGTTAAAAAAACGAATTCAAAATGTGAGGAATAGAGGGTCACTATTTCTCTATTTTGCAACTGTTTTCTATTTTGGAGAATTGTTGACTTGTTCATGGTTCAGGGCACCCACCTAGTCCGATCCGTTCAAAATTAATTAAAATTTAGACATTTATTTTCTTATAAAGTCTGATCTGAACTTAAGTCTACTAAAGTTTGAAACTTTATGGGTAAAACTTGATTTTAAAAAATACTCAAATTAGGTCCAACGAATAAATTATATTTATGTTATATATGAACCATGTTCTTATTTACCGAAATATACGAATATACCACCTTTATAAGATTTTTTTATTTATTTATCTAATTTTCTTTTTCTTCAGGTTTTACCACTCTTTAAGTTTTTATTTTTGTTTTTACCATACTTTCTTATTCGTCTTTAACAATATTCTCTTTTATATTTAATTTGATTTCCGCAATTTAAACGACTATATCTCATAAACTGTTAACTTTTTTCGACATGAGCCTTTAGAATATTTTGTTCGTCTTATTTTTATCTTTAAAACGACATCCATTGTGAATATTTTTAGAGAAAAAATTTATCGCAGTCGTATATCAATTTTTTACTACCTTTATACCAGGTATAAGAGCTGTTGTTGCTTTAAAAAAAACAATATTGGTCATATTTTATGTTATTTACCTAGAAATAAATGAAAAAATAGTGCTATAAAGATATTATACCACCCTTATACCTGATATAAGAATTCACGAAAAAGTGGTAAAACGGGTATAAGACTGCCATAAATTTTTTTTACTAAAAAATATTCAATATTGATTTCGTTTTAAAGATAAAATTAAGACGAACAAAATATTGTAAAGGCTCGTGTCAAAAAATTAATTATTTGTGAGATATAATCGATTTTAAATTGCAAAAATCAAATCAATTACAAGAGAGATTGTTACAATGAAGTTTTTATATTCAGGTAAAAATAAAATTTAAAAGTTAAAATATTATAATTAAGAAAGAGTATATGTAATTAAGAGAAGTGGAGTTTTTATGGTGAGATTTAAAGAATATTGAATTAGTATTTATAAAATTAAAGACCCAAAATTTTATATTTAGCTAAGTTGGCTATGATTATATGTTCTAACATTATTTTATAATAATTTGTCTTTAATAAGAATGGATTCCAATATGATGAAATTCGTTCTAATTTCCAATGTTTTTTTCATGAACAAAAGTTGGATTTGTAATTCTTCAATTCATCATCTCATTACCAAATCCTATAAAATTTGGTGGATTTTGAAATAAAAAATTGGAAGTCTTGATATAAAATAATTTTAGTTACACACTGCTTTGAAAAAGAATTTTATATATAATTTTTTTTACCTGGAATGCACAATGTCTCATGGGAAATGAGGAACTCCAACGACAATCAAAAGATATTATCTCCAATTTTTAATGAGAAGGAAAATAAAGAAAAGATTCTTCAAAACTTTTTTAGCATATAGTACTATTTTCATTTCATCAATATAAACATTAATAAGAACATAGAAATGGATTAAGCCAAACAGATATATCAACCCAAGTAAGAGGATAAGTCAACACAAAGAAAATAAAAGCACCACAAAGTGCGAACAAAGTCTACCAAGAGGTAGCAAAACAAATAAATGCAAAATATGATAAACCATAGATCTTGAATCGAAAAATATTGATTCAAAATAAGGATCTCAAATTTAAAAATCTACATAAACTAAATAAAATATAATCCCTAAAACATTCACATCACTAAGATTTGAAAAGATTGCTCTTAAAATATGTAATTTTGTAGATCTACAATGCATCGATCATTGCCTTGATATTTGCCAAAAGGCTTTGATGAAAGTGTACCACTTTTGTCCATGGTGCTTAAGTCGATAGAAGATATATCGACTCTTGAAATTGATAGTCAGATTGAACATGTATAAGAGGTATGGCGGAAATTCAAAATTTTGTCCCTGTCCCCAAGAACTTCTATTAGTTGCATATAAATTAAATAAAGCCTTAACTAAATAATTCTCTACCTAGGTTAGCATGCTAAAGGACTAGGCATACCATAATTTCAAATTATATCCAAATTATATCTAGCACATTTAATTTATACTAAGCATGTTATAACTCCAAGCTTTAACCTAAGCATAAAAATAAACTAAGCATGCAAAACAACCTAAGCATAATTATTAAGTCTAAAAACACTTAAAGAAAAAGACTTAATAATTAAAAGAGAAAGAAAAAGGACTTACCAGATGAAGCGTGCTTTTGCAGAACCTTCTTGCACAAGCCTCCAATCGTAGGATAGCCTCTATCAGTATCCACACGAACCCCACCAACTAAAATCTCCCCGAGAGGAAGAACTAATAAGCCTCGAGTAATTCCTAGACCACTCTATAAGCCTCACCTAAAAATATAAACTAGAGGTGCCCGAATAAATTCATGCTCCTAAAAAATAACTTGCTCAATTATCCGAGAGATTAATTATCACGCTTAGGATTTATACTTTGAGCTTGGTACAATTTGAAAGGAAATGGAATAGCCTATATATAGGCCTGGAGAAACATTTTGCTCTCCCTTTGAGCGATGAGGGATGGGAGAAATTACTCCCATCCCATGTGCACACAACGTGCATAGCACGCCGTGGGCTTTATCTTGCTTGTGGGCTGCGCATGTGCACGCTGTGGGCTTTATCTTGCTTGTGGGCTGTGCATGTGCAGCCCATTTTCATGGGCTGCCGCGAGCAATGCCCAGCATTGCTCGCACACCTTTCGGTGTACTCCCGCCCACTCGAGCCTATACAAAATACTTTTATACTCTCGGTCCAATTAAACTCGTCAATGCAAAATTCCCTTTTTAATCCTTTTTCAAATATTTATTATTTGACCCTAATAAATTAGCCACCAGTCAAAATAAATTTCTTGGTCCAACCAAAATTGATCTAATCAATTATAATTTATTTATGACTCTAATTAATTAGTTACCGGTCAAAATAAATACTTTAGTTTATCCAAAATTGATCTAATCAATTTTAACCAATCAAATAATAATCCAGTTATTATTTAAGTTATATTTTTGTAATAGAATAAATCTATTAGTTCTTTACTTAGTCCGATGAAGGTCCAATGTGTGTGACCTTATAGGATCCCGAAGTATTGAGCTGTTAAGGCTTAATCAACCCTTGTTCTAATGGAACCATTGGCTCGATGCTCTAGACCGTGAATAGAACTCGATTACCTTAAATGACTATAGTACGCCTCTAGCAAGGGTCTACCATCCCCTATTACTCGGAACGTCATTTATGCTTATGACTTAATCCCGGTTAATGCAATAGTTATCTAGTCCGATAAATTCCTTCCATTCTTTAATATTAGTACCATCTGGTTTATTGGGTTCGGTTAAAATGTTAACCCACTAATAGCGAGGTTGCTCCAAGCTATCCCAGTTATTTACTTATTACTGAAGTATATTGCCTTTTACCATAGTGTGTTTGACTAGAAACCATTTCTATCAAACACATACTCTGATTAGAGGTTTATGGCAATCATCACTTCAACAAGTGGCCAGGTACAACTCCTTAATATATCCAGAGCGATGGATTCTTTCCGATTACTCAGCTTACCAACGTGCTGTCATTACTATACCCGTAATCACCCGTAGCACCTTAAACAAATTAATGTATAGTAATGACCCAAAGTATAGTAATAGTACCACACAAGGCAACTAGCATCTCAAGTATGAGAACATTCGTAAAGCTTATTGCATGAAGATAAACACTAACACATTGATATTTATACCAAGTGTTTATCTTGCTGCGGTCTCCAATATATCTCCCAGATATATCCATGTGTCAAGCTTAAGGCACCACCTTCAGTGTTTAGGAGATTAACTGCTTGGACCCTTTCCAAGAAAGTTGACCACATGCTAGTCTTTCCGTTTCATCAATATCCTTTCTTGATGAAACTATGACTAGGGATAGTTTAGACATAATCATAATTGCACATGAAGTAGGTTCCACCAAATATAGTCCAACTATAATTTCTCTGACTTCATGCTATGATATGTCAAGGACTTTTGTATACATACATCAATGAATATATTTTAACCAGCTATATATATATATATATATATATATATATATATATATATATATATAAACACATTGATATAAACAAAAGAACAAATAACTTTATTGATTAAATAAATTATTCATACTATTACATAATTAAGATATATCGCCCTAATTGCCTTAAGGGCATAAATCATATCCAACAAACTCCCACTTGCACTAAGGCCAATTAGCCATACATTTTAATCCATATGCTTTAACATGCTGGTCGTGTTTAACTTGAGTCAATGGCTTTGTGAGACCATCCGCGAGGTTCTGATCAGTGGGTACATATTCTAATCTTATTATCTTAGCATCAACAATCTCCCTGATTATATGATACATTCTGGATACATGTCTCTTTTTCTGATGAGACCATGGTTCCTTTGCTTGAGCTATGGCACCATTGTTATCATAATATAAAGTAATTGGATCAACAGTCTCAGGCACCACACCGAGATCACCAATAAATCCCATTAACTAGACAGCTTCTTTTGCTGCTTCGCATGCAGCAATGTATTCAGATTCTATGGTTGAATCAGCAGTAGTTTCTTGCTTGGAACTCTTCCAGCATACTGCCCCTCTATTTAACACATACACAAAACCTGACCGAGACCTAAAGTCATCCTTGTCAGATTGAAAGCTCGCATCAGTGTAACCTTTGATAGTGAGGTCACCTTCTCCATAAATCAAGAACTTATCCTTAATCCTTCTCAAGTACTTAAGGATTGACTTGACGGCCATCTAGTGCTTTTCACCTGCATCTGACTGATATCTGCTCGTAAAGCTCAAAGCCTGAGAGACATCCGACCTAGTACATATCATAACATACATGATGGATCTTATCGCGGATGCATAGGGTATATCCTTCATGCGCATTCTCTCCTGAGCTGTCTTCGGACATTCAGCCTTAGATAGGTTAATCCCCTTTGTCATTGGGAGATAAACTTTCTTAGAAGGCTCAAGGTTGAACCTATTTAACACCTTGTCTATATATGTACTTTGAGAAAGATCTAACAGCCTCTTGGATCTATCCATGTAGATCTTTACACCTAGTATAAATGTTGCTTCACCAAGGTCTTTCATGGAGAACTTTCTTGACAACCATACTTTAATGCTTTGAAGAAGAGAAATGTCATTTTCTATTAGCAAAATGTCATCAACATACAATACTAGAAAAATGAATGCACTCCCACTAACCTTCTTGTAAACACAAGGCTCATTTGCATTTGGGCAGAAATCCAATTCCCGGATTGTCTGATCAAACCTTATATTCCAACTCTTAGATGCCTGCTTAAGTCCATAAATAGATCTTTGTAGATTGCATACCTTCGAGCCATTCTGAGATGTAAAACCCTCAGGTTGTGTCATATACACATCCCGATCTAAATCCCTATTCAGGAATGATGTTTTTACATCCATCTGCCAGATCTCATAATCGTAATGAGCAGCAATGGCGAGGAGTATCCTTATGGATTTAAGCATGGCTACCGATGAGAAGGTTTTATCATAGTCAATACCTTCCCGTTGACTATAACCTTTCGCAACCAACCTTGCTTTATAAGTAATTACATTACCGTCCATGTCTGTCTTCTTCTTAAAGACCCATTTGCACCCAATTGGTCTAACCTCTTGCTGTGCATCAACCAAATTCCAAACTTGGTTCTCATACATGGAATCCATTTCTGATTTCATAGCCTTTTGGCATTTATCAGAATCTGAGCTTTTCATTGCCTCATCATATGTCCTTGGTTCATCATCCTCCATAAGATACAGTTCCTTATCATTAGTGATGATAAACCCATATCTATTGGGACCCTTATAAACATGACCTGATCTTCGCAATGATTGTGTTTTGACAGGTTGTTCTTGGATCACACTCTCTTGTGTATCTAGAACAGGGTCAATCAGTTGATTGTCTGTTTCTTCCTCTTGAACTTCCAATTCAATATTGCTCCCACTGACTTTTGCAAGTAAGTGTTCCTTTTCCAAAAAGTGAGCATTCCGAGACACAAATACCTTTTGTGCTTCGGGTTGGTAAAACAGATATCCAATTGTTTTCTTTGGATATCCAATTAACAGACATTTATCAGCCTTGGCATTTAGCTTATCTGACACTATCCTCTTTACCATAGCAGGATAGCCCCATACTCTTAAGTGACTTAGAGATGGCTTTTTGTTACACCATCTTTCATAAGGTGTAAAATCAACTGATTTAGAGGGCACTCTATTTAAGATATAAATTGCGCTCTCCAGTGCATATCCCCAAAAAGATTTACGAAGAACTACATGACTCATCATTGACCTGACCATATCTAATAAAGTCCGATTCCTCCTTTCTGACACTCCATTATGTTGGGATGTATAAGAAGGGGTCCACTGGGGAACTATCCCGTTTTCCTTTAGATAATCCTGAAACTCCTGACTTAAGTATTCTCCACCTCAATTCGATCAAAGTGTTTTAATACTTTTCTCAAGCTGTTTCTATACTTCAGCTCTGAATAGTTTGAATTTTTCAAAACTTTCTAACTTGTGCTTCATCAAGTACAAATAACCATATCATGAGTAATCATCAATAGAGGTTATGAAGTAGGAGTATCCTCCTAGTGCTTGAACACTCATTGGACCACACACATCAATATGTATAAGTTCCAATGTACTTGTGGCCTGCTCACCCATTCCTTGAAAGGGTAACTTTGTCATTTTTCCTTTTAAACAAGGTTTGCAGTCACTATAAGACTCTAAGTCTATTGGGCCTAAGTCTCCACACTTATGCAGCTTGGTTAAGCGATCTTTGTTTATGTGGCCTAAACGGCAATGCTATAAGTAGAAGGAATTCTCATTATCTAATTTAACTTTCTTCACATTATTTATATTGAAAACTTCTGTTTTAGTATCAAGAATATAAATGCCACTTTTCAACATTCCATAACCATAAAGAATATTGTTCAAACGAATCTGACAATTATTATTTAAAAATAAAATTTCAAATCCCTCTGCTGCTAAACATGCAACATATACAATATTCTTAGTAACACTTGGAATGTAGTAACAATTATTCAAAACTAAAACAAGTCCACTTGGCAAAACAAGACTAAAGCTCCCTAGGGCTAATGCAGCAACTCTGCTCCATTTCCCACGCGTAGGTCCATCTCCCCTTTTGCAAGTTTTCTATAGTTCCTTAGTCCCTGCACAGAAGTACAGATATGAGAACCATAACCAGTATCTAATACCCAAGTGGATTCTCGCTGAAAAGTAGCAAAGTTTTCAATTATAAACATACCTGAAGTAGATGCCTCTGTAGGCTTCTTCTTCTTCAAATGCTCAGAAGCAGGAGCTTTGCAATCCCTCTTTCAACGTCCCGGTTTCCCACATTGGAAGCAGATATACTTAGATGCCTTCTTTTCATTCTTCTTCTTACTGATTCTTTTCTTAGCACCCAGTGCCTGCTTCTTCTTCTTAGAAGCCTTGCCTTTTTCAACCAACAGTAGAGGTTTCTGATCGTTCTTGATATGAGGTTCTACTGTTTTCAGCATGTTGATTAATTCAAGGATAGTAGAATTAATCCTGTTCATGTAATAGTTAGTCACGAAGCCTGAGTAACTATCTGTCAAGGACATCAACACAAGGTCAATGCTCAAGTCATGATTCATCTTGAATCCCAATCGATTCAACTTCTCAAGGTATCCCAAGAGTTTCAGTACATACTGAGAGGCAGAGGTACCAGCCTGCATCTTGGTCTCGAAAAGGAGCTTAGAGGTCTCATACCTCTCTGTCCTCTCCCTCTCCGAAGAGAGTTCTTTAAGATGGAGAACCATATCCTCCAAAGGCATGTTCTTATGTTGTTTTTGAAGCTCAGGATTCATGGACCAACATAATACACATGGCAGTCTCACGATCTTTCCTGTGCTTCAACCGGGCATCATGTTCCATATGATCCTCAACATCAGGTTCTACAGGGAAAATTTCACTTAGAACATAGGCAATTCTCTCGGATCTGAGAACTATTCTTACAGCTCGGAACAATTAGAAAAGTTTGAGCCATTCAATTTGGTGTCAAGTAACATACGGAGATTAAAATTAGAAGCCATTTTCAACCTAAGATATAAGATAAGAGAAGTGTTTAGATATTAGTTTAAGTACATGTATTTAATATGAGGACTTTTAATTAAATACATTTTCCTACTATTTTCTTCGAAATTTACAATAGCTCATTCTATTGAATTCGTGAATTTTAGCCCAGCTAAATTTCCTAGTAGGTAGCATCTATAACTAGTCTATTATAACCCCCAATTTTATGAGTCAAGTCAAAATAGTAAGTCATAGTTAGAATCCCATTCCATTTGCATCGCATACAATTGCTAATTCATTCAAGTTCCTTAATCCCAAGGGACGTGTGCTCTTATATTAGCATCTCCTTGAATATGTCTCAGATCTGGGCCTAAACCCCAATTTTATGGTGGACTACCGGAGCCCTGTTAAGGCAGACCCTATCTCAAACTTTATAACCAATCAATGTGGACTAGAAGGAATGCTTTGTATAGCACTTTGATAGCCCAAAGAGACCGTATTATAAATTTGAGTAAGGACGACTACAACTTGCCTTAATATATTTACTTTAGAATTTTATTGGTGTTAAACATCTCACCCAATTTAGGATTTTATCAGATGGACAAAATTATAATAACTTGTATTAATTCAAGGAATTTTAGAATTAATTTATAAGGTCTAACCTTAGGTGGGTTGAGCTCTTTATTATAATTATTCCATTAACCTAGATTATATGCAAAATAATTAACACTTTTATTTGTTATATTTATATGGCATTTCCTTTAAGCTTTTATTCAATAGATTTAATTTTTACTTTGTTATAGAAACATATATAAGGACCATCTTATATACTAGAAATAAATTAGTTCATATTAATCCCCTGGTTGGTCAATTCAAATTGCACCAATATAGGTTCCCAGGTAGGAGATGTGCCCTATGAGGGGTAGACACCAAGTCCAATCCTTAGCCAGAACAAATAAGGGCACAAACTTGAAGACCAATGGATTCTGTTGAACTAATAAATTTCGTTCTTCCAATTCATATAAATTGGGAGCATCTATAACCCATGTAATTTAAATAAATTATTGACACTTGTATAATTTGAGTAAGTTGAGCAGGCTTATTCAAAATTATTCATAACCATTTTCTAACCTTGAAATGAAAGGCACAAGTTTATATATATTGTTCCAAGCAATTAAATAAGCAAATCATTTCATTTAGAAAATAATATTTAGTTTGCTTCTAACTTAATTATGCACTAAATAGGCAAGCTCTGATACCACTATTGAAAACTGACAGTCAGATTGAACATGCATAAGAGGCATGACGGAAATTCAAAATTTTGTCCCTATCCCTGTCCCATGATCTCTTATTAGTTGCATATAAATTAAATAAAGCCTTAACTAAATAATTCTCTACCTAGGTTAGCATGCTAAAGGAACAGACATACCATTATTCCAAATTATATCATAGCACATTTATTTTATACTAAGCATGTTATAACTCTAAGCTTTAACCTAAGCATAAAAATAAACTAAGCGTGCAAAATAACCTAAGCATAATTATTAAGTCTAAAAACACTTAAAGAAAAAGACTTAATAGTTAAAAGAGAAAGAAAAAGGACTTACCAGTTGAAGCGTGCTTTTGCAGAACCTTCTTGCACAAGCCTCCAATCGTAGGATAGCCTCTATCAATATCCACATGAACCCTACTAACCAAAACCTCCCCGGGAGGAAGAGCTAAGAAGCCTCGAGTAGTTGATAGACCACTCTAGAAACCTCACCCAAAAATATAAGCTAGAGGTGGCCGAATAAATTCAGGCTCCTAAAAAATAACTTGCTCAATTACCCGAGAGATTAATTATCTCGCATAAGATGTATACTTTGAGCTTGGTACAATTTAAAAGGAAAGGGGACAACCTATATATAGGCTTGGGAAAGCATTTTGCTCCTGTGAGCGATGTGGTTACTCCCATCCCATGTGCACACAGCGTGCACGCTGTGTGCTGCAAGGCAAAGCCCTTGTGGGCTTTGCCTTGCTTGTGGCCTGCGCATGTGCAACCCATTTTCATGGGCTGCCGCGAGCAATGCCCAGCAATTCTCGCACACCTTTCGGTGTACTCCCGCGCACTCGAGTCTGTACAAAATACTTTTGTACTCTAGGTCTAATTAAACTCGGCAATGCAAAATTTCCTTTTTAATCCTTTTTCAAATATTTATTTTCTGACCCTAATAAATTAGTCACCAGTCAAAATAAATTTCTTGGTCCAACCAAAATTGATCTAATCAATTATAATTTATTTATGACTCTAATTAATTAGTTACCGGTCAAAATAAATACTTTAGTTTATCCAAAATTGATCTAATCAATTTTAACCAATCAAATAATAATCCAATTATTATTTAAGTTATATTTTTGTAATAGAATAAATCTATTAGTTCTTTACTTAGTCCGATGAAGGTCCAATATGTGTGACCTTATAGGATCCCGAAGTATTGAGCTGTTAAGGCTTAACCAACCCTTGTTCTAATAGAACCATTGGCTCGATGCTCTAGACCGTGAATAGAACTCGATTACCTTAAACGATTGTAGTACGCCTCTAGCAAGGGTCTACCATCCCCTATTACTCGGAACATCATTTATGCTTATGACTTAATCCCGATTAATGCAATAGTTATCCAGTCCGATAAATTCCTTTCATTCTTCAATATTAGTACCATCTGGTTTATTGGGTTCGGTTAAAGAGTTAACCAACTAATAGCGATGTTGCTCTAAGCTATCCCAGTTATTTACTTATTACCGAAGTATATTGCCTTTTACCATAGTGTGTTTGACTAGAAACCATTTCTATCAAACACATACTCTAATCAGAGGTTTATGACAATCATCACTTCAACAAGTGGCCAGGTACAACTCCTTAATATATCCGAAGCGATGAATTCTTTCCCACTACTCAGCTTACCAACGTGCTGTCATTACTATACCCGTAATCACCCGTAGCACCTTAAACAAATTAGTGTATAGTAATGATCCAAAGTATAGCAATAGTACCACACAAGGCAACTAGCATCTCAAGTATGAGGACATTCACAAAGCTTATTGCATGAAGATAAACACTAACACATTGATACTTATACCAAGTGTTTATCTTGCTGCGGTCTCCAATACATCTTCCAGATATATCCATACGTCAAGCTAAGGCACCACCTTCAGTCTTTAGGAGATTAACTGCTTGGACCATTTCCAAGAAAGTTGATCACATGCTAGTCTTTCCGTTTCATCAATATCCTTTCTTGATGAAACTATAACTAGGGATAGTTTAGACATAATCATAATTGCACATGAAGCAGGTTCCACCAAATATAGTCCAACTATAATTTCTCTGACTTCATGCTATGATATGTCAATGACTTTTATATACATACATCAATGAATATATTTTAACCAGCTATATATATATATATATATATATAAACACATTGATATAAACAAAAGAATAAATGCCTTTATTGATTAAATAAATTATTCGTACTATTACATAATTAAGATATATCGCCCTAATTGCCTTAAGGGCGGGCATACATCATTTCCAACATCGATAAAATAGTGTTCAATGGATGTAGAAATAACAGATAAACAACCAATTGAAATATAAACCGAAAAACATATTGAAAACCAAGCTCTAAGAGGAAAAAGAAAAAGGCAACAAGAAAACTAGCTAAAGATGAGGAGGAAGAAAGAGATATAAGTGAGCGACTTCCTTATTCCTCTTTTAAATTAATAGAAAATGAAAGAGTTTTTTTTAAAGATGAAAACTTTTTTTAGAGATATCCTGATAGTATAATTGTAACGGAAATATGAGAAAATAATCTATACAAAACTTAAGTTTTTTAAAGTTAAATTAGTAGTGGAATTGACATTAAATTTTAACATTAATAAATCAATAATAAAAAAACTATAATTAATTAATATTAAAAATTAAAATTTTTCGTTCATTATTAAAATACGTCATTGTATAAAAACTTTACGAGTGAACCTTTCACAAACGCAAGCCGTGAAGTCCACGGTAAACCTTAAAATTCCTAATCCATTCCATCAAAGGAAAATGAAAAATAAACGTTTCGCCCCGGTTGAATAGAAATTTGGGACTTTTCATAAAAAGACACGACCCAACAGTTGGGTCAATCGCCAAACAATTCCCTGACGCGCATCGCAGCGCGTTGTTTATGTTCACCATCTAAATAATCTAATGATTATTGCAACCAAACCAATCCATTTAACCTCTTCAACTACTACTGTCTTCAGATACTCTTTTCTGACTCGGTCCTTTTAACCTCCGCTTCTCTTCCTCAAATCAGCTCATCTTCTTCAGTTTCCTTGATTCGTCAATTTTGGATTTCATTTTACGGCTGCGCAGGAGTTCGGATTTCTCAAGATCGGAATATCTTTTTTGTCTCCGGAGCCGGTAATTTGTTCCTAATTTTTGAGGGTGTCCTTTTTCTGCTATGCGACCTTAAACCTTTTGCTGTCGAGTTTAAGTAGTGAGAAGGAATTGATGCCTTTTCATTTCTATGTTTTGTGGAATTCGCTTGAAATTTTGAATCTCTGCGCTTGTTGGGATCTTAATTTGTTGACATTATGTAATTTGGATGTGATTGAGGGCAAGTGACACTGTTAATTTCTTTTTTTTTTTGGAACTAGTTGTTTGGATCTTTCACAATGGTCGTTTTAGGTTTAATTTATTTGAAAAACAAGTCGTAGAAGCTTGCATTCTATCTAATTTTATTCTGTGGTCCTTTTTCGTGCCTTATTTTGGTATGCCTTCGTGATCAATATTCCTAACAGCTGGTGGATTATGCCCTCTTAGGGAAGGTCTGAAACAATTTTTGAATTGAGCTTAATTTTCCTGGAAGATGACTGAAAAGCTTGAAGAATATTGGCCATATATCATGGTCATTTGTGTGTCATACTCACATAGTTTTAAATAACTGAAATGTATGAACCAGATAAAGAACGTGGGCTATTTATGGTTCTCAGTTTCGTATGATTATTCCATCGTAATACTGAGGCATGAGGATAATGATATTTAGGTTTTTCTTCTATTCCAATGGAAGAATCTTTCGATTTGTTATGTGGGTCTTTCCTTGCATATCTCTTCTTTGTGGTTATTTGTTGCCTATTACTCCACCGAAAATTAATCATCTTCTTGTTGGAATTATGTCAAAGTTGTTTGTGATCAGAATTTGCCTGTTTCTAATGTTTGGATGTCTCGAGTCATCCATGATTGTACTCTTGCTTTCTCTCATTTTATCAATTTTCTGCTCTCATTTACTTTCAGATGGATTCTAACTCGGAAATGACTTCGCAAGATGTTGGATTAGTAAATGAACATTCTGCAGCGTGTGTGATGTGCAGAAGAATGTTTGAACCCGATAACGATGATCTTGAAACTATAACTGTATGCGGCGACTGTAAATTTTTGCTCCTCGAAGACGTTGGAGCCGCAGAACATAATTCCCTTAGGAGGCGTCGTAGAGGAAGAAGAATTAGATATAGCAGTTCTGAGTCGATCGAAAATATATTTTCACAGCAAATATCGTATTTATTCAACTTAGTGAGACACAACCACTCTACAGTATCTGGTAATGAAAATCAATCTATAGATGGAGATTCTTCTGCTCGAATATTGCCGAACACAAGTTCCCGTACTACCCCTACTGGTTCTAGTAGATGGCGGCGGGTGCTCTCGGACAGTGAAAGCGAGGGTTTTAGTAATTTGGAGTCTCCATATCACGGTGAGAGTGACGCTATTTCTTATAGCACTTATGGAGGGGATTCTGATGTATCGGTTGATGGAAACAGTGTTCTTGATATGGAAGTATTGAATTTGAATCAACACGATGAAGACAGCAATATTGATAGTGACACCGACATTGATCCAATGAATGCCGCCCTTGATCAGTGGAATTCAGATGAAGAGGAAGAAGAAAGTGAATGGGAGGAAGCTGATATTGAGGATTATACAGTTGAATCCACAGATACTGGACCACCGTTACTTCCATTATCAAGTCCACACGAGAGGCGTCGATTGTTTGATTCTCCTGAATCTGAAGGCCTAATTCGTTGGAGAATAAGGCATGGAAGGCGTATAATCTCGGAAGAATTGGAATTTCCACAGTATGTAGGAAATTCCGGGGATTATCTCGATTCTAGAGGATTTGAAGAATTGCTTGAGCATCTTGCTGATGCTGACAGTTCCAGAAGAGGAGCGCCTCCTACATCTATATCGTTCATGAAAAGTCTGCCTTGTGTTATCATCGGCGAAGAACACGAAAATCATGATGATTTAACTTGTGCGATTTGCAAGGATGTTTTATCTGTAGGTACTGAAGTGAACAAGCTGCCTTGCCTTCATCTGTACCACCCTTGTTGTATTGTGCCATGGCTGAGAACCCGAAATTCGTGCCCTCTCTGTAGGTTTGAGCTGCCAACTGATGACCGAGATTACGAGGAGGGGAAAAGAAGCAGTAACATCAGATTGAGGGTTCGTGAAATCGACCAGCAGTATCAAAACGAGGAGAGTTTTTTGGATGGGGCTGAAGGTAATGAAGTTGCTCGAGGTGGGATAATGGAAGAAGTGAGGGTTATAGATGGTAGTAACTCGGGAAGAGAAGGCAGTAGAAGGGGTTGGTTTTTGTTTGCTGCTGCTGCTCCAATTGTGAGTATTGTTGGTATTGTACTTGTCCTGTGGTTGGGTAATTCTCAAGGAAGAGGCCGAACCCAAAATCACGATATTCGTGATGGGGGGCTCGTTTCTATGCCCGATAGGAACCAAAGGGCTGAAAGGACCCGGAGTTGGTGGTCTCTTTTCTAAGGGATTCCACATTGGATTGGTGAAGTTTTTTTTTTATGCTTGCATTGGTTTTCATGGAAGTTACCTGATTCGGTTTCCTACCAGTGTCAACTGCCTTCCAACTTGAGCGCAAAATTCTTTTAAGCGTTGAATGAAGTGAAATGAATGGTATAACAAGAGATTATTCAAAAGATGAACCATGGCTTGAGTTTTAATTCACCATTTGTGAATGATTTGATTGCAGCATGATTTTCTAAGCCCAAGTGTGAAATCTCTCTCTCTCTCTCTCTCTCTCTCTTACTTAACGGTCAACAGTTTGTGAGTTGTAGGTTTGTTCAGAAGATTATTTGTTACAACTAAGTGTCAGTTTGGTTACATTTAAGATAGGTTGTTGTCCTCCTTTCCAAAAGAAGTATGTACAACTCTTATCTTATGATATTTGCTTCTTCTTTTGAGAGGTGAGGTAATCTTATTATTAGCAGCACAACTCTTTGACCTTTTGCCAAAATCATACTATATACTTGACATTATCAGCACAAATATTTCCAAATCATTACAGAATGATATGGTTTTATTGTACTGGTTTAAATTGCAAAGCTAACACTTCCAGTTTAAATTGTTTTCTTATCCAAAGAAATTTCTGAAATCATGTTACACGCCAATATTTTTTCGAGTTGTGCAATTGCGCAAAAATTCCAGCTGATTCTTTGTGATTCAAACCTCAGGCCTCAAGAGGTCATAACATCAATCTCATTTTAACCAATAGGCTAAGACATTTGCCACGTTACATGTTATGTACGCGCAAGGTCGAGTAGTTAGGAGATAATATGCACAATATAAGTGAAACTACAAATAAGATAAATATTGTGGAATGTGGCTGATGACTAAAATAAGGTTAATATCTGTCAAGAGTTTCAGAATAATGAATAGATTTAGCTATTGACAAATAAAATTGAAAAAAATAATCACAAGGAAGAATCCAGAATCTAGAAGAGTATGCTGAGATAGAGAACAATCCATCCTGCCATTGAGAATATGGCAAAAATATGCACCCAGAATAACACAGCTGCTGCCTCTCTCCCGCAGCCTCTCAGATTGGCCACCGCACCTTAAGAACGAAAAAACGAGAAAATTTTAAGCAAATTGATTCCCAAATCAGGATAAAATCGCGATTATAAAAAGAGCAGATGGATTACCTGAAAGGACAGATGTAGGCATTGTATGCTGAAGAAGAAGAACAAACCGAAACATCTTATCATTGGCAGGCAGGAAGCCGAGCTTATCAGCCAATGTAACAATACCAAGTCCTGCTGGAGGTACCAACACTAACCGAGCAAATATTATGGCAGCCGTAGTTCGCAAACCAAGTTTTGAACTTCCTGGTCCTGAAAGATTATATTATACCAAGATGAACTCGTAATTTTACGGTAAAAAACTATGTAAATCCAGGAAAAGGAGAGAGAACCGTTACAAAGTTTTTTTTTGACTTACCATCAACAAGGTTGCCACCCAACGCCAACAAAATGCACGGAATCATGGCTTCCCTGTAAAATTTACAAGGAACATGTAAGATAAGAGAAAATCAGAAAGATTGGTTTAAAATGGTATAGTACAGATACTGAACTTAACTAAATTGTACTTATTTTAGTGTACATTTATAAGTATGCAGTGAATGGTACTGAACATACTATATAAGAGTGATTGAACATACCCGAGGATATTACAGCTGTCAGTGAAAAAGTAAAGAGGGGCATCAGTTGTAAAGATCAATTTCTTCAAAAACGGGACTGCTCCTAGGAGCATTGCTAGGATCTGTAACAAATTAATACTTTGTTAAATAGATATTCGATAAAGAAAGAATGAGGTGTTTCGTAAAAGCATAAGAATCACTCTCTCATGCTAAGGTTTCGTAGCTCTACTTAGAGAGTTATTAAAAAGTAAGATAAAAATTAAAAGAGTCTTCGGACAAGGATACCAACTTACAGAAGCAATTATAGGCGGTTGAAGGATTTGCTTGAGCTTCAATTTCTCATATAGAAGAGCTAACATTATTTTGAACTGCAAGAAACAAGAATCAGAAATTAAATTATTGCCTATAGATGAAAAAATACGACATAATACATACATACATACATATTAAAGCACTAACATTAAGCCGGCAAACTATCAACAAGGTAAAGAGCCAAGAAAGGCTATTCACAGTATTCGATCATTCATCTTAATCTAGTACTTTAGCCTCTCAATTATATTACAATCAACATCCCCAATTTATAAAGCATCAAGCACTAGAAAAATTATAATTTGTTATACATGAATGTATAATAATGCATTATATTCAACGCATGTACTAAATAAGAATACACATATATCCATACAGCAGTCATAATCAAAATATTCATGAATTTGATTCTTACCTTTCCTTGCTTTGGAGTATCAGGCGCCTGCTCCGGCTCTTGGGTAAGAAGTGGAACTTGCTCTGGAGCATTGTCTTTAGGAGGGGCCTTGATTGGAAGGTTTTGGACAGAATCAATGTCAAAAGTTCCTTCAGGAGGAGGGGCCAACATATTAAATACGTATGTATATAGTATTATAGCTCCAACCTGCCACCCACAAAGTCATCTTATTGAAAATTATATTGAAAACTAAAGATTGTTTGAGTTGGCAACCAACGAAATCAAAAAAATACACGAGGACAAAAAAATATGAATGCATGTTTTTTATGAAGAGATCGCCCTGTAAAAACAAAACTCTAACAAATAAACTAAAGTGATTGTTATTTACAAATCCAATTGAATGCGAGAGATTAATATTGAGCACCCACCCATTGACCAAATGAGATATAAGCAGTTCCATCCGTGCTGCATTTGTCTGAGTCGCCAAAAGGGTTGGACGTATCTCTACATAGTGCTGCAATCAGGACAAGTGGCACATTCCCAATGTTCCCTGCACTCAACATTATTGTCATTATTAATCAAGGCCCTTGAAATTAATAATACTGAACAAACATAGCTGACAGATAACAAAGTTTGAGAGTTTTAGACTACGAAAAACCAGATTAATGCATAGTTTATTTCATAAAGCCCATAGTTGTCAAGGCGGTAGGCACAACCTAGGTGCCAGGGATTCAGGTGCGCCTCAAGGCTAGGCGCAAAAAATTTGCAAAAAATATTTGCTTAGAAAAGTGAAGTTAAATGCAATAACAGTACTAGAATAAGACCTAAGAGAATTGTTTGGTGTACATATATATGTAAAATTTACATATTGCATTAGGAATATCTAGCCTTGATGTAATCTAGCCATAATAGGGATTGAATTAGGAATATCTAGCCTTGAATTAATATTAGAACACTTAAAAATAGATGAACAACACTTTTTAAAGTAAGTTGAAACCCTGGAAAAAAAGTGTCCCCGAGGCGTGCTTGAGGTGCACCCAGGAGCACATCGTCTAGGCGCACAAGGCGCGCGCCTAAGGTATGGCGAGGAGCAGGACCCTACGCCCAGCATGAGGCGCGCTTCAAACAACACTGCATAAAGCACATATGGAAAGGGCCAATTGTGTATATGGGTTAAATTACATACTGAATAGCTTGCTTACCGATTCCTATTTGTATAATTGTGAACTTGAAAAATGGGTATGGAGGCTGGACAAAGTATGAAACGATATGTCCTATTAGCGAGCCAGAGATGGCACCAAGAACAACATTTACAGGAATAAACCACCTGCAAAAGAATAAAATGCTTTTAGCCCCAAAATTATATTATCAACTAACCGAAATAATTAAGTACAAAGGAAAAGGCAACATCTGATAGTTAGTTACCACTCCAACATTTTCTCCAGGGTAACAGCTTGACCGAGTTGGGAGAATATCAAACAAGGAAGCAAAAGCGAAAAAACCAACTGCATATGCGCAAATAGTTACAAAAATCCATTAGCATCAAAATAAACAATCAAAGGATGATATCTTAATCGATCTCGAAAAAGAAAAGAGAAAGAGAATACTCAATTACCCCATTCAATAGTCTTCTGCCACTTGCAGGCAAGATATTAACATACTTCGAAGCCATAAGAAACCCCAAAAAACACATTGTAAACACTTTTGCAATAGGTAATACTGCAATTTTGATTGTTCCAATCAGTGATTCTCCGGCCACCTGACTGTCCGTGGAGATCACAGCAGACAAAAATCTCTCCATTGCGTGAGCCATCTCGACTTTAATCGAATTCCTCAAGCATTCACCCTAACAAATTAAATAGATGAAATTCAAGTCAACTCTACTTTGATTGAGAAGATTCGAAATAAATAAACATTCAAATAAATCTGAAACAAACACCTTTTCTCAAAAAAAGGGGAAAAGTTCTTCGTGTAAGTCACGATTCCTCTTGTTACAGTATGATCAAACTCAAAGGCTTCCTGCTGTTTATCTAACATATAATAAGTGAACGAAATTCAATATCAGATTCGAATTCTAAATCGTTTAGCATTAGGAACGCAGAAAACAAATCCAACAACGACTAGAACTCGGAAAACAAAAACCAAAATTATAAAATGAGAATAAAATATTACCTAACAGAAAACGAATCAAATAACAACGGAAGTGGAGGGAGACACGTGCCGATGCAATGAACCCAACCAAACAAATACAATTTCAAAAAATCAATCAAAGGACTGATAGGAAAAAGTACAATAATTCAACAAATCGTTAATTGAAGAAAGGGAAAGCTCAATAATGAATAATTAATACCGTTTAGTTTTTGTATTCTTCTTTTCTCTTCAGCTTCCAGTAAGAACAAAGATGCGTTTTTTTGGGTTAATAATTATGGGGGGGGGGGTTGAGTTAAAGCGAGTTAAAGCTGAGTTATAAACTCGAATTAAGGAGTGTTTGAAAGTCAGGTGGAGAAAGGGATTTTTTTTACCAGAAACCGTTTTTTTAGGGTAACTAGATTTGAAGGGTAGGAGTTAGAGTCGGAGTTAGTTAAAAACTCTACTCTTTGTTTTCTTTTATATATTTACTTTTTTTTTTTTTGCTTATTATAGAAATAAATTATTCTTTTCGAAAATTATTGTGACGTGGACAGGTAAAGGGAATCCAGATTTCTGTAGAGCTTAATTAAACTCTCTTTCTTACCAAATTTCCTTTTGCTTTTTCTATTTGTATGTATATTGGATTTTTCACCATACAACTACTTCTTTTTTGTAATGTCAATTTTTTTGTTATTTATGTAACTATAGCAAATTGAAATTATGAAAACGCACGAATGGATTTTTAAGAAGCATAGAAACTATAGGTAGGGTGGGCAAACTCCTATTTGTGGGATTTACATCAATTTATTTTTTTTATTGCCCATCTGTTCCCCGAAGCTTTACTCTGACTACCTCTAGATCAGACCGGATCGCATATCTGACTATAGTAGATGAGTCTTTCAATTAAATGATACCAAATTACTTACCGCTTATACTAATCCTTATTAATGTGAGATTTGCATCAATGGAATTAGTAGGAATTAATTTTTATTCTTTTTGCATAGCATGGCCAGGTCTTCCCAACACGTCCAAGCCCGTGCATCATATAATGTGTCAGGCCAACAAATGAAACAATGGTAAAACACCTCAATTTACTAAAACTCAACAATAATTTCAAAAAAAATTGGCTAAATACAAGAGTCTAATTAAATACCAACTTTTTATTTCATATGTTCTACGTTCCACATATTTTATTTTTAATTTTTTTATTTATTTTATATTTATTTCTCAAAATATTTATTTTTTAACATACCGTTTTATACATTTTTGCTCGTTTCATTTATATTTTTAAAACATCATCCATTGTAATATATTTTTTTCAAATATTTTTGAAACTTTTCATCATCTAGTATAATTATGGTATATTATTTGTATAAAGTGTTTTTTTTATAAAATATATTTTTGGTTCTTCACACCTGGTATAATGTTAGTAGAAAGTTCGCACCTAGTATAATATTGGTATAAATGTGATTTTATTTGATTTCATTCATAAACTATATGAGTATAATGCTAATATAAAGTGATTTTTATTTAATTTCTTTCATAAAATATATTCTTATGATTTTGATTCTTCATACCTAGTATAATGCTAGTATAAATGTTATTTTTGTTTTATTTCATTCATAAAATAGATACTTATGTTTAGTTTTATTTTTCGCACTTAGTAGTATAATGCGATTTTTGTTTGATTTCTTTCATAAAATAGATTCTTAGGGTTTTGATTCTTCACACCTGATATAATGCTGATATAAATGTGGTTTTTGTTTGATTTCATTTATAAAATAAATGTTTATGTTTGATTTTATTTTTCACACCTAGTATAATGCTAGTATAATGTCAGTATAAAGTAGTTTTTGTTTAGTTTTCTTCAAACCTGATATAATTCTAGTTTCGAAGATAAAAATGAGATAAACAAAAAACTCTATAACATTATATAAAAAAATTAACGATTTGTGAAATAAATATAAAATAAACTAAAAAAAATGAAAAAGGGAAAGAATCATGTTCACTGTAGGAACATAAATATAGAAAAAGCAAATTTAAAAACATATCAAAAGGTTAATTACTAGAGTAAAGGATGATTGTGTAAATAAGTTATCTCATCCTTACAATCCTTACAATTTTCAATGAAACTATAAGTTTGGTTAGTGCGAACCCTTAGTAGCAAGGAGAATGGAGAGCACGATAAATTTATTTTCTTAATTAAAATAAAAGACCTAACACAACCCAACTATATATATATATAAAATATAATATAATAATATATAACTATTCATTTCATATATAATTCCAATAAGTATTTAGACCGTTTAAAATTTAAATTTTTAACTTTATTGAAAGAGTTTAGACGTTTCATATGATATTTTGTAATTATCTTTAATTTTTATAGGTCAAACGTATCTGTTTCTTCTTAAATTTAATACGTTTTGTTATATATCACCTCTAACTTTTAAGTAGTTCACTTTATTTCTAAAGTTGGTAATATAATATAGTTTGCCTTCTCAGTGCCACATGTTAATTTTTGATTGGTTTAACTTTTCAAAGATGTCATTTTTAGATTATTCTATCTCCAATCAGAAGTTGACACGTAACATTAAGAAAATAAATTGTATTAATTTTACCAACTCTAAAAATAAGGACGGACCCAAAATTAAATGTGAGGGGGCTGAAATTTGGGTGAAAAATTAAGAAAAGAAACTAAGAGAAAATATTAAAACAAGTAAAAAAATGAGATATTACTTGAAAAACTAAGAGCAAAGAAAAGAAAGTAATAATGTGGGAGTGGGGAATGAAGTCTGGGTTGCCAATGCTCACCACACTTCCCCTTAGCAAACTTTGCCATGTAAGATTTTTACAACATTACCACACCTAATATGTATTGTATTAAATTTCTGGGGGGCTGGACCCCTACGCCCTCAGCTGTAGGTTCGCCCCTATTTAAGGGGTAAAGTGAACCACTTGAAAGTTAGGGGTGACATGTGACAAAACGTGCCAAGTTTAGGGGGTAATGAATTCATTAAGCCATTTTTATAATTGACAAACTTGAGTATTTTTCATAAAAAATTGTCGGTTAGACCGAGCTTAGGATTTTATCTTTTCATAAAGGTCAAGTCCGAGAGGGATGGACGCGAGCCGGATCTGAACCGGATCCATATAGATCCAGATCCATGTCATTTTTCATATATAAGATTCAAATCCGATCCAGATCCATTAGATCTATAAAATTAGACCTAGTATCCATATCTAATGGATCTCACGGATCTGGGTCCAAAATGAGTCTGAAACGGATCTGTAAAAAAATAAATTCAAGAAATACAACACATGAAAATATCAACAACCAACCGTAAATTTGTTCTAAAAATCACCAACTTAGTTTGTAATATAAAAAAAAAGTGTTTAACATATAATTTCAAGGTTGGTTTGATCAATGTCCACCTTTTCCATTATTGCTATAACAGTTGTTGATCCCTGTGAGGGTCTTTATAAGGTCAGAGGGGGGGGGGGGGGTGAATGACCCTTTTTTACGGAATACACAGACTTTAAAAAGTCTTAGTGTAATGTGTTTGATTATGATCAGGATGATGGATCCGGATGATGCAATTATGATAATATAATATAATAAATAAAGAGTTACAGAAATCAAACACAAAGGATTTTATCCTAATTTGGCCCCGCCTACTCCTGTCCCCGGAGTTTCCTTCCTCCGAGCTTTTCCACTAGTGGATTCCTTTCCAACTGGCAGGAATCAAGCCTTACAATTTGTCCCCGGATGCTAACCCCTTCCGGATGTAGGATATACTACTAGAAGCACCAACTCCTAGCTGAGTCCTTTAGTCTTTAGTAGGATATACCACTTAGACTTCTACCCCGAATCTAAGCCGAGTCCTACATGGAGTTCCCACTCAAAGCACCGACTTTAAGTTGTATCCCGATCTCATAACTCACCCAATTTGGAGATCCTTACACTCTTGTTTTCACAAAGGTTTTGGTTTTGGATTTCCTTAAGTTTATAACTCACTTAGGAATCCTTACAACAGATTTGGAATTAATTGATTCTTGGAGGGATTGTAAACTGATTGAATGCTTGAGCTTTGTTACTTTCTTTTATCGATCAAACAGCCAACCTTCTCAATTAGTAAAGCTTCCCTTTTATAGGCTTCTATCATAAATATAGCCGTTGTGGGTTGTTGAACTTGTAATAAATCTTCACCCTTGATCAGGTTATAGATGGCACTTCCGGAGCCGTTGATCAATTCGTTAGACTGTAATTTGACCCGTTTGAATTCTAGGGATTGATGCTAAAAAGTTGTCAGTGATCGTTTTACTTGGCTTTTTGTGATGCACTAACTTTTACACCATTAGCTTTTTGGTGTGAGCTCCACGCGCCTCCTTATTGGTTTAGGTGAAAAAGTCTGTTAGCTTTTTCAGTCCAGTGTTAGTCCTTTTGTCCTTTTACTTACACTTGCAAGCTGTCACTTTTATCTTGTTCATGGGGAAAGGATCTTTGACTTCATAGACTAAAAGGTGGAGGGAAAAGCTATCCTTGAAACTTTTCCTATTGTCTTCAAGCATGAGTCTTCTGGATGTCTTCAGACTCATTGTCTCCGGATCTCTATGCTTTCGGAGCTAGGACAATCAGTTCTTCTGGATGCTGTCCTTGAGGGATTAAAGCTTGTTTCCTTTCTAAGCTTTATTCTGATGATTCCTTGTGCTTAGGTACTTGATGTTTTCAATGAACAACCTTGTAACTGGATCTTTATTCGGATATTTCCATTTGGATTTGGGATTTACATAGTTTTAAGTTTTTATTTCTTTCAAACCTGATCCGGATAGATTAGTTTAATTTTGTGATCCGGATCATTGTTTCCTAACAATCTCCCCCGTTTGATGGAAACAAAAACTAAGTACAAGGAAATGGCGTATATGTGAACTTAGTATGATTCTCGATACTTAGACATTTACAAATTTTACTCCCCCATAATTCTAGCATCCTAACTCCCCTAATATTTTTTTATTCTAGCTTCTAAGTTTGTTTTAGTACAATTGCAGATTGTACTTTAGAAGCAACATTTTGAGAATTAGATATTGTCACTATATATACTTCTGCTATTAACAATAATTAACATCAATGAAGTTCAGATTACAAATTACAGAAATATATAATAGTGAATCTAGCTATTACAAGATATTATAAAAAAAATAATAGCTAGTCTAATTCTCTCCGGATGGTCCTCCTTCCTTTTCCTTTCCCTTGCCGGATTCAGGTTCCTGTATACTCTTCTCCCCTTTTTTATTTCCAGCTTGGGGGTCTATTACCATATAAGTCTTGTTATCCCAAGCTGCTTACCATGCATTTGAATAAATAGTGTAGTCAGCACCACCTTTGGACCTTTAATCAATAATCTTATCAACCATTTAAGGGGTGAGATAGAAGGGCCGGACTGTCTTCTTCAATTGGTCATAGGATTGTTTGATTGACGGATGAATGCGCAAGATAAAATCTTGATCCTTGGGATCATAGTGAGGGAAGAGGACCTTTAGGAGAGAGTTGTCATTTCCTTCAGGCCAAAGAAGCCAGAGTCTCCAATGGCTTGTACTAGATTATGGAAGACCGGAAGAAGCTGGCTATCCAGAATTCCTTCAGACCAAAGAAGCCAGAGTCTCCAATGGCTTGTACTAGATTATGGAAGACCGGAAGAAGCTAGCTATCCAGAATTGCAGGAGAGGAAGAGGATCCGGATATTGAAATGTTATTGATTTTGGTTTGGAGCAGGGTTGTTTCTTCACTAATCCCTTTCCGGATATTATGAATGGATTCCGTCTGAAGAGAGATTTCTATGGTGATTGATGCCTTCCAATTATTTATTATTTTCTCTAATCTGGCCAGACGGCTCTGCATTTCATCGCCCATGTCATCAAGTATTTTTTCTTGGATTTTAGGAAGAGTTTTCTCAATAAAATGCACCAGCATTTCCTAGGTGACTTGCTAGTAAATGCCTAGATCCGAGATAGTAGGCTTGAGGTCCTTCTCAGCCATAAATTTTGACAACTTTTTAAACTTGGTATCCAAATAGGCTTTGATTTCTTCTGAGAGCTCGGAGGAGGAGGTGATTTTGTCAAGTATTGTTCCATAGTTGTTTGAAGCCAGGGTATTAGCTTGATCAACGGTTCGATTAGTTCTGGAACCATTTTCTTTAAGCTCATTTAATGTTGGCTTGATCAGGGAGAGAGAAGCTTCTGCTATTACTCCTGGAGTGGGGAAATCCAAGACTTTGTCTTCTATTTTCTTTACTGAATTTTTGATTTCACCCAACTCTTTCTTTACATCCAAATCAGCAGCTTGTCTCAGCAGTTCCTTTTTAACCCCTCTTAGATGGGTACATATTATCCGGAGGCTCTACTTGATGTAACCTTCCTCATTCTCCTTTTGAGCAGCCTCTTTCAGTAGATGAAGTGCTGCTGAAACTTTGGCTTTTACTATGTTATTTGCAGGCACTCTCATAGGGCTAACTTTTGGAGGAAATTCTTCTTCAGAGGAGCTGAAGGATTCATCTCCGGAACTAGAGCTACTTTCGGAGGGTTCATTATCAGCTTCATGATTGGTCTCGTCGGAATAGGACTGATCCTGTTCTTCTCTCCTCTTGTCCGACCTTTCCCCCAGACTGGCCTCACCCTTAGAGTCCGCTTTAGAAGTGTTCTCTTTGGATCTCAGACCCTATCCCTCCTCCGGAATGATATTATCCGGGTTGGGCTCACCTTCCTTGGATACATTTGGGACATGTGTATCGAACTTATCCCTTATCTCAACTGCTGTGTCATCACCAGCAGGAATATCAGCGTTAATATTTAAAGTAGCTGTGATAGGAAGTGCCTCACTGAGTTGTGCTTGGGATATGATGATTGTCTCTTCATGTGCTCCTACTTCAACCCTCGGATGATAGGAAATATCCTCTATCACCCCTTCTATTGCCTTTTTAAGACTTATGATAACTCCCCCAGGTGTGTTGGAACTGTCCTCAACACCCTCTATAATTACCTTTACAGGACTTATTTCTACAGGGATCTCAGCTTCAGGAATTAGCAGGTTCTCCGGAAGAGGTTCTGTGATGGGTAGGAAGTTGAATGATCTGGATTTTGGAATCTTTGAGACTTCAGCCAAGGCAGCTTGATCGATGAGGATTGGTGTAACTGAGGATCCTCCGGGTCCTTCTATGGCAAGATTGTTAATTCTATAGTTGTCTGCCACAGAAGCCATCATCTCTTCATACTGAGGATCCTCCAGAAGGATCTCCTCATTAGATCTTGGAAAATTTTGCCTTTTGAACTTTTGGCCGTAGCCAACTCCTCCACAACCACCCTCTTAGCAGCCTTCTCATCAATAACTATAGCAGTTGGCTTCTTGGCTGTTTTCTTTTGATGTTTTTGAGCCTCAACTACTTCATCAAAAGTGCACCCCATTCGGGTGAACTGCTTCTTTGGTGCTGGCATTTCATCTTCTATTTCTTCTTCATTAGACCCATTTCCCTCTTTTAGCAATTATGATGCTTTTCTTTTCTGGCCTTTCTGATAGCCCTTT
Source organism: Euphorbia pulcherrima (assembly GCA_947683365.1). Taxonomy (NCBI): domain Eukaryota; kingdom Viridiplantae; phylum Streptophyta; class Magnoliopsida; order Malpighiales; family Euphorbiaceae; genus Euphorbia; species Euphorbia pulcherrima. The sequence continues at coordinate 33,511,910 of CANTUS010000008.1, forward strand.
CTTATTACAGCAGCAGCTATTGCAATGGTTTCCCTTACTTCTAAATCATATACCGGTCTTTTTAATAAATCAACTGTCTTAATCAACCTTCCCCTTAGTTTTAGCTTTGCTGGAGATTTTTAAAGCAGCTGGGTAATTGTTTTTGTGTCTTCATTTTCCTCTTCATCTGAAATTATGGCCAGTTGTTTCTAGGCCTTTGGTCTTGCAATTTTGGCCTTTTTAGAGGTAGGAACTATGGTATCCGGATTTGCTACTTTCCGGGTCTTATTCTTTCTGTCATCCCTGAGCTTCTTTGCTTTCTCTTCATTCCATTCTTCTCCAAAGGTCAATCTTCGGAAGTTCTTCTCAAGAATTTCTTTTCCATTTTCAGCATGGAAACCAGTCAGATTTACCTTATTAATTAAGAGGATCCGGATAATTAGAGCCTCGTGGGAATTGACATGGTTCTTGACATAAATGATTATCAATATAGGCCAGTTGATTTCCACGCATCCAACCCAGTGTTGTAAGATTCAATGTTGTAAGGCAGAGACAGTTGTCAGGGATCCCTTCAGGATTAGAATGAGCTTTACCATGATATGCTAGAGAAATCGTGGGGTTTCTGGGAAGTGAGTAGAAAATTTATCCCTAAAGTAATTGGGATCTAACCACAGCTTTGAATCATACTCCACTTCCGCTTTATCTCCATCAGTCCATAGTTGTAATCCGGAATTCTTCATATTGAGTCTCTCTTCAAAGAAATTGGGGGTAGTGGTGATTTCTTTTCCTTGAACCTGGGTTTGTAGGGCGTCAAACTCCTTATGGACTTGGAGGTTGTCATAGAATTCTTTAACCAATTCTAGATACATTGGGCAGTTGACCTTAAGAAAGTCACCCAAATGCTGATCATCGATTAGCGTTGAGAAAAGGGGTGGTTCGAATAAAAAATTGTCTCCTAGGAAGTCCGTAGGAATGACTGAATTGCTGGGTTTTAGTTTTAATGGCTCAAAATCAGCATCTTTTAGGTCGGATTTTGAGAAGAGATTTTGGGTTGGGAGATTTTAGGATTCTTCTTGGTTTACGATTGCTGTCATTTTTTGAGAATTTTTAAGAAGAATTAGGGTTCTGGGTTTCAATTTTTGCAGAGTAACAATAGAGTAGTTGCTCACGTGAGGAAGAAGAGTGAATTTGAGGGGTTTATATAGAATTTTCAAAGTGAGGGTAGTTTGGTAATCCAAATGCCAGTAGTTTAGCTGGATTGATGTCATGGCAATTGGATTTTTAAGAGAGAGGTAAATTCAGTTTAACCGAAGAATGTGAACGGTTTATTTTAAATGATAACTATCAAATTTACCGTGCATGTAATACCCAATAGACTTTTAGAATTCAAAAAAAGTAACTGTCACCTTTAAGCACTTTTACTGCCATTTGTCCTTCTTGTCTGCTGATGTGGGATACTCTCTTCCGAAATAAATTCCTCTTCAATAGCTCTTCTTTTTCAGACTAGGCTATCTTGCTAATGATCTAAATTAATCTTGGACTGTCTTCCGGATTAGCTTTAAATTGGATTTGACATACCAATTGATTCCCTTAGCTTCCCAAATTGATCTTTACTTAATGGCTTGGTAAAGATATCTGCTCTTAGCTCATTAGTTGGAATGTATACCAATGCAACATCTTTCTTCATTACATGAACTCTTATGAAATGACGCCTTATGTTGACATGCTTCATCCGGCTGTGGAGTACGGGATTCTTTGATACATCAATAGCACTTTTATTATCACACATAACATCCATACATTCGGATTGAACTCTATAATCTTCAAGTTATTGCTTGATCCAAAGGAATTGAGCTACACAACTTCCAGCTGCCATATATTCAGCTTCTGTAGTGGATAAGGCAACTGAAGTTTGCTTCTTACTGTACCATGAAACTAAGCAATCTCCAAGGAAATGGCATCCTTCAGATGTACTCTTTCTTTCAAGAGTATCTCTCCCATAACATGCATTAGTAAATCCTTGCAGTGTGAAATCTCCATTACTAGGATACTACAAACCTACTTCAGTGGTTCCTAGGAGATATCTAAGAATCCTTTTTACTACTTTGAGATGAGAATCCTTAGGATTGGCTTGATACCTTGCACAGTAGCAAACTGTATAGTGTATGTCATGCCTGCTAGCTGTCAGGTATATGAGTGAACCAATCATCCCTCTGTAGAGTTTCTGATCTACATTTTCTCCTTCACAATCCTTGGATAGGACTGTATCTGATCCCATTAGAGTGGACATAGGCTTGCTTTTGTCCATTTTAAACTTTTTCAACATCTCCTTGGTATACTTTGGCTGGTTAATGAAGATCCTATTCAGACTTTGCTTGATTTATAGACCAAGGAAGAAGTTGAGTTCTCCCATCATGGATATCTCGAATTCCTTCTGCATTTGAGAGCTGAATTCTTTACACATCCATTCATCAGTGGCTCCAAATATGATATCATCTAAATAGATTTGGACTAGAATGATATCATTTTTCTTCTTTTTAATGAATAATGTGGTGTCTACTTTGCCTCTGATATAGCCTTTGGATATAAGAAATGAGGTTAATCTTTCATACCAAGCTCTAGGTGCCTGCTTTAATCCATAGAGAGCCTTCTTCAGCTTGTAGACATGATCTGGATGCTTTGGGTCTTCAAATCTAGGTGGTTGCTTAACATAGACTTCTTCTTGGATAACACCATTTAGAAATGCACTTTTAACATACATTTGGTATAGTGTGAACCCCATGAATGATGCAAAAGCACATAGAATCTGGATTGATTCCACCCTTGCTATAAGAGCAAAGGTTTCTTCAAAATCAATTCCTTCTTGCTGGTTATAGCCTTGGGAAACTAATCTTGCCTTATTTCTCACCACCACTCCGGATTCATCAAGCTTGATCTGGAACACCCACTTGGTGCCAATGATTGATTTTCCTTTAGGAGATGGTACTAGATCCCATACATCATTCCTGAGGAATTGATCTAGCTCTTCCTGCATTGCCATCATCTAACTTTCATCTCCTTCAGCATCTTGAAATTTCTTTGGCTTTATGAGAGAGATAAAAGCAACATGACTCATCATCCTATTGAACTGACCTCTGGTTCTTACTGGATTCTGAACATCCAATATTTTCAATCGAATGATCTTTGTGTGTCCGGATCTCCCTTTGTAGGCCTTTATGTTAAACTGGGACTTACTCCACTTCAGCTTCAACCACTCCTTCTTGGCCTTTATTAAAGGAAATCTCCTATGGGTTGAGATTAACTTGTTGTACTTCTGGATCAAAGGATATTCCTTCATCTTCCTCTTTGTACTTCTTGATTTGAAATGAATCAGGAATTCCTGCTTCCTTCTTTTCTCTAAATTTTTTGGCTTCCGGAACTAGATCTTCCGGAGTGTAACTTTTCTTTCCTGCAGTGTTAGTCTCATCAAAATCTATATGTATTGACTCTACCATAGTTTGGGTTCTTTTATTGAAGACTTTGTAAGCCTTACTATATGTTGAGTAGCAAGGAAAATTGCTTTATTAGATTTAGGATCAAATTTTCCTAGTTGCTTTGTATCATTAAGGATGTAGCATTTACATTCGAAGGCTTTGAAATACCCAATTTTGGGTTTTCTTCTATTCCAGATTTCATATAGGGTCTTTTCTATAGTCTTTCTAATGAGAGCTCTATTTAGAATATAACATGCTATATTCAAGGCCTCTCCCCAAAAGTATTTTGGCAAACAATTTTCATTAAGCATTGTTCTAGCCATCTCAACTATGGTCCTGTTCTTTCTCTCAACGACTCTATTTTATTGAGGAGTGTGAGGGGCAGAGAAGTTATGTTCAATGCCCTTGGAGTCGCAAAAATCAACAAAATGCTTATTTTTGAATTCTCCACCATTATTACTCCGGATGCATGCAATGCTTATGCCCTATTCTACTTCTATCCGGATGAATGTTTTAGAGAACTGGTCAAAGGCCTCATCTTTGCTTGCTAGCAAGAGCACCCAGGTATATCGAGAATAATCATCCACAATGACCATGGTGTATTCTCTTCTACCTAAACTCAATGGTTTGATTGGACCAAAGAGATCAATATGCAAGAGCTCAAGTACTCTTTTGGAAGGAATGTATGAGATGGAAGGGAAACTTTTCTTATGTTGTTTACCTAATTGACATGCAGTGCATATATGATCCTTATCAAAAGCAACCTTAAGCAAACCCACCACTAATTCCTTTTTGGCTAGTTTGGACAGGAGGTTCATACTGATATGTCCTAACCTCTGGTGCTATAGCTATAATTCTTCTTCTTTAGACACCAAACAAATATTCTTTTTTTTTTTTATCATTTTTGATGTTTACAGAATAGACGTTATTTACTCTAGTTGCATAAAGAATGAGTTGGTTGGACTTACTATCATAGATTGAGCAGCCTCCGAAGTCAAATGTGACTTTTCTTCCTTTGTCATAAAGCTGGGACATACTTAGGAAGTTGAATTTTATTCCATCAACCTATGAGACATCTTCTATCTTTAACTCAGATCCAATGGTTCCATGACTAATGATCTGTCCCTTTTGATTGTCCCCAAAGCTTATTTTGCCTCCCTTCTACTGGGTTAGTGTGATGAAGGCCTACCCACCACCTGTTATGTGCATTGAGCATCCACTACCAATATACCTAGTGTGTTGATCTAGTGTGGATCTAATGCATACCTCCAAAACAGATCAAGTGGGTTTGGGTACCCAATCAAATTTGGGTCCTCTTGGGTTAATAACCATCTTAGGCCAAGGGTAAACATCATAAAAACCATTTTTTAATCTACATGATTTAGTAATATGATTATTTTGACCACAAAAACCTGCACCCTGAAATGGGTATGTTCTACTTTTGCTTCTCGTTGATCTTCTCCAGATCCTTCTTCCTATAGTTCCCTTTATATCCAGATTTTTGTATACTGGTTAGGGGTCTTTTGGAATCTGTTTTGAGCAGGAGGATGATTATCTCTTCTTGGAGCTTTTATCTCTGGTCTCTTCCTGGATACCTCCTTTAATAGATTGATTTCTCTATCCAGTCCCGTTACATTTGTATTTAGAATCTGGACTTGATTCGTAAGGAAGTTCTCCTCCACAACATCAATATGTTTGGTTGCTCTTACCCAGATTGATGTCTTATGCCATTACTTCAGCATCTTCTACCAACTCCATTACTGCTCTTTTAAAGGACTTGATTGCTTTTGCATTCTTCTTTACACCCTTGATTACAATAGATAGAGCTCTAGCAAGGTTAAAATTAGAAGCAAAATTGGAATAAAAATTTACCTCAGTGTTTGCTGTATCTGATTCTGATTCTTCGATTTGAACTGTTTCTTGCTTGGAAGCATTCCTTCTAGATTCTTCTGCTTCCGGATCAGTCAGTGCTATGAATGCATAGTTGGTAGTCTCTTCTTCTGTTGAATATGAGCTGCTGCTTTCTTCACTGTTGCTCCAGGTAGCTATCATTGCCTTCTTTTTGAACTTCTTGGTTCTCTTAATCTTGGGACATTTTGTTTTGAAATGGCCTTTTTCTCCATATTAAAAATAGGCGGCATCTTTTTCTGGATCCTTCTTTTCTTTTGGATTTCTTTTGGGCCTGTCCCTTCTAGAAGTTCCTTCTCTTGATCTTCAGGATTCATATTTTCTGGACTTCCTTCTTTATTTCTTTTGTAGGAACCTATTGAGCCTTCTGATTAATAGAGCTAGTTGCTCCTTAGTACTTTGAGATTTTGTGGCTTATCCTTCTTCTCCGAATGAAGCTGATCCAGTAGATTCTTCCTTTAGTGAAATGGCTTTCTTTTTCTCTTCAGGCTTCTTTTCTTGTTGGCTGTATCTCTCCAAGGATAGCTCTTGAGTTAATAGATTGCCCATGTGCTCATCATAACTATAGAAGATTAGGTCATGAGCTTCCTCAATGGCAGTCTTTTTATTATCCGATTCCTTGGTGAGACTCCGGAGCACTTTCTTCACCATCTCTACTTCAGGAATTTCCTTTCCGAGCCTATTCATCTCATTCACTAGATTAGTGTATCTAGTGTTCATATTATTGATGGATTCTTTTGGTTCCATTTTGAAAGCTTCAAACTTCTGCTGGAGTAGATCAAGCTTAGCTTCTCTTACTTTGGTGGTTCCTTTCCAGCTTCTTCTAAATCTCTTTTACAGTCTCGCATCCAGATATTCTGTTATATTCAGCTACACTAAGAGCATAATGAAGTATGTTAATAGTATTTACGTTTTCACGCAACTACTCAAAGTCATTCTCATCCCACATTCTTGAGGATTTTCGGGTAGTCATACCCTGTACTTCATAAGTAGGCTCATATGGGCCATCTTTAATGACTAACCATGCTTGCATGCTTTGTGATTGTATAAAGTTCTTCATCTGATTCTTCCAGAACGTGTGATGTTCACCGGTGAAGAGTGGAGGACGGGTTATAGACATACTCTTGGGAAGGAGTTGTGAGTTTTGGAAACTTATTTTAATGTATAAATCAAAATATTAGACCTTTAGCTCAAGATTGTTAGATCTCTAGTTTTGAGCACTTGCTCTGATACCACTTGTTGGTCCCTGTGAGGGTCTTTATAAGGTAAGAGGGGATTGAATGACCCTTTTTTGTGGAATACATAGACTTTAAAAAGTCTTAGTGTAATGTGTTTGATTATGATCAGGATGATGGATACGAATGATGAAATTATGACAATATAATGCAATAAATAAAGGGTTATAGAAATCAAACACAAAGGATTTTATCCTGGTTTGGCCCCACCTACTCCAGTCCCTGGAGTTTCCTTCCTCTGAGCTTTTCCACTAGTGGATTCCTTTCCAACTGGTAGGAATCAAGCCTTACAATTTGTCTCTGGATGACAACCCCTTTCGGATATAGGATATACCACTAGAAGCACCAACTCCTAGCTGAGTCCTTTAGTCTTTAGTAGGATATACCACTTAGACTTCTACCCTGAATCTAAGCTGAGTCCTATAGGGAGTTCCCACTTAAAGCACCGACTTTAAGTTGTATCCCGATCTCACAACTCACCCAAGTTGGAGATCCTTACACTCTTGTTTTTACAAAGGTTTTGGTTTTGGATTTCCTTAAGTTTATAGCTCACTTAGGAATCCTTACAATAGATTTGGAATCAATTGATTCTTGAAGGGATTGTAAACTTATTGAATGCTTGAGCTTTGTTACTTTCTTTTGTCGATCAAACAGCCAACCTTCTCAATTGGTGAAGCTTCCCTTTTATAGGCTTCTATCATAAATGTAGCCGTTGTGGGTTGTTGAACTTGTAATAAATCTTCACCCTTGATCAGGTTATAGGTGGCACTTTCAGACCTGTTGATCAATCCGTTAGACTATAATTTGACCCGTTTGAATTCTAGGGATTGATACTGAAAAAGTTGTCAGTGATTGTTTTACTTGGCTTTTTGTGATGCACCAACTTTTACACCATTAGCTTTTTGGTGTGAGCTCCACGTGTGTCCTTATTGGTCTAGGTGAAAAAGTCTGTTTTTCAGTCTAGTGTCAGTCCTTTTGTCCTTTTACTTAAACTTGCAAGCTGTCACTTTTGTCTTGTTCATAGGGAAAGGATCTTTGACTTCATAGACCAAAAGGCGGAGGGAAAAGCTATCCTTGAAACTTTTCCCATTGTCTTCAAGCATGAGTCTTCCGGATGTCTTCAGACTCATTGTCTCCAGATCTCTATGCTTCCGGAGCTAGGACAATCTGTTCTTTCGGATGTTGTCCTTAAGGGATTAAAGCTTGTTTCCTTTCTAAGCTTTATTCTGATAATTCCTTGTGCTTAGGTACTTGATGTTTTCAATGAACAGCCTTGTAGCTGGATCTTTGTCTGGATGTTTCCAATTGGATTTAGGATTTACATAGCTTTAAGTTTTTGTTTCTTTTAAACATGATCCGGATAGATTAGTTTAATTTTGTGATCCGGATCATTGTTTCCCAACAACAGTCTCTGATTTGATTTAATAAGACCGTACTCATTTCAGTTTAAAAATATATATATTTTCAAGGTTCAAAACTTCAAATAGATATAACGTAAATTAACATTCGTCCAAGAAAAAAAAAGCTAGTTAGCACTTGGCAGACTCAATACAACTTTTACTTCACCATTCGTCTTCCGAATCAAACATGTTAGAGTACTGTAGAAAACAAAAAAGTATCAATATCACATAGCTTAAGTAATACAAATAGGGGTGTTAACGAGCCGAATCGAGATCGAATAGTGCAGGACTCGGCTCTGCTCGAAGGTCGTCGACCATAGAAAAATGAAGCTTGGCTCGGGCTCGTGAAAAGCTCGGCTCGAGCTCGCGAGTCTAAAAGAGCCCTAACATATATGCACTATTCCACACACAAAATAAAAGTGTTTCCCCTAAGTGTTTCAACTTTGATGATTAAAACTGATTTATGACAGCACTAGTTAAAAAAAGGACTGCATCAATAACATGACATTTTGTTACACTTTTTTTTAAAAAAACCGGAAAATACATTTCCAAGAAAATAATGCAATTTATTCGCGCTTAAAGAAATACATAATTTAAAAAAATTTGAACTAACATCATAATATTTTTACCGTGATCCGTAATCACTCTCATTTTATCTCTTTCTATGTTCTATCCCATGCAATTCCATATTCATCACCACTCATGCAAAGAAGTAGCAAGTTATTTTAAATCATCATTTTATGAATAATTATCGTAAATGAATAATTATTACTCACCAGTCATATATAATTAATTTATTTTTACTAATTTATTAACCACAAAAATTATACGAACATGTTTGCGAGCTTTCGAGCTGAACTTTAGAAGGCTTGGTTTGGCTTGTTAATATCTCGAGCCGATTCCGAACTCTAGTCGAGCTCTATCGAGTCGAACTCTGACCGAGTTTTGACCAAACCAAATTTCAAACTATTTGCGAGTCACTGGGCTTGTTAACACCCCTAAATACAAATGTATATAAAAGGAAATGCACATAATAAAAGCCTGCAGCTGCATTTGGTACTCTATTACAATATTTATATAATGAAAAATTTGAAATGAGATTTAGTTTAACATGATATATACAAAGTGGGAGAGGATATATAATTATATGTTAGGGTTACTGTTAGAGTGATAACATGTCACTTTTGTGTGTATACGGATCCGGATTTAGTTTCGGGTCTTTCAAAGAAAATCCGATACTGGATCCATATTATTTTAATTAGATCCACATCTAGCCCGAATCTGATGGGTCTAAAATGGTAAGGTCCAAACTTTAAAAAGTAGATACGGATCCACGGATCCAGGCCGAGTCCAAAATTCAGTTCCATCCCAGTCCGAGCTTAATTATTTTAAAAAATTTAAATGAACTCGAGCTATCAAAGTTTGTGTTAGGCCTGGTTAATCTCGATCCGACCCCACCATAATACAGGGCATGCCTGGGTCTTTCATGGGAAAATGAGAAAAAATTCTGAAATCTCTCCCTTGCCTATAGATCCCTTGTACCATATTTTTTAATGAAATTTTCAGCTATTTCTTTTTAAATTTAAGCAATTACACTTACAATATAAAAAATAATCTTCATGTGATTTGAGTATAGGACCTATAGTGGTCACAAATTCAATTATAATCTCTATTTGAGATTTTAAAAGTGTATATGATATCCTAATATGATTTAAACTTTTGAAGATTTTTCGATCTTTATCCACTTTTTTTTTGGATTTGCAATATTTTGAATTACTAATTATTAAATATAAGCATTTTTGAAAATTCTCAAGTTTCAACATCAATGTCCATTCTTGTGTCAATCAACAAAACTGTAAAATTTCATATGAAAAATTTAGGAAAGTATATTAAATAACAAAACTATCCGTCCCAATTTGCTATTTTTAAAATAAATTTTCTAGTTCATAAATGGATAAAACCACGTAATATATATATATATATATATATATATATATATATATATATATATATATATATATATATATATATATATATATATATATATATATATTAAATGACTTCTTTATCCCTCTACCTTTTAAAAGATATATTTATCAATTTTATTATTAAATTCATTTTTATTTTATTACCATCTATATATAATATATAAAAGCAAAGAAGTTTCAGATGACTTCTTCACTCCTATACCTTTCAAAAGATATATCTATCAATTTTATTATTAAATTCGTTTTTATATTATTACCATAGGATTATAATTTGGTTATAATCATTTTAAAACAGGATTATAATTCTAAAATATTATAAAATAGGATTCTAATTTTAAAAAAGAAATTGGTTAATATTAACTAAAATAGGATTTATATCATAAATCTATATCTATATATCTATATATATAAAAGCAAAGAAGTCCAAAAAGACTACTTTACCCCTGTACCTATCAAAAGAAATATTTCAATTCTATTATTAAATTTATTTTATTTTATTATCATATTATTGTAATTTATATTACGGCATTTAAAATTGGTTAATATTCATACTAATAATAACAATACCAAAATATAAAATTAAAATCAAATTAAAATATTAATAATAACAACAACAACAATAGTAATAATAAAATATTTAGATGAGTGTTTAAAATTAGTTAATATTCATACTAATCATAACAATACCAAAATATATAATTAAAATATAATTAAAATAATAATAATAACAACAATAATAGTAATAATACAATATTTGATGAGGAAAAATGAGTCACATTAATTCTTATAGAGTCACATTAATCATAAATTATAAACTTATTCAAGAATAAATTATATCTGTCAAAAAATACGTGTATTTAATTAATTGCTAATTAAAGTTTAAAATACGGAATTTTTTTAAATAGGATTATAATCAACAGAATTATATTTTGGTATTGTTATGATTATTATGGATATTAACCAATTTTAAATACCATTATTATAAAAACAAATTAAAGTAAACGTACAACCAATTAAAGCAATAATTACACAGTCAAATAATTTTATAATTGCTGATAAGAATTATATTGCAAAATTGTTATAGTAAAAACTCATCAAAATAATTAACATTTCACTTTTACTATAAATACTAACTAATTAAAATTTGTTGATTATAATACTATTTAAAAATTAATGTGACTTTTTTTTCTCATCAGATATTTGACAGAGAATCACAATATAACTGTACAAAAGTTTAAATTATAAATATGTTTAAGAAAAAATTTGAATTTTATGATAGTACTTAGTTCTATAATAGAATATTTTACATTATTTGGTCAATTAATATATCTCCTAAATCTATTTATTTAAAATTTAATTTGTTGTTCTTGATTTTATTTAATTCTATTGGTTATAATCCTATTTAAGAAAACATTTGAATTTCGTAACAGTAGTTACTCCTTATTTTAGAATCAGTGTGACTCATTTTTCCTAGTCAAATTTTAACAGGAAATCACAAGATAATTGTAGAAAAGTATAGTCTTCATTATGTTGAAGCAGAAACATAGTTCGGTGGATGATATCAACCCAATTAGGGTGCAACTAAAGACATATTGTTCATTATGTTTTGATTACTCGGCTTTCCACAGGTAAACATTGTGCATCTAAAATTTGGCTTTCAATTGTTCAATTAATATATTTAAAGTATTTTGATATTAAAATTGCAATGAATTAAACATTCAAATTAGTTTCATAGATATAAGCTTCAAGTTCGTGTAATGGATGACATAAGATTTATTTCTTTACTAATTTGGGACCGTGAAGCGCAACAACTGATTGAAAAAACTGTAAATGAATTGAGGGATACAGTAATTGAGGTACATAGTTTTCCCATATCAATAATATATCTTCTTTGAATTCCAATTAATTTTAGTTTTTTCTCCATTAATAATGTTTTAAACATCTTTTATTGTTTTTTATCTTTTAAAATTATATTAGATGTCTGTTGCATCTGGTGAAACACCTATACCAATGGAATTGGAGAACATTATAGGAAGAGAAATTATGGTCAAACTTTAACTAAGAGCAACAATATTATTGCACATGATGAAGTGTTCACGGTCGTTAAACTTACTGAGGATGAACAACTTCTAAAATAATATAATCTATCTCTCCCTCAAAATTCATTGACTGTAAGTTTAATTTTATTTTATATTAACTTCAAATTAGTACGTTGTATTGTTTGCATTGTAGTTCATATATATTTTAATTTTAAAATTTTTTTACAATAGAATCCATATTTCAATGTTGACCAATTTCCAAATACAAATAAAAATTTTAAAGTACTTCTAACATTTATATTATAAGTATAAATAATTCATTCTACTATGATTTGAATTAGGTCTTTTATTTATTTATTTATTTTTGTGTGGCAGGATTCAATATCAGAAAATGAGGTCAATTCTCCTGTCACACCTGTAGAGATAAGAAATGAAACTCTGACACTGTCGATATTAATAAATGAAGATAATGCACAACTTTCGAGCAATCGGGGCAAAATAGATGAGGATTAAGAAGGAGGAGAATAATTGATATGTACCTCTTTTTAAAGAAATATTAGTATTTGTTGAACGATTGTCAAACTTGGCCGAACTATTATTTGGTGTTATGTATTATTTATTTGTATTGTTGGATTGTTTCATTTCAAACATGTGTTATTTCTTCCTATTTCTACCTTTCTAATTTTTTTGATAAATTTTACAATTCTTATATTATTGTCTTCAAAATGGAAAAAACATTGCTGATTAATTGATTATAAGCCTATTGAAGAAAAAAAATTAAATTTTATAATAGTATTTACTCCTTATGATGAATAATATAATATTATAATTATTTGATCAAGCAAAATAATTAAAAATTTTTCATTATTATTACAATAAATATTTAATAAAATCGGAACAAATTAAATATTGAAAAATAAATTTAGGAATTAAATTTTGAAAAATAAATTTTGAATAATAATAGAATATTTTTAATTATTTTATCAACCAATATATCTCCTAAATATGTTTTTTGTTCTTGATTTTTTTTTAATTTTATTCTATTGATTACAATTTTATACTCTTTTCTCCTCATTAAATATTTGACAGGAAATCAAAAGATAGCTGCATAAAAGTATAAATTATAATCCTATTTAAGAAAAAAATTAAATTTTATAACAGTACTTACCCATTCTTATGGATAATAATGAAATATTTTTAATTATTTGATCAAGTAAAATAATTAAAAAAATTTCATTATTATCACAGTAAATATTTAATAAAATCACAACAAATTTAATTTTAAAAAACAGATTTAGAAATTAATGTGACTCTTTTTTTTATTAAATATTTGACATAGAATCACAAGTTAACTGTAGAAAATTTTAAATTATAATCCTATTTAAGAAAAAAAATTAAATTTTATAATAGTATTTGCTGCTATATTGTAATATTTTAAATTAATAGGTCAACTAATATATCTCCTAAAACTATTTATTTAAAATTTAATTTGTTGTTATTGATTTTATTTAATTATGTTGGTTATAACCATATTTAAGAAAAAATTTGAATTTCATAATAGTACTTACTCCTTATTTAAGAATCAGTGTGACTCTTTTTTTTCTCATTAAATATTGGCTAAAAAGTATAAATTATAATTCTATTTAAGAATAAATTTGAATTTTATAATAGTTCTTACTCCTTTTTTATGGATAATAATTTTGTAATAGTAACTCCTTCTTATGGAAGATAATGGATTATTTTTATTTATTTAGTTAAGTGAATTCAAATTTCATAATTATCATTTAAGTATATCTATCCACTAATATATTTTCTAAATCTATTTTCTTAAAATTTAAAATATTGTTATTAATTTTATTTAAATCTATTCTATTGATTATAATTCTATTTAAAAAAAATTACAAATTTAATTTAGTTTCTTATATAAAGATATCATCCTATCAATTATTTACTCTAAATATTTGAATGAGAAATGCCTATAATTTAAGAAGAATTTCTTATTTATCCTCTTATCTATCTCCTTCATCGTTATTTGAAAAAAAAGATAACTCCTACCCTTTTCTCTTGATGATGATGGACAAGTAACAGATGAAGCTGCAAATATTGTATATAAAGAGGTTTTTCGCAATTTAATTTGACATACGATAAAAAATATTTTTATATTTAATATTTTTTATTTTTATTATATATATTTCAAAATAAACTTATCATTGATATATTTATTACAAATGATCTATCCGTGCATCGCACTGGCACTACACTAGTTTATTTTTCAAAACACATTAAGTTTTGTTTATAATATATAAGGGATCAACTCATCTTTAGGCCAACACATACAAACCCCCTCTAAAGTTGGCACAAACCGATTGTTGCCACCCCCAACTTACAAACTTGACACTTTGCTCCCTAAAGTTGGCAAATCTGAATAACATAACCCCAAAATATTATTGGGTGTCGAATCCACAAAAAATAATTAATATTACTCTATTGATTGGATTTTGTAGTGTTGAGTAAGTAGGGTTGCATGCACAGAGACTAATATAATCAATTCGATTCAAATCAACGACCAACATAATAAAATAAATAAATAAAAATGAGGGGTTTGAAATTGTTTGGTTATAAAAATAAAATAAATAGAAAAAATAAAAGGAATAAATAATGAATGCAAAATTCTCTCAATAAGGAGGTTCTCAGCTTAGTTACAATTGATTATAGGCAAAATGATAAGTCTTAAAACATCAATTCATTGGCTTTTGTTTTTTTAAAAAAAATTCATTGGCTTTAATTATGAAATAGCACAGTTAACTCTTATTCTACAATCAGGTTGATTGTAGATAGCTAAATCAATTCCCTCAATTATCTGGCGCACTTGTAGAAATAGCTGACAAGATTTAAACTTGAAAAAGCATTAAGATTTGAAGAACCAATTTTAATCTAGCAATTTATGATAGCAGAAACTTTTAGTTTAAATCGACTAAATCACGAAAGCTTTGAAAGAAATTATTTGTTACTAATTTTCCATTAGGCTATGATAGCATAAACTTAATAAAAATAATAGTTCATTATAATCTCAAAAATATCAATTGACCAAATTGAAGAAATAAAAAATATAATGAGAAAGATATCATCGGTTTACTTCAAAAATTGAAATTCGAAAGAAGATTAAGAACAAGCCTCACAATTAACAACTAGCTTCGATAATTCCTCAACCGAAAGATAATGAAATTAGCTACTTTTGAGCGGGCGGACATTTAGGCAGGCTTGGCACGCGGAGTGCGGTGCTCTTCAGTTTGGTGCAGTTTGAAAAAACCGTGGTGTTTGGTCTGGTTTGAGAAAATCTAATTTGCTTAAATGCGGTGGGTTTGTAGGCAAAAAATGTGATTACACTGAGAAATATATTTGCACATTTTTTTAGGAAAAGATATTTTTAAAATAAAGCATTTTACTTTATTTAAAGATAGAAATAGAGTCGCCAAAGGGTTCAGCTCCACCGGAATTATGGTATATTATCCCGAAATGAGATTTTTATACCGAAGAGAAAACGAGATTCTGAGTTTGGACATAATAGTTACTCATATTGTTCAAATTGTTTGGACTAGTTTTGGAATTTTGGAATTTGTGATGATTTCTGCATTACAACGGCTTAATTTAAGAATTAAATTCAAGAAATAAAACGGGCATTATAACGGCTTAATAAATGGACATTTTATACTGAATTTTCGGTAAAGTAATGGCAGCATTTGGGTCTGGGCCTGAAAACTCGGATAGATTTTCCTCACATTCTGGATATTTGTCCGTACCTGTGAGCTTATTTACACATATTATAATTTAAGTGGCACCAGTAGCTCACTTAACCAGAGAAATGGAATGCAATATGTAATAATAAAGCAATAAAAATGTGTTTTAATGTATTTGAAAGTTGGGCTTAGAGCCAATTACCCTCAATTTACCTTTTCGTGTGTCCAGGATGACTTGAGAGCCGGTGCAGGACCGAAGTTGTCAAAGGTTGTGATTTGGTTGGAAAATAGATTTGACCCGAGTTATGACTATAATCTTGGGTTATTTCTAGAGGGAAATGTGAGATTTGGTCATTTTTAGACCGTGGAGTGAGTTTATACCGAATGTCAGTGATAGAACTCGGATCTGGGATTATTTTGACAGAGTTTCGAGGATTTTGGAATTCCCGGAACTGAAAAAGGACATGAAGGTAATTTTAGATTTTTAAAAATTTCCGTCTCCCTCTGCGAAATTAGGGGGTACACCCCTTTATATAGAGGGTTGGTAATTAGCCGACGGGCTAATTACATAGGTAAATAGCCGGCGGGCTAGTTACCACTATGACAGGATTTTACATCAGATCCTGTAAATCCTAGCCAGATCTCGGTAAGATTTGATTTTTTTAGTGTAGATCGGTAAATAGCCGACGGGCTAATTACCTATGTTTAGCCGAATTTTGACTTTTTGATTTTTCAGTAGGAAATGCTAAATCAGAGCTTGGATTTTTGGATTTCAGATTTTGGATGACAATTCGGTCTTTTTTGGCTCACTTGTCTGATTGCTGGACAAAATAGGCATTATTCCTCATCGGGCCGGAACAGACCTGTGCTAACAGTTTGCCCCTCGTATACATAGATTTTGTGGTAGAAATTTTGTCGTATGCGAAACAAACAAAACATCTGTGGGGGATGTAATGAGTTAAAAATATTTTTAATCGCCAAATTTTGAAACAAAATATATTTTGCCCATTCGATTAAATTTTTTTAATGAGTTGCATGAGGCTAAAGAATTGACCAGGGGTCAGAATAAATATTTTTGGATGCTTGATGCATGTGTGACTATGTTTAAAATAGCTTTTAGGTCCGCTCGTTTTGAAAACGATGTAGAAAATGGATGAAAAATGCAAAATTGCAAAAATTTTGAAAATACAAGTAATTACCTATGTAATGGTAACTTTTATAGCCGTTATGCGTAAAAGCGTGGGACGCGTAAATGTGTGCTAGCTGGATAGGTAGTTAGCCGGCGGGCTAATTACCAGCGGTATATAAAAACAATAGCTTGGCTCCCATTTTCTTCATACCAACAATTCTCTCTTCTTCCTCTTGCGTTTTCTGCTCCCAATTTTCAAAAATTCCTGCCTCCGAGCTATTTTGATGATGATTTCTTTTGTTTTCTTCCCTTTTCTGCCGGGGTCTCGATATGGTTCAAGCTTTACAACATCCGCTTTGATCTGCCAGCCGTTCAAGTGACTACTCAAAATGTGCTTATTGATGGCGAACAAGTGGAGCTTTTTGAGGTTCCAACCGATGCTTTGTACGGGCTCCCGCCAAATTGGATGTATCACGGGATTGCTCTGGGGGATTTTATTCCGCTTGCTTTGAAGCCTTCCGACCATCTCTCTCGAATTTTGGTAAGCCTTACTGCTGTTTTTATTTCGTGCAAAGACCTATCCATTTTATTGTTTATTTATATATTTTTATGCAAGATTTATTATTGGGTGATGATTTATTATTTTCGGTAATCGTGTGATTTATAAAAAAACTAGTGTGTGATACATGTGTATGCTTTGTTTAGGTTACCAAGCATTATGGCGCTAGCACTACCCACTTTCGTAAGTGGTATAAGGTGCTATCCCCTGGTGCCAAGGCCATTATTGACGGGACGTCTTTAGGGAGGATGGTCAGGAATTGCAAGTATGTTAGACACCGCAAGTATCCATACATCTCAACCAATACATCTACCTACATCTTGAGCAGGTGGTCCGATACTACCCACACTTTCCATTTTCATTGCGGGTAGTATACCATCACTCCACTGGATTACTGCGATATCACAAGTCTACCCTTCCATGGTAATGTGATCCATTTCAATGCTTGCTTCAATTATGACAACTTCAATACGGAGATCATTGAAGCTCTGATTGGATACTTCGGAGATAAGTCGGGGCGAGTTTCTTATGAGAAACTCATGACTTTTTGGACCTCCGGGGATAGAGGGTATCTGACTGCTGCCTGCAAACTAGAGCTTTAATGGCCGCTACCTTGTCGTGGCTGTGTTTTCCCATTGGGGGTTCGATCGTGAACCTCCATATTATACCGGCTTTGATAGATCCATCTTGCTTTAACGAGTACGCATAGGGTCGAGCCACATTACCTGTACTGGGCCTTGGACCAGTGCGTGAGGAACAGGATTGACAAGTTTAAGTCTTGTTTTCAGATTGTTTATATAAGAATTCGATCCTTATCTCTTTTCTTTATGAGTATTTTATCCATTTTAAGCGTTCTAATCTTTTTCTTATCTACTTACAGATCTGGTTCTTAGAGATGGGGATCCTTCCAAGGACCAAGCTCGTGCCCAACAATGGTTTCCCTTCCTGCCTTCGACTGCCACACTATTTCTATAGCTGGGAAATGGAGTCCGATTCTGCTCTTTCTGACCGTCTTCGTGCCCTTTCTTCGGAGCAGGTATGCCTCGTAATTTTTGTGGTTTGCTTTAATTGCTATATTTTCTACAATCGTTGTACCAATGTCTGGCTTTCCCTTTTTTAGATTAGGACGCAGCCTTAGGGGCATGCTCTTTATGGGCCGGAGGTCATGAGATGAGCTGGGGAGTTTGTGTACACCCAACTGATCATAGAGACCCCCTTTTCTTTGGAGTGGTATTTGGGTGATCGCATTCAGGGTTGGCATCTTCCTCCCAGGTCGCGTTTTATTCCTCCTGAGGTGCCTTGGTGGGTCTTTTAGCCTTGCTGCTTGATTGACTTTGCACGATTGGCCTCTGAGGGTATCTCTAGCACCTACCTAGAGTGGGTTGGGGGATATAAGGAGTTCTGCCATTTGTAGCTACTTAGATGGCCGGATATGGATCCTGTTCCTATTGCGCCTTATCGGGATACCCACAACCCTCCTGAGGATAATGATCCTTTGGCTTCTATCCCTAACGCCTCTACCCCTTCAACTTCTGCCCCTAGTGGCCAAGCCAGATCAAGTTTGCTTGAGGCTATCCGGATGATGTTACTTCCCCTTTCACTAGCTTGAGTTCTTCTTTCTTTCATGGTTGCCATTGTTTCGACTAACGCGCTTTAGTATGGCTGACTCAACCTTGCTTTATTATTTTTACAGGATCATCAGGTTAAGAAGAGACCTACAACTACTTCTACTTATGCGGGTAGCTCTTCGGCGTCATCTATCCTGCCTCAGGGATCGACGATGGTGGAGGGGCATCAGGTTTGAGTATCAGCCCCCTATGTTCGTGATGTACCGCCCTGACCTGAGCACTTATACCCCAGTCATCCCACCTTATCTAGATCTTAAGCGTCTGGTGACTTTCCATCCTGCTACCACCACTCATGTTAGTTTCCTCTGTCTTTTCTCCTTTTGCCTTTTGATTTTGGATTATGAAATCCCTGACTTGCTTTGATCTATCATCCTCGCAGGTGCCTATTGCTGATAGTATCTCCAAATGAGGGTATATTCAAGGGTAGCAGCACTTCATGATGACCTAAAACTTGGATATGGCGGTATGTTTGTTATTTTATTATGTTAATAATGATACATAGCCTGTCATGAAATGCATATGAATGATTCATGTTAAAATGTTACAGCTAGAGATTTGATGGCTCTGAGCTCAGTTAGGGTTGCTTCAGGTGGATCACCTGCAGCAGCAGCTGTAGCAGGTACAAGGCAATCCTCCTGGATTCTTCACGCAGGGCGATTAGATAGGCTTTTTCTTTTCTTCTATTTTTCTATTTTGCTTTGCTTTCTTTTGGGCGTTTTGCAGTGCCTCCTTTTGTATGAACACACTTTCATATAAACAAAATTTTCTTTATTTCCTCGCCTTGTGTTTTCTTTTCATTGTTGGTCAAGTTTATCGGGGTAATCTTCCAGATATTGGTAGATTGCCCTATAAACTATGTATAGCAAACTGTTACCCTTGTGAAATTTTGCTATAGAGGCCTACATCCATTTTCGTGTTGATCTGAATGTTTATATAAAGAACTCCGATGGTCGGGATGGTCTTGGGGTTTATGGTTTGGTGCACATGAAGGAGTACTGTCGTATCTTTGTCAAGGACAACGTGATCCAAGCTGCTGTCAGGTTCTGGGATCCTATTAACAGCGTATTTTGGTTCGGGGATCATGAGCTATGCCCCTTGTATGAGGAGTTCTGTGGGCTTCTCGGTCCTCTGCCGATATGCCTCTAATTATCTCGGTACATCGCCTTGAATTTTCTAATTTGTTGATGAATCATTTTTAGTTACAGCAATTCGACAGGTGTCGATTGATTTGTGATGATGGCTTGAGGTTGGATGTGGCTTTTAACATAGTCAAGGGACTTTCCCCTAATGACGCGAGTTGGCCTCAGCTCATTTATCTACTTTTTAGGGGTCTTCCTTTGCGAGGTTCCCACTATGGTTTGCAGTTTTGCCTTCTTGACTATTGTTGATCAGATGCTAGAGGGGAAATCTCCTATTGCAATTAGTTTGGCTGAGACGCTGATCTTCGTGCGTGCTTCTCGGAATGGAACTGAAGCTACTACTAGGGGTAGTAGGCTTCTTCTTCAGGTAATAATTTTTTTTATTTGAGCCTTTCTTTTTGCATGAACCGCCCTTTCCGGTTTTCAATCCATCAGGCTTGCCTTAATTTTTGCCTAGACCGCCTTTTCAGGTTTTCAATCCAGCAGGCTATCTTTTCTTTTCTTTCTATCTTCTTTTTGTTGGTCCCTATAAGGGTCTTTATAAGGTCAGAGGGGGGTGAATGACCCTTTTTCGCAGAATATAAAGACTTTAAGAAGTCTTAGTGTAGCGTGTTTGATTATGAACCGGATGATGGATCCAGATGATGTAGATATGACAATATAATGCAAATAATAAAAGTTAGAGAAATCAAACACAGAAGGTTTTTATCCTGGTTTAGCCCCGCCTACTCCAGTCCCCGGAGTTTCCTTCCTCTGAGCTTTTCCATTAGTGGATTCCTTTCCAACTGGCAAGAATCAAGCCTTACAATTTGTCTCCGAATGGTAACCCCTTTCGAATGTAGGATATACCACTAGAAGCACCAACTCCTAGCTGAGTCCTTTAGTCTTTAGTAGGATATAACACTTAGACTTCTACCCCAAATCTAAGCTGAGTTCTACAGGGAGTTCCCACTCAAAGCACCAACTTTAAGTTGTATCCCAATCTCCCAACTCACCCAAGTTGGAGATCTTTGCACTCTTATTTTTACAAAGGTTTTGGTTTTTGGATTTCCTTAAGTTTATAGTTCACTTAGGAATCCTTACAATAGATGTGGAATTTAATTGATTCTTGGAGGGATTTGTAAGCTGATTGAATGCTTGTTCTTTGTTACTTGTTTTTGTCAATCAAACAGCCAACCTTCTCATTTGATGAAGCTTCCCTTTTATAGGCTTTTATCATAAATGTAGCCGTTGTAGGTTGTTAAACTTGTAATAAATCTTCACCTTTGATTAGGTTATAGGTGGCACTTCCAGAACCGTTGATCAATCCGTTAGACTGTAATTTGACCCCGTTTGAATCCTAGGGATTGATGGTAAAAAGTGGTCAGTGATGGTTTTACTTGGCATTTTGTGATGCACCAACTTTTACACCATTAGCTTTTTGTTGTGAGCTCTACGTGCTTCCTTATTGGTCTAGCTAAAAAAGGTTTTCAGCTTTTTCAGTCCGGTGTCAGTCCTTTTGTCCTTTCTCTAAAAACTGCAAGCTGTCATTTTTCCTGTCTTGGGGAAAGGATCTTTGACTTTATAGACTAAAAGATGGAGAGAAAAGCTATCTTTGAAACTTTTCCCATTATCTTCAAGCAGGAGTCTTTCGGATGTCTTTGGACTTATATTCTCCGGATCTGCCTTCTTTCGGAGATATGGCAATCAGCTCTTCCAGATGCTATTCTTAAGGGATTTAAGCTTGTTTCCTTTCCAAAATTTGTTTTGATGATTCGATGTGCTTTGGTATTTGATATCTTCAATGGACATCCTTGTAGCTAGATCTTTGTCCGGATGTTTCCATTCGAATTAAGGATTTAAATAGTTTAGGTTTTTATTTCTTTCAAACCTAATCCATATAATTTTGTTTAATTAGTGGTCCAGATCATAGTTTCCTAACAATCTCCCCCATTTGATAGAAACAAAAACTAAGCACAAGGGAATGGAGTATATATGTACTAAGTATGATTTTTGATACTTAGACATTTACAGATTTTACTCCCCCATAATTCTAGCATCCTAACTCCCCCAAAATTTTGCAATTCTAGCTTCTAAGTTTGTTTTAGTACAATTTCAGATTGTACTTTTAGAAGCAATGTTTTAAGAATTAGATATTTTCACTATATATACTTCTGCTGTTAACAATGGTTAACATCAATGAAGTTTAGATTACAAATTACAGAAATATAATAGTGAATCTAGCTATTACAAAATTTTACAAGTAGAAAAGATAGCTAGTCTAATTCTGGTCTCCTCCAGATGCTCCCTCTTTCTCCTTTCCCTTTTCGGATCCATGTTCTTGTGTAATCTTCTCCCCCTTTTTGTTTCCAGCTTGGGGGTCTATAGCTATATATGTCTTGTTTTCCCAAGCTGCTTGCCAAGCATTTAAATAGTTCATGTAATCAACACTCCCCTTGGACCTCTCATCAATGATTTTTTCAACTATTGGAGGAGTGAGATAATAGGGCCGGATGGTCTTCTTCAAATTATCATAAGATTGCTTGATTGAGGGATGAATGCACAGGACAAACTCTTGATCCTTTGGGTCATAGTAAGGGAAAAGGACCTTTAGGAGAGTTGTCATTCCTTTTTGTCCAAAGAGGCCGGAATCCCCAATTGCTTGCATGATATTATGGAATACCGGAAGGAGCTGGCTTTTTGGAATGGCAGGGGAAGGAGATGATCCGGATATTGAAAGATGATTTATTCCGGACTGGAGTAGGGTTATTTTTTCACTAAGCCCTTTTCGGACATTATGTAGAGATTCAGATTAGAGAGAGAGTTCCTTGGAGATGGATGCCTTCCAATCACTTATTTGCTTTTCTAGTCCGATTATATGGCTCTGCAGTTCATCACCTTTACCATCCAAAATTTTCTCCTTGAATTTGGGAAGAATTTTTTCTATGAAGTTCACCAGCATTTCTTGGGTGACTTGCTGGTCTACACCCAAATCTTTGATGGCAGGAGAGCAGTATTTTTCAGCCATGAATTTTAACAAGTTTTCAAACTTGGAGTCCAGATAAGCCTTAATTTCTTCAGTTTGCTCAGAGGAGGATGATGTGATCTTGTCAAGCACAGTTCCACAATTATTTAAAGCCAATGTGTTGGCTTGATTAGCAGTCCGGTTTGCTGTGGAACCATTTTCCTTAAGAGCATTTAGAATTGGAGTGATATGGGAGAGAGAGGCTTCTGCAATTACTCCTGGAGTTGGGAAGTCCAGAACTTTGTCTTCTATATTTTTCACTGATAGTTTGATCTCACCCAACTCCTTTTTGACATCCTTATCAGTAGCTTATCTTAGCAGTTCTTTTTCAACTCCTCTAAGACGTGTGCATATGGTCCGGAGGCTCTGTTTAACATACCCTTCCTCATTTTCTTCCTGGGCAGCTACTTTTAGAAGATGGAGTACTTCAGAGACTTTGGCTTTAATCGTGTTATTTGCAAGCACTCTCATTGGGCTTACTTTAGGAGGAAATTCCTCTTCAGAGGAGCTAGAGGATTCATCTCCAGAGCTTGAGCTACTTCTGGAGGGTCCATTATTTGTTTGCTTGTCACTCTACTCTGGATCTTGTTTTTCTTCCCTCTCTTCCGACCTATCCAACGGACTTGCCTCACCTGTTGAGTCCACTCTAGGAGTTTTTTCATTAGATCCTAGACAATGTCCCTCCTTCGGAGTAAGATTATCTGGGTTAGGCACACTTTCCTTGGATACAGTTAAGACATGTGTATCCAAGTTGTCCCATGTTTTAATTACTGTGTCATCACCAGTAGTTGTTGGAAAACAATGATCTGGATAGAAGTCTAAAAATAAATCCGGATCAAGTTTGAAAGAAACAAAAACAATGAATGTAATACTCCCAAATACAAATGGAAAGATCCAGACAAAGATCAAGGTAAAATTCATCCATTGAACAAATTAAAGACCTAAGCACTAGAAGAAATCATCCGGACAAAGTTTGAAAACAAACTTTTGTCCTTCAAGACCAGCATCTGGAAGAATTGATTGAAGCTATCTCCGGAAGATAGATCCGGAGCATATAGGTCTAAAAGACATCTGGAAGACCTATATTTTATATATAGGGAAAGTTTCAAATATACCCCTTCCTTTTACCTTTTTTTGGTCTATAAAAGTCAAAGATCCTTTCTCCAAGGCAAAGATAAAATGACAGCTTGCATATTTCAGAGAAAAGTCAAAAGGCTCTAACATCGGATTGAGAAAAGGTAAACTACCTTTTTCTCCTAGACCAATAAAGACACGCGTGGAGCTCACATCATAAAGCAAATGGTATGAAAGTTAGTGCATCATAAAATGACAAGCAAAATGATCACTAACAACTTTCCAGCCTTAATCCCAAGATTTTAAACGGATCAAAATACAGTATAACGGACTGATCAACGGATCTAGAAGCTCCACATCATAGACCTGATCAAGGGTGAAGATTGAATGAAAGCTCACCTACTACAAACGGCTACATTTATGATCAAAGCCTATAAAAGAAGCTCTTCACCAAATAAGAAGGAAAACTGGTTGATTTACAAAAATAAGTAACAAAGCAATACTCATTCAATCAGTTGATTTAATCCCTCCAAGAACCCTTGATTCAAAATCTGTTTGTAAGGACTCCCAAGTGAAACTATAAACTCGAGGAACTCCAAAAACTAACCCTTTGTTAAAAACTGAAGTGTAAAAATCTCCAACTAGGTTAAGTTGGGAGATTGGGATATAGCTTGAAGTAGGTGCTTTGAGTGAGATCTCCCTATAGGACTCAGCTTAGATTCAAGGTAGAAGGCTAAGTGGTATATCCTACAAAAGACAAGAGGAATCAGCTAGAAGTTGGTGCTTCTAGTGGTATATCCTACTTCTGGAAGGGGTTACCATCCAGAGATAAATCTATAAGGCTTGATTCCTGCCAGTTGGAAAGGAATCCACTAGTGGATAAGCTCGGAGGAAGGAAACTCCGGGGACTGGACGTAGGCGGGACCGAACCAATATAAAATACTTGTGTTTGATTTTCCTTCTATTTTTTCTTTATCGCATATTATTGTCATACTTGCATCATCCGAATCCATCCTCAAGATCATAAGCAAACACGTACACTAAGACTTTTCTAAGTCTATAAATTTCATGAAAAAGGGTCATTCACCCCCCTCTACCCTTATTAATACTCTCACAGGGACCAACAAGTGGTATCAGAGCGAGTGCTTAAACTAGAGATCTAACAATCTCGAGCTAAAGGTCCATATATTTTGATTCACATATCAAAATGAGTTTCCAAAACCCACAACTCCTTTCCGAGGGTATGTCTGTTACCCGTCCTCCACTCTTCATCGGTGAACACTACACATTCTGGAAAAATGGATGAAGAACTTCATTCAATCACAAAGTATGGAAGTATGGTTAGTTATTAAAGATGGCCCGTATGAACGTACTTATGAAGTAGAGGGTATGACTACCCGAAAGCCATCAAGCATGTGGGATGACAATGACTTTAAAAAATTGCGTGAAAATGCAAATGCTATTAACATGCTTCATTGTGCTCTTATTGCATCTGAATTCAACAGGATATCTAGATGTGAGACTGCAAACGAGAAATGGTAGAAGTTAGAGGTAACCTATGAAAGAACTACCAAAGTAAGGGAAGCCAAGCTTGATCTACTCCAACAAAAGTTTGAATCCTTTAAGATGGAGCCTAAGGAATCAATCAGCAGCATGAACACTAGATATACAAATCTAGTGAATGAAATGAAAAGGCTGGGGAAAGAGATTCCAGAAGTAGAAATGGTCAAGAAAGTGCTCCGGAGTCTCACCAAGGAATGGGACAATAAAAAGACTATCATTGAGGAAGCTCATGACTTAAATTTTTACAGTTATGATGAACTCATTGGTAATCTTCTAACCTAAGAATTGTCCTTAAAGAGGTACAACTAACAAGAAAAGAAACCTGATGAGAAAAAGAAGGCCATTCCTCTTAAGGCAGAATCTACTGGATCAACCTCATCCGGAGAGGAAGAGCAAATCGATGAATTAATGAGCACTAAAGATCAACTTGATCTACTAACCAGAAGGCTAAATCGATTCATACAAAAGAAAGATAGAAGGAAATCAAAGAGGTATGAATCTCGGAGACCAAGAGAAGGCACCTCTAGAAGAGGTAAAAGCTTAAAAGAACCAAGAAGTTCAAAAAGAAGGCAATGGTTGCTACCTGGAGCAATAATGAAGAAAGCAGTAACTCATCTTCAACAGAAGGAGAGGAGACTGCTAACTGTGCGTTCATGGCTCTGACTGAACCGAAAATAGAATAATTTAGAAGGGATGCCTCCAAGCAAGAAATAGTGCAAATAGAAGAATTAGAATCAAATACAGCAAACACTGAGGTAAATTCTGGTTCTAATTCTACCTCTAACTTTGATCTTGCAAAAGCTCTTTCTATTGTTAACAAGGGAGTGAAGAAGAATGCGAAAGCCATCAAATCTCTGAAAAGAGCAATACTAGAATTGACTAAAGATGCTGAGTTAATGGCATAAGACATCAATCTGGTTAGAGCAACCAAGCATATTGATGTAGTAGAAGAAAACTTCCTGAGAAATCAAGTCCAGATTTTGAATACAAATGTAATAGGACTGGATAGAGAAGTCAATCTATTAAAGGAAGCATCCAGAAAGAAACCTGAAATAAAGGATCCAATAAGAGATAATCCTCCTTCTCCTCAGAACAGGGTTGAAAGGAAACCAAATCAAAAGACAAATGGAGCTAGCAGGCAGCCACAAGCTCAAAGATATATTGCTACCCAGAAAGGAAAGGCTAAGGTAGCTTACAACCAATAACCTATCAAACAAAGAAGAAACTGTAGAGCTGAAATTGCACCTCCAACCAACTTTTAGATTTATACTGGATCATCTACTAGTGTACAAGAAGCCGGGTATAAAGGCAACTATGGAAGGGAGGATTTGGAGAAGATTAGCAAGAAGCAAAAGCAAAATATACCTGTTTCAGGGTGCAATTATGGGAAAAATAATCATATTACTAAATCATGCAGATTAAAAAATGGTTATTATGATGTTTATCCTTGGCCTAAAATGGTTATCAACCCGAGAGGACCTAAATCTGATTGGGTACCCAAACCCACTTAATCTAGATTTAAGATTGAAGATGTCTCACTGGTTGATGCACTGAAGTTCAACCTGATAAGTGTGGCCCAATTATATGACAAAGGATGAAAAGTCACATTCGACTCCGGAGGCTACTCAATCTATGATAGTAAGACTAATCAACTTATTCTTTACGCACCTAGAGTAAATAATGGCTATTCTGTAAACATTAAAAATGATAAGAAGAATATATGATTGATGTCTAAAGAAGAAGAATCATGGCTATGGCACCGGAGGTTGGGACATGTAAGCATGAACCTCCTGTCCAAATTAGCCAAAAAGGAATTAGTTGTGGGTTTGCCTAAGGTTGCTTTTGATAAGGATCATCTATGCACTGCATGCCAACTAGGTAAACAATATAAGAAAAGTTTCCCTTCCATCTCATACATCCCTTCCAAAAGAGTACTAGAGCTCTTACATATTGATCTTTTTAGTCCAATTAAGCCACTAAGTTTAGGTAGAAGAGAATACACCATGGTCATTATAGATAACTATTCTCGATACACCTGGGTTCTCCTGCTAACAAGCAAGGATGAAGGTTTCGACCAATTCTCTAAAACATTCATCCAGATAGAAGTGGAACAGGGCATATGCATTGCACGCATCTGGAGTGATAATGGTGGAGAATTAAGGATTTTGCTAACTTTTGTGACTCCAAGGGCATTGAACACAACTTCTCTGCCCCCCACACTCCTCAACAGAATGGAGTGGTTGAGAGAAAGAACATGACCATAGTAGAGATGGCTAGAACAATGCTTAGTGAAAATTGTTTGCCAAAATATTTCTAGGATGAGGCCATAAACACAGCATGCTACATCATAAATAGAGCTCTTATTAGAAAGACCATAGAAAAGACCCTATATGAAATCCGGAAGGGAAGAAAACCCAAAATTGGGTATTTCAAAGCATTCGGATGTAAATGCTACATCATTAATGATATAGAGCAATTAGGAAAATTTGATCCTAAATCTGATGAAGCAATTTTCCTTGGCTACTCAACACATAGTAAGGCTTACAAAGTCTTCAATAAATGAACCCAAACTGTGATAGAGTCTATACATGTAGATTTCGATAAGACTAACACTATAGGAAAGAAAAGCTTCACTCCGGAAGATCAGGAGCCAGAAGCTAAAAAATTTGGAGAAAAGGAGGAAGCAGGAATCCCTGATTCTCTTTAAATCAAGAAGTACAAGGAGGAAGATGAAGAAGTATCCTTTGATCCAGAGATACAACAAGTTAATCTCAACCCACAGGAGATTGACTTTAATGAAGGCTAAGAAGGATTAGTTGAAGCTGAAATAGAGCAAGTCCTAGTTCAACATGAAGGCCTACAAAGAGAGATCCGGACCCACAGAGATCATTCTAGCAAAAATATTCTCGATAATGTTCAGAATCTAATTAGAACCAGAGGTCAGCTCAACTGGATAATGAGTTGTGCTGCCTTTATCTCTCTCATAGAGCTAAAGAAATTTCAAGTTGCTGAAGGGGATAAAAACTGGATGATGGCAATGCAAGAAGAGCTAGATCATTTCACCAGGAATGATGTATGGGATCTCATGCCCCCTCCTAAAGAAAAATCAATTATAGGCACTAAATGGGTGTTCCGAAACAAACTTGATGAATCCGGAATAGTGGTGAGAAACAAGGCAAGACTAGTTGCCCAAGGCTACAACCAGCAAGAAGGAATTGATTTCAAAGAAACTTTTACCCCTGTAGTAAGACTGGAAGCAATCCGGATCCTATGTGCTTTTGCATCATTCATGGGGTTCATATTATACAAAATGGATGTCAAAAGTGCATTTCTAAATGGTGTCATTCAAGAAGAAGTATATATCAAGCAACCACCTGGATTTAAAGATCCAAAGAATCCGGATCCCGTCTACAGGCTGAAGAAAGCTCTCTACGGATTAAAGCAAGCACCAAGAGCCTGGTACAAAAGATTAACCTCATTCCTTATATCCAAGGGATATACTAAAGGCAGGGCAGATACCACACTCTTCATCAAGAAAAAGAAAAATGATATTATTCTAGTCTAGGTCTATGTGGATGATATCATATTTAGAGCCACTGATGAAAAGATGTGCAAAGAATTCAGCTCTCAAATGCAGAAGGAATTTGAGATGTCTGTAATGGGAGAGCTCAACTTCTTCCTTAGTTTACAGATCAAGCAAAGTCCAGATGGGATCTTCATCAATCAATCAAAATACACCAAGGAGATCTTGAAGAAGTTTGAAATGGACAACAGCAAACCTATGTCCATTCCAATGGGTTCAGACACGATCCTATGCAGGGACTATGAAGGAGAAGATGTTGATCAAAAGCTCCATAGAGGAATGATTGGCTCACTCCTGTACCTGACAGCTAGCAAACCTAACATACACTATGTAGTATGCTATTGTGTAAGGTATCAAGCCAATCCCAAGGATTCTATTTTAAGGTAGTTCAAAGAATCCTCAGATATCTCCTAGGAACCACTGAAGTTGGATTATGGTATCCAAGTAATGGAGACTTCACACTCCAAGGGTTCACAGATGCAGACTATGGTAGAGATACTCTTGAGAGAAAAAGTACATTCGGAGGATGCCATTTCCTTGGAGACTGCTTAGTCTCATGGTATAGCAAGAAGCAAACCTTAGTTGCCTAATCCACTATAAAAGCAAAGTATATGGAAGCTGGAAGTTGTGTTGCTTAACTTCTATGGATCAAACAATAACTTGAAGATTATGGAGTGCAGTCTAGATGTGTGGATATAATGTGTGACAACAAAAGTGCTATTGATGTGTCAAAGAATCCGGTGCTCCATAGCAGGATAAAGCATGTCAACATAAGGCATCATTTCATCCGGGATCATGTGATGAAGAAGGATGTTACACTGGTATATGTCCCAACAAATGAGCAGAGAGCTGATATCTTTACTAAACCATTAAGTAAAGATCAATTTGGCAAACTAAGAGAATCAATTGGGATGTTAAATCCTATTTAGTAAAAACTCCAGAAGACAGTTTTTTAAACCAAGCCGGATCCTAAAATAAAGACTCACTCCGGAAGACAAGAACCATTGGAAAAATCTATTCCGGAAGATTACCACATCAGTCGACAAAGATGACATATGGAAGTAAAAGCACATAAAGGTAACTGTTACTTTTTGAATTTTAAAAGTCCATTGGTTACTTTTTGAATTTTGGTTAAACCGATTTCACCTCTCTCCTAATAATTCGATTGCCATGTCATTGATCCAGTCCAAATAGCCGAAGTCCGGATTACCAATATACCCTCACTTTAAAAAATTCTATATAAACCCCTCAAAATCCCCTCTCTTCTTCATGCGAGCAACTACTCTACTGTTGCTCTGCAAAAATTTAAACCCAGAACCCTAACTTTAAAAATTTCTCTAAAATGGCAGCCACAAACACATCCAACACCCTCGAAATCCTACCAAGCAGAAATTTCTTTCAAGTATCTGACTTGAAGAATACTGATTTTGAACCTCTAAATCTTAAAACTTTCGACTTTGTCATACCCACTGGTCACTTAGGTGATGATTACCTATTCAGAACTCCTCCCTTCTTCACCTTGATCAAAGATCAAAATCTGGGTGATTTCCTGAAGATAAATTGCCCTACCTACCCAAAGCTTGTAAAAGAATTTTTTGCCAATCTCAGTGCTTACAAACATTTTGATGACTTATGCACTAAAGTACAAGGGAAGGTCATAATTGTTACTCTATAATTCTTTCAGAAGAATCTGAATATGAAGAACTCCGATATATTAGTGAGAAAAGATGGGGATAAAACTAGAATTGTGTACGATTCCAAACTATGGCTTCACCAGAACTACTTCAACGATAAATTTTTAAGATACTTCCCCATAATGCCCAGATTCCTGTAGCACGTCCTGGCCAAGCTCATCCAGAGAAGGAAAGGATCTTTAACTACAGTTTCTTCCCTCCAGCACTGCTTATTGCAGCACTGGGTTGGAAGTGTGGAAGTAAACTGGCCAGTCTTGATCATTCACTATCTCAAGACACATGTAAACTCATATGGCACCTTGATCATAAGAATTCTGCAAGCGGCAGAAGTTGATTTGGCCAAATTTGAAGGCATCTATTCTTCAATCTCCTCTATGATGAGGAATGGGATGAAGAAAAGGCAAAACTGAAAAGGGATGAGCGAAAAATTAAGTCCCGGAGGATAGTTAATCCGGAAGGGGAGGCATCTGTCCCTAAAAAGCCCAAAACCACCAAAGCCAAGGCTAAAAAGTAAGTCAAAATGGTTCCAAAGGAGATTGATGAGGACTCTATGCCCCTCACTCAAATCCTACACTCAGAGAAGCCTAGGCCCAGGGGGAGACTGATTAAGGCTGTATCAAAGAAGGGTCAACAGGTTTACCTAAAATTGCTACAAAAGCAATTGAGGCTGGAAGGAGGAAAGCCAAAC
Source organism: Euphorbia pulcherrima (assembly GCA_947683365.1). Lineage (NCBI taxonomy): Eukaryota > Viridiplantae > Streptophyta > Magnoliopsida > Malpighiales > Euphorbiaceae > Euphorbia > Euphorbia pulcherrima. Next base: position 33,543,730 of record CANTUS010000008.1, read on the forward strand.
GAACATTGGCTGAAACAGAAGAGGAGGAAGTCGATGAGGAGACAGAGGATGAGGCTCCTCCTCAAAAGAAGCTTAGGAGACAAGGGCTAACTTTTGATGAAGCCATTGCTACTCAGGAAAAGAAAGCCAGTGAGGGCAGGAGGCTCACAGGAATAATCCTCAATGAGGAAGCCAAGCAGTATAGGGAGAAAGCTGCTTTGAAAAAAGCAAAATCTAGTAAAGGGAAAAATGTTCCTGGTGTAACAGAAATTGTAGGGAGCGATGATGAACAATACGACATCATTCAAGCAGTGATAAAAGACAACAATCAAATAAATAGGGGGAGAACAACTAAAGGACCCGAAGAATAATCCCAAGTTCTCCCAATTCCTGTAGAACCGAAAGATATGGATGAAGTGTTAAAAAATTTGGAAGCTGACAAGTTCATCTTCGCTGTAAGAACATGAGCTCTTCTGAAAAATCTGCTTGGATCTGGTACTGCAATCATTAACCTTGAAAGTCCTGAAAAGGCAATGGAGAAGGATGTTGAGGAAAATACCAACATGCCTAAAAGGGAAAAAGAAAGTCCTATAAAGGCAAGTGTAAGGGTGGTTGAGGAAAGTTCCAACCATTCAGAGGCTAGGGTGGAAGAAGGAAAGCAGGATGCTATAGACCATTAGAATCAGACACTACAAACAACAGAGGTAATCCTTGATCTCTTTCATCTTAATTCTAATCATGAAGAGCACAACTTGGCTACAGTCTCGCTTAATGTAACTAAGGATATAGTGCTAAACCCGGATGAAATAACTCCGAAAGAGGGAGAGAGTCTGAGTTCCAAAGGCCACACTTTTAAAGTGGATCCTACGGGCGAGGCTACTCCGGAGGAAAGGGAGATGGATAAGGGTGGAGAAGAGAAAGGAGCAGTTAAAGGCTCCAGTTCGGAAGATGATAGCTCCTCTAGAAGCAGTTCCAGCTTCGGAGATGAATCTAGCTTATCCGATGATGACTCATCTGGACCATCAAATAAAAAGTTTCCTCCTCACACAAAATCAATGACTCTTCCTGATGAAAACACCAAAGACTCCAAAGTCAGTGCCACTCTTAAACTACTTTAGGAGGTAACTCTTGAGCATCATGAAGAAGGATTTATGAAGAAGAGTCTCCTGACAATCTGTACTCACCTAAAAGCTTTTGAGATGGAATTGCTCAGGCAAAAATCTAATAAAGCAGTCCAAAAAGATTTGGGTGAGATTAAAGAAAGTTTAAAGTGTCTCCCCAGAATCAAGCAACAAGCATGAACTTTCCAACTCCTAGAGCTCTGGCAGTAGCTTCCCTATCTGAAGTCCAGCCTCTTCTGAATGAGCTAAAAGACAGCGACTCTACTGCAAATCAAAATGCTAGTCAAGCCAATGCTTTGGCCTCTGATAACTGTACAACTATCCTAGATATAATATCCTCATCCGCCACTGATCTATCCACAGAAATCAAGGACTACATCGACTCCAAGTTTGAAAACTTGACAAAATTCATGGAAGACAGAGATTTGAAACCTACTCTGCTCAACCTGGAGACTGATCAGTAAATAACCCAGGAAATGCTTACTTACTTCATAGATAAAACCATCCCCAAACTCAAAGAGAAAATACTAGATGATATAGGTGATGAGATACAGGCTAGGAACTCCGGTATTGAACAAATAATAAACAAATGGAAGAGGACTATCTCCAAAGAGATAAAAGATCAAACGAAGTCTATCCACAATATTCGGAAGGGCCTCAGCGATGAAATCACCGTTCTTCAAGTCGAAATAAATAAATTATCTATCTTCGGACCTTCCTTGCCTTTGACTATTCTAGAAAGTCAGCTCATACCTGTTTTGAACAACCTCATTCAAGCCATAGGGGACTCAGGGTTTATGAGCCAAAAAGGTATGACTACTCTTATCAAGGCCATGTTTCCTTATTTTGATCCCAAGGACCAAGAGCACATTCTATGAATTCTTCCTCAAGTCTTACAATCTTATGATCAACTCTGGAGGTCCTTTCACCCCTATTATTTAACTCCGCCCATAGTAGATCATATTATTGATGAGCGAGCTAAAGGTAACAAAGACTACTCTATCTACTCCTCTACATGGGAGCAATCTTGGGACAAGCGAGCCTACATGGTTATTGATCCCCTTGATGGAAGCAAAAGGGGGGAGGAAGATCTGAGTCATCAAGGAGAAGGAAGTAGCAAAGGAAAAACGCTGCAAGTCCAGAAGAGTGGTCCATCTAGAGAGATAGTTAAGCTAGCTAGATAATTTTGTAATACTTATGTAATAGCTAGATTCACTTTATATGTATTTCTGTATCTTGTAATACTGAACTTCATAATGTTAACCATTGTGAACAGCAGAAGTATTTATATAGTGAAAATTCTTAACTATCAAAACAATCGCTTCTAAAGTACAATCTGTAATTGTACTAAAACAAACTTAGAAGCAAGAATCATAAAACCATGGGGGAGTTAGGATACTAAAATTATGGGGGAGCATTGTAAGAAAAACTAAACTAAGTAACAAAAATCATGGTTAGTTTATATACCCATATCCTATGCTTAGATGACTTCGGTTTTTATTTTCATCAAATGGGGGAGATTGTTAGAAAATAATGATCCAGATAGAAATCTAAAAATAAATCCAGATCAAGTTTGAAAGGAACAAAAACAATGAATGTAATACTCCCAAATCCAAATGGAAAGATCCGGATAAAGATCAAGGTAAAATTTATCCATTGCACAAATTAAAGACCTAAGCACTAGAAGAAATCATCCGGACAAAGTTTGAAAACAAACTTTTGTCCTTCAGGACCAGCATCTGGAAGAACTGGCTGAAGCTATCTCCGGAAGATAGATCCAGAGCATATAGGTCTAAAAGACATCTGGAAGACCTATATTTCAAATATAGGGAAAATTTCAAATATACCCTTTCCTTTTACCTTTTTTTGGTCTATGAAAGTTAAAGACCCTTTCCCTAAGGCAAAGACAAAATGACAGCTTGCATATTTCAGAGAAAAGTCAAAAGGGCCTGACACCGGACTGAGAAGCTAAACTACCTTTTTCTCCTAGACCAATAAAGACGCACATGGAGCTCACATCATGAAGCAAATTGTATGAAAGTTGGTGCATCACAAAATGACAAGCAAAATGATCACTGACAACTTTCTAGCCTCAATCCTAAGATTTTAAATGGATTAAAATATAGTCTAAAGGACTGATCAATGGATCCAGTAGCTCCACATCATCGACCTGCTCAAGGGTAAAGATTGAATGAAAGCTCACGTACCACAAACGGCTACATTTATGATCAAAGCCTATAAAAGAAGCTCTTCACCAAATGAGAAGGAAAACTGGTTGATTTATAAAAATAAGTAACAAAGCAATACTCATTCAATCAGTTGATTAAATCCCTCGAAGAACCCTTAATTCAAAATCTGTTTGTAAGGACTCCCAAGTGAAACTGTAAACTTGAGGAACTCTAAAAACCAACCCTTTGTTAAAAACTAAAGTGTAAAAACTCTAACTGGGGTAAGTTGAGAGATTGGGATATAGCTTGAATTAGGTACTTTAAGTGAGATCTCCCTGTAGGACTTAGCTTATATTCGAAGTAGAAGGCTAAGTGGTATATCCTACAAAAGATAAGAGGACTTAGCTAGAAGTTGGTGCTTCTGGTGGTATATCCTACTTCCGGAAGGGGTTACCATCCGGAGACAAATCTGTAAGGCTTAATTCCTGCCAGTTGGAAAGGAATCCAGTAGTGGATAAGCTTGGAGGAAGGAAGCTCCAGGGACTGGACTTAGGCGGGGCCGAACCAGTATAAAATACTTGTGTTTGATATTCCTTCTATTTTTTCTTTATCACATATTATTGTCATACTTGCATCATCCGGATCCTTCCTCCGAATCATAATCAAACATGCTACACTAATACTTTTCTAAGTCTGTAAATTCAGCGAAAAAGGGCCATTCACCCCCATCTTCCCTTATAAATACTCTCACAGGGACCAACAACAGTCTCATCAACATTAATATTAAGAGTAGCTATGATAGGGAGTACCTCATTTGATGGAGATGGAATTTGGATTCTTGAGGCTTCCATTTTTTTAATTCTTCCAACCTCAACCCCCGGATGACTGGAACTGTCCTCAGTCATCCCTAATAATGCCTTTTTAGGGCTTTGATGCTTAATAGGTGCATTGGAATTATCCTTAATGCCCTCTCCTACTGCCTTTATAGGACTTATTTCTACGGGATTTCTATCTTCCAGATTGAGCAAGTTTTCCAGAAGAGGCTCTGTTATGGCTTGAAAGGGGAAGGAGCCTGATTCCTGTATGCTTGATAATTGTGCCATGGCTTGCGAGTCTATGAGGATAGGCATAGCATAGGATCCTCTGGGTCCCTCAATGGCTAGATTATTTAGCTGGTAGTTTTCTACCACTGAGGCCATCATTTCTTCATATTGAGGATCCTTTGGAGGGTGTCCTCATTGGATTCGGGCACATTCTTGCCCTTTGAGCTTTTGGACTTAGCCAACTCCTCCATAACTACTTTCTTTGCTGCCTCTTCATCAATGACGATAGTAGTTGGCCTTTTGGCAGATTTCTTCTGGTGCTTCTAAGCCTCTACAGCCTCATCAAAAGTGCACCCTTTTCGGATGAACTGCTTTTTAGGAGCAGGCATTTCATCTTCCATCTCCTCTCCATCAGACCCATCTCCCTCTTTTAGTAGTTTAGTTGATTTCCTCTTTTGCCCCTTTTTATAACCCTTTCTAATTGCAGTAGCAGCTACTGCAATGGTTTCCTGTGCCTCAGATCATACAGTGGTCTTTTCAACAGATCAGCGGTTTTAATTAGCCTTCCCCTTAGTTTTGGCTTCTCAGGGGAATTTTTAAGTAGCTGGGAGATGGTCTGGGTATCCTCATCCTCAACTTCAGCTGAAACTATAACCATTTTCTTTTGAGCCTTAGTTCTAGGCTTTTTAGGAGTAGGGGCTATAGCATCCGAATTTATAGCTTTTCAGGCCTTGATCTTTCTGTCATCCTTAAGCTTCTTTGCTTTTTCTTCATTCCACTTCTCCCCATAGGTTAACTTCTTAAAGTTCTTCTCCAAGATTTCCTTACTAGTGACGGATTCAAATCTAGTAAGGTTGATTTTATTTGTAAGAAGGATCCAGGTGATGAGCATGCATGCTACTTAATGAAGTTGATGATTAGTACGGGCATATTTACTACCCTCCTCTCAACCCAGTGTTGGAACATGTAGTGTTAAAATGAAGACACTATTGTGAGAGATCCTTTCCTTATTAGGATAAGTTTGGCCATGGCATGCTGGAGATATCTGGGAACTTGAGGGAAATAGGTGTTGAACTTGTCTTCGAAGTCGTTTGGATGCAACCACTCTTTGGCTTTGTACATGACTTTTTGTTCATCACCATCAATTCTTAGCAACACAGCTTCATTCTTCATACCTAGGTAATGTTCGAAGAAATCTGGGGTTACAGTAATTTCTTTACCTTGCACTTTGGTTCGAAGAGCAACAAACTTTGAGTGGACACTGAGATTCTTATAGAATTCCTTGACAAAGTCAGGATAAGTGGGGCAGTTAATTTTAAGGAAATCTATGAGATTCTGATCTTCTTTGAGCTTGGAGTAAGGGTCCATCTCAGATAAGAAGTTATTCCCTAAATAGTCTATGGGGAGTATGGAATCGGAGGGCTTGAAATTTGCAGGAATGAATTCTCCACTTTAAAGATTAGTTTCTTCAAAGATGTTCTGGGTTGGAAGTGTTATGGGTCCATCTTTAGTCATAATTGCAGCCATTTTTAGAAGAGAGTTCAAGAATTTAGGGTTTGGGTTTCAATTTTTGTAGAGTTATAGTATATTAGTTGCTCGCGTGAAGAAGAAGAGTGAATTTGAGGGGTTTATATAGATTTTTCAAAGTGAAGGTATTTTGGTAATCCGGACGCTGGTTATTTTGGCTGGATTGATGACATGGTAGTTGGATTTTTAGGAGAGAGATAAATTCAGTTTAATCAGAGAATAGGAACGGTTTAATTTTGAAATGACTGTCGAATTTACCGTGCGTGTAACAGCCAATGGACTTTTGAAATTCAAAAATTAACTATTACCTTTATAAGCTTTTACTGCCATTTGTCATTCGTGTCTGTTGATGTGGCATGCTTCCGGAGTAGATTTCCCTCCAATGCTTCTTCTGTTCCGGATTGAGTTTTCAACCTTAGATCCAGATTGATTTCAAGCTGTCTTCTGGACTGATAGATTGGATTGGAAATTCCAATAGACTATCTCAGCTTCCCAAATTGATCTTTACTTAAAGGCTTAGTGAAGATATCTGCTCTTTGCTCATTGGTTGGAATACAAACCAATGTGACATCCTTCTTCATCGCATGATCCTGGATGAAATGGTGCCTTATATTGACATGCTTCATCCTGCTATGGAGAACTGGATTCTTTGACACATCAATCGCACTTTTGTTGTCACACATTACATCTACACATCCGGATTGAACTCCATAATCTTCAAGTTATTATTTGATCCATAGGAGTTGAGCAACACAACTTCTAGCTGCCATATATTCTACTTCTGTGGTAGATAAAGCAACTAAAGTTTGCTTCTTGCTATACCATGATACTAAGCAAAGTCCAAGGAAATTGCATCCTTCGGATGTACTCTTTCTCTCAAGAGTATCCATGTCATAGTCTGCATCAGTGAACCCTCGGAGTGTGAAATCTCCATTACTAGAATACCATAACCCAACATTAATAGTTCCTATAAGGTATCTAAGGATTCTTTTTACTGCCTTGAGATGAGAATCTTTAGGATTGGATTGATATCTTGCACAGTAATAAACTGCATAATGTATGTCAGGTCTGCTAGATGTCAAGCATAGGAGTGAGCCAATCATCCCTCTATAGAGCATTTAATCAACATCTTCTCCTTCACTATCCTTGGATAGGACTATATCTAATCCCATTGGAGTGGACATAGGCTTGCTCTTGTCCATTTCAAACTTCTTCACAATCTCTTTAGTGTACTTTGATTGGTTAATAAAAATCCCATCAGGACTTTGCTTGATTTGTAGACCAAGGAAGAAGTTGAGTTCTCCCATTATGGACATCTCAAATTCCTTCTACATTTGAGAGCTGAATTCTTTACACATCTTTTCATCAGTGGCTCTAAATATGATATCATCCACATAAATTTGGACTAGAATGATATCATTTTTCTTCATTTTAATGAATAAGGTAGTGTCTGCTCTGCCTCTGATATAACCCTTAGATATAAGGAATGAGGTAAACCTCTCATACTGGGCTCTGGGTGCCTGATTCTATCCATAGAGAGCCTTCTTCAACTTGTAGACATGATCCGGATGCTTTGGATCTTTAAATTCGGGTGGTTGCTTAACATAGACTTCTTCTTGGATGACGCCATTTAGAAATACACTTTTGACATCCATTTGGTATAATGTGAACCCCATGAATGATGCAAAAGCACATATGATCCGAATTGCTTCCAGCCTTGCTATAGGAGCAAAAGTTTCTTCAAAATTAATTCCTTCTTACTGGTTGTAGCCTTGGATAACTAATTTTGCCTTGTTTCTCACCACCACTCCGGATTCATCAAGTTTGTTCTGGAATACCCACTTGGTGCCAATGATTGATTTTTCTTTATGAGGTGGTACTAGATCCCATACATCATTTTTGGTAAATTGATCTTGCTCTTCCTGCATTGCCATCATCTTACTTTTAGCTCCTTTTGCATCCTGAAACTTCTTTGGCTCTATGAGAGAGACAACAGTGGCATGACTGATCATTTTGTTGAGCTGACCTCTTGTTCTTACTGGATTCTGAACATCATCCAAAATATTCTCAATGGAATGATCTCTGTGTCCAGATCTCCCTTTATAGGCCTTCATGTTGAACTGGGACTTGCTCCACTTTAGCTTCAACCACGCCTTCTTGGCCTTCATTAAAGTAAATCTCTTGTGGATTAAGATTAACTTATTGAACTTCTAGATCAAAGGATATTCCTTCATCTTCCTCTTTGTACTTCTTGAGTTGAAATGAGTTAAGAATTCCTGCTTCCTTCAGTTCTCCAGATTTTCAGCTTCCAGAACTGGATCTTCCGAAGTGTAGATTTTCTTTCTTGCAGTTTTAGTCTTATCAAAATCTGCATATATTGACTCTACCATAGTTTGGGTTCATTTATTAAAGACTTTGTAAGCCTTACTATGAGTAGCTAAGGAAAATTGCTTCATCAGATTTATGATCAAATTTTACTAGCTGCTCTCTATCATTAAGGATGTAGCATTTATATTCGAATGCTTTGAAATACCCAATTTTGGGTTTTCTTCCCTTCCAGATTTCATATGGGGTCTTTTCTATGGTCTTTCGAATGAGAGCTCTATTTAGAATATAACATGCTGTATTCATGGCTTCTCTCCAGAAGTATTTTAGCAAACAATTTTCATTTAGCATTGTTCTAGCCATCTCAACTATGGTCCTATTCTTTCTCTCAATAACTCAATTCTATTAAGGAGTGTGAGGGGTAGAAAATTTATATTCAATGCCCTTGGAGTCATAAAAATTAGCAAAATGCCTATTTTTGAATTCTCCACCATTATCACTCCGGATGCGTGCAATGCTTATGCCCTGTTCTACTTCTATCTAGATCAATGTTTTAGATAATTAGTCAAAGGCTTCATCTTTGCTTGCTAGCAAGAGAACCTAGGTATATCGAGAATAATCATCCACAATGACCATGGTGTGTTCTCTTCTACCCAAACTCAATGGTTTGATTGGACCAAAGAGATCAATATGCAAGAGCTCAAGTACTCTTTTAAAAGGAATGTATGAGATGGAAGGGAAACTTTTCTTATGCTGTTTACCTAATTGACATGCAGTGCATAGATGATCCTTATCAAAAGCAACCTTAGGCAAACCCAGTACTAATTCCTTTTTGGCTAATTTGGACAGGAGGTTCATGCTGACATGTCCTAACCTCCGGTACCATAACCACGATTCTTCTTCTTTAGACAGCAAGTAGATTTTCTTTTTATCATTTTTAATGTTTACAGAATAGACATTATTTACTTTAGGTGATAGAGAATGAGTTGATTGGACTTACTATCATAGATTGAGTAGCCTCCGGAATCAAATATGACTTTTCTTCCTTTTTCACAGAGTTGGGCCATACTTAGCAAGTTGAATTTCAGTCCATCAACCAATGAGACATCTTCGATCTTTAATTCAGATCCAATGGTTCTATGGCCAATGATCTGTCCCTATTTATTATCTCCAAAACTTACTTTGCCTCCCTTCTTCTGGGTCATTGTGATGAAGGCCTTCTCATCACCTGTCATGTGCCTTGAGCATCCACTATCAATATACCAAGTGTGTTGATTATCTGTGGATCTTAGGCATACTTCAAAATAGATCAAGTGGGTTTGGTTACCCAATCAGATTTGGGTCCTCTCGGGTTAATAACCATCTCAGGCCAAGGGTAAAAATCATAATAACCATTTTTTAATCTACATGATTTAGTAATATGATTATTTTTCCCACAAAACCTGCACCCTGAAATTGGTATGTTTTGCTTTTGCTTCTTGCTGATCTTCTCTAGATCCTTCTTCCTATAGTTACCTTTATACCCAGATTTTTGCACACTGGTGGATGGTCGGGTATAAATCTGGAAGCTGGTTGGAGGTGCAACTTCAGCTCCATAATTTCTTCTTTGTTTGATAGGTTGTTGGTTGTAGGCCATCTTAGCTTTTCCCTTTTGAGCACCCGTATATCTTTGGGCTTGTGGTTGCCTGCTAACTTCCTTCATCCTTTGATTAGGGGTCTTTTGGAATCTATTCTGAGCAGGAGGATGATTATCTCTTCTTAGAGCTTTTGTCTCTGGCCTCTTCCTAGATACTTCCTTTAATAGTTTGATTTCTCTCTCCAGTCCGTTTACATTTACATTTAGGATCTGGACTTGAATCCTCAGGAAGTTTTCCTCCACAACATCAATATGCTTGGTTGATCTAACCAGATTGATGTCTTGTGCCATTACTTTAGCATCTTCTGCCAACTCCATTACTGCTCTTTTAAGGGACTTGATTTCTTTTGCATTCTTCTTTACACCCTTGATTACAATAGATAGAGCTCTAGCAAGGTCAAGATTAAAAGCAAAATTAGAACAAGAATTTACCTCAGTGTTTGCTGTATCTGATTCTGATTCTTTGATTCGCACTTTTTCTTGGTTGGAGGCATTTCTTCTAGATTGCTCTGCTTCAGGATCAGTTGGAGCCATAAATGCGCAATTTGCAGTCTCCTCTTCTTCTGTTGAAGAAGAGCTGCTACTCTCTTCACTGTTGCTCTAATTAGCTACCACTGCCTTCTTTTTCAACTTCTTAGTTCTCTTAAGCTTAAGAAATTTTATTCTAAAATGGCCTTTCTCACCATATTCAAAACATGCAGCTTCTTTCTCCAGATCCTTCTTTTCTTCCGGATTTCTTGTAGGCCTATCTCTTCTGGAAGTACCTTCTCTAGGTTTCCAGCATTCATAATTTCTTGACTTCCTTTTATCTTTCTTTTATATGAATTGGTTGAGCCTTCTAGTTAGTAGAGGAAGTTGATCTTTAATGCTCATTGATTCATTAATTTGCTCTTCTTCTCCGGATGAAGCTGATCCGGTCAATTCTACCTTAAGTACAATGGCCTTCTTCTTCTCCTCAGGCTTCTTTTCTTGTTGGCTATATCTCTCCAAGGATAATTCTTGGGTTAGAGGATTACCAATGAGTTCATCGTAACTATAAAAGTTTAAGTTATGAGCTTCCTCAATGGCAGTCTTTTTGTTATCCCATTTCTTGGTGAGACTACGGAGCACTTTCTTGACCATTTCTACTTTTGGGATCTCCTTTCCAAGTCTTTTCATCTCATTCACTAGATTGGTGTATCTAGTGTTTATGCTGCTGATTGATTCTTTAGGCTCCATCTTGAAGGATTCAAACTTTTATTGGAGTATATCAAGCTTAGCTTCTCTTACTTTGGTGGTTCCTTCATAGGTTACCTCCAACTTCTCCCAAATCTCTTCTACAGTTTCGCATCCAGATATCCTGTTAAATTCAGCTGCACTAAGATTACAATAAAGCATGTTAATAGCATTTGCATTTTCACGCAACTTTTTAAGGTCATTCTCATCCCACATACTTGATGGCTTTCGGGTAGTCATACCCCCTACTTCATAAGTAGGCTTACATGGACCATCTTTAAATACTAACCATGCTTGCATACTTTGTGACTGGATGAAGTTCTTCATCTGATTTTCCTAGAACGTGTAGTGTTCACCGGTGAAGAGTGGAGGACGAGTAACAAACATACCCTTGGGAAGGATTTCTGAGTTTTGAAAACTCATTTTGATATGTGAATTAAAATATATGGACCTTTAGCTCAAGATTGTTAGATCTCTAGTTTGAGCACTTGCTCTGATACCACTTGTTGGTCCCTGTGAGGGTCTTTATAAGGTCAGAGGGGGGTGAATGACCCTTTTTCACAGAATATAAAGATTTTAAGAAGTCTTAGTGTAACGTGTTTGATTATGAATAGGATGATGGATTCGGATGATGCAGATATGACAATATAATGCAAATAATAAAAGTTAGAGAAATCAAACAAAAAAGGTTTTTATCCTGGTTTGGCCCCACTTACTCCAGTCCCCGGATTTTCCTTCCTCCGAGGTTTTCAACTAGTGGATTCCTTTCCAACTGGCAGGAATCAAGCCTTACAATTTATCTCCGGATGGTTACCCCTTCCGGATGTAGGGTATACCACTAGAAGCACCAACTCCTAGCTGAGTCCTTTAGTCTTTAGTAGGATATACCACTTAGACTTCTACCCCTCATCTAAGTTGAGTCCTACAAGGAGTTCCCACTCAAAGCACCAACTTTAAGTTGTATCCCAATCTCCCAACTCACCCAAGTTAGAGATCTTTGCACTCTTGTTTTCATAAAGGTTTTGGTTTTTGGATTTCCTTAAGTTTATAGTTCACTTAGAAATCCTTACAATAGATGTCGAATTTAATTGATTCTTGGAGGGGTTTGTAAGCTGATTGAATGCTTGTTCTTTGTTACTTATTTTTATCAATCAAACAGCCAACCTTCTCATTTGGTGAAGCTTCCCTTTTATAGGCTTCTATCATAAATGTAGCCATTGTGGGTTGTTGAATTTGTAATAAATCTTCACCCTTGATCAGGTTAGAGGTGGCGCTTCTGGAACCGTTGATCAATCTGTTAGACTGTAATTTGACCTGTTTGAATCCTAGGGATTGATGCCAAAAAAGTGGTTAGTGATCGTTTTACTTAGCATTTTATGATGCACCAACTTTTACACCATTAGCTTTTTGGTGTGAGCTCCACGCACCTCCTTATTGGTCTAGCTAAAAAAGGTTTTCAGCTTTTTCAGTTCGGTGTCAGTCCTTTTGTTCTTTCTCTGAAAAATGCAAGCTGTCATTTTATCTTTATCTTGGGGAAAGGATCTTTGACTTTATAGACTAAAAGATGGAGAGCATGAGTCTTCCGGATGTCTTTGGACTTATATTCTCCGGATCTGTCTTCTTTCAAAGATATGGCAATTAGCTCTTTCGGATGCTATTCTTGAGGGATTTAAGCTTGTTTCCTTTCCAAGCTTTGTTTTGATAATTCTATGTGCTTAGGTATTTGATATCTTCAATGGACAGCCTTGTAGCTAGATCTTTGTCCGGATATTTCCATTTGGATTAGGGATTTATATAGTTTAGGTTTTTGTTTCTGTCAAACCTGATCCAAATAATTTAGTTTAATTAGTGGTCCAGATCATAGTTTCCCAACACTTTTCTTTTTTCTTTTTTTTCATTTTTTTTTCATTTATTGCTTTTGCAGCTTTGGCTCTAGGACAAGCTTTCCATGTTATCTGTTCCCACAAGCATGGATTATCATCTAAGGGCCTACTGGGAGCGAGGCACTGTAGTCTGTATTGGCAATTGTCTGCATAGAGATTTTACTGTCGAGGAGTGGGTTAATTTTATAGGTAGATGAGCTGCTGAGGATATTCATTGGGACTGCCCTTGGTGGGGTATCTCGCATGTGACTACTGATGTTGCTAGAGGCAGGATGGTCCTTATCGGCCTTTCTGAGATCATCACCTACTCTCTTGGTCGCTTGTGCAAGTAGTATGACCGTTCTCAGAGGTTTTCTACATCCCTATGCACCCTGATTGGCCTAGAGTTGTCCTATAATCGGGTCTATCATCACGACGTGAGGTGGACCCATCGCACTCAGGTGTAGATGAATTACTCCATACCTTTTGCTATTCACATGAGGCTTATCACGTCTGAGTTGTAAGTACTCGCGGGTTTCCTACCCTTGGAGAGAGGCTCATAGAGACGCAGAGACTCCGTAACTACCTTAAGGGTCTTTGAGCTTGCCATTATGTGTCTTCTTGTTCCTGTGGGAGAATAAAGGCATCAGGCCTCGTTGTTTGTCTTTGACATTTCCATTCGCTGTTTGTAATGCACCTTTATGTGTAATAAGGATGAAAAGATGTTTATTTGAATGCGTGTTGCACTAAAAAATTCGCAGTTTCCATTTAATGCACCCACGCAGTATTTTTAACATGAACATGTTACTACAAAAGATATTATTTATCACAGAGGAGAATTGGTATTTATTTCCAAGAAATGCCCACCGTTGCCTAAGGATCCGAACAGATTTTACCCAAGCTCCACTCCTTTATTTTGGAGTCTTTATTTTTGCTCAAGAGCCCTTACCAGCTCTTGACAGACTTTATTATTATTATTATTATCATTTTTTACATGAGATAGCACTTCAGCTTGTAGCGATTGACCGGATTCACGAATTTATTGCCATCCAAATCTGAGATCTTTACTGCCCCTTTACTGAGAGTCTTCTTAACCACGTACGGTCCTTCCCAGTTTGGCTCGAATTTCCCTCGAGCATCCATGTGTGTTTTACGAGATTGCTTCAAGACTAAATTGCCCATCTTCAAAGGTTGGCTCTCCGCTTTAAAGATGTTAAAAATGCTTTGAAATATTGTAGAGAGTCTTTAGAAGTTGAAGATATCATTAATGCTTTAAGGTTAAGGGAATTAGAAGTTAAAGGTGAACCTAAAACTAAAGTTCAAAGTCAAGAGGCACTAACTGTCAAAGGTAAACACTGGGGTAAAAAGTCTAAAAAGGATAATAAGCAACATAACAATGATCAAAAGACTAATGCTGATAAATGTAACCAAGCCGAGTCTAGTAAGCCTAAAAGTTATAAAGATTTAGCTTGTTTTTATTGTCATAAAAAGGGTCATATATACTAGAAGATTTTGTAAGCAAAGATTAAATAATCAGAATAACCAGAATAATAATAACAATCTAGGTGTTGTCAATAACACTGCTAAAGCTAGTGATATTGAAGCACTTACCATTAGTAGTTTTAAAGATCAAGACTCATGGATTCTTGATTCTGTTTGCACATTTCATATGACTCCCAAGAGGGAATAGTTCATTGAATATGAGAAGTTTAGTGGAGGCAAAGTCCTTATAAGCAATGACTCTCACTATGATATATTGGGCATAGTAAAAGTGCAATTAGTTTATAATAATGGTAAGAAAATTACACTAAGTGATGTTAGGCATATTCCAAAGTTAAAAACTGATATCTCTTAGTTGTCTTGATAGCAAGGATCTTACCTATAAAGCTCAAGGTGGAATTTTACAGGTCATTAAAGGGGATAGATGTCTCTTTAGTGGTGTGTTGTCTAATGGATTGTATTATATTTTATGTTATATGTACACTGGAAATGTCAGTGTAGTCTCTAATATTGATAAACCTGATTTATAGAATAAAAGGCTTGGTCATATTAGTCTTAGAGGTCTTGTTAAATTGCATAGTCAAAAGAACTTGATTTACCCAAGTCTATTTCTGTGGATTCTTGTGAAGTTTGTATCATGGGTAAATCTCATAAGCAAAGCTTCAGTTCTCCCCAAGGCAATTCAAAGAATTGTTTGGATTATGTGTATAGTGATTTACGAGGATCTAGTTATGTGCCTAGGTCTATGTCTAATTGTCAATACTTTGTTTCTTTCATTGATGATTATTCTAGGAAGGTCTGTATTTCTTAAAGTATAAATCTGAAGTTTTTGCCAAATTTTTTGAGTGGAAAACTCATGTTGAAAATCAAAAGAACCTTAAGATTAAAACTTTAAGAACTATCAATGGCCTTGAGTTTATTAATACTGGTTTTAACGAATTCTGTGCTGAACATGGTATTACTAGAAATAGAACCTACATTTATACTCCCCTGCACAATGGCATTACTGAAAGATATAATAGAACTATATTAAATAAAGTGGGATGCATGTTATTTGAATCCTGGTTGAATCGCTATTTTTGGACGGAAGCAGCTGCAACTGCTTGTTATTTGATTAATAGATCTCCTAGCTCATCTATTAGTTTTAAGAGTCCTAATGAGATATGCCATGGTAAAACTTATAGCTACAGTCATCTTAGGGTGTTTGGGTGTGTTGCCTATATTCACAACAAGGATTCTAAATTGGACTCTAGGGCTAGAAAGTGTGTTTTTAAAGGCTATCCCAAAGGCATTGAAGGCTACAAGTGTTGGTCTCTAGATGATAACAAAGTAATTGTTAGTAGAGATGTAATTTTTAATGAGAATGTTTTCCCTAAGATAGCTAAAAATGAGAGGCATACTCATCAATATAGAGATACTTTGTTTGTGGTGGAGCCCAAAAAGCTTGAATTGTATAAACCTCAAATGAATGATGTTGTGAATGATCACAATGTTGATAAGGCTATCCAGGATGAAAATCCTGAAGATAATATGAAAACCAAATGTTAACATTGATAATTTGCCTAATCATAATATAGTTGCTAATAGACCTAGGAGAGATATTGGGCTTCCATCTAAATTCAATGACTATATAATGTATGATTGCAATTATTCTGCTTTTATTGAACATGTTATTCTTGTTGTTGTGAGTCTTGATAATGTTAAGCCTCGATCCTACTCTAAAGCTAGGATGAGTAAGGACTATGAAAAATGGCAAACTACTATTAATGAAGAGATGGATTCTCTTGCTAAGAATTCCACTTAGGTTATTTGTTGAACCTTATGGTAAAAAGGTTATGGGATATAAATGGTCCTTTAAAATGAAACCCTCAATCCCTGGTGTTGAAAAGAAGATATTCAATACCAGGGTTGTTGCCAAGGGTTTCTCCCCAACGGAGGGTGTTGAACATTAGGAGATTTTCTCTCATGTAGTCAATCATGTGTCAATTAGACTGATTTTATCTCTTACTGCTTTGTTGAAGCTTGAATTGGGACAACTTGATGTCAAAATTGCTTTCTTACATGGTAATCATGATGATGAGTTATACATGACTCAAACTGTAGGCTTTGCTGTTAAAAGAAAAGAGAATCTTGTTTGTTTACTTAAGAACTCTTTGTATGGTTTAAAGCAGTCTCCTAGGCACTGGTACTTAAGGTATGATGAGCTCATGTCTAAGGTTAACTTTTACAGAAGCAAGTTTGATACATGTGTGTAATATTACAAGTTGAATGATAATGATTGCACTAATTTGTTCCTTTATATGGATGACATGTTGATTGCTTGTAAAAGTATTATTGAGAATAAAAGGCTTAAGTTGAAATTAAGTTCTGAGTTTGACATGAATGACTTAGGGCCTGCTAGGAGAATTTTAGGCAATGACATTACGAGAGATAGAAATCAGAGAACTTTAGTTTTAACTTAAAAGGATTACATAGTAAAAGTCTTAAGGAATTTTGAGTTAGATAGCAATGAGCTTGTTAGTACTCCCATAGGTGCTCATTTTAAGTTTCTAAGAGTCCTCCGATTTTAGATAGAGAAGAGACTGAGTTTATGTCTAGAATTCCATATCAAAATGTTGCCGGCTCTTTGATGTATTGTATGGTATGTACTAGACCTAATATTACTTTTGTTCTTAGCCTTGTGATTAGATATATGAGTAACCCTAATATGTCTTATTGGTATGTTGTTAAGTTGTTGTGTAGATACCTTCAAGGTAGTTTTGATTTATCCTCAACTTATAAATCTATGAAAAATGGTAATGTAAGTGTTGAAGGATGTTGAGATTCAGATTATGCTGCAGCTTTAGATAGGAGAAGATCTACTTCTGGTTTCTATTTCACTGTTGGTAACAATTTAGTAAGTTGGAAATCATGTTTACAACATGTTGTGGCCTTGTCTACCACTGAAGATGAGCATATTGCTGTTATAGAAGCAATTAAAGAAGCTCTGTGGCTTAAAGGCATTTCATGTGAATTTGGGATTAACCAGAATGTTGTGAAAATCATTTGTGACTTTCAATTTGCTATACATCTGTGTAAAAATGTTGTTTATTATGAAAGAACTAAGCATATTGATATAAAGCTGCATTTTGTTATAGATGTGATTGTTAATGAAAGTGTCTTTATTGAGAAAATTCATACTTCTCTTAATCCTGCTGATATTCTTACTAAGATTATTCCTGTTGATAAATTTTAGGTAGCTATAAAGAGGCTTGGTCTTGTGTCATTTGACTGTGTGTCAAATGGTGCCACTAAGACCTGAAATGGTGATTTCCTTAATTATTTTCTAATCAAAGATTGAAGAGAGCTCTATTATGACAGCAAGATGGCCAAGGTGGAGATTGTTAGGTTGAAGTGGACTTAACAGTGTATTTGTTACGTCCATTTGCCTATGTATAAAGCCCGATTATTTTTTGTAAGCCCATTTTTGTATTTGTTGTACCTGATTTTGTATTAAGTAAAATGCAGCATATTGAGTTAGGGGTATTTTTGGGTTGGGGTATTTAAATCCGGTTCACTGGCTTTAGGGTTCCATTTTACCAACCACACTCTTTACTTTTCTCTCGTTCTCTCTGGAGATTTCCATCAAGCTTTGATGGCGTTCTCTCTTACCTTTGATGCTTGCATGAAGAATCAATGATGAATTTATTGGCAGTTACTCTCAACGGTTATGTTCTAGCCTATATAAGTCTTTGTTTCTATTGGTTTTGGGTATGACTGAGTTTTCTAGGTTTATTGACTGTTCATCATTTTCTTTAGCGATCTAGGGTTTTATACTTTCTGTACTTTGCGCCGATTTGCAACGTAATAAACCTTTCTCTCTTAGATCCGCAGATGTACCCTAAAAATTGGTCTGTATTGTAAATCCAATTGGGGGCAACTGCGTTAAAAATCTCTTACGTTCTTTATAATTTTCGCAAGTTTAATTTCGTTTAAATGCATGTTTAAGAACTTTATTGCTTCACAAGTGTTATGATTTATTGGATACTACTTGTTGTCAAATTGCTATGATCGCTATTGAACTTATCTTCTGAGGTCTTGGTTATGTGTTTGTTATCAATTTGTAATTGAGTTTTGAGTTTAGAACACTCTAACTTTACTAAAGAAAGCCAAATAGTTTTAAATAAAAAGATAAAAATAAATAATATATAAATTCTAGTATATTAACATGCCAATAAAACATTGTTACAGCTTGTACATATTTTATTTAGACATAACAAGAGTTTTGGTGTCATGTAACATGAAGCATGATTACAAAGCCAAATATAATTGTGTCACTACAATAAGATGCATTTACTTTTGATAGATCATCCCTTATAGCTTCTTCACGAGAAGTTTAATACCGTGTTCAGGCTTAAGCAACATCCGATAAACAGGCGAATGACGATATTTGGGAGATATCGAAAAGGAGAAGTTACACAAAACTAAAGCTAACAATACCTTTATTTCAAGCATTGCAAAGGCCCGACCGAGATATAACCGAGTACCAAGGCCGAACGGTATGTACGACTGTGGATACTTGCATGCTTCACTTATCCCATTCGCAAACCTTTCAGGCTTAAATTCACTAGCATCCGAACCCCAGTTTTCGGGATCCCTATGTAACGATATTGCTGGAATCCAAATGTTGGTTCCTTTTGGAATCATTAAATCTCCTAATTTTAGGTCGCCATAAACTTCTCTTGATGTTATAATTGCTGGAGAATACAGACGCAAGCTTTCTTGAATCACCATTGTCATCTAATAAAAATCGACCAATTAATTAATAGAAAACTATGTGAAGAAATGCATCAATGGAATAAATGTCAAAGGCTTAATGCATCTCTTGGTATCTTAACTTGCCCAGATTACCTATTGCTCCCCTGAATTTTTAAAGTGACCCTGTAGCTCCCTTAACTTATAGAAAGTGCACTACTTTGCCCCTAAACACCACGTGTTAGCTTTTGTTGGTTTGACTTTTCGAGGATGTCATCATTTTTCTAATATTCTTTCTACGATCAAAAGTTGACATGTGGCGTTCAATGAACAAAGTGTTGCACTTTTTGAAAGTTTATGGAGCTACGAGGTCACTTTGAAAGTTTAGGGGACAATAGGTTTTTTCGGACATGTTTAGGTACCTGGAGATACATGAAGCCGATGTTAAATAAGAATACCATTTTGAAGAGACAAAGTTTATCCAAGTCCATCAAACAATCATAGAGATTACCACCAGAGATGTGAAGAATTTCGTGTCGAATTCGTTCTTACCACTTGGGATAAAGAGCAAGACGCATAAGAATCCAAGTGGCAGCAACAGCTGTGGTGTCATGCCCTACAAAATATATGTTCTTACAATTATCTATTATAAACCGCTCTGAACTACCTTTGTGTTGTTGGCAATTGGCAACACTTTCAAGTAATGCTTGCAATAAGTCATTTTCAGGTTTATCAGATTCTCGCCGGAGTTTCACAATCACAAGAATCAAACTCTCTACCTCCTTTTGCAATCTCCATAATCTCTTGTTGCTTTTGGTTGGGAGAAATCTGCAAATTTTATTTCAAAAGGAAACTTTTTTATATTTTCTTCAATACTTAAATTTGGACGTACCCAAGTCATTTAATTGTATATTTTAGATGATCCGGCCAATGATCAATAGATCTATCTTGCATATCTTATTTAGCTCAAAATTCATGATTAAGATTTTTAATATTGCTTTAGAGTGAAGTTAGAGAGAGATAGAATGAGAGAAAGTGAAAGAAAAACACATTGGAAAATATGTAATAAATTGATTCATGGAGGGTTAACATGAGCTCAAATATTCTCTACATACAATTTTTTCAACTTTAGAGAATCATTATCCTAAAATCTCAGAATCTAGATTATTTCTGACATAAATTAATGTTGATGCACAAGTGAATGAAAGTTAGATATATATTTGGGCTTTTTATATAAATGTATCAAAATTAAAGTTTCCTTTCACCCCAACATTTGGCGAATAACTTTCTCTGACCAAACAAGTTTCAAAATACCCAAACATACGTTCCAAAGCAAACATTTCACCTTCCTTACTCCCCACTCTCCTTGCCTTCAAAATTCTCTGTGCGATTTGAGATCCACAATCTCACATCACAAACAGGATCTTCACTCATGAATTCTCATAACAAAAACTACAATGATCTCCTTCGTTCCTAATAGCAACGTTCTCCTTCGCGATGTAAGGTTTTTTGTTGAATTATTTTGGTTTTTCATGAGGTTTTTCTCTGTTTTTGAATTTGATTTGATTTTTGCTTTGAATCTCTGATTTGATTCGATTATCTGGATCAAGTTATTTTATTTTCAGATTTGTTGGATAAAAAGTTGAATCTCTTATTCGATTCGGTTATCTCTGATTTGTTTCCAGATTTGAATCTCTGTTGGATATAAAGAGTTTGCACATAAGGTGTTTGAAGAATTGCTTAAGTGGTGGTGAGATTGTTGGATATAGAGTTCTTAGAGTTTTGCCTACAAGTTCATCAAGCTTTGATTTGATTCGCAACTTATTTGTTTGATTTGAGCTTTTGAATTTTTATTTTAAATGATAAAAATCAAAGATATTGATGAGTTTTTATTAGATTTATATTTGATTTTGCATTTTCATTTTTTGCGTATCTGGTATTTACCTGGTAAAAAACTGGTAGTTTTCTAAATTCGCAATTTTCATATAAGAAACTGGTATTTACTTAGTAAGAAACTGGTAGTTTTCGAAATTCGTAATTTGCATATAAGAAATTGGTATTTACCTGGTAAGAAACTAGTAATTTTCTAACTTCACAATTTTCATATAAGAAACTGGTATTTATCTAGTAAGAAACTGGTAGTTTTCTAAATTCGCAATTTTCATTTAAGAAACTGGTATTTATCTGGTAAGAAACTGGTAGTTTTCTAAATTCGCAATTTTCATCAAGCTTAGATATTACTAGCTTTCTAAATCTATTGTGTTTTATTGGTTACAAGTTAGGTTTCATTAGAAAAACTTTTTATATCAGGTATCTACCACTTACTTGCTAGTTTCCTACCTGTTCATTGCTTGATTTTTTTTCATACAGTGATTTTAAATTTATTGCAAATCATTTTATATTCTCTACCAGATACTTACCAGATACCTACCAGATACATTTAAAAACTTTTTTCAACTGTTTAGTTAAAAACAGATACCTACCAGATTTTTGTTTAAAAACATATGAAAATACAATTTTTACCAGATACCTACCAGATTCTGTTGAATTAAAAACAGAAATTAAAAACATATGAAAATACGATTCTTACCAATTACCTACCTCTTACTTACCAGATACTTACCAAATACTTACCAGATTCTGTTGAATTAAAAACAGAAATTCAAACATATGAAAATACGATTCTTACCAGTTGTCTACCAGTTACTTACCAGATATTGAACAACAGAAAAAAAAATTCGAAAAAGTATATCACAATGGATGGTGTTTCGAAGATAAAAATGAGACGAACAAATGAACGGTAAAAAAAATGAACGGTTTGAAAGATAATGTCAAAATAAGGTGAAATTTTTTTTAAAAAAATGAATAGTGTATGAACAGTAGTGGAACGTATGAGAGAAGAATAAAAACTTAAAATTAATCAGAGTGTAAAGAAAACATAAAAAATTAATTTAATAAATATAAAACTTAAACTATATATTTTTTTGACAATTTCCCTATATATTTGATACAGGGTTATTCGTATGAGCTGGATTATTAAAAAATTATTATTACAAGAGTTGGGGGATGTTTCTCATTGTTGTGCTTAACTTATTGTTTATAAGCTATTTGTTAACTTAAAATGAGTTTATGAATATATAGGAGTGTTTGATAAAACTGACTTATAATCAAGTTAAGAATTATAGAAACCATTAAATAACTAAAAATGGCATGTAGAGAACAAAATCTTTTTGAAACAAAATTAAATGGATATATTTTTTACTTTATCAAAACTTTAAGTTGTAATTTATAAGCTACTTAAAACAAGTTACGAAAATTATCTTATAACTTGTATCATATAAGTTACCTAAATTCTTAGTTAAAAAGCTGGTATGAAGTGTACCTTAAGTTCGCGAGTCCAAAAAGAATATTAGGTTGGGACATAGCTTGTTGAAGGGCATCCAACTTAGCAAAAATGTGTTGACCTTGAGAATAGGAGCTTCCAAAACAGGCTTTTGAGATGACATCAGCAGATAGGGTTTTCAAGTCCTGGTCAACTGTTATGTCTGCTACGCCTCCTTGTCTATCTATTTCCTTGTTCCATTTCCTTATAATTTCTGTGGTTGATTCCTCCATCACCCCCATATATTCCTGCATTTCCATTTTCAACATATTCAAATATGTGTCTTGTTGTTTGACATTGCAATTCTATTTTTGCTAGATATATAGTTTTTTTTTTATCTCTTATATGATTTTTCCACTGTTGACTTATTCGGTACATTATATCCTGACCCTTAATAATCTTTTAAATTATCGTCGTACTAAAATTAGATATGTCGGGTACCAAAAAAAAAAAATTAAATATTTCAACCACTAAATAACTAATTTCATTAAGCTAAATACCATAATGGTATTTTAGTTATAAAACAGAACTTAAAAAACATTTAAGTCTGAAAATTTACATTTGACTAATCAATAAACAAGTAAAAACGATATCTATTTGTCTACTACTCTATTTAACCATTTTCTTGTAGAAATTTGAAAAGGGGGGTTCTTTTATTTTTCGATTGCTAACTCTAATTTTAACTATTATGTTTGTGTACTTTTTCTTTTTTTTTGTCAAGTTTTGAATTTTATATAGCATTGTGATTAGTATAATGTTAAATTAGCATACATATATTAAATTTTGAAATTCATGTACTCGTGTATCATTGAAAACAAATGTCAGGTAAAACTGAAGGATTGTATCCCCTTGTTGCCCAAAATTAACTTGTTTATAATTTAAATTTGAATATTTACTAATATCATCATGATATATTTAAAATTAAAAAGAGGATAAGAATTGGCAGATACCTTAGCCTTGTTGACGAAAAAATGAGGAGCAATGAGCTTCCTTTGATTGAGCCAATTAGCCCTTATGATTCCATTTCCAAGCATCGGTTCCATTGCCTTTGACAAATATATTGGTTTTCCCATATCCAATGTTTTGTGAAGGTTTAGTGCCTTAATTAGATCAGCCTCCCCAATATATAAATGTTGATTTTTCCCCGTTGAGTAGTTGTACACTTTTCCTGTATAATTTCACATGTTCTAAAGGTCAAAAGCGACAATAATCGGTCTAAAAACTATGGTTTAAAAATCAGACAGAAAGTAGAAAAACGTACGGTAGTGTTGTGACCATCGATGAAGGTACGGAAAAATGGAGTAAGTCCAAGCAGAATGTGAGATAAGAGATTGATCATGAATAAATTCGGTCTGAGTGTTTTTCGCAATCTTTTGCATTTCTTGAATGTTTCCGAACAAAAAGTTAGGTTTTGGACCTCTGATTCCTTGCCTACATAGCATGGACTTGATCCTTCTTGGTTTCAACCAAATCAAATTGAAAATCCATATCCCTAAAACACATAATATTGTTTGTAAGAAAATTATTATTGCCATTTCTAATCCACACTCTTCACCCCTTCCACCTAAAACTTATAATGAAGCTAATCTGAGCTTATTTAGTAGATGCACACATGAAATTATAAAGCTTGAGATTGATAATGATAATGGCAAAAGACAAGAATTATGTAATTTAATATGTTTAAATAATTGATTGAATTATTATATTATAAAAGTTCAAAGATATCAATCAAGATGCATTTTCCCATATAAGGGAATCATATTGTTTTATAAGTCCAGTTAGGCCAGCTGTGATGTGACACCCAACAAAAAGATGCTATGGACAGACACGTATAATATAATTCTAAGAATGGTGCAGCATTAAATAATAGCATATCACTTTCACGTGGTATTTTTATATATATTTTCCTTACTTTTTTTATTTGTAACTAAATTATTGATGTTCTTCCGGTGGGCTGTAACGGGACAGGGCCAGGCCTCATTCAACTTTTGCTAAATATATCAATCCAACTCAAACCTGCTGGTTCAGCTCATACGTGAAAGCTTTGAGTTCGGACTGGGCAGGAGCATTACTAAACAGGTCATACTACTTGTTGGAAATTTTAACTTGGCCTGAACCGCTTCCAAGGGTCGGTGTAAGACGCCAACTTTTAACTTGGCCTGAACCGAGCACACTAAATCGTGAGCTCGAAATTATCATATATATTCAAGCTAAGTGCGATTCGATCAATAATAATGCTAGTATCATATGTTATATTAATGGCTAATAAACTTTTTTTTAAAAAACAATGGCTAATAAATTTTAGGGTAAACTTTAAAAAAGTATCTTGTTGTTACACTCATTTGTAAAACAGGGTCTAATGAATTTTTTTTTGTAAAACGAGGCTTGTGGTTTTAAAAAATTTACAAATAAAGGATCCTCAATATTAAATTATGTCACGAAAATGGGTAATCTTGTTTGTTTTTATCTGAATTTTTACGGGATGATTATTAAAAATACAATACACATCAGTGAAAAATTTTAAAATTTTAAAATTTTTTTACTAATGTAAATATTTTTTTTAATTAAATTATGATAATAAATTATAAGAAATCATAAAAAAAATATCCAAAAATTACTCAAACTATTAAATTATTAAAATATTAAATTGTTTAAAATATTCAATGTAACACCACTATTTCGGAGTCAAAGACCCTTTTTGTAAATTTTTTGAAACCACAAAACCCATTTTGTAAAAAAAATTCCTCATACCCCTTTTTACAAATGAGTGAAATCACAATATACTTTTTCAAAGTTTATCCTAAACTTTAAAACTGGACTTTGATGAGTTCTACTGTAGAATTAAATTAATTGCATTTATTTGGTTCAAATATATTAATTTGTTCAAAACAAAATAAACAAATATAAACTCTGTCCCTACTCAGATAATGTTTTAACTCATAATCTAACCTAATCATATGAGGCGCTGGCTCAACAACATAAACTAAGTCTTTAACACAAAATTACCAACTAATTTAATTACATATTAATCATTACCAGTAAAATTATGCAATTAATTTTCCCAGATTTATTAGATTCCAGGTATTTAAATTTTAATATATATAATCTGACTATTAAATTATTCTTTTTTTACTTCTCTTTTGATCTATAAAAATTTAGTGCACACAATAATAAGTGAAAGAAAATAATTATGGATGTAACGTGGGTTGGACTTAAAAATGATTCGTAAGTGTAATTCGTACCTGTATTATTAGTAGTATGCATTGGAACTCGGAAATACATTTGGGTTAATATTTTTAGTAAGAAAATTAATGAAGTCTAACCTCAATTTCGCAGGTTTGATATGCACTACAATACAACAAGTTAAGCGTAATTCCTTTGCAATTAAGAATATCAAGATCTTTTTGATTGAATTATAAAAAGGGGTTAACTTAAAAAATATATCATGTGATTTCACTTATTTTTAAAAGGGGTCTTGTGAAATTTTTTTTTCAAAAAAGGGTCTGAGATTTCACACCGTTAGTAAATGAAGGTTTTTTAACTGACACCGTTAAAATACTGACATGACAAGGGGTATTTTTTAGAATTTCATAATTTTCATCTCCTACCTCCCTTCCTCCTTATCTCTGTAACAGCCATTTTCTTCATCCCCTCTCTCTCTCTCTTCACTCTGCCACTACAAACAACCCAAATGCACCTCAAGATCTGAAGCTCTAGTAAAGCGAGTGGTGCAAAATGAAAAAAAAAATTCGAACGCAAAAGACCCGCGTATACAATGAATTCTATTATCGCGTAAATCGTAACAAAATACTGTATCACGTCTTCCTTTTACAAATTAGAAATCACGTCTTCCGCCGCCTATATAACTATATACCGGCGACGAAACACACCGCCGAAATCCATTCAAACATATAAATTCACTAAAATCATACACACGCACACCCTAACGATGATTTGAAGATTGGTTAACCACAAAATACATCGAGTAATTCATTATAAAGTTAATAAGAACTGAACGGAATCCGTTTTAAAAATAGAATGTCGACCAAGAAAAAGCAAATTAAACTCAACACGGCTTCGAAATCAGCGCAATCAACACGAGAAAAATCTCATAGATCTAGTTGTGTTAAATTTAGGTTTTTAGGTTATGAGGATTTAATAATTTGGAGATCTTTTAAAGAGCCTCGTGATGGAAGATTAAATTAAACGAGAAACTAGATTTAGGATTGTAATTTGAGTAAAAGTGAACAATTGAAAAATGGAGTTGCTGAACACAAGAAATGAAGGTAGAAGAAGGTGGGGAAATTTCCAAAAATGCCCTTTGATAAGTCAACATTTTTTAACGGTGTCAGTAAAAATCCTTTATATGCTAACGATGTGAAGCCTCGAGCCCCTTTTTTTAAAAAAAAATTCACAGGCCCCTTTTTAAAAACGAGCAAAACCACATGATGTGTTTTTAAAGTTAACCCTATATAAAAGGATCTTTTTATTGTGACAGAATTGAATATTGTATTATATTTCTAACTAAGACTATTGCATTTGGATCCTTCAAATTACTCTAAATATCATATGTCACTCTAAACTTTTAAAAGTTTTAAATACGATTTGTTGAACTTGTAAAAAGTTTGCTCCCTCGATGTCATGTACCAGATTCTAGTTGGTGAGAGATTAATTAAAAAAATGCATTTTAAAGTGAATCAAACCAACCAGAAGCTGACATGTGGCGTTCAAGGTAAACTTATGTGAAAAACTAGTCAAAGATTGGGTTTCTCAGACTAATCTTCACAGAAAAGAGAGGGGTCTGCCTTCGCCAGAGGTGGTGGCTACAAGATAGAAAAGGCATCAAAGTGACTAGCCGTGTGACCGGCGTAACCTCTCCGATGCTTAAGTCAGCGATGGTGATAAAGAGGAGGCGAGAGAGAGAGAGAGAGAGAGAGAGAGAGAGAGAGAGAGAGAGAGAGAGAGAGTGTGTGTGTGTGTGTGTGTGTGTGTTTTTTTTAGTGCTTGTGAGTGTGATACCTAAGATGTGGAGTGACCCCCTATTTATATTAGCTTGTTACCTTGTTTGGGAATGAGTGAATTTCCTCTTTTGGCGATGAAGAATCCTTATCAAGTGAGGATCCCATTTAGACGTGATTTCCTCCTTAGGAGGTTTCTTCTTATTTATTCGTTTAGGAAAAGATATTCTTCCTTTTTATCTATTCAGGAAGTGGAGTTATTACGAGATTCTATCTCTTAATTAGGTCGGCACAACCCTGATTATTTACTCGGCTAGCCGGATGGTGAGACAGCTACGGGACCAACTGATGACATGGCGTCTCACGGAGTTTCCCCGCGGCATCTATAAAATACCGAGTCAACAGAAGTCCCCCCCTTAAGTGCTCTGTCAAATTCTTTAGGATTTGCTTTGTCCGTGTGGGTACTCGGTCAGACTTTTCACTGTCTACTTTTGATCCATATGTTGAGTGAGTATTCGGCCCCAACTCTTCATCTTCGCCTATAGTCAGATTGTGATAGCTATTTCATCATTAACTCCTTCTCGAGTAATGTGCAAATCATGGATGGAGTGACACGTGGATGTGATCAATGGCCAGAATCAAAGAGGTGTCTTTTCACCACTGCTTTAAATAGTGTGTTCCTGCTCATTCCATACTTTTATGCTTTGTCTTCTTTTTTGAGATTTCTTCGTTTCCCTTCTTCTCCTGCAGTTCGAGGATTTTTCTGGCAAGTTCTTAAGCTTTTCGTCACTCTTATACTCCGTTCATTCTCCAATAAGTCTCAAATTCCTTCCGTTCGCTTTTTTAAACTTTGCTCTAATTCTGTAAATGCACATTTTGCCATGCCTTTGCTTCTTTTATGTATATGTTACTGTTTTTAGTTTCATAAGTTGTTATTACTTCATTTCTCGCCTGAGTTCCACTTTTGATTTGTATGTGCTGTTTCGTTAATTCAGTTCTCCTGGAAACTTGCATGCTTGTTTATTACTATTTTTCAATTTAGCGCCTTTAGATCATTTAAGCGTGATAAAAATGAGGAACCAATGTAATATGCCTACACCCAATAGTGGTTATGATAGTG
Organism: Euphorbia pulcherrima; assembly: GCA_947683365.1. Taxonomy (NCBI): domain Eukaryota; kingdom Viridiplantae; phylum Streptophyta; class Magnoliopsida; order Malpighiales; family Euphorbiaceae; genus Euphorbia; species Euphorbia pulcherrima. Next base: position 33,572,300 of record CANTUS010000008.1, read on the forward strand.
ACGAGTCTCGTAGATTGAATCGCGAAGTGGCTAAACGGATGTCTCAGTTGTGCCCCCCTCTAAAAATTGATAAGTCTAATTACCATCCCACCCTTAGGGTTAAGCGCACCGCTAGGAGAAAGATGAGAAATTTAGATGCATCCATTCGGGTCCGTTTGGCGGATGACAAGCGTGTCGAGCATATGAGTCGTGTAAGTCTTGAGGCGGACTCTTCTAAGATCTTAGAGGACACAGAAAACTATAGGGATGAGGAGGGTGTCCACCCAGATGAAGAAGTGGGTACGAGTAGTCGAGAGGAGGAAAATTCTCCTGAAGGAGGGGAGAGGAATATGACTCCCCGAGTGGATGACATGACCTCGTGCATTCATGAGGATCATATAGAAAAGGAGACCCTGATGTACCTGTGGCTTAAGAATTATCACGCTCTATTGCCGAGTGTGGACCAAGGGGTGAATGCTCCTTCAGTTGGCTATTTCAGTATGTACCTAGACATCATCAGAGGCAATTTCAGATATCCCTTTCCAGCCTTTATTGCCAATCTTCTGAAAGTCTGGGGTTTGTGTCCAGCTGAGTTGCATCCGAATGCATGGGTGGTAATGATGGGCCATTATCAAATGTGTATTGATTTCGACCTGGATTTTGACACTTCTTTCTTTCGTAAGATCTGTTCCTTCAAGCGGAATAAGGAGGATGACCATTATCAGTTCGTGAGGAAGAAGGGGATGTACTGTTTCTCCAACCAGCCTTCTTCTGTTCACCACTATAAGGAGTTCTGGTTTTATATCCGTGTGAACGATAACTTCCCTTCTTTTCTTACCACCTGGTCCATCGCTACTCCGCCCAAGAAGAGAACTATGCCAATGACCCAGACCCTCGGCTGCAAATCTTTCATTCTTTGGAGTAAGAAAAGCAGAGTTTCAATTTAGCCGCCTGGGCCTCTATTTTTGGATATCATCTTCTAGCTCGGGGGCCGAGTGGAATAATATATCTTCCTGGACCAATTGCTGCACCTAGTATATTTCTCTTCTCACTGGTATTTTCTTTTTTCTATATTTTAGGTAATCATGTCTGATCTTGAATCTGCTAATGCTCTTCTAGCGGTGAAGAAGTCACAATGAAAGAATAATCGCACTCATACAGTGGCTGTAAGTGAAGGCAGGGGGAAGTCCATCAGGCTTTCTGGGTCCAGCAAAAGGGTTGTTATGACACTCCTTCATACATCATCTGCACTGGATGTTCACATCCCCCGTCTTGAGGTATATTTTATTTTTAATTAAGCTTTTACTTATTCTTCCTTGATCTGACAATTTTCTATTTTTGCACGGGTTACCCCATCCGGTGTAGGACGGATGGAAGTTCTATCTCCCCTCACCCCTCTCCCCAGCCGGCTCTGGCTGAGTTTTTTGATCAATCTTTCCCAAACCTTCCCTGCACGGATGTGGCCGTGTAGGGTGCTCTGAAAGGCTCCTTCCCCCTCCATGCTGACGTGGAGGGCTATAAAGGAGAACTTACCTCCTTGCTTTCCTCTCTCTTTTTCCACGACATTACTCGGGTATTTCTTCCGTCCTTTGTTATTTCTTGGCTTTATGGATTTTGCGCTAAGTATTTTTCATTCGTTCTCAGGCCATGTCCCGAGGATGGGAGCTCATCCGAAGGGCTTGGGATAAGAGCGAGACTAAGTTGAAGTTAAAGGAGAAGGAACTTTCTGACACTAAGCGAAAGCTTATGCTTATGCAAAAGAGCATCCTTAAGCTCAAGGATGAGAGGGACCAAGCTAAAAAGCTTCAAAAGGAGAGCGACCGGTTGAAGGGGTAAGCAGAGGCAAGGGTGGCTTCCCTAGAGAAAGAGCTAGTAGCTGCTTGGGAGGCTTCAAAATCCAAGGGAACGGCTGAGATAATCATCGATAAACTTGGTGATTGCGACTTCCTCTATGGTGAACTGATCTTCTAGGATTTTGAAGCCTGAAAGATCAGTTGGCTCCTAAGGGTTTTTAACCGCATTATATTTTCTAAGGCTAGCTATGTTCCCAATTTTGGGGAGTTCTTTTCCATCCATCTTGCTGAGTCAGTAGGTAGCGGGTCCCACGACCCGAGTAACTTTGTAAGGTCCTTCCCAGTTAGCTCCTAGCTTGCCTTTGCCTTCCTTGCTCTGTGATGTTGTAGTGTCTTTGAGTACTAAATCGCCTTTTTTAAGCCTCACTTCTCTTACCTTCTTGTCATGGTATTTGGCTATCTTGGACTTGTATGTGGCCATCAAGATATAGGCTCTGTCCATGAGTTCTTCCAAACTATCTAGGTAGTGCCTTAGGTTGATGTCGTTCTCTTCTTCTATATAATAAACCACCCGATCTGAAGGGGCACCAATCTCTTAGGTACGACAGCTTTCACTTCATAAATAAAAGAGAATAGTGTTTCTCCATTCAGTCGGTATGGAGACGTTCTATACGACCAGAGGACATTGTTCAACTCTTTTGACCATGCACCTTTCTTCCCTTCTAGCTGTTTCCTCAATCCTTGCCTAAGGGTCTTGTTGGTTCTTTCTGTTTGCCCATTCGTCTGTGGGTGTGCTACGGATGAAAATCGATTTCAAATCTTCAAACCTTCGCAGAACTTTTAAAACTTCTTGGAGATGAACTATAACCCTTTATCCGAGATGATCTCATTCGGGACACCAAAATGGATGATGATGTGATCCCAAACAATATCAATCATTTTTTTAGAAGTGCTGGTATTTACGGCCATCGCTTCTACCCACTTTGAGAAGTGGTCAATCAATCCCCTAAGTGGCAGATGGCCACCCGATTATCAAGGGTTTCTACACGGCATGTGGAATGTGTGACTTGTCTGTATGAATCTGACATTGATGATAGGATTTTATATACTCAGTTGAATCTGCTTCCATAGTTGGCCACTAGTATCCTTAGAGCTTGGCTCTCCGAGTGATGGTGGAGGCCACTTGGTGGGAGCCACAATTTCCCTTATGTATCTCCTGAATGACGTACTTCCCTTCTTTCGGAGTGATGTATTTGAGTAAAGCATCTGAGTAGGAGGGCTTGTACAGTGTTTGGTTAATAACCAAGTATCTTGATTTGTCTTCCGAAAGGATATCTTTATCCAGGTAGCCAACCAGCGATTGCCTCCATCTGGGTTCATGGGAATTTAGTGAGACCTCGCCTTTGCATTGAGTAAGGAGTATATCGCATAGCTGGCTGTTGAGTCTACCAAAAGATTGATGCTTGGGAGCGGATAACTATCCTTTGGTGTTGCTTTATTGAGGTCCGTGAAGTTTACACACATTCGCCAAGCTATGCTGCCCTTCTTCACTAAGACTATATTTGCAAGCCATTTGGGGTAGCGTATCACCCTGATATGATTGGCTTTTAGTAGCTTAAGGATCTCAGCTTCGATTTCCTTTTGCTTGTCCGATGCATGATTGCGCTTCTTTTACTTCACTGGAGGTGCCTCTGGGTTAAGGTTTAAGCTATGTTGGATTATCTCAGGCGGCACCCTTGTTAAGTCTTCATTTATCGAAGAGAATATATGCTAATCTTCTATCAATACTCAGCTTATGTCTTCTTTGACTGGTTCTGGGAGGTCAATAGCTATGTGCACATGTCGGTTAGGTCCCACTATAAGGGTTTCTATGAGGCTGACTGGCTTAGCATTTTCTACCTCTTTTAGCTCCATGACTGCTTCATCTACCTTCAATGATGCTAAGTAAGTCTCTTGGGCCACTAGGGGGTTGCCCGCGACAACTGCAATTCCCCTTGTGGTGGGAATCTGTATGACCAGGTGCTTGATTGAGATCAGTGCATCTAATCGATTAAGAAAGGTCTTCCTAGGATTATGTTGTAGCCGATTGGTACATATATAATTATGAAGTCTAGTTTTGCTCTCCATTTGGTTTCATGGTCACCTAACTCAACCTCTAGCGTAGCTTGGCCGAGTGCTAGGACCATATGGCCACTAAGGCCCACGAGTGGCAAATGGGCTGGTAACATTTGGCTATGGTGAACTTCTAGCTTGTCTATTACTTCCTTCTAAATTAAATTAATGGATCTGCCAGTATCAACGATGATCCGTCTAACAGTGTATTCTTCTACTAAAGCTTCTAACACAAAGAGGTCAGCATGCGGGTTCTTCACTAGGCTTTGTTTTCAGGAAGGCCTCCTGAGTTTGAAGTTATCTTCAGTGTTTGATCTTTTGCGCATAGAATTATTCCCTGTTGAGGAAGATCCTTCAAAGCCTGGGCTGCCTGTGATCAACATCACAAGTCCTTTTGATTTCTACAAGGGCTTATCTTCGCCATCCTTCTTCGATCTTGAACTGCTTTCTTTAGTGATCCCTTTTACAAACTGCGAGAGCTTCCCCTGTTCAATTAGTGTATGGATCTCATCTGCTAGGACACAACATACATCCGAGTCATGGCCTCTAGGTTTGTAGAACTCACAGTATTTGTTTGCTTCTTATCCCATGAATTAATCAGGTGTTACCTCAGGATACTTGATGGATCTTCTATCGTCGCTCTTCTGTACTGCCAGTAAGATATCATATAAAGGAGCATTTAACTCTAGCATGTATCTGCTCTGGATGGAGGGTCGCTCACGATAGGTCACCTCTTCCTTTTTGCTTTTTGGTCTTCAGGCCGAGTTCTTTCAGATGGCTTATGTGGCCTGCCAACTTCATCTAGTTTGATCTGGTTCTTCGTAATGGTGATCATTTGATCTAGTTTCTTGGGTTGCCTTTGGATGAGCTTTGCACAAAGTCTTTGTGCCTCTAATCATATCTTCCCTGGCAGTGTTATAGTCCAGATCTCGAACTTGTAAGCAAGCTTTGTTGAATCGCTCAATGTAAGAGCAGAGTGACTCATCCAGTCTCTAAGTAATCTCGTTGAGGGTACGGGTGGTAGTCCCTACTGGAATGGAGCCAATAAACTGTGTGCAAAACTTCTGCCTTGTCGTCTCATAAATCTATGGACTCGGCTGGTAACGAGTCGAACCAGTAGGCAGCTAGACTAATCAATGAGTTTGGGAAGTTCTTGCAGGCATATGCTTCTGAGGCGTATGCCAGGTCCATATTGTTTTTGTAAGTCCGAACCGGGGTCTGTGTCTCCATTATAGTTGTCGATGAACGGTAGCTTGACACGGGAATTGAGTTATTCCGTGAGTATCTCCGCACTAAATGGGGAGTTAGATGTTTCCAGTAGAGGCTCTTGCAAGGAAACAACATAGCCATTAAGCCCCTCTTTAAACATCTTCTAAAACTCGGGATCATCCCAGTATTTGAATTTCTTGGATTTTGACTATGATCCAAGAGGTGGTGGAGGGGGGAGATGAGTGGAATGAGTAGGACGTAGATACGTACCGCCTAGGTGAAACTAGCCTGAAGGGGTAGGTCCATGCGGGTGGTGCATGCCATATACAGGCTCATTCAGCGCGGCCTATTTGGCTAGTCGTGCTTTCGGTATACCAATCAGATCCCTCCATGAAGGAACCTGCATACTCCTGTCTGCGTGAGACGCGTCCAGGTTGGTATTGTTTTGAGCTGGTTAAGTACCGACTTATGTACCATTATGATCAGGATAGGCATTGTGTGGCCTTACCGAGTGGGTATTAAGAGACCCATATTGATGGGCGTTGTGTGGCCCTCCTAGATGAGCGTTGAATGACTCACCCTAGTATATGTTGGACGATCCCCCCGGGTAGGTGTTGTAAGGCCCGACCGAGTGGGTGACAGGGAGGATAAAGATATCTATTTGGTGAAGTGGTCCACTTGTTGTGTGTCCAGCCATCCCTTATTCCATCACTCCAAATAAGTTTCTACGTGGCTGATTTTGATCCTCGGGAGAAACTTGATAGCTTTGAGCAAAACTTTCAAAGAACGCCATCCCGGTGGTAGAGTAAGCTGGTTGCGGTAAGATGGAGTCTATGGCTGGGACAGTGGCGCTGAGGGATGTTGTCATCGTTGATTGGGAGTTGATTGTCGTCCCAGAGTCGTCGGTGTCATTGTTGGTCACCTGCTCTTATTTCTGATTGTCATCCATCTAGTTGGAGTTTTGTGTTCATCGGAAGACAGAATTCTAGCAGGAGTAAGTAAATCTGTCCAAGTTTATCGCACCACTGAAAGATTAGTCAAAGATAGGGTTTCTCGGACTAACCTTCATAGAAAAGAGAGGGGGTCTGCCTTCACCAGAGGTTGTGGCTGCAAGACAGAAAAGGCGTCAAAGTGACTAGCCGTGTGACCGGCGTAGCCTCTCCGATGCTTAAGTCAGCGATGGTGATAAAGAGGAGGCAAGTAAGAGAGAGAGAGAGAGAGAGAGAGAGAGAGAGAGAGAGAGAGAGAGAGAGAGAGAGAGAGAGAGAGAGAGAGAGAGTTTAGTGTTTGTGAGTGTGAGTGTGAGTGTGATACCTGAGATGGTGAGTGACCCCCTATTTATAGTAGCTTGTTACTTTATTTCGGCAGGAGTGAATTTCCTCTATTAGCGATGAAGAATCCTTATCAAGTGAGGATCCTATTTAGACGTGATTTTCTCTATAGGAGGTTTCTTCTTATTTATTCGTTTAGAAAAAGATATTCTTCCTTTTTATCTATTTAGGAGGTGGAGTTATTGCGAGATTCTATCTCTTAATTAAGTCGGCGCAACCCTGATTATTCACTCGGCTAGTCGGATGGTGAGATAGCTGCGGGACTGACTGATGATGTGGCGTCTTATGGAGTTTTCACGCGGCATCTATAAAATACCGAGTCAACATTATGCACATTTTCAAGTTCAATGGGGTAATTGAAAGTTTTGAAAGTTGAGAATGACATTAGATATTTAGGGCCGACTTCAATGTAGTCTCAATGCATTGAGCTTTCTAAGTATACTCGTGATACTAACTATAGTTTACATATGTTTCAAGTTTGAAATCAGCGGCAACCAAAAACTGGGACCAGTCTACTTTCCGCGACCTTTTGCAATATTCCTTGTTCGTAGAGTACAATTATGGATAAATCCATGCAGTTCTTAACACAATAGGTGAATACATTTATGGATAAATCCATGTTGTTCTTAGTAACATTGTCAACTTGATTCTCATACATGTTACCATTTGTATATAATCCCCATTTTTAAATATGGTTAGAATTGATTTATTAGTCTTAGGTAGGATGTCAATAGGGCAGAGAATACTCGAAAACTGTGACATTCGAATCGATGTGGGTGGGGAATAACAGAAAATTTCCACCCGCATGGGGCGGGGGATGGGTGAAATTTTACCCCCAGTAACAATACGTGGGCGGGTGTGGGTGGAATTATCTCAGCACTGTTGGGTAACCCGCACCGCAGCCGAATAAATCCCCGAACAAAAACCCGAATACATACATATCTACATCAATTGGGTGTAGCTCAATTGGTACATCTCCTAAAAAAGAAGAGAAAGTGGGAGGTCTTGGGTTCAATACCCAACCTCTACAAAATCCATATTTATTCAAAAAAAATACATATATATATATAGAAAAGATTTTAATTGAATAACACATATAATTCATTAAAAAATCAACTTTCAAATAATTGCATATTCAAGTTTTATTGATAAAAAACGATAAAAATAATAACAAAATTAATTGAAGCATTAAATCTTATAGATCTCAAAGAATAGTAATTAGTTACAACAATTAGAAAATTAGTTGGTTAGTTCTTAATTGTATATTCTTGTTTATTTTCTGTTATTAGTTCAGTTCGGATTTGGATTTGGATTCTCTAAAGTTGAAACTCTCTAAAGTTGTACATTTCGGTTAATCTCAGCCATTCACTGTATTTTAATGGTTGAGATTTGATTGCACTGTGGACCCCACAAACCACTAAAATGAAATCTCAACCATTAAAACATAATGGATGGTTGAGATTGACTGAAATGTACAACTTTACATTCCCAAACTTTAGAGAATCCAAATCCACCAATTAAGCCAAGCTAGAATAACAAAGGCTTTTCTCATTGCATTACTTAGTTTATATGAATGAACTCTCTAAATTTCTTTAAAATTTGATTTATGTTCATTGATTTTACCATTTAATTTCCTTGATAAACACGAAGTTTATCAAAATTTAATAAATTGAATTATACGGATATATAAGAATAAATGATTAAAATTTTTAATTGTTTGGATTAATAAATTTTTTATATAATTTCATTCACATTTTTTAATAGATTAAAATTCAATTTTCTTTAGTTAAAATTTAGTGATATATGTTTGAATGTGGGCTATGATCATTAATATATATAAGAACATATCTAAAGTTTTGTGGAATTTATTAGTGGGCGTGGATTCTCCGAAAACCGCCCCGAACGCATATGGGTGCAGAAGGAGTGCAAAAAAATACCGAAAACACTGATTGGGGAATCACCAAAATCACACCTGAAAAGTATTGGGTGCAGAATTGAAATTGAGCTACCCGGAGCGTTGACATCCAGGAGACCACAATCAATGTGAAATATAAACCAGTCCCTTGCATCCAAATTTATTGATGGCCTCCTCAATTGAATATCATTGGCTTGGGTGGTGTCATGTGGACCTGCATTTAATTTCTAATTGAAAAAAAAAGTTGTAAAACCAACCTAAATTATAATTCCTAAAACTCCTTAATTGTAACATTCCAAAAGAAAACATGAAGAAATCATGTTTTAGATATCTGCAAAGACAAGGGCTAGCGTTCATCCTTTCCCTTTTAGTTGAGTTCTTTGAATCGCTCATTGGCTTTACTTTACTAGTGTCATAAGGCCGAGGTGAGATACCCTGCTTCATTGACTGGGCTTAGGCACAGATATAAGAGATAATAGATGGAAGACCACGAGCAAAATCAGTCATTCTCTTGCTCTTGCACTCCCAACCTCGGAATGAGAAGACTTTCATTCGAAAAAGTAAGGGAGGATGGAATTCTACTTTACATAAGCTATTTAGAACACTTAATTTGAAAGCCATATTTCAGACGTTTTCGGGATGCCCTTAATAATCAATGAACAGCAAGTGGTTTTTCTTGTGTGGATCCTTTAGGGCAAACTTTGAAAAAGTATCATGTAGTTTCACTCTTTTATAAAACAGAGTTTAAGAATTATTTTTTTTGAAAAATAAGGTATGTGGTTTCGAGAAATTGGCAAAATGAGAATTTTCAATATTAAATTATATCACCACAATCTCGCTAATATTCTTAGGCCCATTCATATTTCTTACTTGACTCGGATAAACCTTTTAAAATAGGGCAAACTTCAAAAAAGTAGCATGTGATTTTACTCATTGGCAAAACAAGGACTGAGAAATTTTTTATGCAAACTCGGGTCTGTGATTTCAAAAAATTGGTAAAAAGAGGATTCTCAATATTAAATTATATCACCACAATGGGTAAGCTTGTTCATTTTTATCTGAAATTTTGTGGATTGGTTAATAAAAATGTAAAACACAATAGTGATAATTTTTGAATTTTTTAAAGTGTGAAAATATTTTTTTAATAAAAATATGATGATAAACTTTTAAAAATTATAAAAAAAATTTCTAAAAATTACTCAAATCAAGACGTATAATTTTTAATAATAAGGTTATATTATGAGAATGTTGAATTGATTAAAATATTTTCTGTAAGATTACTATTTTGAAAAAAAAATATTTTTTTATCTTATTTTGGTCAATTTTTTGAAACCAAAGTCTCCATTATACGAGAAAAATTTTTCAGACTCTATTTTACAAATGAGTGAAATCACATGATACTATTTTAAAGTTTATCATTTAAAATATACATGAATGTGCCAAGAAATTTGTTTAACCAATGTTATCTAAATCGGTATGGATATCAACAATGTTATATAAACCGGTTTGGATGTCAAGCCATTGAAGTTAGCGGTTCACAATTTTACCATTTCAATTGACCGTAGTTTAACCGGCTATTTAATTTTTAAAATAAATACTTAAAATAAGAATATTTAAGAAATTAATAAATATTTTTTTACTGAATGATAGTAGTCATATTAAATTTAATTAGTGGCGGTTACATCTATAATCAAAGATGAACACTAATAGAATTATGTCCCCCTACATGTCGAAGAATCTACAGCTTTAGCTAACAAGTAGGCAGCTTGATTTGCAGACCTACTAGCATAAACTAATTTTAAACGAGTAAAACTCATAAAGTTCTTGTAGTCATCTAATTTAGAACCAACAAGAGTTAAAAAAGAAAGACTATTATTTAGAGCATTCACCACATCTAATACATCTAGTCGAGAATAACATTATCAAGGCCTTGATGCTTCAGCTAACTTAATGCCTCTCCGCAGCTCATAACTTTAGCTACCATTGCGTCTCTTTGTCCCATCATGAGGGCTGACCTAACAGCAACAAACTGTCCTTGAGCATCCCGCATTATGCAACCACGACGCAAACAACGTCACGCAACCACGTTGCACTTTAGCCAACTGTGTGGAGTAAAACACCCTAAACAAATGAAACTATCATGATAAATAAAATTCTTATAAGATTAAGCATATAAAATATAATTCAATAATAATAGACTATTTATATTACTTTTTTCATATGACAACTAAACTGAAAAAATACGCTGAATTAAAATATACAATCTAAAATAAATAAATAAAATATTTTGAAAACACGTACATGCATAATGATTTTAGTGTTTAATAATCATAAATAAAATATTAATAAAGTAAGTTAATAATAATAAACTTCATTATATAATTTCATTATGAAATATTTAAATTTATTTTATAAAATTTTAATTTGGTTTATTTATTATTATATGGTCTACCTGTGTTAAATAATGCCATGAATACCTATGAAAAATAGTATGTTTTTATATTATTGATATGTGAGACTGAATATGCTTAGTGGAATATTTAATTTGTTTCATATACTTAGATAATAAGAGTTTATTAGAACAAAATCTGTTAAGATAATTTTATGCTAGGAAATAAATGCAATGATAAGTTAGGTTAAAATTATTAGGACAGTCAGAACTTTATTATTAGGCTCTTGTCGTATCTAGCCGTTTAGCCGGGAGGGCGTTTAGGCATTTTATGTTGACTATGCTGAGGATAATGTTTATTGACAGTTCTAATATTTTTTGTAAAAATTATCCGATATTTAAATTTGTGTTTATATGCCTAGTATAAGTTTATGTTAAAAAAATTTGTTCTAATAAATGTCTTATTAGGCTAAGTATGTAAAATAAATTAGAAATTCCACTAGGCATGGTCCGGTCCTGCATGTGATGGTATCAAATCCTGGTATTTTTATGTATTCTGGTATTATTTAACACACTTTGCCTAATGAATATGATTAGGACAAACAGGGATGCTGTTAAAAACAGCATGGAAGAGGAATTTGATATTCCTCAAAACCTAGATCTACTTAACAAGTGGACTATACCTAAAATTAATCCTAAGACCATTTATAAATATGGTACTTTTGAAAGGATAGGATTAAAACAAGTAGTTAAGACTACTGAAGAGACCATTTCCCTTAATAAAGACGAAATGACTATTAAATTATTAAATAATTCTGATATTAATAAATATCGCAGAATTTATAAATTCCTACATATAGGATTAGTACATGTTGCTTTTAAGCCTTTAACATTAGAAGGCTTACCTGAAAGCTTTATAGTAGCTTTAAGAGACGCTAGGAATTTAGACTGGAAACAGTCGCTAATGGGCTTAATACAGTCCAGTTTGGCCCAAGGCCCGGTATACTTTAATGTATACCCTAATCTGCAATTATCATTGTCAGATATTAATATTTTAGATGCTTTAACATTAAATGTTAAAACTAATGGGTATAATTATGCCCCTGGATCAGAAGTCATTTGTGTATGTTATAGGATATATTTTAAACCTCTAATGACTTTAAATCCACATTGTCAAATGATTGACAAACCTTTAAATGAAACGATTCTAATAGAATCAAATTACCATAGGTCAGAAGTTACTACACGTAGACCTATTAAATGGGAGGAAATAATATTTCCTGATAATTGGATAATTGAAAAAGCAGTTCCAGCAACTCCAATTACTCAAAATAATCCTACTAGGATTATTCAAACTCAAGAAGGAAATATCCTAATAAATTTTGAAAAACAAAAATTCCTGGAAAATATTCCAAGGTCAAGATCTTCAAGATCTAATTTTAGTCATTTCCACATATCCCCAGTTAATAACTCTAGCAGTTCAAACAGTATTCATAATACTGGAAATTCTAGGCATTCAAACAATATTAATAATATTGAAAATGCAAGAAATTCGATATCAAATATTGAAGGAATTCATAATTCCTATAATAACAGTAATTATAATACTGAAAATAAAAATCTGAGGCACTCAATGTCAGATATCAACAAAATTAATAATTTTGAAGAAATAAACAGAATTAATAATTCTGACAATTCATCTAAAGAGTCAGATAGAGAATCTGAACTCATTACAGATAGGGTTAATAGATTCCATGTTGATAATAACAACATAGCCTCAGGAATATATGAAATTCCGGCAGGAATGACTGCCAGCGAAATGAATTTTACCATATGATAGGTAAAACTAAAATTGATTTTAGTCCTGGCTCATCAGCCAGAAAAGAAATCCAAATGGATTTTCAGAAAGATCATTGGAAACCATTTAGGACATGGTTTTTCAATAACTTTACCAAAGATGAAAGAAATAACTTTCAGCAAGAATTTTATGATGAATTATCTCATAAAAATATCAAAGTATCTTTTGTTTATTGGTTTATAGCCAACCATGTAGAAAAATTTATTTCTGTCATAGAAAGGGATTTTAAAAACCCAACAGGGGAAACTATTAAACAATTTTTTCCCCCAATTTATCCTTTCTCAATAGAAAGAGATAATGAAGTAAGGCATTATAATGCTTTCCAAAAAATATTTGAAAATGAAATTATTCAATCAACCACACAGCACATTAATGCTCTGGTTAAACAGAAAAATTTCACAAATATTTACCTAATAATATTAGGAGAAAAACTAGTAGATATTCATAATAGGGTGGAAAAAATAATTTCCCAAATCCATGAATTGAAAAATATTGTTCATAACAATACTGTAAATATTACTAGGTCAGAAGCAAGCAGTAGTGCTGCTCCTAGTATACAACCCCCTCCGAAAATAAAAGGTTTTAAATTAAAATCTTTAACAGATTTGGAGAAATTTTTAACTGAAAAGTTTGAAAATCTTCGAATTAATACTCTTGAGGAGGAATTTAGTGATACAATAAGTAACACTAAAAATTATAAAAACGTTCTAATAGACGAAATTAATAAACTTCATAAGTATGCTGATAGGCCAAAACAAAATTTGTTTTATTACACAAGACCTACACCACAAGATGTTCTTTTTGAAGAACAAGATTTAATTATGAATAATTCCTACAGTGGAAAACAAATCTATGAATGGAACATAGATGGTTTCACTGAAAGACAGATTTATAGTGGTGTCCATAGGATGCTCATGTATTCTACAATATGTAAGAATAACAGTAATACTGACAAAGTCATTGCTAATATGATAGTAGCAGGATTTACTGGCCAACTTAAAGGCTGGTGGGAAAATTATTTATCCCAAGACGATAGGACAAAAATTTTGTCAACAGTAAAAGTTGAAAATAATATTACAACAGAAAATGCAGTATATACACTCATTTTAAATATTATTGAACACTTTACAGGCCGATGGTCTGATAATAGTGAGAATATTAGGACATTATTACAAAATCTTAGATGTCCTATCTTGACCTCTTTTAGGTGGTATAAAGACACCTTTTTAAGTAGAGTCATGGAGTTACCTGAGTCTAATAGTGACCATTGAAAATCCAAATTTATAGATGGATTACCTCAGCTATTTGCTGAAAGGGTTAGAAAAAACCTACGAAAAGGAAATGTACAAATTAATTACGCAAGTTATACTTACGGAAAATTAATTGGTACATGCATTCAAGAAGGTTTATCTTTATGCAATGAAATAAAGTTAAACCAACAAATTAAAAAGCATCATTTAAATGAAAAGATGCAGCTTGGCCAATTTTGTGGTCAATTTGGGATTGATAATCCCTCTACTAGCAAACCCCACAAGCCTCGTAAGCCTTCAAAGCGGGAAAATTATTATGCTAGTACTAGGTTTACCAAGCGAAAAGCAAAAAGGGAACTTAGAAAGAAAAGGAGATTGGAAAATAATCCACCTCCAGACAAATCTACCATAACCTGTTATAAATGTGGTAGAAAAGGTCATTTTGCTAATAAATGCAAATTAAAGAAAAAGATTAATAATCTTAATATCAGTGAAGACTTAAAAAATGCTTTAAGTAAAATCATGATTAACTCCTCTGAGTCAGAAAATAATTCTGACACAGACTATAGCTCTTCTTCAACTAATTCAGAAAATAATCTGACTAAGCTAAAAGATGAAAAAATAATTTCATCAGAAACTGATTGCAAATGCAAACAGGTAGCTAGAAATTCTAGTGACAGTGATAATGATAATATTTATCAGATAATGTCCCAATTTCAAGACTTAAAAATTAATGTAATAACTAGTGATAATATCCTAGATATATTACAATGGATTAAAGATCCAGAACTAAGGTTAAAAATCTTAGAAGAATTTGCAAATAATAATAAACAAACTCAAGCATCTAAAGAAGAGCAATATACTCTTAAGACTTCTGAACCATATTCTATGGCCGAAGTCAAAAAGATGCTTAAACAAAAACAAACTAGTGAAAGTGCTAGCACTAGTGATTTGTCTATTGAGGTTAATAACCTTAAAAATGAAATTAAAGACTTGAAATTAAGTAATAAAAGTCTTAATGATAGGGTCTCTAAATTAGAGAAATTAAAGGAAAAAACCCTTGTTGTTTATTCCTCATCAACATCCTCTGGAAATAATTCAGATCATGATATTCATGAGCAGGATGATTTCCTATCAACCATTGAAGTAATGACTTCACAAAAATGGTATATAAAAATTTCACTTCTCCTAGAAGGAAAAATTTTTTAAAATTTAATTGCACTCGTTGATAGTGGTGCAGATTTAAATTGTATTCAAGAGGGTATAATACCCACCAATTATTTCCATAAGACCTCGCAATCTTTAAGGTCTGCTAATGGATAAAAACTTAATATAAGTTTTAAAATCCCAACTGCATACATATGCAAAAATAAAATTTGCATTCCTACCAATTTCATTTTGGTTAAAGATATAACTAACCAAGTTATACTTGGCACTCCATTTATAAGGAGTTTGTTTCCTTTAAAAAACATTGATTCAAATGGTTTTACAGGAACTTTTCAAGGTAGTAATATCTACTTCCAATTTGAAACAAAACAGGTTACAAGGTTTTTAAATCAAATTAAAGACTCTTTAATAAAGAGTGAACAGAATCAAATTTCTTTTTTAAAAGAAGAAATTAATTTTATTAACATTGATAATATGTTAGAAAATCCTAAATTACAGGATAAGATTAAATTGATTAATAATCAATTCACTTCTGAAATATGTAGTGACCATCCAAATGCTTTTTGGAATAGAACATATTGTGTCTTTGCCATACGAAGAGGAATTTAATGAAAAATTAATTCCCACTAAGGCAAGACCTTGTCAAATGAATTCAGAATATCTGAATTTATGCAAGGAAGAAATTAATAATCTCCAAAGTAAGGGCTTAATAAGACCTTCAAAATCTCCTTGGTCTTGCACCGCTTTCTATATTAATAAACATGCTGAAAAAGAAAGAGGTATACCAAGATTGGTTATTAATTACAAACCACTAAATAAAGTGTTAAAATGAATTAGATATCCTATTCCTAATAAAAAGGACCTTCTTGATAGGCTTCATAATGCCTTAGTATTTTCCAAATTTGATTTAAAATCAGGATATTGGCAAATACAAATAAATGAAAGCGATGTTTATAAAACAGCTTTTAATGTACCTTTCGGTCAATATGAATGGAAGGTTATGCCTTTTGGGTTAAAAAATGCCCCATCGGAATTTCAAAATATCATGAATGATATTTTCAATCCCTATTCAGACTTTATAATAGTCTATATTGATGATATCTTAGTATTTTCAAAAAATATTGAGATACATTTCAGACACCTCGAAATATTTAAAAGAATTGTCATTCAAAATGGTTTAATAATATCTAAACCTAAGATGCAGTTATTTAAATCTAATATTAGATTTTTAGGTCATAATATTGACAAAGGAAAAATAATTCCTATAGATAGAAGTATTGAGTTTGCGTCCAAATTTTCAGATGAAATTAAAGACAAAACTCAACTCCAAAGATTTTTAGGTAGTCTAAATTATATTTCACCCTACCTAAAAGATTTATCTAAACATACTGCTATCTTATATGATAGACTTAAGAAAGAACCTAAACCTTGGACTAATAGTCACACAGAAGCGGTTAGGTTAATAAAACAAAAAGTTAATAACTTACCCTGTCTTATGCTAGCCAATCCCAAATGGGAAAAAATTATTGAGACAGACGCCTCAGATATAGGCTATGGTGGTATTTTAAAACAAATCTCACCTATAGACAAACAAGAATATCTTGTTAGATTCTATTCTGGTAAATGGAATGATAGCCAGAAAAACTATGCTACTATAGCAAAAGAAATTTTAGCCATATTAAAATGTGTACTAAAATTCCAAGATGATTTATATAATCAAAAGTTTTTAATAAAAACTGATTGTCAAGCAGCTAAATATATGTTTGACAAAGATTTCAAACATGATGTTAGTAAACAAATGTTTGCTAGGTGGCAAGCTCAATTAGCCCCTTTTAATTTTACTATTGAATATAAAAAAGGGACAGATAATAGCCTGCCTGATTTTTTGACAAGAGAATATTTGTCAAAACTAATAGTTTTCATTCATATGTTGCAGGATGAGCACAAAAGGAAATAGGAACAGAGGAAACTCCTCTTATAGAGGACAATCCTCTCAAGGCAGAGGCCAACACCCCTCTCATAGAGGAGGAAATATATTGGCACAGCATGGAAATTCTAGGCTCATAGCCCAGAATATTGCAAATACAGAATAAGAATCCCTTTATAAGGAATTCCTTGCCTTCAAAGCATCTCAGCAAAGCCAGAGTAATACTCGGGCAGCTTCAAGTAGTCAAACAGGACAGACTACAAACCCTTCATTTGCCAAAATAGTGGAAGACGACGAATCTGATGACTTCCCCTATATTAAGCATAATGAAAAAGAAGTTATACTTCTTCTGGAAGATATTGACATCAGAAGGAAAGATGATGTCTGGGGAATAATCTAAAAATATTTGGATTCAGACAATGGAGTCACTTTTACTGCCGGTTCATATAAAGGCAGGGCCCATTACGAGAGAATTCTCCAAGTAACAGATTCGTGGGAAATAACCCACTTTTCAGTCGGTGGCAGAACTGCTAAAATTTATAGTTTTAGCAAGGCTATTATAAAGCGGGTTATATCTGCAGAAGAATGGGGTCTGAGTACCTTTCGAGAAAAAGAATATCTCCATGCTGACAATAAAACAGCAATCAAATTTAATTACTGGGATTATGTTGAGGCATTCCACAAAGTTTTGTTATACCAAAACCCCTCTAAAAAGCATACCTGGTTTTTAAAATTCTGCCAAAATATTTATAAGAAAGACTTTCCCAACTGGTTATACCAATGGTGGCAGTCATTTGGTCCTGGAATAGATATATTACCAGGAACTTTCAAGGAATTTTATTTGGAATGGGTAGAAATATCACCCAAATTAATTGATGCCCAGCACAATAATAAGTGGATTGAGGGTATGCCTATTGCAAATTTCTTTATAGAATTTGGCATCCCATACATTTTCAAATGGGACATTGAGTTTGGTTATACCAAACAAAACCTTCCTTGTATATACAGGAACTTCTCATCAAAGTTTTGGAAAAAGATGATGAGAAACAATGAGCATGGGATACTTGAAGCCCAAGAAACTATTGACTTCATAAAGTCACAACTTGATAATTATAAATCAAGGATTTCTCACATTGAGACAACTAGTCCTTTAGATTCTATTTCCAGAAAGTTAAAAATGAAAGGACAATTAACCAAAGAACAAACAGTAACGGCTTACTTAGAAGCCATGAAAACTGATTTAAAGAGAAATTTTGGGATTGATATTCAGCCCAATTTCTCCTTAACAGCCTCTTCAATAGAGGAAGATATAGTTATGGAGGCAGTAAATGCTACTAATGAAGCCATGCTTCAGGATTCGCAAGATCCCTTCGAAGATGAATTGCCATTGAAGCAATTACTTGGTAATACCAAGACAAATCTTGCAGATAAATCAAAAGGCAAAGACAAATAATGTCTTAATAATATTTATCTTTAATAAAGGTAATATTTTATTTTACACTCATAGTGTATTTTTACAGAGAAATATCTCTGTCTTTTTCCTTTTGACTAACAGAGAATCTGCTTTTGCCGGCCCTATCCTCCAGCTAGCAGGACCTGTCAGTCGCCCTCTCCTTTCGGTGACAGCGCACCTTATCCTGTCGCCCACTCTTGTCGGCCACCCATCTCCTCGCCAGCTGCCTTTTGTCGTCTTCTGCCGACGGCCGCGCCAGCTGTCTTTTGTCATCTTCTGCCGACAGCCGCCTGTCACTATTCCCTTATCTTTTAATTTTTATTTTTGGATTGTTTTTTTAAATCCATTTTCTATATAAACGGTTTCCTTTCTCTGTAAAAAATAGAGAAGGCGAAATAGATAGAGAAAAATAATCTGTAATGATAGGTGTGCTTGTAGCTTGTAATCATTAAGGAGGAGATCTCAGATCAACTCCATAGTGTGCTACGAAGGTATAATTCCTTCATTTTGTAAATTTTTATTATATTAATAATATTTTGTACTTTTGCCTCCTAATATGGTAGGCTAATTACCTATGTTAAATAATGCCATGAATACCTATGAAAAATAGTATGTTTTTATATTATTGATATGTGAGACTGAATATGCTTAGTGGAATATTTAATTTGTTTCATATACTTAGATAATAAGAGTTTATTAGAACAAAATCTGTTAAGATAATTTTATGCTAGGAAATAAATGCAATGATAAGTTAGGTTAAAATTATTAGGACAGTCAGCACTTTATTATTAGGCTCTTGTCGCATCTAGCCGTTTAGCCGGGAGGGCGTTTAGGCATTTTATGTTGACTATGCTGAGGATAATGTTTATTGACAGTTCTAATATTTTTTGTAAAAATTATCCGATATTTAAATTTGTGTTTATATGCCTAGTATAAGTTTATGTTAAAAAATTTTGTACCTGATGCAGATGCAGGACCGGACCATGCCTAGTGGAATTTCTAATTTATTTTACATACTTAGCCTAATAAGACATTTATTAGAACAAAATTTTTTTTAAATAATCTATAAATAATAAAATTGGATTGTTAAATGCCCATAATTTCTTTGTGCCGCCCACGATATAGACCAATTTACCCTTCATTGTTAATAATAATTACAAAATAGATAAGAAATCATTTTCATTTCAAAATAAATAACGCCATTCACCCAACTTACATTGGCAGTGAACGGTTCGAAAGAGATGGTCCGAGTTCATAAAGTTATTGTATTTTCACCCCATTACCACCCTTTGTGCCCTTCACCATTTTTTCCTCATCTGATATTTTACGTCGTATCTGAACCAACCCACTACACTTGCAACATTCAACCATTTCTTCCCACACCTAAATTTCTTCCCCAAATAAAACTTACACACTTTCTTTTTTAGGCCTGGCATTGTAACCCGAATCAAATAGCCTTTTTCACTTTTGCCACCCATGGGTGGTCCTCTGCAACATTCCTTAATTGCTCCTCCATATAACATAACTGGCTTATCATTGTCAGGACGTTAGGCGAACCCATTCTACATAATTCAAATTCATTTTCCCATCCAATTATCAGTTAATGAGGATGTGATCAATTTTGATTTTTGGGTGGGTGAATGGAAGGAGAAAAGAAGGTAAGTAATTGATAATGGTGTAATAGAATTGGTAGGTGGGTATGTGTATCAGAGGTTTGTAAGTTTAGGTGAGTGGCGTTATCTGTGAGTTTTTGTTCATAAGGCTATAATTGTAAGGTACGCGGGCAGCACTAAGTAATTATGGGCGGCATTTAAGAGTTTAATTAATTAATTAATAATATTAAAATAATATTAAAAATTCAACTCTATTAGAAATATTATGATATGGAAGAACAAATGTAAAATAAGAATATAAGAAAGATGGAGAGGAAGTAATGTAATTCTATTATTCATTCTTATTTTGTATGACATACAATAAGCCTATATTTATAGACAAACACAATGAACTTGTAAAGACACAAGTCATATAGATAAATAAAAGTACATGAGCAAGCGTTACATATGTTACAAATGAATGTAAAAGAGTTATCAATGGACATCAATTCTAATTGATGTATGTAACATCAATATTTAACACTCCCCATTTGATGTCCATTATTGCGAACGGGACACTGCCCCGTTAAAAACCTTACCAAAGAAAAACCCTGTGGGACAAAAACTTTGGTTAAGGGAAAAAGAGTACAGTGTTTACTCCCCCTGCTCACAAAAATGTTGAAGATCCTTGAGATGACGCATTCCAATGTTGTAAACTAACTTCTTAAAAGTTGCAGTAGGTAATGCTTTGGTGAACAGTTCTGCTAAATTATTGCAAAAGTGAATTTTTTGAATACTAATTTCACCATTCTTCTCAAGATCATGAGTGAATAAAATTTTTTGTGAAATATGCTTAATTATGTCTCATTTAAGTAACCTTCCTTCGGTTGAGCGATACAAGTTGTATTGTCTTCATATATCATTGTTGGATCTTCTTTAGTCGTTCACTTTCCACATGCATCTCGAATATGCTTTGTTATTGATCGCAATTATTCACATGCATGACTAATCTCATGAATTGCTATTAATTGTGCATGATTTGATGAAGTAGCGGTAATAGTTTGCTTCATTGATCGTCAAGATATAGTCGTACTTCTATATGTGATTAAATAACTCGTTTGAGAGTGAGTTTTATGTGGGTCGGATAAATAACTAGCATCTGCATACCCAACTAATTCAAGTTTATTTTCATATGAATAAAACAAACCCAAATCAATGGTTCCTCGAAGATAAAACATTATATGTTTAATCTCATTCCAATGTCTTCAAGTTGGAGCAGTACAATATCTTGACAATAAATTAATGGCAAATGTAATATTAGGCCTTGTATTGTTAGCAAGGTACATTAATACACATATTGCATTGAGATATGGTACTTTAGGACCAAGAATTTCTTCATTATCTTCCCAAGGATAAAATGGGTCATTTTTTTACTTCAAGTGATCGTACAACCATTGGATTGCTCAATGGATGTACTTTTCAATATTAAATTATATCACCACAATCTCGTTAATATTCTATGGCCCATTCATATTTCTTACTTGACACGGATAAACCTTTTAAAATAGGCCAAACTTAAAAAAAGTATCATGTGATTTTACTCCTTTGCAAAACGAGGTCTGAGAAATTTTTTATGCAAACTAGGGTCTGTGATTTCAAAAAATTGGTAAAAAGAGGTTTCTCAATATTAAATTATGTCACCATAATGGGTAAGCTTGTTCGTTTTTATCTGAAATTTTGTGGATTGGTTAATAAAAATGTAAAACACAATAGTTATGATTTTCGAATTTTTTAAAGTGTGAAAATATTTTTTTAATAAAAATATGATGATAAACTTTTAAAAATCATAAAAAAAAATTTCTGAAAATTACTCAAATCAAAACGTATAATTTTCAATAATAAGGTTAAATTATGAGAATGTTGAATTAATTAAAATATTTTTTGTAAGATTAGTATTTTGAAAAAAAATATTTTTTCTCTTATTTTGGTCAATTTTTTGAAACCAAAGTCTGCAGTATACGAGAAAAAATTTTCATACTATTTTATAAATGAGTGAAATCACATTACACTATTTTAAAGTATACCATTTAAAATATACATGTATGTGCCAAGAAATTTGTTTAACCAATGTTACCTAAATCGGTATGGATATAAACAATGTTATCTAAACTGGTTTAGATATCAAGCCATTGAAGCTAGCGGTTCACAATTTTACCATTTCAAATCACCGTAGTTTCGCCGGCTATTTAATTTTTAAAATAAGAATATTTAAGAAATTAATAAATGCTTTTTCACTGAATGATAGTAGCCATATTAAATTAAATTAGAGGCGGTTACAACTATAAACAAAGGTGGACACTAATAGAATTATGTCCCCCTACATGTCGAAGAATCTACAGCTTTAGCTAACAAGTAGGCAACTTGATTTGCAGACCTACTAGCATAAACTAATTTTAAACGAGTAAAAGTCATAAAGTTCTTGCAATCATCTAATTTAGAACTAACAAGAGTTAAAAAAAGAAAGACTATTATTTAGAGCATTCACCACATTTAATACATCTAGTTTGAGAATAACATTGTCAATGCCTTGATGCTTCAGCTAACTCAATGCCTCTCTACAGCTCATAACTTTAGCTGCCATTGCGTCTCCTTGTCCCACCATGAGTGCTGATGTAGCGGCAACAAACTGTCCTTGAGCATCCCATATTATGCAACCATGACCCAAACGTTGTCCTTTTGATCAAAAACTCCCGCAATCACGTTGCACTTCAGCCAACTGTGTGGAGTAAAACACCCTAAACAAATGAAACTATCATGATAAATAAAGTTATTATAAGATTAAGCATATAAAATATAACTCAATAATAATATACTATTCATATTACTTTTTTCATATGACAACTAAACTAAAAAAATACATTGAATTAAAATATATAATCTAAACTAAATAAATAAAATATTTTGAAAACACAAACGTGCATAATGATTTTAGTTTTTATTAATCATAAATAAAATATTAATAAATTAAGTTAATAATAATAAACTTCATTACATAATTCATTATAAAATATTTAAATTTATTTTATAAAATTTTAATTCGATTTATTTATTATTATATGGTCATTTTATAATTTAAATTTAATTTATATAATCATAATTTATATTTAAATAAAAAAATTATTATTATAAATATATTAAATATGTTAAATGGAACTAATAGTATAATATCCCATTTCATGCATTACATTTGCATTTTTTCACATCTGTTATATGTCATTATATTTAAATTTTACATGATATATTTATTAAAATTGGATAGTGAAAATAATAGTTATTTTAACCATACAAAATACGATAGTTAATATCTAGGTATCGAATTATATGGCTATAGAATTTTAAGGAATAAGTGGAGTATAGTTATGTTATAGATATAAAATGATTATTAGAACATATAAAGTTGAATAAAATTGTGATATATCATAAGGATTTAAGTATAAGAATTAGTATTAGAATTAGTATTAGTATGGTATAGATATATGTATATGTATTTAGTATAGTTAGTATTTGTAATAAATAAAGAATTTGAGGGCAAATTGGTCTTTTGCCCCTTAGATCTTTTTATGAACTGATAAGAATTAGATCAGTTCTTCATCTCCTAAAACACAAAGCAAAGAACAAAGAAAAAGGAAGAAGAGAAGAAGAGATCTAGAAGGAAGGAATCAGGTATTTTAGTAACTTTATAGTGCGATTTTCGTTAGGTTAAACTTAGAATTAGCAGTTTTAGTAAGAAGATGAATTGTTCTTCTTTATGTCAAGGTTCATCCTGCAAAATTTGAGAATTTTTAGACAAGTAGATCAATAGTTATGATTTTTATAAGATGAAGTGTGCAGAATTGGATGATCAAAGAGATAGGGTGAGTTTTAAAATTGATCTGGGATTGTTATACTGCTTAGAAAATTCTGATTTTTTGATATGTTATTCCCTTATGTGTATAGTTTAAGTAGGAAAAAGAATCAGGTCGATTCATGTTGTGTAGAGAGAGTTATACCCGTTTTATTACGTTGCTGTCCAGGTAAAGCGGGACTGAAACAAGTTTTGATGGGAAATTCCCTATAAATCGTATAAGACTAAAATTTTTGAGGTTTTAGTATGTTATAGCCTTGTGTATTAGGGATAGAATAAAAAAAGAATCAGGTCATTTGGAGAAGTGAATTGAAAGTTATGAATTTTTAAGCAGAGCAAGGTCATATGAACAAGTATACAAGTAACAATGGTTTAAGTCATGAAAACTTTATAAATAGAAAACAACACAAGGTGAAATGTATTGATGTGAATTTATGCTTATAGGAACACGAGGTCGTGAAAGTGTTCAAGAGGAGGAAACAAGTCGATTTCGTGGAAATTAGCATTCCATCTGTGAGTATAAACATGATATGAATGGGTGAAATGTTTTGATATGTGATATTCGAATGTTTTGGTGAATTGTTGTGAATTGAATGATTATATGTTATTTGGAGAATTTGAATTATATGAACATATGTTTATTTGGTGAAACTTGAGATAATTGAATTATTCATTATATACGCAATTATACAGGAACAAATGAAATAAAGAGAGACGTTGTGACATAGCCGATCAAACATTGCAATACATGTTCTGTTATCTGGACCTATATGGTCAACCAATTGCAATATTTGATAAATGGACCGAAAGGTCAACCAATTATTATCTGGACTGAAAGGTCAACCAATTGTTATATAGCTGGCCAGCAAATCAATTGTTATCTGTTACAAATGTTACATGTATCCCGGGGCAATAGTTTGGCCGGAAATGTCACAATAATTAAATAAATGAATCATCCAATAGTATATAAGAATGACTGTATGTTTAGTTGGAAGGTGTAACTGTATGTGATTGTTAAATTCATTGATTGTTTATATTCACTGAGTGGCGACTCATATAAATCGCTATATTTTTCAGTTGTTGAAGTTGTAGATAAAGTATTGTACTAGAAGGTTCTTACCTGTAGCTGTTATGGAAGAAAGGTCTGTCGGCTGTGTCCATCTCGCTCTCTCTCCTCACATGACAAGCATATAGAATAGAAAGTGGTTGGGTTTTGATTTTTCAAATCAAACATAATTATGGTTTGTAATAAATGAACGATATTAGAGTTGATGTGAAATATTATGGTTGTGTTAATATATGAATATTTTTGAAAAAAAAAATAAAAATTTCTATAGTATTTTTCTATAGTTATTATATGATAGGGGTGTTTCAAATATCTATAAAAACATATACAAATTATTAAATAATCTATAAATAATAAAATTGGATTGTTAACTGCCGCCCATAATTTCTTTGTGCCGCCCACAATACAGACCAATTTACCCTTCATTGTTAATAATAATTACAAAATAAATAAGAAATCAATTTCGTTTCAAAATAAATAACGCCATTCACCCAACTTACATTGGCAGTGAGCAGTTTGAAGGAGATGGTCCGAGTTCACAAAGTTGTTGCATTTTCACCTCCTTACCACCCTTTGTGCCCTTCACCATTTTCCCCTCATCTGATATTTTACCTCGTATCTGAACCAACCCACTACACTTGCAACATTCAACTATTTCTTCCCACACCTAAATTTCTTCCCCAAATAAAACTTACACTCTTTCTTTTTTTAGGCCTGGCATTGCAACCCGAATCAAATAGCCTTTTTCACTTTCGCCACCCATGGGTGGTCCTCTGCAACATTCCTTAATTGCTCCTCCATATAACATAACTGGCTTATCATTGTCGGGGACGTTAGGCAAACCCATTTTGCATAATTCAAATTCATTTTCCCATCCAATTATCAGTTAATGAGGATGTGATCAATTTTTATTTTTGGGTGGCCTGAATGGAAGGAATAAAGAAGGTAAGTGATTGATGATGGTATAATAGAAATGGTAGGTGGGTGTGTATCAGAAGTTTGTGAGTTTAGATGAGTGGCGTTATCTGTGAGTTTTTATTCATAAGGCTATAATTGTAAGTTACGCGGGTGGCACTAAGTAATTATGGGCGGCATTTAACAGTTTAATTAATTAATATATAATATTAAAATAATATTAAAAATTCAATTCTATTAGAAATATTGTGGTATGGAAGAACAAATGTAAACTAAGAATATGAGAAAGATGGAGAGGAAGTAATGTAATTCTATTATTCATTCTTATTATGTATGACATAGCATAAGCCTATATTTATAGGCAAACTCTATGAACTTGTAAAGACACAAGTCATATAGATAAATAAAAGTAAATGAGCGAGGGTTACATATGTTACAAATGAATGTAAAAGAGTTATCAATGGACATCAATTCTAATTGATGTATGTAATATCAATATTTAACACTCCCCCTTTGAAGTCCATTATTACGAACGGGGCACTGCCCTGTTAAAAACCTTACCAAAGAAAAACCCTGTGGGATAAAAACTTTGGTTAAGGGAAAAAGAGCACGGTGTTTACTCCCCCTGTTCACAAAAATGTTGAAGATCCTTGAGACGACGCATTCCAATGTTGTAAACTAACTTCTTAAAAGTTGAGTAGGTAATGCTTTGGTGAACATGTCTGCTAAATTGTTGCAGGAGTGAATTTTTTGAATACTGATTTCACCATTCTTCTCAAGATCATGAGTAAATAAAAGTTTTTGTGAAATTGCTTAATTATGTCTCCTTTATGAAACCTTCCTTCGGTTGAGCGATACAAGTTGTATTGTCTTCATATATCATTGTTGGATCTTCTTTAGTCGTTCACTTTCCACATGCATCTTGACTATGCTTTGTTAATGATCGCAATCATACACATTCATGGCTAATCACATGAATTGCTATTAATTGTGCATGATATGATGAAGTAACGGTAATAGTTTGCTTCGTTGATCGCCAAGATATAGTCGTACATCTATATGTGATTAAATAACTCGTTTGAGAGTGGGTTCTATGTGGGTCGGATAAATTACCTGCATCTGCATACCCAACTAATTCAAGTTTATTTTCATATGAATAAAATAAACCCAAATCAATGGTTCCTCGAAGATAACACATTATATGTTTAATCCCATTCTAATGTCTTCAAGTTAGAGCAGTACAATATCTTGACAATAAATTAACGGCAAATGTAATATCAGGCCTTGTATTGTTAGCAAGGTACATTAATACACATATTGCATTGAGATATGCTACTTTAGGACCAAGAATTTCTTCATTCTCTTCTCGAGGAGGAAATGGGTCATTTTTTTACATCAATTGATCGTACAACCAGTGGATTGCTCAATGGATGTACTTTTCAACAATAAATTATATCACCACAATCTCGTTAATATTCTTAGGCCCATTCATATTTCTTACTTGACTCGGATAAACCTTTTAAAATAGGGCAAACTTCAAAAAAGTATCATGTGATTTTACTCATTTGCAAAACGAGGTCTGAGAAATTTTTTATGCAAACTGGGGTCTGTGATTTCAAAAAATTGGTAAAAAAAAGGATTCTCAATATTAAGTTATGTCACCACAATGGGAAAGCTTGTTCGTTTTTATCTAAAATTTTATGGATTGGTTAATAAAAATGTAAAACACAAAAGTGATAATTTTTTAATTTTTTAAAGTGTGAAAATATTTTTTTTAATAAAAATATGACGATAAACTTTTAAAAATCATAAAAAAAATTTCAGAAAATTACTCAAATCAAGGCGTATAATTTTTAATAATAAGGTTATAATATGAGAATGTTGAATTGATTAAAATATCTTCTGTAAGATTACTATTTCGAAAAAAAAATTTTATCTTATTTTGGTCAATTTTTTGAAACCAAAGTCTCCATTATACGAGAAAAAATTTTCAGACTCTATTTTTCAAATGAGTGAAATCAGATGATACTATTTTAAAGTTTATCATTTGAAATATACATAAATGTGCCAAGAAATTTGTTTAACCAATGTTATCTAAATCGGTATGGTTATCAACAATGTTATCTAAATCGGTTTGGATATCAAGCCATTGAAGTTAGCAGTTCACAATTTTACCATCTCAATTGACCGTAGTTTAACCTGCTATTTAATTTTTGAAACAAATACTTAAAATAAGAATATTTAAGAAATTAATAAATATTTTTTTACTGAATGATAGTAGTCATATAAACTAAATTAGAGGCGGTTACATCTATAATCAAAGGTGGACACTAATAGAATTATGTCCCCCCACATGTTGAAGAATCTACAGCTTTAGCTAACAAGTAGGCAGCTTGATTTGCAGACCTACTAGCATAAACTAATTTTAAATGAGTAAAAGTCATAAAGTTCTTGCAGTCATCTAATTTAGAACTAACAAGAGTTAAAAAAGAAAGACTATTATTTAGAGCATTCACCATATTATATACATCTAGTTCGAGAATAACATTGTCAAGGCCTTGATGCTTCAGCTAACTCAATGCCTCTCTGCAGCTCATAACTTTAGCTGCCATTGTGTCTCCTTGTCCCATCATGAAGGCTGATCTAGCGGCAACAAACTATCCTTGAGCATCCCGTATAATGCAACCATGACCCAAACGTCATCCTTTTGATCAAAAACTCCCGCAACCACGTTGCACTTCAGCCAACTGTGTAGTGTAAAACACCCTAAACAAATGAAACTATCATGATAAATAAAGTTATTATAAGATTAAGCATATAAAATATAACTCATTAATAATAGACCATTCATATTACTTTTTTCATATGACAACTAAAGTGAAAAAATACGCTGAATTAAAATATATAATCTAAAATAAATAAATAAAATATTTTGAAAACACATACATGCATAATGATTTTAGTATTTAATAATCATAAATAAAATATTAATAAATTAAGTTAATAATAATAAACTTCATTATATAATTTCATTATGAAATATTTAAATTTATTTTATAAAATTTTAATTCGGTTTATTCATTATTATATGGTCATTTTATAATTTAAATTTAATTTATATAATCATAATTTATATTTAAATAAATAATTATTATTATAAATATATTAAATATGTTAAATGGAATTAATAGCTATAAAAATATATACAAATTATTAAATAATCTATAAATAATAAAATTGGATTGTTAAATGCCGCCCATAATTGCTTTCTGCCGCCCACGATATAGACCAATTTACTCTTCATTGTTAATAATAATTACAAAATAAATAAGAAATCATTTTCAATTCAAAATAAATAACGCCATTCACCCAACTTACATTGGCAGTGGCAGTTCGAAAGAGATGGTCTGAGTACACAAAGTTGTTGCATTTTCACCTCATTACCACCCTTTGTGCCCTTTACCATTTTCCCCTCATCTGATATTTTACCTCGTATCTGAACCAACCCACTACACTTGCAACATTCAACCATTTCTTCCCACACCTAAATTTCTTCCCCAAATAAAACTTACAATCTTTCTTTTTTAGGCCTGGCATTGCAACCCGAATCAAATAGCCTTTTTCACTTTCGCCACCCATGGGTGGTCCTCTGCAACATTCTTTAATTGCTCCTCCATATAACATAACTGGCTTATCATTGTCGAGATGTTAGGCGAACCTATTCTGCATAATTCAAATTCATTTTCCCATCCAATTATCAGTTAATGAGGATGGATCAACTTCTATTTTTTGGGTGGCGTGAATGGAAGGAGAAAAGAAGGTAAGTAATTGATGATGGTGTAATAGAATTGGTAGGTAGGTGTGTATCAGAGGTTTGTGAGTTTAGGTGAGTAGCGTTATCTGTGAGTTTTTGTTCATAAGGCTATAATTGTAAGGTACGCGGGCGGCACTAAGTAACTATGGGCGACATTTAACAGTTTAATTAATTAATTAATAATATTAAAATAATATTAAGAATTCAACTCTATTAGAAATATTGTGGCATGGAAGAACAAATGTAAAATAAGAATATGAGAAAGGTGTAGAGGAAGTAATGTAATTCTATTATTCATTCTTATTATGTATGACATACAATAAGCCTATATTTATAGGCAAACTCTATGAACTTGTAAAGACACAAGTCATATAGATAAATACAAGTAAATGAGCGAGGATTACATAGGTCACAAATGACTGTAAAAGAGTTATCAATGGACATCAATTCTAATTGATGTATGTAACATCAATATTTAACACTCCCCCTTTGATGTCCATTATTGCGAACGGGACACTGCCCCGTTAAAAACCTTACCAAAGAAAAACCCTGTGGAACAAAAACTTTGGTTAAGGGTAAAAGAGTACAGTGTTTACTCCCCTTATTCATAAAAATGTTGAAGATCCTTGAGACTACGCATTTCAATGTTGTAAACTAACTTCTTGAAAGTTGTAGTAGGTAATGCTTTGGTGAACAGGTCTGATAAATTGTTGCAGGAGTGAATTTATTGAATACTGATTTCACCATTCTTCTCAAGATCATTAGTGAATAAAATATTTGGTGAAATATGCTTAATTGGTTCTCCTTTTTGTAACCTTCCTTCGGTTGAGCGATACAAGTTATATTATCTTCATATATCATTGTTGGATCTTCTTTAGTCGTTCACTTTCCACATGCATCCCGAATATGCTTTGTTAATGATCGCAATCATACACATTCATGGCTAATCTCATGAATTGCTATTAATTGTCCATGATTTGATGTAGTAGCGGCAATAGTTTGGTTTGTTGATCGCCAAGATATAGTCGTACTTTTATATGTGATTAAATAACCCATTTGAGAGTGAGTTTTATGTGGGTCGGATAAATAACCTGCATCTGCATACCCAACTAATTCAGGTTTATTTTCATATGAATAAAACAAACCCAAATCAATGGTTCCTCGAAGATAACACATTATATGTTTAATCTCATTCCAATGTCTTCAAGTTGGAGCAGTACAATATCTTGACAATAAATTAAGGGCAAATGTAATATCAGGCCTTGTATTGTTAGCAAGGTACATTAATACACATATTGCATTGAGATATGGTACTTTAGGACCAAGAATTTCTTCATTATCTTCTCGAGGACGAAATGGGTCATTTTTTTACATCAAGTGATCGTACAACCATTGGATTGTTCAATGGATGTACTTTTCAATATTAAATTATATCACCACAATCTCGTTAATATTCTTAGGCCCATTCATAATTCTTACTTGACTCGGACAAACCTTTTAAAATATGGCAAACTTCAAAAACGTATCATGTAGTTTTACTCTTTTACAAAACGAGGTCTGAGAAATTTTTTATGCAAACTGGGGTCTGTGATTTCAAAAAATGGATAAAAAGAGGATTTCCAATATTAAATTATGTCACCACAATGGGTAAGCTTGTTCGTTTTTATCTGAAATTTTGTGGATTGGTTAATAAAAATGTAAAACACAATAGTGATAATTTTTGAATTTTTGAATGTGTGAAAATATTTTTTTTAATAAAAATATGATGATAAACTTTTAAAAATCATAAAAAAAATTTCTGAAAATTACTTAAATCAAGACATATAATTTTTAATAATAAGGTTATATTATGAGAATGTTGAATTGATTAAAATATTTTCTGTAAGATTACTATTTTGAAAAAAAATATTTTTTTATCTTCCTTTGGTCAATTTTTTGAAACCAAAGTCTCCATTATACGAGAAAAAATTTTCAGACTCTATTTTACAAATAAGTGAAATCACATGATACTATTTTAAAGTTTGCCATTTAAAATATACATGAATGTGCCTAGAAATTTGTTTAACCAATGTTATCTGAATCGGTATGGATATCAACAATGTTATCTAAACCGGTTTGGATATCAAGCCATTGAAGTTAGCGGTTCACAATTTTACCATTTCAAATCACCGTAGTTTAACCGGCTATTTAATTTTTAAAATAAATACTTAAAATACGAATATTTAAGAAATTAATAAATAATTTTTTACTAAATGATAGTAGTCATATTAAATTGAATTAGAGGCGGTTACATCTACAATCAAGGGTGAACACTAATAGAATTATGTCCCCCTACATGTCGAAGAATCTACAGCTTTAGCTAACAAGTAGGTAGCTTGATTTGCAGACCTACTAGCATAAACTAATTTTAAACGAGTAAAAGTCATAAAGTTCTTGCGGTCATCTAATTTAGAACCAACAAGAGTTAAAAAAGAAAGACTATTATTTAGAGCATTCACCATATTTAATACATCTAGTTCAAGAATAACATTGTCAAGGCCTTGATGCTTCCGCTAACTCAATGCCTCTCTGCAGCTCATAACTTTAGCTGCCATTGCGTCTCCTTGTCCCATCATGAGGGCTGATGTAGCGGCAACAAACTGTTCTTGAGCATCCCATATTATGCAACCATGACCCAAACGTCGTCCTTTTGATCAAAAACTCCCGCAACCACGTTGCACTTCAGCCAACTGTGTGGAGTAAAACACCCTAGACAAATGAAACTATCATGATAAATAAAGTTATTATAAGATTAAGCATATAAAATATAACTCAATAATAATAGACTATTCATATTAATTTTTTCATATGACCACTAAACTGACACGCTGAATTAAAATATATAATCTAAAATAAATAAATAAAATATTTTGAAAACACACACATACATAATGATTTTAGTATTTAATAATCAGAAATAAAATATTAATAAATTAAGTTAATAATAATAAACTTCATTATCTAATTTAATTATGAAATATTTAAATTTATTTTATAAAATTTTAATTCAGTTTATTTATTATTATATTGTCATTTTATAATTTAAATTTCATTTACATAATCATAATTTATATTTAAATAAAAAATTATTGTTATAAATATATTAAATATGTTAAATGGAATTAATAGCTATAAAAACATATACAAATTATTAAATAATCTATAAATAATAATATTGGATTGTTAAATGCCCAAAATTTTTTTGTGCCGCCCACGATATAGACCAATTTACCCTTCTTTGTTAATAATAATTACAAAATAAATAAGAAATCAATTTCATTTCAAAATAAACAACGTCATTCACCCAACTTACATTGGCAGTGAACGGTTCGAAAGAGATGGTCCGAGTTCATAAAGTTATTGTATTTTCACCCCATTACCACCCTTTGTGCCCTTCACCATTTTTTCCTCATCTGATATTTTACGTCGTATCTGAACCAACCCACTACACTTGCAACATTCAACTATTTCTTCCCACACCTAAATGTCTTCCCCAAATAAAACTTACACTCTTTCTTTTTTAGGCCTAGCATTGCAACCCGAATCAAATAGCCTTTTTCACTTTCGCCACCCATGGGTGGTCCTCTGCAACATTCCTTAATTGTTCCTCCATATAACATAACTGGCTTATCATTGTCGGGATGTTAGGCGAACCCATTCTGCATAATTCAAATTCATTTTCCCATCTAATTATCAGTTAATGAGGATGTGATCAATTTTGATTTTTGGGTGGCGTGAATGAAAGAAGAAAAGAAGGTAAGTAATTGATGATGGTGTAATAGAATTGGTAGTTGGGTGTGTATCAGAGATTTGTAAGTTTAGGTGAGTGGCGTTGTCTGTGAGTTTTTGTTCATAAGGCTATAATTGTAAGGTACGCGGGCGGCATTAAGTAATTAAGGGCAACATTTAACAGTTTAATTAATTAATTAATAATATTGAAATAATATTAAAAATTCAACTCTGATAGAAATATTATGGTATGGAAGAACAAATGTAAAATATGAATATGAGAAAGATGGAGAGGAAGTAATGTAATTCTATTATTCATTCTTATTATGTATGACCTACAATAAGCCTATATTTATAGGCAAAGTCTATGAACTAGTAAAGACACAAGTCATATAGATAAATACAAGTAAATGAGCGAGGGTTAAATATGTTACAAATGACTGTAACAGAGTTATCAATGGACATCAATTCTAATTGATGTATGTAACATCAATATTTAACACTCCCCCTTTGATGTCCATTATTGCGAACGAGACAGTGCCCCATTAAAAACCTTACCAAAGAAAAACCCTGTGGGAAAAAAGCTTTGGTTAAGGGAAAAAGAGTACAGTGTTTACTCCCCCTGTTCATAAAAATGTTGAAGATCCATAAGACGACGCATTACAATATTGTAAACTAACTTCTTGAAAGTTGTAGTAGGTAATGCTTTGGGGTACAGGTCTGCTAAATTATTGCAGGAGTGAATTTGTTGAATACTGATTTCAACATTCTTCTCAAGATCATGAGTGAATAAAATTTTTGGTGAAATATGCTTAATTAGGTATCCTTTATGTAACCTTCCTTCGCTAGAGTGATACAAGTTGTATTGTCTTCATATATCATTGTTGGATCTTCTTTAGTCGTTCACTTTCCACATGCATCTCGAATATGCTTTGTTAACGATCGCAATTATACACATTCGTAGCTAATCTCATGAATTGCTATTAATTGTGCATGATTTGATGAAGTGGCAGTAATAGTTTGATTTGTTGATCGCCAAGATATAGTCGTACTTCTATATGTGATTAAATAACTCGTTTGAGAGTGAGTTTTATGTGGGTCGGATAAATAACCTGCATCTGCATTCCCAACTAATTCAGGTTTATTTTCATATGAATAAAACAAACCCAAATCAATGGTTCCTCGAAGATAACACATTATATGTTTAATCTCATTCCAATGTCTTCAAGTTGGAGCAGTACTATATCTTGATAATAAATTAACGGCAAATGTAATATCAGGCCTTGTATTGTTAGCAATGTACATTAATACACATATTGCACTGAGATATGGTACTTTAGGACCAAGAATTTCTTTATTATCTTCTCGAGGACGAAATGGGCCATTTTTTAAATCAAGTGATGGTACAACCATTCGATTGCTCAATGGATGTACTTTTCAATATTAAATTATATCACCACAATCTCGTTAATATTCTTAGGCCCATTCACATTTCTTACTTGACTCGGATAAACCTTTTAAAATAGGGCAAACTTCAAAAAAGTATCATGTGGTTTTACTCATTCGCAAAACGAGGTCTGAGAAATTTTTTATGCAAACTGGGGTCTGTGATTTCAAAAAATTGGTAAAAAGAGGATTCTCAATATTAAATTATGTCACCACAATGGGTAAGCTTGTTCGTTTTTATCTGAAATTTTATGGATTGGTTAATATAAATGTAAAACACAATAGTGATAATTTTTGAATTTTTTAAAGTGTGAAAATATATTTTTAATAAAATTATGCTGATAAACTTTTAAAAATCATAAAAAAAATATCTGAAAATTACTCAAATCAAGACGTATAATTTTTAATAATAAGGTTAAATTATGAGAATGTTGAATTGATTAAAATATTTTCTGTAAGATTACTATTTTGAAAAAAATTATTTTTTTATCTTATTTTGGTCAATTTTTTGAAATCAAAGTCTTCATTATACGAGAAAAAATTTTTAGACTCTATTTTACAAATAAGTGAAATCACATGATACTATTTTAAATTTTACCATTTAAAATATACATGAATGTGCCAAGAAATTTGTTTAACCAATGTTATCTAAATCGGTATGGATATCAACAATGTTATCTAAACCGGTTTGGATATCAAGCCATTGAAGTTAGCGGTTCATAATTTTACCATTTCAATTGACCGTAGTTTAACCGGCTATTTAATTTTTAAAATAAATACTTAAAATAAGAATATTTAAGAAATTAATAAATACTTTTTTACTGATGATAGTAGTCATATAAAATTAAATTAGCGGCAGTTACATCTATAATCAAAGTTGGGCACAAATAGAATTATGTTCCCCTACATGTCGAAGAATCTACAGCTTTAGCTAATAAGTATGCAGCTTGATTTGCAGACCTACTAGCATAAACTAATTTTAAACGAGTAAAAGTCATAAAGTTCTTGCAGTCATCTAACTTAGAACCAACAAGAGTTAAAAAAGAAACACTATTATTTAGAGCATTCACCAGATTTAATACATCTAGTTCGAGAATAACATTGTCAAGGCCTTGATGCTTCAGCTAACTCAATGCCTCTCCACAGCTCATACCTTTAACTGCCATTGCGTCTCCTTGTCCCATCATGAGGGCTGATCTAACGGCAACAAACTGTCCTTGAGCATCCCGTATCATGCAACCATGACCCAAACGTCGTCCTTTTGATCTAATCTCCCGTAACCACGTTGCACTTTAGCTAACTGTGTGGAGTAAACACCCTAAACAAATGAAACTATCATGATAAATAAAGTTCTTATAAGATTAAGCATATAATATATAACTCAATAATAATAGACTATTCATATCACTTTTTTCATATGACAACTATACTGAAAAAATACGCTGAATTAAAATATATAATCTAAAATAAATAAATAAAATATTTTGAAAACACATACATGCATAATGATTTTAGTATTTAATAATTATAAATAAAATATTAATAAATTAAGTTAATAATAATAAACTTCATTATATAATTTCATTATGAAATATTTAAATTTATTTTATAAAATTTTAATTCAATTTATTTATTATTATATGGTCATTTGATAATTTACATTTAATTTATATAATCATAATTTGTATTTAAATAAAATATTATTATTATAAATATATTAAATTTGTTAAATGGAATTAATAGCTATAAAAACATACACAAATTATTAAATAATCTATAAATAATAAAATTAGATTGTTAAATGCCGCCCATAATTTCTTTGTGCCGCCCTCGATATAGACCAATTTACCAATTACAAAATAAATAAGAAATTATTTTCATTTCAAAATAAATAACGCCATTCACCCAACTTACTTTCGCAGTGAGCAGTTTGAAAGAGATGGTCCGAGTTCACAAAGTTGTTGCATTTTCACCTCATTACCACCCTTTGTGCCCTTAACCATTTTCCCCTCATCTGGTATTTTACCTCGTATCTGAACCAACCCACTACACTTGCAACGTTCAACCATTTCTTCCCACACCTAAATTTCTTCCCCAAATAAAACTTACTCTATTTCTTTTTTTAGGCCTGGCATTGCAACCCGAATCAAATAGCCTTTTTCACTTTCGCCTCCCATGGGTGGTCCTCTGCAACATTCCTTAATTGCTCCTCCATATAACATAATTGGCTTATCATTGTCGGGATGTTAGGCGAACCCATTCTGCATAATTCAAATTCATTTTCCCATCCAATTATCAGTGAATGAGAATGTGATCAATTTTGATTTTTGGGTGGCGTGAATGGAAGGAGAAAAGAAGGTAAGTAATTGATGATGGTGCAATAGAATTGGTAGGTGGGTGTGTATCAGAGGGTTTTAAGTTTAGGTGAGTGGCGTTATCTGTGAGTTTTTGTTCATAAGGCTATAATTGTAAGGTACGCGGGCGGCGCTAAGTAATTATGGGCGGCATTTAACAGTTTAATTAATTAATTAATAATATTGAAATAATATTAAAAATTCAACTCTGTTAGAAATATTGTGGTATGGAAGAATAAATGTAAAATAAGAATATGAGAAAGATGGAGAGGAAGTAATGTAATTCTATTATTCATTCTTATTATGTATGACATACAATAAGCCTATATTTGTAGGCATACTCTATGAACTTGTAAAGACACAAGTCATATAGATAAATACAAGTAAATGAGTGAGGGTTACATATGTTACAAATGAATGTAAAAGAGTTATCAATGGACATCAATTATAATTGATGTATGTAACATCAATATTTAACACTCCCCCTTTGATGTCCATTATTGCGAACAGGACACTGCCCCTTTAAAAATCTTACCAAAGAAAAACCATGTGGGATAAAAACTTTGGTTAAGGGAAAAAGAGTACAGTGTTTACTCCCCATGTTCACAAAAATGTTGAAGATCCTTGAGACGATGCATTCCAATGTTGTAAACTAACTTCTTGAAAGCCGTAGTAGGTAATGCTTTGGTGAACAGGTCTGCTAAATTGTTGCAGGAGTGAATTTGTTGAATACTGATTTCACCATTCTTCTCAAGATCATGAGTGAATAAAATTTTTGGTGAAATATGCTTAATTATGTCTCATTTATGTAACCTTCCTACGGTTGAGCGATACAAGTTGTATTGTCTTCATATATCATTGTTGGATCTTCTTTAGTCGTTCACTTTCCATATGCATCTCGAATATGCTTTGTTAATGATCGCAATTATACACATTCATGACTAATCTCATGAATTGTTATTAATTGTGCATGATTTGATGAAGTAGCGGTAATAATTTGCTTCGTTGATCGCCAAGATATAGTCGTACTTTTATATGTGTTTAAATAACTCGTTTGAGAGTGAGTTTTATGTGGGTCGGATAAATAACCTGCATCTGCATACCCAACTAATTCAGGTTTATTTTCATATGAATAAAACAAACCCAAATCAATGGTTCCTCGAAGATAACACATTATATGTTTAATCTCATTCTAATGTCTTCAAGTTGGAGCAGTACAATATCTTGACAATAAATTAACGACAAATGTAATATCAGGCCTTGTATTGTTAGCAATGTACATTAATACACATATTGCACTGAGATATGGTACTTTAGGACCAAGAATTTCTTCATTATCTTCTCGAGGACGAAATGGGTCATTTTTTTACATCAAGTGATCGTACAACCATTGGATTGCTCAATGGATGTACTTTTCAATATTAAATTATATCACCACAATCTCGGTAATATTCTTAGGCCCATTCATATTTCTTACTTGACTCGGATAAACCTTTTAAAATAGGGCAAACTTCAAAAAAGTATCATGTGGTTTTACTCATTTGTAAAACGAGGTCCGAAAAATTTTTTATGCAAACTAGGTTCTGTGATTTCAAAAAATTGGTAAAAAGAGGATTCTCAATATTAAATTATGTCACCACAATGGGTAAGTTTGTTCGTTTTTATCTGAAATTTTGTGGATTGGTTAATAAAAATGTAAAACATAATAGTGATAATTTTTGAATTTTTTAAAGTGTGAAAATATTTTTTTTAATAAAAATATGATGATAAAGTTTTAAAAATCATAAAAAAAATTTCTGAAAATTACTCAAATCAAGACGTATAATTTTTAATAATAAGGTTAAATTATGAGAATGTTGAATTGATTAAAATATTTTCTGTAAGATTACTATTTTGAAAAAAAAATATTTTTTTATCTTATTTTGGTCAATTTTTTGAAACCAAAGTCTCCATTATACGAGAAAAAATTTTCAGACTCTATTTTACAAATGAGTAAAATCACATTATACTATTTTAAAGTTTACCATTTAAAATGTACATGAATGTGCCAAGAAATTTGTTTAACCAATGTTATCTAAATCGGTATGGATATCAACAATGTTATCTAAATCGGTTTGGATATCAAGCCATTGAAGTTAGCAGTTCACAATTTTACCATTTCAATTGACCGTAGTTTAACCGGCTATTTAATTTTTAAAATAAATATTTAAAATAAGAATATTTAAGAAATTAATAAATACTTTTTTACTGAGTGATAGTAGTCATATTAAACTAAATTAGAGGCGGTTACATTTATAATCAAAGGTGGACACTAATAGAATTATGTCCCCTACATGTCGAAGAATCTACACCTTTAGCCAACAAGTAGGTAGCTTGATTTGTAGACCTACTAGCATAAACTTATTTTAAACGAGTAAAAGTCATAAAGTTCTTGCAGTCATCTAATTTAGAACCAACAAGAGTTAAAAAAAGAAAGACTATTATTTATAGCGTTCACCACATTTAATACATCTAGTTCGAGAATAACATTGTCAAGGCCTTGATGCTTCAGCTAACTCAATGCCTCTCTGCAGCTCATAACTTTAGCTGCCATTGTGTCTCCTTGTCCCATCATGAGGGCTGATCTAGCGGCAACAAAGTGTCCTTGAGCATCCCGTATTATGCAGCCATGACCCAAACGTCGTCCTTTTGATCAAAAACTCCCGCAACCACGTTGCACTTCAGCCAACTGTGTGGAGTAAAACACCCTAGACAAAACTTTATTTTTCCAAGATATTTTATCTCAAATTCTCTTTTCAAGATATCTACAGCTTTTGGAATCTCTTCAGGAGTTCCGATAATCTTCAAATCATCAACATAAATTGAGATGTTAGTGCATTCATATCATGCTTTCTTTATGAAAACACATGGACAAATAGGATCTTTCTTATAACCATCTTTCAATAAATATTAACTTAGGTGATTATACCACATGCGGCCAGACTGTTTTAATCCATACAGAGATCTTTGCAACTTTATTGAATAAAGTTCTCGTTTGCCATATTTTTCTGGCAATTTCAATCCTTCAAGGATTTTCATGTAAATGTCGTTATCAAGCGAACCATATAAGTAAGCTGTAACAACATCCATTAAATGTATTTGTAAATTTTGTTACAGTGCTAAACTGATAAGATAACGAAATGTTATCGCATCTACGACGGGAGAATATATCTCCTCATAATCAATTCCGGGTCTTTGGGAAAAACCCTGTGCAACAAGTCTCGCTTTATATCTTACAACTTCATTTTTCTCATTTCTCTTTCTTAAAAAAATCCATTTATACCCCCAATTGTTTTACACCTTCTAGTGTTCGAACAACTTGTCTGAAAACTTTGCATTTTTTAGGAGGATTTAATTTTATTTGAATTGCATCCCTCCATTTTTGTGCGAATTGTGATTCATGATCCATATTTTCATTCTCAATATTCGTTGCAACATTATACGCAAAAATAGGATTGACAACCAATTTATCTCGATTTCATCTTTTTTGATACTAATATATTTTATTTGAATTTCTTCATTGTCAACAACTTCAGGTGTTTGCACTTCAGGTGTTTGCACTTCAGGTGCTCACACTTCAAGTGCTAATACTTCTACAAGAAGTGTAGTTATGTTAGTACACTAATTTATGATGAACTATAAATAAAATATGCATATTCAAGAACATAAATAATAATAATAATAATAATAATATACTGAAATGAAAAGTAATTAAACATATCTTTATCTTCAACACAAATATCTTTATTGTCGACAATTTTCTTTTCGATGACTTTTATCATTTAACCAATTAGTCAGTCATGCTTCAGGCATGACAAAGCGCTTTATTAATTGGTTTTTAATAAAACTCAATATGAATTCATGCATTTAGTAGTATATGAACGCTCAATACTCATTTTGGATTCATATGAGAAAGTGATGGTGCATTCCATATAATGTTCTAAATTATATTTCTATCATCTCCCACTAATTTTGGGAAAGTGTCATCAAAAAACAATATGCGAATCATGCAGTAAACCTATTATCAGTTAATGACTCAATTATATTTAATTATTGAAGGAGAGATTTATAGCCAATATATATTTGTAATCTCATTTGTGGACTTATTTTAGTCCTTTATGATGAAGCAATAAACATATATATTGCACAATCAAAATCTCTAAGATAAGAAATATTGGGCTTATGACCAAAAGTTAATTGTAATGAGGAAAACTCTTGATAACTTGTTGGTCTTAAACATACAAGATTTATTGCATGCAATACTGCATAACCTTGAACTGTAGTTGGGATATTTGATCGCATAATTAACACTCGTTCAATTAATTGTAGACGTTTAAATAATGATTCTGCCAGATCATTTTGAGTTTGAGCATATGCTATTAGATTTTCAACTTGTATCCCAATTTATATACAAATCATTAAAAGTATGGAATGTAATTCTACAGCATACATGTGACGTCTCATTGAACATATGTTTCCAATTCTTCTGGAAGTGTACTTAATTTACTAAAAATTCACATTGTGGATTAATCGGTCAACATATATCACATTGTAAGAATAAAGATTAATTCCAACCTTACTTTTGGAAGGTTTTATTTTCAATTTTCATTGCGAACAAGCAACACATAATAATTTATTACTTTGAAGAAATGTTTGGTTCTTCAATTGATGCCCATATGCCTTTTTACCTAAATTTATCTCATCATTTTCGAACCAGGATAATCTAATTTTAAACGTGTATAAATCATGTATTTTGATCACAAAATCTGGTTTTAAGACATTCTTTTAATGTCTTCTTTCACAACTAATTTTCATGAATAAAATTTTGTGAGAATTCAGGGAAAAAATGTATTTTCTATTATAATTTTTGTTCCCCTTTGTAATAAAATACCAACTCTTATGGAGCTTTGTATTATATTTGTAATATCAGATATAAAGGTAACTTTTGTATGACTCATATTTTGAGTAGAAAAATATTTAGCTTATTCTTGAGCTTTTATCAAATTTTATCCCCTTGATATATTAATACTGGCTCTTTAGGAGCGTTCAATAATTTTGTGTTACCAATATCATAATAATATTCATTTTACTTATATCCGGATTATAACATTTTCTTTATTAACATTGACGTCAATTAATACCAAGAAATGTTCATTTCCTTTTATAAAAAATTTCAATTTGATATTCCACTTCTAGTGGTG
This sequence comes from Euphorbia pulcherrima, assembly GCA_947683365.1. NCBI lineage: Eukaryota > Viridiplantae > Streptophyta > Magnoliopsida > Malpighiales > Euphorbiaceae > Euphorbia > Euphorbia pulcherrima. Next base: position 33,614,782 of record CANTUS010000008.1, read on the forward strand.
ATTATCATCATCAATTTGATATTCCACTACAAATCGAAATGCATCCTCTCAGAGATCTTCAATATTCTTGCGAACATTCATACAAAATTAATTCATTATTTTGAAAAAACTTCTAGTTCTTTAACTTGTGCCCATGTTCCATTTCTATATTTTTTCTCATCACTATTGAACCAGGATTGCCTAGTCGATTGTGCTAAATTTTATTTAGCATCTGAATCTATAAACTTCTGGTTTATAGTTTATATTGACTTGAAAATATATTTGTAACATCAAGACATCCTTTAATATCTCCACTCACATTTTCAACATAATATATATTCATTTGTATGAATATATTTAAAAATCAATAAATTCATGTGAGAATAATGCATTATTTGTATAATATTTTTTTTTGAAAAACCCCGGAGGAACAGCGTGTCCCTCCAAAGGAATTATTTGTATAATCTTTGTATCCTTTGATACATTTTTTTTGTAAATGTATCCTTTGATACATTATTTTTGGCTCTTCTCGGCCATTCAACATTTTTTTACCATGGTACATATTAACACTAGCTCTTCTGGAGTAATTAATCATTTTATATTCCTCGATACATTATGTTGGCTCTTCCGGAGCATTCAAAAATTTGTTTCCGCTTGTTTCAAATTTTTCATATTACTCGATATTGTGGTAACATTATAATACTATTTGACATTTTTCAATATATAAAATGGCTTTATTCTCCTTGACGTCAATTAATATTAGAAAATTTTCATTTCATTCGATTGAAAATATCAATTTGATTTTCCACTTCTAGTTGTTATTAGATCTCAATTTTATTTTCCACTTCGGGTAAAAATTAATCACAATTTTATTTTTCCACTTCGGGGAAAAATTATTCATCAATTTTAATTTTTCCACTTCTAGTAGATATTGTTCATCAATTTGTAATTTTTCATCATTTGTAATTTTCCACTTCAGGTGGAAATCGCTAGCACGTATATAATAATTTTTCACAAAAGATCTGTTGGATCTTTTATAGTCGACTATAATAATTCTAATACGTTTTAGAATAAACATACAACAAACTTTTGTAACTCAAATTTAAACAAATGAATAATACCAAAAAAAACTCATAAAATATACATAACCGAATCTTGATGAGTTCAAATGAGCGATTGTAATCCATTCTTGCACGAAACATTGTTCCTCTGAAAATCCATCACCATAACATTTCTTTTCATCACATCAATTGAATAATATTCTTATTGAATTGATTAAAAGAGCAAACTCGTGTTGATAATGTGTTAGAAATATTATGGTATGGAAGAATAAATGTAAAAGAAGAATATGAGAAAGATGGAGAGGAAGTAATAAGTAATTATATTATTGATTCTTATTATGTATGACATACAATAAGCCTATATTTATAAGCAAACTCTAAGCACTTGTAAAGACACAAGTTATATAGATAAATACAAGTAAATGAGGAGGGTTACATGTATTACAAATAAATGTAAAAGAGTTATCAATGAACATTAATTCTAATTAATGCATATAACATTAATATTTAATAAATTCTAAATATAACATTTACTTCAAATATATAGTATCATTTAGGTTTCGTCCTTATTTCATGAAAAAATATCAAATAGCTTGTCCTACATTTAATGAGGTGATTAGACATCTCACTTATTTTGTATCAAAGAAAGGGTGACCTAATAATATGCGTTTGAGTTACACAAATTCAATGAAATCAAACTACACATTAATTTCCATATTTTGTTCACCAATATATTCTATATATTTTGTTCGTTCAATCCATATTGTTGGATAATATTATAAAAAGATATGATCAAAATTAAAAAATTGTTATACAAAAATTATTTTGGTACCGTGATAGGGGATTATGGTCCTTATCCCTTATCCTTTATTTTAGCCGAGAAAAAATAGAGATTGAAGAGAAGTGAAATCAGATTCATTTTATTTGAAATTCTCGGGTCCGCAACTAGTCTTTATCAAAGACATTATGAAGCCAAACATTAATAAGACGTGATAAAATAGAGCTAGTAATTGCTTCCAAGAGACGCTAAGCTCATAAAAACTCCCCAAGGATCAGCTAGCAATTGAACACATACCACATACCGATAGCCCTCTCATATCCCATGAGCCACAACTCCATTAGTATGATGCCAAATATAACAAGAGTTCAGATTTTGGAAGCACAGACAAAAACGGTACACGGGATCAGCATGTTTCTATTCCCGTTTGCCTAGTCCTTATCCGCAATTCTCTTTAACGTACGCGAAAATGCATAATATATATGTGGAAATGACTAAGATCGCAGATTTTAGCACACATATATCCAGGAATGAAGCTTCGAACTGCATATATACCGATCGAATATACATAGTATATCTTCAATCCACACTTCTAAATCAAACACAAAAAAAAAAAAAAGCAAAGAAAAATCTAAAGAAAATCTCAAAATCAAGAATTGCGAACAAGAACATTGCGCATCATATCCTTGAATTCAAAGAAATCAACTCGTCCATCATGATTCCGATCCACCGAACAAATCATCTGTTGAACTCTGTCTATCTCCGTCGCTTCCGGCATCCCCAATTTCCTCAACACAACCTGTAATTCATGCGCCGATATGAATCCATCCCCGTCTTCATCAAACACCTTGAACGCCTCCGTCAGATCCGATTCCTCCTGCTCCGATCCGTCCTCCTCCTCATTTTCGTACCCGAAGAACGCCGCGTCCAGCGATTGATGCAAAACCACGAAATCTTCGAAATCCAATCCGTCTTCTCCTGGCCGGATGTGGCCTCTGATTGTGGATTCCAACTCCTTGAAGTCCGCATCGAGGCCTAGAAGGCTGAGCGCTTGGCTGAGATCTTCGACGGTGATAGTTCCGTCGCCGTTTTTGTCGAATAGGTCGAAAATGCGGCGGAGGCGGAGGGAATTGAGGCTGGGACTGCGGAGGCGGAAAGAAGATGAGGAAGATGAGATTCTGTTAAGAGGAGGTGTTTTGATTGAAGAAGGGGCTGCTGCTGCTTCAACGGCCATGGTGTATGATCTTGCCGGAGTTGTGCAGCAGCTAGCCGGAGAGATTTGCAATAGAGATGGATTTGAATTGTGAAATTAAAGTCGGAGAGGTTAGGTTTTTATAGGTTTGTGGTTCAGTTAATTTGGGATGGGGCGTGTTCGGAGGTAGTTTGATATTGTTTGACCGGCGAGCCTTTCCTCTGTTATTTATTGACCTTTTCCGTTTACTTTTTTTTTTATTGGCTAATTTATTGCTGCTTTATCTACCCACAATTCCTTCAAAACATGTGGGTTTGACTTTTATATTTTTAGAACCATCTATCTCACCATGTTGTTGTTGCAAGGGAATTGTCAATGTTAAAAATATCACACTGTAACACCGGTTCAACCTGTAAAACTGGTTATTACCACTGGCTTCAGTACTATATTAAATTTAACGGCATAAAAAATCATAAATACAGCGGGTTCAAAATGAAAAAAATAGATAAAAAGATTTTTTTTTATTTGATTTATCGGATCTTTATTTTAATTACATTTAAATTTAATTTAGATTGTGCATCTGGCTGCGGTGGATGAGTCTTTCAATAAATTTTTTTTGCATTTGCCTGGAATCGAACTCGAGACCTTGCTTAAGCGATATCAAACCGCTTACCACTTGAACTAACCCTTATTGATAGAGAAAAAGATAATTTAAAATACATTTACGTAGCAAAATTCTATTGATAGAAAATAAAAGCAACATATGTAGCAAAATCTTGGTCTAGTGGTTAAACCTTGAAACTGTGATCCTAGAGGTCGTAGATTCGAGTTCACACTCGAAAGGGGTGGGATATAATTTTCTTTTGTTATTATTATAAGCCTATATGAGGCCATTTTTTAAAAAAAATAGAAGCAACATATATTTTATAAATTTAAATTCTCTAAAGTTGAAAAATAGTAAAATTCTATATTTCAGTCAATCTCAATCATCCATTGAATTTTAATTATTGAGATTGAGTTTCAATGATTTATGAAATCTACAGTATAATTAAATCTCAATAATTAAAACTTAAAAAATAATTAAAATTAACTAAGATATAAATTTCATCGTTTTTTAATTTTAAAGAACCCATATCCATATTATTCATGTTTTAAATGTATTGATATTAATGTATTTGGACATAATTAATAGCTCGATGAATGTGGGTTGGATGAAATTATACACACTTACCTTTCAAATATGTTATTCTCCATTTCGCATGATTGATCAATTTTATGGTGGTCCTACCACTTCAGTTTGAACCACTATAATTGCAACAAGTTATGAGTAGTACAGACATGATAAAACAGACCATAACATACTAACATGTGTGGTTGAAGGCAAAACAAAATAATTTTGTTTTGTAGTCATCGAACATTTATTCATCCAATGTTTCTAGTTGGCAACACATGCTATATATTAAGAAATTACTCACGTGCAAATCGTACTAAGGGCACATTTATCAGACATTTGTTTAACTTAGGGATCATTTTCCCTTTTAATTATCAACATATAGATTTAATTAATTCATCCAATATTCATATCTGAGGGTAATAGTTTCGTTCAATGCATACATACAACACATGTTATATATGTAAGAGAATATTATTCATGTACGAATTTTAATGAGTAGATCTTTAATGAGTATGATAAATCTTAACAGTAATTAAATATTATATAAAATTATGAATCAAATAAAAATATATATTTTAAAAGAAAAGTTCAATTGTAATTATTGGACACCAAACACTAATTAATAGCTATACCCCAAAAGAATTCATTAAACCTTATCTAGTTAGATTTAAACGATTTCCTATAAAAAAAATTATAGAGGATTTCAGCTCAAGTAAATATGAGAGAAACATCTAATTAATGGAAAATGAATATTATTCATCACAAGTAAAACAATGGAAGCTTAGGTTCTTATATAGACAACTAAGGAACTACTTGCAAACGAAATATTGTAAAACTATTAATTAACTTGTAATTTTTGTTTACTACTTTCTCCTTTATTTACAACAACACCCACTTTTTGATAAATGAATTTTGAAGATGCATTGAACTCATTATATTTTACCTTTACTTTAAGGAATGTATCAATTAATTCATAGACGTTTTTTAATATTTTTACTTGACACTTTTATTCTTACTTTTATTCTTATAATTAATAAAAATTATACAGTATATGGCAGTCATGTACCGTAATTATATCTAAAAGTATTTAATGAAAGTATTAATTATATATATATATATATATATATAATTAATAAAGTAAAGGAAATAAAATTTCGTTCTTATCTTACTTAATTCAATTTTATATTTTTACCTTAAATACATTTCTTATCTATATTTTCTTTCCAATTTATTTTTTAATTATTCTTTCCAAATTTAATTCTGCTTAAATTTATTTTTCAAAATTATAGTATTTCATGTGATACAATATTTATTATAATAAACATAAACCCTATACCCTTATAAACATAATTATTTTTGAACTTAAATTCAAAATCTTCATAGTCAATAAAAAATCAGAAATTTTTAACAATGTAACATATTTTTTCTTTTCTTTTTGTAAATGTATTTTATTATACTATGCAACACAAACTCCTAACATTATATCTTTTATCCTAATATATGACATATATTTTTATTTTTCTAGTTTATTGTTATGATTTCAAATACCAATATTTAAACATTTGAGCATATAGTTTAATGTAATTATGTTTATTGATGTATTTTGAAACTTTGAACTCTAGCGATAACATTATAATATTTATTTTTCATAGTTTGCTTAATGATGCGCCCAAATCATGTCTCTGCCACGAAAGGGACGAGTCTAAATCACATTTCCGTCGTGGATGAACATGATTCTAACACATTCCAGTGTGAAAAAAATTAAATAGTAAAATAAAAAAAATAAATTTTAAATTAAATTTAGTATTTGAATATAATTTTAAATCTCAAACCTTAAATATTTAACCCATAGAATTATTTTTATTAACTTTTATATGTTTGGATAATATATATGTGTATGTGTGACGTTTTGAAGGCATGACGTTTTTAAAATAGCAGAAAAGTAGTTTGAAGTCACTGTTGTTGATTATAGTTTATTTTTATCAAAAATATTCGAACGAGCAAAATATATGCATCACTAATATTGTAATTTGCTATAATTTTTTATTATTTTATGAATTTAATAGCCATACTTCAAATTAATTTTTATACTGTTTATAGTTTATCGTTTAAAATTAGACTTTAATATTTAGTGTTAGTGTTAGGTTCAAAGTTTCAAAGTAGATCAATAAAAAGTATTTATAAAACTACGCTAGAATATTTAAATACTGGCATTTGAAATCATAATAATAAATTAAAAAGTAAAAAATAGGTGTCATATATTAGGGTAAAAGGTTTAAGGTTGGAGGTTTGGGTTGCATATGAGGATAAATTTGTAAAAACAAAAAGTTTCAAAAGTAATAAATTTACAAAAATAAAAGGAAACTATATTACATTATTAAAGTCTTAAAGATTTTAGAATTTTCATTGACTATATAAATTTAGGATTCGTGTCTAAAAAATTTTTAATTTTATAGAGGTCTAGGATTTATGTTTTAAATTAAAATAAATATATTATAACATAAAATACTTTAATTTCAAAAAGGAAAAATTAAGTATTTAGAATTAAATTTGGAAAAAATCATAAAAAATAAATTGGAAAGAAAATATAGAAAAGAAATGCAAAGTAAGAATATAAAAGTTAATTAGGAAAGAGGAGAAAAATATTTTATTACCTTTACTTTTATTAATTATAAATATAACTAATGAATTAATTCAATGCTTTAGATAAAATTAAAGTATACGACGGTATTTACCATATACCGTATAATCATCCATATTCAACATATTTTTTGGGTTAATTAAAATATTAAATAGAATTAAGGTTAATTAATTCATTTAAAGTGGGAATATAAAATTAAATTAGAAAAAAAGATACACATATTTTATTTTCTTTACTTTTAATAACTATATTTATGATTAATGGGTCTTTAATGTTTTTAGATAGAATTAGTGTTAATTAATAAGTTTTGCAAAATTTTAAATTGATAAATATTTTGGGTTCATTCCATACTCTATAAAAGTGGAAAACTCACACCTACAAAAAATAATTTTATATGGCAAAGATTTAATTTAGTGGTTGAATTTGAACATGTGATTCTAGAGGTTATAGGTTTGAGTCCATATATGAATGAGGTAGATAATATTTTTCTTTATTATTATTATAAGCCCAATAAAACAAACTTTTTCATATATAAAAAAGTGTTTTTTAGATAAACTTACAGCATATAGCATTACACATGTACCATATAATCATCCTAAAAAATCATATTAACTAGAAAAAGGCTCTAACACTGCTTCCGACTCCATTTTATCAATTTATTTCCTAATAGGATCAATTGTTGTAAACTGATTATTGGACATTAAAAGTACTAAAATAGTTAAAGAGACATAGTTATAATTATACATTATATTTAGTACGTCTAATACTCAAGAACCTCTTGAACTTATACCTAAATATTTATTTGTCTCTTAAACTTTAAAAAGTTTTAAATGACCCTCTGAACTTACGAATAAAGTTTCAATTAACCCCTTAAACTTGTAAAAAGTGAATCAATTTGCCCCCTTAATACCACGTGTCGGATTCTGATTGAAGAGAGAATAATGACATCTTTGAAAAGTCAAACCAACTAAAATCTGACATGTGGCATTTAGGGGGCAAATGAGTTCACTTTTTACAAGTTCAGGAGGTTATTTAGAATTTTTTTTACAAGTTCAGAAGCTTATTTGAAACTTTTAAAAGTTTAAGGATAAATGGGTGTTTAGGAATATATTCGGGGACTCGATACATTTAGCCTATTTAATAAAATTAATATTAATCACTCTTGACATAAAATGTGGATAATGCAAAATAATAAAATATATGCAGAACACTTTTTGTTGAATGATGAAATCGGTGTATTCAAATCTGTTGTGTCCCCTTCTATATTTTTTATTTAAATATTGACGTGTGTCTATTTTTATTATTATTTTAAACTTTTTAAATTTATCTCTCTTATAAATATAACACATGTCAAATGATGAATGGAGGGATATGTAAAGAAACACCAATTTAAGGACATCATATTTGAATCTGAGATCGGTGATCATTAAAAAGTGTAATGTTAATAAATGTTTGGGAAAAGCAATTTGAATATCAAACATGATTAAATTACTCAATTGTTTGTTTATTTTACTGGTTTGTTGAACGACAAGGTGAACTGATTAACGAATGGAGTTAGCGATAAACATTGGAAATGTCTTGTTATATCATGACTAGTTCCAGGTCAAAGAAGATCCAACAATCACTAAATGGACTTATCGAGAAACTTTTGGGCCAAACTAAAAATAACCCATAAACATAGCACATGAACTTTTCTTTGATCGGAAATTAGCATAATTTTCCTATGATTTGGTAAACTTATGTCAACTATCTATTGAATTTAATTAAATTTAAAAGTTCAATCATTAATTACAACTTCTTTTTAATTTAACTTTAAAAAAAATTAAATATCAACTTGAAAGTAGAAATATTCACTTGTTTAATAATTTAAATGCTCTTTTGGTGTCTGGCCTATTGAAATCGCCTATTTGATATATGACGTATTCATTTATTACCTATTTGGTGTCTAAAATAATAAATTTTAGTACGACAACTTAAGATATCGTTGAAAGTCGACAATTCTATGTATAATCACCAAAATATATCGTCTATCTTCCAAATGGCGATATATTTATTTCACATTGTGTGTGTTTTCAGATAGACGTTTAAAGTACTAAAGTTAATTAAGTCATGCACAAAATAGGCTAATTTTGAATACATCAGACACAAAATAGGCAATACATGAATACGTCAGACACCAAATATATAATTTTAATAAGTCAAACACCAAAAAAGCATTTGAGTTGTAAAACATGATCTAAAAAGGTATTTTAATAAGTCAGCTTAAAATCTCGCATGTTATTTTTTACGTGGTGGAAGATATATATATATATATATATATATATATATATATATATATATATATATATATATATATATATATATATAATGAGTTATCAACTATCAACATTTTTTATATATAGAAAAGAGATTTATGTATGAGCCAAGGTTTAATCCATGTCATCCTCAACCACTCTTTATGGATGCACCAATTATATCAAGTTCAATTGGTTATCAACTATCAATATTATATAGATGCATAACATTAAGTCCTTTTAACAAAAAGACATACCTTAAATGTCTATTGTCACGTACCTTACATGTCAATCGCTACGACATCTCAACAAAAAGACGTGTTATCATCTGAGCTATATCTATTGGTTGTATATTTATTTATAGTTGAAAAAAAATACTTATATAATACATTAAGGTAAGAGAAATAGATTATCAGTAAACTCATATATAGATGCTTCGACTAGGATCGATCCTGTGACGAATGTCTTAGCCTAATGATTAAGACTGAAGTTGTGACCTTTAGAAGTTTCAAGTTCGAGTAACACCAGAGGTTGGATGGATTTTTCTCTGTATTTAATATAAGCGCAGATGTAAATTTTTTTAAAAAAAACTCGGACCGATCTTAACATTTTAAGCACTATGGACAAAATAAAAAATAGTGACGTCTTTTATTTCAAAATACTTATGTAAATTTGAAATATATTTTAATAAATATTAAGTATTTAACTATTTCAATTTTTTTGAGTTAATAAATTAACTTATTCGTGAGGGATAGCTTATCATACAAAATGCCCTTATTATCGTGGACTGGTCACGCTTTAGCCGAAATCAATTCATCAAGATTTCATTTTTTAGGCAAATATAAAAAGAATATTAAAATCCAAATATTTAATATAAAATAAATTCTCTACAATTAAATAATAATAGCAAATTACATTAATCAGAAGTCCTTTGTTGACTAAGAAAGTTTGTTTGACATTTGACATGCGAAAGATTATAAACGACTCAAGGGAACCGGAGACGACATATACTAGTAGTAGACTAGTGCTTAATTCTGCCTTCTAGAAGCACCATATTTCTAATCAACAAATATTATTATTTTCTATAGGCGGTCCTCTTGGAGTTTAGGAGTGGATTAATTGGGGCTTAGTCAAGGGTTAATTAGGTATGTAATTTCTTTATTTTTTAAAGGATTAATTTTAAAAATATATTTTATGGTTTCACTCATTTATAAAATGAGATTTAAGAAAAATTTTTTATAAAACGGGGTCTGTGATTTTAAAAAATTTATAAATAAATGATCCTCAATATTAAATTATGTCACAAAAATGGATAATCTTGTTCGTTTTTATCTGAATTTTTGCGGGACGGTTATTGAATATACAATACACATCGGTGAAAAGTTTTAAGATTTTCTAAATAGTGCAAATATATTTTTTAATTAAATTATGATAACAAACTTAAAAAAATTATAAAAAAATAAAAAATTTCTGAAAATTACTCAAATTATGACGTATAATATTGAAAAAATAAGATTAAATTATTAAAATATTTAATTGTTATAAATATTCAATATAACACCACTATTCTTAATCTATGGACCCCTTTTTGCAAAAATTTTAAAATTATAGGCCCCATTTTGCAAAAAAAATTCCTCAGACCCTCTTTTAGAAATGAGTGAAATCACAAAATATTTTTTTTAAGTTTACCCTTTTTTAAATGTGTTAAATTATAATTTCAATTAAACTGAGTAATGGTGTATAAATATTATAAAAATGAAATATACATTTAAGATTAATAAACAATTAAAAATAAGGAAGTTAGGTAATATTTACTTAATAAGAAAATCCATTAAAAATACAAATGTATTATAAAAACTTTATCTTGATCGAAAAGTATCTCAAACTCCGTATTTATTTGTATTTAATACTTAAAATAAGAATTATATGGTGAAAATATTTTGTTGTAAATTAATTTTAAAATTGAGCTACTTTTTGTGGGTTTGAAAAAATTGAACAATTGGACTAGACAGAAAAATATCAGATTAGGTAGAGCCAAGGAGAAAAAATCGTTGTCAAGAGCCTGATAGCGCCATGGGATCAAAAAATCGGACAGAAACTAGTAAAATCGAGCTAGTGATACCTAAGTAGACAGATCTATCACTGACTTTTTTTCGAACGGCAAAATAATATAAAAGCGATATATTGAGGCCTTTTAATAATAACTTAACGTAAATACTAAAATAAAGTATTTTTTTACATAAAAAATACTATTGAGATCAAGATTGTCAATATTTGACATATTAAACTTAGTAACATCATTAAAAAAATTTAATTTGGTTGATCCAAAACATACTAGAATATATGTTACTAAAATCAAATTTATGGACTCTTTAATATATTTTATCGTGATCTTTCAGTCAATTCTAAAGAGATGTTTTTATAAGAATATTGCATATAAAATACAAAATCAGAAATTTAATAACAACAAAAAAATAAACACATGATCTAATTTCTTTAAGTTGAATCTTCACTTTCAAATTTGTTGATTTCAAAAGTAAAGCAAGGTAATTGGAATTGTGTAAATAAATTTCTAATAATCAAGAATGAACTTAACGAAAATAGAATTGATAACATAAATATAGAATTTAAATAGGAGTCTGCAAATAATTTAAATTCTACGCAAACTCCTATTTAAACAGGAGTCTGAAAATAATTTTGTAATTCATCAGTATGTCAATAAGAATTGATCCAAGTGATAAATAATTTGATATCGTTTAAGTAAGATTTTAAGTTTGAGTTCTAATGAATGCAGAAAATTCTTATTGAGAGATTCACCCAACACAACTAAATGACTAGCCGGGTCAAATATAAACGTAGCCGGATCAAAACTCCGGTATACCCAATAAATAACAAAAAAATTCATTAATGTCAAATAAAAAAATTATATTTCCACTGTAACTAATTAATAAGCCACAATAAAATTAATTAAGTATAACTTAATTAATATATCACTCTATATAATAATGAAAGGTGTAGGCTGTGGCTCAAAATCTACTAATTCACACTAACTCATTATTTTATTTTTTTACTCTAAAAAAATCTTTATATCCAATAATATTTTATTATTATTATTATATCAATATTTAAAACTTTTATCAAATAAATTATTATAACTAAATAATAAAAATTAAAAAATAATTAATTTTAAATATAAAGTAGGATATGAATTACTCTAATTTTAAATAACTAATACCTTACTCTATATTTAAAATAGGATTAAACTTTATGTGTACTTTAAATATAATATTTACTTCACATATAAAATATTATTATACTTATCCTAAGACAACTCCCGTAATAAGGACAAGACACAAATTTTTAAGAGAATTTGTTATAACAGGTAACTTTTTTCAAACAATTTACATTAAAGTCATGAAGGTTAAATATTTTTTATTTTTATTGTTTTTAAATTAATTTAACAGAGTAAGCTAAATCAGTGAATTCATCTCCTTCCTCTCCGATTTCGCTCAATCGATGATGCCCAACCCTACGATTACGAGTCTCAACTTCAATCCAATCACCTCAAGTCTCAATCTCTCAAGATTGCCATCATTTTCTTCGGAAACTTCGGTCAATTCCTCGCCAAGACACTTTACCGTCAAGGTCACACAGTCCTTGCTTATTCGCGTACCAATTACTCTGATGCCGCTAATAATCTCGGCGTTACATTCTACTCTAATCCTCATGATCTATGCGAGACCCATCCCGAGGTAGTGCTTCTGTGCACTTCAATTCTTTCTACTGAAAAGGTCCTCAGGTTTTTCGCGATGACGACACTTTCAAATCCTCCAGGTTCCCCCTCAATTCAATTCCTTTTTTGAAATTGTTTGATTAGTTGTTTTATTTATTGAATTTCATGTCTGTGATTTCAAGGTGGATGATATGCATTACGGTACTGGACCTATGACTCGCTGTAGAGATGTTTTAGCCTCTGAATTTGACTCCTGTTCCGATCTCAACACTAATCGTTTTCTTCAAAGAATGATTCGAGCAGAGAAACCTGATTTCATCGCTTTCACTGGTAATTTTGTTTACCTGTCTGCAAATAGTAGCAATTATCAGTGGATTGTTTATGTTCTGTTGTGAAAGAAATTGTTTATTAGATAATGAGACAATTGTGTGGCTAGAATTTGAATCCCAGTAGAAAGACTATAACTTGTATTAAATGGATTTCATGTTAAAAAGTAGTATCATCAAAGGGTTGTGGGAGGCTCTGACTTTTCTTTAATGCTTAATGGATTTCATGGCAGAATGAAAAGATAACCAGAATGCATAGTAATATCGTTTACAGCAGTAACACTAACGCATAGATTAAGAAATTCATTAAAATATTGTTGCATAGTCATTAAAGGTGCTCAAATATTTTTGCATATTCCTTTTTTATTTCCGGGATTGTTGGTCCTTATGTTTGTTATTTTGTATCTCTGTTTTCGTTTTTGTTCTTCGAATTCTAAATTCAAATTGTTTTCATTTTAGTTGATTTGTTTGATTTCGAAATTTGTAGTTCATTCTATTATCTCTAATAGAGGATTTGTAATTCATTCTAAATTTTTTAATATTCTATTTGTTGAAATTGAAATGCACACAATGTGTTTGATAAAATGCTAAGCTGGTTGTTTTGTTATTCGACATCTATTGAATATCTATTGGACATCTATTGGGCATATGTCGGACATCTATTTGATATTATTGGACTTTAGAATCCCTTAATCAGTGCTAGTTAATGGAAGAATGCTAAAAATGGACTGGACTTCAGACGTCAGGTACTCAAATTAGCATATTTTTAGATAAGTCCATTGATGCATTATTAGTCTTAATTGTAACAAGGAATTATTCTAATTATTTCTGATATGAGAAAAAAATTGGCCAAAAGCATCTGTTGCCCCCCAAACTTGGCACGTTTTGTCACATGTCACCCCCAACTTTCAAGTAAATCACTTTACCCCCTAAAGTTGGCAAAACTGATACAGTTTGCCCCCTCAATGCCACATGTCAGTTTCTAGTTGGTTTGACTTTTCAAAGATGTCATTTTCTAAATTTTTCTACCTCAAATTAGAAGTTGACACATGGCGTTGAGGGGGCAAACTGTAATAGTTTTGCCAACTTTAGGGGGTAAAGATATTCACTTGAAAGTTGAGGGTGGCATGTGGCATAATGTGCCAAGTTTGAGGGGCAACAAATGCGTTAAGCCAAAAAAATTTAAGGTTGTGTTTATGTATGACACATAAATGGAACCATCAACTTACACTCTTTATAAATTGTAAATTGTTGCTTTAGCTCATATTTTTATGAAATCTGCTTGTTTGTGTTATTGGACAAAATGTTAAGCTGATTGTTTTGTTATTAGACATCTATTGAATATTTATTAGACATCTTTTGGGAATATATTGGACATCTATTGAATATTATTGGACTTTAGTCTAATTTTGGTTTTAAGCGAATAATCCCTTAATCAGTGCTTGTTAATGGTATGCTTCTTACTGATATGGAAGAATGCTACAATTCTATTTGAGTCTCAGCATGATATGACATTCAATTATATCACAAATAGTTTTGGTGATTGATTGCATAGATTGATTATCTGTTTTAGTGTTTATTCCCTTAGTGAATAAGTTGTTGCCTTTTCAATTTGGCTTGAATCTTAGAAACCAACAACTTGATCTGTAATTCATTCAGTTTTGTTGATATATGGTTTGGTTCAATTTTATTTGCAACAATGTTTGCATCACTAGCAGCAGCACCGGTTGATGTTGTTTTAAGATGGGCTTTTCATACAGTGGTTAACAGCATCAGTTTAGCTCAAAAGAAATTTTCGGAGTGTCTGTTGGACATCTATTGAATATCTATTGGACATATATTAGATTTCTTTTAGAAAATATATTTTGAAATTGATAATAGACATCTGTACAAATATATTTTAATTTTCAATTGTCACTTGTTTTGAAGTTGATATTAGACATTTGTACAAATATATGTAATTGACTTGTGTCTTTTTCATTGGCGTTTCAATAGATTTCTAATAAATTGTTATCTGATATTTTGTATATTGAATATTGATCCTTTTTAGTTACTTCTTTTTATCGTTGGAATAAGTCATATGCATTGGTTCTCTATTGGATATCTATTGGCAAACACAATATCATACTATTAAAACTCAACTATATTCAAACAGACATCAATTCCAACTACTTAGATCCCTAATTACATAAGATTTTCAGAATTTAAATATAATTGATCATCAAAACTATCTCTAATGATTGTCTATTGTGTCGATATATTACTCGTTGCTCTCAAGTTTATTTTTAGATATTCCCTTCTATGCCTGTATAAGCTCAAAGCTAGCCAATCGTGTTTTGTAGATTTGACCATCAAACTGATATAGGTTTGGTTTCTGCTCAATCATGTACTTCAAAAAGATCAGCATAAAGATTCCGCAATCGCTACAATTTATTTCGAAACAGAATATCAGTATTATAATAAGATATTTTGATGAAGAAGATGTAATAATCTATCCAAATACTGCTTTAATTGTAATTATAAAATTAACAATTACTCATTAATCAAACAAATTGAACAAATGTTTTTAAAAAAAAAACAAATTGAACAAATTGTATCCCTGACAATATAATTTACATGTTCTCACATTCCTATTCAACAAAAAGAATAATACAATTCGCACTTCCCTCAACTAGAGAACCTGGCAAGAAATTAATAATATGTAAGAACCAATAGAAATCCAACAGACATTCAATATCAATCACATAGACATCCAATATAAATCAAATACCCATTAATCAAACTTCAATTTTACATAAAGAAGCTTGATAGTGAGTGTCATTTAAGATTCAACAGATGAAATATTGACATTTGATGGCAGGTATAATGATGAATTGAACAAATATAAGCTTCAAGATACTATGATAGTGGCTTGTAGTGTCATGCTACTGTATAACCTTATTATGATTTATTGTGGTATATTTTTCCCCGCACTGAAATTCTTCCAATTACTAATTGTATCAACCTCAAGCATAGGACAAAATGCATATGCATGAGATAGATAAGATACCGGCTTATTTTGATTTTTGGAGTGGACTTCTAGGTCTCCATTGCATGCTAAGGATCAAAGAAGGAGAAAAGACTCTTCCACTTATTCAACAAAAAGAACAATACAATTCACATTTCCCTCAGCTATAGAACCTGACAAGGAATTAATAATATGTGAGAATCAATAGAAATCCAACAGACATCCATTATAAATCCTATAGACATCCAATATAAATCAAATACTCATTAATCAAACTTTATTCAGACATTTCTATAAACACTTTATCTGCACAATTCTAAGAGATAATTCAGAACATAATTAGCCGGAAACAATAACTCCTCTCAACAACAGCTCTATGTAAACAATGGAACCAATATAAAGCAATATCATCGTCTGACCCGGACACCTCAGTGCGTCTTGTGCCCGTAAAAACTATGGCTACCAAGCAACTCATACGAAAATAATCAAATGTGAGCAAGAATACTATGACTGCCTAATTCAAATCACATAAAGTAAATGAATCAATGAAATTTCCTAATAAAATCAAAAGAGAGCAAAAATCCATTAACATACTTTGGCCGCAACAACCATTGATGGAGTACTTGGTTAATGTAGCATCAAAATCTGAAATTACTTGAAATTAAACTCAGTAGAGTGATATAGTGTGCAAAATTAAGAAAATCAAAAAACTAAAATGAGCAAGAAAACGAAACCTAGAGCTTAAAAGGACCATTCATGCGAATCGAAGAAATTTTATTTTGTACGGAGAGAGGATCATCAATTGCAGTAACTTTAGAAAGATCAAAAGCATATATGCTTATTTTAGTGGTAAAATAAAGACCAAAACACATGCAAGAACAAATCAGTTTTTTTCCCTTTCTTCGATTTGAAATGAACGAACTCATTGAGAGTACAGAGGTGAGTTATAAATACTTTTATGAGGCAACGTTTAGATGTAATTATTTTTCCTGTTTTATTTTTTTTTTTTCAAATATCTTTATTTTTTTTAGATGTAATTGTTTTCTCTATTTTCTTTATTTTCTCTATTTTTTTTCCTATTATGTAAAAGCCCAGTTTTTAAAATAGATATTTTCATCACTCGATTTCTCAATTACTGTAATTAAATTTGACCCATTTCAATATTTCATTCGTTCGTGTGTCCATTATTATTTTCTCTCTCTTTTTATCCATTTTGGCATTTATCCATCTAATGATAGAATACTAAAATAATTGTTGTCCATGTATTTCTTTAAATTATCAATCTATTTATATGCTAAATTGTTTTACAGGATTCTACATCTCAAAAAAAATAAAATAATTCCATTGTATTATTAATTAGGATAGGTAATTGGCACTATTCAACTTTTGTTAAAGAGTTTGACTGGGCCATGTAAGGGATTTACAATATTGATAAACAATAAAATGCCTTTATTCATAGAATAATAGTGTTTGTACAAAAATACTTATCAAAAAATACAGTAAACTAAAAAAATATGTAACGTAGTTTTACCGTTTTATAAAAAGGTTATTGTGGATTTTTTTGTTTTAAAAGGGCGCTTGTGATTTTAAAAATTAATAAAAATATGTTTCTCAAAATTTTGACATTTGGAAGGGTAATCTTGTCCATTTGAAGTAAAATTTTGTGACTTTGTTTATAAAAATACAATACAAATTAGGGATAAATTTTAAAATTTTTCGAGAAGTACAAATATTTATATTAATTAAAAATTGACAATAATTTTAAAAAATTATAACAAAATGAAAAGTTTGCAAAATTTACTCAAATCTTGATAAATAATTCACAAATAATATAGTTGAAATATAAGAATGTTGAATTTATTAAAATAACTAAGATTACCATTCCAAATATGGTTTCAAAATTTTGATAAGCATATTTTTACTAATTTTTGAAATCAAATGCACACGTTTGAAACAAAAATTTCCACATAAACCGTTTTACAAAATGGTCAAACCACATGACATGTTTTCGAAATTTACCTAAATATCACCCTAATTGTTTATGGGCATTTTTCATAATAATTTGCAGCCGAACCTTATTACTTCTCTGTGAATCATCCTTTGTTGGGAGTTACTTAAGCTGCAAAATAAAAGAATATTATAACTCGATTTCTTGTAAAGAAAATTATTTTTTTTTGGTAACTCTTCTAAAGAAAATCTTTAGAATTGCATTTGTCATGCTTGGTTTTATTTCAAATTTAATCATTGCTAACATTAATTTCCCATCTCTCGCATTTTTGTGAACCTTTGTGGATTCCTTTTTTCTAATTCTTCGACCTCTTTGGTTAGTTGGTATATGTGGCTTCTTTTTATTTCATTTATCCTTTTACTTATAAAAAATATTATTTATCTCTCTTAAATACGATCGCTCTAAACCCATAAATTTGGTTGATATTATGCCGTACACGTGTATTTTCATGGCTGTGGGTATTAGAGAGTATTGGTTGGGGGCTAAAAAATTATAGATTGTAACGTTTATCTTTGTTTTTAGTTGTTAATGTATGTCTTATTGCCATTGTAGAAAGTTTGTTGTATTTTCCATTACGATGTGATTTTATTTATTAAATATATGTGGTTTCTTTTACTCATATATCGATCAAAATATACTACATACTTCAGTATTTATAATATATATTTTTTTACTTAGAAAAATAAAAAATAATGCTTTGTCAAGTGATGATTTTTTTTGCAATGTCTTACTCATAGAGGACCTTAGCACTCCTTAGAGTTTGAATATTATGAAATCAGGTTATTCATTGGAGTAAATTCCAATAACCTCAAACCTAACTTTTTTAATGCCGGTCGAAATGACTAAGAGTGCCTGTAACCAAGTCTTTGTTTGAATTATTATGCTAATTAATATATCAGGTGTAATAGTTGAGTCTTGAAATTGTAATATTAGAGGTCACAGGTTCAAATTCATATTCGGCGGAGTGAAATAAAGTTTTCCTTTATTATTATTGTAAGTCCATACGAAGCAATTTTTTTTTTATAAAAAATATATGTTTCCTCTAAATCTTCAATCTATTATTTTTTATTTATAAGTAAATGTATTGAATTGAATTAAATTTTAATTATTTTACCGAAAATTCATAACTATTCAGTATTAAATATTACGGAATTGAATAAAATGAATTATCATTTGAAAAGTACAAGGCCTTTTTTAAAATTGATTTTATCATATAATTGAGGCATTTAAGTTGGCTAATTATGTTTATAACTACATCATCAGTTGAAATCCAAAGAATTGGACAAATGAGGATCTAGACATACTAACTACAGACTATTTTTTATTTTTATGTTTCCACCTAGTAAATTTTCAGCAAAACTGCAACATTATAATTTCAGAAAATATTCAATTTCAATGTAATAATTTATTCCATACATTATAAAAGTTGCAGAAATTCTTGCACGCAATCTTTAGCATGTTACTTTCCAAGCTTTAAGGTGCCGCCAAGTATATATGAACATTAATTTATTCAAACATATAGCTAATATTTTTTATTATGTCGACCAAAAGTTGATTAATTTTTCAGTAATGCTATGGCGGAATTCGTATTTATGCTTCAAAATATACATCAAGTATACCCAATTTTCACCAATAAGGGTTGGTTGGTATCACTTAAGCAAGGTCTCGAGTTCGAGTTCTAATGAATGTAGAAAATCCTTATTGGGAGACTCACCCACCACGTGTAGGTGCGTGACTCGGGACGGATCTAAATATAGTTGAAGCAAAGCTTCGGTGAACCAGACGAAAAAAAAGAAAGTATACCCGATTTTCAATATGAATTCCAAAATGGTGGGATGCATTTCAATTTCAAAGTAAGCATATAAATTGGTTGCTAGTATTGTATTTAATTTTCCAACTAAACCAATAATGTAAGCGACTTATAATAGAGAAATCAGGAATTAATATTGAAGACATAAAAACCGCCTACCTATCGTGGAAGAACCGCCCATTAAAGTCTTAGTCCTTCTATTGAAAATGAATGGCACTTCATTAATTTCCAAGGGTGTTACAAAATTAAATCACGAATTGATTGAACTTATGGAGTTTTGACTTTCGGTTAGGTTATAAAAATATGTTTGATGAATTGGATTTTGGTAAAAGATATTTTATCAACCTAGTCCCTACAATTTTTTTACCAGTTAAATCATACTAAATGTAAAATAAATTTAGAATGTACTGTTTAAAAGGTAAAATCTTTTGAGTTTGACAAACTTGATTCATCTCTTATCAGCTAAATTACTTTAACAACATAAAATTTCTTAAAATTACAAAAAAATAACTACCATTGCTAGTAGTGTGGGATATGTACAACATTTTTGTGTACTGAAAATTCATGCGACCTTAACTATTAAACAAACTCATTAGCATTTTACAAGTTGGTACATTAATAATGAAATCACTACATTTTCTTTACATAGCTCTAAATATCAAAATAAATCAAACAAGTGACTTATTAGTTGATGCTTTGTGGTTAATTTATTTTCTACAAATTGGGCATTGATTTTATTTAATAAAAAAAATAAAATAACGTATATAAATTGATCATTAACTACGGTATATTCTATGGTTACTTTATTTAATCACTATTTTATCTTTTTTACCATTAAGTTAGAATAACCACCACTCAACCTTTCTATAGTGGAAAAGTGTAAAGTAATAAATATTTTATAAAACATAAAGTAACCATAGAATATATTTTCGTGGCATAATCTCAAAAAATATTTAAAGTACAAAAAAATCAAAATTAGATGTGAAATGGATTATTTTCAAAATTTAAATTAATGAGGAAGTTGAAAACACGTTTACAATTAAAAACGAAATAAAATGGAGCATACCGACGAAGTGGTGGATAGTATATATATAGGCTTTTTTTCTAACGGAGCAGCTTGAGATCCACTAACCCGAAATTGACTCCGTCTTCTCTTTCCCAAATAAAACCCCAAAACAAACTAGAGCAGAAAATGGAGAAAATGGAGGAATCTGCTTTAAATAAAGATTCCGAGCTCCAATCTTTACCAAAACCTAAATCCAACCACCGCCGGAGAAACATCTGTCTCGGCGCCACGGCCGCCGTGATTCTCCTCATCGTCCTAATCATCGTAATTCTAGCATTCACAGTCTTCAAAGCCAAACAGCCAAAAACCTCAATCGAATCAATCACCATCGAGAATCTCAACGTCGGTTTAGATATCGCCAGATTAGGCGTAGATCTGAATATTACTCTCGGTGTCGATCTCTCTGTCAAGAATCCGAACAAGGTGGGATTCAATTACAAGAACGGTACTGCTTTGTTGAATTACAGAGGTGAATTAGTCGGTGAAGTTCCGATTCCGGCGGGGAATATCGGCTCCGATGAGACGAAGCCGATGAATCTGAGTGTTACGGTGATGGCCGATCGGTTGCTGTCGAATTCTCAGCTTTACTCCGATGTGAGGTCCGGTGTGTTGAATTTTAACTCGGTGGTTAAACTTTCCGGTAAGGTTAAGATTATTCTGTTCAAAGTTGGGGTTGATACGACTACCAGCTGTGATTTTCCGGTGTTTATTTCGAATCAAACTGTTGGGAAAGAGAAGTGCAAGTCTAAGACTAAATTATAGGGTTTTCTTTATTTTGTCTTAGATTGTATTGTCTTTGTGTCTGTTATTAAGATTAGAGTGGAGGGGTACTTGTTGATTTAGTTGATTTTGTACACATAATAAAGTCTTATAAGTATAATTGAATACTTTGATAATTTTTATTTTTAGTTGCACCCCTAGTTTGATCCTATCTGTTTTTATATATGATTTTTACACAGATAGGTTGTTTTTGGACAGGTTACCCATAGTTTGAACCAGACATGTTCAATAGACACGTTGGATTGGGCCTTATTGAACAGATGAAAAATTAGCTATGTCGAGGTTCACTTTAGCATCAACATATATATGAGTTAGGTCGGGTCAAAGTTTTAAACTCCATTCTCAAATTCAGTCTAGTCTGCTTATTAATTAATAAATATTTTATTTAAAAATTAATAATTATATATATATATATATTTATAATTAATGAATATATATATTTTTTATTAATATATACATATTCAGGTTGAGTCGGGCTTGAATTTCATATTAAACTTCAGTCCAATTCAACTTATCTTTGAACTTTGATGAGTCTGAATCGGACCAAATTTTTTACATAATATACTTATCCAAGTCTTACCCACAAAGGACGGACCTGAACAACTTAAGTAGGTCGCGAGTTCCATGTCTAGTTTCAATCCATAATATATATCCAAATATTTTAATTTCTAATTTTAAATTTAGATGCGTTTATTCCTCGTGTCACTTTATTATATTTTATCCGTCTTTATTAGTTTTAAAACTAATTCGATATCAATATGTTTTCAAACTTTTTTTACTATAAGTTGTTGAAAGAAGTTGAGTTGTCTAACAGAGTTTTTTTTTTTTATCTGATTCATCGGATCTTTATTCTGACTATATTTAGATTCGACTCGGTCGCATACCTTGTTGTTGTGGGTGAGCCTCCCAATAAAAATTTTCTGCATTCATTAAAACTCAAACTTGAAACCTTACTTAAATAAATATTAAATCGTTTATCATTTAGATCAATTGATTCTAGAAGGGTCTCTGTACTTGTATTAACTATACATAGTATAAGAAAATCTATTAGACAATTATAATACTACTTTTTTGCAATAAAAAAATGAAGCAAAACAGGAATGTTTCAAATTGCGAATGCTTTATATATTTTGGTTATACCCTTTAAGAAAAGGATGTGATGATTGATATTGATGTAAGTTATATGATTAATATATGATGATCACAATGCAGTATTATAGTAGTCACATGCCACAAAAAAAACTACCTATAAAAATGAAAGTTGAATTCTACAATATTATAATTAAGCCAACTATGTCATGTGACGGTGAATGTTGGTGACTAAAATGTAACATATTCAAAATATTTGTGCAACTAAAGTTAAAATGTTTGGGTAAATAAGCGATCACACAAGAATGAATCGAATTAGAATCAAGTACATGCTAAAAACTAGCGTGACATGTATGTTGAGAATGAATTGAGAGAATAATGACTAAGGTGTTACAAATATGTGCTATAAAGACCAATAGATGTTTCAATTTGAAAGTGTGATAACTTAAGGATCAAAATATGTCAAAACATCAAGACCCCTAAACTTTGACAACTCGGATGTTACCTTGAGCTTTCAAAAGTTCCAGTTAACCCCTTGAATATGGCATAAGTGCACTAGTTTGCCCTCTGATTATGGGTGTTCAAAAACCGAACCGAACCAAAATGATGGAATTTGGTTTATTTGGTTCGGTTTCCAGTCTACACAGTACGATTTCGGTTGTAAAATTTAAAGATTTTCGGATAATTCAATCGGTTCGGTTTTAAAAAGCCCAAAGAAACAAAGAAGGCTGGTGGTGACAAGGGAATCAAGGTAATGGTGATACAAGGTGGCGAAGATAGAGAGCCGCATTCCAAGAAAGCAAGATGTCCTTCCAGCCATTCGCTTACGCTAAGCAATGGCTCGGAAGCAAATAAAGCCTATAGGAAAGCAACCATGGTAACCAACCCCCACTCAGACCTACTTGTCATCGAAGCTATGGCGGAAAATTGCACAGTATACAGGGTGTTGGTTGACAAGGGAAGCTCTGTAAATTTGATCACTAGATCGATATTCGAGCAGTTGAAAGTGAATAATCTTTGGGTCTAGCCGGGGTACGCCATAATGTCCGATCTAAGCGGACACACCACCATTTCCTTAGGAGAAGTCAAGTTAAACGTGGAAATATGTGACAGAGAGTATGTATACCGAGTGGAGGTAGACTTTACCATTGCCGAAATTTCAGTCGGATTTAACATCATATTGGGACGCCCCTTCTTGTATGAATCGTTTGCTTCAACATCCCCCACTTACTTGGTCTTACAAATACTAACTAAAAAGTGGACGGCAGTGGCAATAGGAAACCCCATGGTGGCTCACGAAACATATATAGCCTGGTTGAAAAGAGATAAACAACCGCCTTAACATGAAATATTGGAAGAAGACCGAGAAGATACTAGCTCGGATGGTAACAGTTCAATAGTCAAGCCTGTGGGCGAACAGGAAGTACTGATGGTAGGTTCAGGTAGAGCATTAAAAGTGGCTAAAGACTTAAAAGTAGACACAAAAGCTAGCATCAACGCGGTCCTGGTTGGACAACAACACTCATTCTCATAGAGTCATGATGACTTGTTGGGAGTCCGGCTAGAAATAATACAGCATAGCCTTAATCTCGACCCGGAGGCGACCCCAGTGGTACAGAAGAGAAGAAAGCATGCCCCTGAAAGACAGAAGGCCATCGAAGAAAAGATAGATAAGTTGCTCAAAGCCAAACATATTAGGGAAGTAAATTACCCTAGATGGATAGCAAATGTCATGTTGGTGAAGAAACTGAATGGAAATTACTACATGTGTGTAGATTTCACAGACTTGAACAAGGCAACCCCAAAGGACAGTTATCCTTTGCCAAGTATTGACCAGTTAGTAGATTCTACAGTCGAGTACGCCGTCTACTCCTTTTTAGATGCAAAGGCCGGATATCACCAAATTCCCATGGACCCGGCAGACGAAGAAAAGACGTCTTTTGTTACCCACAAAGGGACATATTGTTACACGGTCACGCCGTTTAGATTAAAAAATGCTGGAGCAACTTACCAAAGGCTGGTAAACAAAATGTTCAAAGACATGATCGGTGAGACAGTCGAGGTTTACGTGGATGATGTGGTAGTGAAGAGCAAAAACAAAGAATCACATGCAGATGACTTAGAAAAAGTTTTTAAAACACTGCAGGCCTACCGACTGAAGCTCAACCTGGAGAAATGTGTCTTTGGGGTTAAGAGTGGAAAAGTTTTAGGCTTTATGATTTCAGGAAGAGGCATCGAGGCGAACCCTATAAAAATAGAAGCCATTATCCGGATGGAGTCGCCTCACACTTTAAATGAAGTTCAACATCTCAATGGAAGGATTAATGCCTTGGGACGCTTCATCTCTTTCTCAGCAAAGAGGTGCATGCCTTTTTACAAAGCAATCAAGAAGGATCAGGATTTCAAGTGGGATAGAGACTGTCAAGAGGCCTTCAACAGAATGAAGGATTTCTTGGCCAAACCTCCTCTCATGAGCTATCCCAACATTGGGGACATAATTTATCTCTACTTAGCAACAACAGAAGAGGCAATAGGAACCGTCCTGATTCGAGAAGATTAAGAAGAGCAATATCCCATCTGTTACACCAGCAAAGTGTTGAGAAATGCGTAACTAAGATATCTGAAGATAGAAAAGCTAGCCTTGGCCCTCATCCACTGGGCTGAGAGGCTCAGACCTTACTTCTAAGCGCACACCATTGTAGTAAGAACCAATGTTCCTCTTAAAAAAGTGTTACAATCTGGCCGCCTAACCGAGTGGGCCATCAGGCTGGGAGAATATGACTATGATTTAAGGCAAGGAAGGCTTTAAAGACTCAAGCGTTAGCCGACTTCGTGGTAGAATTTATAGGCATTGAGCCATAACAAACCATCCCCTTTGAAACTTGGACAATCTTTGTAGACCGTTCCTCCTGTGCAAAAGAAGCCGGCATCGGAGTTTATATTCAAGGGCCCGAAAGGATCAGGCTATCGTATGCCACTAAGTTGGCTTTCCCTTCTACCAACAAAGCGGTCGAGTACGAAGCAGTGATTAAAGAATTCGAGCTAACCTATGAGATTGCACCCGATATAGTTGTGCTTAAAAGCGACTCCAGGCTAAGAGCAAATCAGATCAATCGGACGTATGGGACCAAACGAGCAGAAATGGTTAAATAATTAGCTAAAGTAGGAAAGTTATTGGAAAAACTTGAGGCCAAGGGAACTGAGTGAAAGATTGAATATGTTTCTCGGACTCAAAATGAGAGAGCAGATGAATTAGCCAAGGCGGCCGCAGGAAAAGACTCATGGAAAGAGCTAAGTTGCCCTTATGAGGTCTTGACTCGGCCAACATGTGAAGAGCAGGGTGAAAGCCTATGGATCCAAAAGAAGTCACTTGGGTGGATGCAACCTGTGTATGACTACTTAGCTTATGATAAGTTGCCCGAGGATAAAATCAAGGCGGAGAAAATAACCCGGAAGTCTATGCTGTTTGCTTTGGTGGGAGATGAATTATACAGAAATTCCTACTCGGATGTATGGCTTAAATGTGTCACCCCCGAGCTAGGAAAGCTCATTATGGAAGAAATCGATGAAGGAAGCTGTGGATCCCACCAGGTAGCAGAGACACTACTTAGGAGAATCGCCCTAGCCGAATACTATTGGGAAACTATCAAAGCCGACTCAGAAGAATATGTGAGGACTTGCCACCAATGCCAAATACATGCAATGAAGTCGTACATTCCAAAAGCCAATCAAAAGCTGATAATGACCGGCTTGCCATTCGCGTCTTGGGGTATTGATATCGCAGGACCAGTGCTAGAACCGTCCAGCCAAAGGAAGTGGATATTAGTGGCAATCGACCATTTTTCTAAGTGGGTTAAGGTGGAAGCCCTTAGCGCAGTCATAGCCGAGAGGATTATTGAATTCATCTCGCAACACATAATCGCTCGGTTTAGAGTACCAAATAGAATAATAGCGGACAACGGCTCATAGTTTATCTCAAAAAAATTCAAAGATTTCTGCAAGCAATGGAAGATAGAGAACCACTTCTCCTCCGTGGCGCACCCACAGAAAAATGGTCAGACGGAAGTTACCAGTAAAACCCTAGGTGAAGGGTTAAAGAAGAGTGTTGGATCAAAAAGGAAGATGGCTGGATGAATTGATCAAAGTCCTGTGGTCATACAGAACCACTCCTTATGGAACAACCAGCCAAAGCCATTACTCTCTAGTCTATGGAGTCGAAGCGGTTATTCTAGTCAAGATCGGAGCCCCATCAGATCGGGTGGTATATTACACAAAGGAAGAGAACAACATTAACATGAAGTACCACTTGGACAACTTGGATGAAAGAAGTGACTGAGCTTGGATTCTCATGGCGGCTTATAAAGCAAAAATTGCTAGATACCACGATAGGCGCATACGAGAGTTCACCTCAAAGAAGGAGGCCTAATTCTCAAAGACTTGGTTGCCTCATAGGCCTGAGAAGGCAAAGGGAAAATGGATGCCAACTGGGATGGCCCCTACAAGATCACTAAAGTCATCGGGCCGACCACCTATAAGCTAGGGACTATGAAAGGCAAAGAGCTTCCTTGCACATGGAACATTGCTAATCTTAGACCCTACTACATAGTAGATACTTAGGGACTCTAGCAATTGTACTCTTTTTCCTTCCTTAAGGATTTTTTTCCCATTGGGTTTTTCTTTAAGGAAGTTTTTAACGAGGCGGCTCCCCTCAAGTAGAAATCCGGATGCGAAGAATTCCCGGACTTGTACTCAAATTATTATTATCAATAAAAGCATTCTTTTATTCATACATTCACCTCAATAAGTACTGATCACACTTTATAGCATATCCCCAGCACAACAGAAGACCGGTCTAAATATCTCGCGCGCATAAGACCTAGTTGAAACTATGGGAAACAGTTCTTAGCCGGTCACACCTGTAAAACGTAAATAAAATCGGCACAAAATAAAATATTTGATGAAAAAGGCTATGAGTAAGACCTAAGAAATAATCTAAACGGTAGTAAATTGTAAGACCGATACAGATAAATAATAAGGCACAGAAATAAGACCTTAAAAAACTAAAATTATGCCCTAAAGGGCTCAAATAAAGCAATGCACGTACAAAAAAAGGGCAAAAAATGGCTACGTACAAAAAGATTAAAAATTCTATACTACGGCAGAATCTTGGTTGGCAGACGACTCGTAATTTTCCTCTGAAATAACTTGAGTCTCACCAATTTTCTCGCCTAGGATATCCTCCTCGATAAGTTCATCTTCATTCGCCTTGGCTCCAAGATACTCAACGGTTTTCAATAAATCTTCAGGGAGATCCGGGTGAAGCTGCTTACAGGCATTATAAACACGATGCCCAAATTCGAAGCCGTCATCCACCATTCCCTCAATGGATTGGATGTACTCGGCCGCATCTTCCTTTTTTTTGTTAATTTCGGCTTTCAAATCCTCCTGAGTGGCAGCAAGGTCGGCTTTCGCCTCCATAAAACTCTTGGAGATCGTCTCATATGATGACTAGAGAAGCCTATGCTCTTCTCTCAGCTTTTTCAGGTCCTCTCCCAAAGTTTTGTTTTAGCCGGTCACCTCCTTCACTTGAGCTTTCAGCTTGCGGCACATACCTATTGCTTCCATTAACTTTTCAACGTTGGTCTTCTCCTTATCCACCCGGTGGAAAATGTTAGCCACCCGGGACAGAGAATGCATAAAAAAGCATGTTAAGCATGAAGCAGGACTCGTAAGATGGATTTTTAGAAGGGAAATAATACCTGAGCGACCGATTTGAACAGGCAGGCCGCCGCCGTGTAGAAGTCCTCTTGATCATACATACAATCCTCTTCTTCCAATGGAAAGGCCTAAAGAAGAGACTGCTGGACAACCGGCAGATTGAGGGAAGGCTTATTACCCGCAACATAGATAAAGGCATCCTTTACCAAGGAGAGGGGAACCCCAGATTCCTCAACAGGCGTATCAATGGTTGCCTGTCATGAATCATTTTAGTAAATCAAACTATACATAAAGGAAAATGAAGGTTTTAGACGGCATAAAATGTACCGCATCGATAACCTTAGACTTTTTCTTTCTATCCTTCATGGATGCCTCGGCTGCATCTGCGTTCCCCCTCTTCGCTCCTTTCTTAGGCGCTGTCTCACCACTCTTAGCTAATAAAACTGTATCAGTAGTTTTGTTAGTTGCGCCATCAACAATCTCCGGAGCCTAACGGTTGTTGACTTATTGCAGGTTTTTCACCCACTTGGCATAGCATCATAAACCGCATTCTTAACTCCTGATATAGCTGAAAAATAGCAATAAAGTAAATAAGGGGGAAAATTAACTAACCTGGAGGCAGGGGACTGACATAGTATTCATAACCATTGTCAGGATTTAGGTTATAATCAATAAGCCTAAGGTTATGGACAAAAGCATAGGAGAAGTCGCCCAGAGACCACATGCCCCTCTTCAAGCATTCAAAAATCTCCACACGGACGTCCTTATCATTCTTTGAAACCTTGAAAGGAGGAGGCACAACAGGAGACCACCGAGTAGGAAATGTGGGCGCCCCGTCTTTCAGTTCAACAAAAACAAAGAATTGCTTAAAGTTCTTTACCGAATCTGCCCTATGGGTAAAGGAGTAGAACCCGTTCTTATACGAGAAATGCAGGTGGTCCTTGCCTTTATTGATCTTACAAGAGGCCACCCGCTTGAAGAAATTCACATCAAATCCTAGTCCTAGATTTTTCGCACAATTGATAGTGGCCTACTATATCACCCCAGTAGTTGGGATGGATTTGAGTCTGGCACACCTTCTAATAGCTAAGCAGGTCGCATATGCCCTCGGGAAGGGGGTAGACAAAGCCAAACCACGCATGCTCTACATATAAGCTAAAACATCCTTCAGGCAGCTGGTGGACACGTTGATTTTTATACTACAGCATAACCCTGCAACTTCGCATCCAGGGAAAAGTGGCCCTCTCAAAATCCACGTCCACCAGATGAGCTATCGACACAATATCCTCGATACAAGGAGTCACCTTTTTCTCCTTCAAGACGGGCTTGGTTGGTTCTATATTTACAACCTTGGCCTTTGCTGCTCTCTTCTTTCTATACCCTCTTGGCCTAGGATCGAGATGTTCTAGGTGAGTCAGTTGATCAACCTAATCGCACTCATCGCCACTGCTTGCCCACGTCGGGTTGGAAGAGTGTATTTGTGAGCTAGAGGCGGCCTAACCGGATGCCGCCCTCACTTCATCACCATCTATGTGGTCCATCCTCCTGAATGTCCTTTTAATCCTAGAGTTATGAGGCAAGTTAGAACTGTCCATGTTAATAAAAGTGCGGAAAATTAGGTCAGGGCATTCCCTATACAAAACGGTAAACAAACTCTCGCTTGAACTGTTACTTAATGAAGATGAAGACATGGCTGCCTCGAAAGAAAGGAAAAATCCTAGAACAAGTTAGAGTTGGGTCGAGATGCTCTATCAAGATCTAGGGTCATTTTTTAACCACGAGGGGTTCAATCTGAAAGCCTATATTCATCATATTCATCATGCTCATTAGAATTCATACACAAACCTAGAATCGAGCCAAAATAAACCCAGATTCTAACGACAGTAAATTACAGCTAAGATCATTTCTACAAGCAAAGGCGTTCAAAATTACAAAGGATTATAGCCTAAAAATTCTAGATACACCGTGACATAATAGCGTAAAAGGCAGTTTAGCAAGAACTCGTTTAACATAGAATTCGGGCTGTAGTGGCACACAGTCAAAGCACAGTAGTCACAGACATGGAATTCATGAAAAGAAGAAGTATAATAAATGTTACTTACTTACAAGAGATGAAGAGTTTGAAAAAGCAGATGTCGCCGGAAAAACAACCTTGAAAGCTTGAAAATAGGAATCGCCGGAGTGAAGCAAAAAAGATCAGGCAAGCGAAGATGAAATGTGTGGAAAAAATGTTTAAATAGGAAGAAGGATAAAAAGCGAAGAGTCACAATCATTAAAAAATAGAAGCACAGTGCCATGTGTCAATTAAGGTTAGGCTTGTTTTAAAATTTGAAAAATCACACCTACCGCCAAAGAACATGAAGAGACTTAAGCATCCTAAGTAAGCTTCGAGAATGCTTGGGCCACAGTTGGCCACGTAGCCCTAAATATTAGGCCGCTCAGAATTGGAGCGGGTTCATGCCGTTAGAAGCCCTAAAGAACTTCTCACACTTGGGGGGGGGGGGGGGGGGGCTTCTGATAACTTACTAAATATAACTCGCCCGTCCTGTCCTAGATACTGGGTTAACAAAGAGCCACGTGGCTCACTTCATCGACTAAGTTAGAAAAACTTGAAGCGAGAACATACAAAACTGAAGACCACGAGAAGCCTTGAACGGTCATAGTCTTGAGACGGCTCATGATCGGCTTGAAGGCATCTCCGTGCCCTATAAGTAAGGAGGATCCAGGTCTTACTCTAGTCCCTATATTCTCTCCTCAATCCTTATCCCTATCACCTTGGGATACAAGGATCAGATATGTATGAAGAGTTCTAAATTTATCTCAATTAGGACTCCCTATTCTATTAGGAATAGGGCTGCTCCTGCGCCTATAAATAGGCCATTCGGTCAGTTCAACAGGTATCTAAACATTCTCATACTCACTTTCATAATATTCCTTAAAACCCTTTACTAACTTAAGCATCGGAGGGTCCCCCACGGGGTGACCACCGATCGCCACCAAGTTCGTATGTTGTTTTGCAGGAATTCGTTCGTAGATTGAAACAAGTTCGTAGAAAGATCAATTCTAAAATATCGAATCCAGGTACAATATTTTCAATCGATATAACCAAACATATCGATTAATTCAAATACCTATTAAAAACTAATGATATATAATATAATTTTGTATTTTTTAATCTTGAATTTTTTTTATTTATGAACTATTTATAGATTCTTATTAATATTATGAGTGTTTTATTTATCGATGTATCAATTATTTAATCATTTTATTTTTATATTATAATTATTTCATTGAAATTTATTGAAATTATAAGATACAATGAGTTTATATATATATATATATATATATATATATATATATATATATATATACTAATCGAACATAATAATTTTTTTTGTTCGGTTACTTATTTACTTCAGTTTGGTTTCGGTTTTTATTTTTTAGTATATTCGATTTTTGGTGTATTCGATTAGGATATTCAACCAATGCACACCCCGACCCCTGAATGTCGCATGTCAATATAATTTTTTTGACTTTTCAAAGATATCATTTGTCCTCTCTAATCACAAGCAGTCACATGGTATTGAAGGGAAAAATTGGTAGACTTTTGCCATGTTTAAGGAGGTAACTAGAGTAAATGAAAGTTGACGGTAACATACTGCGAAAGTTGTCAAAGTTGAGGGGGCCTCGATGCATTTGGCCTAGAAAGTAAGTGTAGATAGAGATGTAGATCTAAGATTACTTAGAGTGAAACCGTCTCTAAAGATATGTATGTATTGGATATCGATAAGCATACATCATATGATAGAGCTCCATGATGTCAAAAGATTATAGTAGTCGACCACACTTACAGTAAAATAAAAGTTTGACATTTATATATGCTGAGAAAATGGTCAGTTATAATTATTCAATAACACAATTACTATTCAATAACACGATCACATTTCAAAGAGAAAACAAAAAAGCATAAAAAATAAATAATTTTGTGAAAAATGAATTATTGTGGAAAATATGGTATTTCTGTTATATAAAATTAATTACATCAATAAATATTTATACATATAATTTTTATGAGAAAGGAAAATAAATAAATATATATAAATATAATTAATTATAAATAATCTTTTTAATAATTATTATTCCTAATTATAGATATTAATTTTAATTTAAACTAACCATAAATAATCTTATAAGAA
Source organism: Euphorbia pulcherrima (assembly GCA_947683365.1). Taxonomy (NCBI): domain Eukaryota; kingdom Viridiplantae; phylum Streptophyta; class Magnoliopsida; order Malpighiales; family Euphorbiaceae; genus Euphorbia; species Euphorbia pulcherrima. The sequence goes on from CANTUS010000008.1 coordinate 33,647,634, forward strand.
TAATTTAATATCAATATAAGAATATTTCAATAAATTTAATTAAAAGAAATACAACCAATCCAAACAATTCAATTCGGTGAATTATTTGATTCGATTACTTGTTGTATTTGAGTTCGGTTCGAAGCATATGTTTTTTTACTTTGTGCACATATTATTGTATAAGGACTATCAATTAGTTGCGTTGATTTAGTGGAAGAGTAGGCTATAAAAAAGAAAGCTGCAAAATTGTGGACGAAAATAGCGTTATAGTGCGTCTACCCACAAAAAAAGTGAAAACTTCCATTAATGCCAATTCTCCATATTAAAGATTTTTTTATTATTTTTTTAAAAATTATTTATAAATTTAGGCTGATTTACAAACTATTCGTGGTATTTTTTTTTCTATCGGCCTTTAAAAATCTTCCATTAATGCCAATCCTCCAACTCCCAACAGCTTCCTTTGCCCACCTTTCATAAACTTCCCAATTACTCCTATTTCCCCTATCTTCCTCAACTTCCATTACAATGACAATGGAAACCGAAACTCCCCAACCAAAACCGAAAACCCCACGTCATCGACGCACCTTCAAAATCATTGCGGTGGTTCTCTCCATTCTACTAGTATTACTTTTCATCACCATCCTTATCCTTGCTTTCACACTTTTCAAAACAAAAGAACCCAAAATCAACCTCGTTTCGGCTTCCATACAAGGCGTTTCCCCGAGAATTTCGTTCCCTGTAATAAACATTGAACTCAATATTACACTCAACACAACTCTCCTAGTTCATAACCCAAACTACGCGAGCCTTAGACATGGACTAGGAAAGAGTTATCTTTATTACAGGGGTGATCAAGTGGGTGAAGCTGATTTGTATCCCGGGTTTTTACCGTCTAGAGGTTCGGGTGAGCTTGTTTGTATGCTTAATTTGGAAGTGGATCGATTTGCTGATGACGTTACTGGGTTGATTCGAGATATTTTGAGTGGGGAGCTTGTTTTGGAAACGAGGACCAGGATTCCGGGTCGTGTTAAATTGCTTGGGCTGATTAAGAAGCATGTTGTGGCTTATTCGGCTTGTAGCTTTACTATTGGTTTTCCTGCTTTCAAGATTCAGGACCAGAAGTGCAACTCCAAAAACAAGTTTTGAACAATCTTGTCATAAGGTCTAGTTTTTTTAGTGAGATTTTGGTTTTGTTTACTGGCTGGAGATGTCTAATTTATTTTGTGCATGCCAATTAAACTAATTAATCTTGATTCTTGTATAGGTAAGTTTAATCAAACTATCTTTGTGAACTGAGTGTTGGGTTTTCACAGGGAGCTGGGTATTTGAAGTACTCAGCTCTCAATAGACAAGTACCCGCCTCCCCGTAAAAGAACCTAGTTCCAAGCATACTTTATAGAATTTGGAAGTCAAACACCCAATCAGAATTACTCTGTGAGCTCTGATTTCATGATGTACAGAGTTACTGGTTCCAAGCATCACGGGTCCCTCTATGAGTTCAAGGTTGGGGATTTTTAGGCTTTTGTCCTTGTCAAACCACAAAAGTCTCTTTTTTTCGCACATTTATATACCAAGGCAATAGAGAGCTGTTAAAGCTTTACTTTTTCTGTTCAGGTTGATTATAAAGACCTTTAAAGTTTGGCCTATCAACCTTATTTCGATTAGGGATGACGATGGATATTCAATTCAACCCATATCCATTTTATAGCATTTATATCCTACTTTTTTTAGATCCATTAGGTCTGGATCGGATCTGGATTCAATAAAACGGATATAGATCGTATTTGGATCCGGGTATGGATCCAACAAAATAGAATTGTTCAACACTTAGAAGCCTTCAAGTTCTATGGATCACACGGTTCGTCTATAGCAAGTCAAGTCTGATAGATACCTGAGTTTTCACTCACAACAACTATGAATATTAATCACAATATCAGATACAAATACAGTCATATAAATAAGCAAACAGTGTTGGATGTTGAAGACTTTCTTTTAACATGTATTGCACTCAAACTACACATTTGATCTAATACGAAAGAGTAAGTGCAACGCGTGTAGATAGAGTACTTAAGAGGGCACCAACTATGGAAATGAGTTCCGCTTTAGGATATGAATCCGTTAGATCTGGATCTGAACATATTCAATGGATTTGGATCTACAATATAAAAATGGATTTAGGTTGAATCTATCCAAATTCGGTCCATTGTCATCCCCAATTTCGATTAAATAACATGAAGAAAAAGATTCAAATGTTTTCTACAGAAATTTGCAGACACTTATCAAAAAAGTAAGTCAACCACAAGATTATAACGAATTGTGCTGGACCATACATCATCTTTTGAGGCTATAATGTGACATAATTGATGTATACTTATTAATTAGCTTTTGTGTTGCTGTACTACTTTAACCATATCAGCAATCCAAATATCCAAACATTTATCAACTTAGATGGCTCTATGCTACAATCATTAGAACCCCTTATCATTATTTTTATTCCTTAACTTGTCATTACTTACTCACTGGCTTGACAAACTTTTCGAACCTTGCAGTCAGTTTAACCTTTACAATTCTAAGCTCAACCTTTCCATATTCATTCCATTGTCTATTTGAGCTAATTTTAGCATTCTCTCTCTCAAAGTTTGCCCCAAAAAACCTCACTCACAAGCTTTTAGCTTGGTCAAATTATTTCAGACTGACCCTTGGTTACCAATAATTGAATTTAACGAAATGGACACATGACCTTTAGGCAACTTTGATAAGGGAAAACCTATCAATACACGAGGTTCTAAAAAGTCTTTCTGCCCTTTTAGTTGCAGCACTACTTTATCCAAATTGGTAATAGTGTAATACAATCATTTATCAAAACAGATAGTTCCGCATGCCTATAATGGGAAATTGTATGATGGAACGAGTCTTTTAGTCCCTTTTCCCCGCATGAATGAAATGCGTCTCAAAAAATACTTTCTGCTATTACAATCTATTATATTATTCATTCTAAATAATAGAAAGTAGTTTCTGAAACAAATGTCATTCATACAGGGAGAAGGGACCAAAGGACCCGGTCCATTGTATAATTTTCCTTGTTGAACCCCTTGTCATTAATTTTATTAGTAACTTCTCATTAATCACTTTTAAGACCAAACACATGTGGCCATCCATCTGACTACCCTTCTCACAAAGGCAACTCTACTCAACGATAAAGCCAACAGAAAAATGATCCAAGACATTCATATCATTTAATTTACAATCCAACCAGCCCACCACAGAACATGTGTACAAAACAAAAAGAAAAAGAAAAACAAGTCTTCCTGTCTTTCAAAAGCAACAACTGCTTTCCAATACTAGGAAGCCAATATTCCTATACAATGTTACAACTACACTGTGATCTTAGTTGGGACACAATGCCCCACTATAAATTAAAATTCCCTAAGAGCAACTTAATTCAAAAAGGGAGGCTGGCTTACTGAATTAGTTGACAAAGTCAATGTAAATTAAACTAGCTTTAGAACTCAAGCTTCCTGCATAATCCCCCCAAATCAATGCCTTTTAATTTACCTTTCAGTTTCAAAGGAGCGTCAGGGCACGTTTCAGCGACTCCGTTAAGTTTTGGGCCAGGAGGTGTCTCGCAAGGACCATAATGCCCTTCTGCATTTGCTAGTTCGGTAAGAACACTTTCAGTTTGATTTGAGATTATAACTTCTAAGAGATTTTCATACACCGATTCAAGAATCTTCTGGTCTGAAAGGGACATTGAATCATCACAGCCAAACCCTTTGAAGGAATTATCGAATATAAGCCGCCTAGCAACATTGGGCCTAACTTCATCACAATATTTCTTACATTGGGGAGCCCAGAGCTTGTCGTCTGGACCAGGGGCAAAAGGGTCAAAAACACCATCCGTGGGTGTTTCGGGGCTACTCGAATCATTAAGAAGTTCTGGATTTGTATTGGTTTGAGAGGCAAAGATGAAAACGTCAGGCAGCTTTTTAGGCACAGCCAAGGGTAAATCCCCATTCTCTTTGTCAGTATCAGGAGTTGTAGGTCCAAGTGATCCTCCGCAAATAGTTGTGTCTGAAATTTCAGGGGTTTTCAGGCATGAATCTTGGCTTTCTTTCGTTTGGTCCGAAACGAACTCAGATTCCACATCACCCATAATGCAATAGAAGCAAAATCTGATAAGGGCAATGTAAATAAGATTCACTGTCAGGGAACATAAGAACATTTGAGCCCTGTGATACCATATCTAAATCAATATTGCACAAATGGTCCCTATAGTATCATTATTCAGTTACCCAATCAATTGGATCTTTTTGAAATACCGTAGGGGCTAGAGGGACCAGTTAAGAAACATTTGATAATGGATAATCGGGCTATCGCCAAAAAGGTATTCTTTTCTTATAAAGAGCCAATGTAAAAAGAAAAATCCTAATTCAACAGACAGAGATCGAACTGACAAACACAAAAATCAATCCAGCGACAAATCAAACAAAGTATTGATGCATAATACAAGCAGTTACAGATTAAAAACACTAACTCAAAATCGGAACCCTAAGAAATTACCAGCGCTGAAAGGGGAAATTAACCCTAAAATCGACAAGTAACAGAAACGAGCAAAGAGATAATGAGAGAGAGAGAGAGAGAGAGGAAATGAGAGTACCTGAAGCGATGGAAAAGGCGGAGTTGTAAAGGGTTGGAGAAGTGGCGGCAGCGGGAAGGAAGAGGAGGGAAAAATAAACGGCAGCGTATAAAGGTGAAAATGAGATTGATGTGTAAGGGTTTAAATGGGTATATATAGTAGGGAGTTAAGTGAAGATAAGAGTGGAAGCAGGATAACATGGAGTTTGATATGCGTGGGAGAGAACGCGATCTTATATTAGATTTGACTGTTTGGTCTGATTGGGACTTACGAGATTCATCACTATATGTCTTTTTGCATACCTTAGGATTTTTTTTTTTATTTTATTTTATTTTTTTCTATTGATATTTTTAATGAAATTGTGTATTTGAATTTACATTAAAAATAAATAAAATCTACGCCTCATTCGAATGTGATTTGAATACAAGATTTTTAAAGGTTAGAAATTCAATCTTAACCGTTAGACTACATTCGTCACATTGTTTTAATGCTGATTAATTATAGATAAAATATTACAATTTCAAACGATATGATTTTAGGTGCATTTTATGATTATTTTATTTTCCTTCAAGTGATTATTACTTGATTCTATGTTACTAAAAGATTAGTGCTATGAAATTTGATTTAATGGTAGCAGTAAGAAAATAATGATTATTTTATAAATAAATAAATTAATAATAGAAGAAATGCATTTTTTATAATATTGAACGTGTTAGATATAATATTAGCTCGTCTAGGCCCGCGCTTTGTGGGTCGGGCTTGGGCAAATATATTATATAAAAAGCCCGGCCCTATTCAGGCCCACTAAAGCTCGCAAATATGTTAGGTTGGACTTGAGTTCAGTATAAAAATTCAAGCTCGGTCTGACTTGACCTATATTAATAAAAAATATATACTTAATTATTTATCAATTATAAAATATATATAATTTTTAAATAATATATATATATATATATATATATATATATATATATATATATATATATATAATATTTATTAATTTATGGGCCGGGTTTGAGAATGAAGTTCAAAACTTAGGTCCGACCCGGCCCGCATATAAAATTTATGTGGGCTGAATTAAACTTGGATCGAGTAATTTTACTACCGACCCGATCAAATTCGTCCCAACCCGTCCATTGAACAAGTCTATGCGTTGTATAAGGGAATAAAATGTAAATTATGATTTTGATAAAAAAAAACCTTAGTAGGGCTCTTGGATAAGCTTTGTTTTAACAAAAACTATACGGTACGCGCTTTAGCATAATGCAGGATAAATTTATTTATAATAATTAATGATTTATTAATACTCTTAATTATTTTTTTATTATATTCTATAAAATTAATTATTATGAATTATCTCCTTATTTAAAATTTTCTATCTGTACCATGTATATTTATTAATTATTTTAATTAATTTATTATGAATTAATTATTTTTTTAATTTATTTATTAATTATTTTTTTTAATTTATTATGAATTTATTTTTATTTTCATTAATGTAATACCAATTATTCTTCTAATTTATTGATTAATTATTTTTATGAATTTTGACATATGAATTAAGAAATTGAAATAAGTATTCAAATTTTTATTAAGACAAACTATAAAAAATATTAATACTTGGTAAATTATTTATAAATTTACCGTCAAGTTAAACTATTTACAAATACACATTCCCTTCAATTCTAATTAGATATCATGTCATCCACTTATTTTTTCCATTTTTCTTTTAATTTTTTTTCTTATTTTTCACTTATCTCTGAAACCGTTTATTTTTTCGATATGCGCTTTAGAGTTTTTTGTTCGTCTTATTTTTATCTTTGAAATGACATCTACTGTGATATTTTTGAATTTTTTGAACCAGTAGACGTTTGATAGACCTCCAATAGATATGTGATAGAAGTCTGGTAGACATATAGTAGATATTAGTTTTTTATAGTTTTTTTATGGAATCATTATGTTAGTTTGTGCAGACCTTACCAGCTAAATAATGATAATTTAGCTGCGAAAATCAAACATAACAAGAAGAGAAGAGAATCTAGATACGATTTCCGGATCAATAATATAATGGAAGAACAGATCCAATAGAGAGAAAGTACACTAGTATACAAATCATATGAGAAAAAAGGCTATTGAAAAGAATAGATTCCACATATCTACCAGACTTCTACTACATGTCTATCAGACTTCTATAACATGTCTACCAGACATTTACCACATGTCTATCAATTGAAAAGTTCAAAAAAGTCATAATGGATGTCGTTTCGAAGATAAAAAAGAGACAAACAAAAAACTCTAAAGCGGCATATTGAAAAAATAAGCTGTTTAAAAGATAAATGCAAAAGAAAGTAAAGAAAAAAAATATGAACAGTAACTTTGTGGAGGGGGAACGTATTGTTGGAATATTTTGTCCTTTAATCCAAATTATTTTATAAAAAAGGGTGTTTTTTATAAGAGTCCCTCAGTAAATTGGAATATATGGTTTCTAGCTTCATTAGTTTTTTTAGTTATCAAGTCGATTTCTAGTTTAAGAGACTAAATTGTATTTATTCTAATTATTCACATATTAATTAAAATTCTTTATTTGACACTACTATGGAATTGTGTTACCTATAAAAAAGATAATAGTATGTAGGTTTTAAATTGTATAAATATTTTAATTTTTATTCGAAATAATTAAAATAATGGATTTAAATTTAAGTCCAACTATGAAAGAATTTGAGCAAAAAGATGTGGTGTTGGTTTGAATGAGAAAGACGAAACGAAGCGATGAACCAAAAAAAGATACAGACCCGAGAAAAAGAAAAGGAAGGGATTAAATTGTTTTACTTTTTATAAATAAAATAAAATTATAATTAATTAGTTTACATAAAAAAATGAAATAAAAAGGAAGGATATTAATTATTTTAAATAATATAAAATTATAATTAATAAATTTATATAAAGTTATGGTATTCAGCGGTACGCCGTCGCATACTGTAGCTTAATCCTTGTTTTAAATGTGCTTGCTACTCTATTAGTAGCTGCCATGATTAAGCCGTAGCAATCTTACCTTTTGATAAATTTTAAGTACTATTTTCTCACAAAATAGACCCTAATATGACATTATTAGAAAAAGAGTTAACTTGTTTATGTTATTAAATTGGACAGATTTTAAAAAAGTACTTAATATTTCATTCATTTATAAAATGAGGTTTGAAATTTTTTTTATAAAATGAGATATATGGTTTCAAAAAATTATTAAAAATATGATTCTTAATATTAAATTATGTCACGATAATGAGTATTTTTATTTATTTTTATCCAAAATTCTATGGACCGATTAATAAAGATGAATACATATAAGTGATAGTTTTTGAAATTTTTATAATAATGCAAATATTTTTTAATTAAAATATGATGATAAACTTTAAAAAATCATAAAAAAATCTTTCAAACTTATTCAAATCGTGATATGTAGTTTTTAAATAAATAATAATGTTAGATTATGAAAAGATTGAATTAATTGAAATATTTTTTGCAACATCAATATTCTGAAGAAAAAATATATTTTTTTATCTTCTTTTGTCAATTTTTTGAAACCACAAATCCTGTTTTGCAAAAAAAATTATTAGACCCTGTTTTTCAAATGAGTGAAACTATAAGGTATTTTTTTAAAAGTTTTTCCAATTAAATTATACTCCTTTAGGTTACAAATAAGTGTTTATTTAGAGTTTTTCACCAAAACTAATAAAAAAATTTTGGGGTAAACTTAAAAAACATGCACTTTGACTGTTTTTGAAAAAAGTCATTGGGGAATTTATTTTTTAAAAGGAGACATGTGGTTTCAAAAGTTAGAAAAAGGGGTAAACTTTAAAAGCATGTCATGTGGTTTGACTGTTTTGTAAAAAGGTCATTGTGGAAATTTTTTATTTCAAAAGGGTGCATGTGGTTTCAAAAGTTAGCATAAACATGTTTCTCAAAATTTTGAAACCACATTTGGAATGTAATCTCAGTCATTTTAATAAATTCAACATTTCTATATTTCAGCTATATCATTTGTGAATTACATATCAAGATTTGAGTAAATTTGTAAACTTTTCATTTTGTTATGATTTTTTAAAGTTATCGTCAATTTTTAATTAATATAAATATTTATACTTCTCAAAAAATTCTAAAGTTTATCACTAATATGTATTGTATTTTTATAAACGAAGCAGCAAAATTTCACTTCAAAATAGACAAGATTACCCTTCCAAATGTGGTTTCAAAATTTTGAGAAGCATGTTTTTGCTAACTTTTGAAACCACATGCACCCTTTTAAAATAAAAAAATTCCACAAGGACTTTTTACAGAACGGTCAAACTACATGGCATGTTTTTTAAGTTTACCAAAAAAAAGATTCCTAAAATTTTGAAATCACATTTTGAAGAGTAATTTCGTCCATTTTAAAGTGAAATTTTGAAGTTTATTTAATAAAAATACAATACAAGTTAATGAAAAATTTTAAATTTTTTTGAGTAGTAGCAAATATTTTTAATTAAAATATGATAATAACTTTAAAAAGTCATTCCAAAACACGTTCAAATCTTGATATATAATTCTTAAATAATATAGTTAAAATATATAAATGTTGAATTTATTAACATTATTGGTGTAGCATTAACAAAAAAAATTAATCTTCAAACTTTGTTTACTAACTCTTAAAGCCATAGACCTGTTTTTTAAATACATAAACCATTTTACAAAAAGGCCAAATAATAAGTCATATTTTTAAAATTTACCCAAAATTTTATTACACCATAAATATAATTATTTTATCCTTCATACTTTATAAAAAATTCTCTTTATTTTTTTTATTAGTACTAACTTATAATTTTAATAATAATTATTTTTTTAATTAATGAAAAGGTAAAAACTAGAAAACCGTAAAAATTGCATTATAATCTAAAATGAAAAATAAACAGGACAGCAGGACTGAATAAAAGAAGATACGTGGGGCAGGTTTAGTTTACAGGTTAAATTATATGACAAACGCCAAATGAGATAATATTGTTGTTCTTCCATTTGAACTAATTCACCTGTTGGTTATTACTTTAGACTTTTTAAAAAATTTATCTCATACGAGCTTATAATGATAATAATAAAAATTTTATTTCATCTCATTCGAATGTAAACTTAAAACAGCTTTACGATTCAACCAATGATAAAGCCTTTGTCATTATTAATTATTACTTATTATTGAGAAAGCAAGCAATCATCTTTTGTTTGGGGTCGAAGCCCAACCCTTGCATAATAGCTCCTGGTCATCTTTTATTTTTTATTTATGGGGTGCAACAAAAGATGTTCCTATATCCATGTCAAGAAGTGGGAAATGTCTATATAAAATAAATCTCAATGCAAGAAAATAATGTGAAAGAAAAAATATTGTGTAAAAAAATTATACTTAAAAAAATATTTTTTATTTTTGGCCCCAAAAATTAAAAAAAATATATTTTGATGTCCGGTTAAAATATTAGAAAATATTTTCCAATCACAAATTCAAGTGTAATATCATATATTTTTTATAATGTAATATTTTCAATTAGATCTATATAAATAATAAAATATGTGAAATATTAGATAAATATTATTATTGTATAAACAAATAATTTGTGTAGACTTATCAGTATTAGTATATCACAACAATTATCATTGGAGGATGAGGTGGAAATGGTGGTGGAGACGTTAATGGTAGTGCTGAAAATAGAATAGATATAGGCGACAACGATGGTGGCCTTGGTAGATGAGGAGATGGTGGTCGCAATGGAGTCAGTGAAAGAAGTAAAGGATGAGGTGCAGAGGAGATGGTGGTGGTGACAACTTCGGTTAAGAAGGGTGGGGATGGTGGTAGTTGACGGAGTGAATGTAGTGGTGGTGATGGAGGTGGAGATGAAAGTAGAAGCAACATTGGTGGTGGTAAAAGTGGGGTGGAGGAGGTAGTGGCCATTGGTGAAAGTGATGGGGCGGAGATGGTGATGATGGTAAAGGTGGTAGAGGTTGACGTAGTGAGAGGTGGAGGTAGTGTACTAGTGGTAGTGACAATGGTGGTGATGGTGGTTTTGATAGTGGAACGGAGAAAGTTGTGGTGCTTATGGTGGATGCGAGGTGGGAAAAGTTTATTTAATAAAGTAAGAGAAAATGTTTTCTCATTTTTTAAAGTGAAAATATTTTCCCTTATTTATGTTATATTTTGACGTTGACGTGTAAAATATTTTTATTTAACTTATTTTTTAAGTAAAACGCACACTCAAAATATTTACCTAAGCAATATTTTTTTTTCAGTAAACAAACATAGGCAAATGTTAATTATATTATTAGCACAAATCCTAATATATTTGGAGCCCCTCCAAAAGTTGTATTTTAAAAATTGCTAGACTGAAGCAGCTGAAATTTGACTTTGGAAAATCTCTTTTTTTTATTTGGCTCATACCTTATGTTTTTTTCTTCTTATATACGTTTTTATAGGTATTTTATTTACAGAACCATCATATTTTGGCTGGGCTTTAAATATATGCTTCTAAAAAGGAAGAGAAAAGGAAATAAGAAAAATAAAGGGCTAACACACTATTGTATTACCTTTACAGATTTACAATTGGCTTAACTAATGATTAGAATAAAAGTCTCGGATTTAGGTTCTTTAAAGTTAAAGGATGGTAAACTTGTACATTATTTCAGTCAATTTCAACTATTTATTGAGTTTAAATAGTTGAGATTTAGTTTTAGTGATTTATTGGGTCCACAGTGCAGCTAAATCTCAACTATTCAAACTCAATAGATGGTTGAGATTAACTAAAATATATAACTTTACCATCCTTTAACTTTAGAGAATCTAAATCCGTATTGTTTAAGTTATTTTATGTTCAAGTCGTTATTAGCCTTAAAATACTTATTCTAAGTTTGCTTAAGTAACAAAACCATTCACACAAAACTAATTTTGTTGAAAGCATGTTATACTTTATTAGTACAAGTGTTAAGCGGCTTGGTATCGCTTAGGCAAGATCTCAAGTTCGAGTCCTAATGAATGCATTGAGAGGCAGCTTATACGGAATCATACTGATCATGAGGTCCTTGCCAGGTTGAACCGCGGCGATTGCGGGGATGGCATTAGAGGCTTCATTGTTCTTCTTAAACCAAGGTTTTTCTACCTTCGCGACTCGCTCGCGCTCAGCCTCGCGTTCGACCTTTTCGGCCTTCTAAAAAATCGTCTTGCATGAGGGGAAGGAGTCGGTAGCCATCCCCTTTCTAAACAGAGGGAGGGATCCATCAATGAGCTTAGAGATCATCTCTTCTAAACTCAGCTTAGATTTCATCAGTACCTGAGTGGCCATCCAACGGTGGAAGTATTGCTTAAAGGTCTCACCAGGCGACTGGCGGACAACCTCAAGATACTGAATGGTTGTTTCCATCATGGTGTTAAAACCATAGTGGTCAATTAAGGCTTCCGAGAGACGCTTCCAGGTGGTGACCACATGGTAAGGCAGAGTATGGTACCATTCGAGTGCTGGGCCTCGTAAAGAGCATGGGAACATCTCAGCAAGAACCTTGTCGCTTAACTTCTTCACCCCCAAGACCCTTTCATACATAATGATGTGAGAAGCATGGGCGCTAGACCCATTATAGTGTGCCATGTTAGGCATGGTGAAGTTGTCGGGAACCTAATCTTCATCCCACTAGGGTTCTTTGTCTTGGTTCGAGTTGGCAGTCATCAATTGATGGATATAGGCTTGGATTTCGGGTGTCATGCCCGGAGGTTGCGTGACCTAGTCATTGATAGGTTGGCTTACGAGTGCGTCGACTCCAGGTGTCACGCCCGGAGGCTGCGTGACCTGGTCATTGATTCGAGAGATTATCATCTGATGTACGAAAGCCTCCAACTCAGGTGTCATGCTCGGAGGTTGTGTGACCTGGTCGTAGTTCGTAATCGGTGGAGATGGTGGAGGAATGTCCAAACGGGGATGAGTAATTAGTTGGCTGGCAAAAGGATTCTGGGGGTGAGTTGTTCCTCCGAGTGTAAAAGCAGAAGTTCGCCCAAACTAAAACGGGCTTGCCATAGGTTAAGTAGGGTGAAAAATGGGTGCAACTGGCCTTGCCTCTACTAAACCGGACAACATCTGTGCTGAACCATTATGGGCTTGCATGTCAGACTCAGAAACCCAATATGAATTCTTATCCTCAAGGGCTTTCCTGACAACTGCTTGGATAGTGGTTTGTATGGAGCCTGAAATGCATCAGAGTTCAGAAACTGAGTCATGGTGCTAGCGAAGTTAAAACCAGGGTGCAGCTGAGATCCTGCTCCCGAGGTGGGAGTAGGGTCTAATGGATCCTCAGGCGAAGGGAGGTTTCCTTCATTGTTCAGTAAAGACATGGCTGGTTGTGAAGGCTCGGATTAGAAGGAAGACTGTTTGGATCATGAATCGAAGGTCAGACCATGAGTGGTTTATGTAGTGCTATGGATGGTATGAATGCCTTTTGTTAAATAATTGATGCGTGATATGTATGGTTGCACGTAGACTTGGTTAGTGATGGTGCAAAGGCTTATCCCTTCAACATATGTGGGACGTCCATACCCCTCATCACCCATAGCGATATGCCATGACTCAACGGGGGTACAAAAGAAGTTCTACGGATGTTGCTAAACCTCTTCCATGACTGGAGATTAGTAAGGGTAAGTTGATTGATTTTTGGCCCTTGAAGCCGATGCATGGGTAATGCGTGAGCACGTAGCACGTAGCACACAAAACGTCCCTCTTCCGACCTTATGACTCCCACATAACGCCTCTTTGAAAAGGATGGAGGTTAACTTCTTTGTCGAAAATGGCAAAGAAGTGCGTCCCAATTATTTTTTTATTATTTTGGTAGTCCTAAAGGAATGAAGTGCTAAGGCTTTTCTAGCGTGACCTTGGTATAGGGTTGTTGATGTTGATGGTTCTCATTTACCTTGATTCCATATTACTCAACTACTCCCCAAAAAGGTGCGATCACACGAGTTCACATGTTGGTTGAAATGAGTGATCCACCCACTAGGCATCCTCAATTCCAAACAGGGCATGAGTGATACTTTCGTGAGCTTCTCGGGTAAAATGGGGCATCCTAATATTATCGAACTATCTACAAGCGTAAGGATAAAACGTTATCAAAAGGAATGAAGTTTTAATTTAGCCAATGATTTCAATACATCATCTAAATCGTTTAAACTTATTGAAAATTTTAAGCACAAGTTTAAAAGAGATCAATACCCAGCGGAGTAGCCACTATGAGCGGACGACATCTCAGACGGGCCACGAGGCTAGGCCGGTAGACCAATCTCCTTGATAATAATGGGTGTGATGATGATTGTAGAAAATGGTTTAACATATTTTTAATGTTCAATAGATACGAGATCGAAATCCTGTACTTAAAATAGAGTCACCACCCTATTCAACTCAACCAGGAAATTTTGGTACAATTTTCCCACCGGGTGGTAGACTATACCTTAAGTAGAGATTCCGAGTTCGGATGATGTTATCTGTTTAACATTGGACAAGTTAAAAGATTTCATTCTTTCTTAATCGGTTTAAATCCACCCTATTTATTGTGTTTTTGGTTTTTATATTGTTATTGCATTATCAAGCATTCAAAGCGGGAAATAAATAAATTATTACAGTCATCCAACAGATAAAATTTGGAAATTAAAGAATAATTACAAGGCTTTCCAAATCCTATACATTTGTCTATATAATAAATAAAATATCTGAAGGCCTAACATACATCTAACCTAAATCTACCTGCATGAAAAGGTTAGCACACGTATGACACGTATACAGGGGAAATCACACAAAATGGCGCCCCTGGCAGTGGGGTCGAGGGACGGTAGCCCCTCACGGGGTCTAAGGGGCAGCGCCCCTTGTGGGGGTCGAGGGGCGATAGCTCCTTGCGGTGTCACGGGGCAGCACCCCGGGTAGGGTACAGGGGCAGAGCCCCTAGATGGGGTCGAGCTACCAGGTTAACTCAAAATTTTTTGATTTTAGAATATAAGTTCCCTTTGAAAAATTCATTTCCAAACGAATTTTAGGGAAAAGTCCATTTTGGACACGATCATTATTTTATCCAAATTATTAGTGAAAATGCCACATGTTATAGGGTTTGAATGGTTTTCGGGGAGTTTTGGACTCCCGTCATTATACTGTACATCCTAGCTTTGAAAATTAAACTAGGTCGGAAATAAAATGAAAATAAACAAGTTATCTAGAACCTCATGTCACCGGCGATATGAATGAGGTCGGCAATGACATCAATGATGCCGCTGGCAATATCATTTATACAGGCATGCTGCATGACATTATGGATATTATAAAGAAAGGGTCTTGCAAGAAAATAGAGCTGTTAGGGATAAATGAGACCTCTGGTGGTATCACTAATGCCGCTGGTGGCATGAGTGATACCGCCGGCGACCTCAACTGTCTCTGACGGCTTTATTTTCTTGCAACAGCAGTGATTAACAACCAAAAAGCAACTGAAAACCCAAAACTAAGCAAAAAATAGCAACTGAACACAACAATAAGTAATTTGAAAGCTAAAGAGCTATGAGACTCAGAATTTTTGCCTCGGGGCCATTAATCCACCTCTTCATGAATCAAATGACACCTTCGGGGAGCTAAAATGATGATTTGGGAAGTAAAGGGGTGATTTATGTCTCTAAATCCTATTTTAGTGATTTTTAAACCTAAATTTCACCTAAATATCAGAGAGTTCAGTAAAGAAAAACTAAGAAAAGATGGATTGGATCCTCTTTTCTTACATTTTCTAGACTTTATCCCACTAGAACTAACTAAAATACTCAAAATCTCGTTAAGATTTCAAGTGGTGAAAGTGTTCAACCCTTATTTCTTCTGGAAATGGTTGTTTATATAGGCTAAAATCTGGTAGACAATTAACTTTGATCAATTATCCAGCGGATATCGAGCAAAAAGGCGCACAACTGTTCTACAGCAGAAACCTATACCACCGGTGGCATGGATAATACCGCCGGCGGTATCGATAAGGCCGCCGGCGGCCTCACCTCCTGACAGGTCTGAAGAGCGAGCATGAATCAAGCCTAAAAATAGGGAAAAAGTAAGAAAATCCGGCCAACAGCAATTTCAGCGGGATGACTTGAATATTTTTGGGTTTATTTGACTTTTTATGGGTATTTAGGACTAAATTATTTTTTGGGTGCAAATCATTGGTCTGAGCTACCACAGGACACGTTATCGGACACGTCGAACTGAATTTTTCCGAAAATAAAATTCATAGAGAATTTAGTATCGGTAATGAAAATTCCAAAAAAGAATTTTTATCATGAGGAATAAAATCGAGTATACGTCATCATCGTCTCGTGAGAGGGACTGTAAAATCCTGTGCTCACAGGCTGCCCCTCGAGGGATCACTGCTTACACATGTCAGTATCATCACACGAAAGAGCAAGGGGTTAGAAATTATACATGATAGATGGTAGGCTGGACCTGAAAGGTGACAAGATTTAGATTTCATCGGTGTCTCCATATGGTGACTGGTTTGCCCCTTGGTCGGGCTTGAGCTTTGAGATTGGTTTGCCCCTTGGTCAGGCTTGAGCTTTGAGATTGGTTTGCCCCTTGGTTGGGCTTGGGCTTTGATGACTTGTTTGCCCCTTGGTCGGGCTTAGGCTTTGACGATTGGTTTTCCCCTTGGTCGGGCTTGGGCTTTGATGATTTGTTTGCCCCTTGGTCGGGCCTGGCTTTGATGATTTGTTTGCCCCTTGGTTGGGCTTGGATTTTGATGATTTGTTTGCCCCTTGGTGATTTTTAGTATCAAGTGCCTTCCATTTTGCAACAAGTGCTCTCTATTATGCAGCAAGTGTCTCCTACTTGATCGTTGCCTTAGGAATTCTCGCATCAAGCATAGAATTGCTACATCAAGTGCCCTTTGGTGATCGGTGGTATCAAGTGCCTTTCCATTTGATCATTACCTTAGGAATTCTCACATCAAGTGCAGAATTGCTACATCAAGTGCCCTTTGGTGATTGGTGGTTTTTTGCCAAGTATTGGGATTACCAGATGACTCGGGTTTTCTGCATGGGGTGCCCTAGGTTTTAAAGCAAGGGCTCTTTTATTTTACAGCAAGTGCCTTCTGTAAATTACATAAGGTGCCCCTGTATTAGGATTTTTTGTATGCCCAGGCATAAGCATTTGAGGTAGGATTTTTTGGGGGTGCCCCAGGTTTCAAAGCAAGTGCTCTTTTTTTTGTATGCCCCTTATTGATAGGTGGATGTTGGATAATTGGTTGGTGTAGCTTGATCGACGTGTTCGGGATCTTGCCCCTAGCTTTTATGCCTTGATAGTTTTCCTTTGGATATTCTGGGAAACAGAGATTGCAAGAGTGTGTGCATGAAATGTATGTATTAAAGATGAATGATTATGCGGTATTCCGTTGAATCACGTTGGAAGAGCAAATGGTGCCTCTGTAGTGACCAGGTAGGCTCGTGTAATAGGAGTGAAGTTCTTTAAGGATGATTACGATGGAGGGCTTAGACCCGAGTTTGAGTCCAGTTTGAAGCTCGATCTTTTTGTGGGGAGGGTGAACGAAGTTTGTCCTTCTCCCAATGATGGCGTACCCTTGCTGTTCTTGATTATTTTTATTTTTGGGTTCTAAATTTTGTATAGACTGCCCCTAGGGGTTTTCAATCTGTCGAACCTCGTCTTAACTTTTGCCTGAACCGCCCTTTCAGGTTTTCAATACAGCAGACATGTTTCTTGCATAGACTGTCCTTTTCGGATTTTCATCCTATCTTCTCTTTTTTCCTCTTTTTTTTCTTTTTTTATTATTATTATTTTTTTAGTCTTTATTTTTGCCTGGACCACCGTTTTCGGGTTTTCAATCCAGCAGACTTATTTCTGACTTTTGCATAGACCAGGATGTTTTCAGCCGACCTGGATTTATTTGACTTTTTGATATTGAATTCTTGCGCACTTATTATGGATGGACTTTGAGTACTCTTTGTTAAGTCTACTTGCGATGTTTCCACCATTTGGTTGCCAGCATTCATAAAATCACAAGCATAAAGATTTCAGTACAAAAGATACTTTCATTAGATGAATTTATTCGGAGTACAAAATGTTGGTAATCATTTCCATTATTCAAACTCCCGGTGTTAACACGTCTTTAGAGATTTTCAAGTTAACATCTTACTATTTTCTCTCGTGCCTTAATTTTTGCCTGAACCGCCCTTTTTAGGTTTTCAGTTCAGTGGGCGATTTTCTTAAGAGATACCTTAATTTTTGCCCGATTGGTTGGTTTACAGAATACCAATCGTCAGGTGTCACCCTAATTTTTGCCTAATCGGTAGATGACCGAAAGGTAGGTGATTTATTATATCTATTTTTTGTGTGCCGCTTTTCTGATTTATTTCTTTTGGTTTAGATCTGATAATGCTTAAGCTTGTCTTGATTGATTAGGTCGATGAACTCGCTTTTATCTATGCTCCTGATCTTGATTGGCTTGAGTACTTTCTTAATCGTACGGGGGCTTCATTTTGATTCTGATTGGTGATACCGCGAGGGTTTGGTTCGTTGGAGTCCTGGTGTTTGAAAAGCACTTTCTTGATTTGCTTGACTGCTTCTTTAGACGGTGGTTTGTACGAAGAAGATAGTGTTCAATTATAAATCTATCGGTTAATTTGCTCCTTGAAATCGAATTTTGTTTTCTAAGACGATCTGGTGAGGCATGTTGTGCCAAGCCAAGTGATGTTTATCTCAATCAATTTGGGAGTCCCCTTGAAATTGGATTTCGTTGTGTGAGGCAAAGTGAAGAGATGCGTCGGACCGAGCCAAGACATGTTCCTTTACAAATTTGGCCATCTTCTCTATCCTTGGACTGGTGTAGGATTCGACTTTTAGCTGCTTTGAGAAGTATTGCAAGACCATTTTGGTGAACTTGTGTCAAAGAGTTGATGATGGTTGAATCTTATCAATCATACTTATCCTTTATGACAGGCACAACCATAGAGTAGAGAGACTGCAAAGTCCGATAGGAGAAAGGTGTTACTAATTCCCATGAATCTATTATTGGTGGCTCCTTTTCATCTTGGTGACGTAATTGCAATTTGGGTTTCACAAGGCACATACCACCAGCTGAATCTTTTTTTCGAAATAGTTCGTGTGATGGTCACAAATGGTGAAGCTTCTGTTTGATTGGCTCGCATACGGTATCCTCGGGGATGGGATGCTTGGAATTCAGTAGCCCATTCTGAGTGTATCTTTGTATGCCCAGGCATAAGCGTTATCACGACCCTTAAGCACCTTTATTATATCACATTTTATTTTTAACAGGAGTTAAATTTTTAGAAATCGTTACCACTTGGGAGATTCCATTTGTACTTGAATTAATTTCATACAATAAAGTATCTTGAATACTAAAAATGTTATGCGTATGCTCTTATGAATGCGTGGACCAATTGGGTAAAACAAGACACAAGTAAACAAAACAAAATTGTTCATCGATTTGAAAGTTTTAACGATGGAATTGTTCAAAACTAAAGAAAATTATTCATCGATCAACAAGGAGGTTGGACTCGAACATCCGTACTTGTTATTGAATTTCGGTAGGGGATTATTCATCATGCTGGGTGCTTTTTCCGGTTTGGCCATCTTACCCTCTTCCACCAGATTCTGGATGGCAAGAATCAGAGCTTGACATTCGTTGGTGTGGTGGACGTGATACCCGCAAAAATTCTTCCTCTCGTCCTTCCCAAGGGGCCTATACTCTTGCAGAGGTTTGAGAAGGTTGTCCTTTCTTAACTCGGTGAAGATTGCATTGAGAGACAGCTTATACGGACTCATACTAATCATGAGGTCCTTGCCAGTTTGAACCACGACAATTGCGGGGGTGGTATTGGAGGCTCATTGTTCTTCTTAAACCAAGGTTTTTCTACCTTTGCGGCTTGCTCACGCTCAGCCTCGCATTTGACCTTTTTGGCCTTCTAAAAAACTGTCTTGTATGAGGGGAAGGAGTCGGTAGAGCTTAGCGATCATCTCTTCCAAACTTAGATTAGATTTCATCAGTACTTGAGTAGCCATCCAACGATGAAAGTATTGCTTAAAGGTCTCACCAGGCGACTGGTGGATAGCCTCAAGATGCTGAATGGTTATTTCCATCATGGTGTTAAAACCGTAGTTATCAATTAAGGCTTCCAAGAGATGCTTCTACTTGGTGACCACATACTAAGGCAGAGTTTGGAACCATTCGAGTGTTGGGCCTCATAAAGATCATGGGAACATCTAAATAAGGACCTTGTTTCTTACTTTTTCAACCTCAGGACCCTTTCATACATAATGATGTAAGAAGTAGGGGCGCCAAACCCATCATAGTGTGCCATATTAGGCATAGTGAAGTTGTCGGGAACCTAATCCTCATACCACTTGGGTTCTTTATCTTGGTTCGAGTTAGCAGTCATCAATTGATGGATATAGGCTTAGATTTCGGGTGTTACGCCCGGTTGGCTTACGAGTGTGTCAACTTCGGGTGTCATGCCTGGAGGTTGCATGACCTGGTCGTTGATTCAAGAGCTTATCATCTGATGCACGAAAGCCTCCAACTCAGGTGTCACACTCGGAGGTTGCGTGACCTGGTCGCAGTTTTGAATTAGTGAAGATAGTGGAGGAATGTCCAATCGGGGACGAGTTATCAGTTAGCTAGTAAAAGGATTTTGGGGGTGAGTCGTTCCCCTAGGTGTAAAAGCAGAAGTTTGCCCAAACTGAAACGAGCTTGCCATATGTTGAGTTGGGTGAAAAATGGGTACAACTAGTCTTGCCCCTACCGGACTGGACATTATTTATGTTGAACCATTCTAGGCTTGCATGTCAGACTCAGAAACCCAATCTAAATTCTTGTCCTCAAGGGCTTTCCTGACGGCTGCTTCGATAGTGGTTTGATGGAGGCCTGAAATGCATCAGAGTTCAAAAACTGAGTCATAGTGCTGGCGAAGTTAAAATGAGGGTGCAGCTGAGATCCTGCTCCCGAGGTGGGAGGAGGGTCTAACAGATCCTCAGGTAGAGGGAGGTTTCCTTTATTGTTCGGGAAAGACATGGCTAGTTATGAAGGCTTGGATCGGAAGGAAGACTGTTTGGATCATGAATCAAATGTCAGACCATGAGTGGGTTATGTAATGCTATGGATGGTATGAATGCCTTTTATTAAATAATTGATACGTGATATGTATGGCTATACATAGACATGGTTAGCGATGGTGCGAAGGCTTAACCCTCCAACATACGTGGGACGTTCGTACCCTTCATCACGCATAGCGATATGTTATGACTCAACGGGGTACAAAAGAAGTCCTATGGATGTTGCTAAACCTGTTCCATAAATGGAGATTAGAAAGGGTAAGTTGATTGATTTTTGGCCCTTGAAGATGATGCATGGGTAATGCGTGAGCACATAGCACACAACACACAAAATGTCCCTCTTCCGATCTTATGACTCCCACGTAACGCCTCTTTGAAAAGGATGGAGGTTAACTTCTTCACTGGAAATGGCGAAGAAATGCATCTCAATTATTTTTTTATTTTTTTAGTAGTCCTAAAGGAATTAAGTACTAAGGCTTTTCTAGCACAGCTTTTGGTAGTTCTCATTTACCTTGATTCCACGTTACTCAACCACTCCCCAAATAGGTGCAATCGTAGGAGTTCAAGTGTTGGTTGAAATGAGTGATCCACCCACTAGACACCCTCAATTCCAAAAAGGGCATGAGTGATACTTTTGTGAGCTTCTCGGGTAAAATGGGGCATCCTAATATTACCGAACTATCTACATGCGTAAGGATAAAACGTTATAAAAAAGAATGAAGTTTTAATTTGGCCAATGATTTCAATACATCATCTAAATCTTTTAAACTTATTGAAAATTTTGAGTTCAAGTTTAAAAGAGATCAATCCCCAACGGAGTCGCCACTGTGAGCGGACGACATTACGGATGGGCCGCGAGGCCGAGCCACTAGACTAGTATCTTTGATAATAATAGGCATAACAATGATTGTAGAAAATGGTTTAACATATTTTTAATAATCAAAAGATACGAGATCGAAATCCCGTACTTAAAATAGAGTCGCCACGTGGTTCAGCTCAACCGAAAATTTTGGTATAATTTTTCCACCGGGTGGTAGACCATACCTTAAGTAGAGATTTCGATTTCGAATGATGTTATCTATTTTACATTGACCAAGTTAAAAGATTTCATTCTTTCTTAATCGGTTTTAATCCACCCTATTTATTGTGTTTTTAGTTTTTATAGTGTTATTGCATTATCGAGCATTCAAAGCAGGACATAAATAAATTATTACAGTCATCG
Organism: Euphorbia pulcherrima; assembly: GCA_947683365.1. Classification (NCBI taxonomy): domain Eukaryota; kingdom Viridiplantae; phylum Streptophyta; class Magnoliopsida; order Malpighiales; family Euphorbiaceae; genus Euphorbia; species Euphorbia pulcherrima. The sequence continues at coordinate 33,669,610 of CANTUS010000008.1, forward strand.
AACAAATAAATTGAGGAAATTAAAGAATAATTACAATGCTTTCCAAATCCTATACATTTGTCCATACAATAAATAAAACACCCGAAGACCTAACATACATCTAACCTAAATCTACTTGCACGAAAAGGTTAGCATAGATACGACACATATACAGGGTATATCACACAAAACGACACCCCCGACAGCGGGGTTGGGTTACGATAGCCCCTCGTGGGGTCCAAGGATAGTGCCCCTTACGAGGGTCGAGGGGCAGAGCCCCCGACAGGGTCAAGGGGCTATAGTGTTGGAAACAATGATCCGAAACAACAAATAATCCGGATCAGGTTTGAAGTAATCAAAACACCTAAGTATAAAAAGTCCTAAGTCATTGAATCTAGACATATATCTAAGAGAAGTGAAGACAAATTACCTAACCATATATGGAAGCATCCGGTTAAAGTTTGGAAAGGAAACAAACTTTAAACTGCCCAAAACAACATCTGGAATAACTGATTGCAGAAGCATCCGGAATAAGACAGATCCCGTGGTATTAAGTCTGAAGACATCTGGAAGACTTTATTATCTAAGACAAAGGGAATAATTCAAAATTCCATTCCCTCCATTCTTTTGGTCTATCAAGTCAAAGATCCTTTTCCCATGGGCAAGACAAAAGACGACATCTAGCACTTTTCAGAAAAGGACAAAAGGACTGACAGTTGAAAGGAAAAAGGCAACAACTTTTTTCACCTAGACCAATAAGAAGGTGTGTGGAGCTCACATAAAAAAGCCACTGGCATAAAAGTTAGCAATATGCTAAAATACAAAAAAATGATTATGAGCACTGGATTTTAACAATCCTTCTCACAAAACGATGATGAGAGCTATATGATGCAATGTCTTTCAGGTGTTGTCCATCTGAGGTGTTCTTACTACTGCAGAGTTGAGTTTGGCTAAAGTTAGGACACCTAGTCTGCCCTTAGGGACCTGTACTAGTGCTGCTTGGTGGTACGGGTCCACTGGCAGACCCGTACGAGTCATCCCTTCCATACGCCTGGGGAGGACCCTTATGGGTCCCCTAGTATCCATATGGGTGGGGCCTCACCCGTACAAGTACTCTTGTTGTCTAAATAGGCTCTTTTGGAAGGAAATCCTCTCCTATTTCGGGAAAAGGCAGGTCATGAACATGATTTATTGCGTTCAGAACTCATTTCCCCTATAAATAGGGCCCTTCTCTTCACATTTTCAACACACACATTTCATACAAAAATTATACTAAAATTCTAGCAGTTTTTATAGGTATAGAAAAGGTATAGTAGGGGGTATAGGAGGTATAAAATATGGAGAAAACCCATCTTTGAGGGTTTGTACACATTTTATTCATTCTTAACTTCTTTTATTAGGATTTAGGAGAGATACTGTCCATACAAATACTCACCTAAATAATTCTATTTCACCATCTACTTTGCCCGGGCTCTCTCATCAGGAAAGGGATCACCTCAAAGTGGATTCATGCTATAAAGGTAACACTCCTGAGTTTCAAAGAGACTCACATCTTGATTATTTCATTATTATTATTGGTTGTTCCTTCTATTATATATATTGCTTTTATTTCTTGTTTCGAGTCTGGTCCTAACCCGTATGAGCCTTGTTGGCACCATATATCCCCAAAGATATCAAGTTGGTGCGCCATACTCATTCGGAAGGAAATCCCTTTTTATTTTATTTTTCTGCCACCAATCTGTTAATCTGTGTATCTGTAAATTGAATCAAACAGATTTTTTGCCTGGACCAGACAGGACCTGTACAGGGTACACTATACCTGTATCGATCCTCCCTGGTAGCTATATGGGTCCCACCCAGCCGTACATGTACCAGCCCCAGGCAGAATCCAGAACTCATTTTTAATTGGTTAAAAATCAATCCAACTCACCATTTGCCATGCGATCAGTTTCACTAATAATCTGGTAAATCAACCCATAAAATTTAAAATGTGTTTTCACTATAAAATACATTAAAGTGCTGATTTATGATGTACCATAAACTATGCTAACATCTGTGGATGCAGGGGAATTTATTTTCATTTTTGTTTTAAAACTTAGAACAAATGTATAGGTTCTCTTTGCAATTCCCCCATTTTCCCCCCGGTTGTGATTTTTATCCCCCCATTTATTGCTTGTTCTTTATTGTAATATATAAACACATATACCGAGTGTGAAAAAGTGTAGAAATAGGATTTCTGTGATAATTCCCCAAATGATGAAAACTAAAAACGGTTTTACGCGGTGAATGTAATTTTGAATCAACTAAATGAGAAATAAGTGACTCATCCGATACCCGAATCTCTAATCCAATAGGTATAAGTCTCCCGCCCAGAGGGAACCGCACCAAAACTATTTCCTAAGAAGACAACTTGGGTGGCAACTCTATCAATTGTATCAAGATTTAGGTCTCGATTCTTTTATTCATTAAAATTAGGCTTATTGTGCAAACTTGAACTAAAAATGTTTTATCACGCCTAAATCCAACCAAACCCCCAGTAGGCCCCGCCTCTCACACAGGCGACAAGGAAGATCCACACGTCATCGACACCTCATAGTGGTGACTCTGCTGGGGAAATAATCTTTTAACTTGCAAAATTTTGGGTTTGTTTTAAAAGCCTAAAAGATTAAGATGCGCACCAAAAATCATTTAATTGATTCAACCCACTTTTGTTTTCATCATTTGGGAAAATTATCACACTCTATCTTCTCATCTCCTTCTCTCTTTAGTTAGATGCACTCTTCTTCTAGCGCTAGGTTAGGGTGCCCTATTTTTTCCCGACACTCGCGACGGTGATACCCATGACCACCAGGGATATTGGGTACACCTTAGTGGGTGGAGCACTCATTGCTATCTCCCTTTAAAAAAAGGATTAATGCGATGGAAGCCTTCTACATCAACTTTTGATATGTCCCTACACCATTCTTATCGAAAGCCATATCCTCTAAGTACCCTGATTTTTGTGTGAGATTAGACTAAGGAAGAATACCCTCAGACTCAGAGGGAGAAATAAGGACAGAACCGATCGATTTGCATGTGTTGTGTTACATATCCCTATGATTAACCCCACCATGCATCATTGTGATTTATGCATCCGTACCAGATACCATGGATATGATGATCTCTTGGTTATCACCTCATCGAAAACCAAACCTCAAAGAGAAAGAGCCTGGTGACATTCCTAAAACCTTTTGACTTGCATTTTGGCTCCTCTAGTTCTATTAAGGGTTGCTCCATCTCTATCTACGAGTATTTCATCTAGCAGTTAGTTTAGTTCGATTGATCTTTCTGCCTATGATTCTGAGGAAATATCTTGTATCCTGACTATAGATGGTCAGATTGATGTTGAATTTAAGGATGTTACTAATGGTGAGGAGGCAAATGTATCAAGGGTCGAGGTTAGGTAGGAGATTGCAAATGCTGTCTTATAGTACTTGGGAAGTAATCAGTTCTTGGATTGAATGAATGATAAGATGTTAGCCTCCATCAGGGCAATCATGGCTGAAGATAGAATGGCTAATTCTCCTCATAGCGCATTTGTCAGTGCTCTAATAGTGAATGCAGTGATTAATGAACAAGTATTGGGAGTCACTCATAATTCGTTCACTCAGTTTAGATTACCACTAGTGCAGACTCATGGGGATTCTTCCAGTCAGCTTGGTCAGTTGGGTTCTTTGGATCTAGTTAGCTTGCCATTCCAGTTAATGGGTACAGTGGCTCCTCCGGTCGTTAATTAGTTTACTCAGCCTAGTCATGGGTTTGTGCCACCACCATTTAAGTTTAGGGCATCCAGTCCGATCCTAAATTTTATGGTCACACCTAAAGGGACGACCTTTCCTCAATCAACAGGTTTACCCTTGGGTGCAACTACTCAATCAGAGGGATCATCTTTATCCTCAGAATTGCGTGATCTACTTCAAAAATTGCTTGCTACTAATCCCGACTCCCAACCATCGTCACTATCCATCCAAGCAGTTAGAGAGGAGGATTGGGTCCCTGAAAACTTTAGTATGCCTAGCATAGCAAAGTATAAGGGAACCGGTCCGCATCAATCTCACGTTACCACCTATCAAAGGGTTATGAGAATCAGAAACTTAAGTGATAAGGTCCTAGCCAAAATGTTCCCTTATACCTTGGAAGGTCCTGCTATCGAATGGTACGACACTCTATCAGATGAAGTGATCGAAAACTGGAAAGTTTTATTGGAGGCCTTTATTGAGTAGTATGGATTCAATGTCACTATTAAAACTACAATACAGAATTTAGAGGCTATCAAGAAGGCCCCCAATGGAAAGTTCAAACCCTACTTCGAAAGGTGGATGGCCACTCAAGTTCTATTGAAGGATAGGCTAAGTCTCCCAAAGATGATAGTAAAATTGATAGATGGCGCCCTACCTGCTTATCGTAAGGTTCTTGGTATGGATAAATTCTCTAGCTACGTTGAGGTCTTTGAAAAAACTGAGAAGTGGGAAAGGATAAAGGAAATAGAAAGGGCGAGTATGCCGGCCAAACCTTGGTTTAAAAAGAACGACCCTTCAGCCCTAGCTCAGGCTTCCAAGTCAAAACCTGGCTTCGATCCTAAAGCAGCGGTAGTATAAGAAGAAGTGGCTACAGTCCATACCATCAAAGACGGCATTTCCCCCTGGAAGGCATCTCTGCCTGCCATCTTTACTAAGTCAAGGGCACTTGGCCTTCTTTAGAGTATCAAGCCCTACGTCCCACCTAAACCTAAAGACAGGGATCAATTTTATGCTTACCATGCTAGCAAGGGGCATCACACTGGTGCCTGTAGGGACCTACTTGAGGCTATTTGAGGTTTGATTAGGGAAAAGAAGATTCAGGAACCCAAACTTAAACCCAGTACCATTAATAATCCCCTGCTAAATTTTAAGAAACAAGTTATAGTTGTCGAATCAGGCTTGCCCTCTTACCATGTCTTCAATATGATCTCTCAAGCTAATCCCATGGTTCAATCGATTGTGGCCTTACTAAACCAACCAATCCCTATTAACATTGATGCATTCAAATTAGGAGTTCATAATGAGGATGCTATGTTGGTTCAACCAGGGCCAATTGATATCGATGCATATGTATTTAAGAATGATGAGCTCGAAGGGCCAGCCTTATTGGTGGAAACTTCCAAGGGAGGAGCTATATGAAAGACGAGGTGCTGCATGTTACCCGAAGTGGGAGGATCCATCCTGATCCTATCCTAAAGAGAAGAAAGGGTAGAGACGTAGATATCTAGGTCATTCCAAATATCAATCAGGGTCCAATCTTTATGCTCGCTACTAGGACTCACATTTCGGTTAGTACTAAAAAGAAAGTCACCCCTCTCATCCAATAATTACAAGTTACCCCTGCTAAGTACAGCATCTGATAGCTCCTTGTTGACTCTGAAGAACATCGCAAGGGTCTGATAGAAAAGTTATTAAGTATGGAAGCTACACCTTCTACCACTCTAGTTGAGGTATTCTCAGTTATCGGGGGATCTCCTCCTGATCAGATCAAACCCATCAAGTTCTATTCATCAGACCTCCCAGCAGAAGGGAAGTGCTTTTAATTAAGTTGCAAATCTTTGATCGTTCTATCTCATGTGTTATGGTGGACGATGGTTCCACCCTCAATCTCTACCCTGCTAAGATCCTTCCTCACTTAGGGATTGACGAATCCATATTGGAGAAGTCCAATACTGTCGTAAGGGCATATGATAATACAAAGAGGAGTGTCATTGGGGTCTTTGAAGTTGAAGTTATATTTGGGGAAGTGAAGTCCAAGGTCTTGTTTACCATTCTCAATATTCCCGTCACCTACTCATTACTGTTGGGTCAACCTTAGCTCTATGCATTAGGGGATGTCCCTTCCACGGTTTATCAGAAAGCTAATCTCATCCATAATGGCAAGTTGGTGACCATTAGTGCTGATGAAACATCTGTCATAGTGGCCATGGAGGCTGAGGAAAAGGAATCTAGGGTGGCTGTAGCTCACCAAGGTACGAAGTTTTTGATTAAGGGGTGCATATCACTCAAGATCGAGAAGATTATGATGAAGCAGGGTTATGTAAAGGGTAGAGGACTTGGAAAGAATCTACAGGGAATGCTGGAACCCCTCTTACCTCTTACATGGCCATTCAGACTTGGTTTAGGGAATCGCCTAGGTGCCAAAAAGTCCAAGCCTCAATCCTGCCTTATGATATGGTCTGAAATCAAGCAAGGGGAATTCTCGAGTGAAGAAGAACTTGTCAAAGTAAGTGGCAAGAAAGTCCCTAGTTTTGAGATCTTCAATGATGTATATGATTTCAAGAAGGGCTACCTAATTAAAACCTCAGTTTCTATGGAAGTATATGGGAATGCTGAAGAAGATGAAATGAATGAAGCGATCGATTCTATCACTAAAGCACTAGCGGTACTCATGAGGAAGAATCGGAAAAGAAATGAGAAAGGAAATCCCAACAGTAAAGCTGTCAAGAACTTAGCAAAAGGAGTAGTTGAAGAAACATAAGCAAACTTGTACACTAGGGCTACCATTCAGTTGTCAATCAACAAGGCTCTCCGCCTGTGGAGGATGATTCAAATGATGTAATTTTTAATATTGCAAACATTTTTTTTGCAAACAATGCCGCTTATAAGGCATATCATGAATAAGTTGTAAGCATCAGTATCTTTATTTTTAACATGTCATGAATAAATTGATGCACCTATCATTCATATTTCACTCTAGTATTTCATTCTAACGACGTCATGCACTCATAACAACAACGTTCTTAAACTATCATCAAATTCATTAATGAAGTTGACCTTGAGTATAACACAATTGTATACACGTCCAATGGTTAAACCCGTCATCAAAAGAGAGTTAATGAAAAGTACTTAGCAAACATGATAACAAATTAGCCTAGGTCCTTCTTTCTTCATGAGGGGGGAAGCATACCAAAATACACATCATCAAGAAAGAAGACCCAAAAGCACCAGCATCAGGTCGCCTTTTATCATGAAAAGTGGAAAGGACATCTTAAGCACAAATCATCCATCTCAAGAGCTCTGAAGGGAAACTATTCAGTCAAAAAGATTTTATCAAAGACAGCAGCTACGTACAGAGATTAGGCTGACAAGTTGCCATCCGCAGTTTAGAGGTATAGAACCAGTGTAAGAACTCCCACCGATCAAACACCTTTCTCCCTGGTATATGGAATGGAAGCCGTGTTACTGGTCAAAATAGAAGTAAGATCTCTAAGAGTGGCACTTGAATCGTAGTTGAAAGAATCAGATTGGGCAAGAGCCAGGTATGAATAGTTGAATGCAATAGATGAAAAGCGGCTCAGGGCACTTGACCATCTCCAGATGTACCAATAGCTCATGGCTAGGGCTTACAACAACAGAATCAGAAACCTAAAACAACCTCTCAAACCAGGTCATTTGTTCCTCAAGCAGGTACGCCAATTCAACATTGACGCTAGGGGCAAGTTCAGGCCTAATTGGAAAGACCATTTATCGTGAAGAAAGTCCTTGGTAAAGGGGGAATCAAGCTTATGGACATGGATGAAAATTAGTTTGTGAATTCAGTGAATCAAGATAGGTTCAAGCGTTATCATGTCTAGGTCAAAAGAATTAAATCATAAAAAAATAGCACAAAGAATAAAAGAAATAAAGGATAAAACACCCTGCGAGCGGTCCTCTACTGCTCGGGAAAAAAATTAAGGTGTAACCCTCTAATCGGTATTCCGTAAATTGGTTAGGAAAAAATTAGGGCACTCCAACGCAAATAAAGCCTGCTAAGTTGAAAACCCAAAAAGGGCGGCTTAGGCAAAAGTTAAGGCATCGAGAGAAAAATGTCAGTTGCTTTCTAAAAAATTTGTAAAAGACCAGTAGGCAGTAGGGGTTAACTATTGCCTATGTACTTAAATTAATCTGATCAGTGAAAATGTTATGATTTTGCTAAGAATCTTGGTCTTATGAATGCATGCATGTCTTTAGGTAAAATAATCGCTGGCATGTGAACATCAAATTTTCTCTATGTGTTATGCATCATTGTATTCACTTTTATCATACATTTGCAAAATTCAAAAAAGCTTGCTGGATTGAAAACCTGAAAGGGCGGTCCAGGAAAAAGTTAAGGCAAAAAGAAAAGTCTTCTGGATTGAGCGGTCAAGGATAATTTAGGCAAAAAGTAAGATAGCCTGCGGGATTGAAAACCTGAAAGGGCGGTCTAGGCAAAAGTTAAAGCTAAAAAGAAAAAAAAAGTCCGTTGGGCTAAGCCGTCGAGGATAGCTCACGCAAAAATTAGGACAAAAAAAGAAAAGAAAAATAAAATGTTCGATAGGTCCCCTCACATTGAGTGGCCTATGCAAAAATTAGAACGTCACCCAATCCTCTCATTATAAAATCACTGGACAAAATGCGGGTTCTTAAAGCAATAATATTCAAATAGTCTCGATTCAAGAAAAATCCCTAAGCATAAAAGAAGTATCAAAAGTACCAATCCAAAAAGTTCACAATTAAAACCAGCCACGCAGGGCTCCAAAAGTATCAAACAGTTCAGAAAAGCGATTATAACCTAAGCTGTCGGGGGTCCTATCCGTGGTGACCGTCTTGAGTCTGATCCTGAGTGTCCGCCAACAGATAGTCTACGTCTATGGTCATATGGTCATCGGTGTCACCAGTACCAGTAAACGGCTGGGCGGGGGCCTTAGTCTTTGAGGTCCTTGTAGTAGCCCCAGCAGCGTCAGCTCCCTCAAGACGCCAATCTATGCCCCTCTGAGTCACTAGATATGTAGAAAGATCATCCTCAAACTCATCATCAGAAGGGATCGGTGTCTGCATATCCTCAGTCATCCTTGCTAGCTGACCCCTCAGCGTCTCAATCTCGGCCCTCGCCCAAGCAGTCTCGGCCCTAGCTTGATTAGCCTTAGCAGTGGCTGCCCATAGCTGCTCCTCTAAAAACCGGGCTCTCTCCTCCAAAGCATCCAAATCCTGGGCGGACCTACTCTGCTCCATGGCCAATAAAGTCTCCAATAGAAATCATAAGATCAGTACACATATATAAATGTCGTGGCTTGCATGCATAGTTTGTTGAAATTTTGCAGGTAAAAGAAACTTACTAAAGTTAAAGCATCCTAGGCCAAACAGCAGATCCCGCAATAAAAAATAACCCTGGCCTATCCTCTCGGCCTAAAAAATGGTCACCTAAAAAGAAAGGTTCAAATCAGAATAAAACGTCTTAAGCAGTAATGGACAAAGGCAAAGGTAAAGGATTCCTTACATGGGTGGAGCTAGAAGGAGTGAAACCAATAGGCTGGACCGACTCCTTGAGCTTCTTGACAGCTCGATTCCCCAAATGGTCAAGGAGTCGAAAGAAAGTGTCTAGCTCAGCTCGAAAGATGCCCTCTCTCACAGATCCAGAGGCTCGAGATCGCTTCACCTGTGGCTCAGGGGCAACAGTAGTAGCGGTAGTAGCAGACCTCTTCTGCGTGAAAGCAGGAGGCTATGGCAACAAAGAATTAGACTGAAGTTCACAATCAATTTTAAAAAGCAACCAAGTATTCATGAAGGCCAAGTTAGAGGCAAACCTGAGAAGACGGGGTAGCAGACCTAGCTGAGCCCCTGGTGCTCTAAAATATGGATGGACCCCCGCAGTTACCCCTCGGTCCTCCCTCCTCCTCCTCATCATCATCAGCATCCTTACTATCGTTCCAGTGAAATTCCAGGGGCTCATCCTCATGATGGATCCTGTCGTAGGGTGGTAGGAGGGAGGAATCAATAAACTCAGCATAAGGGCCCTTAATAGACAGCATACGAGCTCCCCCGCCTAGCAAGTCCAGCCCTTTATCGATCCCCAACATGAGATGAGGCCAGAAGATGTCCGCTGGGATTAGGGGAGGGATTGGTCTCTCCACCATGGCATAGGTCGCCACCCTCAGACCTGCTCACTAAAATACCACTTATAGGAGAGTGGTGAGTCCAGGAAAAAGCGGCGGTCATCCACCCCGGCCCACATCTGCTCGATGGCTCCTTACGTGACCAATCTTTCCCACGGATCTTGATTGACCTGCATGAAATAATTGCACTGTGAGTATCACAACCTAGTGAATACAGTTTCTACTAATGGTTTATTAAAATGTAAAATGCAGGTTCAATAGAAGAGGTTCACCCGATCTGAGTGCAGTTTGTATAAGAACTCTCGGTACTACGCTGTGGTTAGGGGCTGATTTTGCTAAGGCCTCATCCAACTAGATATGATGTGCGGAGCTTCAAACTGCAGGGGCAAGCCTGGTCTAGGAATCAGCCTGTGCTTAAAAGCCTAAATCTGCAAGACAAAGCATGGATTAGTTGCAACACAAGTTCAGACAAAGGGCTAAAGTATAAGAGATCAGTTTAGAATTTACCTGTAGTATCAAATGGCAGATCTTGAGCTCAGAATACTCACCTCGGACCCCGAAATCTAATCCATAATACAGTTTTGCCAAAATAGTCCGGCACCAGTTCTTGCCAGGCACAACTGTAAGATCCTCCACGGTAGAGATCAAACTATAGTTGCGGTTGCTCGAGTAGAAGGGGAAAGAAGACTGTAGTAAGGAACTTTAGCAGGAAGGATCGAGCATATTGGTCCCTCCTATCAGCCTCAGTAGGCCTCGGCTATGCAATCCAGTGAGCATGCAATCCCTATACTTGAGCTTGTTCATCCCGCCCTGATGAAGCCTAAGTAATCAAGTAATGTAGGCCTTCACCTCAGGCCGATAATGCCATCGATTTGTATAAACATCAAAGTGGACCACATCCCCGCTCCACTCCAAGCCTGTGGTGGCGCACACATCCGAGGGAGTAATGGTGACCTCCCCGATAAGCAAGTGAAAAGTATGGGTCATCTTTGACCACCTCTCAGTCAAAGCTAAAACAACACCAAGCAAGCCTAAGGAATAGCCCTGATAATATCACTGAAGCCGAAAGAATCAATACGGGTTAGCAGCTCCGTATCCCCTGTGGTACGAATCTCCTTGTACCATTTCCTGCAGAAGCTTAGGTTCCCCACAGTCTTATATTGAAACTTTAAAGGCAAAATTACAGTTCAACAGGGTTAGAATACAGTAGACAAGCCAGAAATTAGAAAAGGATTGCAGAAATTAAAGAAAATGACATTATGTTCCTGAGGACATGACTCGTACCACCTGTACGGGTCCATGAGTAGAACCTATATAAAAAACAGGACCCCGTACGGGTCCGTCCTCACCCATACGAGTCCCCTGCAAATAGTCCCTATGCGGGCAAAACTCCCAAAAATCCACAATTACCCAATTTCACCCAAAGTTCATCCAAAACTATCCTAAAAGCATCCTAGGCTAAAGTTACATGCATCATGCTTTATTCTAAAGTCTAAAACACACTAATCCATACCAAAGTTTGAGAAATTATCAAAAGTTTGAATTTGGAAAACGGAGAATCGAGTGGAATTACTTGGATTTTTGAGGTGTGGGTCTCAGGAGAAAGGATCAGGGGCACTTTAGAAGGGGGAGTAAGTCTCACAAAAGAGTCTCCCTTGTGAAATGTATACCCGGCTGAAATCGAGCATTCTCGAAGCCCCGAGTCATCCACCGAGGGCAAGTCCGTGAGTCAAAGGGAGAAATGGCCAGTCTGAGGGATCTTTTTATACATCTTCAGTTGGTTTTTGGAAGAAAATTACTAGAAAACACAAAATGGGAAGTTTTAGTGCGAGGCAAGATATGAAGGGGTTGATCTGCCTTTTGAACTCGACCGTTGGGGACCCGTACAGGTCCCGCCCTATCTGTACGGGTCCCCACTTTTAAAAACCATACCCGTATGGGTCTAGCCCACTCATACAGTCCTTCTCTTGCCATCTAGGGACAGATTTTTATGTCGGTATTTCAGCAAGCACTAGAAATTCATCCAGTCCAAGCTCGGGGCCAACCCCGCTCTTCTTCACACCCACATTTTAGTTATATTTGCTCACCTTGATCCATGATTGAAGGGGCAAAAATATTTTTGTTTTCACCAAAGTCAATTAAGAATCAAGGTAAGCCATCTTTGAATCGAACACTAATCAGGAAAAGTTTTGTGTACAGGTCCACCCTAGCACAAGAGTTCTTCCCCAGCTAACGAGCTTTACAAAAGAAATGGGGGCCTCCCCAGTAAAAAGAAGTTTTACCAAAGGATATCACTCTACTCCCCAGCAGCAGAGTTGGCCAGTCAAGGGGTATATTCCACGTTCCCCAGCAGTGGAATCATTCAAGGGGCGCCCTCCACCAATCTAGGGGCATCCTCCCATGCCCCAGCAGTGGAGTCCGTCAATCAAAGGATATCCCCCCACTGATTCAGAGGCATCCCCCATCCTCCAGCTGCTGAATCACTCAAGGGGCATACCCCCATTATAAAGAATCCTAGGGGCACCTTACCCTAGGGTCATTCCCCAGTAGAAGAATCAGGTCCTATGGGAATCCTCCCACTTCCCAATAACGGAATCATCAGGTCTTAGGGGCATCCCCCCACTTCCCAACAGTAGGAGAATTAGGTCCTCGGGGGATCCCCCCTGCAGGCCTAGGGGCAATCCCCCACTTTCCAGCAGCGGAATCATCAGATCTTAGAGGCATCCCCCCACCAACCCAGGGGCATTCCCCTTTCTTCAACAACAGAAACAGTCAATCTAGGGGCATTCCCCCCATTGTCCAACTCTCCTAGGGGCATTCTTTGAGAGGCACCCTTCTAAGGGGCATTTCATTACAGAGGGATCGGGCCAAACCCGTCATTTCCCATATATAATTTTTAGTTTATCTCATCCACACTACTTTATTCTTAATTGAAGAGGCAAAAATATTTTGTTTTTAAAAAGTTAATTAAGAATAAAGACGTGTCTGCTTGGACAATGACTAACTCGATGTTTGATTATTGTCTCTTTTCTGGTTATTCAAATTCCCTAGTAGGAGAGTCATCCACCTTAGGAAAGGGATACATCACCAGTTAGAAAAGTCGATCCACCTTGGAAAAGGGATACACCAGTAAGGAAAGTCGATCCGCCTTGGGAAAGGGATACACCAGTCAGGAAAGTCATCCGCCTTAGAAATGGGATACACCAGTCAGGAAAGTCGATCCGCCTTAAGAAAGGGATACACATATCTTTCCCAGAGAAGTCATCAACAAAAGGAAAGTCATCCGCCTCAGGAAAGGGATACGTATAGACAAGGAAGGTCATCTGCCTTAGGAAAGGGATATGCACGGTAGCAGAAGGAAAGTCATCCGCCTCAAGAAAGGGATATGGATGGTAGCATAAGGAAAGTCATCCGCCTTAGGAAAGGTATACGCATTGACAAGGAAGGTCATCCACCTTAGGAAAGGGATATGCACGGTAGCACAAGGAAAGTCATCTGCCTCAGGAAAGGGATACGCATTGGCAAGGAAAGTCATCCGCCTTAAGAAAGGGATACACAGTAGCAAAGGAAAGTCATCCGCCTTAAGAAAGGGAACGTATTGGCGCGGAAAGTCATCCGCCTCAGGAAAGGGATACCCATTCACTAGTAGAGTCACAGGGGGCATGCATCAACAAATGAAAGAAGTTTGCCTCACGGAAGGAACTCACCCATGTCATCACCTTAGGTATAATTTCTAGACCCTTGCTCACATCAAGAGATCATAAAGATTCGTATTTACGATGATCCCATGAAGGGCAGTTTGTAAGCACTGGATTTTAACGATCCTTCTCACGAAGCGATGATGAGAGCTATATGATGCAATGTCTTTCAGGTGTTGTCTATCAGAGGAGTTCCTACTACTGCGGAGTTGAGTTTGGCCAAGGTTAGGGACCCGTACGGGTGCTGCTTGGTGGTTCGGATCCACTGGCAAACCCGTACGGGTTATCCCTTCCATACGGTTAGGGGAGACCCGTACGGGTGAGGCCCCACCCGCACGGGTACCCTTGTTACCAAAACAAGCTCTTTTGAAAGGGAGTCCTTTCCTATTTCGGGAAAAGGCAAGTCGTGAACGTGATTTATTGCGTTCAGACCTCCTTTCCCCTATAAATAAGCCCTTCTCTTCACATTTTCAACACACACATTTTATACAAAAATTATACTAAAATTCTAGCAGTTTTTATAGGTATAGAAAATGTATAGTAGGGGTATAGGAGGTATAAAATAGGGAGAAAACTCATTATTTGAGGGTTTGTCCACATTTTATTCATTCATAACTTCTTTTATTAGGATTTAGGGAAGATTCTGTCCACACAAATTGTAACAAATCAAAATTTAAAAATTTACTTATAATAAATTACTATAGTATTAAAATATCATGGAAATTGTTTTGTAGTTATTATTATTGTTATTGGATATAAGACATGAGGAAATAAGAGTTAATTAAGTAAGAGGGATGAGTTGGGCATTTAATTATTTGTTCAAGGGCATTATGGGAAATTGAAAATAAAATAAAATAAAATCATATACTCAGATACTTGTTCTTCTCCTCCATTATCATTAACTCCTACTCCTTCATCTTTATCCAAAATCCAAAAATTTCCATACCTAAAAACTTTCGATTTCTTCGATTCAACTTCGAATTCTTATTAGAAATCGATCCTTAAGCCCTCTATCATCATCAATTTCAGTGAATCAATACTAGAAGAGGAGGATTTCAGATTTTAAGGTTCGGATGAATAGTAACCCGAATTTGAGGTGAGTGCTTTTGGTGAAATTAAAGCTTAATTAGTAGAATTCATGGTAGATTAAGCATATTTATGGTATTAGGAAGTTTATTTATACAATATCTTGATAGAATTATATATGGCTATTATAGAGGAAGCTAGTGCAAGCAAATCAAAGGCAAAAGAGGTAGAAGAGAGCTAGAAAGAGCTTAGAAAAAGGTTTGTGTCTCAAATTTTAATTTATCAGTTTTTCGGAAAATTTTCCAAATTTGTATCCCTGTTTTATTTTAATGTTTTATATTGTGTATAAATGGGATTTGAATGATTCTTGATTCTATTGATATCTACAGAAAGTAAGAAATATATGTTCAGAAGAAATCTTGTTGAATTTCATTCGTTTTCAATGTGAAATTTTCGTTTGAAGTTGAGTCATGAAATCTGTTTTTTTTTTTAAAATCTCAGCTTTGTATACTGTTTAGTATTTTGATCATAACTTTGGTTATATAATTTGGATTTCTGTGACTCTAGTGGCTTTCGAAAGCTGAGACATATGGCTAATTATGTTTAGAAGAAAGTTCTTCGATTGAATGATCTTTTGATAGTGAAATATGCAAGGGAAGTCAAGTCACAGAATCTGGAAATTTCTGGAAAAATATGAACGTTGATTTTATTGTGTTTTAATTGAAGTGTAATGCTTTAAAATTTAGGATTTGAATTTCTTGATTACTGAAGTTATGTTGAATTATGATTGATGGTTTATACTGGAATTTTTAAGATGTTACTTTGATTTATTACCCTTATTAAACCTGTAGAATACGGGTCAGGGTAGATTGGCTCCAATAAAGGGGGGTACAGTACTGTACAAACAATTGAAGCTTTGGCTTCGAGCTTTGGCCAATATTATATATATATATATTGATATTGAAGCTTCAGCTTTGGGCTTGACCGATATATTAATTTTGAAGCTTCAGCTTCGGGCTTGACCGATATATTGATTTTGAAGCTTCGGCTTTGGGCTTGATCGATACATTGATATTGAAGCTTCGGCTTCGGGCTTGTCCGCTCTCATATCCATTTTACCATTATTCAGGACTTGTTTACTTTGGGCAATATATGGTTAAAGTGTTTGGAAAAATTGAAAATAAATTTGATTGTACTTTGAAAGGATTACAATATAAGTTTTGTGTTTTGGTTTTATAAAGTTATTTAATTTTTTTTTGACTTATGGACATACTTTATTTCTATTTTTTTAAAAGTGTTAAAAATGTTTAAAGTTATTGTATTTCTTTTATGAACACTACTAAGCAAATTGCTTAGCGTGTAGTTGTTTTTCTACACGTAGGTGGAGAACTTATAGATAGCTTGGACCAAAGTGGTATAAGTGGATCAGCTTGAAGAGCAAATAAGGAAAGACTCGAGGTGGATTTGCATTTTAATGTAATATTATGGTTTGTAGAATAATGACTTGTACTAGATAGTGTGAGAAATGTAAAGTGGTATTGAGAAATATTTGGAGAATAATTAGCATTGAGAAATATTTGGAGAATAATTTGGAGTTTGAAATGCTATATTTGTATTTGTACATATGTAATCTATAAGTATTGAATTCTATATAGTAGAGTAGAGTTGTTTATTGGGTGATTATAGTTACCATGACACTCCAAATAAAGGAGGTGTCACATTTGTTGGTATCAGAGCGAGGTTTAGGCGATTCTAGGAGTAGTATGTACGTGCCATTTAGGATATAAATATGTTATGTTAGTTGTTTGATCCACTTTGTTGCAATTTTCAGGAATAAGTAATGGCTAGTAGTAGTCCCAACCAGAGTGAGGAAGAGGAAGCTGAGAGTACGGTCCATATTAGACAAGGGGATGAATAAAGACATGAACCACCACCAGTTCATGGCTTTTCCAAACAACCTACTCCAGCATAAGCTGCTTTACTTCAGCATATGACTACTGAAGTAATCACACAAGTACTTCAAAATATACAAATCCCCCAAGTTCCTATAGTACCTCACATTAAAAGAAGAGAGGAGAGATCTCCTCTTAAAAGAATCAAAAAGCTTCCGGTTGATGACTTCAAAGGGGATACAGTGAATCCTGCATTTGTAAAAGATTGGCTTGATCATACTAAATGGTGTATGACTAGGCTTCATTTTACAGATGAAGAGAGACTAGATTGTGTGCAAGGTCTACTTAAAGACCAAGCTAGGAGGTGGTGGGACAATATTGTGAGAGAAAGGTGAGCCGGAGAAATCACTTGGGGCCTTTTCTTGGAATAATTTGACAAGAAGTACGTTAGCGAACGATTCAAAGATGAGCAGAGGAAATTGTTCTTGTCTTTGAGACAGGGATGAATGACTGTATCAGATTATAAAATTCAATTCCTTAAACTCGAGAGGTATGCTCGTGATATCGTTGACAGTGAAGTAAAGTGATGTAAGAGATTCGAGGTTGGGCTAAATGATGAAATTAGAGTGCATTTACTTGCACAAAAGATTAGAGTGTTCAATGACTTGGTTGATGCTACTATAGGCATTGAGAAGATCAATTCAGATGGGCAACAAAGAATGGCTAAAAGATCTGGATTTCAAAAGGGTCGCATGGTCCAGCTAGTTCAGAATCTCCAATTAAGAAATAAAAGGGAACATCAGAACAAACACAATATCATTTCAGAGGGTTTTCACCGAGACAAACCATAAGTACGGGGTCAGCGGCTAGTGTACCTTCAGGTAGAGGCAGAGGAAATATTCCATAATTTTCTAATTATGGGAGGATGCATACAGGGGAATGGTTGGGAAAAGGTAGAGTATGCTTTAAATGTGGCTCGAGGGAACATTTAATTGCAAATTATCCTCAAAGACAGATAAGTACATCTGCACCTACAATAGTTCCTACTCCTACAATGCAAGGTGGAAGAGGAAGGGGAAGAGGAAATGCTAGTAAGGCAAGTGGACATAATGTGGCTCAACAAGCACCGCAGAGTGGTAGACCGGGAGGCATGACTCGAAGTTATGCAATCCGAGGGCCTGAGACTCGGGAATCTATTGAAGTTATTATCGATAAATTTTCATTCTTTAATCACGATGTTTATGCTTTGATAGATCCCGGTTTATCTCATTCATATATATGTACTGTATTAGCACAAGAGAAAAGGTTGCATGTATAAGAATTAGGAGAAAATATTGAAGTGAGAAATCCTTTAGGACACAGTGTTATAGTAAACAAAGTGTATATGAATTGCCCTATTATGATTCAACATCAACTTTTCCATGCAAATTTAAATGAGTTACCTTTCCGAGATTACGATGTTATCTTAGGAATGGATTGGTTATCGGAACATCGAGCTGTGGTGGATTACAAAAACAAAAGAATGTCACTTCAAGTTTCTGATGGAGAAGAAATAGTTATCATGGGGGAAAGATCAGATTATCTCTGTAATATAATTTCTTTTATGAAGACTAAAAGGTTGGTTAGGAAGGGATGTCAGGCCTATCTAATCTTCGCTCTATAATCGAAGAAAGGTGAGTTAGAATTGCAGAATATTCCTACGGTATGTGATTTTCTCGATGTATTTCCAGAAGAACTACCGGGTTTGCCACCAAAATGAGAGGTAGAATTCGTAATTGATGTATTGCCAGGTACCGCACCAGTATCCAAAGCACCATACAGAATGGTACCTGTTGAACTGAAAGAGTTAAAGATTCAGTTGCAAGAATTGTTAGACAAAGGATTCATACGCCCGAGTATATCCCCGTGGGGTGCACCAGTGTTGTTCGTTAAGAAGAAAGATGGGTCGCTCCGATTATGTATTGATTATCGGGAGTTGAATAAATTGACAGTGAAGAACAAGTATCCATTGCCAAGGATTGAAGACTTATTTGATCAACTCAAGGGTGCCAAATACTTCTCCAAGATTGATTTGAGATTGGGTTACCATCAGATGAGAGTGAAAGATGATGATATTGCAAAGACGACTTTCCGAACCAGATATGGGCACTATGAATTTTTGGTGATGCCATTTGGTCTAACTAATGCACCAGCAGCATTTATGGACCTTATAAATCGTGTCTTTTATTTAGATTTAGACAGGTTTGTAGTGGTTTTCATTGATGATATTTTGGTGTATTCTAAGTCACGGGAAGAGCATGATCAACATTTGCGGATAGTCTTCCAAACTTTGAGGGAAAATAAATTGTATGCCAAACTTAGCAAATGTGAGTTTTGGCTTGAAGAAGTTTCTTTCTTAGGCCATGTTGTTTCTACAGAAGGAATTAAAGTGGATCCTAAAAAGATAGAAGCAGTTGTAGAATGGAAACCACCAAAGAACCCTACGGAAGTCAGAAGTATCCTTGGTTTAGCAGGGTATCATAGAAGATTTGTGAAGGAATTTTCTGTCATTGCTGCCCCAGTGATGAAACTACTTCAAAAGAATGCAAAATTTGAGTGGAATGACAAGTGCCAAGAAAGTTTTGAGAAGTTGAAGGCGATGTTGACAAAAGCACCCATCCTTACCCAACCAGAGCCTGGAAAAGACTTTGTAATCTATAGTGATGCTTCATATAGTGATCTTGGGTGTGTTTTGATGCAAGAAGGGAAAGTGATTGTCTATGCTTCCAGGCAATTGAAGAATCATGAAAGGAATTATCCTACACATGATTTGGAAATGGCTGCAATAGTCTTTGGCTTGAAAATTTGGCGACACTATCTCTATAGAGAAAAATGTTATATTTATACATATCACAAAAGCTTAAAATATTTACCAACGTAGAAGGAGTTGAATTTAAGGCAGAGAAGGTGGATGGGATTCATTAAAGATTACGATTGTCTTATTGACTAACATCCAGGAAACACTAATGTAGTGGCGGATGCTCTTAATAGAAAGATAATGATGGCACTAAGGGCTGTGAATACAGGGTTAGCTCTTACCAGTAGTGGAGCCATAATTGCAGAATTGAAGATTCAACCTGTACTACTACAACAGGTTAAGCAAGCACAAAATGAAGATGATGACTTTAAGGTCATTAGAGCAAGGACACAAGTCGGTATCGTAGACAACTATATGGTTCGAGAAGATGGATGTCTATATTTTAAAGATAGATTGTGTGTGCCAAACAATGAAGAATTAAAGAAGAATATCCTACATGAGGTGTATAGTAGTCCTTACGATGCATCCAGGAGCAAATAAAATGTACCAAAATTTGAAGAGCCATTATTGGTGGAATGGAATGAAGAAAGACATTACTAACTATATTGCTCAATGTCTAACTTGTCAACAGGTGAAAGCTGAACATCAAGTTCCTTTTGGATTGTTGCAACCAATAACAATTCTAGAATGGAATTGGGAACGAATCATAATGGACTTTGTGACGTCTTTACCACTTACACAAAAGAAACATGATGCAGTGTGGGTTGTTGTAGATAGATTGACAAAGTCTGCCCACTTTCTTCCAGTTAGGATGGATTATTCACTGGATAAGTTGGCTCAGTTATATGTAGATGAGATAGTGCGGCTACACGGAGTGCCTATTTCAATCATTTCTGACCGAGATCCAAGATTTACTTCGAGATTTTGGAAGAAGTTGGAAGAAGCCTTAGGTAGTAAACTTTATTTCAGTACTTCATTTCATCCTCAAATAGATGGTCAATCTGAAAGAGTAATTCAAGTGTTGGAAGACATGATGAGAAGTTGTATCATTGAATTTGAGGGAAGTTGGGATAAGTATTTATCCCTCATGGAGTTTGCCTATAATAACAGCTATCAGTCAAGCATATAAATGGCGCCATATGAACCATTGTATGGAAGAAAATATCGAACTCCATTATATTGGACCGAACTTAGTGAAAACAAGATTGTGGGAGTAGATTTGATTCAGGAGACAAAGGAGAAGGTAAAACTTATTCAAGAGAGATTGAAGGCTGCATCGCATAGACAAAAGTCTTATGCTGATCTAAAAAGAAAAGACATTACTTATGAAGTAGGGGATAAAGTATTTCTCAAAGTATCTCCTTGGAAGAAAGTCCTGCGATTTGGCAAGAAAGGCAAGCTTAGTCCGAGATTCATTGGCCCATATGAGGTTATAGAGAAGGTTAGTCTGGTAGCTTATCGGTTGGCACTGCCCCCGATGCTCGACAAAATTCATAATGTGTTCCATGTGTCGATGTTAAGGAGATACAGATCAGATCCATCACATATCTTATCTCCTAATGTCGTAGAAATCGAACCCAACCTGACGTATGAAGAGGAACCAGTACAAATCTTGGCGAGAGAAGTTAAACAATTGAGAAGTAAGTGTATTCCTTTGGTAAAAGTACTTTGGAGGAATCATAAGGTTGAAGAATCAACTTGGGAACCAGAGGATACAATGAAAACTCAATATCCATAATTGTTTTCAGGTAATTTTCGAGGACGAAAATTCATAAGAGGGGGAGAATTGTAACAAATCGAAAATTTAAAATTTACTTATAATAAATTACTATGGTATAAAAATATCATGGAAATTATTTTTGTAGTTATTATTACTGTTATTGGATATAAGACATGAGGAAATAAGAGTTAATTAAGTAAGAGAGATGAATTGGACATTTAATTATTTGTTCAAGGGCATTATGAGAAATCAAAAAAAAAAATCATATACTGAGATATTTATTCTTCTCCTCCATTATCATTAACTCCTACTCCTTCATCTTTATCCAAAATCCAAAAATTTCGATAACATAAAAACTTCCGATTTCTTCGATTCAACTTCGAATTCTTGTTAGAAATCGATCCTTAAGCCCTCTATCATCATCAATTTCAGTTAATCAATACTAGAAGAGGAGGATTTCAGATTTTAAGGTTTGGATGAATAGTAACCCAAATTTGAGGTGAGTGATTTTTGGTGAAATTAAAGCTTAATTAGTAGAATTCATGGTAGATTAAGCATATTTATAATATTAGGAAGTTTATTTATACAATATCTTGATAGAATTATATATGGCTATTATAGAGGAAGCTAGTACAAGCAAATCAAAGGTAAAAGAGGTAGAAGAGAGCTAGAAAGAGCTTAGAAAAAGGTTTGTGTCTCAAATTTTGATTTATCGGTTTTTCGGAAAATTTTCCAGATTTGTATCCCTATTTTATTTTAATGTTTTCTCTTGTTATATAAATCCGATTTGAATGATTCTTGATTCTATTGATATTTACAGAAAGTAAGGAATATATGTTCAGAAGAAATCTTGTTGAATTTCATTCGTTTTCAATGTGAAATTTTCGTTTGAAGTTGAGTCATGAAATCTGTTTTCGGAAAATCTTAGCTTTGTACACTGTTTAGTATTTTGATCATAACTTTGGTTATACAATTTGGATTTATGTGATTCTAGTGGCTTTGGAAAGCTGAGACATGTGGCTAATTATTTTTAGAAGAAAGTTCTTTGATTGGATGATCTTTTGATAGTTAAAAATGCAAGGGAAGTCAGGTCATAGAATCTGGAAATTTCTGAAAAAATATGAACGTTGATTTAATTGTGTTTTAATTGAAGTTTGATGCTTTAAAATTTAGGATTTGAATTTCTTGATTACTGAAGTTATGTTGAATTATGATTGATGGTTTATACTGAAATTTTTAAGATGTTACTTTGATTTATTGCCCTTATCAAACGAGTAGAATACGGGTCAGGGTAGATTGGCGCCAATAAAGGGGGGTACAGTACTGTACAAACAATTGAAGCTTTGGCTTCGGGCTATATATATATATATATATATATATATATATATTGATATTGAAGCTTCGGCTTCGGGCTTGACCGATATATTGATTTTGAAGCTTCGGCTTCGGGCTTGACCGATACATTGACATTGAAGCTTCAGCTTCAGGCTTGTCCGCTCCCGTATCCATTTTACCGTTATTCTGGACTTGTTTACTTTGGGCAATATATGGTTAAAGTGTTTGGAAAAATTGGAAATAAATTTGATTGTACTTTGAAAGGATTACAATATAAGTTTTGTGTTTTGGTTTTATAAAGTTGTTTAATTTGTTTTTGACTTATGGATATACTTTGTTTCTATTTTTTTTAAAGTGTTAAAAATATTCAAAGTTATTGTATTTCTTTTATGGATACCACTAAGCAAATTGCTTAGCGTGTAGTTGTTTTTCTACACGTAGGTGGGGAACTTGTAGATAGCTTGGACCAAAGTGGTATAAGTGGATCAGCTTGAAGAGCGAATAAGGAAAGACTAGAGGTGGATTTGCATTTTAATGTAATATTATGGTTTGTAGAATAATGGCATGTACTAGATAGTGTGAGAAATGTAAAGTGGTATTGAGAAATATTTGGAGAATAATTTGCATTGAGAAATATTTGGAGAATAATTTGGAGTTTGAAATGCTATATTTGTATTTGTACATATGTAATCTATAAGTATTGAATTCTATATAGTGGAGTAGAGTTGTTTATTGGGTGATTATGGTTACCGTGGTACTCCAAATAAAGGGGTGTCACACAAATACTCACCTCAATTTCACCATCAACTTTAGCCGGACTCTGTCAACAGTAAAGGGATCACCTCAAAGTGGATTCACGCTGCAAAGGTAACACTCCTGAGTTTCAAAGAGACTCACATCTCGGTTATTTCATTATTATTATTGGTTGTTCCTTCTACTATATCTGTTGCTTTTTTCTTGTTTCGGGTCTGGTCCTAACCCGTATGAGCCTTGTTGGCACCATATAACCCCAAAGATATCAAGTTGGTGCTCCATACTCATATGGAAGGAAATCCCTTTTTATTTTATTTTTCTGCCACCAATCTGTTAATTTGTGAATCTGTTAATTGAACCAAATAGATTTTTTACCTGAATCAGACAAGACCCATACGGGTACACCATACCCATACCGATTCTCCCTGGTAGTCATACGGGTCCCACCCACTCGTACGGTTACCAGCCCCAGGCAGAATCCAGAACTCATTTTTAATTAGTTAAAAATCAATCCAACTCACCATTCGCCATGCAATCAGTTCCACTAATAATCTGGTAAATCAACCTAAAAAGGTTAAAATGTGTTTTCACCACAAAATACGTTGAAGTGCTGATTTATGATGTGCCATAAATTGTGCTAACGTCTGTGGATGCAGGGGAAATTATTTTCATTTTTGTTTAATAACTTAGAACAAATGTATAGGTTCTCTTTGAAATTCCCTCATTTTTCCCCTGGTTGTAATTTTTATCCCCCCATTTATTGCTTGTGCTTTATTTTAATATGTAAACGCATGTAACGAATGTGAAAGAGTGTAGAAATAGGATTTCCGTGATAAATCCGTAAATGATGAAAACTAAAACGGTTCTTCGCGGTGAATGTAATTTTGAATCAACTAAATAAGAAATAAGTGACTCATCCGATATCCGAATCTCTGATCCAATAGGTATGAGCCTCCTACCTAGAGGGAACCGTACCAAAACTCTTTCCCAAGTAGACAGCTTGGGTGGTGACTCTATCAATTGTATCGAGATTTAGGTCTCGATTCTTTTATTCATTTAAATTAGGCTTATTGTGCAAATTGGAACTAAAAATGTTTTATCACGCCTAAATCCAACCAAACCCCCAATGGGCCCCACCTCTTACATAGTCACCGAGGGAGACCCACATGTCATCAACACCTTACAATGACCACTGACAAACTTTTTGGCCTCAATTCTAAGGATTTAAACGGGTCAAAATCTCTATCTAACGGATTGATCAACGGCTCCAAAAGTGCCACATTTTACCTAATCAGCGACGAAGATTAAATACAAGTTCAACAACCCATAATGGCTACATTTATAATGAAAGCCTATAAAAAGGAAGCCTCACAAGTTTGGAAGGTGCTGGTTGAATTGAGAAAGCAAGTAATAAGAGAATTTGCTAAAGCAATCAGAAAATACATCCCTCCAAGAATCAAACATTTCAAAATCAGTTGTAAGGATTCCCAAGTGAAATTATAAACTTGAGGAAGTACAAAACCAAAACCTTTGAGAAAACCAAAGTGTAAAGATCTCTAACTTGGGTGAGTTATGAGATTGGGATACAGTTTAAAGTAGGTGCTTTAAGTGGGCTCTCCCTGGAGGACTCAGCTTAGGTTTGGGTAGAAATCTATGTGGTATATTCTGCTAAATACTAAAGGACTCAGCTAGGAGTTGGTGCTTTTAGTAGTATTCCTACATCCCAAAGGGGTTACCATCCGAAGACAAACTGTAAGGCTTGATTCTTACCAGTTGGAAAGGAATCTACTAGTAAAAAGCTTAGAGGAAGGAAACTCTGGGGATTTGAGTAGGCGGAGCCGAACTAGGATAAAATACTTGTGTTTGATTTTCTTACTCTTTACTTTCTTGTATAATTATATATACACATTTGCATCATCTGGAGCCATCCCCCGAATCATAATCAAACACGCTACTCTAAAGACTTTTTAAAGTCTGTTAATTCCGCAAAAAAGGGTCATTCACCCCCTCTGACCATACTCAGACCCTTACAAGGACTAATAAGTAAGGTCCATATATTTTGATTCAAGAATCAAAACGAGTTTCCAAAACTCACAGCTCCTTCCGGAGTGTATGTCTATTACCCATCCTCCACTCTTCACCGGTGAATAATACACGTTCTGGAAAAACCGAATGAAGAATTTCATTCAAGCTCAAAGCATGATGGCATGGATAGCCATTAAAGATGGTCCATATAAGCCTACTTATGAGGTAGATGGTTTGACCACCCTCAAGCCCTCGAGCTTATGGGATGAGAATGATTATAAAAGATTGCATGAAAACGCAAATGCTATTAACATACTTCATTGTGCTCTTGGTGCAGTAGAATTCAACAGAATATCTGAATGTGAAAATGCATAGGAGATTTGGCAAAAGATGGAAGTGACCTACGAAGGAACAAGCAAGGTCAAGGAAGCCAAGATAGATTTACTTCAGCAAAAGCTTGAATCCTTCAAGATAGAGCCTAAAGAATCCATAAGTAGCATGAACACTAGATACACCAATCTAGTGAATGAGATGAAAGGGCTTGGAAAGGAGATCTCAGAAGTAGATATGGTCAAGAAGGTTCTCCGGAGTCTTACCAAAGAGTGTGATAACAAGAATACAGCCATCGAGGAGGCTCATGATTTAAACTTTGACAGCTATGATGAGCTCATTGGTAATCTCTTGACTCAAGAGCTTTCCCTGGAAAGATATATCCAACAAGAGAAAAAGCCTGAAGAAAAGAAGAAGGCTATTGCATTCAAGGCAGAATCCACCGGATCAGCTTCATCCGAAGAAGAAAGCTACTTAAGGAGTCTCAATGCAATAAGGAACAAATGGCCTTGCTATCCAGATAGTTTAACAGATTCCTGAAGAAGGAAGAAAGAAGAAATTCTAGAAAGTATGATTTTAGAAGAATTAAGAAAAGCTCCTCTAGAAGGGATAAGTCCAGAAGGAATCCGGAAGACAAGAAGGATCTAAAAAAAGAAGCTGCCTACTTTGAATATGGAGAAAAAGGTCACTTCAGAACCAAGTGCCCCAAGCTCAAAAGAGATAAGAAACACAAGAAGAAGGCAATGGTAGCCACTTAGAGCAACAGTGAGAAAAGCAGCAGTTCATCTTCAATAGAAGAAGAAAAGACTGTAAATTGTGCATTTATGGCACTAACTGATCCGAAAGCTGAACAGTCCGGAAGAACTGCCTCTAAACAAGACATAGTTCAAATTGAGGAATCAGAATTAGAAACAGCCAGTACTGAGGTAAACTCTCATTCCAATTCTATTTCTAACCATGAACTTGCTAGAGCTTTAGGGGTTGTGATCAATGCTGTGAGAAAGAACACAAGAGCCATCAAATCCTTAAAAAGACAAGTTATGGAGGTCACTGAAGATGTTGAAACCTTAGCACAAGATGTCAACCTGATTAGAACAACAAAGCACATTGATGAAGTTGAGAAGAACTACCTGAAGAATCAAGTGCAAGTGCTAAGTGAAAATATGATTGGGCTGGATATAGAAATACCCTTGATGAAGGAGGTATCCGGATGGAGATCCGATCCTCCACAAAGAAGGAGAAATACGAGGCAAGATACAACAAGAAATCAACATCAAGCTACTAAAAGAGACCCAAAGCCTTCCAACCAAAAGAAAAAGGTGGCCAGCAAGTAACCACAAGCCCAAAGTTATACTGCTGCCCAAAAAGGAAAGGCTAAGGTAGTCTACAATCAGCAACCTGCTAAACAAAGAGGAAATTATGCAGCAGAGGTTGCACCCCCAACTAGCTTCTGGATACACACTGGATCAATAACAAGTGTACAAGAAGCTGGATATAGAGGGAACTATGGAAAGGATGATCTAAAGAAGATCGAGAAGAAGCAAGAGCAGAATAAACCCATCTCAGGGTGTAGGTTTTGTGGGACAAATAACCATGTTACTAAATTATGTAGATTAAAATATGGTTATTATGATATTTATCCTTGGCCTGAAATGGTTGATAACCTAAGAGGACCCAAATCTGGTTGGGTACCCAAACCCACTTGATCTATTTTACAGTTATGCCTTAGATCCGCAGTAGATCAATACTCTTAGTACATTGATAGTGGATGCTCAAGGCACATGACATGTGATGAGAAGGCCTTCATCACATTAACCCGGAAGAAGGGAGGCAAAGTAAGCTTTGGAGACAGTAAAAAAGGACAGACCATTGGACATGGAACCATTGGATCTGGATTAAAGATAGAAATGTCTCACTGGTTGATGGACTAAAGTTCAACTTACTAAGTGTAGCCCAACTTTATGACAAAGGAAGAAAAGTCACCTTTGACTCCAGAGGCTGCTTAATATTTGATAGTAAGTCTAATCAACTCATTCTTTTGCACGTAGAGTAAACAATGTCTATTCTGTTAACATTAAAAATGAGAAAAAGAATATCTGCTTGGTGTCTAAAGAACAAGAATCATGGCTATGGCACCCCGAGGTTGGGACATGTTAGCATGAACCTCCTATCCAAACTAGCCAAATAGGAATTGGTAGTGGGTTTACCTAAGGTTGCTTTTGATAAGGATCATCTATGCACTGCATGTCAATTAGGTAAACAACATAAGAAAAGTTTCCCTTCCATCTCATACATTCCTTCTAAAAGAGTACTTGACCTTTTACATATTAATCTCTTTGGTTTAATCAAGCCATTGAGTTTAGGTAGAAGAGAATACACCATGGTCATTATGGATGATTATTCTCGATATACCTGGGTTCTCCTGCTAGCAAGCAAGGATAAAGCCTTTGACCAATTCTCTAAGACATTCATCGGATAGAAGTAGAACAGGGCATAAGCATTGCATGCACTCGGAGTGATAATGGTGGAGAATTAAAAAATAAGCACTTTGGTGATTTTTGTGACTCCAAGGGCATTGAACATAACTTCTCTACCCCTCATACTCCTCAATAGAATGGAGTTGCTGAGAGAAAAAATAGGACCATAGTTGAGATGGCTAGAACAATGCTTAGTGAAAATTGTTTGCTAAAATATTTCTGGGGAGAGGCTGTAAACACAGCATGTTATATTTTGAATAGAGCTCTCATTAGAAAGACCTTAGAAAAGACCCCCTATGAAATTTGGAAGGGAAGAAAACCCAAAATTGGGTACTTCAAGGCATTTGGATGTAAGTGCTACATCCTAATTGATAGAGAACAACTAGGAAAATTTGATTCTAAGTCTGAGGAAGTAATTTTCCTTGGCTACTCAATACATAGTAAGGCTTATATAGTCTTCAACAAATGAACTCAAACTATGGTAAAGGCTATACATGTAGATTTCGATGAGACTAACCATGCAGGTAAGAGAAATTCTACTCCGAAAGATCCAATTCTGAAAGCTGACAACTTTGGAGAAGAGAAGGAAGCCAAAGTCCTTGATTCCTTCCAAGTCAAGAAGTACAAAAAAGAAGATGAAGGAATATCCTTTGATCCAGAAGTACCACGAGTTGATCTCAATCCACATGAGATAAACTACAATGATGGTCAAGAAGAAGAAGCTGAGGCAGAAGTGGAACAAGTTCCGATCCAACATGAAGATCTACCAAGGGAAGTCCAGATCCACAGAGATCATCCAGTCAAAGCAATTTTGGATAATGTCCAAAATTTGGTCAGAACCAGAGGATAACTCAATAGGATGATGAGCCATGCAGCCTTTGTCTCTCTCATTGAGCTAAAAAAATTTCAAGATGTTGAAGGAGATGAAAGCTGGATGATGGCTATGCAAGAAGAACTAGATTAATTCACCAAGAATGATATGTGGGATCTAGTAGTACCTTCAAAAGGAAAGTCAATCATTGGCACCAAATGGGTATTCAGGAACAAGCTGGATGAATCCGGAGTAGTGGTAAGAAATAAAGCAAGATTGGTTACCCAAGGCTACAACCAATATAAAGGGATTGACTTTGAAGAAACATTTTCCCCTGTAGCAAGATTGGAGGCAATCCGGATTCTATGTGCTTTTGCGTCATTCATGGGATTCACACTATTCTAAATGGATGTAAAAAATGCATTCCTTAATGGAGTTATCTAGGAGGAAGTGTATAGCCACCTAGATTTGAAGCCCCAAAGCACCCGGATCATGTATACAAGCTGAAGAAAACCCTCTATGGATTAAAGCAAGCACCTAGAGCCTGGCATGAGAGACTCACTACTTTTCTCATATCCAAGAGCTATATCCCGGGCAAAGAAGATACAACTCTTTTCATCAAGAAGAAGAAGGATGATATCATTCTAGTCCAAATCTATGTTGATGACATTATATTTAGGGAAATAGATGAGAAGATGTGTGAGGAATTTAGCTCTTAAATGCAGAAGGAATTTGAGATGTCCATGATGGGAGAAGTAAATTTCTTCTTTGGGTTACAAATCAAGCAAAGTTCGGATGGAATTTTCATCAATCAATCCAAGTACACCAAGAAGATTCTCAAGAAGTTTGAAATGGATAGAAGCAAGTTAATGTCTACTCCAATGGGTTCAGATACAATCTTATCCAAGGATTATGAAGTAGAAGAGGTTGATCAGAAGCTATACGGAGGATTGATTGGATCACTTCTATACTTAATAGCTAGCAGACCTGATATACACTATGCAGTTTGCAACTGTGCAAGCTATCAAGCAAATCCTAAGGATTCACATCTAAAGTCAGTAAAGAGAATCCTTAGATATCTTTTAGGAACCACTAAAGTTGGATTATAGTATCCTAGTAATGGAGATTTCACACTCCAAGGCTTTACTGATGCAGATTATGGAAGGGATACTCTTGAGAGGAAGAGTACATCCGGAGGTTGCTACTTCCTTGGGGATTGCTTAGTATCATGGTACAGCAAGAAGCAAACTTCAGTTGCCTTATCAACCACAGAAGTAGAATATATGGCAGCTAAAAGTTGTGTGGCTCAACTCCTTTGGATCAAGCAATAACTAGAAGATTATGGAGTTTAATTTGGATGTGTGGATGTAATGTGTGATAACAAAAGTGCCATTGATGTATCAAAGAATCCCGTACTCCAAAGCAGGATGAAACATGCCAATATAAGGCATCATTTCATCTGGGATCTTGTAATAAAGAAGGATGTTGCATTAGTATACATTCTAACCAATAAACAAAGAGCAGATATCTTCACTAAGCCATTAAGTAAAAATCAATTTGGCAAGCTAAGGGAGTCAATTGGAATGTTAAATCTAATTTGAAGAAAATCCGGAAGATAGTACAAACTTAACTTGGATTTTTGGCAAAACAAGGAATCCGGAAGAGAAGAAGAAATGAAGTTGGCTCTCCTCCGGAGGGAAAACTGCCACATCAGCAGACAAAAAAGGACACATGGCAGTAAAAGCGCTGAAAAGTAACTGTTCTTTTTTGAATTTCAAACGTCTATTGGGAGTTACATGCGAGGTAAATTCAACAGCTGTTTTAAAAATAAATCATTCCCATTCTCAAGTTAAATAGAATTTACCTCTTTCCTAAAAACTTACCTACCATGTCATCAACCCAGCCAAAGTTAATGGTATCCGAATTACTAAAATACCCTTACTTTGGAAATCCTACAAATACCCCCCAAAATCTCTATCTTCTTCATATGAGCAATAATTATCTATTATTACTCTATAATTTTCAAAACTTAAACCCTAAATCCTTCAAACTCACTAAAATCCTAGCCATAATGACCAGCGAAGGAATCAAAATGCTCTCACAAAGGAACATTGTTGAAGAATATGCTCTCAATGATAAAGACTTTACTCCCATAAATTTCAAGCCCTCCGACTCTGTAGTTCCCACGGACTACTTAGGAGACGATTTCTTGTTTAAAACAGACCTTTACTCAAAGCTCATTGAAGATCAATATTTGGGAGATTTCCTCAAGATCAAATGTCTCACCTATCCGGACTTGGTGAGAGAATTTTACAACAATCTCAGAGTACACTCCTATAATGCTCTAAGAATGAAGGTTCAGGGGAAGGTAATCACTATCACACCAAAGTTCTTTGAGAGATTTCTGAATATGAAGAATGATGGAGTTCAATTAAGAATCAACGGGGATGAATAGACTGTAAAGTATGAACCCAAGTTATGGTTGCATCCGAAATACTTTGGGGATAAATTCTCCACATACGTTTTGGAAGTGCCAAGACTTCTTTAGCATGCACTCTCAAAGCTAGTTTTGATTTGGAAGGGCTCTCTAACCACAATATCCTCCTTCCAGCATTGCGTTCTGCAGCACTGGGTAGAGAGCAGAGTTGTAAACATTCTAGTGCTAATTATCCATTTCCTCTGGTGCACTGATCACCAGAATTCTGGTAGCAAATGAAGTAAATGTCTCATAATTCTAAGCTGTAAATGGAAAGGAAATCCTAGAGAAAAACTTCAGAAAGCTGAGCTTCGGATAGACCTGAAATGAGGAAAAGGCAAAGAAACTTAGGGATGAAAAGAAGACACGGGCCAAGAAGGCTGTAGATCCGATTGAAGAGGCTTCGGTTCCTAAAAAGGCTAGAACAACTAAGCCCAAGGCTTAAAAGCAACTAGCATTGGTTCCAGTTGAGGAAATTGATGAGGATGCCCAAACCATCAGCCAACTGCTAAAGAAGAGCCTAGAAAAGCCAAAGCCAATGAGGAGATTAATCAAAGCAGCAGAAAAGAAAAGGAAATCTGCTGAAATCCCAACTATGGTAGTAAATGATGAGGAAATAAGAGATGAAACTCCAATACCTAAGAAGCAGTTTACTAGAAAATGGTGTACCTTTGATGAGGCAATTGAAGTGTAGAAAGCTCAGAAAAAGAAAGCTAAGAAACTTACTGGTATTTTGATTAATGAGGAAGCTGCCAAAAGGGCTAAGGAAGCTGAATTAGCCAAAGGTAAGATAACAAAAGAGAAAAATGTGCCCGGATCCACTGAGGAAGTTCATCCGGATGACCTTCAGTATGATATAATGAAGGAGGCCATAAAGGATAATGATCGAATCAACAAGCAATCAATATAAGGACCCGGAGGCTCTTTCGGTACTCTACCAATCCTTGTTGATCCAGTGGACATGGCCACTTTAGCCCAGGATTTGGAAGCTGACAACTTTCCATTCATGCCTAGATTTAGACCACTTTCGAAAAATCTTCTTAATTCGAAAATTGAGACCTCAAATGAAGTAAGTCATGTAAAGTCAACTGGAGAGGGCATTGAGGACACCACTAATGGGCCTGGGAAAGTAATTAAAAGTCCTGAAAAGGCATTTATAGGAATGACTGAGGACATTTCCAGTCATCCGGGGGTTGTGGAGGTTGATGAAGAAAGAAGAGAGGAAGCAACTACTCAGGATCAAGTATAAATCAATGAGGTAATTCCTAACTCTGTATCATTTAATGTTAATGCTGATCCTTTTATTGCTGTTGTTGACACAACAGATAAAGTTAAGGATAACTTAGATACACAAACTTTATGTGTATCTAAGGAATATGAGTCCAACCCAGAAGACATCATTCCAGAGGAGGGACAAAGTCTGGGTTTCCAAGGGCACACTCCTAGAGTGGACTCAAGGGGCGAGGCTCATCCGGGGAAACGGTTGGAAGAAAAGAAAGGGGAAGAAGAAAAGGAATCCTCCAAAGAAGAATCATCCAAGTTTGATGAGTCCAGAAGCAGCTCCAAATTAGAAACTCCTCTTGCGAGCCCAATCAGAATACCAACCTTCAGCGCAAATCCTATAAGAGCCAAAAAGATCTCAACCACGCTAAAAATCCTTCAAGAAGCTACTCATGAGGAACATGAGGAGAGCTATATTAAACAAAGCCTCCGAAATATATGCAAGCACCTCAAATCTGTCGAAAAGGTACTCCTTGAACATTTCTCGCCTTCGAATTTAAAGGATGAAATTAGGGAGATTAAGGGTAGTGTCAAAAGGATTGAGCAGAAAGTCGAGGATTTTCCAACTGCAGATCTAGTAGTAGAGGTTTCCCTTACAAAGGTAAAACCAATCCTGGAACAGATAAATACCAGCATTGTCGGCGCTAACAGTTCTGCAGATCAGGCCAATACTATAGCCATAAATAACTGCACTACACTTTTAGACTATATCACTTCTTCCACTGATCTATCCACAGAGCTCAAGGAGTATATAGATACCAAGTTTGAAAGCTTGAAAAAATTCATCACTGAAAAAGAAGAAAAAGCTGCTCTCCCCAGCCTAAATGAAAATCAGCAGGCAATGTTGAATAAGCTGATAAATTCGTGGAGGAAGATTTACCAAAGCTGTTTGCCAAACAAATGCCCAATATTGGAGAGGAACTTGCTGGATAATTCAATGGCCAGGATTCAGTCATTGAAAGAATAAAGGGAGATATTCACAAGGACTTGATAACAGTTAACTCTAGCATTCACAACATCCGCAGGGATCTTGGTAAAGACTTTGAATAACTATAGTCCGGATTGTCAAACTTATCTATCTCCAGATCCTCCTCCTCTCCATCTATCCCGGAAAGCCAATTACTTCCAATCTTCCAAGACCTTGTCCAGCACGGGACACAGGATTCTTTGGACATAAGGGCATAACCATTCTTCTCAAGGCACTCTTTCCATATTTTGATGAGAAGGATGGGCATATGTACTGAAGATGCATCCCTACATCACAGGCTCTTACACCTAGCTCTGGAACCTCTTCCGCCCTCTGCATCTATCTTCGGCCACTATGGACCACATTTTAGAGTAGAGAAGGCAAGGAAACTTGGACTACTCAATCGATTCCAAGGCCTGGCAGGAAAAATAGGATGGGAAAACATATATGGTGATCAACCCCCCAGCTGGAAACAAAAAGGGGGAGAAAGGTGTAAAGAGGGAGAAAGGCAAAGAAAAGGAAGGAGGAGCATCTGATGTATCCGAAAGAAATTAGACTAGCTATATCCTGTAAAACTTTTGTAATAGGTAGATTCACTTATATATTTCTGTATCTTGTAATCCGAAAGCTTGATTGATGTTAACTATTGTTAACAGCAGAAGTATAAATAGTGAAAATCTAATTCTCTTAAAAAATTGCTTCTAAAGTACAATCTGCTATTGTACTACAAAAATATTAAAAGCTGGAATTGAAAACTGTTGGGGGAGTTAAGGGACGCTAGAATTATGGGGGAGTAAAAATTGTAAATGACTAAGTATCAAGAATCATACTTAGATCATGAAAACCCCTTTCCTTATGCTTAGATGCCTTAGGTTTTTATTTCCATCAAATGGAGGAGATTGTTGGAAGCAATGATCAGGAACAACAAATAATCCGGATCAAGTTTGAAGTAAACAAAACACCTAAGTATAAAAGTCCTAAGTCATTACATCCGGACATATATCTAAGACAAGTGAAGACAAATTAGCTAAGCATATATGGAAGTATCCGGTTAAAGTTTGGAAAGGAAACAAACTTTGAACCGCCCAAAATAGCATCTAGAAGAACTGATTGCAAAGCATCCAGAACAATACAGATCCCGTGATATTAAGTCTGAAGACATCCGAAAGACTTTAATATCTAAGACAAAGGGAATAATTCAAAATTCCATTCCCTCCATTCTTTTGGTCTATCAAGTCAAAGATCCTTTTCCCATGAGAAGGATAAAAGAAGACAACTAGCACTTTTCAGAAAAAGGACAGAAGGACTGACAGCGGTTTACTACCATTGTCGTCATCGGTTTACTGTTATCTATCCATCTCTGTTTGAAATTGTGGCCCACCGAAACCCAAATCTTGGCTACGCTATTGATGGTTTTATAGCAATTTCAATCAACTCTAATGGAACTCACTACATAACCCTTTGATCATTTCAAATATCTTCTTAGAGCAATTCCAATCATTCCCTATTTTAGGGTAATCCCTAAAATAAGGAATGAATATAGGGAATGATTGGATTTGCTCTAGGAAGATATTTGAAATGATCAAAGGGTTATGCAGTGAATTCCATTAGAGTTGATTGAAATTGCTATAAAATCATCAATGGCGTAGCCAGGATTTGGATTTCGGTGGGGCACAATTTCAAACAGAGAGGGACAGATAACAGTAAACCGACGACGATAATGGCAGTGAATTTGTGCAAAAGAGGGGAATCAATAACAACTTAGCACTTTTTTAATGGCGAAGCTAATATTCGAGAAAATCCCAAAATTCAACTCATCAATTAGCCTAGTGGTTCTGAATTTGTAACTTCTAGAATCAAAGTTTCGAGTTACATTCGGGATGTGGAGAGGATTTTCTTTGCATTTAAAGTAAGCGCAAATGTGCGATTTTTTTTAGAAAAATTAACCTCCAATTTTAGAATTAAGTTAATTTGGTAAAAAAAATTGTATATCAAAGTTTACGTATGACTAAAGTTGATGTATGAGAAATTGTTCAAATGAAATTCATAAATTATAAAATACCATATTAAAATTACTAAAAAATAAAGGAAATTAAATAAAATATATATAAATCAAGATGAGATGATATATATAATCATTTTATTTATTTATAAATAAAATGATTATATGAGAAAAAGAATAATAATTAGTTTACTTAAGCATTTTAAAAAAAGAATAAAATAGAAAAAGACATGGGCACCATGAATTGAACCTAACACCAACAAGAAAAGAGCGTAACTACTCTATCATTGAGGCACAACCCTCATTTTAAATACATTTTATTATATATGTTATATATTAATAACATTTTATTTGCTGTATTTTTTGATAATTAATAAGATACATGCCTCACCATCCTCTTTCTCCCTTCCCCGTTGAATATCATAAAGATGGTGTATTTGGGCTTTTTCCCAAAATATTGGCCGAAAACTTCGAAAAACTTCAAGAAGGGAAAATGTAAATGATATTCATAAAAAAAGTACTTGAATGGTGTAATAAATGAGTAATTAATTAATGAAAACAATACCAGAAGGAGTGACAGACCAATACCTTCAAAATAGACCTATTCAATTGGGCCGGTCTTGGAAAAATTGGCAGCCGGATTTTGAATTAGATTTTCATTCTCAACTCCGATTTAAGTTGTCTATTAAATAAATATTAATTTTTTTAAAAAAAATAATATTTTAGTAAGATAAAATAATTAAATTAGACCTTAATGAAAAATGAATAATATGACTTTCCATCTAAATTTTCTTAAAAAATATAATTTATAATTTTAATATGTTACATTAATTTAATATATATAATATTAATAAAATTATATAATATATAAATAAAAATATAAAATATATTTGAGCAGTTCAGATCGGACATAAGTTTTTACATATAATTCAAGCACTATTCACAGTATTTTTAGTCGTATACGGGCTTGGACTGAGACGATCTAATAGTAACATTTACTTATTTAAGCCCGACTCATAAAATTCGGGCTGGACTGGCCACGGACTATTTGAACAGTTCTACTTCAAAATGACATTTTCCTTTTCACATATTATTCATCGGTTTATTTGTAATTAACTTAACACATAGTTTACCAAAAAAAATTGACTTTACACATACAAATAAATAATAATGATAGTAATGGTTCATATGGCTACAACAGATTGAAGTGGTTATTGTGTTTGTGCGGTCAGAAAGGCCAAAAGCCGCTGCGGCTCTTTTGTATAAAAAGAAGATCAGACGGCGTATTGATTGCTCCGCTGCCCCACTCAACTAATCTCTCACTCTTTTTTCCTGTACCAAGTACAAACGCTATCCAATTGCACCCGAAGAACTCCTTTGAAAAGGGATAAAATATGCTATAATGGAGCAGGAGAAACGGAAAGAGCGCGAAATGGAGGAGAAGATTTTGGAGAGCATCAAAGCCTGTCAACAGCGGCAGGAAGATCCTTTGATTTGGGCCATGGAAGTAGGCAAATGCCTCGTGTCTTTAGGAATTAGGTTGCCCAGCCCTGAGCTAGGGCAGGTGCTCGTTTCTTCTCTTTGCTTCCACAATAATCACCCTTCTCTTTGGAAATTCCTTCATCAAGCTTTCTGTTCTCGTCTTCTTTCTCCTTTTCTTGTCCTTTCTCTGCTCTCTTCCAGGCATTAATCTTTCTCTGTTTTCTTTTTGGTTACTATTGTGTTTGTTTCTTGCTTGCTTGTTTCCTCATTATAATGGTTTTGTTTGTTTTGGATAGGGTGATTCCTTGTCGCCGGTCTCAACCGGAGGCATATAGACTTTACCTTGAACTACTCAGCCGATTCGCGCTTCAGTTTGATCCTTACGGTGAAGAAGCTTGCAAAGACAAGTATGTCTTAACTTCATTATCGTTTACGTATATGTGAATTTGCTGTTTGATTTTGTTGAGATGTAGCCCTTGATATTCTCCTATGTGCAATTTGATATTTGATTGTTGAATACTTTATTAAGGTTCTATTTGGTTTTGCTGTTAGCCGCCAGTTTTCTGCTGTTTGAAATTTCATGAATGGTGTTTTTTGAATGTACATTGAGTTGTTTTTAAGATGTACACTTACCTTATAAAGACCGTTCAACAAAAAGGTTCACAATAGAGCTTTTGGAAAATTGCAACATTTTATCCCAAACAACATTTCATTCCCTTGAAGCTGTTAATTAAAAATCCTAATCAAATTCCTCACTTAAGGGTTTTGGTCCTGGAATGCTAAATGCTTCTGCAAAATGCTAAAACAACAAACACCCTAGGTTAGTATTTTACGTGAAGAGAAGTAATGCATAACATAGTTGTCATTTGTCAAAAGCACGAAAGCCCAGCGAAGCGCAACTTCTGTGCTTCGCTGGAAAGCAGAAGCGCGCTCTCGTACAAAGCGCGGAAGCACAGCGCTTTTACAAAATAAAACGCCCTGGTTTTTTTTTTAAAACTTTTTTCAATTTAAAATAAGAGGTTTTTTACCTTCTTCAAACCCAATTACGTTTCACTTCCACTCTATCTCCCCTAATATCTCGAGTCGTTCTTCAACCTCCTCTCTATCACCTCCGGCAACTGATTTCACTGCCGGATTCGACTCATTCTCTGTTCGTTGGCTTCTCTGCTGTAATAGGTATGGATTGTTTTTGCTTCTCTACTGATTTGAGTCCTCTATTCATCGGTTTCTTTCACTCTGTTTGTTTTTTCTCATCTTTGTCCAACGTTAGGTGCTTGATAACTTGTTTCCCTGGAAGGTTCATGGCCAGTTTTAGTAATCTGACATAGCCCGAACCCTTTTCAAGTTAGTGGGTTGCTATGCCCCCTACATACTATTTCCAATACTCTGAATCATAATTAGCCTAATTTTTATTGGATTTTAATTTAAATGGTATACTGTAAATGTTTTGATTCTAACAATAAACTAAGCATATATCGAGATTTAGGCATTTAGGTTCGATGACACCATGTGTTTTATATTTGAACCTTAGTAATATTAAAAGTAAGAACTTACTTTGCATTGCATATTAGTTTTATTTATAAATTTTTTTATACGTGTTATAATTTGTGAAATTTATTGTAGTGCGCTTTTTTTTTGCGCTTTATGTTGAAGCGACAAGCGAGACGCTTGCGCTTTGTGCCCTCGAGTCTCGACTACTATGATGCATAAGAATTGAGAAATTCAGTTTAGCGAAGTACAGTTTTGGGTATTTGGCTTGAACTTGTTGAGTGTTTGCCTTCTACTGTCAAAGCTCATAAGTCCAAAGATCGGTAATCTATCTCCTTTGAGTTTTTGTTTTATATTTTATGTTTTATAGTCCTTTTATAAGCCACCCAAGGCCTTAAGTGCTAACCTCAGGCATGGTTGTTTTTTTAAGCCAATTTATCATTTGCTTTTAATAGACTTGATAGTGAAATGACCTTGTTTTTTTTGGTCCATTTACTGTAAGGTTTGATTAACAGGCATTGATTATTTGTTTTTATTGCTCCCGGACATGTGTTAACTTTATTTTTGCATTGTGACTGTCTATGCATTTTTTATTTACCCAACTTATTAAAGAATGGATATTATGTTCTCCTGTTTTGCAGGATAATAAAATCTGTTGATGCAGCTCTACTGTTATCTCATACATATAAAGCTCAGGTTCTAGAGCTTGGACATGCTTATGTGCTGTACTTCTTTAGCATTGCTATAGGCTTGCTTGACAGCTCATTGAGTGATTGGGGGTTGCTTTTGAAATCTCCAGATGTACCTAGTGGACCATTTGGAAATGCTGACAACCAGGATATGGATGTTGATTCTAGAGGGAGTTACAATATTGTAAAATATGAGCACCAGGAAGTTTTAAGGAAAACAAATTCTTCTTTTGCTTTAGAGGTTCTGGTAAAATTAACAGAAAGTAGAAAAGCCCTGATTCTGCTGCGTATTGTTCATTTGAACTTGTAGGTGCACTTTCTAAATCAATCTGCCTTTGCACAAATTTAATATTCATCTAAGCACTGTACCAGAGATTAGACTGCTTTATGCATGTATTGAGTTGATTACATAAAGTTATTAATCCAGGTAGATTGCAGCTTGAGATATATTGGGAAATAATTTATTTGGCTGCATTTTTCTGTTCTCATTTTTTTTTGTTCTCAAGTTGTATTTACGATGGCTTCTTAAAAATAGCCACATCAAACACGGATGGGCCATACCTTAGGGGGCGGGGGGGGGGGGGGGGGGGGGGGGGGGGGGGGGGGGGGGGGTTGTAAATTGTACTCCCCCTTGGCTCAAACCTGTGACCTACACAGAGCCGGAGACAACTCTACTGTTTCGCCTAGATCCCCTTCTTATGATGGCTAATTAATTCTGGAATATTGAATTTAGTTTTTTAGTCTCAGGTATAGCCTAGTTTGTATACTAAGCATAGATAAGTGTATAAACCATAGTTGTTAAAGGCGCGCCTCACACAGGGCGCGGGGACCAGCGCCTCGCCATACCCTAGGCGAGGCAGTGTTCATCGGTCACGCGCCTTTTGGTGTGCGCCTCAGGCGCGCCTCGAGGACACTTTCTTTTCAGGTTTCCAATTTACTTTAAATTGTGTTTTTCATATATATTCATGGACCAGAAGTGATGTAGAAATCAAAGTTAAAGAGGAAGTTCAATGGAAAAGAAATAATTTAGAATAAGAAAGGCCCCAACAGTGATGTAAAAATTTAATTTAAGAGATTAGTTAATGGAAAATAATCAATTTTGAATAAGAAAGAAGAGGAATTAGGAAGTATAAAAAAATGAAAATCCTAATTAGAATAGAAAATGTTAGCCAATAATAATTTAGAATAGGAAAGTTTTCAATTATCAGGATTTAATGAGAATCCTTATTGAAATAGGAAAGATAAGCCAATTAATATTTTAATTAACAATGAATGAGAATCCTTAATAAAATAGGAAAGGTATGCGAATTGATATTTTAATTAACAATGAATGAGAACTCTTATAAAAATAGAAGAGATAACCCATTTAAAATTCTAATTAACTAATTAAGAATAAACAAGGAGGATTGAGTTATGGTTAGTAATTATGATTAAAAATTAACATTTATGGAGAGTTTAATTAGAAAAGAACATTAATGGAAAATTTAATTTAGAATATGAAAGTTTCCATTATCAAGATTTAATAGAAAAAAGAATTGGTAGGTCAGAATTTAATGAGAATCTTATTAGAATAGGAAAGGTAAGCCAATTAATATTATAATTAACAATGAATGAGAATCCTTATTAAAATAGGAAAGATAACCCAATTAAAATTCTAATTAACTAAATAAGAATATAAACTAAGGGAATTGAGTTATGGCTAGTAATTCTAATTAAAGATGAACATTAATGAAAAGTTTAATTAGAAACGAACGTTAATGGAAATTTTAATTTAGAATAGGAAAGTTTCAAATTATCACGATTTAATAGAAAAAAAAAGAATTGGTATTTAATAGAAAAAAAAAGAATTGGTAAGGTAGCTTTTATTACTAACCACTAATATTGAAGCATAGACCTTCATGCTTACTAATTATAATTATATTGCTACTGTCTACTGCTACTTACAACTTATTTGTTGCATTTTCTAGCATATTTAGTAGGTTAGAATCTTGATTTTTTTTTAAATTTTGATGCGCCTCGTTCACTAGGCGCGCGCCTCGCCTTGCGTCTCGCCTTGAGGCGCGCCTGAGGTCCTGGCGCCTTGGCTGCTCCTTGCGCCTTGACAACTATGTTATAAACCATCCATTTTAGTTTTGAAATTCATAAATAGCACCATTCACCAGTATAAAGGATAGAAGGGTATCAAATTTTTAACATATAC
The DNA here is from genome assembly GCA_947683365.1 of Euphorbia pulcherrima. Lineage (NCBI taxonomy): Eukaryota > Viridiplantae > Streptophyta > Magnoliopsida > Malpighiales > Euphorbiaceae > Euphorbia > Euphorbia pulcherrima. Next base: position 33,710,951 of record CANTUS010000008.1, read on the forward strand.
TTTCCCTTTCAATCATTTATGTGATTGTTTATCATGTAGCATGATAGTCACGTTCTTATTATCAAGAAGCATTCTATATGTATACCCAAGGAGAAACTATTCCTAAAACATGAAATTTCATTTCAATTATTTATTTATTGTTTCATGCAGGAGAGCTGTAAAGTAAAATGAAACTTAGATGTTTATTTTCAGTATTATTCTTTTAATTATGCAATTCTAAGGAGTAGGATTACATACACAATTTTTTTGTCTTTACTAATGTTGAATGGAAGATGCGTTGCTTTATAAGTATGTCGAATGTGACAAATGCTGCACAATTGTACACATCATTGTTTTCATCTTATTGTTTATTTATTTTTCATAGGCCTGAACTATTCAACGGACTTGTACAGAGGCTGTTGTTCATCAAATCTCATCAATTGGCATCCTCCAATATGGAATCTGCAAGTAAGTTCTCTGAAGGATTATTGGCCAATATCCAGAGAGCTTGTGATTTTAAATACCCATTAAAAAGGTGGCAGATGATTCAAATGCTTATTGATATCAAACCCTGCAAACTTGTGTCTTATTGTAATTCTGAGTCTGGAAAATCTGCTTGTTGGGCCCCCTTCGATATTTTTTTGGAAAATGTGATGGATGGGAAGCAACTTCTTATCAGATCATCTATCCCTATAGTTGCAGGTTAATACTCTTAGATTCAATTTTTTCTAGTTTGATCACACACTCAAACACCGAAACACAGATACCTTTTTAATGCATTAATTTTACTTATATGTTAATGAAATAGTAATAGTATTGTTTTTTCTAATTTTCGAATTTGCTTCTATTAATCGCAGAAACAATTAAGACACTCCAAGTGTTTAATCATGCAAGCTGGCAAGAAACTTTCTTAGCACTCTGGCTTTCAGCCCTTAGGCTTGTTCAACGAGTTGAGACTTTCCCATCTTAAAATTTGTACGATGGAGAATATGTATATTTATATTTAGTCTTATTCCTGCTCATATTTTTCAGGAGCGTGACCCTGTAGAAGGGCCTATTCCACATCTTGAGTCTCGTCTCTGTATTCTGTTATCTATTGTCCCTTTGGCGATCTCTAATATTTTGGAGGAAGAGACCAAGTCATATTCCTATTCTCGTCAGGATACTACATTTGAGCCTCATGTAAATGGATCTGGTCAATATTTGAGGAAACATGGACTTATTTCATCACTCCAGGTCCTTGGAGACTTCTCTGATCTCTTATGCCCTCCTGTATCTGTCATCAGTGCAGCCAACGTTGCAGTCATAAAGGCAGCAAGTTTCGTTTTTTATTCAAAAAATGGAAAGCATAATCTCGGTGGTGTTGATTATGCTGATATTAATATACCTGTTAATGCAGGTAATTTTGAAACTGTGTTGTTGACTTGTCAACTTGTGGTACATCAATATTCAGTAAAAGATGATTACACTTAAGTCACTCATTTTATCATAATCTTTATCGTCACTTTCCTCAGATGCTAATTTGTGTTTATGCTTTCCAGGTGGTGACATGCGACATCTCATTGTAGAAGCTTGCATTGCAAGAAATTTAATTGATAAATCCGCATATTTGTGGCCTGGTTATCTACCTGGTTCAGTTATGTCACTTAAAGATTTACCACCTGTTCAAAAATCTCCATGGTTAATGTTCATGGAAGGAGTAACATTGAATAAATCTCTTATAAATTCACTTGTCAGTACTCCTGCTTCAAGGTATAACAAACCATTTCTAATTTGACTTTCAAGTAGGTAAAAACTGCTAATTTGATCTTCATTGGTTATGTTAAAGTTTAGCAGAGATAGAGAAGTTGTATTATATTGCATTAAATGGGACGGTGGAGGAGCAGACAGCGGCTGCGAGGATTCTGTGCCGTGCTACTCTTACACACGGGTGGAACATTCAGGTGGTACATGTACTTTATTGGTGCTGAAACATTATACATACTCCATGTGAACTAGCCTATACATTATTTCATCTCTTTGTGCATAATATCGATTGTTATGGAGTCATGGCATGTTTTCTTTGCAGTTCTTAATGGAGAATATAAGCTCTTATTTATTTTGAGACATTATTGTCTTGGTGATTGGTGATTAGGGATGTCAATGGGTCTTGGACCCGGTCTGCATTCGTGGATCCAGATTCGTTTTTTTAGGTCTGGATCCCAAATTTTCATACCTGGCGGATCCGGATCCGCAAAGAAATTTGCGGATCTGGATCGGGTCTAAATATTATATCCAAATCCAAATCCTGACCGGTAGACCCATTTGATAAATATAATTTTACATAATTTAAGAAATAGCCAAAAGTTTTGTTAATCAAATTTTATAACTATTTTTTAAAATAAGTTAAATATTGTTAAAAACTCTGCATGTGCGTTTTTGCGCATTGCCGGTCCTAAGCCCGGGTAAAGGAGGAAGGTTGCGTGGTAGGTCGACAGCCAACGTGTAAAACGGCTATAACTTGCTTATAGTCATGTCATTTTATCATTATGGATCTTAGAAAATGTGAGAACTTAAGGACAAAGAGTAAGGGTAGAGGGAGAGGTAGACCTAAGATTACTTGGAGAGAAACTATTTCTAAAAACTATTTCTAAGGATATACGTTTGCTAGATATGGACGAAAATTTGGCTTTTGATAGAGCTATGGCATCGAAAGATCCATATAGCCGACCCCACCTAGCGTGGGATTTAAGGCGTAGTTGGTTGGTTGGTTGGTATTGTTAAAACTATTAACAATTTATTAGCAAACATTAAAAAGAGTGTATAAAAACCATTTATTTACAAAAAAAATTCCATTTCTTCATAATTGTGTATATAAAACTCTGTATCGTCAATGTATTAATAACTTACAATATATATTTGTTGAGTTATTATTCATAATATACTATAAGATAAAATATATTTTTTTATAGTTTTATATGGATCCTTTTTGGACCCATTCTGAACATGGATCTGTGAGGTCCATTGGATCTGGATCTTAATTCTGTAGACCTGACGGATCCGGGTCGGATCTGGATCCACCTTTTAATACAGATCCGAATCTGGACCATCCGGACCCGGTTTAGATCTGGCATGTTGCCATCCCTTTATTGGTGATGGATAAATGACAACCCTTACTTTTAAATAGCTTAGTATTAATGAAAGTGAGGATATACTTGGGCCCTGTTCTCTTGGACTTATAATCAGAAAAATAAGTTCAATTCAGCTTTGCATAGCTATAAATTTACATTGAATAACAGTCTTTGTCACTTTGAGTTGTGAAGGTGCAAATGCTAATATTGTTTAGAGACATCACTGAAACTTTTTGTGCATGATAGATATGAAAGGCTCAAACCAAACGCTGTGTCATAGCATTTAAAGGTCCCCACTTCTTCCTGAAATCAGCAATATGATTGTCGGATTTATCAAAAGAGAATTGCTATTTGTTTGTCTGGTCAATGAAGAAATTCTTCATGGGAAATCATTATTTTCTTATAGGACTTGTGTGTGGTTTAACCCCTGCTACACATTTTTACAGTGTTATATGGTAAAAGTATGTTTTTGTTATATGTGAATAATATATGCTTTTCTGGCAGGAACATGCGGTGCACCATGTGGTTAAATTTCTATCTCCCCCAGTACCTACCACGCATAGTGGGCAAAGGAGTCACTTGGTTGATTATGTGCCTATGCTAAGTGCTATTCTCTTTGGAGTTTCATCCATTGATAATGTCCATATACTTTCTTTGCATGGTGTTGTAAGTGGTCATAATTTTACTCTCTTATGATGTGTTGTGAGTTTAAGATGTCTTGATGCTCTTTCTTGGTGTTTTTGTTGGATAAAGGAAATGTTAATCATTATTCTAGAGATAGGAAAGGTAAGAAACATAATTTCAATTCCTATGTTTTGAGTTATAGGAATTTAGTTCAAGTATCAATGGTAACATAGTAATAGAGATAGAGAGTCGAACACCACAATGCAAGTAACAGAGAAATAGAAAGATTAAGCTACTCAAATGAACTGTGTGAAATGGATTGAACATTTGAAATGAAAGGATGAACTGATGCATGAATAAACAAGGAAGATAAGTGGTGTGAGATATACTCCTCTCTCTATCAAAAGTAGAGCCATCTGCACTAGGCAGCCAAACTGAACACCCAATACCAAATTCTCAATAATCCTAAGCTCTCGCACCCTCTCGTGTATATACTTAAAGATCCCCAAGTACCCTCCAGCTCATCCTACCCAATAACTAACTCTCAACTCTTGTTCACCTTTCATCCTACTCGCCCGTCTCTGTTATATAGTCTCATTCCATAAATGTTTTTGACTTTGGATGAGGGATAACTGTTATTTCCTAAAATTCAAACTGATAGCAAGGAGTTTGAAGGAATAATCAATTTGATAACTTGTATTCTTCCTGATCATCCTTTTCTATTCCTCTGTTTAAACTCCAAACAATATATGATTTTTTTCTGTTGTGTGCTTGTATTAAGAATTTTGACCCTGAAAACAACTTTATTGAGCAAGAAAGAGGAAAATAGAACTAGACTATTGTCTCTGGTTATATGTTACCATGTGGTTACTTGTGCTGGTCCTTAAGCAGTGTCTTGCAGTTAAGTGAGTTATATTAACCATGAACCAAAATTGAAACTACTAATAGGTGGTGTGTTGTACATATAGCTGCTTGTTGGATTTCTCATTTATTTTCTGCAAAAATGAGGCCAGTAAAACCAACCTTTGATTACTTGTGCTCAAACTCCTTGTTAGGAAATGGCTTATTTTTTGTTTTGTTGACATCGAAGCAGTGAATAGTCAAATATCCTGGCATCCTTATGAATAGATTGTTTTATTTTTACAGATTCCTGAAGTGGCTGCTTCTCTAGTGCCTCTATGTGAGGTATTTGGGTCACTGATGCCTAAATCAAATAGCAGATCAAGCACATGCGATGACTCAATTTACATGGTTTTTTCTTCTGCTTTTCTCTTTCTTCTGCGTCTATGGAAATTCTATAGGCCCCCTCTTGACCAATGGTTGTCAGGAAGAGGACCCCTTGGAAGTGAGCTTACATTGGAATATCTTTTAATGTTAAACAATAGTCGAATAAAATCTTCTAATCCTGCTGCTTCAGATGAGACCGATGTTGATCTAGTTCTGGTTGGATCGACATCTGATAGACCTGTATATATTGATTCTTATCCTAAACTGCGAGCTTGGTATCGCCAAAACAGGTCATGTGTAGCTTCAACACTTTCAGCACCCCATAGTGGTAATCCTGTTCATGAAGTTGCTAACAACATTTTGCACATGATCTACTCAAAAATGACAAAGGGGGCTTCTGTGAATTCCTCCACAACACTATCAAACAACAGCTTATGTGGGTCCTCTTCAAGTAGCGGAGAAGATCCCTGCCCGAGACCCATGCTTCCTGCATGGGAAGTGTTGGAGGCCATTCCTTATGTCCTTGAAGCCATATTAACAGCTTGTGCTTATGGAAGACTTTCATCTAGAGACTTGACAATAGGTTAACAAAGAAGTTTTAGTCTCTGCTTATTTAAAGAATGTCTGATGTATCAGGTACACCCTGAACTTGGCCTTAAATGCCCATTTTCCCCATGAACTTTCAAAAGTTCCGGTTACAACCCTTGAACTTGAAAAAAATGCACCAGTTTGCCCCTGAATTGCAAGTGTCAGTTTCCTGTAGGTTTGACCTATCAAAGATGTCATTTTTCTTATTTTCTCCTACCAGAATTTGATACGTGGCATTCGGGGGATGGGTTAGGAGGTGCACTTTAAACAAGTTCAAGGGGCAAATAGGCGTTTAGGGACAAGTTGAGGGGGTCATGATGTATTAGGCCTTTAAAGAATATATATCTTATTTCCTTAGAATTATTCTTTTATCATAATGATTAAATAAATATCCTCAGCTCGAAATTTTTTATCATGTAACTAGTTGAAAGGAAGCACGTGTTCTGAGAAGTAAAAGTGAAGTCTTCAGTTGAAATAGATCTTAAAAAATTCTGAATGATTGCAGGCCTGAGGGATCTCATTGACTTTCTTCCGGCGTCTATTGGAACTATTATCAGTTACTTTGCTGCTGAAGTGACTCGCGGTACATGGAAACCAGTTCATATGAATGGAACTGATTGGCCTAGTCCAGCAGCTGTCCTTTCTTCTGTTGAGTCTGAAATGAATCAAATTCTTTCTGCAGCAGGAGTTAATATTCCCAGCTGTTCAGGTTAATTATTGCTTGCAACTCCACTTCAGGGTCAATTGGAAACAACCTCTCTGTAATTACAGGGGTAAGGTTGCGTACACCCGACCCCCCCTTACCCCGTTTGTGCGGGAGCCATTGGGGTAATGTTGTTGTTGTTGTTGTCTTACTTTGTTACTATCTTGCATATTCTGTTCTCATGTAGATTAAGTTAAACAATTAAGGTTTTGCTAATTTTTGGAAACTAATTTTAACATCCCTGCAACTCTGGCAGCTGTTGCAACAATTTAAAAGCTACTTTATTTTGGCCAAATCCAAAAAACATGTGAAAATGTTATGTACTGCTGCACTAACATTTAAATGCTGATTTTCTTACCTATTTAATGGTTGCTTAAAAAAAAGACGTATCATCTGTAAAAGAAAAGGAAATGGGTCAAGGCGTTTATACATAGGGTATGCAACATTTTATTAGATGATTTGTCCTAATAAAGTAGCTTTGTAGAGTTGAAATTACGTAAAAAATGACATTAAGGTGTGACAGTTGGTTGGGACCAAGATACAAGGATGTTAGAACTTAGAATTAATATTTGAAAATATAAGGATCTACAATACCAACCAACCAAGCCTGAATACCACGCTAAGTGAGGTCGTCCATATGGATGATGTTTATTATTTAACTTACATTAACAAAAATTGGCGGTTTAAATTATTTACCCTATAAAGTAATACTATATTTGTAGAAAAATGTACATTAAATTTAACTTAAGCAACAATAATTTCATATGCAACTTAAGGACCTGTATTGTTTTGTGCATACACATATAAGTGTACATGTGGATGCCACTGTTAAAAGTGTTTTTAAAAGCCCCCGAGGTGCTCCAGTGAGGTGAGGTGATCCACCGGGCTCCTCAGACCTGCCTAGGGATGCACCTTTGGTGAGGCATTGATCAGGCGAGCGCCTCAGCCGAGGTTCTGGGCATTGAGAAAGATCACCTGTGCAATCTCTTGGCTTTTCTGTTGGAAATTTTCCTAGCTGTGTTGATGGGGAAGTGGATGACATTTAATTATTGGAAATTTGGAAGTATTTTGGACAAAATACTTAATTAGAGGATAAGTATCACAAATATTAATCTAGTTTTGAAATTTAATTATAGTTTCAGTAACAAATTAGAAATGCTCAAGGGAAGTAGATTAATGGGTAAATTATAGTTGCCTGATATTAAAGGTGAAATGAAATTCCCGTTTCTTTCTTTATTTAGGGTGTGTTTAATTGAATTCATTTCATTTTGTATACAAAAGTTGAAACTTTTGTATGTAAAATGAGTTGCAATGAATTGATTTTCTTTTGATTTTGGGTTTCCAAACACATAAAACATTCATGGAAAGGAAATCTGCAAGATCACAGGTTGTTTTTTAATTTTTTTTTTTTTTGCCTCATATGGGCTTACAATAATAACAAAGGAAAACCTTATCCCACCCCGCCTGAGTGTGGACTCGAACCTGCGATCTCTAGGATCACAGCTTCAAGGCTCAACCACTAGACCAAGCCTTTGCCACCTGCAAGATCACAGGTTTAAAAGAAACAGAAAATTGAAATAAAAGAGGAGCTCTACAAGGACAGTAGTTTAAGGAACAGAAAAAACAGTACCAGTTTTATGCATTAACAGGGATATTTTGTTTTTCCGTTGGGATTTTCTGACTTCAAAATGATCACAATAATATTTTGCCAGAAATTCAGTGTTATTATTTGCGTGATTCAATTTTCTCAGCCAAAACTTCACTTGGTTCAAGCTTTTCATCAATATTTTGAAGTATGATTACAAGATTAAGAATATTTGTTCTCATTTCCTCTCTATAACTTGCAGGAAACTCTCCATTGATGCTTCCATTGCCTATGGCAGCTCTGGTTAGCTTAACCATTACATTCAAACTCAGCTCAAGCCTCGACTACATCAATGCTGTAGCTGGGCCAGCCTTAGAGAACACCGCATCCGGTTGCCCTTGGCCAAGTGTTCCTATTATCAGCTCTCTATGGGCACAAAAGGTTCGCCGCTGGCACAGCTTTATAGTTGTATCATGTGCTCGCTCCTTTTTCCGTCAAAACAAAAACGCCGTTGCTCAGCTCTTAAACAGCTGTTTCTCTTCATTTCTATCATCATCAAACACCTCAACATCTTTGCTGACCAATCAGAGCAGCGTAAGCTGCCTACTTGGCAGCCGCATCGCAATCAACCTTTCTCATTCTGCCCTAGCACCAGGGTTCCTTTACCTACGCTCGTGCCGAACTGTACAGGACATTCAATTTGTAAACAGGATGATTATAGACCTTGTAGGAGAGCATGCCAGGGAATCGGCTGCCAGATGGGCAAACTTGAGTTCTTCTCGGTTGAAATCTAGCCAAGTTTCTCTATCTCTAGCGGCTGCGAAGGCTAGGGAGGCAGCAACACTGGGCGCTAGCTTAATATGCGTGTCGGGTGGGGTCCATTTAGTCCAAGAACTTTTCCTTGAGAATATGCCTACGTGGCTGATGTCATCGCAGCACGTGGCGCAGCGTGAGATGAGTGGTGTGTCGAGGATAGTTGAAGGGTACGCAATGGCGTACTTGTTGGTTTTGTCAGGGTCATTGGTTTTGGGGGTAGGGGTGGCTCGAAGGGTCCCTATAGTGCGAACCCATATGGAGTTTCTAACCGGAGTTTTGGACGGGAATGTATCTGTTGGGTGTCATCCTGTGACGTGGAAAGCTTATGTGACTTGTTTAGTGCATTTGGTGGTGAATTTTGCCCCGAGTTGGATTCGAGAAGTGAGGGTTGAAACTCTGAAGAAACTTGCTAGGGGATTGAGGAGATGGAATGAATATGAGTTGGCTATGTCTCTTGTTGAAAGAGGCGGGGCTGAAGCCATGGGCTCTGTTGCTGAACTGATAAATTTACTCGATTAGATCGTTTTGTTTGGTCAGCCTTGGCTTGAAATGATTGGTCCAAGGATTTTGGGGTAAGAAAAAAACAGTTAGGGGGGATAACTAGGAAGTATCAAAGGTTTTGCCTTGGATAAGGAAGGAGTTGATATTAGAGGCATTTGATGATCTGTTCATGGGCTATCTAAGACTGACTATCTGATTTGAGCTTAGATGGATCCCTCATTAAGCAAAGTTCGCCTAATGTATATTCGACACTGATTAATTTTTATCTCAGGGTTTGCCCAAGACAACTTTTTATCTATAGGTTGACTGGCTAATACGACCGAGTGCGTATGTATATTCGACATTGATTAATTTTTATCTCAGGTTCAGTCCCTGGTAATAGTTAAGTTAATTCAATCTAACAATCGGACTGAGTGCCTATCAGTTCATTTGGACAGTTTTAAATTTAAACTTGACATGGTAAATTTATATAGGATGGTCGTCTGTAGAAGCCAATGAGCTCTAGAGTCTAAAGAAATAAAGGCACCATTATATATTGATCTATATAAATATATTCATAATTTTTTTTACTTGTTTAAAAAAACTGTTCTTTCACATTTTGTTAATTAATAGCATTAGAGATAATAATCTTTTGCTTTTCAAGCCTCTTTAACTATAGACCTCTGTCTCTCACCAAAGCTTCTACTTTCCACCATTTTCATCTTGTTGGGAGGGAGAAAAAGCCATTGTTGGCTTTATTATTCCTCCCAGCACTCATTTTCTTTGTTTTCATTAGCTATTTAATCCCCTTTTTTAGTGTTTTTTGGCTATAATTTTCCCTTCTTCACCTTGGTCTTTGATCATTCAAGTTCAAATCTTCAGAAACTACTCGAAGATTTCTTAGGTTTACTCTTTATCAATACCATCTCTTTATGCGGGAATCAGTTTATCATCGTCCTAATAGGTTATTTAAGCGTAGATCTAAAAATCTTCGCCTTTTTTCAACGATTTAGATCTAACCTTTGGTGTCAAGAGCTTCTGGTTGTTTTGTGTTGTTTTTGAAGATTTATAGCTATGAGAGTTTGTATTTCATGTTGCTTTGCAAGAAGATTATAGTTAGTTGTGTTTTGTTGCTTTTCATTTTACTACCCTTAGAGCAATTCCTACCATATTCCCTATTTTCATTTCCTAAACTCTATTGTAGGGGATCTACAATGTTTTTGCTTCATTTATCTTCTCTATTTTTCATTTCCTATATTACATTTCCCCAATATTAATAATATTTTATTATTATTATTATATTAATTCTTTTACATCATTTCTATTCTAATCAACTAACAAAACAATTAAAAAAATAAAAAGTAAAAAGAAATAATAATTTAATATTCATCACCTAAAATTATTTATTTTAGGGAATGCCATATTTAGGGAATGGTTGGAACCATTCCCTATTTCTATTCCCTATTTAAAGGAATGGTTGGATTTGCTCTTATGGGGTTAGATTTTGTTGCCCATTATGGTCATTTTATTCTTCATTGTGGAATTGTTGCTGTCATAGTCTAGATCTTATTAGAGATTTTATTCTCCATTTTCAGGTTTGTATATATGCCTCCGTTATAAAAAAAGCATTAAAGATAATAAATTACAGTAGATTAAAAATAAGTTGTTCACAAACAAATTATTGAATTATTCGTGAACCGTTCATGAACAAAAGAGCTGTTAAACCAACCGTTCATGAACATGAAATTTGAGCTCGAACTAAGCTTAAAGCTCAGCCCGAACTCGTTAAAAACTTAGCAAACGAACGTGAACAAGCCAAAATTCGGCTCATTTCTAACCCTATTGAGAGGGATAGTCTCCCAACTAATTATTTTAATTCGTAATTATCATTTTACACATTTGTACCATTGTTTGCCCATTTTATTGTACTGTATTTAATTTAAAGTAATAACTATAAGCAGAAAGTGACAGTTGTGGTAAGCTTTTGTTTCTTCTGATGGATTATTTGCAGTGTAACTTCAAAGATTCAAAAATACTCATCGACATTTTGGATAAATGTGTATATTGATCACATACATCTTTCTCATTTTAAAATAATAAAAATAAAATTATACTTATCTCATAAATAATACACGGATAACAGTCCCAAAAACACATTAAAGAAAACTAGATATTCTTAGTACTATGTTGTTTTTAAAAGCTATTATTATTTAAGATTTTCAGCATTAAAAATAAGCTAACAAAACTATATAGTTTAATTACTTCATTTTTATATTAATACCCGCAAAGTCATTTAAATTTTGTACAAAAAGTTCTTGGCGTTGAGCTAAACCACAAGTTGTAAAATTAGTGAGAAGAATATAGAGGGTGTATTTGAAAATAATTCGAAACAAATAATTTCAGAATAAAATGGAAAGAAATGAATTGAGCTAACTTTATATATATCAACTGAATTGATTTTCCAAACAAGTTTCTATGTTTAGAAATTTCTTTCAAATATTCAATTGACTGTTATTCCACATCAAGATAGAATAAAATTGAATTGAATTAAACTTTATATATTCATTTAAATTGATTTTCCAAACAAATTTCTATGTTTATAAATTTCATTTATATTAAAGAATTCAGTTAATTAATTTATTTTGACATTTTTTTTAAAATGTTTATACAATTCACTCTTTCATCAATATTAATACCCACAAAGTTATTTAAAATTTTTACAGGAAGTTCTTGGAGTTGAGCTAAACCACAAGTTGTAAAATAAGCGGAGAGGATATATAGAGGGTGCAAAAAGAAACAATTCTATAGTAAAATGAAAAGAACTGAATTGAATTATCTTTATATATTTCAATTGAATTGATTTTCCAAACAAATTTCTATATTTAGAAATTGAATTGAATTAACTTTATAATAGTGTAGAATTCGTGCGATGCACGGTTATGTCTAAAACGACACAGTTAATACTCTCTATATAATAATAATTAAAATAGAAAATATTAATTCTAAAAAAATATATTGTACTGTGTATCAAATTCAATTGCCGAAAACCTCTTTATATATTACATTTGCAGCTTCATTTGTGACTTGTCCATCATCATCATAAACCCGAATTTTCAAACCCCCTCTTTTTGTCAATCGCAATAGAGCTACATAAAATTGTCCATGCATGAACATGGGTCTTCCAAGAAATAGTGCTATATGAGAAAGCGATTGTCCTTGACTTTTGTTGATAGTCATTGCAAATGACAGTGCAAGTCAGATGGTGTTAACGTCATTATGGGGATGAACACTTTTTTTCCAGCCTTATTTCCTGATAGAATCTTTGTTTCAATGACCTGATATCCTAGTCTCGTGACAATCAATCTCGTGCCATTACACAATCCTGATGCTTGATCTATATTACTAAGTAGAATCACCAACACACCCTCTTTCAAAGTGATTGAGTGATTCAAAATGCATGTATCAACGTTGTTTCAATCGTTGGTTTTCGAAGCTTGTGGAAGAACACTGAATCCAGTAAGCGGCGCTGTAGGACTCATGTGGACTGGAAATAAAATTGAAAGATTTTGTATAAACTATAAACTAAAAAAGAGATAGAAAGAACTCCAGCTCACTTATATAGAATTGAAAGAACTGAAGTATCGTACTCTCTGGAATTATCTGATTTGGGTTGTGCTTGCTCACCAAGTATCGATAGTATTCTTTTTCTTAGTTTGAATTTAAAGTTTTGATCTTTGGTTGTGTTGTGTTGTGTTGTTGATTAGTTGAAGTAGTGATATTTATTAATAAAAAAAACATGAATTCTTGATTTCTGGTTATTAACTTGTCATGGAAGATTAAATATTTCTAAGCGTATAAATCTCTCATAATGATCAATTCAGAAATATGTGAATTAAAGTTATATCCTAACTAAATTTTAAATTAGAGATTATATTTACTAAAAGTTAGATATTTATATTTTAAATATTTCTATGGATGGAGATGAAAATTTAGATAAGATTAATTATTTACTTCTTTCACTTCAAGATAATTATGACTTTATATTTATATTTTAAAGTTTTGATCTTTGGTTGTGTTGTTTTGCCATCATACTTTTATACATTCAGTGTTAATTTGTCGTGAATTTAAAAGTTCAATCCATTGTCTCTAGTTCTTTCTTTTTTGGATTTTTGTATCTAAGAAAAAGTAGGCATGCTACCACCAGATGAAAAATAGACATTGTTAGATGAGTAAGTGACAATCTTTAGGTATCTGCCTGTAGTCTATTGCTGGCCTCAAGTATGTTTGCATTTAAATTTAAAGATTATTATGAAACTTGAAGTTAGATATTTAAGTTTTAAATAGATAGAAGCGAGAATGTCAGGAGTGATAAAGATAATCATTTATAGTGATGAAGAAGAAAATTTAAATAACATTAATTGTTTACTTCATTCACTTTAAAATAATTATCACTTTTTCAATTTTTCCTATATTATAAAAAGTTATTACTCCATTGAAATAGTTAATGGATTTGGATTCTCTAAAGTTAAGTAGTGGTAAAGTTGTACATTTGAGTTAATCTCAACCATTCATTCAGTTTTAATGGTTGAGATTTGGCTTTAGTGGTTTGTGAAGTCCACAGTGCAGTAAAATCTCAACCATTCAAACTTAATGAATGATTAAGATTAACTGAAATGTGCAACTTTAGAGGATTTCAACTTTAGAGAATCTAAATCCATAGTTAATTTATTTTTTACATTATTATATTAGTTACAAACTCTATTTTTTTATTAATTATTAACTTTTTTTTAATTAACTGAATTTAAACTACTTAAAATTTAAATTAAATGAATAATCTATTAAATTTAAAATTTAATAGAACGTACAGAAAATAATAGAAGAATTGCAAAATTTACCTAAAAATTTAAAAAGTTAAAAATAAGAAGAAATAACACCTGATTAAAATAAAACAATTCAAGAACACAAAATAAATAAAACATAACATCCGCCTAGTTTGATAATATTTCAAAAAATAAAATCATTCTTTAAAAAGAGATGCATATCAATTATTCTTCTCTTTCTTAATCTTCATCCGTTTTGCTCAATTGTCCGAAAGTTGTACATTATCTTCATCTATCATTATTTTCACAATTGAACGACCATTAGGAAATCCTATTTATTTTCTAACAATCCTAAGTAAAACTAAACTTAGTCATGACCAAGTGTGTTGTTTCTGACAAAAATAGTAACTGTTATTGTCTTATATATTATATGAAGAGAGCAGCAGAAGAAACAGGTAGCAGTCCAGTGAGTAGCAATGCAGTTTAGAACTAATTCAAGTCAATTCAATGTTGCATAAATATTGAAATATGTTCTATTAGCTAACATAAATTCAAGAAAACAAAATTTATTTGATTTTATTAATATAATATTAATAATCCTAATCAAAGTGTTATTCGGAACATGTGATATATATTAATCTAAGAATTACGTGATTACTATCATTACCCTAATCAAAGTGTCTCATATACATTACACTTTTATATAGAAACCGGGAGAGATTGAAATTGAGATTCTGAAATTGAAAACCTAGAATATTAATTCCTGCCAAACTTTCATTACTCTGTTGTGAGAATCTAAGAACCCAAAGGAAATCGTGGAATTGAAGCGGCTGCTTCGTTTTTTATTCGTGGAATTCGATGTTGCATAAATATTGAAATATGTTCTATTAGCACGAAAATACCAAAATAACAAAAATACGAAGTAGTGAACAATGAAAGTATTTAGGGTGAAAAGAAAGGGAGTAAAACCGCATACCTATATGAAGAGAGGAGCAGCAGAAACAGAAAGCAGTCCAGTGAGTAGCAATGCAGTGAAACGGTATGGTTTGCTGGTTTTATAGGTGGAGAAGACCGACTTACAGTTTGTAGCGAGCAAGAAGCTTAATAGAAGCAGGAATGTGATTTATTAAATTTAATTTGATTAATTTAGAATTTAAAACCACATAAAAAATTGATTAGTTTAGATCACTATTAGAAAATGAGTAAGGATAAAAAAAGTCTTTTAAGACTTCTTTCATTTTATAAATACATAAATATTTCAATTGAATTGATTTTCCAAACAATTTTGAGTGTTTGGGAATTTAATTCATATTAAAGAATTCCATTGCTTGTTAATTAATTTATTTTGACATTCTTTCAAAAAATATTTATACAATTCACAAGTCCAAAAGCACAGCTTAAACAAATTCATACACATTTTAATAAGATTTCTAATCATTACATTTATAAGAAATCAAATCTTGCATGATTTGGATTCAATCATTATTATTTTTTCAAACAATATATTTTGATAAAATGAATTCAATTAAAATAAGATCTTTCAAGTGAGAGTCGTTTATTTTGAAAGAGTTGGCCACCATTTGAAAAGGGTAAATGACACGATAATCACTCAAGTTTATTTTGATGTAGGTATGGTTGATCTGTACTAATAAAGTCACTTAATCGTGTTTATAAAGTTGTATCGCATCGAACCGAGATAATGATGCTACAAGTCAGCACCAAATCAAACTAATTAGAACAACTCTATGTAAACTTCAACTAATAAAAAACAGACGTGGCAATACTTTCACTTAAGTCAAACTCAATTTTAAATATGACAACACGTTTGTATATAACTTAAACGAAAAGGTGTATAATTATTCGACATTCAAATTTTGTTAAAGCTGATGTTATCATGCACTCACATGTAAGAATCGTTATTAGCTTGTCACGTGATTGTTTTAGCACTAAATTTGAAGAATTAGAACAAAAATAACTTCATTATGCCAAAACAAAACTTAAATGTCTCTATTGTTATAAGTTCAACATAACTAATTTTGAAATATACAAAAGTGTACAAAGGTACAAATTGAAAAAATAATAGAGAGGATAAAAACTAAAACTGTAGCCCCACGGCTCGTCGGAATTTCCATTTCCGGCTGATTCAAAAATTAAAGTCAAAAAATTCAAATTTAATTACGAATCTACAAATTATAAAATATTAACAAAAATAGCACATTAATGGCTCCTAACTCATATGTTTTGTCCAGAGAGAGAGAGAGAGAGAGAGAGAGATACCCCTCATCCTCTTCCCTTTTCTTTTCATAGCCAGCTCTTTCATCTCCATCACTGTAATTCAACATACTTTCACTCTCCCAATGTGTTTCTCCTTCAATTTTGCTTTTCCTTATTAGGTTTCCCATCTCTTTAATTTTAGGGTTTGGGGGGATGGAGGTTACTGTTCCCTCTTTCCTCTAGGTTTAGGGTTTCCGTTTCGATTTTGTGATCGGATTTGGTTCTAAGCTGGATAGAGAGAGGGGGAGGAACTGAGAGTGTGTGTTTGTTTGCTTGTTTTCTTCTCCGTCTCTCTCCGTCATTTCTGGTGCTGGAGAATTACGAACTTTTGGAGGGATGGAAGGGAGGAGAGTATCGGCGAATCCGAGACCGTGTTCGGGAAGGAGAATCTTGGCTAGGAAAAGACCTCGCACCAATGGATTTGTTAACACTGTTAAGAAGCTGCAGAGACGCGAAATTTCTTGCAAGAGAGATCGTGCTTTTAGCATGAGTAATGCCCAGGAGAGGTTTCGCAGTATGCGTTTGATGGTTTGTTTCTCTCTACCCTATTTGTTTGGGCTTTTTTGGTTATAATTTCATACTATAGAATACCTTTTTAATAGATTTAGGGTTTTGAATTTCGCTTTAGGGTAGAGTTTATTTGGAGTTTTGCTTAGTTGCAGCTTCTCCTAGCAGATGAAAGTTTATGAGCTCTCGAGTTGGCAGTTAAAATGGGCTATTCTCCTTCATGTTAATTTGAATTCGAACGACTGATGTTCCCTTTGAAGTTTCTTCGTTCGTGAATTTTCTGTATTTTGTTCGATAATTTTTGTAAATGATTGACTCATAATTGTTTATCCTGATGAGTATTGGACTAGACCAAAAGCTGCTTCCTTGGTAATTGTTACTTACTGGTTGCAATTAGGTGTTGTTTATATGTTTATTTATATTGTTGGATGATGTTATCTGGTGAATGTTTTTGGCATTGGCTGTTTTCCTTTATATATTTGTTTCAAGGAAGACATTATTAACTTGTGGTTTATTTTCGTTAGGAGGAATATGATACTCATGATCCCAAGGGTCATTGTCAAGTAGTGCTTCCTTTTCTGATGAAGAGAACAAAAGTTATTGAGATTGTGGCTGCTCGTGACATTGTATTTGCTCTTGCACATTCGGGTGTTTGTGCAGCTTTTAGTAGAGGTAACAGATAGTATTTCATTTATATTATGAAGAAATCTTAAGTTCTTAAGTTCAATGATTGTTCTTGTGCTTGACAGCTCTTAGTATGGCTGTATCTCATGTTTTTCTGACTATTTTGACTGCAGAAACAAACCAAAGGATATGTTTTCTCAATGTGAGTCCGGATGAAGTCATTCGAAGCTTGTTCTACAATAAGAACAATGATTCACTCATCACAGTCTCAGTTTATGCTTCAGATAACTTTAGCTCCTTGAAGTGCAGATCAACTAGAATTGAGTATGATATTAATGTCTTACTTTATTTGTTCTTTACTTTTTCAAGGCGCAAGACACGTGCTTGACGCTGTTATGCGCGAAATAAGTTGACTTTTAACAGTTAATAAATATTAACTACGATGGATTTGCTTATATATATAATATCTACGTTTTCTAGACAAAAATGGTATAGAGATCTACCTTTATCTTAGTTTTATGAGTATTTAAGTAGATAATTATATAATATCTATACCAACCAACCAAGCATTAAATCCCACCCAAAGTAGGGTCGGCAAGATCCATATAAAAACGACATCGCTTTAAGCAAGCAGCTTTACGCCTGGCTGCGACCCATCCATAATCTGCGCATGGGACCGGCAATGCGCACAGGCTGAGTTATAATTTCTAACTGTTTATCAATTTGAAATAGATATTAAGACGTCTTTCCTTTCTTTTCCTTCCGATTTTTCTCCCTCAATCCTTCTTCCTTCCTAATTCCAATTCTTCTTTTGTGATTTCTATTCTCCCTTTCGTAACATATCCTTAATTTTATTTTTTTTACTTAATTTTTCTTCCCTAATTTCCGTTCTTTCTTTCCTAATATGTCTTCCCTAATTTTTATTTTCTTATTTCTTTTCTTATCCAAACTCTCAACTTACCTAAATCTTTACATTTTCTAACTTTTCCTATAAAACCTAATTTTTGTGTTAGATGCGCTAGGTGCGCGCCTATAGCACCTGAAGTCTGGTGCATCTAGGTGCACTCCTTTGAATATGAAGAGCCTAGCAGGTGCCTTAGCGATGAAAGCATGGTGTGCCCGGAGCCTAAGGCGCACCCTTATAACTATGCTTGTCAGTGAATCGTATTGTTACAAGTATTAATCTGTTTCATAAATATATATGTATTAGGTATATAAGGAGGGGTAAGCCAGATGCTGGTTTTGCTCTTTTTGAGTCTGAATCCCTGAAGTGGCCTGGGTTTGTGGAGTTTGATGATGTCAATGGGAAGGTCTTAACCTACTCAGCACAGGACAGGTGTTTTCCAGATCACAACTCTTCCTACAAAATCTTTTGTTATGAATTCTGACATTTGATTTGTATTGGTAAATATGAGCAGCGTGTACAAGGTGTTTGACCTGAAAAATTATACAATGTTGTATTCTATATCGGATAAGCATGTACAAGAAATCAAGATAAGGTATTCTCTCTCTCATCTGCCGCATGTAGAAAATGTGTCCATAAGTTTTTCTACTGCTTGTAGTTTAAATGTGTTTTTAATATGTGCCCTGCATTGTCTCTTGATTTTTCCATTTTGCTTCACATTTGGTCGTCTAACATACCTCTTGTATTTCATGATCTTTATCAGTCCTGGCATTATGTTGTTGATTTTCAATAGACAAAGCAGCCATGTTCCTCTGAAAATCTTATCAATAGAAGATGGAACAGTTCTGAAAGCCTTTAATCATTTACTTCATCGAAATAAGAAGGTAGACTTCATTGAACAGTTCAATGAGAAGCTTCTTGTCAAGCAGGAAAATGAGAATCTCCAGATTCTTGATGTAAGTAATGTATAGCTATTTTCAGTCTTCCTTGCGGCGATGATCATGTTCCATGCATGTAACTTTATGTTCCTTTATGCAGGTGCGAAATGCAGAGCTAATGGAAGTTAGCAGAACAGAGTTCATGACTCCCTCTGCATTTATCTTCCTGTATGAAAACCAGTTGTTCTTGACTTTCAGAAATAGAACTGTTGCTGTCTGGAATTTCCGTGGGGAGCTTGTAACTTCATTTGAGGATCATCTTTTATGGCACCCTGACTGCAATACAAATAACATATACATAACAAGTGATCAGGATCTTATCATTTCCTACTGCAAGGCTGAATCTGAAGACCAGTGGATAGAAGGAAATGGTATGCATTCTCTCTCACCTTTTAGTTTGTAAACTAGTTTCTTAAGTATGACCATTCTATATTGTGAGCTATGCAAGTGCTGTGCTGCTGAGTTGAACTTTCCAGTAATTGGCCTTGACACTAGAAAACTGTGTATGTTTGTTGATAAGAGAAACCTTGACTAGTTCAGGTGCCATTTCGAAAGGCTACATCTACTTATTAGACATAAAGAGTTATGCATCAGTGTATTTGAAGTCAGAAAGGGGTAGCTTAGTGGTTCCTAAATTTGAAATCATTCAGATTCTGATCATATCTTCTCTTAGTTGTGGCATGTTAGTATCTTAATAGGTTGGATTGGTGTCAAAGATCTGATTGGCTATTAGAGTTGTAAGTTGCATTTTCTACTTTCCTTAAAAAAATTGTGCAATTATTAAATAGAAAGACAAATCCCCACCCACCTCAGATGTGGTTCGTACCTGGGACCTCTAGAGGTCAAAAGTTAAGTCTTAAGCACTAGTCTTAGACTTCACTACAAGTTGCATTTTCTGCTTAAAGCTCACGCAAGTTATTAAGTGTCTACCATGAAGTCTAATGGGTATAACTATCTAGTGCGCAAAGAAGTGCAGAAATTGTTACAATCCATTTCCTGACTCTTAGCAATGTAAGTGTCGTTTTTTTGTTTCCTAGGATTGTGCCTTTCTTATGAAGTGATGTGCTGTGAAAAAAAAGCATGAAAATCTTTTTAAAATAGTTACTCCATTTGTGTGTGCAGCTGGATCAATCAATATAAGCAACATATTGACAGGGAAGTGTTTGGCTAAAATAAATGCGAGCAACGGCGGTCCAAAGGGTCAAGAAGGCAGCAGCAGCAGTGGTAGTGGAGGGTCAAAGCAGAGTTATTCATCTTCAATGAGAAGTACAGTAACAGAGGCCTTGGAAGACATCACTGCCCTTTTCTATGATGAAGAACGCAACGAGATCTACACTGGCAATAGGCATGGCCTAGTTCATGTCTGGTCTAACTGAAATGCCTTGTTGGCACTGGTAATAGACAAAGTCCAGTTAGCTCGAGCAGGTTTCTTTGATTTTAACATCTGCTGAATTGAGTGTGTACCATTAGATTAATTTGTAGATCTAAATGTGAGTGTGGTGTTTAGGCGCTTTGATTGAGATGCGAGGGGAAGGTGTTACATTTGTTGGAAACTATGAATTTGATTGTCTGTAACATTAATATGTATTGCTTTTTTTCTTCTTTCTTCTTCTAAGTAAACTAGATGTTTGCTTCTTATCTATATCCTTTCTGGTAGAAAAGAAATCTGTGTATTTCGACTGCACAAGGCTTGATTATGAGGCTTGTAGAGGTGTTCAGGGGATTAAATGCTTTTTTTTACTCTGCCTTATTTCCATTTTTCTCTTTTTAACACTAGTGGTATGTGAGTACACCTTTTTATGGGTTTTGTTTTTATAAAAATATCAACCTAAGTTTGCCCTATCCCACTGTTTAAAACTTCGGGTTTGGGTTGGCCTTGAGAAGTCATTTTCAAGCTTGGCTCTAGATTTGTTAATAGGTTTTCTTTTAATTTTTTTAGTAAACTAAGAAGTGTAAAAATAATAAATTTTGTACAAATGTGTTTAAATCTTATACTCCCTCCATCTTTTTAAAATAGGTTCACTTTTTTAAAATAATTTTTTATAAGTTATTTTTAAATATTTAGGCATTTTTTAAATTATTTTTTAATTATACGCTCATTTGTCTCATTATCATTAATTGCAATGGAGTGGATATTAAACATTAATTAGAGGATACTAGTCAATCAACCAACTAAGCTTTAAATTTCACGCTAGGTGGGGTCGGTTATATGGATCTTCCGACGCCATGAAGCTCTATTAAAAGCCAAATTTTCATCCATACCGAGTAAACGCATATCCTTAGAAATAGTTTTCCTCTAAGTAATCTTAGGTCTCCCTCTACCCTTACTCTCTGTCCATAAGTTCTCACATTTTCTAACTGGAGCATCTATTGGTCTACGTAGCACATGTCCATACCACCTTAGTCGTCATCCTCTCAGTTTATCCTCAATATGTGCCACACCGGTCTTTTGGCGGATGCACTCATTTCTAATTCGATCCATCCTTGTATGCCCACTCATCCACCTAAGCATCCTCATTTCCGCCACATTCATCCTTTGAATATGTTGCGTCTTAATAGCCCAACATTCACTCCCATATGTCATGGCTGGCCTAACCACCGTTCTGTAGAATTTACCTTTCACTTTCAAAGGTATCTTTTTATCACATAAGACTCCGGTAGCACTTCTCCATTTCATCCATCATACATTAATTCTATGAGTTACATCATCATCAATCATCCCCTCCTCATGAAAGATAGAGCCCAAATACCTAAATCGTTTGCATTTTGGCACGATTGTATCTCCTAGTTTTACTTCTCCTTCGTCTCCCTTCCGTAAGCTGAACTTGGTGTGCAAATACTTCGTCTTAATTCTACTTAAAACCTTTACTCTCTAACGCATTTCTCCACACCTCTAGCTTCTTATTAATCCCTTGATTCATCAACCAATACAATGTCATCCGCAAACAACATACATCATGGGATGTCGTCTTGTATTTTAGTGGTCAACTCATCCATAACTAGGGCAAATAAAAATGGGCTTAGATATGATCCTTGATGCAATCCAATCGTGATGGGAAACTCCTCTGTCACTCCTTGTCCAGTTTTAACACTTGTTACTGCCCCTTCATACATGTCCTCTATTAAGTTTATGTACTTTACATGAATACCTCTTTTCTCTAGTGCCCACCAAAGTACTTTTCTTGGCACTCTATCATATGCTTTCTCTAAGTAAATGAAAACCATATGAATGTCCTTCTTCTTCTCCTTATATATCTCCATTAGATTTCTCAAAAGAAAAATAGCTTCAGTCGTGGACCTACCAAACATGAAACCAAATTGGTTTGCGGAAACCTTAGCGATTATCCTAAGACGGTGTTCAATCACTCTCTCCCAAAGTTTTATTGTATGACTCATCAGTTTAATACCTCGATAATTAGAGCAGTCTTGTATATCTCCTTTGTTCTTAAATATAGGTATAAGGGTGCTTCTTCTCCACTCGCCCGACATTTTCCTCTCTCTATATATAGAGTTAAATAGTTTGGTTAACCAAACTATTCCCTCATCTCCAAGGCATTTCCATCCCTCAATCGGTATGTTATCTGGCCCACATGCTTTCCCTACCTTCATCCTTTTCAGAGCTTCCTTCACTTCATTATGCGTAATTCTTCTTGTGTAATTTAGGTTTTTCTCAACTCCGCTTACCTCCAATCCTGCAATGTCATCTTCCTTTCCATCATTGAATAACCAATCAAAGTAGTTTCTCCATCTCTCTTTGATCTCTCTATCACCTAATAAGACTCTTTGTGTTTCATCTTTAATGCATTTGACTCCATTCAAATCCTTTGTCTTCTTATCCCTCAATCGAGCTAGCTTGTATATGTCTCTCTCTCGTTCACGTGTTCCTAGCTTTTGGTACAAGCCTTCAAAGTATTTACCTCGCGCTTGACTAACAGCCTTCTTAGCTTCTTTCTTAGCCCTCTTGTATTTCTCAAAAGCCTCACCATCAGTTGCTTTTGGTAACATCTTATACCAATACCTCTTCTCCTTTATAACATTTTGAACCTCCTCATTCCATCACCATGCATCCTGAGGGTGAGGTCCTTGTCCCTTAGAAATCCCTAACACTTCACCTGCTACTTTCCTTACACGTTCTCCCATTACTTTCCATATTGAGTTTGTGTCGATTTCCATATCTCCAAATCCTCCATCTAATACCTTTTTCTTAAACTCCAACATCTTGATACCCTTAAGGGCCCACCATCTAATCTTGGGTTCCCTATATTCTTTTCTCTTTCTCCCAATATCCATTTTCTTGATGTCCAAGACTAATAGCCTATGTTGAGATGTTAGCGCTTTTCCCGGAATAACCTTACAGTCTTTGAACAAAGCCTTATTTCTACTTTTAGTAAGCAGAAAATCTATTTGGCTTTGGTTACCCCCACTCTTGTAGGTAATCAAGTGAGAATCTCGCTTTTTGAACCGAGTGTTGGCTATAACCAAATCATGAGCTAGTGCAAAATCCAAAATTGTATTGCCTTCCTCGTTCCTAGTGCCATACCCAAAGCCTCCATGCACTCGCTCATAGTCTTCCTTATTTTTCCCCATATGTCCATTTAGATCTCCACCAATGACAAGCTCGTGTTCATTTGGTACATGTTGAGTCACTACATCCATGTCCTCCCAAAACTTGTCCTTTATACTTCTATCTAATCCGACTTGGGGGGCATACACACTAACTACATTCAAGGTAGCTTTTCCAAGTACAAGTCTTAACATGATAATCCTATCTCCAAATCTCTTAACTTCTACCACATTATCCTTTATACTTGGTGCTACCATTATTCCAACTCTGCTCAAACCTTTATTTCCTCCAGAATACTATAGTTTATAACCAGTATTACCTATTTCTCTCGCCTTATCTCCCGTCCATCTAGTTTCCTGCAAGCAAACTATCTCCACCTTTCTTCTCTTTATAGTATCTACTAACTCCACAGTCTTTCCTGTAAGGGACCCAATATTCCAACTCCCTATCCTGATCTTCTCATGATGGACTAGCTTCTTTACTCGCACCCGTCCATGATGCGAGAACCCTTTCCTATCTAACACCACATCCGGGCGTCGATGTGGAGGGACTAACTTCTTTATCCACACCCGTCCATGATGCGGGAACCCTTGCTCATACTCCATCTTATCCAAGCGGCGATAAGATGGAACCCCTTGCCCACTTGTCACTACACCCGGGTGCCGATGTAATGCGTGCCTAGGTGGGCACGTCCCAACGTTATACTTTAATTGTAAATCCATAATGAAAGAATGACATGACTATAAACAAGTTATAATCGTTTTACGCGTTGGCTGTTGACCTACCACGCAACCTTCCTCCTTTGCCCGGGCTTAGGACCGGCAATGTGTAAAAACGCACAGGCGGAGTTAATTAGAGGATAGAATAATATTTTTCTGTTTTAATTAATTGATTCCTTAAAAAGTGTAAAATGTGTTAGAAGACAAGTATTAAAAGATGGAGGGAGTATATAATTATATTTTTTTCTTGAGTTATTTAATAAATAGTACTCCCTCCATCTTTTTATAATAGGCATTTTAGTCACTTTTTAAATATTTTTTTATTTGTCATTCTCAAATATCTAAACACTTTTTGGATTATTTTTTCAATTATACCCCATTTGTCCCATTATCATTAATTGCAATGGAGTGAAAAACTAAACATTAATTAGAGGGTAAAATAGTATTTTTCTGCCTTAATTAATTGATTCCTTAAAATGTGTGAAATGTGTTATTAGAAGAAAAGTAAAAAAAGATGGAGGGAGTAAGACATTGACTGTGTAAATGGTGAGTGCATTGATACTGGGTAATGCATGGAATTACGGATTGATTAATGAGTGGTTCGATGAGATGGAGGCACAACTTATAAATTACAAACCCTTACTTTGGCCCGAGGGACATATTCTGCCAAAAGCGCGTATTAGGTGGTGGATTTCAAATGGAATTCGATGTGGAACTTGAAACTTTGTGTTTTCCCTTGGCGTACGATTATGGATGGTGTCAGCGAAAATGAGATTGTTACAGCGACATTCTCTTGACAATGATCGATGCCCAATCTGTTTTTTAGATTTAGAAACATTTGTTCTTGTTTTGTTTGAATGCGTGTTTACTAGGTGTGTACGGGAATGTTTTGATCGAAGTATTGTGATCCCCTTGAGCTGTTCAGTTTCGAGTATTATTGGCTGGTTAACTAATTTTTCTTCTCAATGCTTTCAGTAGCTAATTTACTTGCTTTGGACTATATGGTTGAGTCGAAATAAGGTGGTATGGCAACATGCGGAGCTGGAATTGGACAAATGCAGGCGCAGACGATAGCTGGAATTGGACAAATGCAGGAGTAGACGATTGCAACACGGCAGGCGGATGGTGGTGGGGCAATGACAACAAGTGCCTGGCAATGGGAATCACCAGTAATTCCTTTTATCAAATGCAACTTGGATACGATCGTTTTCAACTTGGGATTATGGTCTTATAGCTAGGAATGTGAGCGGAAACTTTATTGGAGAAAAATCGGTCGACTTGCAGTCTTATACCTCAATATTTGAAGCGGAAGCTCTGTCGATTTGTGGGGCCCTCTCATGGTTAAAGACATATGATTCTCGAAGCAGATAATCGCATTCATTTTAATTCTTTATAAGTCATGATTTATGCTATTCATACTTTTCATCCATAGTTTTGGATTGTAAGCAATCCGCTCAAACTTTTATTGCTTGTGTTTTTAGCTCCATTACAAGAGAGGAAGCCACTTTGGCGCATTTAATTGCTAGATCAATTTTTTTACACGAGGTAGCATGTATCTAGATGAAATTGCCACCTATTCTTTAATTTAATAGAATTTATTTTCCCTCAAAAGAATTAAAATGTAAAACAATTATAATATGTAATACTAATATATAAATATATAACAAATACATTATTGACTCGAGCCCAACAGGTATTTGTATAAAAGCTAAATCCGACCCATAAAACTTTGGGCTTTAGCGGGTTTGAGTTCAAGCTTGGGCTGGACGTTATAAAAAAAATGAATGTCCAAGCTCGATTCATTTTAACGGACTCAGACCTGGCTGAATGGGTACATCAACATATGCAAAACCCTCAATGATCTTGATAAGCATTTTGTTTCTAGCTTTTGTCCATATTAAGCATCATTCATCACAATTGCATTTTTTCATTAGCTACAGGAGAAGATTTCATTATGGAGTCTCTCAGGCTGCTTGATTTAGTTCAACATTTGATGAAGTTTTAAATGGTTCCTGATTGCGACAAATAAGAATCATTGTTTTGATTTTTTTTCTCAGTGGTGTCTTACCATATTATACGTAACTTCCATAACTTCCTCCATCACAACCCGATGAGATCTGATGGATATGACATGTCAAAGTAGAACATGCCACCATTTCATTGGATTTGTGACCTGTCACTATTATATACTTACTTGCTTCGTGTGCAACTTTTACTTTATGTTGTGTTGTTTTAAATAAAAGACTCTGTATGGTTTTCAGGAAATCTTGTATGATATTAAGAGAATCTTATCCTTATCTGTAATCTTATCCATAAGGAATCTTACCTGTAATATATCGGTGTATAATTGAGAGACTTCTCTTTAGTATATAAAAAATCTGTCTAGTCTTCTCGAATGGACCAATGGCACTTGCAATCCACCTCGGATGAGCAACATATGACCATACATATTGAGCAAGATCTTATCTTCCATTGAAGCAGGCAATGGCACACTCATCTCCCCTTTGGCACAGTTAGGATTATTCTAACACTCCATAGAAGATATGGTCTTGATGCTTGCTCGAGAGTAAGCCTTTTAGACTCTCAATTCCTGAAGTGTGAAAAAGCAATTATCGACACTGTTGTCAAAACACTTCATACGGAACTACAGTACTAACTTTCTTCCCCAACTTCAGTTTTTTACTCCAAGATCCTCGTTTGCCAACTGCTTTAAAGTTGCAAACCATAGCAAATCCCAACAACTATTGTAGAATATATAAAATCTTTATTGACACTATAAAGTTACAAGTGAAAATGATAAAAATATCTTCTTTTTTTAACATGGTAAAAGTATCTTTTAAAATGTCTTAGGGTTACTTTTTGGGATAGATAGGTGCGGTGACAACTAAGTCGGGTTGACCCACAACCGTCGAAATTAAAAAAAATCCTATATTTATATGTCCAGTGTCTCACCTTGCTAGCGAAGATGAGAAGGAAGGAGGCTAATAGTGGCGCCGGAGTGTCCCATCACATTTGGCTCCCTGACACCACCAATAAGAAAGAGAAAATATATAAGAACAATATGTTCTCATTAGAAAAGTAAGACACATTATACCCAACAAGATTAAAATTAAAATAGCTAAGGAAGAAAATAAAGTTACATTAAGTTAAAAAAAATATTAGGTTAAAATTGCAAAATAAATACAACATTCTGATCAATTGTTAACCTATGATATAAATTGTAGGCTACACATTGTATTGTTGTGAATATAATACAATATATGCGTAAATTAAGAAGCAATAATAGAGTTAGTGAAAACAAATCAGTTTGTCCAGGACTAGAATTCCACGGTATGATAATTTGAAAAGAGCAAAGTTCCTCTGACAAGCATGAGTGGAGGAAGGTTAATGAGCCGAACTGAGATCGAATCTTTCAGGGCTCGGTTCAGCTCGAAAATAAAAATACTCGAGCTCGGCTTGGCTCTGCTCGAAGCTCGTCGAGCTTAAAATATTCTAACTCGGCTCGAGCTCGTGAAAAGCTTAGCTCGATTCGCGAGCTTATTACGAGCCTAAATGAACCTCCTTTAATCAGATTAAAACTTTTTACTGTTTTTTTTTCTAAATACAACATTTTGACATTAAAATTATAATAGTCCAAAAATGTGAAACTAGGGTATGGAAATATAAAAAAAACTTGGTTTTGAACAAAAAAAATATCTACATAGAGTATATAGCACATCCTACTCATCTAAACATAAACTATATATATCGTAATAAATCAACATATAAGAAATTAGTAATAATGTTTAGTACATATATAAATTATACGAGCTTGTTCGCGAGCTTTCGAGCTGAACTTTAAAAAGCTTGGCTTGACTTGGGAATATTTCGAGCCGATCTCAAACTTGAGTCAAACTCTGTCAAGCTAAGCTCTTGTCAAACTTTCACCGAACCGGTCTCAAACTGTTTGCGAGCTTGTAAGCTTGTTAACACCCCCATACATGAGTGCCTTTGCATTGTTATATTCACTACAGTAATTTGGAGTGAAATATATAATATAACCAATTTTGCCAATCTGGAAAGAATTCATATCCATTACAACAGAATAAAACAAAAATCATAATCATAATGAGGTGTGGAACATTAAATTATGTTAAGGTTATGAGTGTCAAAATGGATCGTAACCGCTATTCTAGTACGTAAATTTGGTGAATTAAGATTGAGGTTACATGGTTAATGTCCAAAATGGATAGACACATTTAACTTGGACGATAAATGAGTTGTATTATAACCCAACCCATTCAATTTATTCAAAGATAAATGTTATATATATATATATATATATATATATATATATATATATATATATATATATATATATATATATATATATATATATATATATATATATATATATGCGCGTTAAATTAAACCATAAATCATGAAATGATACTAAGATCCATATAATGTACAAGTTTAGCGAATAAAGTTTGAGTTCACATAGATGAGTAGAGGTGATTTTTTCTAACACAATAGGCTCTACATATATAATTTGATTGACTTGACAACCTCTTTGATACAAATAATTTTTTTTCTCCATTAAAATCATATACAATCATGTCGATTACTTTAACAACATAATAAGTTCATGATATGAAAACACGAATGCTTATCTATACAGTAGAATCAGCCATCATACAAGAAGAATCTTGTCTTATTATTTGTTATAGATTACGTGGTTGTCGTGTAGGACCAATAATATGAGTTTGATACGATATAAGGATGTGAAGGAGGCATACATGCCTAGACGTGTTTTGCGACCCTATGTCGATTGTGAGACTAGAGAAAGTGTACAGGGCATGGTAACCTCGTTCATACAAGGTTGAGTAGCCAATGTCGACGTTGATGGATTCCTGTAGTCATTTTTTGCATGGATCGTCCCTATCTCTACCTCGCGCTCTCCAGGATAATAATGCAGCTTGTACTGATGACTGCATGGGATGGTACATTAGGCATGATGTGTATCCTCATTGGAACATTGATTACGTGAGTTATTTTTTAGTCACATTAAAATACATGTTATGATATTTTACTAACTATTATTGTTTTAATTCTGTAGTAGATCAGCCATTTTGCAAGCCCTACTCGAAAACTTCGAGCGACGAGAGATTGGATAGACATAATAGATTGGCTTATGAATTTAAGCAGTCGATGAGAGAATTATAAGTTAGTTTTAATTTTTAAGCTCTTAATTTAAGTGTTTCTAAAAGTTTATTTTTGCCTTATAAGAAATTTTAAAGTTAAAAGAAAAAAGATTCAAGTTGAAGCTTCTTAAAAAGTCAGCTTATAAGCTGGCTTTAACTTAAAGCTAAAAAGCCAAAACTATGAGAAACACCCCATTAATGTTGCTCAATGAATTTAATTTCTTTTTATGTTGAACATTTTGTTGGAAAATCAGCATTTGGAGGCATTTGCAAAGAGTCAAGAAGACAACATCTAGATCACAGTTTTGAAAGGAAACAAAATCCAAAGTCCAAATCATCTATCCGAAAGTCCTTGCTAAAATCAAGAAGAGCATATCCTGATCAAAGGTATAGAGGAAACAAAATTCCAAAGCTCAAATAGATCATCAGGATTATGGTTTGAAGGAAACAAACCATCAAGTACAAGAAGGATTGCATCCGGACTTAGCATCAAATATGAACAAGTCTCTAAGTCCAAGGAAATATGCATCCGGATTCAAAGACAGAAGATAGCATCCCCCAAGCATAAGAAGGCTAGAAGCCAACTGATTGAAGTATCATCCGGACAAGTTGAAATATGAAGATATCCGAATGATTCAAAAGACAGACAAAGAGAAAATATTTGAATAATAGTTTTCCATCCAATATTGGTCTCAGTCGAAGTTCCTATTTGCTTTGGAGATTGAAAAAATAACAGTTTGCACAAATTCAGAAAAAGGATAAAAGGACTGACACAGAAAGAGAAAAAGGTAACCTTTTACATAGACCAATAGCAAGGCGCGTGGTGTCTAAACAAAAGAAAAAGTTGCATAGAATTTGGTAAAACACAAAATGTCAAACAAACGACTATTGACAACTTTTGCTTCTCAAATCACATCAAATTCAACGGACAAATTAACGGGTCTAACGGGCAAATCAATGGCTCCGGAAGCGCCACCTCATATCTAATCAACTGTGAAGATTCAAGATCATTCCAACGGACTACAACGGCTATATTCTTATCCAAGCCTATAAAAGTCGAACTTCACAAGTTGAGAAGATGTTGATTGATTCCAAAGTATGCTATAATTTAAGAAATCCACTACTCAATCAGTTTTTTTTGTAATATTTACAAGTATCATCGTTGAGATAATCTTGTTCGGGGCTTAGTAACAGTTAAGGCTCCTCACTACTCAATCAGTTACCTTAATCCCTCCAAAAACCAAACAATTCCATATCTGTTTGTTAGAATTCCCAAGTCAAATTATAAACTTGAGGAATTCAAAACCTACCGTTTGAGAAAACAAAGTGTAAAAGATCTCATACTTGGGTGAGTATTGAGATTGTGACTCAGCTTAGAGTTGGTGCTTTAAGTGGTATATCCCTGTAGGACTCAGCTTAGACTTGGGTAGTTTAAGTGGTATATCCCTGTAGGACTCAGCTTAGACTTGGGTAGTTTAAGTGGTATATCCTACTAAAGAGAAAAGACTCAGCTAGGAGTTGGTGCTTAGTGGTATATCCTACATCCGGAAGAGGGGTTATCGTCCAGAGACAAGCTCAAGAGGACTCAGCTAGGAGTTGGTGCTTCTAGTGGTATATCCTACATTCGGAGAAGAAGCTTCCGGAGACAAGTCGAGAGGACTTAACTAAGGTTGGTGCCTTACTGGTATATCCTACTCCCGGTAGGACTCAGCCAGAGTGAAGAACTTGGTGGTATATCCTGTAGTCTGGAGAAAAATTGTAAGGCTTGATTCCTGCCAGTTGGAAAGGAACCCACTAGTGGACAAAGTTCGGAGTAAGGAAACTCCGGGGACTAGAGTAGGCGGAGCCGAACCAGGATAAATCTCTCGTGTTTGATTTCTCTTACCTTGCATTTACTTTAATTGCACTTTAATTATCTCATATTTGCATCATCCGGATCCATTATATCTGGATAATTTCAAACACGCTACACAGACTTTTTATAAGTCTATAAATTCCGCAATAAGGGTCTTTCACCCCCTCTGACCTTATAAACATATGCACAGGAACCAACACATTTATTTATTCTAGTCTGTTGAGCAATTACATATGTAATGAATTTGTTTTATGTTCCATTTTCTGATTCGGAGCACTGAATGAGTTGTCACTTTTACTCTGAAAATGCTAGAAGTCTTCAATAATGTGTATGATGCAACAGTAAAAATTGCATGTATGATTATACTCCTCACATTCAAGAGTTTTTCACTTAG
This sequence comes from Euphorbia pulcherrima, assembly GCA_947683365.1. Lineage (NCBI taxonomy): Eukaryota > Viridiplantae > Streptophyta > Magnoliopsida > Malpighiales > Euphorbiaceae > Euphorbia > Euphorbia pulcherrima. The sequence continues at coordinate 33,742,845 of CANTUS010000008.1, forward strand.
AAGATTGGTGTTATTTGACTTTGTTATTCTCTTGTCTATTTGGTGGTTGCTTTGGGTCGAAATCTTGGTTGATTGTTACTATTTCTGCATTTTTCAACTTAGTGATAGCAGTGTATTTTTCAACTAAGTGATATCAATGTATCCGGACCAAACATATACGGCTAGACCTGTAAAACAATAGTTTCTAATTGAGGAACCCAAATACTAAAAAATTAAACCCAAATACTATCTTCCTCCATTCATCAAAAGTATTTCTCCATTGAGGAACAATAGCATAAACTTTATCTAAAACATGAGAGCTGAAGTGACAAACATGAATGATTGGCTTCATTTCATGTATTATATTATCACAAATCACAATGTTTGAAAGTTGAATCACCAAGCTGATGAACATATCACAACCAACTTCTTGGGAATAAACCCATTACATAAGCTAAGAAAGATTAATTTTCATAAAGGAAAAAAAGCCAGCCCTGCCATTGTTATTGTTGACTTCAAAACTGAGACTTGTCAAGGCTTTCAAAATATGGATGCTCCATTGCTTCTTTGGCTGATATTCTCTCAGCTGGATTAAATTTAAGCATTTTCTGCATTTTCCACAACAATAAAACTGTAAGACTCCTTGCTCATTATACCTTTTTATCAGCTCTCTACATATTTAAGAAAGAAAAGCACTAACAACAAGGGCCATATATAAACCAACTTTGATTAAAATCTCTACCCTAACAATTTCATTTAGATGATCAATGCTTTGACAATATGAATTCTCAACCAAATAGCTAATTCTAGCAAAACCATCAGAACTAGATACCTCTCAATTGTCTTAAACTTCAGTCATCATAATTACAAGTAATAACACTTTTAAACTCGTAATTTTAGATGGAACACATAACATTTCAATCTCCAAAACTTTTGATTCATGATTAAACGTTTAGTTGCTTCTCCTTGTAAGCTTTTAACAATAACAAGGATTAAAAGACGAAGCAGTACTTACCGAGAGAAGATCAACACCATCAGGTCCTAGAGATGGAACTGCACGTGCCAGGTTTTGAGGCTCCCATTGTGGATAAACATGCCAATCACGCAGTGCAGTTACTCCAGGCCACTGCTTTTCAGTTGGGGTTCCCAGCAACCTGTGAAAAGCAAAACGAAATAGGATGATGCAAAAATAGGAAATTAGGACTACAATGCAGGGAAGGAATGAATTGCAAAAAACCCTTATGGCTATGATATGAGGCTCAATTACCAGTTATTACCATCTGAAAAGTAAAGCAATTCACAGCTGCCTATCCCTTACAAAAGAAAACTATGGTTGACATTCTCACAATAATATGATGGTGGTGGAATCATTTCAGGGGTATCCTAGCACATAGCTGTACTATCAAGATTCTGACTCACGACATTTATATTCATCCTATGCAGAGCTTATTTGAAATATCCCTCGCCAATTCTTGAAAAAAAAAACTGATTTAAAGACTAGACGAATCATATCAAATTGTGAATCAGACCATTCTAACTATAATGTTCTAGCATTTAATCATATAACTTGTTGTAAACTGGATATGAAAATCTCATGAAACTGAAAACAGCACCATGGGCTTGAATCAATACCTAAATATATGGAGTAACTGTTGAAACTCAGAATCGCCAGGAAAAAGAGCTTGCCTCCTCACCATTTCCGCTGACAAGACAAATGAGTTCAAAAATAAAACTCAGGAAAAAAAAATCGATCCTATTCAAATAAGTAAAAGGAATCAGAAATTGGAAATTACCGAAGATGCAGCCAACAGACCACATATCAACACCAGTAGAGTAATGAGTAGAACCAAGCAAGACCTCCGGAGCCCTATACCAAAGAGTAACAATTTCATGCGTATAACTCTTAAGGGGAACAGTAAAAGCACGGCCAAGGCCAAGATCGGCGATCTTAAGAATCCCCTTTTCCTGATCCAGAAGCAGATTCTGAGGTTTAAGATCACGGTGAAGCACACCATGGCTATGGCAGTGAGCAACGCCCTTGCAAAGCTGAAACAAAAAGCTCTGAATCAGCGTAGGAGACAGAGGCCTAGGATTAGGCCCCTTGCGATGGGAATCAATAAACTTCTTCAGATCCGTATCAAGATACTCAAAAACTAAGTAGAGATTGGATTTAGAAATGGCATTTTGATCCTTATTCTCATCTCCGGCGGAGGGATTAGCGTCGACGTGCTCAACGCAGAGGAGGCGGACAACGTAGAGAGATTGAGAAAGCATTTGGAGCAATGAGACCTCCCGGAGAGCAGTCGGAGGAATTCCTTCTTCGTCCATTTCTAATCGGGTCTTTTTCAGAGCAACCAATTGGCCGGTTGCTTTGTCCATGGCTTTGTAAACCTTGCCGTATGTACCTTCGCCGACCTTCTCTAGCTTCTCGTACTTCTCCATGGCTGCGTCTGCTTTGAAGGAGCTTGTAAAACCTAGAATTGCAGTGTGCTTTTATTGTGGCGGTGTCTCTGAATGGAAGGAAGAGAGAGAGGGGGAAAATGGAAGTCATTTTTGAAATTCAAATTTGTGATGGAGCGTTTCTTTGTTACCGTTTCAACTTTTGGTTAACAATTAGGCAAAACATTTAGTCCATGTGCTAATTTGATTCCTCTGCCATCCATATTATCTTTTGTCCAAACATATTCCAAAAAATATATTACTTACCTAAATTTTTAAAATGATCCTATAACTTTTTTAACTTTTAAAAAATGCTCAACGCTTTTTGAATACCACGTGTCAGCTCGCTTTTGATAGATTTGACTTTTTAAATATATTTCTATTTTTTCTCTCTAATCAGAATCTGACACGTAACATTCAGGAAGTTAAATAAAGTACTTTTTAAAAATTAAAAGAACTACAAAATTACTTTAAAAATTTAAAAAATATTAAATTTCGTAAAATAAATACAAATAACTCAATATACATTAAACTTATCTTTTTAGGTCATATGGTACGTAATTCATTATAATATATTGAGAACGCCCTCCATTAAAAAATAGGATAACTTACTAAGGTGCATGAATTTGGGACAAACTGATACTAGTAGTTAATTTATTTCAACAATAATTTTAATATATAAGTACAAATAGTTAATTAATTATAAAATAGTTTTACAAGCTGTTTTATTTTTTTTATGTAATGTGATATAATAAATGTTAAATACGGTCTATTTGATCTTCTACATATAGATAATAATGGACTATCAATTCATTAATTTTATTAATATTTTAATATTTAATTTAATGTTCAAATGTTGGTTAAGATAATTTAGTAAATAAATAATTCTTTTTCTAATGTAATCCACTATGAAATAGACCATCTATTATAACTAGTTTCTTGAAATATATTGTCTATTTTCAAAATCATAACATGTCATCAATTTGAATGTCTATTACACATGCCTCATAATCACAGAATCCACTATCCACGAAAGATGCTCTAATAATACAAAAGCTTACTATTCAACTTTATTTTTTTTCTTCTAGAAAAGCACAAGACTGACATGTTAGGGCATCTTCAACCCTCCCTATCATTTTTCCCCTAAAACTCTATAATTAGAAGCAGCTACAGTGTTTATTCTTCAATCATACACTTTAAATTTTTACTTTAAAACAAAAATATTATTATTTTATTCCTCTCTACCTACCTGACTTTTTATTATTATTTTATTCATCTCTACCTAACTCAAACAAGCATAAACTAAACTAAATAATAAATAATAAATAAAAGAAAAAGTAAAAAATAATAAACTATTATTTAGGGGATGAAAAGTGTTGCTCCCCTTAATTTTGAGGCAAAAGCTCCATTCTTCATCTCCAACCCTATTTTAAGGCTGGGTTAGAGATGCTTTTATAGATCAATCACTCATATTCTTCCCCACTAAACTAATTCTTCATCAGATTTTTACATTCCTCGTAATTATTTATCTCTAAAATTGCTATTCTTTCTTTTTTAAATTTTTTTTTCTCTTAATTTTGATGTATCTCTCAAAATCCTCAAACCATAACACCACATTTTTGAATAGGCTTTGAGAGCCGAACTCAAAATAACCAAATTAGACAGCCAAAGAACAACATTAATTAGCATCATACATAGAGAGCTATGAATGCCGAGACCTACCCCAACCCTAGCCGCCGCTACCTACACCCCCTTCCTGGCCAACGCCACCAGTGGTCGGCCACCGATCACCAACAACCCTCCGTTCGTCGCTCTCATCAACCCTTCCACACCCACAGAACCCCTTTCCCATCGCAAAACCATTTTACCCGAACCAAACCTGCCGCAAACACCTTCCCTTCCAAAATCTATTTTGAAAATTTCCCTAACACGCATGACTCAATGGCTATGAAGAGAATCTTTCAAAGATATGGCATTACTGGATGGGTTTATGTTGCTCGGAGGAAAAACTCTCGCAATCTGAATTTCGGATTCATAAATCCGGATAGCACCCTACCGTTCCATGAGACATTGTATCGGTTGAATTCTGTAGTAATTAGCGTTGTTAGGTTACGTGCATATAAAGCTAGGTTTGAAAAGCCCCAATCGGCTATTGTTCAAAATCAAACCAGGAGAAATATACCAAAACAGAAAACGACGTTCCATGCCTCTCCTAGAGACGATAGATCGTATGTGGCTGTAGCTGCTAATGTTCGTGCAACAGAGGTGCATTCGAAAGTTGGGTCCATTAAAACAGGAGCTAGTCCAAGAGAACCGAAGTAGTGTAATAATTCGGTGATGGCAATTCAACTTACTCCTTAGAAAGCTAAGTCGTGTTTGACTCGCCTTAAAAATATTGCTCATGTTAGAAATATTTATGATTTGATGCTAGATCATGGTTTTGATGTTGATGTTGTTGCTCTTGTTGGTGGAGATTTTGTTATTATTTCTTTTCATTCAATTGATGCTTTGAAGGGCTTTGTGTTAGGGGATTGGAGTGTGATGAATCATGTCTTCTCCACAATGCAATTCTTACCTAATGAATTTACTCCATTGGAATGTATCATGTATTTGGACTTCATGGGTATCCCCCCGGCACTTATTTGTGAATCTTTGATTTGCGAGATGGCAGCTCGCTTTGGATGAATTATCACCTTCAATTGCGAGTTTGAGTGACCTGATCGACTTGATGTCGTTTTATGTTTTGTTTAGGTTCCTCTATACACTACTAACCAAAAGTTATAGCTTCTATTTGGCTCTACTGAAGTCATAGCCCTTACAAACCTTAGACAAAGTATTGGTTGTAAAAAATGCCATGACATTCCCTCTTATACCTCAAGTGAATCAAAAAGTGACTTTGCAGAGGACAGTGTGGAAGTTTCCGTAGAGGAATCAAGAGAAACGAACACACACAACGCGGCTAAATCTGCTAGACACGAATCTCAATATGGGACCCTATCCCGTCCTGGTGTGACTTTGATATTAAGGTTAGAGAATGGGGTTGCATCATCCTTGGGGGTTTCGACCTCGTCTGGTCCGGATATTGCCAACATGAATAGAGTTATTATTAGAGCTGATGAAATTGTGCCACGGGAAAGTGAGGAGATGTTGGTTTTTAAGGTAGGGGAGAAATTAGAGGTGTTTAATAGTCAACATATGGGGAAGATTGTGGAGGCCCTTACAATACAATGATGTATCTGTTTGCTCGAGGTTTGTGATGTTTATTATGTCGTTAAGTCTTTTAAGTTGGAATTGTAGGGGGGACTTAGAAATGGTGCAAAACAATTTGTAGTCCGCTCTTGTATTAGGAAGTGGCAACTGCAGATTTTTGCATTAAGTGAAATAAAGACAGCTTCAGTTTAGGACAGGATTATACGAAAGTTTTGGGGCCATAATGATTTTTTTATTTCATTGTCTCCCAGCTCAGGGTCTTTTAGGTGGGTTAGTAATCTCATAGAACTCTAGACAGATTACTGGTTTGGCTACACGTTCTTCCACTAGATGGTGTATTTTACACGTTGTGTCAGGGCAGATTGACGTCAATTTGATTTGTTTATATGTTCCTACACAAGCAACAGAGAGTAATTAGCTGTGGCTAGAAATGATGCCACAAATTCAAGGCTTGAATAGGGTATTGGTATGCGGCAATTTTAATGAGGTTTTATACAGTTCGGAAAGATTAGGGGCTGATAGAACAGTTTCGAACTCCATAATCCAATTTCAGGGATTTATTAATGCTTGTGCTCTCTGTGATATGCCATTGCATGGGAAGGAATACGCGTGGAGTAATAGTCAGGCATTTTCTAGGATCGATTGAGCGCTGGTGTCATGCGAATTACTTGATTTATGGCCGAGAATGCATCTGCAGACCGTTAACTCTAGTTTATCTGATCACTTTCCGATTATTTTTGAATCTTATGTATCGAATAATCAAGAGACCAGGATCTTTCGATCTCTAAATTGTTGGTGGGATAACAGCGAGTTTCAGTCTTTCTTACAAGTAAAGTGGCTCGATATTTGTATGCACTCATCCAATCGAGACATTAATTTTAAGTTAGGTCGGTTGCGTGATCGTATTAAGCCCTGACACGCTACAAATTTTAGAGGTTTGGAGCATTGCTATGAGCAAGGGATTTTATAGTCCCTATCGCCATACGATGATGACGTATTCTCGATTTTATTCCTCATGATAAAAATTGTTTTTTGGAATTTTTATTACTGATATAAAATTCTCTACGAGTTTTATTTTTGGAAGAAGCATCCGGTGGTAGCTCAGACTGATGATTTTCACCTAATAATTTAGTCCAAAATACCCATTAAAAATAAAAAATACACCCAATATCTGAGTTTTTCCGTCATTGTCAACCTTTTCCAGATTTCCTCTCCTTTTCCCCAATTTCGGGCATGAATCGTGCAACTTTTCAGACCTGCTAGAGGAGTGAGGCCGCCGACGGTATCATCCATGCCGGCAATGACATCATTTTCTCTACAGACAACTGTGTGCACTTTTCGCTCGATATCCGATGGGTAATTGATCAAAGGCAATTTCCAACGGATTTTAGCCTATATAAACAAGTTTCTCCAGCCATTTCAAAGGTTCCAATCTTCCACCACTCAAAATTTCAAGCAAATTTTGAGCTTTTAGGTAGAATTAGTGGGATAAGGCTTGGAAAAGACAGGAAAAGAAGATTCAATTCACCTTTCTTGGTATTTTCTCTACTGAACTCTCTGATATTTTGGTGCATTTTAGGTCTAGAAATCACTAAAATTAGGGTTTAGAGCCTAAGTCACCCCTTATTTCCCAAAATCATCATTTGAGCTCCCCGAAGGAGTCATACGGATCAAGAAGAGGTGCATTCATGGCCCCAAGGTAAAAATTCTGAGTCTCATAGTACTTTGGCTTCCATTTTAATTTTTTTTATGTTGCTTTGTTTGCTGTTTGTGCTTAGTTTCAGGTTTTTGATCGCTTACCAACCAAAAAAGCTATTGCAAGAAACTGAAGCCGCTAGAGGCATTTGAAGCCGCCGACGGTATCAATCATGCCGCCAGCGGCATCGTTGATACCGCTCGTGGCCTCACCTGCCCCTAGTGGCCCAATTTTCTTGTAGGACCCTTTCTTTATGGTATCTGGAAAATCATGCAACCTGCCTGCGTAGCTGAGATCGCCGACGGCATCATATATGCTTCTAGCAACTTCAGCCATACCGCCGACGGCATGACTTTCTGGACAGTAGTTTTGTTTCGTTTATTTTCCGGCCTAGTTTAAATTTTCGAAGCTAGTATATACAGTGCAATGACGAAGGTCTAGAACCTTTTAAAAATAGACCCCACCCCGTACCATGTGGCTTTTTCACTAATAATCAGTTTAAAACAACAATCGAGTCTAAAATATGGATATAATAGAATTTTCCCACAAACGCTGATTAAATCCCATTTTAGCCATCCAATAGGGCTCCATAAATTGTATATGAAATATGCCATGTTCACGCTAACTCGGGTCTTGATTGGTTCGCTAACTATGCATGCTTCGTGATATATTTCATACAACGTATCGTATTTGTGTTAACCATTTTGTGTAGGTAGATTTAGGTTAGATGTTTGCTAGGCCATAGGGTATTTTACTTATTGCATAGAAAAATGTATAGGATTTGGAAAGCCATGTAATTATTATTTTATTTTCTGCATTTTATTTTTGGATGACTGTAATAATTTATTTATTTACCGCTTTGAATGCTTGGTAAACGCGATAACAACATATAAAACCGAAAACATAATAAATAGGGTGGATTAAAAAGATCAAGAAAGAATGAAATATTTTAACTTGGCCTAATGTAAAATAGATAACATCATCCGAACTTGGAATCTCTACTTAAGGTATGGTCTACCACCCGGTGGGAAAATCGTACCAAAATTTCCCAGTTGAGCTTAACTGGGTGGTGACTCTATTTTAAGTGCGGGATTTTGATCTCGCATCCTTTAACACACAAATTGGACTAAAATTCAACATTAAACAATCAATATTTTCATCACGCTAAAATGAGGATCGATCCCTCAGCACGACTCACAACACTAGTTACTTTTCCACCCCCCGTGCTATGCATCTCACGCGGTCCTTGCGGCAGAAAAAAGGCCGTTCACTCACAGTGGTGACTCTGCTGAGAAATGCTTTCCCTTTAAACTTGAAACTTAATTTTTAATAGGTTTAAAGGATTTTTGATGATATATTGAAATCATTGACCAAGTTAAAACTTCATTATTTTTCATGACGTTTTATCCTTACGCGTGTAGATATATCGGTAATTTTTAGGTGCCCTATTTTTACCCAAGAAGCTTGTAAAAAATCACTCATGCCCTATTTGGAATTGAGGATGCCTAGCGAGTGGATCACTCATTTTAACCAACACGTCAACTCCTGCGATCGCACCTATTTGGGGAGTGGTTGAGTAACGTGGAATCAAGGTAAATGAGAACCTTCTACATCAGTAACCATGCCAAAATCGTGCTAGAGTAAACCTTAGCACTTCACTCCTTTAGGGCTACCAGAATAATAAAAATAAAATTGGGTTGCGCTTATTTTGGCATCACCGGTGAAGGAGCCAAAACTCCATCCTTTCTAAAGAGGCGTAAGGAGTCATAAGGTCAGAAGAGGGACGATTCATGTGCTATATGATACGTGATCATGCATCCTCCATGCATCAGCTAAGAGAGCCAAAATCAACTTACCCTTACCGATCTCCATTTATGGAAGAGGTTTAGCAACATCCGTAGGACTTCTTTTGTACCCCCGTTGAGCCACGACATATCACTATGTGTGGCGACGGGTACGAACGTCGCATTGATGTTGGAGGGATAAGCCGCCGCATCATCTCTAACCACATCTTCGTGCAGCCATACATGTCGTGCATCGGTTATTAGATAAAGGTCATTCACCCCAACCATGGCATCTCATAATCCATGCATGATCTGACCTGCTACCTGACCATTTTAGCTAGGAGGAGATAGAAATATCGTCACACCACGGTTTGGAAAAGGCCTGATCTCCGTCTGATTCGTCATTCTCTTACCCCGGTTGTCATCACAAAAGTTGAAGGGGTTCCGTATACCGATTCCAGTAGGGAGTCAGATTCAGATCAGTTTCGGTCAGGTCAAGATCTCTCTCAGCTAGCCATGTCTTTTCCAAGCAATGATGGAAACCATCCTCCACCAGAGGAGCAAGTCAGATCGACTCCCACCTCGGGAGCAGTGTCTCACCCCCTTCTAAGCTTTGATTTTGCTAGTGCTATGGCGCAGTTTTTGAATTCGGACGCCTTCCAAGCCTCAATCCAAAGCACCATCCAAGCGGCTGTTAAGTAAGCTCTTGAGGACAGAAATTCTGACCGAGTGTCTAAGTTTGATATGCAAGCCCAAAACTATTTAGCACAGATGTTGGCCGGTCCGGTAGGGACGAGACCCGTTACACCTGTTTTTAACCTAGTTCCCTTAACTCAGCCTATTGTGAGCCCTTTTCAGTTCAGACAAAACTCTGCTTTTATGCTAACCTCAACTACGCCGTCGATTGTTCCTTTCAATCTGAGACCCTTTGCTCAAAGCTCGACTCCTTCAGTATTTGCTCCTCAATTTTCAGCTTCTTCCAACGGGCTAATCCACCCACTGTCCTTTACTCCTCTATAGTTTATTATAACTCCTAAGGGTTCTACCTACCCTCAGAACCCTTTCAGCAGCTAAATGGTCCCTCGTCCTCTGCCATCTCCTCCAGTCAATGACCAGGTCACGCAGCCTCCGGGCGTGACACCTGAAATAGTTGCTTTTATTTGCCAAATGATGGTGTTGGTCCCTATGAGGGTCTTTATATGGTCATAGGGGGTGAATGACCCCTTTTTTGTGAAATATAAAGACTTTAAAAAGTCCTAGTATAACGTGTTTGATTATAAATCGGATGATAGATCCGGATGATGTAGTTTTGATAATATAATGCAAATAATAAAAGTTAGAGAAATCAAACACAGAAGGTTTTGATCCTGGTTCGGCCCTGCCTACTCCAGTCCCCAGAGTTTCCTTCCTTCAAGCTTTTCCACCAGTGGATTCCTTTCCAACTGGCAGGAATCAAGCCTTACAATTTATCTCCGGATGGTAACCCCTTCCGGATGTTAGATATACTACTAGAAGCACCAACTCCTAGCTCAGTCCTTTAGTCTTTAGTAGGATATACCACTTAGACTTCTTCCTTGAATCTAACCCGAGTCCTACAAGGAGTTCTCACTCAAAGCACCAACTTTAAGTTGTATCCCAATCTCCCAACTCACCCAAGTTGGAGATCCTTACACTCTTGTTTTCACAAAGGTTTTGGTTTTTGGATTTCCTTAAGTTTATAGTTCACTTAGGAATCCTTACAACAGATTTGGAATTAATTGATTCTTGGAGGGATTGTAAGCTGATTGAATACTTGTGCTTTTTGTTACTTGTTTTTGTCAATCAAAAAGCCAACCTTCTCATCTGGTAAAGCTTCCCTTTTATAGGCTTCCATTATAAATGTAGCCGTTGTGGGTTGTTGAACTTGTAATAAATCTTCCCCCTTGATTAGGTTATAGGTGGAGCTTCCGAAACCGTTGATCAATCCGCTAGACTATAATTTGACCCTTTTGAATCCTTGGGATTGATGCTGAAAAGTGGTTAGTGATCGTTTTACTTGGCATTTTATGATGCACCAACTTTTACACTATTATCTTTTTGGTGTGAGCTCCACACCCCTCTTTATTGGTCTAGGTGAAAAAGGTTTTCAACTTTTTCAGTCCGATGTCAGTATTTTTGTCCTTTCTCTAAAAAATACAAGCTGTCATTTTGTCTTTATCTTGGGGAAAGGATCTTTGACTTCATAGACCAAAAGGTGGAGGGAAAAGCTATATTTGAAACTTTTCCCATTTTCTTTAAGCATGAGTCTTTCGGATGTCTTTAGACTCATATTCTCTAGATCTGCCTTCTTCAGGAGATAACGCATTCAGTCCTTCCGGATGCTGTTCTTGAGGGATTAAAGCTTGTTTCCTTTCCAAGCTTTATTCTCATGATTCAATGTGCTTAGGTATTTAATGTCTTCAATGGATAGCCTTGTAGCTAGATCTTTGTCCGGATATTTCCATTTGGATTTGGGATTTACATAGTTTAAGTTTCTGTTTCTTTCAAACCCGATCCGGATATTTTAGTATAATTAGTGGTCCGGATCATGGTTTCCCAACAGATGGCCTCTCAGCTCAACAACCAAGTCACGTATTCTCCGGGTGTGACACCCAAGGTCGCAGCTCTCTCTCATCCGATCAACAGCCAGGTCACACAGCCTCTGGGTGTGACACCAGAGATTCAAGCCTACATTAACCGCCTTATAGCCGCCAAAGAACCCCGAAAGAGATGAAGATTAATAATTTCACCATGCTAAATATGGCTCATTACGATGGTTCTAGTGCACCGCCTCTCACATTATAATGTATGAAAGAATCATGCATGTTAAGAAATTAAGTGATAAAGTGCTTGCTGAAATATTCCCTTGTTCCCTTCGGGGCCTTGCTCTTGAATGGTATCACACTTTGCCACAGTATATTGTCACTAATTGGAAACTTCTTTCTAAGGCTCTGAAAGTGCATTATATTTTTAATACTATGATGGAAACAACCCTCCAACATCTTAAGGGAGTCCACCAAATGCCCAATGAAACCTTTAAACAGTACTTTAACTAGTGGATGTCGACCTAGGTTCTGATTAAGTCCAAGCAGGTTCTGATTAAGTCCAAGCTGAGTCTCAAGGAGATGATTTTGAAACTCCCCAAGGGATCTCTTACCTTGTTCTATAAAGAAATGGCTATTGATTCCTTCCTTTCTTACAAGGCAGTGTTTGAAAAGGTCGAGAAAATTGAGTGTGAGGCAGAGCAAGAGAAGGCAGAAAAGGCAGGGAAACCTTGGTCCAGAAAGAATAATGAAGCTCAACCCTCAGCTCCGACACCTGCTAAGCCTAAAGCCTCGACTGCAGTCCAGGCATTTTTTGAAGCCCCTACTGCACCTCTGGCAATCGCTTCAGCTTCACCGGCAGTTGCCGCAATTCAGCCTCCTCGTCCTCTGTTTATTTTAACCAATTCATACAAGCTGCCTCTTCGGATTATCTTTAAGCGTTTGAGGGAAGCAGGTTTCATCCAGTCCCCCCAAGAGTATAAGCCACCTAAGATCGAAGATAAGAACAATTTCTGTAACTACCATGTTCAGGTAGGCCACCAAACCAATAATTGTAAAGCCTTGCTCTCGGCTATTCAGCGCCTAGTTAGTGAACGAAAGATTGCTGAGCCCAATAAAACCCCAAGCATTATCAATAATCCTCTGTCAAATTTTGAAAACAAGGTGGGAATGATTCATTCTGGCTTGCCTGAAGCCACAATATTTAAGTTAATCGCCCAAGGTCCGGGTAATGGTAATTCTGTTCAGGTAATTGGCTCTATCCTTCCATCTAATTCGGTATTCGATTTGATCAATCAAGCTAATCCTGGAGTTAACTTAGTCTAGGGGATGGACATTGACCCAAACCCACCTAAGAAAGAAAGTCACAGAGTTTAACCTTTTGTGGCCAAGAGAATGAAAGTTGAGAAAAAGCTGTTGTTCAGCGTAGATTCCTTTATTTCGAAGGACAACTATTCCGATGAAGATGAGGGAATAGTTGAAGTAGCCAAGGCCATGAGAACTAAGTTATTTAGGGTTGATTCACCAGCTAATAAGAAGCCGAATGAATTATTCACGGTTGATCAGAATGAGCCGTTCAATATGGATAAGTATGAGTTACAGGATCTAGATTTAGACTCCGACGACCCGCCGTATCTATTCGAAACATGGGCCACCTAAAGTGTCTTGATCGATAATGTTCTTAACATTACTCAAGGTGGTCGTGTATATCTGCCTGAGGATTGTCGTCTCCTTCTGGACAAGGACCCGATCCCTAGAAGGATCGGTACCACTATTAGGCCTCCTTCTCTACCTCCACCTGTTCCTACCAGTCTTGAGGTTAACCCTCTTATTACTCACCTGAAAAACACTCAAGCCTGTTACAGTATATGAAAGTTGGTAATTGATTCCGATAAGCTTCACAAGGGATTGTTTAAGTGGTTGCTCGATTTAGAAGCTACTCCGACCACTTCGGTTGTAGAAATATGTGCTAGGGTTGGGGTATTCCTCCAAGGAAGGAAACTCAGATTGTGTTTGACCATTTCAATCTTCCACTTGAGGGCAGGGATCATGATAGGGCCTTGTTCATCTATATCCAGATCCTCAATAAGGTTATCCCTTGTGTCCTGTCGGATGATGGCTCATTCTTAAATCTGTGCCCTCTAAAAGTCCTTCCCCACCTGGGACTCTTAGAAGAAATGCTTGAAAGATCTAACACTGTTATTCGAGCTTATGATGATTCAAAGTGGAGTGTAATTGAGGCCTTTGAGGCGGAAGTCACTATTAGAGGTGTTACAAGCACTATACTATTCATTATTCTTGACATCCCTGTCACTTACTCTTCATTGCTCTGTCGGCCGTGGCCCCACACTCTAGGCACAGTTCCCTCTACTCTCCACTAGTAAATCAAGTTCATTCATAAGAACAAATTGGTGACTATTGAGGTCGATCCCGCTTTCGTTATGGCTGTCATGTAAGCCGAGGCTAAATTAGAGGAAGGCCTTCAGATTGCTGTGGTTAGACAAAGCAAGAAATCTCCTCCCCTTTGGCACAGTTATCTCTATGCTAGTATGGGAAAGCTAATGAAGAAGTCTGGGTATAGGCCTGCCAAAGGAGGCAGAATGTTCGAGCAGGGAATCATTGAGGCTTTAGATCCAAAAGTGCTAGTCCGCCAAGCAGGATTGGGGTACAAACCCAGAAAAGCCTATCACCGTATGCCTTCTTCATACTACTGAATGATAACTATTTTTGAAATCGAAGGCAAAAGGCCTTACAAGGGAGAGAACAAACTTGTAGAACATGAAGGGAGAATGTGGCCCAGTTTCAAGATCTTTAAAGACGTTTACGACTTTAAAGCTGACTGCATGGTTATATCTGCTGAACGCGAACCCTTTGAGCCCGTTGTGCCTATCAACATTGTTTCTGATAAGGCTAAGGGGAAGGGTAAAATGTATCCTGAAGATGAGTCTAGGGGAAGTAGTGAGCAGTCTATGGATATAGAGGTTGAAGACGCTGAAGCTACCATGATCAGGACCATGGAATTTCTGATGAAGAAGGGTTGGAGGGGTGAGAGAACCGGTGATGAAGATGGAATGACCAAGAAAGCTCGGTAGGGCCTTAGCCAAGAAAGCTAACCTATCCTGAGAACCATCCCTTACGCTGACCAAAAAGTTGCTCTGAAGCATGACCTGAATGACATTCTGACTAAGACTGCAAAGGATGTTCCTCTTATTCCTGTCGCCACCTCTGAAGCCCCTCTACTTGTGGAGGAAGATGATATGGATGATGTAATTTTTAACATTTCTGATGTCTTTAATGCGAACAATGTTGCCTACAAGGCTTTTAATTTAATGAATGAATCTCATTTTGCTTACTTGTTTGATGTCTTTCCTAATGGATCCATGCATTCACATAACAATAAGCATAACGTTTTTGGCATTAGTGATACATCGTTAAGTGAAATAAACCTACGTATCGATGATAATCCAAAAATGGTGACCATTTCCAATGATTTAACTCCCAAGGAAAAAAGAGAGATAATAAAAGTGCTTAAAGATCATGTTAATGATTTTACCTGGTCCTACGAGGATATGCCTGGAGTTGATTACCAAATCACCAAGCACAGAATTCCAACCGACCCAAAATTCAGACCTGTCAAGCAAAAGCTCCGTCGGCTCAGACAAGAATGGGCAGAATAGATTAAACTAGAGGTTCAGAGGTTGATTAAAGCTCGTTTTGTCAAAGTTGTGGAATATCCGACTTGGTTGTCCAACATAGTCCTGGTTTAAAAGAAAGATGGAAGGGTCCGAGTTTGTGTTGACTTCCGAGATCTTAATAAGGCCTCACCCAAGGATGATCTCCCACTTCCCCACATTGATGTCCTGATTGACAGCGCCGCCAGGATAGCTATGTACTCATTTACGGATAGATTCTCGGGATATAATCAGATTTTAGTGGATGTCATCGACAAGGCCAAAACGATATTCATTACAGAATGGGAGGATTATTGTTACAAAGTGATGCCATTTGGGTTAAAGAATGCCGGGGCCACTTATCAGCGCGTCGTAACCGCTCTCCTGCACAATATGATCCAGAAGGAGGTGGAAGTTTATGTGGATAATATGATCGTGAAATCTGCAACCCAAGAAGAGCACCCTGCTATTCTCGACAGATCCATGACTCATATCAAGAAGTACAATCTCCGCCTGAATTCGAAGAAGTGCGTGTTTGGGGTTACTTCAGGAAAGCTACTAGGTCATGTGGTCAGTCTAAAAGGAATTGAGATGGATCCTGATAATGCCAAAGCAATCAGGGATATGCCTCCGCCTAAGACAGAGAAAGAGTCCGATCATTTCTTAGGTCCTTGTAGTATGTTAGCCAGTTCATTGCCAGCCTCTCTACCGTATGCGAACCCATCTTTAAACTATTAAGAAAGTAGCAACCAGTGATATGGAATGATCAATGCCAAGTGGCATTTGACAGAATCAAAGCGTATCTTATTGACCCACCCATTCTGAAACCCCTCATCCTAAGGAAACCTTTGATCCTATACCTGGCCATTGTAGAGTCATCTATAGGGGCAATGCTTGTCCAAGAACATAATGATAAGTGGGAGCACAAAATCTACTACTTGAGTAAAAAGTTGTTGGATTACGAAACCCAGTATTCGATTGTGGAGAAGAATTGCACCACCATAGTTTGGCTCACTAAGAAGTTGCGCCATTATTTCCAATCTTACTGAGTCCAGGCCATGGCTAAGCTTAACCCCATGAAGTACCTTTGTTAATCCCGTACTCTGGCTGGGAAATTGTCTCAGTGTTTGCTACTTCTATTCGAGTTTGACATTTAGTATGTGATGAAGAAGGTAATTAAGGGGCGGGCAGTGGCTGAATTCCTGGCTAATCAACCCCTTGACTCTAATTATGTTGAAAACTTGGAGTTTCCTGATGAGCAGCTTTGCTCTATTAGGATCCTTGAGCTTGTGTGGACTATGTACTTTGATGGTGATGTGAACCGATGGGAAGCAGACCTTGGAGTCATCATAGTCACACCGGATATCGAAATCATCCCATTGTCCAAACACTTAGATTCCTATCACAAACAATGGAGCTGAATATAAAGCTTATCTATTCGGTCTTGAAGCCCTCCTCTAGGTCGAGGCCCGTATAGTATTTATCATCAGGGATTTGGCTCTTGTCATCCGTCAGGTTGTTGGGGATTAGGAAATCAAGGAAGAATCCCTTCATCCTTATGTTGAGGCAGTCCATGACCTAACCGAGAAGTTCTCCTCCTGCTTATATCTCCACGTCCCTCGGTACGAGAATCAAATGGCTGACTCTCTGGCTACCTTGGCCTCTTTATGGGAAGGACCCTAATAGGAGCCTATCCGTCCCTTAGTTTTATTGTCCACTGAGACCTCCTACCATGCCCAGCCTGTTCAGCAGGTCCTTACCATCTCCACCGAGCCTTTTTGGTACTCTAACATCGTCCTGTTTCTTCAAATCGGCCAATATCCTCCAGAATCCTTTGACTCAGACCGTACCACTCTAAGGTGGCTCGCTGTTCAGTTCTGGGTTTTTAATAATGATCTATTTAAGCGCATCAGTGATAGGTTACTGCTTCATTGGTTAATAGAATCTGAGGCTCAGAAAGTAATTGATCAGGTCCATGTCGGTGATTGTGGCCCTCATATGAATGGGCTTTCTCTTGGAAAGAAATTCAACGGTTGGGATATTTTTGGCTCACCCTCATGGCCGATTGCATCGCTCAAGTCAAGAGGTGCCACCAATGCCAGATTTATGGGGATATGCAGCACCTACTGCCCACTGAACTCCACCATTTATCTACTCCTTGGCCATTCTTGGTGTGAAGGATAGACATAATCGGTGAAATTTGGCCTTCATCAATAAATGGACACCGATTCATCGTAGTAGTAGTGGATTACTTCTCGAAATGGGTAGAGACCGAATCCTACACCAATGTCACCACCAAGAAGATGGCCAAGTTCATAGAGAAGCACATCTTCGCTCGGTATGGACTTCTACATCATATAGTCTCTGACAACAGGGTACAGTTTCAAGGGGCAACTGCTGTTCTGATTGAGAAATATGGAATTGAGCATCATAGATCTTCTCTGTATAGACCGCAAGCCAATGGGGCTATTGAGGCAGCTAATAAATTGGTAAAGAAGATCATTTCTAAGATGATAGCCGATTGCAGGGATTGGGCAGATAAGCCACCCTTTGCCATTTGGGGATATCGCACCAGCATCCGTACCCCGACCGGTCAAACTCCATTCTCCCTAGTCTACTGGATGGAAGCGATTCTGTCGGTTAAAACTCAAGTAACCTCACTCAAAGTCGCATTTGAAGGCAAGCTGAAAGAATCTAGTCAGGCGAGGTTCGAACAGTTGGATATGATGGATGAGCAGAGGTTAAGGGCTTTTGATAATCTCCAGACGTACCATAGCACATGGCTCGAGCCTATAACAGTCAGGTAATACACCAGAAGTTTCCCTTGAAAGTCGGAGATCCAGTCCTCATGTATCTAAAACCTTCCATTACCAACATTAGGGGCAAATTCAGGCCCAACGGGGAAGGACCGTATGTGATAAAGAAGATGCTTAGTAAAGGAGCGGTCAAGCTTATGGATATGGATGGGAACGAGTTTGTAAACCCCATGAACTAGGACAGGCTTAAGCGTTACCACATCTAATCTAAAAGAAATAAATCAAGAAAAAGCAGCATAAATCCAAAAAATAGATGAAAAAAACCACCCGCCTTTCAATCTTTTACTGATCGGGCAAAAATTAGAGTGATACCCGACGATCGGTATTCTGTAAACTGGCAGTGCAAAAATTAGGGGATGAAACAAACCCGCTAGATCGAAAACCCAAAAAAGGCGATCTAGGCAAAAAATTAGGGTAAGTGAGGAAAGAGAGAGTGCCTTCTAGAAAACCGATCTAGGCTAGTTGGCACCTGGAGTTAAGCCAATGGGAATGTTAACCAAACATGTACTTTGCTTTACTTCAATCAATAAAAGTATTTCTTTTGTTTGAAATCCGAATGCATATATCTATGTGAATCTTGTATCCATGTGGTTAAGACAACGCAGGTAAACCAAAAACAGAGTTCTCGTTATTCCAAGTTAAATGCGCAGTAAATAAAAATAATTCTGATAGACTGAAAAGAGCAAGGTCTATGTAAAAGTCAGAATAAGTCTGCTAGACTAAAAAACCCAAAAAGGGCGGTCTAGGCAAAAGTTAAGACAAGGTTCGATAGATTGAAAACCCAAGGGGCAGTCTATACAAAAATTAGAACCAAATAACAGACATACAATAAAACAAAGTTCGATAGGTCTGTCACCCTAACTAGCCTATGCAAAAGATAGAATTAAAAAGAAACGCATCTCAAGCTGAACACCCCGCATCCCTGTTATAGTACCTAGAAATCCTCCACAAGGTGGTAGTAGAGAAGGGCTCATGTCCCTGTTCTGCTCGCTCTCCCTCAAGGTGGGCCCACGATTGCTCGGATCGAGTCGCCGTGCATCTAATGAATCTAGTCAGTTGTCAAATTCCATCAAAACCTCATATACAATCGTAATTCCCAAAGTTCCTAGTTCTTCTCTGATGAGTAATTACAGATTGATCGCTCTTATACACGGATTTATAAAATTTTAGCTAAGGTTTTGGCAAACCGGTTACAGTCGCTTCTTCCAAATCTGATTTTGGGGAACCAATTTGTGTTTATTAGGGGTCGTAGCATTCACGAATGCTCCTTCATAGCTTCTAAAATTGTTCACTCTATTCATCAGAGGCGGCAGTCTTGCTTTGTTTTAAAGCTTGATTTCCAGAAGGCTTATGATAGTATTTTATAGTCCTATATTGATGCGGTATTCAGGCAATTGGGTTTTAAAGAGAAATGGATTCGATGGTTGGCTAGTTGTAGGGAGAATTCAACTACTTCAATCTTAATCAATGGGGAACCGAGTGTTCCGATCAAGTTGGGGATAGGATTAAAGCAGGGCGACCTATTTCTCCATTCATTTTTATCCTAGCTATTGAAGGGCTAAATTAGCTCATGGACGCGAGTGTTCGTAAGGGTATCCTTCTAGGTTTTCGGATAGATGGCTCTAAGGTGGATGTTTCTATTCTACAGTTTGCTGACGACACGATGTGCTTCTTACCTGCAGATGAGTCTCTCTTACCTGTATTTATTCATATTTTAAGATGCTTTGAGTTAATATCTGGCTTGCGCATTAATTTTCATAAAATTTCTATTATTGGCGTCCATGTTCAGCAATCATTTGTATAGTCTTGTGCTGATTGGTTGGGTTGTAAGGTTGAGAATTTCACCACTTAGTACAAAACGGATTCCTGCGTCTTATTGGAATGGTTTGATTAGTAAGTTCCAGAACCATTTATCTAGTTGGAAGGGTCAGTGTTTATCGTATGCTGGGCGGGTGGTTCTTATTAAATCAGTCCTCTCGTCGTTGCCTGTATATTTACTATCTCTTAATAGATTGCCTTCTTCGGTAAATATGAAACTTCAACAATCTATGCGGAATTTTTTATGGAAGGGAGATGCTAACTCTAGGGGTATGAGCAAGGTTAGTTGGGATACCATATCCCTGCCGAAGTGTTTAAGGGGTCTATATATTAGAGAGTTTAAACTTGTGAATTATAGCCTTCTTTTGAAATGGCTCTGGAAACTTAGAAGTTCGGATCATGTGACGCTTTGGCATGAAATATGTATTAATCGATATGGCTTCTGTTCTTGGTTTTTGGTTGAAATGTTTGATGATAGAAGACCTTCACATGTTTGGGGTGATATTATTTCTGTTTGCATTAAGAACAATGTTTTTTGGGATTTCTTTTTGACTAAGGTGCAAGTGAGGGTGGGAAATGGACTTGTGTGTTCTTTTTGGCATGATAACTGGACTTCAAATCAAACCTTAGCATCTCTTTTTCCTAATTTGTATCATATCTATAGTCGGAAGCTATGTTTAGTGCAACAGGGGGTTTCTGTTTCTGTTTGGAGTAGTAGCATACTCACGGCCTTTATGGAAATGAAATTTGTGCATGTCAAGTCAGGAAAGATGTAATCAGCTTAGAATTTGGATCATTCAGTCGTGCCCCTCTCTTTTTATGGAACAGGAGTTACATTTCTCTCGGGCAGCTGATCGTTTCTTGTGGGACAATGGTACTCAGAAAGCGTTTTTGGCTTCTTCTTTTTGCCTTGGCTTTTATCAAACACCACGTTGGACGAAGCCAGAAGTTGATTACATGATAATTTGGGAAGCTTGTATTATGCCTAAAGTCCAATTCTTTGGATGGCTTTTGTTTCATGGAAGGCTACCAACAAATCAGTTCCTTTTTAATCATGGATGCTCAGCTGTTAGTAATGGAAAATGCCCGTTTTGTGACGCCAAGGAGACATCCAATCACGCCATTCTTCATTGCTCAGGCAGCTATCGTGAGTGGACGCAAACCTTTGGCTTATTCGGTGTCTTAATGGTAATGCCATCTATAGGTCACGAGTTCCTTCAAATGTGGCGGAATATTTTCTCTCTGGGACCTTGTCGTGAATTCGGAACTTCATTGTGGTTTTTTTATCGCTTGGGCAATGTGGAAGCGACGAAATAAATTTGTATTTTAAGGTGTTGTGAGCTCCGAAGACCATCTCGTCTCGTGTATTTATCTTTGTGGTTTGTCTTCAAGTTTAGGAGACGAGATTTGTAATTTTTAGTTTCAGATGTTTTTAATTACCGGAATCTGCTTTTATCATGTAATTGACTCTTTCTTGATCTTACCTCAAGATCGAGAACATTATTTATTTTATTAATGAAAAGAGAGGTGGGTGTTTTATAGGTAAGCGGATGGGTCAACCTAGTTGGAACATCCGTCCCGAAATTTTCACCCGCCCTAACCTTTTTTCCTTTGGAGGGACACGATGTTCCTCCGGGGGTTTTTCGAAAAAAAATGTATCTCTCAAACCGTTTATTTTTTCAACATGTTTTAAAGTTTTTTGTTCATCTTTCTTCTCTTCGAAACTAGATCCATGATGATATAATTTTTCCAAACTTTTTTCTGTTAAGTATTTTAAATAAGTTATCTTGTAGTTATGTAATAGTTATCTTATATTGCATTTGTAGTTGTTTTATACCGATTAGACATACTATAAGTATAAAAAAATTAAACTATATAACAAAATTATATCAAAGTTTGGCATGTTTGAGCGTCGCGTTGCGCTCAAGGGGATCAAGGTCTTAGCCCGGATGTGGTGATAACTTGAGGGGTGATTGTTGGAGCAAGCATGGAGTTGATATCTTATATAAAAATTAATGAGTTAAGTAAGTGATATATAACTGAAAATAACTCGTATATCCATCACTTGAGCATTTTGTATCGAATGTGGTATTAAATACATGAAGTATATCATTCACATGGTTGTTCATTATTCTCCTAAGCCGGAGCTCCGGATTACTAGCAACTGCTTAGGTGTCAGGGAGCCTTGAAATGTTTCTGTATTATAGACTAAACAGTATTATAGACAATGTATGCTTCCATCTAGCCGTAAAGTGCCTTCTAGGTGTCTATTTTTCTCAATCTAGCATAGTAATAATTCTTTAAAATATTTTTAAATTTATTTTTCAACCATTCAAAGCTTTTAATAATAATAATAATAATAATAATAATAATAATAATAATAATAGTGACAATTAATTATTATTTTAATTTTTCTATTTAGAAACTTCTTCACCCAAAAAAAAACCTTTTTTCCATTTTATTTCTTGAGGAAGTGTGGAGCTTTACTAGCTTCCTTCTTCCTCCTCCTTACCATAATCTAGCTTTTAATTATTTTTTTTATTGGGATATCTGTGCTTCAGCTATTTTTTGTTCAATTCTCATTAACCTATTACCTGTTTGTAGTTTCTACATCAACTGTTCAATATTTTTTTATCTACTTTCTATCAACTTTAACGCACGGAACGGAAGCGATTTACTCTCACAAATGCCTTTGGAGAAGGTTAGTGCCGTGTAGATCTTCAGATCTACATATTTCTAGAATGATCTCTTCAGATCTAAGTGTTGGGAAGGTTTTGAGGAATTTATATTGTTTAGTTTGTGTAGAATTTTAGAAATGGATTGCTGATTTTTTGTTTCTGTTTAAGTTTTATGGCTGAATATGTATTTCTTATTTTGCTACCTTTCGATTTGCTCTTTTTACCCTTTACGGTCTTTCTTCCCACCTTATGTGGATTCTTCCTCCTTTTAGGTTGCATTTCCCAGGCTTAGTCCTTAGTACTATCTCTCTTGTTGTACTGATGTTTTTATTTGTAAAATAAAATATTACTGATGTGCTTGCTTGTAAAAAAAAATTAATTATTTTTATTTGCACAAAAAGGAATTATGTACCATCTAATAAGTTTAAATTATTTGTCAATTGCAAAAGCAATTTTTAAATTCAACTTTTTACCACTTTTTTTTATTAAAATTTAGAATGCTAAAATTAGCATCATATTTAAACAAATTTGACATATAATTTTGTATTTTAAATAACATTGAATATATATCTTTCGCATGGCCCTAATAATCAATGAAAACAATCTTGATTTTAAGTTCATATTTAGAAAAGCTTTTCTACAATTACTTGATTTTTCTACAAGTACCTATTTCTTGTGTTTTTTTTTTATCATCAGTAAATCACCAGCCCAAAATAATGGCTAATTAGTGAAAGACAAATTAACTATAGGAAGCACCTATGTAAAAAATTTGAAACACCGGAAACATACCATAAGAAACTCGAATAGATAGAGTCAACAAAAAGGTAGAGGATTTACTATTGTGACATCCAATCAGGAAAAAAAACTCTCCTACGAACGTGAGAACGAAAATTCGAATCTTAGTAAATACACTTATGTTGAGGAATGATAAAATATTAATCGTGTCTTAGCTATCTCAATAACATGGTACATTCTATGATTACCATACTATGCCCAATAACATACTTTGTAAACATACCAAAACAACATAAAGCTCACTTGTTATTGTTGAACATATGTGGAGAACTCGTACCATCTTTCGTTAAAGAAACACAGTTGGATAGCAAAAAGCACAACATATCAATTTAACCACAAAATCCTATGAAAAATTGAGCTACACGACTCAGTGAGGTCGTTTTTCCATCAAAACTACTAACTGTGGGGGTTATTTTATGTAGAATGACATTTTATGTCAAACATACAAAATTTTAATCGACATTTACATTCACAACTTTCTGATATGTGCGATTCTGGTTTGATATGGTATCAGCGGGAAAAGGCAGACAAAATATACAATACCTCGGGTCAATTTTTAAATTCATATCAAGAAATCCAAAAAAGGAGCCTTATTGACCGCATAAGGTGTCATAAAAAATTACAGGCTTCAGCAATTCACTCAGTCTACTAACTTATTCACCACATAATGTGCTGTAAAAAATTACAGCCTTCTGCATTTTACTGTTGCTATTCAATTTTTATGTAAAATCAGAACAAAAACTCTCAGATGCTAATCTAGTTATCGACAACTTCAATGAGGGTTGTCTCGTAGTCCTCTGGAGCCACAAATCCATGCAGATTGATCACTGTTGCAGCCACATTTGCAAGTCCACCAGTGGGAACATCACTTCTGAATCGAACACCAGGTGCCAAACCAGGACCTCCTACTGCAATAGGGACCTGCACACCAGATTAAAACCCCCCACAATTGCTCAAACTTCATATAAGACCGGATAATTCAAAGTAAAATTATTATCAGGTGTTGGGTGCTAGGTGCTAGCCCCGCAATGTTTCCATGTGTTATTTTCACTCTAAACAGAAAGCTCGCAGAAACCAGTATGAAAGATTAATGGCTGCATTGTTTCCCATCATTTAGAAGAAGACCAACAACAACAACAAACCCAGCCTTTATCCCACGCTAGGTAGAAGAAAATTAGCCTCTGATTGTCCAAATACTACTCTCCCAAACTAAAGTTTCTTTTTCAATCAAAAGTCAAAATTAATAATTTGCAACATTTCCATGTTTTCTATAAATAATCGTGTTTCCTATGCTTTCAATCAATTATCATGTTATTTTGCTATTTTCTGAGTAATAATAATAATTTGCATACATTTTTGTAGTTTCAAACTTTCAATACTGATAAATATTTTCTATTTTTACTATTTACACGTTTCCCCATTTTTTGTTTCCTATATTTTTAGCAGTGTGTCCCTATTTCTTAGCTATGGATTCGTATGTTGCATTTTATTTGGAACGAACTGTATTTCACAAATATAGACATTTATTGTATGGGAAAGTTAACTTACAGGCTGAAGGGTATGAGAGGTGAGTATCTGAACATTGCCATTCTTATCAACAGCCGGTTTCCCTGCCTTGTCCCTCTTCACCATGTCTTCAGCATTGCCGTGATCTGCAGTAACTACATATATTCCACCTACTTGCTCTATTGCATCAATTATAATCTGCATTTAGCAACATTCCATGTTAGCATAAATAGAGCCACATCAAGGGTGTGTTTGGAAATATTCTTTTTGAAGGAATTCAATTTATTTTAAATCATTTTATGTATAAATTTTTTGAATCTTGTATGTAAATTGATTTCAAAAGGAGGGTAACTCAGCATTAACCCAAATGAAGCCAATACAAATAAAATATCAAATAACATCCTGTACACTTCTAGAAAGTGTACCACTTGAAATGATTAAAATTTAACTGCTGCATTTACCCCAAAGCAAGTGATTAAGATCTCAATATATGCACTAGTTGAAGTTCTGGACAAAACAATACGAGACACGAGACTTCAACAAGAGAAAATCAAATCTCATACACCTTATAGCAACAGCAGTACAGAACAATCAAAATAAAATCTAAAACATTGAAAATTTAACTGAAAGAAAATTCAGACCGGCAATAATAGCAAGAGAACAGGTATCAGTAATACCTTGACAGCATCATCAGCAGCCTTGCACGCAACAACTGTTGCTTGAACATCTCCAGTATGTCCAACCATGTCACTATTTGGTATATTAACACGAACCTACAGAAAATAAAAGTACCGGATTAAACTGATTCTTGGATAGTATCACACTATTCATTTAATAAATGATAGTAAGAATATTCACCTGGTGGAATTTGCCACTGAGGATAGCATCCCTTGCCTTCTCTGCAATTGCTATTGCCTTCATCTTTGGTTGGACATTAAATGTAATTCCAACATCACTTGGAATTTCAACATATTCTTCCATATCGGCATTGAAATAACCAGAGCGGTTTCCATTCCAAAAGAAAGTAACATGACCAAATTTGACCGTTTCACTACAAATAAATAGATATTAGGAGGATTATAATTTGGATGTGAGTGTAACATGTAAATGTTTTTTAAGCAGTTGTCATACCAACAAAATATCAAATAGTATAGGACAGACATAGATACAATATGTAAAGAGAACCAAAGAAAAAGAAAAATGAGAAAAATGAAGAGAATTTTCATTTGCCATTTTGAAATAAGAAATTTTTCATTACTGCTCACCTGCAAGCAAAAGTACGAACCCCATTGTGTACTAAATATTCACCCGATGTTCTTTCTATCTCTGGAGGAGATACAAGGTAATGGCTCGGAAGCTTCAATTCACCATCATATTGAAGCATTCCAGCATAACGAATTTTGGGAAAACGGACTCTATCAAATTTGTCAAAATCTTCATATTCAAGTGCCTTGGCAAGCATAACCATACGATCTGCACGGAAGTTGACAGTGACGACAGCATCACCATCCACAATTGGGCCCACAGGATTCCCACTCTCATCAACAATGACAAAAGGTGGTAAGTACTGGTCATTGGCTTTGGGCTCTTCCCTTAGTTTCTTCACAGCTTCAACAGCATTTTTAAACTTGTATGGGGCTTCACCCAAAACCTGAGCATCCCATCCACGTTTCACAACATTCCAGTCATTCTGCAAAAGAAAACAATAATGTATAAGCACATAGATGAAGGTGATAATCCTTGAAATTGTTAAACTAGCTTTTCAACTGTAGGGACATTGGAATTATTCCAAAAACATCAAATGTAAAATCATTCGTTTCTCTTCAGAAGGAGTAACAGTTTCTAGAAAGTAACAAGCCGTTTTCTCAAAATTTTAATAACTGTACAATCAAATCACAAGTGAACATTTAATCACCAAAATACGAATTTGTAAACTTCACCAACATAATTCAAAGTTTTAATACACTACGACAGCACATTTATTTCAAGAAAAGGACTTCCATTGTAAAATATATACCAAGAAAGATATTTTCGCATAAAATAGAACATTCTTATTTGTTTCGCATGTAATAAGCTAATCTAAAGGATTGCTCATACAGTTTCTGCTTCCAATTAGCTAGTCTTGTAACATAAGATCTTCGGAAAGCATGTTCAACATGCGAGTTTTAGCTTTTGGTTTCAATTAGCTGATACAGCCCCTGAGTTTTAAAAAATCTAGGAACTCGAATGAAGGTAAGAAAAAATCAAATCAAATAAAAGAAAAATAACTTTCAATGCTGAAAAAACAAATTAGTGAATTCAAAAGAAGAAGGCTCTAAAACCTGATGACATTTAGAGCAAAAGGAGGAAGGAAACTAGCAAAGGGTTCGAAAAATGGAGGGGAAAAAAAGTTTGATGAGAGGAAAAACTGAGTTTAAGAATATATATACTAGCCTGAGGAGGGCTGGCCCTTAAAATGAGCAAACACCATAGAAAGCGAAAATAAATGAAATTAGAAAAAGAAAGACAAATGCAATCAATGAAAAAAAAACATAATAGAATAAAACTTAACGCACCGGATGAAATCAAAGGTTCGGTTTTAGGGGTTGTTAAGCTATGGTATGATACAAGTTGATTTTAAAAATCCTAGACATACCACACCACACCGTAACATCTCCCAACCCAACAAATCCGAATCACTTTCTTCACTATTTTCGTTCATAATGGATATTTCCATAAAATGATGCAGAAATCCATTCTGGACAAAATGGTGGAGAAAACGATCCAGATTTGTTGAGTTGGGAGATGTTAAGATGTGGCATGGTATATTTAGCGTTCTTAATATCGACCTATACCATACCTTAACCTCTTAAACTAAACCTTTAATTTCATAAGGTGCGGTAAGTTTTGTTCTATCATCTTTTTTTTTTCATTGATTTCATTTATTCTACCATGATCTAATTTCATTGATGTGCTATTTTCACGCTTATCAAACTCTACCTCTTTTTCCTCCTGTTCTTTTTTTCCGGCATTTTAGTAATTTTTCTTCTATTTAATTTGATTTTTTTCACCTTGGTTCGAGTTAGTTTCCAGAGTTTTGAAACTCTGTTGAACTCAAAGGGTGGGGTTGTACCTTAAATTTATAGGGAGTTTTTGTTTTTTCGGCAACTGGGGTGGGGCCCCATTCTAGTCAGATACCATTACCAAGTAACAAGAAAAGCAGTGGATAAAGTCATCTAGTGTGGCCACAATCAAGAAACCAATCTCATGCACAAATCATGTTGACCACAGGTTTTGGTACTCCATTAAGATTCTTGTCTAAATGTGTTTCCCAAGGTAATTGTAACACTAATAAAACATTTTCAAAGAAAGAAAAAGAAAAAAAAGACAAATTATACAACCCCATACCTCATATCGATCCATTGTAACATACATACGGCCTCCACCAGATGCTATCTGTGCATCAACACCTTTTGCACGTAAATCTGCAAGATCTTTTTCAAGAGTCTCCACAAAGCCAACACTTGTACCATCTATAACATCACGCCCATCAGTGAGAGCATGAACCCGGATTCTCTTAGCACCATGTTCAACAGCACCTTTAAGCAACAACTGAAAAGAACGGAAAAAAAAGAGAATACAAACGAGTAAATATTACTCGGAAACAAGTTGGGAAAAAAGTAGTCACAAAATGAACTTACCTGCAACTGATCAAGCCTAGAGTGAACTCCACCATCACTCAATAAGCCAATGAGGTGCAAAGTACCATTCCCAAAAGACTCTTTTATGTACTTAAAGCCCTCTCCATCATAAATTTTTCCAGAGGCAAGAGCTTGGTCGACAAGCTTCGCACTGTATTACAAAGAACATAGTTTCAAACTATTATAAAAGTTGAGCGAAGTCCGCATAGCTAAAAAACTCCAGAAGCTAAAAAACTCCAGAATGCTTAGTATGCAGTTATGATGCTTTAAACTGACACAACCAGCTATCAACATATCAACAACCCCTAGTTCAAAAAGTTAAACAAGCATTACCAAAAGAACATGCATGCCAACAAAAACCCTGTTGTTCTGAGACTCAATGAAAAATGATATAATAGGTGCCATGAATTAAAAATCTGCTGAGAAGTCATGATTGTTCCCTAAAAAAGAATTTCATGACGAAAAAATAAGGTCAATAATGGATGTCAAGTTCGCAATCAAGCTTGATGAACTTTACACCATACTCCATCGTCAAGCCCAGGTGGTATAAACAATAAGAACTCGGTTACAATACACTAGATCTGATAATGATGGGGCATATTGCAATGTGTTGTGGTGAAGCTGCTACAAGGATTCACAGTTAACAGGGTAATATCTGCCAAACACTCTTGGCGCTCAACAACAGCTGAGGCAGTTCACAAGCAACTAACTTTTCAATATGTTAGTCATGCAATATGAGACAAATTAAGAGTTAATGGGGGAATAATTCATCACTTCAGACTAAAAATTTGCATCCCAACCAAAACAATGAAAAGTAACAATAGATTAGAGAATTAAAAGGCTTTAACATTTGCTTGCATAAATAGGGAGACGACACTAACCCTTGAGCATAGATGCGGCCAGCACCAAGAGCGTTATGACCAACTTCACTGTTGCCCATATCATCTTCGGTTGGAAGCCCCACAGCAGGGCCATGAGCCTTAATCAGCCTCCACTTCTCTGGGGCAGTCTTTTGAAAAATACAGTATACACAAAATCAAAAGATCGAAATACACATCTAACATGGTAGACATCAATGGAAAAATCAATTAAGAAAAAACTGAAGATCCCTGAATCAAATATAGATTCTGGACTAAATTAAAGCAAAGCAAGAAATACCGTTTTGAAGGAATCCATGACAGGAGTTTCAGCAACATGGATGCAATTGTATTCATCGGGTTTAGCCTCACCCCATCCATCCAAAACAACCATAGCAAGAGTTTTCCCCTTGGGGAGCTTTGGATGATCCGCCAATTTCCATGAGAATGCATCCGAGCTACCCATCTCTCTTTCGTTAAATCTACCCCAAACAAAACAAGATCTATGTATCAATCACGATAAAAACTCAAAAATCAACTGCTGAATACAAATAAACACATCGAAATCTATAATCGATTACAAACCAATACGAAACCAGAAGCAAAATTGAAAAGTAAAAAACGAATTGCGAGATTGCAATACCTGAGAATTGAAGGCGATTAGTAGAGGAATAAATCAAATCAACTAGGAAAAAACAACGTGGACAAAGGGAAATGGATGAAAACAAGGTCCAAGACAATGCCCACAGATATAGAAGCTCTGTTGGAAGTGAGAGCTTTTGGGGCCGTGGATTTAATCTGAAAGATCAGAAAATGGAGAGTGCAGAGCCGTTAGATTGATCTTTTTATTAGGGTTACATTAACGGTAGCCAGTAGTAAACTACCCATTCAGCACGTGACGTCTCTATATATAACCATCTCTTCTTTTACTTTCTGGTACTCGCCGTCGCCTCATTAATTATTTGATTTTTTTTATGAACATTAATGATTTGATTTTAATTTGCAAATTTTAATTTTATATTAATGATTAAAGATGGTAAAAATACTATTCATAAAAAAAAGATGGTGAAAAATCTATAAAAATGAACTATAAATAATGGAGTGTTTTATTGCTTATAAGCTTTTTTTTTTTTACTTGAGAATAGTTTAAAAATTAGGAATGGTACATTTCGTAAAATTAAAAAGTAGCTTTTAGGTAGTTTTAAGAGCAAATTAATCCAACCAATAGTCATGTGAATTCTTTAAAATGAAAAAATGGATATGGAAAATGGGTTAATTTAACTATTTCTCATATAGTATTTATTAAAATGGAGATTCTCCATATATGGGGAATAGATCTATTCCCCATTTTGGAAATAAATTAAAATAACATGATTTTTTTATTTTTTATTTTTTATTTTTTATTGTTTTTGTTTTTGTTTTCTTATTATTTTTTTAGTTTAATTATAAAGTATTATTATTTTAAATGGAATGTGAAATGAGGAAGATAGTTGAAGTAAAAGTACTGTAAATCCCTCAAAATGGGGTTTGAGGAATAGAAAAGGGGAAATATGGTTGGACTTGCTATAAAGAATGTTTCTCCAAACTTTTAACTTATAACTTGAAAGAAACTTACAAGGAGAGTTTCACTTAAAAGTTACGGAAGAAGTGTTTCTCATTTTTTTAACTTAAAAATTTCTTATAAGTAGGAAAGTGAAAAGTAGCCCCAAGCTACTTTTCACTTATCTCGTTATAAGAAACTTTTAAATTACCCTCCGATTTTTTTACTAGTTATTCTAGGCTTTTGATCTTAATTTTACTTGTCATTTTAGATTATCAATGTAACTTTAACCAATTTTTTCCTAAATTACCTTTGTATCAATTGAGAAAGAGATTAAGTATTGATGAAATTCAAAGTGGGTAATTACGAAGAAAGAGAATTTATTTATAAAGTATGAAGGATAAATCAGTCATTTAAATGTTATAATAAATGTTTTATTGATTTTAATGAAAACTTTAGAATGATTAATAAAAAAATCAGAGGGAGTAAAAGTCAAAAAGTAGAAGTTCGGAGAAACACCCTATTAATATTTGGAAAAGTTAACTTTTAAATACTCTCTCCATCTTTTTTTACTTGTCTTCTAACACATTTCACACTTTTTAAGAAATTAATTAATTAAGGCAGAAAAATACTATTTTACCCTCTAATTAATGTTTAATTTTCCCCTCCATTACAATTAATGATAATGGGATAAATGAGGGTATAATTGGAAAAATAATTTAAAATTGCCTAGATATTTAAGAATAACAAATAAAAAAATATTTGAAAAAGTGACTAGAATTCTAATTTTAAAAAGATAGAGAGAGTAATTCATAAGTTACAAAAATTGTTAAATAGCAAAAAAAGAGCATGTAAAGAAGAAAGATTTTGTTGTGAATATAGATAAATGATGTATATCTTTCTTTTACATCCTCAAATCTTAAGTATTTACGAGCAACTTATAAATAAGTTATGTAGCTTATGACCTTTTTCTTATAAGATGCTTACAATTTATAATATAAATAAAAAAAATACTTTGTTGAACTTATTATCAACCTTTGTGGTAAATATTATTGAGACTTGAATATTTAATTTTAGAATTCGCATGTTTGAGTTAAATATAGTTGAAAATTTTTAATTGGGTTTAATGTTGACATATTAGCATACTTTTTATGAAAATATTTATAAGCTGCTTTAACTAACTTATGAGTAATATTTTATACCTTCAATATTTGTCCGTTATTTAGCATCTTGCCCTTGTTTTTTTATTACTAAAGGTATGCCATTAAGGCTACACTGAAACTAGCCTAGGAACGCTAACTCCCACAAGATCCTCCAAGGTAATAATAAGAAGTTCTGGTGTCAGGTCATGAAAGATATGGCCACCAATTGGTAGACTAGCTGCATAAGAAGCCATCTTGTTTGCACATCTATTGCCTTCTTTATAGACTTGCACTAACCTAATTTTTCATTCCCTTGAGAGTAGTCTCTCGGTATCTACAATCATCCTATAGTAGCCATTCACCAGATTTGTGTCTTTGGATATAGCCTCGAAAGCTACTTGACTATCCATTTCAACAATAACATTTCTATAACCTTGTTCCCACACTAGTAACAACCCTTCCCACACTCCTCATTACTCAGCTTTTAGTATTGAACAAGCCCCAATATTACACCCAAAGCCCGCCATCTCCCATTTGCATCTTGCCCTTATTAACTGAATGTAAAACGAAACAATTGAAAAACAAGTCTTTCGTTATAAAAAAAAATTCAACGAGAATTGATAACACATGTTTATGAGCCTGAAAGGTCTACCAAGTTAAAATCATCTCACTTCAATTCAATTAGAGGAGCTTATTCACCAACATGCCAATTTCGACCACAACCTAATATCAAGGGAATACCTGGAATAAGCTGTTCTACCACGTCAACATCATTCCTACTATTAAAGAACCTTAGTGAAACAACATGTGGTAACCAATTCTCATTTTCTCCATTCAATACACATTTCACTAATTGGAATCTAATCTAAGCATCAGAGAGCCATGCCGGCAACCCAACTTAGCCCTCACTAATGGAAAATGGGTATGTTAACTCACTAGTCTCTCAACGGTTTTATTTATAACCGAAACTAATGTTCAATTCGAGGGCCTAATTTTGAATTGGCAGGCTGGAATTGCACATTGCCCTCGGTTTTTTAGATAACCGAAGATAAAAATCAATCGCATGGAACATTTGTTTCGGTTATCCAAAAAATTAAGGAAAGTGTTCAATTATCTTTCGCGGTATTAGAATTTCTCAACACGCAAATACTCTCTTTAAGCCTTCACTTAAAACCCTCATGAGAACCCCTCGTCACTACCATCCTTCCTGAGAACCCCTAACCGTCGTTGTCGTCCTTCTTGAGAACCGCTCACTGTCATCGCCTGTGCCTGTGCATATGACTGTGCTTCTTCATTCGTTCTCCACTATTCAAACCTACGCTTCTTCTCTAGATTACCCTTTAATTTCCCTTACCATCGTTGTTGTCCTCTTGAGAACCCCCCACAGTCGCTTACCCTTACCCTTCAGTTTCAGTTCTTTTTTCCTCGATTATTTAAATAACCGAAGAAAATGATGCTCTTTCTCATCGATTAAATTAACGGAGGCCAACCTGATTGGGCCTTTGGTTTCGGTGACTTTTTCCTCGGTTCATAACCGAAGCAAAAGGCTCATATATAACCGAGACCAAAGGCCCTATTCCAGTGCCTTCTGACATATTCTCGTCTCATAGACAACCTAGTGTTGGAACTATGACATTGAGCATCTTTCATAAATATGTTAACCAATTTTTTTTGGAAGAATATTGAATTATGTAGTGAACTAATTGGCACGAGCTCCACTTAAGAGCTATCGTTAAACCCTTATGAGTTAGATCGAGGAGTTTTGATTGATCAAGACATGGTATATGTGCATATCCCTTTATCCCCTTCATTTGTCAATGTAAGCACCACACAGGCCCGACCCAAGGGGTGGGCAACGGGTGCCACCGCTTAGGGCCCATAATCGGAAAGGGCCCAAAAATATTTTTTGTTAAAAGATTTAGTTGTTATTATTTAAAAGATAAAAGTAAACATTAATTAATGTTAGTAGAATTGGTAATGTGCGTATTAAAATTGTGAGATGGTAAGGGTTTAATTCCTAGTTTTTACAAAAAAAAAGTTATGTTTTATTTCATTATTTTTTATTGAGGGCCCTATATTACTACTTTTAATATTGATTTACCTAGGGCCCCTAAATTATCAGGGTCGTGCCTAGCAAACATAATTGTTAGTAGTTCCCACATTCATTTTCAAATAGTATACTAATTGGCAATTTAGA
Organism: Euphorbia pulcherrima; assembly: GCA_947683365.1. NCBI lineage: Eukaryota > Viridiplantae > Streptophyta > Magnoliopsida > Malpighiales > Euphorbiaceae > Euphorbia > Euphorbia pulcherrima. The sequence goes on from CANTUS010000008.1 coordinate 33,777,214, forward strand.
AATTTGGTAAAGAAGTAGGCTACAATATCCGAAATGCTTAAAAAAATTAAGAGAAAATAGTTTGCAAAGCCTTGCAAAAGTGAGAAAATAGAAATAAAGAATGAGAAGTTGTGCGTTATACCGTTGGAAAGTAAAGCCAAGTCCCACATTGGAAGATTTGGAGAGCATGCACCAAAATATAAGTGTCCACTAAGACCTGCATTAGTATGAGGCCTTTTGGGCAAGGAGCCCCAAGAACAAAACCATGAAGGCTTGGCCCAAAGCAGACAATATCATACTAATGCGGGGTCACGAGTGGCGTCACTCGGAGTTCACCATGGTATCAGAGCCAAGGTTCAGAATTAGCAAAAAAGGAGCGAAGTGCAGGGTGAAAGTTCTCAATTATGTTCAGGATGCACGAGTTGTGGCCCTTGGTTTAAGGGGGGATGTTGGAAAGTAAACCTAAGTCCCACATTAGAAGATTTGGAGAACTTGTACCACAATATAAGTGTCCACCAAAGACTCCATTAGTATGAGGCATTTTGGGGGAAGGAGCCCTAAGAACAAAACCGTGAGGGCTCGGCCCAAAGCGGATAATATCATACTAATGCGAGGTCTCGAGTGGAGTCACTCGGAGTTCAACATATACATGGTGTGTAATTGAGGTAATCCAATTGTCTCTAAAATTATTGCAAATTTGGAGTTTGGGTTTACTTACCTTTTTGTTATATTTTTTTTCTTTATTGGTGGTATTAGTTTTTTACTCAGCCAAATATTTCTCTTTGAGAAAGATTGTCTACTTGACTCTTTTTGTATTTTTATAGCTTCATTTTTAAGAATATTGTCTATTAAATAAAATCAAAACCAATTACAGCTCTAATTAAAGGTGGACAAACATAAAGTTAAGTCCCCCTATATGTCGAAGAATCAATAGCTCAAGCTAACAATTGTGCAGAATGATTCACAGACCGATAAACATAGACAAACATAAAAATATTAAAAATAGTTTATCGGAGTTAAAACACCGGACAAAACACATAATCAGAACACAAACAAACTAAACTTACTAGTACCGCAAGACAAACATAGCCCTCAGGCATGACATAATCTGAAAATAAAAACACATAAATCACTGCAACTTATATTTCCTTAACCCCCAACTAACGACTTCATCCACAACCATAAACTGCTTACGCCATAACATAAACCAGTAGTCCAGATCTGAAACGATCTTGTTCAGAGATAGATCTTCTGTGAAAGATTAATAAGTATCTTGTCTAAAGGTGGATAGAGTCCAACCCAGTTGTAAAACTATCAAGATTGAGATATGTAATAACAAATCCGTATTTGAAGAAGACGATCGTATAGTGGATGATAAGAAAGTAGTTGATGCGGATTATTCTCATGAAAACTCCGAAATTAAACCTTTTCTCCCCTCCCTCCCTAACAAACAAATTTACAAGCGGAGGAGACGAAGATTTGCAAATCAATGGCGGCTAGGATTCTTAGTTTCATTTTTTCTTAAAACTATTTTTACTTTATTTTATCAATTTTTTACCAGTTTAATTTACCGAATCTAACACGAGAAACTATCCTCATTTCCATTCAAAATAAAAGACTTTGTTTAATTGTCAGTAGCATTTATTTTTCTATTCGTTAAATAGATGTTTGGTGATAAACAATGATTATAAGAAATAAGTAGTAAATAACTTAGTTTTGTTTGGTCAGTGGGAGATGATGAATGGAGTGATGAAGGCATGGAACCATGTCCTTAGTGGTTAGGTTAGGTTAGGTGCAACATAAAGTCTTCCTTCGGCTAAAATTGCCATTCAATTTTATTTATTTTTATTAACAATCTCATCTTCAAATCATCTCTACTATTACTCTCAAATTTTGAAATATTACAGGTTAAATAAAATAATTTAAAACGTTACATGTAATTTGTTAAAATAATTACACAGATAATGTGTGAGAGCCAACTCAGATTTGACGAGTCTCACTAATTACGTTTATAAAGAGCATGAAAATTTTTAAGGAGATTTGTCATAATGGTTCAATATTTCTAAATTATTTACATTTTTACCATGTCATCTAATTATTTTTCACTTAAAATATCTTTACCCAATTATTTACATCATTACGTTATACCCCCTTCTCTCTATCTCTAGGGATTGCAGAGTAGCAGTCACACCTCCCACACCAATCCTTTCAGCCACAGATTGATCCTTCTGCCGCTCTCTTTCCTCTCTTTTCTCTTCTACTTTAGCTTCCTTCCTTCGAGTAATTTTCTCTAAAATACTTGTTTTCTGAGGTTTTTAGTGTTCCAATGATCCGGTTGTTATTTTCCCTCGGTGAACAGCCTCATTTTGTACAATTTCTTCGATTTTTGCTCGTGTCTTTGATGTAGTTACTGGATAGTTGTTTTAGGGAATTACTTCCATTTAACTCATTTTTTTATTTCAACTTGTTCTTCAATTTCTTCGATTTTTACTCGTGTCTTCGGCTTGTTAATTAAAGCTGTTTTGATACTTTTTTTATTTCATTTTCTAAAAATTTATTCTGATTGATTCATCTCCTTTTTTATTTCCGGAATTGTTGATCATTATTTTTGCTATTTGTAACCTACTATTTTTGTTCTTCAAATCCTAAATTCAAGTTATTTTGTGATTTTTTTGTTATTGTTTTAGCTAATTTATTTGATTTCGAGATTTGTAGTTCATTCTATTATCTCTAATGAAGGATTTGTAGTTCATTCTGTATTTTTTAATATTCTATTTGTTGAAATTGAAGTGCAAACCATGTATTTGATAAAATGCTAAGCTAGTTGTTTAGTTATTCGACATCTATTAAATATCTATTGGACATATCACTAAAGAAAATCAGCATTTTGCAACGGAAATTCCGTTGCAAAAGTCATATTGCAATGGTATCCATTCCGTTACAATATTGACTCTTGCAGATTGATCTGCAAAGGATTTATTTTCCGCTGCAATTTTGCAACGGAAAATGCTCCCTCGCGGATACCATTGTAGATCTGCAAGCGTAATCCACTTGCAATTTTTCCTTGCAGATATGCAACTACCTGATCAGTTGCAATTTTCATTCTTGCAGATTTACAAATACAATATCACTTGCAAAATTCCGTTGCAATTTTCTCTTTGCTCCACTAATAAAAACCCTTGTAGATTTACAAAGAAAGTCATTTTACAAACTTTTTGGATTGAAGGGAACTACTATAAATTATATTTCTCCATCAAGTAAATAGTTTAAAAGGCCAACAATTATGAACTACCATTATTAAGTAGACTTAGAAAAAATATCGACAAAATTATACACACTAGAATCCATAAAATCAAAGTAAAATTATGAAAAAGGATAATCATTAGCAAATACATGTCGACAGTTTGGATGAAAAAATAAAGCAAACTTATATTGCAACTTAAATTAGAAAATACTTTAAATACCGTGCTAACCAATATTTAGCTCTACACTACTATATAAGTAAAGAATACATTAACTGACCTCCAACTTTTAGAGGGCCTTCAAGTGGTTCCTATGGAGAACAAAAATTATACAATTCCTTTGTCTCATAGTTCAAAAGAAAACCTATAAAAATACAAATTAAAATAATTAGACACAAGTGTAAATTATCCAACTTTAAAATAATGTAAAGAAACATCACTCTTCAAAAAATGTCTAGCGCGATGCTAGGCAATTGAATGGTCTTCAACAAGACAGATAGACAGATGCAAAACATAAAAGATCTATGCTAGATTTTGCTGATACATATTGATACATTTCATGAGTATTTTAAAACTAAAAGTTATCAATGCCATATGACCTATTACATTTCAGAATAACCAACTACAATGCAAATAGTATCGACAACAGGTGAACCAATTATGGTTCAATTACAGGTTCATTTCGCAAAAATACAAGCATTTAAGTGCATCACTACAGACCTCAAAAGCTAGTCCAAGTATCTCTTGGATAAATATAGACAATCACTATGCATGAATACTTTAACACATTTTATAACATTAAGCTGCCTTTCTACCTTCACAAGTAAACAAGAGCACATTAGTATGATCAGAAATCTAACATGAGACACATCGAGCATATAGATGTGAAGCTTACAAAAGAAAAGATGTTAAACTTAATACATTGACAAATATATTATATATCAGAGGTAAACAATAATACAAATGAATCTCAAAACTGACTGAAACATGTCGGGAAACAATGATCCAGATAAAAAATCTAAATCCAGATCAAGTTTGAAAGAAATAAAAACAATGTAATTCTCCC